>JBBGZY010000214.1:5485000-6775000 GCA_037952925.1 Lithobates clamitans | reverse complement strand
AATGGCCTCATGAGGTGCTTGCTCAGAGCGAAGGCTTCATCGGCAATGAAGACAAAGGGGAGTCCTTCCACGTTATCCTCATCAGGTGGCAATCCCAGGCCACCACTCTGGAGACGCTGGCAGAACTCCGTCTGGGCAAATACTCCTCCATCCGACATCCGGCCATTCTTCCCCACGTCCACATATAAAAAATCATAGTGTGCCGACACCACCGCCATTAAAACAATACTGTGGAACCCCTTATAATTAAAATAATATGACCCCGAATGGGGTGGTGGCACAATGTGGACATGTTTCCCATCTATAGCCCCTCCACAATTGGGAAAGTCCCAACGGCTGGCAAAATGGGATGCCACAGTCTGCCATTCCTGTGGCGTTGAAGGAAACTGGGGAATCAAACAAGAAAACCAAAATCAATTAATTTGGAAGCTAACATTGCAAGAAAATTAGACAATTAAAAACATTATTCCCCAGCATCAGTATAACATTCAATAATTTAATTCTTCTGGAATAACTAATATGGAAAAAGGCACACTTATCAGATTGCTCACCCCCTCTGATAGAACATTGATTACATTTTAGGGGGTTGTGAAATCCCTAAAAAAAATTACTTTAACAACACGCAGGAATTTAGGGACTAACAAAGGCTACAAGACTGCAGTTGTCGCACTCTGCAGGTGCAGTTGCTAACCAGCTTACAGTAAATGAGGTAATGTCAAAAGGCATTCATGTTGCAAAGAGTACACAATCACATGCAAGGGCAATTAATGAAAACACTTTGAGGCTTGCATATGATTTGATGATGGAAATCAGCAGAGCTTCTGCTCATTTACTAAAGCACTGGAACAAATGCACTTGTAGAGTGCACATACATTTTGCTAAGTGCAACATAGATTTGCTTTAGACAAATCAACACCGCAGAACATTCAAGCAAATTTTAACGAGGGTGGGGGTGGGGGGGTTGTGAAATCTAGCTAATTGCTAATTAGCAGCACACTATTTGGAGTGAGTTCAGGTGGGGGGGGGGTTGTGAAATCTAGCTAATTGCTAATTAGCAGCACACTATTTGGAGTGAGTTCAGGTGGGGGGGGTGTGAAATCTAGCTAATTGCTAATTATAAGCACACTAAATACACTCCAACAAAATACATTCAAAATGAGTAGACTAGGTGGATATGTTCCCATCACTTCATGCTGGGAAGGTTATTGAAGGAAACTATACATGCATGACAAAAAATAACAGGAAAAAATCCCAGCATGTGTGAGGATAAAAAGGGGACATTCACACTATATTGCAATGATAGGAAGTAGTGTTTGAAGCAAGAAATACATTACATTATCAAAGATTACATAAAAGAACATGTGATGCTAATAAAAGAAAAATATCTTACCTTAATATAGTCCTTCTGCAGGACCTGTATGATGGCAGAACAGGTCTCTGGGATAATGATCCCCAGAGCCTGGGGGGTGATGCCTGTCGAGAACTTAAGGTCCTGCAGGCTTCTCCCTGTGGCCAAATACCGCAAGGTAGCGACCAGCCTCTGCTCCGGAGTGATGGCTTGCCTCATGCAGGTATCCTGCCTGCTGATATAGGGGGTCAGCAAAGCCACCAAACGGTCAAAAACGGGGTCCGTCATCCGGAGAAAGTTCCTGAAATCCTCAGGATTATTCTCACGGATCTCACGGAGCAAAGGCATGTGACAGAACTGGTCACGCTGAAGCAACCAATTCTTGGTCCATGAACTCCTCCTCGCCCTGTTCATGGACTGGTCTTGGGCTGAAGAATAAACTACAGCACCAAGCACATACAATGCACGAGCTCTACGACGAGTACGTACAGGTAACATGGCTTCAAAACGGTCGGCTGGTCAGAACGCACTAAACAGAACGCACTGAAGAACAGCAAGGCCTGTGAAGAACGACCTGAAAATCAGGAACGAGCGGCCAATAAAACAAAGATTTCTCAATGCCAACTGACCAAATGCACTGAAAAGCAGATACAAACCTCACAAGCACAGACTGAACAACAGTTAAAACGAACTGAAAAATACAAATCTCACAAGCGCGAATCGTCTCTCACCAAACTTCTACTAACACGAGATAAACACGAGATTAGCAGAAGGAGCCCAAAGGGTGTCGTACGGGCTATTGAACTTCCGTTTTATAGTCTCGTCGGACTTGGTGTACGTCACAGCGTACTAAGCTGGCGTACTTTTGTGTGGTCGTGTGTGGGCAAGTCCGTTCGTAAGAAAGTCTGCCCCAAGTCCGCCGAAGGTACGCCGGAAGTATGTCGGACAGGCTGTCCGACTTTTGTAGCTGCAAAGTCCGACCGTGTGTACGCGGCATTAGAGTACGGGTTTGGCAGAAAGATGTGGGTGATGACTGATCTATATTCGGGAGGGAATTTTTCTATTGCTATATGAAGGATTGCTAGTGCTGGGTTGGAAGGTGTTAAGATTACTGTGATTGATGATATCATCTGGAACGTTTTGTTCCAAAGGCTTGTTATGCTCATGCATTCCCATATTGTGTGTAGTAGATTTCCAAGTTGTCCACATTTCCTCCAGCATAACGGAGATGTGTCTGGGAAAAATGTGGCAAGTCTATATGGAGTGTAGTGCCATCTATTGGTTATTTTAAGCATCATTTCCCAGTGATTTTTACAATGGGATGCTTTGTGAATTTTCCTGAATGTGTGTTGCCACTGCTCATCTGAGAATTTAATAGCTAGATCAATCTCCCATTTCCTAATAGCAGCTATCTTACTGAAAGTCTGTTTTTTGTGGATGAGGTTGTAGAATAGTGATATTCCTTTAGTGATAGGCATTGGGATTGAGTAGAAGCGCCATGCTCTGGTTGGTATTTTTATTTTCGGCATGGGGTGTGATTTTAGGAAATGAGAGATGCGTACACAGGAGAAAAGCATATTGTTTGGCAATCTGTATTCAGTCATTTTTTGTTCTGCAGTTTTTGGTTTGTGTTCTCCGATTAGGTCTTGTATGTGCCTTATGCCGTTCATGCAGAATTTTGTGATGGATAGCATAGGAATTTTTGCTTCTAGGAGGCCGATAGGGAATTTGTATTCTACCTCATGTGTGTCAATTTGGTTATGCCCTAGGAGGAATCGCCACGCCTGTATGGACACTTGAATGGGAGGGGGTAAACCCCCAGTTTTCCAGGGTTCCCATATGTCACCCAGGAAGAATGTTGTTTGTTTGTCGAGATTAGTATTTTTTCTATTTCTACCCATAGTGGGTCGTCTTTGCTGTGAAACCAGTGTTTAAGATGGTCCAACCTAGTTGCCATAGATAGTCTTGGATGTCTGGTAGTCCAGCACCCCATACTCTTTTATGTGGGATAGGATTGCTTCATGGACATCTAGCTTTTTTACCTCCCCATATGAATTTCCATATGATACTGGACATGGTGAAATCGTATTGGGGGGTATGAGAATTGGTAGGGAGCGGATAATGTAAAGAATTTGTGGTAAGATGGACATTTTGAATGCCGCTGATTTGCCTAACCAGGATAGTTCCCTTCTTGAGATATATTTTAGTTGGTGTTCCAGTTTGGCCATGAATGGTTTAAGATTGGCATCTGCTAGAGATGAGGTTGTGTTAGTCAGGGTGTTCCTAGGTACGAGATACCCTTTTTACTCCATGTGTAAGGGAGAATGTCTTGTAAGAAGTTTTTAGTGGTTTGTGGGTCTCCCATGTCTAGGATTAGGGATTTGGTGAAATTGACTTTGTAATAAAGATACGTCTCTAAATTCCATCATTATTTTATGGGCTTGTACGAGGGAAGTTAGTGGGTTTGTTAGAAGGAGGATTACATCATCAGCAAATACATTTATGACGGGCTTATTGGAGCTGAACTGGAAACCCATGATGGGGCGTGTGCTCTGATAGTTTATGCTAGGGGTTCTAATATTAGATTGAATATTGTAGGGGAGAGGGGACATCCTTGGCGAGTTCCATTGAGGTATATACTTGTGCTGATGGGTAGGAATATAGAGCCAATATTGCAGTGAGTATAGGACTCTTGAAGCCAAACTTGGCTAGTACCATTTCCATGTATGTCCAGTGGACCCTGTTGAACGCCTTCTCTGCATCTATAGAGAGTAGCAGAGAAGGCGTTAGGGTTTTAACAGCATGGTGAATAACATTAATGATTCTTCTGGTAGCAACTGAAGTTTGTCTCCCCTTCACAAATCCCATCTGGTCACGCTGGATGATAGAGGGAATGATATCTGTTAATCGTTTGGCCAGTAATTTTGCATATATTTTTTCATATCTGAGTTCAGAAGGGATATTGGCCTAAAGTTGGCTGGGGTGGTTGGGTCTTTCCCAGGTTTGGGTAAAGTGACTATGTGGGCTCTCAGCATCTCTTGGGGGAAGGTAGATGATTCTGCTGCTCTTGTGAAGATCGATTGTAAGTATGGAGTGAGGATGTTTTTGAATGTTTTGTATTTGCAAAAGCGTCCGGTCCTGGTGATTTACCATTCGGTAGTGTTTTTGTGATTGTTTCATTTTCTTTGGTGGTGAATGGGGAATTCAGTTCTCTAAGTTGATCTTCGGTCAGTGATGGGAGTTTGATTCTCTGTAGGAATCGTTATATGTTATCTGTGGTTGGTTGTGGGGTTGAGGTGTCTGTGTGTAGGTTATACAGTACTATGTAGTATTCGGCAAACTGGTTCGCTGTATCTTGTGGGTTAGTGATTTTGTGGTGTAGTGTGGGATGTATTAGATGTGCTATTCTAGTTTTTGTGCGTGCTGCCTTTATTCTATTGGCTAGGTTTTTACCTGCTCTGTTGGCATTGGCATAAGATCCTAATTGTAGGCATCTAATGCCGCGTACACACGACCAGTCTTTCCATCGGACCGAAGTCTGACGGTCTTTCCGACGGAGTTCAGACGGAGTTCCGCTGAAATGGACTTGCCTACACACGATCATACCAAAGTCCGTTAGTTTAGAACGTGATGATGTACAATGGGACTAGAAAAAGGAAGTTCAATAGCCAGTAACCAATAGCTGCCCTTGCGTCGTTCTTGGTCCATCGGACTAGCATACAGACGAGCGGTTTTCCCGATAGGAACTGAGTCCGTTGGAAAGATTTGAAACATGTTCTACTTCTAGGTCCATCATATTTTTCGAAAGCATAGGTCCAATGAAGCTCACACATGATCGGAATGTTTTCTGCCGGAAAGTCTGCTTGTGTGTACACGGCATAAGATGTTTGTCATATTGTTGTGTTAGAAGCTCTCTCGGGTTTTTTCTGAGTTTAGAAAGTCTATTCGCTAGGGTAGTTGTTAGAGGTGCTTTGTTTTGGGTTTCTAATGTATTTATATCCGATAGTAGATTGTTAAGTTTTTTCTCTCTGGTCCCTAACTGTATTAGTATACCTCTCATGTAAGCTTTGTGAGCATTCCATAGAGGGAATGAGTCAATCACAGATGTGTTGTTGTTTAGGAAAAAGTCCTGGAGATGCTGAGAGATCACAGGGAGTGTTTGAGGTTCTTGTAGTAACCTTAAGTTGCAGCGCCAGATGGGGGATGAGGGAGAGACACCCTGTTCAATAATAGACCTTGAGATTGCAGCGTGGTCAGACCACGTGATATCATGTATTAGTGTTGCATGAATGCGTTGTAACAGCAACTTGTCTGTTAGAAACATATCTATACTTGAGTATGAACAGTGTCTAGGAGAGAAAAAAGTGTAGTTCCTCTTGTTGGCATGAAGGCATCTCCGTGCATCGAACACATTTTCTGTGTGTGGCAGAGTGTGGAGGGATGCATTGCCATTTGGTTTGCTTATAGTAGTGTCCAGTTTAGGGTCTGAGACCAGGTTAAAGTCCCCTCCTATGACGAGGTTTCCATACTGCATAGATTTGGCTTTTTTGAGCGTTTGTGAGTGTTCGGAGCATACAGTGTTACAAGCGTGTAGGGTTTGGAGTTTATGTTTCCTATTATGATGATATATCTGCCCCACTCATCTATGAATGATTTTTTTAAGTTGGAAAGTGAGTTCCTTAAGGCTAGCAGTACCCCTTCTTTCTTGTGGCTGGGTGTACATGCCATAAATATACTGTATGGGGGTATTCTCTGTGTGAACAATTTGGGGTTTTGTTCTTCTGGAAGTGGGTTTCCTGTATACAAAGGATGTCTGCCATGTGTTTGCAGATCTCTTTCCATATGGAATTTTTTTTTGCTGAGTGGTTTAGGCCTCGGGCATTGATTGACAGGCATGTGATAGTCATTTATGGTGTTGTATGGTTTGACAGGTGGTAACGTGGTGTAAGTACTCACTGTGACCATGGGGTCTGTTTGTGGGAGCTTCCATATGCTGTTGTAAGGTTAGGTGGGACTTGTCTTCCTCAGTAGGTAAATGTTCTATGCGGTGAGTATTGCCGTGTGTATCAAACAAATAACAAAGAAAAGAAAAGGTATATAAAGTTATCTGTAGAATCATAAAAAAAAATAGAAAGGGATCTTACAACAGAACCGTGTGCAGATGTATCTGCTGTATGTGGTAAAGGGGGAAAAAGGAGGCTAAACTGAAGACTCCTATATCCGGAGAGAATTGTAGGTAACATTGTGTTTCAGTTAAGAGCCACCGGTATGTTTTTTGTTATTGCCATTCAGTTTGGATTGATTGTGGTTGAGATGCAGAGGTGGAATATAAGCCCTGGTTGGGAAGTATCCCCCATTAACATAGGGCTGTGATTCCTTCTTCCATTTTTGCAATAGACTTTGTGGTCCAATTATGTGTAATAGAGAGCGTTGCAGGGTATCTCCATTTGTGTGGGATTTTGTGGTTTCTTAAGGCCTTAGTAATGGTCGCCAGATTGTGGCGTCTTTGCAGTGTCTGCCTGGAGAGGTCTGGAAGTAGTTATACTTCAGTATGCTGTGGAGGGACGTTGTCAGGTCTGCGTGATGCCTGCAGGATCTGTTCCTTCACATTCAAAATAATCCCCAAGTTTTGTGATATCTTACCTGTTTACTGCATTACTATGTCCTTACCTTATTGTGCCACTTATACTACAATGTCCCTGGAATATAAATTTTGTATTATGCCTTGTAAACTTTGTATTCTGTCTTAAAAAAAAAATATCAATATACTGTAATACTGTATATTCTACACTAAATTTAAATCACTGTTTTCTGTGAGATAATTTTGTGTTAGTTTTGGGGGATGTGGTAAACTGTAATCTCATAAGTAACCATTTTGTTTCATTTTAAACCCTCTCAATATTATACAGCGTGAACCATGAAGAGTACAGAAGCATCTTGGTGATGATCTCAGTTGTCAATAGGATTAACAAGGACCCCAATCTTCTGCCCAATATTACCCTGGGCTATCATATATTTGATACTTGTTCTGATCCAAAGAATATTTTGGGATATGCCACAAAGATATTGTCTGGAGAAAAGAAAGCTCATAACTATTACTGTAAGGGACATGGCGAAGTGGCTGGTTTTATTGGTAATAGTAATTTCCATTCAAATCTTGCGCTGACTCAGTTACTTAGTCTGTATCGGTATACACAGGTAAGTGATCACTGCAATAATTTATGTATGAAATATGGTGTGTACAATAGATGGCTCAGTACAGTTTAAGGGCCCTTTCACACTGGGGCGGGGGCGGCGTCGGTGGTAAAGCACTGGCGCTTTACTGTCGGTACCCCCAGTATTTAATGGCATGTGATTTCTACGCATATGAAAAGTTTTCCGACAGGCGGTGTACTTCTGCGGGAGGTAGGTTGAGTGGTAGAGCTTCTGATTTAGCTGGGTTAACCTTGTAGCCCGACAGGGATCCATATTCCTCCAAGAGTTTAGGTAGGTTAGGGAGAGTAATGTGCGCCCGTGTCAGGGTCAGGAGGACATCGTCCGCAAACAATGAAATTTTAAACTTGCGAACTCTAACCATTACGCTGCTAACGTTCAGGTCTCGCCGGATCTGGGCCACCAGGGGTTCAATGCACAGGCGAAAAGCAGCGGGGAGAGCGGGCATCCTTGCCTAGTTCTGTTTGAAATAGGGAAGGAGGTGGATGCCGCAAAAGGTGTTTTGATGGAGGCGGTTGGAGTTGCGTATAGGTGCATAATCGTCCTGAGGAACGGCCCCCGAAAGCCCAGATGTTCAAGGGTGGAGAACATAAAAGGCCAACTAGGCCTATCGAAGGCTTTCTCAGCGTCTAAGCTGAGCAGGAGCACTTCATTTTTTTGTCTGTTAATGATATCTATTAAATTGATGGCTCTTCTAGTGTGGCCCCCTGCTTGACATCCTGGGATGAAGCCCACCTGATCCTTGTGGATCAGGGAGGGGAGGACTTCATTTACTCAAAGGGACAATATTTTTGTAAAAATTTTCAGGTCTGAATTTAATAGGGCTATGGGCCTGTAATTCCCGCACAGTGTGTGGTCCTTATCAGGTTTGGGTATGAGCATGAGATGTGATGCCTGCATATCTCTTGGGATTTCCTCCTTGCCCATGAATCCGTTAAATAAACGAACCATGAGCTGGAGCAGAATAGGTAAGAACGACTTGTAATATTCGTATGGGAGGCCATCAGGACCCGGAGCCTTATTATTTGGAAGGTGTTTCAGAGTATCAGAAATTTC
Source organism: Lithobates clamitans (assembly GCA_037952925.1). Taxonomy (NCBI): domain Eukaryota; kingdom Metazoa; phylum Chordata; class Amphibia; order Anura; family Ranidae; genus Lithobates; species Lithobates clamitans. The sequence continues at coordinate 6,766,383 of JBBGZY010000214.1, read as the reverse complement.
CTCATCGGTTATCGGAGAATTAAGGGAGTGTAGGGCCTCTGCTGGTAAAATGGCCACTCCGCTGGTGGCAAGGTAGGCCCGTACGCTGTCCTTAAAAGTTTCCTGGACAGGTAAGTTCGGTATGGAAGGGTTGTTGTAGAGGTCTGAGTAGTAGTCTCTGAGTAATTTGGCAATGCGTCGGGGTGGGAGTGAAGGCAACCATTTGGGTCCCGTAGGGCTTGGGGAGCCGATGTGTGGGTGTTTTTCCGGAGTTTACGTGCTAGTAGGGTGTGGGCTTTGTTGGCTTTATCATAGTATAGCTGACGCAGCCTCCAAAGGGCTTTTTCTACTCTGCCTATGTCTATACTTTCAAGAACTGCCCTTAGTCGTATAATTTCCCTCAAAAGATGGATTGAGGAAGAGGTTGTGAGTCTGGATTCTAAATCCCATAATCGCTCCTACTGTCTGTTGTCTCAGTAGCCTGGTATTTTTCTTCCAGGCCGTGGAGATCGCTATGCATTGTCCCCTCATGACCGTCTTGTGCGCTTCCCAGAGGGTTTCCACAGAGATCTCCGGGGTATTGTTTTCTACAAAGTACAGTTTTATTGTGTTCGACAATTCCGACCTATGCGCGAGATCCTTCAAGAGGAAGTCATTCAGCCGCCAGTGGCAGTGTTTGACCTTAGAAGGGTGCAGTTTAAGTTTCAAGAGGATTGCGAGTGACCTGACGGAATTGCTGGGATTGATGGAGAGTCGCGGAGAAGGGATTTTTTTGGTGAGGGATGTTCTGTCTGGAGTGGGGGAGAACAGAAGGTTGAAATCTCCTTCCACGACTAAAAAGGAATGGCTAGTTCTGAAAAGGCGGTTGTACACCTTAGTCACAAAAGGCATCTGGTTCACATTTGGTGCATAAATGGTGCAGAAAGTTATGTCAGAGTGTTGCTATTTGCCACTGAGGATCAAAAAAATGGCCATGGGGATCAGAGTAAGAGGAAGTGGGAATGAATGGAGATCCTTTTTAATCAGGATGGCCACCCCTGCTTTCTTTTTAGTGCTGGAGGCTAGGTACCCCGTGGGGAATAGTCGCAAACGTCAGGGTGCCTGTTTTGTTAAAGTGTGTTTCTAGTATGAATATGACCTCTGCTCCAGAGTCCCTGAAACTTCGTAGTGCTAATTGGCATTTAAAATTTGAGTTAAGGCCACTGACATTATGTGAGTAACCCGTACCATGTTGTGATTGATATGTGAGCGGGAGAAGATGAAGAAGTGTGTGTTGGGGTGTGGTATACTTATCTAGCCTAGGAGTCCAGGGAGATGAGCCTTGAGACCAGAGATGGCATCCTCCACCTATAGGATAATACAGGAGCCCAGGAGAGAAGAGCCATGAGAGAGAGGAGAGAAGAAACAGGAGAGACAAAAAGATGTACACAAAATAAACTGAGTGTACAATAGTCAACACAAGAAATAAGGATCTATCTTTAGACCAAGAGTTCCATGTTACCCCCATCATCTTACAGGGGTGAGGGGGGTAAGTAGTAATTAGAGAGGAACTTTTAAATCACTAAACAGGTGAGGGGGGTAGTGTCAGAAAAAAGTCCAATCAGTACCAGTCATCTAGGACCTGCTGAGAAACAAAGAGGTTAAATACTTAAACAAAAGCTGGAGGAAAATACTAGTCATTGTAAGGAATATTTTGAACCTGTGGGCAGAAACAAGCAGGCTATGAGCCACAATCTTAGGGTCGTCCTTGTCAGAGCCAGATGCCAGGGAGGCCAGGACCTCGACCAGGCAGCCCAGAACCTGGAGGACAGAGTGTCCAGGAGGGACAGCGGTCGTCTCCCTTTGAGGGGGATTGACCACCTAGGGCGGGAAACCAAATGAATGCAGCCATCGCACATACAAAGACCAACTGTGGTAAACTGTGCATAGTCAATGTGTCCCTCCGGGTGAGGGCCCGTCAACTGTGAAAAAAAAAAGAATGGATCAAAAAGGGCGATAAATGGCCCTGGTGGTGTTCAGGTAGGCCGGTGTTTAGGGCTCATATGGGGGGAGGGTCTGGGGGCTGTCTACTCCTTTTCGCAGGGACTTTTTGCCAGTCGATGGGGGGGAGGAGGGGGGGATAATGTCCCAGCCTGGGAGGTCTGGGATGGGGACGTTAAGAGTCTCACAGAAGAAACAACTGTCCTCAGGTACTCGAAGCATCGCTGTCTTCCCGGCATGTGTAGCCATCAGACTAAAATGAAATCCACAATGATAGGTGATAGTGGTGTTGTCTTGTAGAGAGTGAAGGAGAGGTTGGAGCAGCCTGCGTTTCTGCAGGGTAATGCAGGAGAGATCAGGGAAGAGTTGGATCGGAGTGCCGTACAGAAGGATAGGTTTAATCGCCCGGGCCTTGCGCATGATGTCCTCCTTTAACGCGAACGAGTGCACTCTACAAATTATGTCTCTAGGTTTGGACGCTTGATCTTTAGGCTTCAAGGCTCTGTGGGCTCTGTCCATTTCAAAGTGCGTGGAGATAGGGACTCCCAGCAAGTTGTTGAAAATTGTTTGGAGAATCGATCTTAGGTCCTCTGGACCGGAAGACTCCGGGAGTCCTGATATTGTTGGATTGTAGGATGTCCAAATCTTCCAGGTGACATTGCATGTCACGGAGCATATATTGGTCATCCATTTGAGGGGATTGGATTCTGTGGACTGTGAGTTTAGTGGCTTGCAGGTCTTCATCTAGGTCTTCCACCTGTGTGACCAGTTGGCGAAAGTCTGCTTCAGGGTCTTGACTTCACTTTGGTAGGCTTCTTTGACCTCAGATATCAACATCTTAAAGTCTGCCTTTGTGGGCAGTGAATGTAGTTGTTCCTGCCAGGAGATCAGTTCATCTGCTGTGAGGATGGAGGGTATCCTAGGGGGTTGATGATGGGCCAGAGGCTGTGAGGGGGGGCACAGGGTTCAAACCACTCTCTCTGGTCATCCACCTGTAATGGCGGTGCCGGGCTCAGGTGGGACCCAGATGAGGGGGGTGGGGGAGACAGGGTTTCCATATGTGCCCCTGTTAATCCTGTGGTGCTGGATTCATGGGAGCGGACAGGTCTCTGTGGCTTTGGTGAGCCTGGGACAGAAGATGGGGTCAGGGTAGCTGGAGAGGTAGACCGCAGCCATGACAGGGATCGTGAGCGGCCCAGATGGGAGGTAGGGGACAATCCCCAGTGCTGGAAGACTGGAGGGGTTGCCCGCAGGGAGAGTGAGTCTGGCTAAGGACCGGGGCCGTCAGAGGGCGAGAGGATAAGAGGGGGACTCACCCGTGGAGCCATTGGTGGAGTCCCGGCATGTAGGCCGCAAGATGGTGTCGGTATCTCTCCATGGTTAGGTGCAGGAGGGCCGTGCAGCATTGGTGGAGCCGAGGTCTTAGTAGCGGGCCTGCTGCGAATGGTTATTCCGCTCAGTGAGGCATCTTTGGGAGCCTCCTTAGCCACCCGATGTACTCCCTGAGCCTCCGGGTGATGGAGAGGAGGTGGCTGTTTGGCGCGCTATTGCGCCATGCTGTCCGCCTCCCACATGGCTGAATCCGGGAGTGGGGTAAAGTAGGTCTGGATCGGGGTAATCCTGTGAATTTAAGCATCTGGAGATACCCCCTTGTTTTGGTGTCTTGCCTTTCCTGTTTCGGCCCATCAGAGTGGAGCTGTGTCCCCGTGAAGAGTGGTCTCAGAGCAGGTCTGTGAGGAGCAGGGAGATCACACGTCCCTCCTGGTCAGCATCCATCCACGCCCTCTATTATTTCAAATTTTACTGATTTTCTTTTTTTCAGATTTTCAAATTTTCGGATTTTCAAATATTCAAATTTTGAATTTCAAGTTTCCGAATTTTCGGAATTTTAAAATGCTAAATTTGAAAATTCGGAAATTCGGAAATTTGAAATTCGAAAATTTGGAAATTCGAAAATTTGAAAATTCGGAAATCCGAAAATTTTCGAATTTCCGAATTTCCAAATTTTTGAATTTCCAAAAAAAGCAAAAAAACGAATGAAACGAAAACTAACAAATTTTTTGGCAGTGCACAAGTCTAGTTGGCCCACAATTTGCAGCTATAACATCTTCAACTCTTCTGGGAAGGCTGTCCACAAGGTTTAGGAGTGTGTCTATGGGGATGTTTGACCATTCTTCCAGAAGCGTATTTATAAGGTCAGGCACTGTGGTGGACAAGAAGCTGTTCAGACTATCTCCGAACAACCGAATTATAGTGTAGTTTGACAATTTTTTCAGCCCACCGAATGACCTCAATGCACTGCACTGCCACACAGTGCATTGAAAGCCTTGATTGGCTGAAGCAATGAAAGCTTCGCCCAATCAGGGCATAGAACACTGTCAGAGCCATGATTGGATGCTGTCATGATGACTGTATCCAATCATGGCTCATTGCTCTTAATCCTGCCCACACTATAAAAGCATTCTTTCCATAGCGATCATTTGTAGTGTAATAGCGGCGTGTAGAGAGAGATAGAACAGGGTTCTGTTCAGTGCTATTAGGCAGTTAGTGTGCTATACTGATTCTATTGTCAGTGTAGAATATCAGCTTAGTGTGCATCTAGGGATAGTTCAGTGTGAGTGTAGTGCGACCATTCATCTTTACACTTTACATGTGAATGTAGGGATAGTTCAGTCAGTATGAGTGTAGTGACCGTTTAACACAGTATATGTTATTGCGTTACTGCAAGTTTAAAGTGATACTAAAGGTTTGTTTTTTATCTTCTAATTATGTTCCTGTAAGATAGTGTACTGTGTGTTCACTTACCTTTTCCTTCATTTTCCTTTTGAATCTAACTTCCTGTTCCTCTTCTAGAAGGTTGCCCCCTCATCCGAGCCATTCTGCCTGGAGTTTACCAGATGTGCACGCCCAGTCCCTTGCGGCTACATCCCTGCGGGGGGACGCTGTCTGTGTCCACAGGCACTGGAGGCAGGGAAGCAGTGGGCGTGTCTAAGATGCTGTAACTCCACCTCCCATGCAATGTTATTGAACTGAGAATGAAGATCTCAGCAGCACAGCCCCACCTTTACTCCGCCCCTTTTTTTGCTGAAGTGAAAATGTCTCAAGTCTCAACTTCGTCGGCTGTAGACTTTCATACAAGACCAGCAGCAATTTAAAACGATCTTTGAGAAAATAATAATAATTGTTTAAAAGATCTAAAAGTATTTTAAATTATTTATAATTTCAGTTGCATAGTAACTACTGTTTATTCAGACTATGGGCGTGATGGGGAGGTGGGAATCCCCGAAGGCTGTAACAGACTGGAGAACAAGGCTCGTTCTCATTCTTTCACACAGTGAAAATAGCGGCATCGCGCATGCGCATTGCCGCTATTTTCACTGTGTGAAAGAACGAGAAGCATCAAGGGAATTGTAGTTCCAATAAAGAAATGACGTTGCGGCAGGGAGCACGCTCTAAAAAACGGACGCTAAGGACATCACACAGACAGAAAAGGAGGAAGTGCAGAAAAAGACTATCTAGGTAACAGGTAAATCAAAGATTTCGGCATAAATAAGAGCTAGATTCTGGATCTACAGTATGCACAATATAGATGAGATATTGCAAAAAAAAAAGTAGCTTTGCAACCTCTTTAATGCCGTATGGTTCTGTGCATTGCTGCAAACTTAACGCTGTATATTTCATTGCGTTGCTGCAAGTTTAACGGCATATATTTCTGTGCGTTGCTGCAATTTTAACACCATATATTTCTGTGTGTTGCGGCAAGTTTAACGCCATATAGTTCTGTGTGTTACTGCAAGTTTAACGCTGTATATTTAATTGCGTTACTGCAAGTTTAACGCCATATAGTTCTGTGCATTACTGCCAGTTTAACGTTGTATATTTAATTGCGTTACTGCAAGTTTAACGCCATATAGTTCTGTGCATTACTGTAAGTTTAATGCCATATAGTTCTGTGCGTTACTGCAAGTTTAACACCATATATTTCTGTGCATTGCTGCAAGTTTAACGTTATATATTTCTGTGCGTTATTGCAAGGTTAACGCCATATAGTTCTGTGCATTACTGCAAGTTTAACGCCATATATTTCATTGCCTTATTGCAAGTTTAGCGCCATATATTTCAGTGCGTTACCTTCCGTTTAACGCAGTATAGTTCAGTGTGTTACTGTAAGCTTAACGCAATGTATTTTAGGGCTTAAGTGCACGCTTAACGTATTATATCTCTGTGCATTACTGCATATTTGACGCAGTATATTGCCGTATATTACAGAGTATCGGTGGAGCATGTCTGTGTAGAGAGTACTCAAATTAAAGTGCACCAAACACCACTTTCCATTGCTTAAAGTGCATCCACGTACACATTTCTAAATCTTTATTACATTTTGTTAATAAGCACCGCCCCCCATCATGTCTGGGAGGACAACAAGGAGAGGCAGAAGTTCCCATGGCACTGTAAGGGTCCAGCAGTGTATATGCCCACATGCAAAGGTGGACGTGGTCAGTCCTCAGGCAGGGCATCATTTCCACTGTTTAGTGATCTTGCCTGTGCTATCCAGCCATAGCATGCAGAGGAGGTGGTGGACTGGCTTCCTAAACCATCCTCTTACTCCTCATCCTTTGTCACTCAAGTAGAGGCTAGTGTGCAGTCCCCTGCAGCTGCCAGAGTAGCAAAACCTGCCTCCTTGTCCATAGCTATTCTTGCCATAGCCCCAGCATCAGGCATAGAGGAGTCAGTGGAGTTATTTGAACACAGCTTCAGCCACTTGCTCCTTGATGATGCACAGCCATTACTCAATTCAGATGTTGGTTCTGAGGTTGAGGAAGGCAGGAACATGAGCCCACAGAGAGGGGAGAACATTAGTACACAAACTGGCATTCATGTTCCCCCAACCGCACTGTCTTGCCAAGTTGTCTACAGTGGTAATGAGGATGGAGGAGATGATTATGATGTCCCTGACTCGACTTGGGTGCCAGATATAGCAGAGGAGGAAAGTTAGGGTGAGGCACAGCCCCAACGAGGCAGCCATCATGGAAGAGTAGAGGGCAGCCTCCCTATTCCATCACATTGTGGAGCTGTTGTCTCCTGGCCCACTTCCCACAGTTCAGCTGTCTGGGCCTTTTTTAGTACATGTGCAACCGATTGCACTGTGGCTATTTGCAAACTTTGTCTCAAGCACATCAAGCGTGGCAAAAACACCAACCATTTGGGTACATAGTTACATAGTAGGTGAGGTTGAAAAAAGACACAAGTCCATCAAGTCCAACCTATGTGTGTGATTATGTGTCAGTATTGCATTGTATATCCCTGTATGTTGTGGTCATTCAGGTGCTTATCTAATAGTTTCTTGAAGCTATCAATGCTCCCCACTGAGACCACCACCTGTGAAAGGGAATTCCACATCCTTGCCGCTCTTACAGTAAAGAACCCTCTACGTAGTTTAAGGTTAAACCTCTTTTCTTCTAATTTTAATGAGTGGCCACGAGTCTTGTTAAACTCTCTTCTGCGAAAAAGTTTTATCCCTATTGAGGGGTCACCAGTCCGGTATTTGTAAATTGAAATCATATCCCCTCTCAAGCGTCTCTTCTCCAGAGAGAATAAGTTCAGTGCTCGCAACCTTTCCTCATAACTAAGATCCTCCAGACCCTTTATTAGCTTTGTTGCCCTTCTTTGTACTCGCTCCATTTCCAGTACATCCTTCCTGAGGACTGGTGCCCAGAACTGGACCGCATACTCTAGGTGTGGCCGGACCAGAGTCTTGTAGAGCGGGAGAATTATCGTTTTATCTCTGGAGTTGATCCCCCTTTTAATGCATGCCAATATTCTGTTTGCTTTGTTAGCAGCAGCTTGGCATTGCCTGCCATTGCTGAGCCTATCATCTACTAGGACCCCCAGGTCCTTTTCCATCCTAGATTCCCCCAGAGGTTCTCGCCCCAGTGTATAGATTGCATTCATATTTTTGCCACCCAAATGCATTATTTTACATTTTTCTACATTGAACCTCATTTGCCATGTAGTCGCCCACCCCATTAATTTATTCAGGTCTTTTTGCAAGGTTTCCACATCCTGCGGAGAAGTTATTGCCCTGCTTAGCTTAGTATCATCTGCAAATACAGAAATTGAACTGTTTATCCCATCCTCCAGATCGTTTATGAACAAATTAAATAGAATTGGTCCCAGCACAGAACCCTGGGGAACCCCACTACCCACCCCTGACCATTCCGAGTACTCCCCATTTATCACCACCCTCTGAACTCGCCCTTGTAGCCAGTTTTCAATCCATGTACTCACCCTATGGTCCATGCCAACGGACCTTATCTTGTACAGTAAATGTTTATGGGGAACTGTGTCAAATGCTTTTGCAAAATCCAGATACACCACGTCTACGGGCCTTCCTTTATCTAGATGGCAACTCACCTCCTCATAGAAGGTTAATAGATTGGTTTGGCAAGAACGATTCTTCATGAATCCATGCTGATTACTGCTAATGATACCGTTCTTATTACTAAAATCTTGTATATAGTCCCTGGATACTACATGCTTGACAAGGCATTTAACCTTCCATCACTCCGTCTGTTGGCAAGAGCCACAGAAAAAGGGCACAAATCTATCCCTCCTCCTTACTCACCTCAGTCTGTCCCTGCTCTAACTCATGACCTCTCAGCAGCCTCCACTGACAGGGATGATGGTATAGTGCAGGGTGTCCCAGGTCCTTGCAGCACATCTGCCAGCAGCACACCACCAGCTATAGACCATAGCCGGCAAATTTCTCTGCCCCATCTGCTGCAGTGGAAAAAAATACAGTCCCTGTCAAACAGGTGCGGAAAAATTGTTCTTTGGGTATTAATTGCGCCCATGAAACTTTCTTCCAGATGAAGGCAACGCCCACACCAATCGAAAACCTAGAAGTCCTTCAGAGATTCCACATCCCAAAAACACTTAATCAGCGACATTGGCATCAGGGGCTTCATAGCTGCTGGTAATCCAGGACTGATTCATTTTGATAAAAGTCAGATGGTCCACAGAGTCTGTGGACAGATACGCTCTATGATCATTAACAAAACCTCCAGCAGCACTGAATGCCTGTTCGGAAAGCATGCTGGATACAGAGCAGCCCAGCAACTCAATAGCATACTGGATGGGTTCTTGTCAGTGGTCTATTCTCATGACCCAGTAAGCCAGTGGATCTTCGACTGGAAAGCTCTTCATATCTATTTTCATCCCTGGATAATCATCCACAATGAGATGCAGACACTGCTGATGGGATGTGGAAGCTGACAGCCCTGGAGGGCAAGGACTAAAAAAATTGAGAAATGCATCACTTAGGCGGCTGCCTTCTCCACCGCTCCTCTCTTGACCAACAGAAGCCTCAAAACTATGTTTTCCATGACACTGCAACCTAAACCTCAAGAGATTTCATCTTCTGCGCACTCTGTGGGGGCGGGATGAGTTCTGAGACTTTCCCCTTATAACAGTGGTCAAGGAGGGTTGCCAATCAATAGTGATTCTTTTCCTTTACGCAATATATTCTTGAGTCCTTTCACAGGCTTTGAAGCATGAGGGAGCCCATGCACCGCAAATTTGCGGAGGCTGAGAATCAGACTCCTCGGGTCACTGAGGATTATAATATCTGGAACTGCCTCCTCCCAGCCAGTTACTACTCCCAAGGGTTCTGGAAAACCATCTCCTCCTTCTCCTCTCTCTCCTCTTGTGTTTTCTGTGGCATAGGAACAATGGTGTCTGCATAAAGTGGGCCTTCAGAGGAAAGGAAGTCCTCCTCTTCATCGCACTGCTCTGCCTTAAGTGTCCTGTTCAAAATGCCACGCAGAGTCTGCTCCAGCAGGAACACAACAGGGATTAAGTCACTGATGCATGCATTATCATGGCTCACCATCCTTGTGGTCTCCTCAAATGGTGACAGTACAGTGCATACATCCTTTATGAGCAGCCATTGGCATGGGGAAAAAAAGCCAAGCCGCCCTGATTCGTTGTGCCATACTCACACAGGTACTCGTTGATGGCCCTCTTCTGCATGTGCAGCCCCTGCAGCATTACCAAAGTCAAGTTCCACCTGGTGGGCATGTAACAAATCAGGCGGTTTATGGGCAGGCAGAATTCCCACTGAATTTCATCCAACTGAGCATTGGCTGTGTATGACCACCTAAAATTTCTACAGACTCTTCTGGCCTGCTTTAGTAGATCTTAAAACCCTGGGTACCTAATTTAGGAAATGCTGCAACACCAAATTGAGGACATGTGCTAGGCATGGCACATTGGTCAACGTAAGGGCAGACAGGAGGTTTGTGCCATTATCACACACCACCATTCCTGGCTCCAGCTGGCATGGTGTGAACCACCTCTGGGTCTGTCCCTGCAGAGCTGCAAGAATCTCTTCTCTGGTGTGGATCCTGTCCCCTAGACACACCAGCTAAAGCACTGCATGGCACCTTTTAGTCTGACTCAATGAATAGCCCTTTGAACGCTTAGGGGGTACATGAGGTTCATAGGACAATTCAGAAGAGGAGGGCATGGAGGAGGAAGAGAAGGTGGAGGTGGAGAAGGGGGTAGAGCTGACAAATCTTGCATCATCACCAGCTGTATGGAGACGTGGGGACACAACAAGCTGCAGCATTGAGCCCTGCCCTGCATCCTTCCGAGTTACAAGCAGAGTTACCCAGTGTGCTGTGAACAAAATATATAGTCCCTGACCATGCTTGCTGGACCAGATGTCAACAGTAACGTGGACTTTGAGGCTGACTGCTTTGCCCAACGATGCCACAACATTGCCTTCCACATGATGGTAGAGAGCTGGAATGGCCTTACATGAAAAGAAATAGCATCACAGCACATTTTGCAAATTCGCAGAGGGGCAGAATCCACCAGGCAGAAAGGCAGAAGTTGTAGAGCCAGCAGCTTTGACAAGCTTACTTTTAGACGCTGGGCATGTGCTGTCAAACTATTTTTACGTACCTGTTTTATAGGGGCATATCATTGCAATTTTTGACAGGAAGGCCAATGCTTGCTTTCATCAAGAGTACCTCTATAGGGTTATGGTGTGAAGGCGCCACCGACACCCAAAGAACAATTTTTCTGCACCCGTTACAGACGTAGAAATGCAAAGTCTGTGGTAGAGAAACCAGAATTTATCCAAAAAAATCTATAATCTTGTTCCCAGTGCACTACATTGTGGCCTCATCATACAGACTGTCTCTTCAAGTCATTGCTTACAAAAAAAAAGAAAGCAGGGAAAATTTCATTTTTTTCAGCGTTATAAATGAAATTATTGCTGCAGCAGCTTCTATACACAGTACAGATGTGCCACTTTACAGGTGGACCAAGGGGACCCCCCAGGCACTATATTGTAAGGAATTTTTCATTTTTATACTTTCACTTTAAGCATAAATAAATTACAGCTCATTTAAAAATCATGTTTTTACAAACTTTTTTTCATTGATAAATGTCCCCCAGGGCAGTACCTGGACCCCCATAACCATTGTATGCCCAATTACTTGCATATAAGCCTTCAAAATGGGCACTTTTGATTTTTCACGTTCAGGTCCCATAGACGTCAATGGAGTTTGTTATTCGGTTCTGAACTTTTGCGATGTTCGAAAGTTCTGGTGCTAAACCGAAATGGGGGTTGTTTGGCCCATCCCTACTTGACATGGTATTTTTCTGTTACTGCATTTGAACTTGCTTGTGTATTTTGTTAAACCTCAATAAACAAATTTGACCAGAATCAGTAACTGTTTAAAAAAAAGACCTTTCACTATATTGATTTATTATGTTACCTCAACATTTCATAATCCTAATATGTACATGTTGTACTATGTCCATGTGTTAAAATGAATCCTCTTATCTTTGTATTGCTTCCTTTGTTGCAAAAATAACATGCTAGGCATTAGAGAACATCCATCCCAGTGTGGTCAGTTTTCTGGTTGCCTGTCCTCCAATGGCCAAGACTTGTGCTGACTGTTTTGTACACTGGGCTTATATTCAGTTTACTTGTGTTCATGTTGCTTAACCACTTGAGCCCAAGCCTCTTTTTGAGACTTAAAATCTTTTTTTTTGCTAGAAAATTACATCGATCCCCCCAAATTTTTTTTGCAGACACCCTTGAGAATAAAATGGCGTCATTGCAATACCTTATGTCACACCGTACATGCGGGTGCGACTTACATATGCATTTGCTTCTGCGTGCGAGCTCGGCGGGACCGGGTGCTTTACATTTTTTTTTTTTTTATTTGTTATTTTACTTTTCATTTTTACACTGTCCTTTAAAAAAATTAAAATTGGGTCACTTTTATTCATATTACAAGGCATGTAAACATCCCATGAAATAGAAAAAAAGCATGACAGGACCTCTTAAATGTAAGATGTGGGGTCAAAAAGACCTCTTGGGTGGAAGTGACATTTGACGTCGCTTCTGCCATCTAATGTTATGGAGCTGAGTGGGGGCCATCTTTCCCTTACTCGGCATCCAGACTCAGAGGTGAAAGAACACGATTGTCACTGCCGATACCAACGGCTTCGGTAAGCGGTGAAGATGACCGGAGCGCGGCGGGAGGGGCCCTCTGCCTCCCCGAATAAAAGTGATCTTGCGGCAAAACGCACGCAGATACCACTTTTATCTTTATCAGTGGATTCTCGGAGGATTCTATATAGGAAGTGAGTCAGCCACCATTTTAAGAATCTACAGCAAGGCAGTAAGGCATGTTTCTTCAATCTCTCGCCATCACCCCTTAGCCAGCTTAAAAAGTGAGTTATTGTTATCCCATTCTGTGTTTTATAGAGTATTATTTCTTTATTATAAGCACATTTGTACTGATTGATGTTTATTTTATCAATTTGTAGTTTCACCTGGCTTGTTCCAATAAAGTTAAGATCAAAAGAAATATGGAATCTGAAGTTTAATAAGCAGGAACGTTTAGCTCTCTGTCCTAGAGATAGAACAGTGACACCCCACCCATATTTTACAGGTAGGGTTTTACATATACTTCAAGGGTTGGATGTGAGTGTGGAGAAGGTAAGTAGGCATTACGTGCTGTCATATACTTGGATCCCTATGATATCAATTCTGACAAATACTTATTTTATTAGGACTGAAAAAATAAATATGATCAAAAGATCTTTGTGTATCATTTCTATATTACATTTCTCATATTTCATTGTTTGAATAATAACATCCCATTGAAATATTTCCCAACATATCATCCAGATCTCTTATCGAATCACCGACCGTCCCCTCACTGGTGGAAAAATGTATCCAACTTTATTCCTTGTGACACCAGATGATTGGGTCCGTTTTGAAGCTATAAATAAATATTTGCAGCATTTTGGATGGAACTGGGTTGGAATAATAACATCAAATGATCTCAGCGGTGATGAGGAGTCCCAACAACTAAGTAAGATGCTGAGCCAACATGGGATCTGCACAGAATATATCATTTCAATCGCTGATGATAAGCTTCATGATATTCAGACACAGAGAGTTATTAGGGCATCGACAGTGAAGATTATCATAGTGTGTGGAACGTCCATAATAAACTTTGAATATTTTGCTCATTTTTTAACCATTGGTGTAAATAATGTCACATTTATTTTACCACCATCATGGATTGGGTTTTATAATTATGGCCATTGGGAAATAATTAACTGTAGCTTCATATTTGTGTGGCCACAAGAAAAAAACCTAAGCATTGATGTTTATTCCGATGGTGTCAACTTCAGCTCCTTAAATGACCCCATACTGGAAGAAATTGGGTTTTATTGGTTTCATTGCTTTACCCCAAACCCAGAAAAAAATCTCTATTTAAAAAGACATTTAAAAATTTATGCAAACCATTGCACAGATGTAATAGATATTTTATCCATATTGTCTTCTTATACAACACTGTCCTCCTATGTATACAAGGCTGTATATGTTCTGGCCCATGCTCTACATGGAATGTACATGAAGAAAAATACATCTGGATTCCAGCACAGAGTAAGTTGGATAATAAGTATTTCTATTACTATGATCCCATCCTATATTATGTTATATAATAATTATGTGAATCGACAGCTGTCTCGAACCTCCCTCTCACTGCCTAGGCAATCAGAAAAATTGCAGTCACTCAAATTTTTAGTTATCTTGTTTATATTAAGTTGGGGGTGTGATTGTATGTCAGGGATATGCAATTAGCGGACCTCCAGCTGTTGCAGAACTAAAAGTCCCATGAGACATAACAAGACTCCGACAGCCACAAGCATGACACCTGGAGACAGAGGCATGATGGGACTTGTAGTTTTGCAACAGCTGGAGGTCCGCTAATTGCATATCACTGTTGTATGTTATTGATTTACTAATTGATTTCTATATACACTAATTTGATTTCTCTATACAGTTTTTAAAAATAATAAAAAGTATGTTTTTTTTATTGCATTGTATATGCCATGTTAATATTATATACAGTATAATTATATGCTTTTATATTCTATATATTTATTTATGATATTTATCTGTGTATGATTATGTTTATATACTTTTCTGGTTAACTCTGTTCTACAAAAATCAAAGAGCAAAAGATCAAAGTGTTCATCCAGAATGTGTCTCTTTCACCAGTTCAGCCCCGGAAGGATTTTCCTCCTTAATGACCACACAATTTTTTGCGATACGGCACTGTCACTTTAATTGACAATTGCGCAGTTATGCGACACTGTACCCAAACAAAATGTATGTCCTTTTTTAGAGCTTTCTTTTGGTGGTATTTGATAACCTCTGCGGTTTTTATTTTTTGCGCTATAAACAAAAAGAGACCTACAACTTTGAAAAAAAAACAATATTTTTTACTTTTTGCTATAATAAAAATCCCAAATTTAAAAAAACAAAAAAAAAACAAATGTCTTAAATCAGTTTAGGCCAATATGTATTCTTCTACATATTTTTGGTAAAAAAAAAAAAAATCTCAATAAGCGATTATTGATTGGTTTGCACAAAAGTTATCGTGTCTACAAGATAGGGAAAAGATTTATGGCATTTTTATTATAATTTTTTTTTACTAGTAATGGTGGTGATCAGCGATTTTTAGCAGGACTGCGACATTGCTGTGACAGATCGGATGCTTTTGACACTCTTTTGGGACCAGTGACATTTATACAGTAATCAGAGCTAAAAATAGCCACAGATTACTGTATAAATGTCACTGGCAGGAAAGGGGAGGAAAGGGGTTAACACTAAGGGGTGATCAAGGGGTTAATTGTGTTCCCTGGGTGTGTTCTAACTGTAGGGAGGATGGGCTACATAGGACATGACAGAGATTGCTGTTCCTGATGACTGGGAAGAGAAGATCTCTGACCTATCACTAGGCAGAATGGGAAGTCCGCTGGACCTGTGGGCATGCTCCCGCGCCATTGGCGGCATGCGCGCCTGCTAGCCTCCCTGCACAGACTGACGTACACATACGGCGGTTTGTGCAGGAGAGCCGACCTGCCGCAGTATAATGACAGCAGCTGGTCGGCAAGAGGTTAAAGATTTTGTTAAGCTTGATTATGTTTTGTATAGAAGGATCCTTCTTCCTATCACCTTTGTCTCTAGGGCCAAGCAAGTAAGGATGAAACATGTCAGAGAGGGATGGTCTTCAAGTGTGTCTTTGGTTGGCCCAATTAAGTTTTAACATGAAAGTGATGTCACCATTGGCAGTCATTTGTGTTCTTTGCGGCAGTACAATCTGGTATTTGGGAAAACAGCCACCGCTATTACAGAAATCCAGAAATGTTTGATAAAAGCATAACTCTGCCCATCACCCTGTGCTCTACAGTGATAACATAGCTGTGATTGTCAATAAAGTGGCCACAGATGTCATTTTATGGAAGACCACATCCGTGTTTTCACTACAGAGCAGAACTTCACTTCCTTTCCTGGCATCTCACCTGAACTCCGGGCAATTCACCTTCCATACAGGCAGTGTCACGCTTACCCCTAACACAGGTGGTCAGACACTATATCTGGCTTCTGTGTTCTTTACCCACAGCAGTCCCTTTCCCATAAGGCAAGCTGGCCTACCGGTACTCGGTTGCCCTTAGGACTTATACACAATGCTATAGTGCTTGGCTACCATGCCAGGGCATGTACAAACTGAGCTAAGCAAACAGGTATTTGCAGTTGGCAGACAGGCAAGGTTTAGAATAGTCAGGGTGAAAAAACAATGTAAAAAGGCAGGCAGAGTTTAGAGCAGGGATCTCAAACTGGTGGCCCTCCAGCTGTTGCGAAACTACAAGTCCCATCATGCCTCTGCTTGTGGGAGTCATGTTTGTAACTGTGTCAGCCTTGCAATGCCTCATGGGACTTGTAGTTTTGCAACAGCTGGAGGGCCGCCAGTTTGAGACCCCTGGTTTAGAGAGTAGTTGATATCTGATCCAAGGTTATTAATGAGGGAATTCAATCTAGCAGAGAAAGGAAGACAAACAGGGAGCTTGGAACACATGTATCAAACGCTATCACAAACATGAGACTGCAGGCTTGGTTGGCTTAAATCAGGTTTGGTCTCCACCCAGAGACTGCCAAATTCAATCACCTTACAGGTGGACAGACATAAACGGATGTATCATAGCCAAAACAAGGATGTTTGAATGAGAGCAGCAACTATCAAAGAACAGGAGCATTTATACGCTTTTGACAGGCAGTTAAATTCCCCTCCAAGTTTGCTTCCGACTCCTCAACCCTGATAGCAACATTAGCTTTGAATTTTGCCCATTGCTACCTACCTTCCATCTTATGCTACACACCCCTCCCTGCACATAACACTTGCATTGAAATAAAATTCTCTCTGGTACTTACTGCCCACTGCCATACCTTCTGCATTCCTCTCCTGTACATACTGCCCTCTGTCATACCCTCCACACTCCTCTCCTGTACATACTGCCCTCTGTCATACCCTCCACACTCCTCTCCTGTACATACTGACCTCTGTCATACCCTCCACACTCCTCTCCTGTACATACTGCCCACTGTCATACCCTCCACACTCCTCTCCTGTACATACTGACCTCTGTCATACCCTCCACACTCCTCTCCTGTACATACTGCCCTCTGTCATACCCTCCACACTCCTCTCCTGTACATACTGACCTCTGTCATACCCTCCACACTCCTCTCCTGTACATACTGCCCTCTGTCATATCCTCCACACTCCTCTCCTGTACATACTGCCCTCTGTCATACCCTCCACACTCCTCTCCTGTACATACTGACCTCTGTCATACCCTCCACACTCCTCTCCTGTACATACTGACCTCTGTCATCTCCTCCACACTCCTCTCCTTTTTTTTTTAATAATTTTTTATTGAGAAACAGGATGTTCACAGAAAAAAAAAAAAGAATTACATCAAAACATCATATTATATGCAGATATTTTCATTGTCAATATCGTATCATCTCAGAGGAAGGTCATCAGGGTCAATTAAGTACTTTATCTTAAGCACTATATTATCTGAGAAAAAAGCAACCTTAGTCAGAGATATTAGATCCTGTCAAATTTTTGATATATGAAAAAAGAAAGAAGCGAAAAATAAAAGAAAAAAAAAGGAAAGAGAAAAGAAAATAGATTAGGCAGAGATGGGGACTGAGAGAGCAGGGTGAGGTATGGGAATAAGGGGGAATGGGGAGGAATTGCCGTCTGTCTCAGGGGGGATTCATCCTACAATAGATCTCTATACCTAATGTACATCATCTAGATTCCATAATTTCCGCATAAGCGGTTGTGTATTTAAAGGCGAACCAGCAGGACCACATTTTTCTCTTCATTTCTGAATTTCTTTTATTGGAGTATGTTAGATCCTCCATATAGTATATATGATCTACCTCCCTCAGCCATTGGCGTAGGGTGGGTATTTTAGCAGTTTTCCAGAACTTAGGGATAAGAGCTTTAGCGGCATTTAGTAAATGCGGGATAATAGACTTTCTGTATGATCCCGCTGGCTCGCCTGTACAGTGTAAAAGGACATACCAAGGGTCATTAGGGACTTCAGAACCCTGAATCTCCTTAATCCAGTAAAAAATAGTAAGCCAGTAAGGCCTTATCAGGGGGCAGTACCACCAGATGTGAGCGTGCAATGCGATATCTCCGCAGTCGCGCCAGCATAATGGTGATTCTTGAGGGAAGAGCTTGTGTAGAGTTGCTGGTGTGTAGTGCCATC
This sequence comes from Lithobates clamitans, assembly GCA_037952925.1. Taxonomy (NCBI): domain Eukaryota; kingdom Metazoa; phylum Chordata; class Amphibia; order Anura; family Ranidae; genus Lithobates; species Lithobates clamitans. Next base: position 6,748,251 of record JBBGZY010000214.1, on the reverse strand, counting down.
TGATCAACAATTTGTAATTAACCTCTGCAATTTTGGAGGCGATCGAAGTTGAGTGGGTTAAAGAGAGAATGGATGACTTCTCTTGATCCGTCAGATTTTTGTTTAAGTCCCTCTCCCAATTGTGAAGAAATGTAGGGTAGCTAGCAGGGGTGAGTGAGCCAAGTGCTTGATAGAAATAGGAAAGCAGTCTTTCTACTGGCATGTCTCCTATAAATGCTGATTCAATTGGTGATAGGTTATCTGCATTGCGTAGAGGTTTTGGAAGGGATTGGATGAAGTCCTTTAGTTGCAAATATCTCCATTGATCCAAAAGTGATGGGGATGGCGTCGAGGTGAGCAATGATAGTGGTATAGTGTTCGAGGCGTCTACAACTTGGTGTAATTGAATGTTATTCCCCAAGTTCCAAGAATGGAGACCGGGATCCATATTACCTGGTGGGAAGAAGTTGTGGCCAGTCAGAGGCATAAGGGGGGAATTGTATTGCCATTTCTGAGTTCTGTGTAACAAGTCCCAGCAAGCGAAAGTAGATTGAGTGAGTGGGGATGTGGTAGAGGGCAACGATCGAAACTTCCCAGGAATCCAGATCAGCTTGTAAAGGTCACTACCCCCTAATGCCATTTCCAATGATACCCAGAGTTTTGACGTCTTGTTGTATTTCCAGTCTGATATTCTTGATAAGATTGTTGCCATGTAATATCGCTTAATGTCTGGCAGAGCTAGACCTCCTAACCTTTTAGGTCTAAGCAATACTGATCTAGAAATTCTTGGGTTACGTCTATTCCAAACATATTTGCTTATGATTTTCGTTACACATTTAAAGAAACTAGGCGGAATTTGGAAAGGTATCATCTGGAACAAAAATAGCAACCTGGGCAGTACGTTCATTTTGATCACACTGATCTTTCCTAGCCAAGAGTGTGCGAGCTGTGACCATTTTTGTATGTCCGATTTAAGTGCATTAAGGAGGGGTATAAAGTTAGTATGGAATAGGGATGATAGACTAGGAGTCAGATATATACCGAGATATTTCATTGCTATTTCTGCCAGGTGAATGGGAAAGATTTCTGAAGATTGCTAGCTGTCTCTTGGGGAACTGAAATATTTAAAATTTCAGATTTGGACATATTGATCTGAAAGTTTGAGACTTGATTATATGCGGAAAAGGCTTGCAGCAGATTGGGTAGAGTAATTATAGGTTGTTGGACATAAAATAAGATATCATCCGCATATGCGGCATACTTGTGTTCAAACTTGTCTATCACAATGCCATGGATGCTTGGGTTGTGCCGAATTGTAGATAAGAAAGGTTCGAGTGAGAGGGCAAATAAAATAGGGGAAAGAGGGCACCCCTGACGCGTACCGTTGTGAAGTGTGAATTATTCGCTTAAAGTACCATTTATTCTCAATTGTGCCGTAGGATAGTTATATAGGGCAGATATCTGACTTAGGAGAGAGGGGCTGATGCCTAGATGGGATAAGGTCGCTAGCAAGAACTCCCAGTCCACCCTGTCAAACTTTTTTTCAGCATCTGTCGAAAGTAACAGGGTGGGCTGGGAGGTGTGGCAAACATGTGCAATCAAGGAGAGAGTGCGTAGGGAATTGTCTCGGGCTTCCCTGCCCGGTATAAAGCCAGTTTGTTCCGTAGAGACCCATTTCGGTACTAAAGGGAGAAGTCTATTTGCTATTAATTTTGCGTAAAGTTTAGCGTCCAAATTCAAAAGAGAAATGGGGCGATAGCTACCGCATACGCTCGGATCTTTTGCTGCTTTCGGGATTACGGTAATGTGAGCATGTAGGGTTTCAGGTCTGAAGGTATCACCTAAGGTAATCGAGTTAGCGTATTTGGCCAGGTTCGGGAGCAATATATCAGCGAATGAGCGGTAATATGTGGTTGTTAAGCCGTCCGGGCCGGGGGCCTTACCATTGGCCATGGCCTTAAGAGCTTTACGAAACTCTTCAGTGGTAAATTCCCCGTCTAGGGTAGCTAAAATGTCTTCAGGTAACTTAGGAAGATCGGCTTGTTTTAGGTATTCCTGTATAAGACGATTACGGGACTCCTGATCTCCCGTATGGGGATGTACATTGTATAACTGCTGGTAAAACTTTCTAAATTCCGCGGCTATGGCAGGGGTATGATGAACTATCTCAGCGGTTTTGGTTTTAATTTTTGGTATAAAACTCGCTGCCTTTTTTTGTTGAAGGGAACGAGCCAGCAACCTACCAGGTTTGTTGCCCCATTCGTACATACGGTGAGCAACTATGCGAAATTGTTGTTTTTGTGCAACATGGAAAAGGTTTTTTAAGTCTTCCCTCTTGCTAGTTAATTCTGCCAACACAGATTTTGAGAGGTTTAGTTTGTGTTGTCGTTCAAGAATGTTTATATCACAGATTAGTGCAAGTTGCTGACTCGTTCGTTCTTTTTTTTTCCTAGTACCCAACTCTATAAATTTCCCGCGGACAAAGGCCTTATGGGCCTCCCATATTGTGCCTGGAGATACATCTGGACTAGTATTTTCCTGAAAATAAAATTTCAGATCTTTTGCAATCATTGTCATGTCTATTTCTTCTGTCAATAAGTTATCGTTTAACTTCCAGTTTGTTCTTTTATGTGGGATAGATGGGACCTGTATTTTAAGCACAATCGGGGCATGATCAGAGAGAGTAGATGTGTCAATATGTGAGTCCGTTATCAAGGGAAGGTGTTGATGACTGATAAAAAAAATAATCGATACGCGAATAGGAATGATGTAAGTGAGAGAAATGTGTGTAATCCCTCATCTGAGGGTGTAGGATTCTCCAAGCATCCATCAGCTGAGCATCGTGCAGACGTTTACGTATAAATGTTAAGCGCGCATGTGAGATGCAGGATTTGCCCAGAGATGTGTCCAATAACGGTTCAAGGGGGATATTAAAGTCTCCCGAGAGGAGGACACAACCCTGCGCAAACTCCGTTAGCCTCTTAAGAGTGCCCGACAAGAAAGAGACCTGGTCTCGATTAGGGGCATAAAGCGTGGCTAAGGTGCATAACATACTGCCCAGGTTACCTCTTACAAATAAAAATCGTCCCAGAGGATCACTAACCATGGAGTCAAATTTAAACGGAGTATCCCTGCGGAGTCCAATGGCCACGCCTTTCGATTTATGCACGTCTGTCAGGCTATAGAACCATGTAGGGTAATTTGGAGAGAAGAGCTTGACCGAAGTGGTGTGAGTGAGGTGGGTCTCCTGCAGGAAGACAATGTCCGCCCGCAGACGATCCAGCTCTCAGTATAGATTATGTCTCTTACCTGGTGCATGGAGCCCGCGGACATTAAGTGATATCAAATTGAGTTTAGCCATTGACTACAACAGGGAGCACGCGTTCAGTGTACTCTCCACCTGTATCTGTTCCAGAGCAGACGGCAAGGGGGAATGAAGAAAGGGGGGAGAAGGGAGAAAAGGAAAGAAGAAAGACAAAAGATTAAAAAAAATAGAAAGTATGTGTTAATAATCATTCTTAGCACAATCAAAAGCCACCATTGAAAAAGGCGGCCGAGGACATTCAAAAATCTATGGTGCCTAGATGGGGCAAGCCGTGGGCACGCAGCCCCCCCACCCCCACCCCCGAAGGGAGAGGGTGTGTGAGGACGACGAGCCCCCCGGCCCCCCCGAGGGGGTTCTCTCAGCGCCAGGACCGAACGACGGAGCGCGACCATATCTGCGCGCGCGTCGTCCCATTCCTCCGGGCGCGGCACCCAGTCTTACAGAAAAACGAATACGTTGTATTCACCCAGAGAGATAAAAACAAAAGGTTTCTTAAGACGAACCAGGAAAAAAGGAACCTGAAAAGAAAAAAACCCAACTTGGAAAAAAAAAAAAGAGAAATGTATAAAGGCAATTCAAGTGAGCCTGCCAGGAGATCTCTCTCTTTCCGCTTCCTCTCCTACCTATCCTCCTCATCCACCTTCATTTTCCACCTCCACTTATAGAACAGGTATATATGCAAAACTAAAAAGAAAAAACAGCTAACTAGAGGTGGGCCTATCATATGAGGTAGGCGATCATATTCTAGATTAGAGCACCTTAGTAAGCTAACTGGAAATAATAAAAAAATTAAAACAATGGTTATTCCACAGTTGTGAGGAAGGCGTAAACGTAACATAATCTAGAACAGTATACTTGCAGATACAGCATTTATGGAGAGTCTCCTGGGTAGCTTAGATAGTTACAGTCACCCAAATTGCGAAGATGCAAATTGCGAAGATGCATCCGGGGAGCCCGATCCACGCTTGTGTTGAACTTTTTGCCAGCTTGCGTCCGGAGGGACATTGAGAGAGGGGATGGATTCTTGCCAACCTGGAAGATCCGGAGGCGAGATGTTGAGATCTGCGCAGAATTTTCCCAGGTCCTCCGGGAAGCGGAGGATAGCCGTCTTGCCGTCTCTATGGGCTATCAGAGCTGAAGGAAAGCCCCAGCGGTAATTAATAGAGGCTGAACGCAGTTGTTTGGTTAGAGGGCGCAGGGCCCTGCGTCTCTCCAATGTCTCTCTGGCAAGATCCGGAAAGAATAGCAAAGATGCGCCGTCAAAGTCCAGTGGAGTTTGTTCCCGGGCTTTCCGCATAATTCTCTCTTTTTCCTCAAAGTAGTGTAGTCTGCAGATTACGTCGCGTGGGATATCAGAGGCTAGGTTGCGAGGCCTTAAAGCCCTGTGTGCCCTGTCAATTTTCAAAGGAAAGTCCGCAGGCTGTCCAAGTAGGCCATTGAATATGCCGCGAAGGGAGGGCAATAGATCATCATCCCCCGTGGCCTCCGGCAGTCCTCTGATCCGTATATTGTTCCGCCGATTGCGGTTTTCTTGATCTTCGATCTTATATAGAGCCATGCGGTATGAGATAGAGAGGGTGCGGGTGGTCGTCTGCAGGGATCGTATGGCAGCCGCGTGGCGATCGAGGCGCAGCTCGGACTCTTCCACCCGTTCCAGCACGTGGGTTAAATCTGATCTGAGTGCTGAGAGCTCCTTTTTAATGGAGCGTTCCAGGCCGGAAAACAGAGAGGCTATCTCCGTCTTGGTGGGAAGGTCACTAACCAGAGCCGCGACCTCCGAGTTTCTGGAAGTGCTTTCTTCCCCGTCCGAACAGGCTGATACTGCCGGAGAATGTCTCCTGGTTGTAGGTCTATGGCGGGAGGTGGAGCTCGGGCCACGAGGTGAGTGGCCTAGTCCATCCATGCTGATAGAGTCCTCTGTTTCCGCGGCTAGGTACCTTTTTATGGAGCCTGACGGGGTTCCTTTTTGAGGTAGGGATTTGCCCGTCCTTTTCCCCATGGTGTCCTAGGGTGATGCAGTTAGTTTCTCTGGGTAATAATAGTTATAAAGGGTGCCGCCACCGGAGCTCCGGGAAAACACGTCCTTACTGCTCCATGTCGAGACCACGCCCCCCTCCACACTGCTCTCCTGTACATACTGCCCTCTGTCATACCCTCCACTCTCCTCTCCTGTACATACTGCTCCCATCATCCCCTCCGCACTCCGCTCCTGTACATACTGCCCTCTGTCATACCCTCCACACTCCTCTCCTGTACATACTGCCTTCTGTCATACCCTCCACACTCCTCTCCTGTACATACTGCCCACTGTCATACACTCCACTCTCCTCTCCTGTACATACTGCCCTCTGTCATACCCTCCACTCTCCTCTCCTGTACATACTGCCCACTGTCATACACTCCACTCTCCTCTCCTGTACATACTGCCCACTGTCATACACTCCACTCTCCTCTCCTGTACATACTGCCCACTGTCATACGCTCCACACTCTTCTCCTGTACATACTGCCCTCTGTCATACCCTCCACACGCTTCTCCTGTACATACTGCCCTCTGTCATACCCTCCACACTCCTCTCCTGTACATACTGCCCACTGTCATACGCTCCACACTCTTCTCCTGTACATACTGCCCTCTGTCATACCCTCCACACGCTTCTCCTGTACATACTGCCCTCTGTCATACCCTCCACACTCCTCTACTGTACATACTGCCCACTGTCATATGCTCCACACTCCTCTCCTGTACATACTGCTCTCTGTCATACCCTCCACACTCCTCTCCTGTACATACTGCCCACTGTCATACACTCCACTCTCCTCTCCTGTACATACTGCCCCCTGTCATACACTCCACTCTCCTCTCCTGTACATACTGCCCACTGTCATATGCTCCACACTCCTCTCCTGTACATACTGCCCACTACCATACCTTCTGCATTCCTCTCCTGTATATACTGCCCTCTGTCATACACTCCACTCTCCTCTCCTGTACATACTGCCCTCTGTCATATCCTCCACACTCCTCTCCCATACATACTGCCCACTGGCATATCCTCCACACTCCTCTCCTGTACATACTGCCCTCTGTCATACCCTCCACACTCCTCTCCCGTATATACTGCCCTCTGTCATACCCTCCACACTCCTCTCTTGTACATACTGCCCACTGTCATACCCTCCACACTCCTCTACTGTACATACTGCCCACTGTCATACGCTCCACACTCCTCTCCCATAAATACTGCCCACTGTCATACGCTCCACACTCCTCTCCCATATATACTGCCCAGTGTCATACGCTCCACACTCCTCTCCCGTATATACTGCCCACTGTCATACGCTCCACACTCCTCTATTGTACATTTTTTTGATAACTATACATCAGGATAATGAGACTGTTTTGAGTAGATTCTTTAGCGGGGGGTGCATGAGAGTTGTGTATGATTGGCTGTGGTGGCCACCTGTGTCCCATTAAGACCTTTGTCTTCATTTTAACTACCGGTATATGTGTTGGAGGTGGGTGTATATAACAATAATTTTTCTAAATTTATAATGAGGATATTCAATAAAGAAATTTAGTTTGACCCGGTTTATCCTCTTTGAAGAACATCTTTTGGGAATCTTTCCCGTTTTTTTTCTTTTTTTTGCAAACGGTGTATTTGTTAAAATTTTTAACATAGGTACAGAGCAATAAACTAGCAAATAAACAAGTTCAATTTGTGAAACTTATGTATAAAGAAAATACAATCAATAATAGAGTACAGATCACATAGAATTAACATGAGAATTAAAGGGGGGGGGGGGTACAATGCTGCTTATAACTGCAGCTGCATGTTATTGTATCCTGTCTAGCCAGGAGGGGGGAGTGGGGAAGGGGTAGGGGACAGAGAGAGCAGGCAGCATAAACAAAGTATGACATTTCACACAAGGAGGATACGGTGCTCTCCAGGTCAAAAATTGGTGGGACCAATTGGGTGCCCGAAGGAAAAGAGAGGACAATGCACAGGGGACCCATCAAAGGTGTGGATAGGAGGGAGGGAGGGGGAAACACCATGGTTACATAGAATGAGGAATGTCAAGGGGAATTAGGAGAGGTTTGGGTCAAAGTTTAGTCTAAGGAATCAATGAGGTACAGGGTCTGCAGAGTGAAGCGCTATGGCTCCAGGATTGAGCTCCGCAGGATCCCATGTGTACCATATTTTGGAGAACTGAGGGAGGGTGTTGTGTATCATTGCAGTGAGATGCTCCATTCTTCGAATCTGCTCCAGTATCTGTAAAACTTGTGGGAGTGAGGGAGGCGAGGTAGAAAGTCATCTCAGGGGTATAGCTCTTTTTGCTGCTAGGAGAACAAAGGCAGCCAATCTCTGGGTGTGCTTGGAGATGCCGGGAAAGGCCCAATAGATAATGGATCAGGTCTGGGGAGAGGGATATTTCCGTTTTTTTTTTTTTCTTATATGTCTGTATATTCAGAGGTTTACCACCCCGGGGGATTAAACTGATTGTGTTAAATACCTTTGGCTGATGGTGCAAACAGATTGTTATATCGGGAAGGTGTCTTTTTAAGCCATTATTTTTATTCCCATTCAATCTGGACTAAATTGGATGAGCCTTAGTGTCCCCCCCCCTTTTTTTGTTTTGTTTTTGGGCTCCTGTACATACTGCCCTCTGTCATACCCTCCACACTCCTCTCCTGTACATACTGCCCTCTATCATACCCTCCACACTCCTCTCCTGTACATACTGAACTCTATCATACCCCTCACACTCCTCTCCTGTACATACTGCCCTCTGCTATACCCTCCACACTCCTCTCCTGTACATACTGCCCTCTATCATACCCCTCACACTCCTCTCCTGTACATACTGCCCTCTGTCATACCCTCCACACTCCTCTCCTGTACATACTGCCCTCTGTCATACCCTCCACACTCTTCTCCTGTACATACTGCCCACTGTCATACCCTCCACACTCCTCTCCTGTACATACTGCCCTCTGTCATACCCTCCACACTCCTCTCCTGTAATTACTGCCCTCTTTCATACCCTTTTCCACAATGCTAATTTAATACTTTTCACCACAATACACTCTGCACTCCTCTCTCGCTAATGTCGTGTCCTCTCCATAACTCAATTTCACAGTATTACTATTTATCTTTCCCCAGTGAGATCCCACCTAGCGTACCCACTTTGTTTTTCTTACACAGTAATGCCCTGTACACACGATAGGATTTTCCGATGGAAAGGATTTTCCATAGGAATTTCCGACACACAAAGTTTGAGAACAGGCTATAAAATTTTCCGACAACAAAATCTGTTGCCGGAAATTCCGATCGTGTGTGCACAAATCCGACGCACAAAGTGCCACGCATGCTCAAAATAAATTAAGAGAGGAAAGCTATTGGCTACTGCCCCGTTTATAGTCCCGACGTACGTGTTTTACGTCCCTGCGTTCAGAACGATCGGATTTTCCGACAACTTTGTGTGACCGTGTGTATGCAAGACAAGTTTGAGCCAACATCCATTGGAAAAAATCCGTGGATTTTGTTGTCGGAATGTCCGGACAAAGTCTGACCGCGTGTACAGGGCATTAGAGTCGACCTCAAGCACACAGATTGATCTTCCCCGATGAGATCCCACCTCCAGCACAAAATGATTATGATTCCCATAATGCGATTTCACCCCCCCTCCATTTCTCCCCTATATCTTTACCACAGCATACAATATTTATTTCCCCCTCCAGAATCCCCTCACTGTGTACCCACAATCCAGCACGAATATTGCACATTGAAGTGTCTATGACTTCCCTACAAAGTACAAAGCTCACAGATCCTGTACACAAAGTCTAGTGTTCCATTAGCAGTGCCCCCCTCCCCTTCTCTGCAGAAGGACAGATTCCTTTTACTTTTCCCAGGATGGCTTTTCTTCCCTCTGGTCAATCTCACTTTAACCTTTCAGCTATAGTAAAGAAAACTAATTCATGTTTTACTAATAGTAAACCATAGAAAGTGCAGCGCTAGATATATATGAAGTGTATAGGATCTTTTAAAAGAATAGGATCCTACAATGTGAATTAACATAAATTTACAGTGAACAAAATATCAAATAATAAAAAACAGCATATATTGCAAATACATGTGAGAAAAGAGAGGAATCTGAAAAAACGAAAGTCCATGCAAGAATATTCAATCCATAGGTAGATACAACAAAGCACCCATCCATGAGAAATGTAAGGAATAAATGCCAATAGATGATCCACCATGAAGTGAGTATGTAGATTCTGCTTACCGGACGACGATGACTGCTATTACGGCAGTCTCGCCAGCATAGGGATTAGGGTCTCCCAAAACCGAGGCTAGAACACAGGAACAACAGCTTTAACAGTCGGTCGTTTCCGGAAACATAAAACAGAATACTCCCATAGCATAAAAACGTATGACAAAGGGGATTTATTGAAATAAAAAAGAATCACACTTACAATGTTGTAGAAAACATGAAGTGTAAGGGATATCATACAAGCAGCGGTGTCTCCGTAACTCCGGTGTCTCCATAACTCCGTACACTCGTAAGCCCATCCAAGAATGTGATGACGTCACCGTTGTAGGCTCCTCCCTACGCGTCTCATCACGATAAGATGTCGTCTGGGGATTGGCCAATCCCCAGACGACGTCCCATCATGACGAAACGCGTAGGGAGGAGCCTACGACGGTGACGTCATCACGTTCTTGGATGGGCTTACGAGTGTAGGAAGTGAATCGCGGCACACAGAGACACCGCTGCGTGTATGGTATCCCTTACGCTTCATGTTTTCTACAACATTGTAAGTGCGATTCTTTTTTATTTCAATAAATCCCCTTTGTCATACGTTTTTACGCTATGGGAGTATTCTGTTTTATGTTTCCGGAAACGACCGATTGTCAAAGCTGTTGTTCCTGTGTTGTATCCTCGGTTTTGGGAGACCCTAATCCCTATGCTGGGCGAGACTGCCGTAAAAGCAGTCATCGCCATCCGGTAAGCAGAATCTACATTCTCACTTCATGGTGGATCATCTATTGGCGTTTATTCCTTACATTTTTCACGGATGGGTGCTTTGTTGTATCTACCTATGGATTGAATATTCTTGCATGGACTTTAGTTTTTTCAGATTCCTCTCTTTTCTCACATGTATTTGCAATATATGCTGTTTTTTATTATTTGATATTTTGTTCACTGTATATTTATGTTAATTCACATTGTAGGATCCTATTCTTTTAAAAGATCCTATACACTTCATATATATCTAGCGCTGCACTTTCTATGGTTTACTATATGTTTTGGAGTTAGATACTGGACTCTTGAGTGCTGGCAGCTTTTGTTTTTCTCTTGTCATTTATTTTCACTATTCTGTTTCTGGTTTCCGAGCGCAGCTTTTACTCTCTTTTGGGTTTTTTATATACCATGTTTTACTAATAGTTAACAGACAAAATGAAATGCTAATATTAGTATAATGACAGGTTCCCTTGCTACAATAACTTTGAAGAAGACCTTGTTGGAACAATGTCCTCAGAATGTGTGGTTAGAATGTCCTTGGAAGGTCTTGTAGTACAGAAAATCCATCTTCTAGGATTGTACAGAGAAGCATTTCAAACCAATAAGAAGTTCTATAACAAAATGTTTCTTACATTTTCTTTCTTACATTATTAATGAGTAATATGTAAAATGACACTTTTTAGGGAGTTCCTGTGTGATGATTGTGTTTCTGGAAGGATGAAGGTTTTCATACACTAACTATGCCAGACCTCCACACCGTACTCATCTCTTTTCTACTATTTATTTTCATTTATTTAACCACTTGCTTACTGGGCACATAAACCCCCTTCCTGCCCAGACCAATTTTCAGTTTTCAGCGCTCTCACACTTTGAATAACAATTGTGCGGTCATGCATCGCTGTACCCAAATGAAATTTTTATCATTTTTTTTCACACAAATAAAGCTTTCTTTTGGTTATATTTAATCACCACTGGGTTTTTTATTTTTTGCTAAAAAAAACAAAAAAAGACAGAAAATTTGGAAAAAAAAACAAATAAACAGTTTCACAGTTTGTTAAAAATTTTGAAAACATGTAATTTTTCTCCTTCATTGATGTGCGCTGATGGGCACTGATAGGCTGCACTGATGGGCACTGATAGGCTGCACTGATGGGCACTGATAGGCTGCACTGATGGGCTGCAATGATAAGGCAGCACTCATAGGTGCCAGTGATAGGTGGCTCTTATGGACACTAAGAGGTGGCACTGATGGTCACTGATGGGTGGCACTGATGGTTGGCACTAATGGGCAGCACTGAAGGGCACTGATAGGTGGCACTGAAGGGCACTAATAGGTGGCACTGAAAGGCGGCACCGATAGGCACTGATGATCACTGATGGGTGGCACTGGTAGGCACTGGTAGGTGACACTGATAGGCAGCACTAATCTGTGTCACTGATGATGAGGCACTCATGGGCATTGATTGGCAGCACTGGTGGGCATTCATAGGTGGCACTGTTGGGTAAAAGTAGGTGGCACTATGTGCACTGGTAGGTGGCACTGGTGAGTACTGATAGATGACATTGGCAGGTGGCACTGGTAGGCACAGATGAAGCTGCCGCTTCTCTCTTTGTGAGGGACCAATGCCCCTCTGACAGGAGTCGGTGATCAGATTTACCAAATTTCTGTTTACATCACATGATCAGCTGTCCGCACTCCTCCCCTGTACATACTGCCCTCAATCAATCATACCCCTCACACTTCTCCTTTTCTCAGTACAGACCCCCCTCGCTCAGTGCAGACCCTCCCATGAGTATATACACCCCCCTCAGTGCAGATCCCTGCCCGTCAGTATAGACACCCCCTCAGTGCAGACCCCCCATTAGTATAGACACCCCCCCTCAGTGCAGACCCCCCATCAGTATAGATACCCCCCCCTCAGTGCAGATCCTTCATCAGAGGTCTTTCTGCTGCGGAACGTTTCAAACGCCTGTGTCAGCAGGAGGCCTACTGGATATAGTAATTGGGTACTCTCTCGCCAGGGGGACTCAATGAAGAATTAGAAACACATTCCTTGTTGTAGTTTACTTCCCCCTCCTTCCCCTCTCCAATCATACATTCATTCTTCACTTTCTTATTATATATATATATATATATATATATATATATATATATATATATATATATACACACCTTGCCCATCACTATACAAACCATGTAGAAGTTTCTTACAACATAAAAATACCCCCATTGCTGTCGTATCATCCAGTCACCTGAGGGACCGCTGTCCCCTCATGGACCCAGATAGCAACTCCACCGTTCTATATAACAACTTCACCCCCTTTCCCCGCCCCCCACCCCTCCCCACCCTCCCTTCCCTCATGTCCCCCCTGAGCTCATCCTCATAATGTGTATCCCAGTGCTTTTTAATCTCATTTTTTATTTTTTTTTATTTTTTTTTTTTACATTTATTTTTATACTTATTTTTATTTTATTTATTTATTTTTCTTTCTATTTTTCATTGTTTTTTTCCCCATTTTTATTTTTCATTTTATTTTTTATTTTTTAGTTTATATTTATTTTTATTTCATTTTTTAGTTTTTTTTTTCCACATTTTTTTCATCTTCTAAATAAATGTTTTAACTCTAATTCCACTTACTATTATTATTCTTATATTTATTAAACTTACCCCCAATTCATCATATTTTTAATTCTTCATACTTTACTTTCAACTTTTTTGTGCTTTTTGGAAGATTGTGGGTCTGCTGGCTATTGTGGTTCCACAGCCACAGACCTCCAGCCCATACACTTTAACCAATTAACCTAATTGCCTCCACTATATATTCAAGCTGCTCTCCTCCAGGGAGCAAAAAGGCCAGTAGAAGGAGCTGTGAGCCCAGAGCGCGTAGCCTGTACTATCCCTCGGTCCCTTGGTCTGGTAGGAACGTCCTCTCATAAACCCATGCTGATTACCACTAATGATATTCTTCTTCTTAGTAAAACTTTGGATATAGTCCCTAATCATCCCCTCCAAAAATTTACCCACTATTGATGTTAGGCTAACTGGCCTCAAAATCCCAGGAATATTTCTCTGCCCTTTTTTAAATATTGGTACCACGTGGGCTTTTCTCTAATCAGCTGGTACCAATCCTGTCAGTATGCTTTCCACAAAGATTAGGAACATTGGCCTGGCTATAACTTGACTGAGTTCTCTGAGGACTCGCGGGTGTACGCCATCTGGTCCTGGTAATTTATTTGTGTTAAGTTTTTTAAGTCTTTCGTTGACTCCAGCCTCTGTTAGCCACATGGGTATGTCACGTGTTGTGTCACTAACACTACAGTCGCTGTCGGTAAACTTTTCTTTTTCCTGCGTAAAAACTGTGGAGAAGGCATTTAGTACAGTTGCCTTCTTTGTGTCATCTGTAACTATCCTCCCATCCTCATCTTCTAAGTGTGTAATGTGCTCCGATTTTGTATTTTTACTGTCAATATACCGTATTTATCTGCGTATAACACGCACCGGCGTATAACACGCACCCCAATTTAGGAGAGAATTTTAAAGAAAAAAAAACTTTTAAGAGGGAAGTTGAAGGGAAAAAAACTTACATTTAAATGCCCATCATTGCAGCCTTCTCAGTGCAGCCTTGCCCCAGTGCAGCCTTGCCCCAGTGCAGCCATATCAGTGCAGCCTTGTCAGTGCAGCCTTCAGTGCAGCCTTGTCAGTGCAGCCTTGTCAGTGCAGCCATGTCAGTGCAGCCTTGTCAGTGCAGCCTTCCCCAGTGTCCAGTGCAGCCTTGCAGGATCCCCTGCGATCCTGAGCTTAAAAATCGCCAACCGCGATTTGAAAATGGCGCCGCTGGCGCCGAAATACACAGAGCCGGTCCTCGGCTCTTCTCGGCGGCTCTCGTGCACTTTCGGCTCCACTCGTAGTCCCCCCCGGGATGGGTGTGACTGTGAGCGGAGCTATCCGAACCTAGCCGAGTACACTCGGCTAGGTTCAGGCGGCGCTCGAGTGAAGTCGAAAGTGGCCGAGAAGAGCCGAGGATCGGCTCTGTGTATTTCGGCGCCGGCAGCGTCATTTTCAAATCGTGGTCGGCGATTTTTAACATCTGTGAGCTCAGGATCGCAGGGGATCGGTGTATAACACACACCCATGATTTTCCCCTGATTTTAAGGGGAAAAAAGTGTGTGTTATACGCCGATAAATACGGTATCTAAAAAAAATAACAATTCTGTTATTTTTACTTTCTTCCACTATGTGTCTCTCGTAATCTTTCTTTGGCCGCCCTGATTGTAATTTTACATTTCTTATGGCATTCCTCGTAGTAAAGTAATGCTGGTAATGACCCATTCCCTTTATATTTTTTAAAAGCCATACTTTTTTCCTTGATGGGTCTACTCACATTATGGTTTAACCACCCAGGTTTAATTTTCGCTCTACTATATTTATTGTGCATTGGAATGAACTGTTTGATACCTTTGTTTAATATGTCCCTAAAGCATTCCCATTTCTTTTCTGTGTTCAATGATTCCAGAATTTGGTCCAAATTAACCCCCCTGGCGGTATTCCCGAGTCTGGCTCGGGTTGGATTTTACATACCAAAAGCGGTATCCCCTAGCCAGACTCGGGATCGCATCGCAGGATCCAGGAAGAGCATACTTACCTTGTCCCCTGGATCCTGCGATGTCTCCCCGCTGTGATCGGCGAGCCGCTGTGTCTCGCTCGATTCACAGTGCCGAGCTCCGTTCCCTGCGAGCGTTGCGACGCACGGGGACAGAGTTTGGCGGTAAAATCAAAAGTGAAACACACAGTATAGATACAGTATACTGTAATCTTACAGATTACAGTACTGTATCAAATAACTACACATTCCCTTTGTCCCTAGTGGTCTGCCCAGTGTCCTGCATGCAGTTTTATATACCGTATTTATCGGCGTATAACACGCACTTTTTTCCCCTTAAAATCAGGGGAAAGTCGCAGGTGCGTGTTATACGCCGATCCCCGCCGATCCCGATCTGTCAAACTGTCAAAATCGCGGTCCGCGATTTGAAAATGGCGCCGCCGGCGCCGAAGTACAGAGAGCCGGTCCTCGGCTCTTTCCGGCGGCTCTCGTTTACTTTCGGCTCCACTCGTAGTCCCGAGCGGAGCTATCCGAACCTACTCGGATAGCTCCGCTCCGGACTACGAGTGAAACCGAAAGTAAACGAGAGCCGCCGGAAAGAGCCGAGGACCGGCTCTCTGTACTTCGGCGCCGGCGGCGCCATTTTCAAATCGCGGACCGCGATTTTGAAGCCCTGGAAGCAGGGGCAGGGGATACCAGGCTGCACTGGGGCAAGGCTGCACTGGGGAAGGCTGCACTGGGGAAGGCTGCACTGAGGAAAGGCTGCACTGACGAAGGCTGCACTGGGGAAGGCTGCACTGGGGAAGGCTGCACTGGGGAAGGCTGCACTGAGGAAAGGCTGCACTGACAAGGCTGCACTGGGGAAGGCTGCACTGACAAGGCTGCACTGGGGAAGGCTGCACTGACAAGGCTGCACTGACATGGCTGCACTGGGGAAGGCTGCACTGACAAGGCTGCACTGACAAGGCTGCACTGGGGAAGGCTGCACTGACAAGGCTGACAAGGCTGCACTGACATCGCTGCACTGACATCGCTGCACTGACATGGCTGCACTGACAAGGCTGCACTGACAAGGCTGCAATGAAGGGCATTTAAATGTAAGTTTTTTTCCCTTCAACTTCCCTCCTAAAAGTTTTTTTTCCTTAAAATTCCCTCCTAAATTGGGGTGCGTGTTATACGCCGGTGCGTGTTATACGCCGATAAATATATATAAAACTGTTCTTTCTGCCAGGAAACTGGAGATTGTCCATAGCAACCAAAACTGTCTCTTTACATCAAAAGTGGTTTTAGAGCAGCTAGGAAAAAGCGATAATAAATTAGAATCACTCGCAGAATTGAGCGATAGTGATTTGTGGGGAGATCCGTCATCAAACACTGAAAGTAACGAAAGCTAAAATTCTGCAACTGAGCAAATTTCAGTGTTTTTAATTTGATTACATTATTATATAATTTTTATTATTATTATATTATTATTTGTTATAATTATTTATAGTTATTTATTATATTATAATTTTTTATTTCGTTTTTCAAACTTTATCATACCCGGGATGTCTACTAGACTCTTGTTTGGACAGTTTTAAGTGAACTATTCCTAAGAATTACAGGCCTACAATATAAAACGCCAAATTTCTGTGCAAAATAATTGTACCGCTTTCAGCACCTAAAATCAGAAATAATCATACCGCCAGGGAGGTTAATGTCATGTAGCAATGACCATAGCTCAGGAAAATTGTCTCGTTTGAAATGTAGTGTTTTTGTACTATCCATATTCCTCCTTTTCCTATGATTTATAGTAAACTTTAGATCCTAAGTTATCGTGTATCTCCACGTCTGAGATCATGTTATACTAATGGTTTTGTACAGAGCATCCCCAATCCTCCTATTCTAGTGTCTACCACCGGCACTCCTTGTTCCTCGCTGAGTGCCCACCATAGCAAGCAACTTTCTATGGGGGCACTCGTGTTGGCTCACTGCTGTGCCTACTCTGTGTGTCCATTGCACACAGAGCAAGGCTCGATCCCACCTACCTGCTCCCTCCTCAATGGCTGTGATTGACAGCAGCAGGAGCCAATGGTTCCTGCTTCTGTCTCTGAGTCTGTGAGGAGGGAGAGAGCTGAGAGAGCCGCTGCTCTTGTGCACATCGCTGGATCGAGATCAGGCTCAGGTGAGTATAAGGAGGGGGCTGAGGGAAGAGCTGCACACGGAAGATTTTTTTCTTTAGATGCAGAGAATGCATTAAGGTAAGAAACCTTCTGCCTTTAGAACCACTTTAACATCTTCTAAAAGACAATATCAAACCTATAAACATACTTCTGTTCCCATTTAATGTTTAACTGCTTTCATAACAGTATTTATATAACTATAATTTGACTTATTCTATCATAAGCAGTTATGTTGGTGTGGCAGAGGGGATATGAACACTTCTCAACATGTTTCTTAGGCTTGGGAAATGATGAGGGAAACGAAGACCCCCGCATAGTAGAGAAGCCACTCCATGTATCCTATGGGGAGGCAAGGGGTATTAACCAATTCCCATACACCCTATAGCAGTTTTACTTGTGCTGGATCACATATATATACATATATATGCCCCCAACCTCTTCCAGGTAGGTGGCACACATGTTGACACTCAATGTCCGCCGGCACCTGCTGATCATCAGGCAGAACTGTGAGCTGCCTATGTAAACAAGGAAGATCTCCATTCTGACAGGGGGAAGGGATGGAGTTTGTGCCCCTGCAAAGCAGGGAATAAATTCCATCTCTTCCCCTAGTAAAAGCACCTCGCACAGTATAATAAAACACTGCCTAGGCACACAGTTAACCCTTTGATTGCCCCTGATGTTAACCCCTGCCTAGCCAGTGTCATTAGTACAGTGACAGTGCATATTTTTAGCACTGATCATTGTATTAGTGTCACTGGTTCCCAAAAAGTGTCAAAAGTGTCAGAATGACCGCCGCAATATCGCAGCCCCGCTATAAGTCTCAGGCATTACTAGTAAAATATAAATAAATAAAAATATCACATAGTTTATAGACGCTATAACTTTTGCACAAACCAATCAATATGCGCTTATTGGGATTGTTTATAAAAAATATATGGCCTCCATCTGTAAAACCATTCATGCTTTGGAGGTCATCTTATTGTAGCCCATCTAGTGCACCTGTTGTTACATAGTTACATAGTAGGTAAGGTTGAAAAACACAAGTCCATCAAGTCCAACCTATATGTGTGATTATGTGTCAGTATTACATTATATATCCCTGTATGTTGTGGTTGTTCAGGTGCTTATCTAATAGTTTTTTTAAACTATCGATGCCCCCCGCTGAGACCACCGATGGTGGAAGGGAATTCCACATCCTAACCGCTCTTACAGTAAAGAACCATCTACGTAGTTTAAGGTTAAACCTTAGATTACATTTTCTTCTAATTTTAATGAGTGGCCACGTGTCTTGTTAAACTCACTTCCGCAAAAAAGTTTTATCCCTATTGTGGGGTCACCAGTACGGTATTTGTAAATTGAAATCATATCCCCTCTCAAGCATCTCTTCTCCAGAGAGAATAAGTTCAGTGCTCGCAACCTTTCCTCATAACGAATATCCTCCACACAATTTATTAGCTTTGTTTCCCTTCTTTGTACTCGCTCCTTTTCCAGTACATCCTTCCTGAGGACTGGTGCCCAGAACTCGACAGCATACTCCAGGTGTGGCCAGACCAGAGTCTTGTAGCGTGGGAGAATTATCGCTTTATCCCTGGAGTTAATCCCTTTTTTAATGCATGGCAATATTGTGTTTGCTTTGTTAGCAGCAGCTTGGCATTGCATGCCATTGCTGACCCCATCATCTACTAGGACCCCAGGTCCTTTTCCATCCTAGATTCCCCCAGAGGTTCTCCCCCCAGTGTATAGATTGCATTCATATTTTTGCCACCCAAATGCATTATTTTACATTTTTCTACATTAAACCTCAATTGCCATGTAGTTGCCCACCCCATTATTTTGTTCAGATCTTCTTGCAAGGTTTCCAGATCCTGCAGAGAAGTTATTGCCCTGCTTAGCTTAGTATCATCCGCAAATACAGAGATTGAACTGTTTACCCCATCCTCCCAAATTAAACAGGATTGGTCCTAGGACAGAACCCTGGGGGACCCTACTACCAGATACACCACTTCTACGGGCCTTCCTTTATCTAGATGGCAACTCACCTCCTCATGAAAGGTTAATAGATTGGTTTGGCAAGAACGATTCTTCATGAATCCATGCTGATTACTTCTAATGATACCGTTTTCATTACTAAAATCTTGTATATAGTCCCTTATCATCCCCTCCAAGAGCTTGCATACTATTGATGTTAGGCTAACTGGTCTGAAATTCCCAGGGTTGTATTTTGGGTCCTTTTTAAATATTGGTG
This sequence comes from Lithobates clamitans, assembly GCA_037952925.1. Lineage (NCBI taxonomy): Eukaryota > Metazoa > Chordata > Amphibia > Anura > Ranidae > Lithobates > Lithobates clamitans. The sequence continues at coordinate 6,728,910 of JBBGZY010000214.1, read as the reverse complement.
CTACATTGGCTTTTCTTCAATCCACTGGTACCATTCCAGTCAGTAGACTGTCAGTAAAAATTAGGAACAATGGTCTAGCAATTACTTGACTGAAGTACCCTCGGGTGCAAGACCGGTGATTTATTAATGTTAAGTTTCCCAAGTCTTATTCTAATTCTGTCCTCTGTTAACCATGATGGTGCTTCCTGTGATGTGTCATGAGGATAAACACTGCAGTTTTGGTTACTGAAGCCCCCCGATTCCCTCGTGAAGACTGAGGAGAAGAATAAATTCAATACCTTTGCCATCTCCCTATCCTTTGTAACCAGATGTCCTTCCTCATTCTTTATGGGGCCAATATGGTCTGTCCTCCCTTTTTTACTGTTTACATACTTAAATAATTTCTTGGGATTTTTTTGGCTTTCCTCCACTATGTGTCTTTCGTGTTCTATCTTAGACGCCCTAATTGTACCCTTACATTTCTTGTTGCATTCTTTATAAAGTCTGAATGCTGATGATGATCCCTCAACCTTGTATTTTTTTAAGGCTTTCTCTTTTGCTTTTATATGCATTTTTACATTTGAGTTAAGCCATCCATTACTTTGTTTGCTCTTTTAAATTTATTACCCAATGGGATGCACTGGCTAATGCCCTTATTTAATATGCACTTAAAGCGAACCCATCTCTCCTCCGTGTTCTTTGTTCCTAAGAGTTTATCCCAATTTATGCCTTCTAGCAAGGGTCGCAGTTTAGGGAAGTTGGCTCTTTTGAGATTCAGTGTCTTTGTATTTCCCTTATGATTCCTATTTGTGTGATTTATACTGAAGCCAATTCACCTGTGATCGCTGTTTCCTAAATTGCCCCGTATTTCCACATCCGCGATCAGGTCTGTATTGTTGGTAATTAGTGGATCTAGTAATGCTTTATTTCTAGTTGGTCCATCTACCATCTGACCCATGAAATTGTCCTACAAGACATTTAGGAACTGGCGAGCCTTAGACGAATGCGTGGTCCCCCCTCGGCCCAGTCTGGATAATTAAAATCCCCCATTATGATAACACTTCACATCCTTGCTGCTAATCCAAATTGTGATAGGAGATCTGTCTCCCCCTCCTCCCTCAGGTTAGGAGGCCTATAGCATACTCCCAGTCTTATTTTCCCCTTAGCTTTATCCCTTTGGAGCTCTACCCATAAGGATTCCACCTCCTCCCTTAGCTCCCTTAGTGATGTCATCTCTCACATTCACTTGTACATTATTCTTGATATATAGACATACCCCTCCCCCTTTTTTAGCCTCTCTTACTGGAGGAGTTCTTCCCCTGGCAGCTAGGAGAGTCCCTCAGCTCCAGCTGTTGCTGGTCCCTGACTGGTTTCACCAATGTCACTCAATGGAGTGTACTTAATGGGATGCTCCAGCCCTGGATCGGCCTCTCTGGCACTTCCCCCTCTACCCCTCCTGACTGTCACCCATCTACTCTTTGCTAGTGCCTGCACCTCTTTGTCTCCACCCGCCTCTGTGCTGGCCCCTGCCGGCACCTGCCGTGTACGTTCCTGGCTATCCTTTAGTATGGAGGGTCTTCTCAGTGCTGACAGTTGCTTCCCTAGATTCAGAACCTGGACTTCCAGGGAAACATTGTGTTTACATTTTGCACAGCAGTATTCACCCTCGATCGGATGATCAAGGAACGCATATATGCCGCAAGATGTACAAAGAGTCGCATCAATATAATAAAAATTGATTTCGCGCTAAATGCATCTATCACCTAAAAATAAAGTGCATACAATAATACAAATCACTAACCGTGCAGTATTAAAAGTGCTCAATAGTGCAATAATATATCAAAGTGCTATGTGCATCAAAGTGAAAATAAATAAAAAATAAATGACAATGCAAATGAAAAACGTTAAATGTGATCAAAAGTTCATAATGTGCACCAAAGTCTATATTATGTTGTTCCACTAGGGTTATTCAATGTAGGTAAACAGTAATATTAATCTTGAATTTTCTAGTCCGGTGGCACCGGGCTCTCTAGACTCTCACCTTGAATCAGATTATTAGGGGCATTGTAACCAGATTCTTTGCTCTTTGTAATAAGGTGATGTGGAAGTTAAACTTCTCTGATGTTGCAGCGATCTCTCTGCTTAACAGCACCTGTGATTTGTAAGGACAAAGAGGGTTGCCCACCTGGGCTCCACCAGTCCGGTGGTATAAATGGGAAGGGGAGAGAGAAAAGATGCCTCCGATGGTGTAGTAAGTTAAAACAACTAGCTATTTATTAAAAAAATACAGGTGGTCTCTTACATTTAAACAAGTTAAAAACAGCATAAAAAGTATAGGAGTTGCGGAGCGGCGTTGGAGACGCCTCCTTACTAGTTTCCGGTTTCGTCTGTGCTCGGCCACGCCCTACGCGTTACGTCACCGCCCGTGACTTCAACTGGGGAACCGGATTGGTCCGAGAGGGATGTCTTATATATGACGATACCGGAAGTCGCGTGTCGGCCATCTTTGTTGTGGTATAGTAACCTTATATCCTCATTGGTGTTTACCGCGGCCATTTTTGTGTCATAAAGTGCGCCTGTGCTGTCGCGGCCATTTTACAGGTGGCATTGTATATGAAATTGTGGCCATCTTTAGAGGGATCAAGTATGATCTAGAACGCTATATTGGTACAAATTCTGTCGTATTTATCTACATTTATTTGTAAATACTAATGTTGGTCAGTATAAGGAATCAGTGTTATACTGTTAATGTGTCTTTGAGATTAATACCGATAACAGTATCTTGGATGGGGGAGTCCTGCAAATCGGCCATTTTTTTGTAGTCTAAAATTGTGTCTGGTCTTAATGTCAGTCAGATCCTATAAAGGGCGGACTTATTAGAGGAGGAATATTGATATTGTCCGCCATGTTACTGTCTGCAATGGAGGTGTTTGATGATAGGGACTGTCAGTCAATGTCTGGATGCTCAAGAAGGCATCTTAGTCCTCATATCTTAATGTTGTCTGGCTATAGTTCAATAGATTAACACATATATATGTATAACTCTGTATAAATCGATATTTAACCGGTATATGCATAAATCATATTTTCTTTTCTGTAAATGTTCTACATAAGCACACAGTTATATTACATCTACAAAATAATTGATATCAGTAAGATCTACACAGGATTAAAAAGTTAAAAATTGCTCAAAAAACAGTTTAAATCGAACTCTACGTTCATTCCCCTAGGTGTAAGTGTGCGTAGAGTGTGTATCCAATATGACTCTCTTTGGCTTATGCTTCTGATTTTGTGGCTACCTCTCCATGTGCCCTTATATTTTTCAATGCCCCAAAATTGAAGGTGTGAAGGATCTTGGTTATGTGTTGTCGCAAAATGTTTGGATACACTATGTTTTGGGTTTCCCTTTAAGATGTTTTGAATATGTTCTTTGATCCTTACTTTGAGAGCCCTTTTCGTTCTTCCCACATACTGCAATTGGCAGCTGCATTGGAGTACATAGACTACACCCTCTGTGTGGGATGGGATTATAGGGAAACACGCTATGACGATGAAAGACAACAAGAAATGAGGACGCCGCAACAAGAATACAGACACCACAATAACCACAATCAACACACTCCGAAACAACCATGGAAAAAATTCTTCAAAAAATCCCCAGTTGAAGTCACGGGCGGTGACGTAACGCGTAGGGCGTGGCCGAGCACAGACGAAACCGGAAACTAGTAAGGAGGCGTCTCCAACGCCGCTCCGCAACTCCTATACTTTTTATGCTGTTTTTAACTTGTTTAAATGTAAGAGACCACCTGTATTTTTTTAATAAATAGCTAGTTGTTTTAACTTACTACACCATCGGAGGCATCTTTTCTCTCTCCCCTTCCCATTTATACCACCGGACTGGTGGAGCCCAGGTGGGCAACCCTCTTTGTCCTTACAAATCACAGGTGCTGTTAAGCAGAGAGATCGCTGCAACATCAGAGAAGTTTAACTTCCACATCACCTTATTACAAAGAGCAAAGAATCTGGTTACAATGCCCCTAATAATCTGATTCAAGGTGAGAGTCTAGAGAGCCCGGTGCCACCGGACTAGAAAATTCAAGATTAATATTACTGTTTACCTACATTGAATAACCCTAGTGGAACAACATAATATAGACTTTGGTGCACATTATGAACTTTTGATCACATTTAACGTTTTTCATTTGCATTGTCATTTATTTTTTATTTATTTTCACTTTGATGCACATAGCACTTTGATATATTATTGCACTATTGAGCACTTTTAATACTGCACGGTTAGTGATTTGTATTATTGTATGCACTTTATTTTTAGGTGATAGATGCATTTAGCGCGAAATCAATTTTTATTATATTTATGCAGAGTGAAAGTGAACACTGTTTATTTTGCTGCTATCCACAGAGATATCATCACCGTTCATTTGCATCATTCTACACATATATAGGCTAGCTCCATTTAGGAATATTCACATATCTGCACACTCAATTTAGCGCGAGGGATCACCATACACCATAATTGTTGACCTCACTCACTCACCCACCTTGCTGCTAACATGGACATTTTTCAGTTCATGGAGAATAGGAATGTGAATGTAGAGGATATTTTTAATTCACAAACCAACACGCGAAACACTGATTTAGAAAGTCTAATGAGGAAACTGGGTCATCACATGGAAAAGAAAGTCTCATTATGGTGGGACACCATCACGTTTGAAAAATATATCAGAGAAAATTTAGTACCCAGAAGGCTCCGGTGGGAACTACCACCTAATGATGGATTGATGGACAAGGAATCAATGGAAGAGTGGTTTCAATTTTTCAACAATAAAAGTATAGAAGGCTTGAAATTCTTACTAGGGAGAAAATACAAAAAAACTAGAATGCTAGAACAACAAATAGAGGAGATCAAGCTGAAACTTGAACCATATCAAGAATCTCCGGACCTTAAAAAACTAGCCACACAACTCAATAAAGACCTTATCAGTAAAGATCTAGAAGTACAACAACGTAAGATCAAAAAATATCACAGAGATATAGAAGACTATAAAACGGAACAGGTCTTCAAATGGCAGAAAAAAACGGATCCGGTTATTCCAAACTCAACATATTCCACACCCGAAAGGGAAGTGAGAATACAAGATCCAACATTGGCACATGTGTCCAACCCCCCTAGATGGGATTATAGGGAAACACGCTATGACGATGAAAGACAACAAGAAATGAGGACGCCGCAACAAGAATACAGACACCACAATAACCACAATCAACACACTCCGAAACAACCATGGAAAAAATTCTTCAAAAAATCTCACAAAAGGCCATATCATCAGAAAACCTACAATGAAAGAAACGACAGAGACCAACGAGAATACAATAGATCCTATAATAATCAAGACGCGTATAGAGAACCCACAAGAAACCCAATACCCACGTATAACAGGTTTGAACCCATTAGAAACCAGCTAGAACCTTATTACAACGATTCTAGAGAGTATCACGAACAAGAATACAACCAACAACAACAACATTTTTTAGAGAGAGAGAGAAGGGACCACTCCCCAAGAAGACATCCACCAAATCCCTACCACTCACCAAGGAGAAGACAAGAAGGCAGAAGAAGAAGAAGCTCAGATCGCAGAGAGGAGGAAGAGCGGGAAAGAGAATCCAAGCGAAAAAGAGAACAATAGGTGCTAATGTGGTCAATTTGAGTGGATGCCCAATCTCAACAGAAGAGCTATCAGTCCTCGATAAAGGCCTGAAACATGCACCAGTTCACAATCTCAACAAATTTAACACATATATAGGCATCTTGAAGTACATTAGAAAAGTCAATATTAAAAAATACTATCTGTCGAATCCATACAAGACCATTAATACAGAGAGAGTCACCCCCACTTCGATCAAACATAGTACATTAAGAAACAACTCGACCTTTAATCCACAAGTATCGGACAACCATCATATTGAAGTTTTCAAAAAATTGGTATTACAAGATCTAGAAAATCTAGAAATCAAAAAAATGTCGGACCCTATACATATAAGAAAAGGGATTAAATCATTGAAAGAAAGAAAGGATATCGTTATCAGACCGGCAGATAAAGGAGGAGCAACAGTGATACTATCAAAGGAACAATATTCAAAAGAACTGGAAAGACAACTACAGGATGAAAACACATATACCAAGTTACTAGGAAATCCTACCAAGAAATACAGAAAAGAATTGGAACATCTCATACAATTGGGAATAAAAAAAGAAATACTCAATAAAAAAGAAGCAAAATACTTAATTCCAGAGGCATGCAGGATACCTGTTATTTACACTGTTCCTAAAATTCACAAGTCCAGAGAAAATCCACCGGGGAGACCCATAGTGAACGGGATAGACTCCCTCACATCTAGAGTAGGACAATATCTGGACGAATTCATACAACCAGCAGTACAACAAACACCCGCTTACTTACAAGACACCAAACATATTTTACAGTTACTAATTGAAACACCAGTTTTGGAAGGTAGAACCATACTAGCCACGGCGGATGTCAATTCGTTATACACCATAGTACCACACTATGAGGCATGTTCAGCAACAAAGTGGCTTCTCAGAAAATACAGCAATTTAGTGAGTCAACAAAGAAAATTTCTCATCAAATGCCTAGATACGTGTTTGAAAAATAATTATTTTTGGCATAACCAAGCCTATTATAAACAAACCACAGGCATAGCGATGGGTGCCAAGTTCGCACCAAGCGTGGCAAACGCGTTCATGGCTCAGTGGGAGGAACAATCCATATATGCAGATACCCCACCAGAACTCACGCTATACAAAAGATACATCGACGATGTTATTATAATATGGAATGGGCAAAGAGAAGCACTCGAACAATTCCTAGCAAAACTCAATCAAAATGACAAAAATATCCATCTATCATGGAATATAGACGAAAAAACTGTGGAATTCCTAGATTTACAAATTAGCCTGGAACAAGACAAAGTAGTCACCAAAACATTCTTCAAACAAGTTGACACCAATAGTTATCTTTCCTTAAACAGTTGCCACCATAAAACGTGGCTTTATAATATACCCAAAGGACAATTAGTCCGAATAAAAAGAAACTGTACGAATGATAACGACTATAAAGAACAGGCCAAACTTATAGGATCCAGATTCATAGAAAAGGGATACGAACCAGCTTGGATACAACAACAAACAGAAGAAGTAAATAGGATGGATAGAACAAAAATACTAAGAAAAAATTCAAGAATCATACACAATCAAGAAGCACCAAGCCTTATTTTTGACTACAGTGTACAATATAAACAGGTTTCACGCATTATCCAACGATATTGGTATATTTTGAGGAATGACAAAGATTTGAACCAAATATTACCAACAAAACCCAATATCATATACAAAAAAGCACCCACAGTGAGAAATATGATAGTTAAATCAGTCATAGAACCTCCAAAAGAAGCAACATATTCCTTTTTTTCAGGCAAAGGATTTTATCCATGTAGAAACTGCTATGCATGTAGCCATGCGAAAAAATTTCAAGGCAAAAGACAAGAATTTACATGCACAACAACACAGCAGTCATACAAAATCAAAGATTTCGTGGGATGTCACACAGAGGGTGTAGTCTATGTACTCCAATGCAGCTGCCAATTGCAGAAGAACGAAAAGGGCTCTCAAAGTAAGGATCAAAGAACATATTCAAAACATCTTAAAGGGAAACCCAAAACATAGTGTATCCAAACATTTTGCGACAACACATAACCAAGATCCTTCACACCTTCAATTTTGGGGCATTGAAAAATATAAGGGCACATGGAGAGGTAGCCACAAAATCAGAAGCATAAGCCAAAGAGAGTCATATTGGATACACACTCTACGCACACTTACACCTAGGGGAATGAACGTAGAGTTCGATTTAAACTGTTTTTTGAGCAATTTTTAACTTTTTAATCCTGTGTAGATCTTACTGATATCAATTATTTTGTAGATGTAATATAACTGTGTGCTTATGTAGAACATTTACAGAAAAGAAAATATGATTTATGCATATACCGGTTAAATATCGATTTATACAGAGTTATACATATATATGTGTTAATCTATTGAACTATAGCCAGACAACATTAAGATATGAGGACTAAGATGCCTTCTTGAGCATCCAGACATTGACTGACAGTCCCTATCATCAAACACCTCCATTGCAGACAGTAACATGGCGGACAATATCAATATTCCTCCTCTAATAAGTCCGCCCTTTATAGGATCTGACTGACATTAAGACCAGACACAATTTTAGACTACAAAAAAATGGCCGATTTGCAGGACTCCCCCATCCAAGATACTGTTATCGGTATTAATCTCAAAGACACATTAACAGTATAACACTGATTCCTTATACTGACCAACATTAGTATTTACAAATAAATGTAGATAAATACGACAGAATTTGTACCAATATAGCGTTCTAGATCATACTTGATCCCTCTAAAGATGGCCGCAATTTCATATACAATGCCACCTGTAAAATGTCCGCGACAGCACAGGCGCACTTTATGACACAAAAATGGCCGCGGTAAACACCAATGAGGATATAAGGTTACTATACCACAACAAAGATGGCCGACACGCGACTTCCGGTATCGTCATATATAAGACATCCCTCTCGGACCAATCCGGTTCCCCAGTTGAAGTCACGGGCGGTGACGTAACGCATAGGGCGTGGCCGAGCACAGACGAAACCGGAAACTAGTAAGGAGGCGTCTCCAACGCCGCTCCGCAACTCCTATACTTTTTATGCTGTTTTTAACTTGTTTAAATGTAAGAGACCACCTGTATTTTTTTAATAAATAGCTAGTTGTTTTAACTTACTACACCATCGGAGGCATCTTTTCTCTCTCCCCTTCCCATTTATACCACCGGACTGGTGGAGCCCAGGTGGGCAACCCTCTTTGTCCTTACAAATCACAGGTGCTGTTAAGCAGAGAGATCGCTGCAACATCAGAGAAGTTTAACTTCCACATCACCTTATTACAAAGAGCAAAGAATCTGGTTACAATGCCCCTAATAATCTGATTCAAGGTGAGAGTCTAGAGAGCCCGGTGCCACCGGACTAGAAAATTCAAGATTAATATTACTGTTTACCTACATTGAATAACCCTAGTGGAACAACATAATATAGACTTTGGTGCACATTATGAACTTTTGATCACATTTAACGTTTTTCATTTGCATTGTCATTTATTTTTTATTTATTTTCACTTTGATGCACATAGCACTTTGATATATTATTGCACTATTGAGCACTTTTAATACTGCACGGTTAGTGATTTGTATTATTGTATGCACTTTATTTTTAGGTGATAGATGCATTTAGCGCGAAATCAATTTTTATTATATTTATGCAGAGTGAAAGTGAACACTGTTTATTTTGCTGCTATCCACAGAGATATCATCACCGTTCATTTGCATCATTCTACACATATATAGGCTAGCTCCATTTAGGAATATTCACATATCTGCACACTCAATTTAGCGCGAGGGATCACCATACACCACAAAGAGTCGCATCTCCACACCCGCCGGGCATTGTACCTATTAATTTAATGAGGTTTGGGGATTATACCCTGTCAAAATTACCTAACAACTAGCTTCCTGACACTAATACTCAACAATACAATACACAGGTACTCAATACAATAGACAGGTACTCACCGCCCATGTGCACTCACAGCCTACGTGCACTTGCAGACCACGTGCACTCGCAGACCACATGCATTCACATCCTAGTGCACTTGCAGCCTACATGCACCCAAAGACCACGTGCACTCACAGACAACGTGCACTCGCAAACCACCTGCACTCTCAGCCTACGTGCACTCGCAGACCACGTGCACGTTTAGCCTATGTGCACTCGTAGACCACGTGCACTCACAGAACACATGCACTCACAGACCCCTTGCTCTCGCAGTCTACATGCACCCGCAGACCACATGCACTCGCAGCCTACGTGCACTCGCAATACACAGGTACACACAATACATAGGTACTATTGATCCACACACACTACTCAGACAACACTCAGGTACTCACACTACACAGGTACTTTCACCCCTGTTACAACCTCCTGTTTTGCACTCTGGTTTTTAACTCCAAAGGAGCCAGCTGAAATTGATTACCAACCACCTCTGCTACCTCTTTGCTACTGACCAGATCAATATTCCATGAGTTTAATTAACTTGATGCTATACTCTGATAAAAAAGTGTTCCTTTAATTTTTTTGGAGCAGTATATACTGTATCTCACAAAAGTGAGTACACCTCTCACATTTTTTTAAAATATTTTAGTATAACTTTTCATGTGACAATGCTGAAAAAATGACACTTTGCTACAATGTAAAGTAGTGAGTGTACAGCTTGTATAACAGTGTAAATTTGCTGTCCCCTCAAAATAACTCAACACACAGCCATTAATGTCTAAACCACTGGCAATAAAAGTGCGTACGCCCCTAAGTGAAAATGTCCAAATTGGGTCCAATTAGCCATTTTCCCTCTCCGGTGTCATGTGACTCGTTAGTGTTACAAGGTCTCAGGTGTGAATGGGGAGCAGGTGTGTTAAATTTGTTATCATTCTCACTCTCTCATACTGGTTACTGGAAGTTCAACATGGCACCTCATGGCAAATAACTCTCTGAGGATCTTAAAAAATAATTGTTTCTCTACATAAAGATGGCCTAGGCCAGTGATGGAGAACCTTGGCATCCCAGATGTTTTGGAACTACATTTCCCATGATGCTCATGAACTCTGCAGTGTAGTTGAACATCATGGGAAATGTAGTTCCAAAACATCTGGGGTGCCAAGGTTCACCATCACTGGCGTAGGCTATAAGAAGATTGCCAAGACCCTGAAACTGAGATGCAGCATGGTGGCCAAGACCATACAGTGGAATAACAGGACAGTTTCCACTCAGAACAGGCCTCACCATGATCGACCAAAGAAGTTGCGTGCACGTGCTCAACGTCATATCCAGAGGTTGTCTTTGGGAAATAGATGTATGAGTGCTGCCAGCATTGCTGCAGAGGGGTGGGGGTTCAGCCTGTCAGTACTCAGAACGTACACCGCACACTGCATCAAATTGGTCTGCATGGCTGTCATCCCAGAAGACAACTAAGGATGATGCACAAGAAAGACTGCAAACAGTTTGCTGAAGACAAGCAGATTAAGGACATTGATTACTGGAACATGTCCTATGGTCTGATGAGACCAACATAAACGTATTTGGTTCAGATGGTGTCAAGTGTGTGTGGTGGCAACCAGGTGAGGAGTACAAAGACAAGTGTGTCTTGCCTACAGTCAAACATGGTGGTGGGAGTGTCATGGCCTGGGGCTGCATGAGTGTTGCCAGAACTGGGGAGCTACAGTTCATTGAGGGAACCATGAATACCAACATGTACGGTGACATACTGAAGCAGAGCATGATCCTCTCCCTTCGGAGACTGGGCCGCAGGGCAGTATTCCAACATGATAACGACCCCAAACACACCTCCAAGATGACCTCCACTACTTTGCTAATGAAGCTGAGGGTAAAGGTGATGGACTAGCCAAGCATGTCTCCAGACCTAAACCCTATTGAGCATCTGTTGGCAGGGCAGTACTTAGGGTGGTGGGGGCCCCTGGGCTTGAGTCACTTTCGGGCCCTACCTTCTATATCTACCTGGCACTGATGACAGATGACACTAATACGTGGCACTGATGACAGATGACACTAATACGTGGCACTGATGACAGATGGCACTAATACGTGGCACTGATGACAGATGGCACTAATACATGGCACTGATGACACGTGACACTGACAGGTGGCACTGGGGACAGGTGGCACTGCTGACAGATGGCTTTGATACGTGGCACTGATGACACGTGACACTGACAGGTGGCACTAGGGACAGGTGGCACTAATGACAGATGGCACTTATACGTGGCACTGATGACACGTGACACTGACAGGTGGCACTGGGGACAGGTGGCACTGCTGACAGATGGCTTTGATACGTGGCACTGATGACACGTGACACTGACAGGTGGCACTAGGGACAGGTGGCACTGATGACAGATGGCACTGATACGTGGCACTGATGACACGTGACACTGACAGGTGGCACTGGGGACAGGTAGCACTGCTGACAGATGGCACTGACAGGTGGCACTGGAGGCAGGTGGCACTGATAGGTGGCACTGGGGAGTCGGAACAGATGGCGCTATGTTGTGTAGTGTTGTGTAACTGTAACTAATGTGAGTGTTCACTCATCACTGCAGCATGGAAGCTCTCCCTCCTCACACGCTGTCTCTGTGTGAGGAGGGAGAGCCGGCGATGAGAGATGATCTCATATGGGATCACCTCTCATTGGACGAGTGCTAAATGGCCGCTGTGATTGGCCATTTAGCACGATCTGTGATTGGCTGTGTCCAAGGGACACGGCCAACACAGAACTTCCCCGATGCGCGTCCGCGGCGGCGTGCAGAGGGGAAGTATACAGGAGGACGTCCAGGGATGCCCTCCTGGCAATTGGCGTCCGCGCAATATCATGAGCGCCGCGGGTCCCCCTATTGGGCGGGGCCCATGGGCTTGAGCCAGCTCAAGCCCTATAGTAAGTCCGGCCCTGTCTGTGGGCATCCTCAAACAGAAGGTGGAGGAGCGCAAGGTTTCTAACATCCACCAGCTCTGAGATGTCATCATGGAGGAGTGGAAGAGGACTCCTGAGGCAACCTGTGAAGCTCTGGTAAACGCCATGCTAAAGAGGGTTAAGGCAGTGCTGGAAAATAATGGTGGCCACACAAAATATTGATACTTTGGGCCCAATTTGGACATTTTCACTTAGGGGTGTACTCACTTTTGTTGCCAGCAGTTTAGACATTAATGGCTGTGTTAGTGAATATGTGTGAGTGCGCTGCCCCCTTTTTATATAACACCACCTGTGTTCCTTATCAACTACCAATGATCAATATTACATGTGCATATATTTAAACTTTAGACCAATAAATCATATACATAACAATGGAGGTGGGACCCTCCACCATTCAGATTGGCCACTCACCAGATATTCCACTAGGGGTACGCCTTTGGTTCATTCAGGCAGCTTCCTGATGACGCATTTGATGATGCGAAACGCGTAGAGGCTGCTGGGAGATTTTCATGCATCACGTGACCGGACGAAAAACGGAAACGAGGCTTGGAGTGCAAGCCAAGCGTGGAGACCGCTTATAATACCAGGCGAACCATGCTATTACACACTCGTCCGTAACTGCTGGAAAAGCTTTGTGCCGGCAAAAGGGCACCTCCAAATGTGAGTGATTTTAACCTTTGATACCTTTTTAAAATAAATGGTTTAAACATATTGCGCTATGATTGCCGTCTGTTTCTATGCTTTCCTATGAGGAGTATTAGAACACAAGTTGTATACTGGTGAGAAGTGGTACCTGTGTGGAATGGTTATCCCTGAATGAACCAAAGGCGTACCCCTAGTGGAATATCTGGTGAGTGGCCAATCTGAATGGTGGAGGGTCCCACTCAGTCACATATTGAAGTAATATAGGAGCACGCCAGTCACTTTGAAGGATACAAGATTTTGCAACATGTCTGAAGGACTTTTTTATTTGTTATGTATATGATTTATTGGTCTAAAGTTTAAATATATGCACATGTAATATTGATCATTGGTAGTTGATAAGGAACACAGGTGGTGTTATATAAAAAGGGGGCAGCGCACTCACACATATTCACTAATATTTTTACCCATCTAAGTGAAGGGTCGTTTTTGAGTGCAGCATACCTAATATTTGGTGCATAGTAGAAGGAATTAAAGTTTGGTTTTGCGCCGGTGACACGCACATAGATATTCACGATTAATGGCTGTGTGTTGAGTTATTTTGAGGGGACAGCATATTTACACTGTTATACAAGCTGTACAATCACTACTTTACATTGTAGCAAAGGACTTGATTTACTAAAGGCAAATAGACTGTGCACTTTGCAAAGTTCAGTTGCACTTTGCAAGAGCAGATGCTCCAGAGCTTAGTAAATGAGCAGGAGCTCTGCTAACTTCCATCATCCAATCATGTGCAAGCAAAAATGCTGTTTTTTTATTTTCCTTACATGTGATTGGGTATTCTTTTCAAAGGTATTCTTTACCCCATTTACTAAGCTCTGGAGCAACTGCACTTGCAGAGTGCAATTGCACTTTGGAAAGTGCACAGTCTATTTGCTTTTAGCAAATCAACCCCAAAGTGTCATTTCTTCAGTGTTATCACATGAAAAGATATAATAAAATATTTACAAAAATGTTAGGAGTGTGCTTTAGTGAGATACTGTATGTATGTGTGTATATATATATATATATATATATATATTATGTGAGATACTGGGGGTCATTTTTCTAAGATGAATGTTCTGCGCTGGTTCAGACCTTAATTGGTGCGCTGGATAGATCCTTAATCCAGTGTGTGAACCAGCGCACCCTTTCACACTGGCGCTATTTTTAGCGCCTGGAAAAAAGGCCTTAAGAAGTGGCTCCATTCACTCCAGTGTGAATCGGGCTTTCACACTGGAGCAGTGCACTAGCAGGACAGTAAGGCCCCTTTCACACTGGTGCGTGGGGGCATCTGCGGTAAAGCGGTGCTTTTTTTAGCATCGCTTTACTGTCATTTTAGCAACATTATTCGGCTGCTTGCGGGGCGGTTTTAACCCCCCTGCTAGAGGCCGAAAAGGGGTTAAATACACCCGCAAAACGCTGCTGGAGCGCCATTTTGCCGGCAGTATCACAGCGCTGCCCCATTCATTTCAATGGGGAGGAGCAGTGAGTTCACCGCTCCAAAGAAGCTGCTGGCAGGACTTTTTGTGACGCCCTGCCAGCGCACCGCTCCAGTGTGAAAGCTCTCACTGGAGTGAATGGAGCCGCTTCTTTAGGGCATTTTTCAGATGCTATTTTAAGCGCTGTAGCACCTAAAAACACCCCAGTGTGAAAGGGGCCTAAAAAAAAGTCCTGCTAGCAGCACCTTTGGAGCGGTGTATAAACCGCTCCTGCCCATTGAAATCAATGGGACAGCGCGGCTATACCGCCGGCAAAATGCCGCTGCAATGGCGTTTTGCAGGCGGATTTATATAAACCCCTTTTCGGCCGCTAGTGGGGGTTAAAACCGCTAGCGGCCAAATACCGCTGTTAAAGCGGCGCTAAGAATAGCGCCGTTTTACCGCTGACGCCCGCACCGCCCCAGTGTGAAAGGGGCTTAAGGCCCCTTTCACACGGACGAACCTTTCAGGTCCGCCTCGGACCTGCGGACCTGGACGGACATTCCATAGACCTCTATGGAGGGTCGGATGTCAGTGGTGACATGTCCGCTGACATCCAACCCACTCCAATCTGAAAAAGTGTAACGGAAGAAACGCCTATTTTTCCACCCGTCTGCGGATCGCATCGGGTGACGACGGACTGTACGGTCCGTCATCATCTGATCCCCCATAGAGGAGAGCGACACTCTGACAGGTCCGTCCCTGCACAGTGTGCAGAGATAGACCTGTCATCTGCCTGCCCAGCGGGGATCCACGGAGCGATCCCCCGCTACACAGAGCGGGCTCCGTACATGGACACGTCCGTGTGAAAGAACTCCAAGGCCAACGCCCTTTGTACAAAAGTCCACCGGAAAGTTTGTACAAAGTCCCATCGTGTGTATGAGGCTTAAACACCAGAAATTCAGCTTTTCATATCTTTAAACAGGGTCGCCATCAGGGGGGTACAGCCGTCACAAGTGTAAGGGGCCCCATGGCCCGAGGGGCCCGCCGGAGCTAGAAGAAGGCAGGACGGGTGGGGGGGAGCCGTGCTGTGCATTATAGAAACGTTTTTATAGCTTCTGCTATTCTCGTGTCACTGAGCTCAGACATCGAGCTCTTTACTGCCACCTCTGGCTACTATGTGAATGTGCACCCTTCCTGTGATCTGTAGTACTGAGCCTCTCAGCAACATGTCACCTTCATGAAAACGACCTGGGACCAGGTAGGAATAAATTCTTTACAGGTAGGGGCTGTGAGGGAAAGGGAGGGGGGCTGTTTGTGTCCAGGGAGGGGCCAGAGCCTTGTGTGTTTATAGGTTTGTGTATGCAGTGGTGTATTTTGTTTTTTTGCTGCCCTAGGCAAGACTAAATTTGGGCCCCCACCCTAAAATTGTCCTACCCTTTCCTTCTCAAGTAGCTGTGCGGGTTCCATGGTCCCTGTGCGGGGTCCCTGTGCGGAGTCTCTGGTGGCTGTGCGGGGTTTCCGGGTCCTTTGTGGCTGTGTGTGGTCCCTGGTCCCTGTGCTGGGTCTCTGGTGGCTATGCAGGGTCCCTGGTCCCTGTGTGGGGTCCTGGTGGCTGTATATACAGGTGCGTGTGGGGGGATGACATACATACAAGTGTGTGTGTGTGCGTGGAGGGGCTGACATATATACAGGCTTGAGGGGGGGCATTAGTGCGTACAGGTGGGGTAGCCGGTGTGCGGATTTGGTAGGATGGCCCATGGGCAAGCCCTGGGGAATGTTGGTGGTCAGGCTCGGGCGGAGGGGGCCCAGGCCCGAAGCTGTGAAAGGGGCCCAAAAATGTATGATGGCTGCCCTGTCTTTAAAGGTCACCATACACTGGCCAATCAGTTAGATCTTCCATAAATTAGATTCAGTGCAAGAGCCTGTTTGGTTTTCTACAATTCAAAGTAATTCTTACAGTGCATCTTCCTATTACCGCTTTAGCCTAATGCTCTCTTTCCACTATTTCAACCCTAAAGTTGCGTGATTTACAATGTGCTTTTTCGGCTTGTTTTCCACTATTGCGACTTGTCATGTCACTTGGGAATGAAAAGTTGCTCCACAAGTTCTTCCCCATGATTTACAATGACTACCGTTCACATGTCTGCGACTTGCTTACGCACATGCCGTATACACAGCGGGCACACATCTTTATTACAGAAATCCATATTTGGCATGGAAATTAACCAGGTGCTTACTGAGCACTTAAACCCCCCTGCTGTCCAGACCAATTTTCAGCGCTGATGCACTTTGAATTGACAATTGCGCGGTCATACTTAGCCAAATGTTTTTGTTTTTTAAAGTTCCCACAAATAGAGCATTCTTTTGGTGGTATTTGATCACCTCTGTGGTTTTTTCTTTTGTTCAAAAAAAAAAAAAAGAAAATACAGATTTTTATAAATAATTTTGTATATTTTTGGATATTTTAATATTAAATTTTGCAAAAAGGTAATTTTTCTCCTTCATTGATGTACGCTGATGAGGCGGCACTGATTGGTTACACTGATAGGCAGCACTGCTTGGGACCACTGGTGGGCATTGATAGGTGGCACTGGCAGGTGGTACTGGTGGGCACAGATGAGGCAGAATTGCCTCTTCGGGACCAATGTCCCTTGCACCTAAGCCGGTGATCAGCTTTTATTCTTATCCTCATGCTGTCAGCGTGAGGAGAAAAAATAAACAATTACCGAGCTTTAGTTTACATCATGTGATCAGCCATCATTGGCTGACAGCTAATCGCATGGTAAGGGGCCAGGATCAGCCCTTAGTTCGATCTGTGATCACCCGAGTCTCAGTGACTCAGTGCGCCCTGCAGGGAGCACACGGGGAGTCCGTCCTATGACAGCCTCCCAGAAATTCAGGTCCACGTTGTGGCCGTCGTTTGGCTATAGCACAGACACCAAGTGGTTAATAGAAAAACAGATGCAGATTTCTAGGACTGGCCAAAAATAATGTTTAGAGTCAAAGGCAACTGATGACTTTCTATTAAAGGTCTAAATGGGCCATTAACATGCATCACAATTGAACTTAGGAATGTGTCTTTGCAAAGTTAAACTAATTAAAATCCTTTCTTATTTTTGCTTGGGGATAGACTGCAGAGGGATTAGAAGTTTTGTCAGATGTCTACATCCCTGATAGGGTGAAGACACCTCCCAAATTTTGCCAATTTCTCATTCAAAATTATTCACTTCCTGTCACATAGCCAAACAGGAAGTGAGGGTAAAACCCTACAAATGTATGTCCTTGGGGACACACAGGTCAATCTCAATAGTTTCTCCATTCAGGAAATTGCACTCTAGCTTTTTGCCATGTACATCCCAAATTATTGTGTATCTTGGGGTTTATTTGCTAAAAGGTAAATCCACTTTGCACTACAAGTGCACTTAGAAGTACAGTTGCTGGAGATCCGAGGGGGACATGCAAGGAAAAGAAAAAACAGCATCTTTGCCTCTACATGATTGGATGAGAAAATCACCAGTGCTACCCCTCTGATTTTCATCAACTACACTTGCATTGCAGAAAGGATTTGCCTTTAATAAACCCCAAAATACCTAATAATTTGGGGTGTACACAACAAAGTGCTAGAGTGCAATTTGCTTAATGGGGGCACTAGTTAGATTGACCTGTGTGTCCCCAAGGAAAAATATTATTAGGGTTTTACTCTCACTTCCTGTTTGGCTATGTGACAGGAAGTGAAGCCAATTTTAAGAAAAAGGGACACAAAGCCCAACCTTTAAAAAAATAAACAAAATCTTGATTTCCCTCAAATGTCCACAATTAGAATAGGATTGTTTTCAGCTTGATTTTTGTTCAGTGCTCTAAATAAGTGCTTCTCAACCCTGTCCTCAAGTACCCCCCCAACAGGCCATGTTTGCAGGTTTTCCTTCATCTTGCACAGGTGCAAGGAAACCATGTTGAATTGACTGTAGTTCAAATCTGCAAAATGAAAAAGAGCACTAAAAATGCATAGGCGTGAATCCATCCTAAACATGTCCTGTCGGGGGGGGGGGGGGGGGGGTACTTGAGGACTGAGGCTGAAAACCACTGCTCAAAAAGAAAATTGAATACTTACCACTCTGAAATGTTACTTTCCTGGTCACTATCCATGGCAGCATATGCACAATCCATGCATGTGCTACCATGAAGGCACCAGGAAAGTAACTAAAAAAAAAAAAATAGGGATTTGCCTAAGACATGCCAATCAGCCTAGTTAAGCTGCAGCTGGGAAATCCGTTGCATGAAAAGAACACACATAAAACAAAGAATTTGAAACAATTTTATTGGTCAAAAAAAAAACAGGACTTGGAAAAGAAGCAAGGAAAGCAAAATACACACATGTATGTTAATTTGAGACACTAACAGAATAGGTTTGAGGTTTGACCATTTTGCAGTGTAAATTAACAGAAGTTAAATAGTATTCCCCCCCAAATGGATTAAAACATTAGGCACAGCATCTTGAGAAAGAATTTTAAAAATAAGGCAGCACAGACAGTTAAATCAAAGTGAACAACATAAAAACAACAAATTGCCAACATAAAAAAAAATTCATGGTAAAACAACCACCACCCAAAAAAAAACAACAAACCAAAGTAACAAATAAATTGCATAAAAACACATCTGCTTTGCAGCATAACAAATAAAATACAAATAGAAAATACATGTGTTAGAAACTTGATAAGGACACCCAAATGTACTCTCTTGCGGCCCCCCACACACAATCTTGGCTCTTTTCAGGGCAAAGTAAAGATTGCTATCTGCAAGCTTTATATAACAGAGGTTTGTGTGCTAATGAGGCAATTGCAAACACATGGACAGTCCATGAAACACACAAAAACGGAAAATTGTATACTCACCTTCCGTAATTTTCCTTTCCTGTCGTATCTTCATGGCAGCATACACTTTGGGTTGTGACTCCGCCCCTCACAACCTGATAGGACCACATAGCTATAAGTTGTAAAGATGGCCCCCACCCCAGTATTCTCCGTATATATCACCTTAGACGGGTGGGAGATTGTATGCTGCCATGAAGATACGACAGGAAAGGAAAATTATGGAAAGGTGAGTATACAATTTTCCGTTTTCCTGTCGCATCATGGCAGCATACACTTTGGGGAGTAACTCGCAAAGACTGGGTGGGATTTCAAACTAAGTTTATTAACAAAGAATGGAAGAATTGGCCTGGATAACAGATCTTCCGAAATCCACTGTGGATAAGCAGGCGGAATCCACCTTGTAATGGGACATAAAGGTGTTCCTGGAAGACCAGGTAGCCGCTCTGCAAATTGTCTCCGCCGAGACCCTACAATATGCCGCCCAGGAGGTTGCCACTGCTCTGGTGGAGTGTGCCCTTAAGCCCTCAGGTACTTGATGACTACTCAGTGAATAGGCCTTTTTGATGGTCTTCACCAGCCATGACGCAATAGTGCGTGAGGATGCCGCTTGACCTCTCCTGAATCCATGCGGAATGATTAGGAGACTTTCCGTTTTCCTGATGGATCTGGTAGCTGAGAGATACTCCAGGACATTACCCTTGACGTCCAGTGGGTGAGGATCGCCCTGTTCCGTGGTGAGTGCCGGAATGTTAATCTCTTGGTTGAAGTGAAAGGATGAGGATACCTTGGGTACGAACCGGTCTGAAGGTTTTAAGACTAATCTGTCTGGCAATACCACCAGATATGGATCACTGACCATTAAGGCTTGCATCTCCGACACCCGCTTAGCCGATGTTATGGCTATCAGGAATGAGACTTTCAGCGTCAGATCCCATTAGGATATGTTCTCATTCAGAAAGAAGGGTTCCTCAGTACAACTGAGAGGTCCCAGACTGGGAAGGAAGGTTTCCTAGGCGGTCTCAGCTTTAGACAGGCCCGTTGGAACTGAACCACAAGGGGATCTTGTGCCCATCTGACTCCTGTCAAGGCGGACAGGGCCGAGACTTGGACCTTTAGAGTACTTGATCTAAGGCCCTTCTGTAGGCCTAGTTGAAGGAACTCCAGGACCTGTGACACTGATGGTGAGGATGAGTCCCAACCTTGCTGTTGAGCGAAGGCAGTAAACTTCTCCCAGACTCGCCTGTAAGTAATATTCGTGGTAGGTCTCTTGGCCTGGAGTAGGGTATCCACTACTCTCTAGGAGCATCCTTGCTCTAGGTACCTAGCCCTTTCAGTCTCCAGGCCATCAAATGTAGCTTCTCCCCGGGTTCGGGTGAAGAAGATGACCCTGGGAGAGTAGGTCTGGCGACAACGGAAGGGGCAGGGGATCTGCAGTATTCAGCTGCATCAGAGTGATAAACCATGGCCTCCTCGGCCAGAAGGGAATTACAATTGATGCAAAATAAAAATATGTACAAGAAGTTTTAAATGTTAAATGACCCAAGGGTCAAATACCTAATAGTATGTGAAAGCCTCTCCAACAGATACGGATGGGATAGTTGTAAATATATCCATACATTTCTAGCATATTAGGGACCAGACCGGAATAATGACATACGGCGGTGGAGCAGGGGAAAGGTTATGTGCATTATACAACTACAGGAATGGGCTAAAGCCCACAGTTAAAATGGCGCCAAGTGGGAGGAAGTCTTGCTAGAGAGGATAGTAAGGGAAAACCCATAGTTAAGATGGCGGCATGGGTACTTCCGCCCATGTTTAATATAAATAGAACAGGAACCAATCAAATGGCAGCTTCCTGATGACGCAAATTGCGAAACGCGTAGAGGCTGCTGGGAGTGTATACACCCACGTGATCAAGTACGAACGTGGTGAGTGAGGACGCGAACGGGTACGAGGGGAGGAACGGAGGTCGCACAGCACACAATAGGCGAATTGGGCTGCTATGCCTACCCGTCCCTAACTGTTGGAATAGCTTTGTGCCGGCTCGAGGGCACATATAAATGTGAGTGCACAGTCTTTATTTTGTTTTATACAATAAACAGTTTTAAACGGTATTGCGCGATGATCGTTTTATCCATGTTTTATGAGGAACATTAAGGTCCCATCATAACCGTTGAAGAAGTTCCCTTTGAGTGGAGTGGTTATCCCTATGAATGAACCAAAGGTGTAGTTTTAAAGAAGTATCTAGTGAGTGGCCAATCTCACAGGTGGTGGTGGAGCACTAAGTCACTGGTATATTGAATTAACAAAAGAGCACGCCAATCACGGCAATTGACAGAAGATTCGAACACATCACTGGGGGACTTTGCCACATATGTGACACACATTGTTGAATTTTTGGATTTTTTGATATATTTTTTGATATAATTTATTTATCTAATGTGATGATTCTATATGGATTTATGTTGTATATGGAATAAGTTTGCACTTTATAGATAGGATACAAGCGTATTTAGATGGGAGCAGCGCATCCACACACACGGTATTTGTAATCTATTTCTATGAGAAGCTTTTGGATGCAGCAGCTAAGGCAATCACTATTAAAGTAATTAGTAGATATTGGTTTTGCGCCGGTGACACACACATACTAGAAGGGAATTACTGCCACCACCAGTGCCGATGACTCCTTGAGTCTCAGGAGAAACCTTGTTATGAGTGGAGTTGGAGGGAAGATGTATCCTAGATGGAAATTCCAGGGGTGCAGGAGACAATCCGTCCCCTCTGCCGAAGGGAATGGTATTCTCGATAGAAATCTCCGACATTTCGCATTCTCTGGGGTTGCCGCCAGGTCTATCTCTGGAGGACCCCAAGTCCGGGATATGAGGGCGTAGGCCTGTGGGTTCAGAGACCACTCGTGGTTGGAGGTGAAATTCCTGCTCAGCGAGTCGGCCAACACATTCTGGACTCCCGGAACATAGACTGCCCTTAAACTTGACAGGTTCAGCTGTGCCCATTCTAGGACAGGACGGACCTCCTGCATCATGGACCTGCTTCTGGTGCCCCCCTGCCTGTTGATATAGGCAACCACAACCTTGTTGTCCATTCTTAGAAGAACATGTTTCCCTCTCAAAAGCGAGCCGAAGGACAGGAGCGCCTGGAGTGCTGCTCTCATTTCTAACACATTTGACACTGCGTCCTGTGCCCTGAATGGCCAGCGGCCTTGGGCCGCAAAGTGCTGATGGTGGGCTCCCCACCCCTGCAGACTGGCATCTGAGGTCACCGTCTCCTGGTAAGGGGTGACTATGTGCTTGCACCTTCCCAGGTTGCGAGGCAGTATCCACCCCAGCAATGATTGCTTCACCTCTTGAGGGATGTGAATCGACTGCGACATCGAAACACCGTTCCACTGGCGCAGGAAGGAAATCTGGAAAGGCCTCGAGTTCCATTGCGCCCACTGAACCATCGGAATGGTGGATGCCAAGGAGCTCAGGATACTGAGGCATGTTCTGGCTGGTAGTCTCTTGGCCGAGATGGCCTTCTTCACTTTCTGAATCAGGGGGGGAATCTTCTCCTCTAGAAGTTCCACCGTGTTCTCTCTCGTGTCCAGCTCGGCCCCTAGAAAGACCATCCTTTGAGTGGGGTGGATACTGCTTTTCCTCCAGTTTGTCAGCCACCCTAGAGACTGTAAAGTGGAGACCAGGATTTCCCGATGCTGGATGAGAGACTCCTTGTTGTTCGAGAGAAGCAGGATGTCATCCAGGTAATGGTGGACTCTCAATCCCCTCTCTTTTAAGTGGGCTATCACGGGCAATAGGACCTTCGTGAATGTCCTGGGTGCGGTGGAGATCCTGAACGGAAGACTTTGAAATTGGAAGTGCCAGCTGTTTATCGTGAAGCGGAGGAATCTCTGGAACTCTGAGTGGATCAGGATATGTAAGTATGCGTCTTGCAGATCGATCGAGAGCATCCAGTCTCCCCGATTTATCGCTTGAAGGATCGATTGGAGGCTTTCCATCCTGAATGTTTCTACCCGGATTGACCGGTTGAGTTTCTTTAGGTCCAGGACAGGACGAAAGTCCTCTGACTTTTCCCGTACTAGAAAGAGTGGGGGATAGAAACCCTGACCTCTTTGGGATGGTGCGACCTCCACTATTGCCCGTTTCCTTAACAGATCCTGGATGTACTGGACCAAGGACAGCCTTTTCTCCCTGGAAGGAGGAAGCTTGGTTGCGCAGAAGTGACCCCTTGGGGGGGGCGGTTTTTGAACGACCACCTGTGTCCGACCCAGATGGTAGATACTGTCCATGGGTCCTTTATCAATTCCGCCCAAACCAACCCGAATCTTGTGAGCCTGGCACCCACTACTGTTGGTTGGGCGGACGTACCTTCAAAAAGGTTTCTGTTCATTGGAAGCAGGCGTTTTGGTTTTCTGAAAATTGAGGAAGGACATCTGAGGGTTCTTCCAAGTTCTCCTGTACTCCTTCCCAGGCCTATAGGACTTTGCATCCCTGTATCTCTCCGGGAGATTGCGCTTGAAGGGAGGCGCTCTTTGTTGTTTTGGCCTTCTGTCTGAGGGGATAAGACCAGACTTCCCGCCTGTCACTTTGGATATTGCTGTATCCAGCTTTGCACCAAAGAGGTTAACTCCATCATATGGAATTCTGCACCAGTTGGACTTTGAGGCCGGGTCGGCCGACCAGGGCTTAAGCCATAACGCCCTCCTGGCCATTACCGTTGCTAGCATAGACCTTGAAGCGGACCTAATGGTGTCCACAGAGGCTTCCGCCACAAAGTCTCCTGCGAGACTGAGTTCCTGTAGGGCTTTAATGATCTGGTCCTGATCTGCGCCTTTAGCAACGAGCTTCGCGGTGTTCAATGACCACCCGGAAATAGCTTTCCCGACTGTGGCCAATGCCACTGCTGGTCTGCAGACGCCTCCTGCAAAAACGTAAGCCCTCTTAAGGTCCGTGTCCACCTTTCTGTCCAGGACATCCCTGAACGTCACTGCGTCTTCAATGGGAAGCGTCACATGCCTGGCTAGGCGCATCAAAGAGGCGTCCACCACTGGAGGGGAAACCAGGGGAGCTACCCTGGGCTCTTTCAGAGGATATAACTTAGTAAGTCTGTTAGAAAGACTAACTTTCTTCTCTGGATTCTGCCATTCTTCCTTAATAAGCTCATCCAGTTCCTCTATAAATGGAAAGGCTTCAGGTACCTTTTTGAGATTCGGGAAATACTTCCTTTGTTTCTGCTGTACCTCCTCAGGTTCCTCCTAGTTAATCGCTTCCTTGACCGATTTTGCAAAGGGCCCTATGAGCGAGAAATCAAAGCCTGCTGCCACCTCCAGTTCTTCCTCGTCTGACGGGAATTCTTGTTCCCAATATGTACTAGGATGGGATGGTGAGGTGCTCTGGGCTGTAGCCTCCACATCTGGAGTTGAGATATGCGTAGTATATCCCCGGTAGGTTCCACAGTGACTAGCTCATTCTCCCTGGTGGCTTCATCCATACCCCTGCGGCAGGCCAGCCTGTCTGGTAGAGCTGTGGCCCCGCATACCCAGCAAGCATTCCCCGCTGGACAGGGAGGATGTGCAGGAGACTGACGTCTACGAGCAGGGGATCTTTTGTAATGGGAATGTCTATGCCTGGAGTAGGAACGGCTCCTCCTACGGCTTCCCCTGTGGGCTAAGCGACTTCTGCCGCGTGAGCGGCTTCGCCTATGGCTGGAGCAGCTTCTCCTGCGTGAGCTCTCTCTTCGTCTTGACTTAGACGATCTTGATGACCTGGTAGGGCTGACCAATTAGGCAGCATTAGTACGATCCTGCTCTCTTTTTCAATCTTCACTACTTACCATGAACATCCCCCCCCAACTTACCTATTGGGCTGATGGTGATCTGCTGGGTCAGCGGTCTCCATAGAAAGGATAACTGTAATACCCTGGAGGGATACAGGCAGGTATTAACATGCAAGCAAACAAACAGAGGAACCAGGGGGAGATAGAAACACTTACCCCAAGGAGGGAGCGTCAGAGGTGAGGCAGAGCTGATAGCAGAGTTGATAGCAGCGTCAGATATGCTCAGGAAACTGGAGGCATCAGAAAATGACATCTCTGAGCTTTTTAAATAAACCGCCATGGCCGCCGGGGTCACGAACCGGCTGCACATGCGCAGTAGCGCCGAGCCGCGCTCGGCGCCCTCTTGGAACCTGGCAAACATGCCAGGGCGCCCTAAAAACGCTTACTGTGCATGCGCGGAAGCGCCGAGACACCCGAGCACACAGGGGAGAGACAGAGGAGAACCACAAAGCCCAGCAAGCTGCACCAAGAAATGGAAAAGACAGATGGAGACAGCTGCACACAACTAAGCCTATTTAAGGCTTATACTGGAGCCGCACATACCCCTGAGACCACCAGAGTGGGGTTCCTTCCATCTAGCTCATTTAGAGGCTGAACAGGCAAAGACTTCCACCCAGGGGAGGCTAGAACCTGGCTGGGGCGAGTTCGGTAACGGGGTGCTTCTGACATCTTCAGTCCTTCTCAGGTGAGGAAAAATAAGAGAATATTATGGCGGGGGCCATCTTTACAACTTATAGCTATGTGGTCCTATCAGGTTGTGAGGGGCGGAGTCACAACCCAAAGTGTATGCTGCCATGATGCGACAGGAAATCAAATTTTAACCCTACGGACTAAAACTGGGCTGCCATTAAAGTTCATGTGTGTGTAAAGGCAGGCGTCCCAATACTTTTGGCTAAATAGTGCATCTGGAAAAGACTTACAATGGTGGTGGAACCCTCCTACACATAACTACTACATTTAGACATAGTTATAGGACCTGGGAGATGAGACAACTTCTCTATATGAAGTAACATGGTTGGGATTTGAACCCAGACACTCAGGGATACTAAGCAGAAGTTCTAACCTCTAAGCCACAGAGCTGCCATGTGTGAGACCCTCCTACACATAACTACACATAAAAACACATAAATACTGTATTTCTATGGACACACAGGTGATGGAATTACATTACTCGAGAGTTATTCTTCTTGATTTATTCTGTGATATTTGGTGTTTTTTTTTGCAGGTGAGAGTAGAATATTACCCTCAAATTTTTGGGAATTAGATTTTGATTTCTGATGTTGGTAAACATATCATGTTTTTTGGGCTCAAATTATGAATATTTGGAAATAATAAAAAGCACAAAAAGTTGTGATTCATTTTAAATTTACATCAGCAATGGTATTGTTTGTGGATTATAAAGACACCTGTGTGAGTTTGGAGTAAAGATTGTTGTGAGATGAAGAGTAACAAGTGAAAGTGACAGAGAAAAATATATTTTACCAAAACATCAAAACATTCCACATTGTAGTATTCTTAAAATCAAAATATTTTAAGTAGAAGCAACAACGTTGCAAAGGAAAATTTATTTCACAGAAAGATACATTTCATCTCAACATTAAAAGGTTTTTTTTGTGAAAGTTAGAATTGTTCCATTAGAATCAATGACTGAAACTTCATTTGGACTAGAATAGAGCAGATTTTCACTTCCAAAAAGTGTTCTCTAATTAGCTCTCATTTTGGTATTTACTATAGCGCCAGGTAAAAAAGACACTTGAGCTAAAATGAGAGCTATTTTCAGGTCTGAGCATGCTCAGTTGTGTTGGCACCTAGTTGTCCAAAACGGGGAATTTTTCACTTTTCAGACTTTTAAAGATATTTCAGTGTAGAAATCACCTTTTCACACAGTTTAAAAGCAGATTATCTTTAAATAATATACCGCATATTTCAGTACCATTTAGGCAATTATATCATGCTCTAAACATTATTTCCATGTGCAATTCTCTAGGTTTTAGCAGAGTAAGGGTTTGGGCACTATTTAGTTTCAGGGAGCTATAGTAAATTCGATTTTGGGAGAATTTTCTCACCAGCGCTATAGTGAATACCGTTTTAGCGCGAATTAGCGCTATTAGCGCTAATTTGAGCTAAATTGCCGCAAATTAGCGCTAATTCGTGGCAATTTGCGCGAATTATCGCTATAGTAAATGACCCCCAGTGAGTCAACACTATATTTATCTATTTAATCCTAGCACCTATCTAAGAGGGTGCTACAAAAATAAATGCACATCTTTTTGCAAGTAAGAAAATGTGCATTTATTAGTAAAGCATTACAGCCATGATCAGCAGATTGCTGGTGCAATGCCAGACTCCTGCAGGCTGTCAGTGTAGCTGTATTATCACAGGAGGGAAAGGGGGGAAGGGGCATGAGCGGGTGGGTATAGATAATCTGATCAGACCAATGCTGATCAAATCCTGGCCATACACCTGTAAGGGGTAATTGCTGTAACCAATTCAATAGCATATAGCAATGGGGAGGGGACCGGGGAGCGGGGAAGGTATACGGTATAGGTTACCGGTAGGGAGAAGTGGTTACTCTAGCAATTAATGGTCAGTACATATTGGTTGATAAAAGGTAACAATTTATTAATATTTAGCAAGTAAAACACCTGGGTGAGGTAGACATACAATTAAATATTATGGCATTTATGGGTTGCATAACCATCCTCAGTGGATGGCATAAGGAAACAACCAACACGACAAACAGAACACACAGAACATGCAACGGCAGGGACGCTGTCCGGACGGGTTATATGCTGCTCGGTGGCTAATCTGTCAAGTTAAGAATAGCATATGTGTGTGTTTCCAATTGGAAAATTTGGTAAAGTGCGCCACCGAGAAACATATACATGGAACAGGGAGAGGGGGTGGCAGGGGAAGGAGGGCCCGGACCCAAAGATGAATTGGAAAGTTGTTAGGGCAGTTGCTGGCAGATCAGGGTGCTTGAGGGAAGGTGAGCATACTGGTTGCTGAGTGGGAATAAGGTTGTATAGCGGTATACTGGAATGTTCACTGGTGCATAATGGGCAGTGATGATTCACCATATAGGTAGTGGAGCTGGTTTTGCACTATAATCAACAAGCTTAATGCTATTGGTAAATTGCTGGCAGTAGCTGTGTCAGGTGCTCAAGTACCATGTAGTACTTGCAGGACTTGGCTTGCATAAAGCTGTTCAGTGTCCGCAGCAAATTTATAGATCGTTATTGCTCATACCTTCACCTCCATAGAATTCCCTGGAGGTTGTTGCTCAGGCCATGCAGGGTCCGGTATGTTAACCGCAGCGGAGATCATCCATAGGGGTGACTGGTCGGGTCCCGGGAGAGAACACTCTTGCTACATGCTGATAGCTTGTGTAGCTTCAGGTGCCATCAGCTGGTGCGGTGGGCTGCTTAGTGCTTCGCCGTTGAGTGATTCCCGACTCTCCGTCCACCCGATAGACAGCGCTGATGCCGGTGATGACGTCAACGCGTTTCGCTGTTGCGTGGTAGCGTAGCTTCTTCCTGGACGTTTGATTGGAGGAGCCAGCACACACCTTTTTATTTTAGGCGAACTGGCTTCAGTGTACCCAATCGGCTCTATGATTGGTTTAGTTCTGTTGCTGTGTGGTAACAAATAGCAGAGGCCGTGTGATTCGTTCATTACTTTGCAGTTATGAAGTTGTGGTTGCCGCAATAAAGTTTTACGGGCAATATCATCAGTTATAGAGACTTTATGGCAATTATGCATAGTAAATATTGGTTATGCAAGAGGAGAAAATACAATAATATACAGTGCATCTTTATAAGTTCGCAATGACACAAGAGGGAAAGAACATTAGGTGAGGACAGGGAGACACGCAAAGTTCACAATTTCTTGAAGGTATTTCAAGGGATGCATTTAAAGAGGCCCAGTGTCATTCAAATAGTAATCGCAGAGAAATAGGTCAACAGTTAGGCTGGGTTAGATCAGAGTAAAAGTGAAAGTAAAGATAGAGGACTTAGTTTTTTTAGGAATATTAATTTATGCAGTTTAAGGTTTTTTATTAATATATTTTCTTTTTATTATTTTTATTTTTATTAATTATTTTATTATATATTTTTTGGTTTTTTATTATTTATTCCATATTTTGTATTTTTTATATATTTTTTAAAAAGAAATATTTTTTGTGTGTATTTTAAATTTCTGCCTGGTGTAAATTCCAGGAGGTACAGAAATGGGATTCACGTACTAAGAAAAACCTGTAAATTTAGTTCTGTGTTTAACCCCAAGGGGGCAAGGGACTTCAAGCGGTACACCCATTGTTTTTCCTTTTGCAGGAGAACACGATCAAAGTCACCCCGTCGGCTGGAGATCTTCAAGGCATATATGCCCTTTATTAGCATGCCTTTGGTGCTTCTATCGTGCTCTAGCTAGTGGTTTCTCTGGAATTTTTTCTTTGTCTTTGATCTCTCTTAAATGCTCACCAATCCGTACTTTGAGGGGCATTTTAGTTTTCCCCACATAAATCTTGGGGCAGGGACACGTTATCATATATACTACCCTGGTAGTAGAGCAATTTATAAGATCTCGTATTTCAAATTGCTCTTTACCAAGGGCGTCTGAAAAAGTGGCTGTCCTATGTATTAGTGGGCAAATCTGACATTTATTACAGGGAAACATCCCTTTGCTGCGTGGATAGTTAGCTAGCCAGGTCGGATCAGGATTTTTAGTGAATTCAGACCTGACTAACATATCGCTCAGGTTTCTTGCACGGCGGGCCACTAATGAAGGCGACGTGCCAACTATCCTGAGGAGCCCCGGGGAGTTAGTAAGGACCCCCCAGTGTTTCTCCAAGATAGAGCGAACTTCCTTCCACTGTGGTCCAAAGGTGGTGATTATCCTGGTACAGTCACCGCCTTCGGATTTGGAGACATGGTGGTTGGGTGGATGTGTCTGTAGTAGACTTTGCCTGTCTCTTGTCGCTGCTTTTTTTCGGGCATTTCTAATTTGTCTATGGGAGTATCCACGTTCGCGGAACCTCGCATAGAGTTCTGTTGACTCACGTCTATAGTCACTGGATCTGGTGCAGTTCCTTTTTATTCGCAAGAATTGGCCCACCGGGATGCCGTTCATCAGCCATCATGGATGGTGGCTGCTGGCATACAGGAGTGTATTGGCGGACGTGTCCTTGCGAAATGTACTTGTGTACAGTTTGCCGTTTTGGAGTGAAATCAATAAATCCAAAAAAGACAGACTGGACCGATCAAAATTGTACGTCAGGCGTATGTTGCGTTGGTTGACGTTTAGTTGTATCATGAAGTCATGAAGGTCTTGTACAGGTGCCCGTCCATATCATGAGGACATCGTCAATGTACCGCAGCCAGGTATGTACGTGGCTGCGGTACATGGGCGAGGGATACACGTCCTCCTCCTCCCACAGTCCCAGGTGTAGACAGGCGTAAGCAGGGGCCCAGGCTGCGCCCATTGAGGTACCTCTAATCTGTTGATAATATGTCGTCAAAAACTGAAAGTAGTTGTTAAGTAGAGCAAAACGTAGCAGATCGACCAAAAAGTTGTTTTGGGGTTTCGACCCTGGGTACCAATATTCTAGGAATGTCTGTACTGCCTCGATTCCGCATTGATGGGGGATCGAGGTGTACAGGGACTCGACGTCAATCCCTACTAGTATGACGTCATTCAGGTGTGTCAGATCGCCTAGCTCAGAGATTTTTGCTAATACATGTCGCGTGTCTTGTACGTAGGACTTTAGATTAGTGACCATATCCTTCAGCAGGGAGTCCAGGTACCTACCAACTTTCTCCAGAGGGCCTTGACAGGCCGAAACAATCGGCCGGCCTGGCGGGTTGCTCAAGTTTTTATGAATTTTTGGAATGATGTAGAAGGTAGGCACGCTGAATTCCCGTACAGAAAGATGGTCGAATTCACGTTGTGTCAATAGTCCTTCGTCCTTGGCTTTGGTTAGTCTATTGTTTAGTTCTGTGACTAGATAGGGAAAGGGGTTGTTGTCCAATTTACGGTAAGTAGATTTGTCGCTCAGCAGTCGTTTTACCTCTGTCTCATATTGTCGCTGGTCAAGTAACACTACATTCCCGCCTTTGTCACTCTTTTTTATGACGATATCTGATTTATTTTGTAGGTCAATAAGGGCTCGTCTCTCATTGGGCGTTAAATTATCAGTAGTTTTTTGAGTCCAGTTAATTTTTTCAAGGTCTGTTTGTACTAGTTCCAAGAAAATTTGTAGCCATTTATTTTTTGAGAGAGGAGGCATTTTTTGAGACCTAATTCGTAAATTTGCCTGTCGTCGAATTGGAGATTCAGTTGTTATTGGGCCCTCACTCTCCTGGAGTAGAGAGTGTAGGATATCTAATGCTTGTTGGTCGTCAGTACAGAGAGGTAGGGGGATACCTTTAGGTGTTTCTCGATCCGTATATAATGATTTTAAGAAAACTTTCCTCAGAAATAGTACTATATCTTTATATACTGTAAATTCGTCCATATTGGATACTGGGGAAAAGGTCAAACCCTTCTGTAGTAAACTTATATGGTCAGAGGTTAGTTCAGTGTCAGAGAGGTTGACCACCTTCATGTCAGCTTTTGATTGGGTGGTACCTGACTGTGATAGTGTTGTTATTTTCTTCTCTGACTCCTGGTATTTGTCCTTTCCTTGACTATTTTGGTCGATTTGCTGGTTCTGTCGGCTGTTTTGGTAGTAGGGGACGTCGTCTGTTGGTTGATTGGCGGCGGCCCCTCCTGCTCTAAAAAAGTCACCTTTTTGGTTGCCTCATCCTCTGAATCACTCTGGGATTTTTTCCTATTATTTCTAGGTCGTTGCCCACGTCCTTCACTCTTGGACCTACTCTGTCCGCGTTGTATCGTCAAGTCAAAGGCTTCGTCTTTTTCAAAGTCCAGCGTATCACGCCTGAACCTGCTTTGTTTTGTTATTTTTAAATTAAGTTGAACTTTATCAATTTCTTTTTTAAGATTGTAGCTGTATGCCCATACCTCCTATGGGCAGGCAGTTACCGAATGGCAGGAAGAACCATTGAACAGCTAGAGTGTTCACCAGGACCCTGGTATTTTATTGAGAACTACAAGCCATCAGCCACAATGGCTGATGGTAGTTGTAGTTCTTTCATTCACAGAACTCTGAATAAATGATGTGGGCGGAGCCCCACACAACACATTTTTTTTTACATTTTGACAGAAGATCCCCAGGCCGCTGTCACAACAGGGGCTTGGGGGGGAGCTGTTTATGTAGTAACATGTTATGAAAGGTACATTTTATCCTCCTATCCCACTATATCCTCCCTTCCCCACTTCCTGGTGTTATCCTTGGGGTCCATATTCATTGCTATTCAGCAGAGGTCTCTTCTTTTCAGGTCTAACTGGAGGATTTTTTTGTAATCTCATCTGCTATCCCAGCAATCATTTGCTGTGTGTTTTCTATATGTCTTTATCATCCTTGAGTGTTGTTTTGTACAGACTCTGGATTCTGCCCTACTTCTAATGTAACTCCTTATACAGAGGTTGTTAGCCTTTTTGCCCTTTGCTTTCAGAGGGTCTCAGGGATTATACCCTGAATTGATTTTCTTTTAAGGCCTCATGCACATGGACATCTGTAAAAGTCCATCTGCATGCCAGAACTTTGGGCAGGAAAATGCTGCTTAAAAAACACACTAAAAGCAGTGTATTGATAATGCATTTAGGAGAATCTAGCTTTTGCAAATGAATCACTTCACCCGGGTGGACATGGGATTGCTTAGAGGAAAGATCAGGATATATAGAACACCAAATGTCTGACATTGTCAAAGCATTGTCATTGTCAAAGCACATTAAAAATGGCTGATGTGCAAGAGGAGCAAGCAGAGATGATACAAAAATTATAAGTCAAGGTGGTGGATCTAGAATAAGATCCCTCTACAACAACATTAAATTCATGGGGATCCCTAAATCTGTCAAATCCAACAGGCTTGTCCCTTATTTGAGACAACTATTCTTTAAATTACTGCTGTACATCTCACACAGAGAACTTCTTGATCATGTCCTAAGCCGGTGCACCTGCTGGACACTTTTCCTAAAGATGTGCTGGCCGGTGTCCACCTCTACCACATCAACGATCAGCTCCTTAGAGCAGCAAGGAATGCCCACATACTTCCTCCTCCATACGCAGGAATTACCCTGTTTCTGGACATCTCAGCTGCTACCGGTCAAAGGGGAAAATAATTTTTCCTGATCCCTAAGGTCCTGCAGGATAACAACCTAACCTATAGATGGGACCAAATTGTTGGTTACGCATCAAGGTCAACAAGTAGCCACCCCCTCACCAAAAGAAGGGTTCAAACAAATCCATAATTGGGGTCTTGTGTCCACACCCTCATCGATTGTCTCGTGACAGACCCCGGCTCATAAAACTCATGTGCCAAGAGAGAACTCTGAATGTGGCAACCAGAGATCTTCTCCTCCTTAGCTCTGCACTTTTTTTTTTAACTTGTCAATTTTATTGAAATATAAAGGTTTACAAGTGACAAAACAGTCATACATGTTATGCAATAAGAGTATAACAGGTGAGTTCTTTGTTTCTGTACTTGTTTACATAGAGAAAGCCATATTGTTCGTTATACATGACTGCAAAGTAGTTGGTATGGATCACTTTGGAAAATATCAAGCCTCTTTAGAGGGGGTTCAAAGTATGTAAAACAAGATTGTGATGAGCTCCGAACATAAACAGTACCACCGGCTATATAACCCATATGTCAGCAGGAGACATAAGCTGAAGCATGAGTACTAAGGTAGTTACAGCTTAGGCAGTATAGTGATGAATAAACATCTAGGTGTTTAACAAGAGGCTTTGTCCATTCCTAGGGCAGGAGATAAGAACCTAAGAGAGGGCCCTATGAAAGGAAAACACGGGACAGACAATATCCTCATAATGTGAGGTGGGCAACTAGTACTATAGAGCATAGGGTTAGTACTGAGCTTTGCTGGGAGTAAGGCCTAGTGGCTTATAGGTGGAAACATATCTAATTTTATGTGAGATCCAACTTACATCTGGGGTCTCATAACCAAGGGGCCTAATGAGCAAGACATTTTTGTAGGGTATAATGTGCTCTAGCATACATATATTCCATATGTAGATTCTGGTTAAAAATGGATATACAGAGCTGAGAGGTAGGGGAGTGACTGGATTTCCAATTTCGGGCAAGGGCTAGCCATGCAGCTATCAGAACATGTGTGATCATAGGATGGAGTTGTACATGCCATGCTTGTATCACTAATCCCAGCAAAGCGATTTGAGTGGGTAATGATACAT
The DNA here is from genome assembly GCA_037952925.1 of Lithobates clamitans. NCBI lineage: Eukaryota > Metazoa > Chordata > Amphibia > Anura > Ranidae > Lithobates > Lithobates clamitans. Next base: position 6,694,066 of record JBBGZY010000214.1, on the reverse strand, counting down.
GCGATTCTGTGAATTGAGATAATAGGGTATTCACATCTTTCCAGAATGCGGTGATTACAGGGCAGTTCCACCATACGTGCAGGATGTGCCCGGAAAACCACAGGTTCTCCAACAGCAGTTTGAGTCTGATGGGTACATATGTGACAACTTAGTTGGTGTGTAGTACCATAGGTGGAAAATATTTAGGGCTGATTCCCAATGTGTCAGGCATTTGGAAAATAGTAGCGGGTAAATCATTGCTCAATGCCAGCTTTTAGGTTCTTCTGTAAAGTGGAGGTAATGTTCCAGGGATGTTTTTGATGCTTTTTGTTGGATGCTAACATTTTGTAGATAGAACAGATCCCATTACAAGAGCGGGAGGGATGTTCGTAAGTTTGAATGAGCTGTTGGGGCATGGTGGAAGTGGACCAGAGAGTGTCGCGCAGGTCATATCTGATGCATAGATATTTATAGAAGTCTTTGTGACTGATATGCGACTTGGCCTGTAGTATATGGCAGGGAGATAAGACTTAATTTTCAAATAAGTCTCCAATGGTCTGGATCCCAGCCACAACCCAGGAGTCGATCCCCAGATCCTGACACAAGAGATTCATTGCAGTTAGGGGAATCAGTCTGAGAAGCGCTTTTGGTATTCCTTGGGATGTTTGCAAAATGGAGTTCCATACTCTTATTGTAGCAGAGTTAAGATAACATTGTGGGGGAGTTATTTGAAGCCATAAGGCTGCTAGTAGTTGCTTAGGTGAACATACAATTACAGCTTCCTCTATTTGTAGCCACAGATGCTGCTGCGACGAGGCTCACCATCTCCTCAATTGAGTTAGCAGGATAGCTTTGTAGTATCTTTTGAGTTTGAGAGCACTAAAGCCAGCCGTGCTTGTGGAAGCATATAAGGTGGAGCGACTGACTCGAGGGTGTTTACCATTCCAGATAAACAAGTTGAGGATCCTCTGAAGCTTGGATAGTTGATCTTGCAGAAAGGTCATGGGGATGGAGCAGAACATGTGAATTGCCCTCTTGACTAGGGAAATTTTTCCAGCCCATGAGGTTTTTATAGAGCGCAAGATAAGGGATAAATCCTTCAGTTTCTTCACCACTCTATCCAAATTAATCCTTACTAGATTAGTTGAGGGCATTTTCAATTGAATGCCAAGGTATGTTAATGAGAAGGCTGGGGCCCAAAGGAAGGGAGATAGGTCAGAGATTCTTTGTTTTAGTTGGGGGTCCAAGCATATTCCCAACATGCAAGATTTGGAACAGTTAACCTTATAGAGAGAGACTTTGCCGAACTGGGTAAGGAGTTAATTCCAGGACCGGCGTCTTCACTTCCTGAAATGCAGATACAGCAAAACATATGTCGAATGTGGGATCAGGACCATCCGCCATTCCAGGTCCTGATCTCACATTCCATTTAGGCTTTGCCCTTAGGAGAGATGCGGACTACACGCCATCCTTCAAGGACTAGCCGGCTTGCAAATGCTGATTACACCTGGTGCCCGGATCGGCACTGTAACATGTGAACGCAATTGCCATTTGTTGTTGTCAAACTTTTTTACTTATTAAAATTACTACACTATGAGACCTTCCTCTATATCTCGTGTGGAGTCATTTTTCCCATCATAGTTTCATCTCTCTGGCAGAATCGACGGGCTGGGATGCAGAGATCCGGGTAGTTCACCCTATAAAGCAGAGCAGCAGTGGATCACGCGGCCATACTACTCGGCAGTCAGGACACGCCCCAGCTCTACACTTTTATGATCTCTCTAAGGGGCCTATCACTATGATATGGTCATCCTCTGCAATGTCACCCTAGAAGCCTGACCAACTCACATATTCAGTTTTCACCCCCCAAGTCACAAAGTGTGTTGTGCACATACTGTATATCTATATAACGTCTCTGTTTAAAGTTCTTTTGTTATCTCAGTTTTTTTTTTCTTGCTGAAATCATTCAGGTGTTGCTGTGACTGTAATCCCTAATACATTTATATAGTCTGTCTATAGTGATCATAGTGCTCTCCCTGATCCTGGCTGTCAACTTCTCACCTTTATTGTTCCATGTTGCCACCTTCAATGCCAAAGGGCTAAATAGCCCCTTTAAGCAATACAGACTATGGAAAGAGACATTCTGTCAAAAGACAAATATCCTTTGCATGCAAAATTTGCACTTTGCTTACACTAAAGCCCCTTCCTGCCAGTTATCCCAGCATAAATTTTTTGCCAATGTGCCCAAGAAAGCCAGAGGTGTCATGATTGCTGTCCACGGCTCCATGGCCTTCCACCTTCATCATCTTGATACTGACACTTTTGGCAGATACCTGTTCTTGTCCACCTCTTTCAATATTCATCCTCTGGTGATCACAAATATTTATGCCCCCAATATGAGTCACAAAAAATTATTTAGGTCTGTGCTGACCAAACTCCAACCATTCCCCAAAGAACAGAATCCTTTGGGTACAGCGTTGCATGACTGCGCAATTGTCAATCAAAGTGCAACAGCACTGAAAGCTAAAAAATTTGCCTGGGCAGGAAGGGAGTAAAAGTTCCCAGTATTGAGGTAATTAAAGGGGTTGCAAAGGTTCACATGATTTTTAAAAAAAAAAACAAACATGTCATACTTACCTCCACTGTGCAGTTCGTTTTGCACACAGTGGCCACTGATCGTCCTGTTCTGGGGTCCCACGGCGGTTCTCGCGGCTCCTCCCTGCAAGAGCTAACCCCCTCTGGGCAAAGCTCTCCCAAGGGGGTTAGCTTGTGGGCGTGCTCCCGTGCCATACAATTGGCATCCATACTCGCCAATTGTATGACTCTGCCCCGTCCTCTGGCGGCCGCGTCATTGGATGTGATTGACAGCAGTGGGTGCCAATGGCTGCGCTGCTATCAATCATCCAATGAAGAGCCAACAAGATCTGGGGGAAAGCAATGCGGGATCTTGCCCACAGAGATTCGGGGCTCAGGTAAGTAAAACGGGGGCTTGGGGGCGGTGACTGCAAGGTGTTTTTTCACCTTAATGCATAGGATGCATTAAGGCGAAAAAACACGAAGGTTTACAACCCCTTTGAGGATGACCCACATAAGCACAGCTGTGAGAATATGCAAGGATTAATTGCAGAGTTACAGGCTCATTGTGTGAAATATATGACAATGCAATCTCTTGTAGGTGTTGATGTATTTGATGTGCAGCTGTCAGATGTGTAGCTGTTTTTCTTCTTCTGATTCAGTCATTCCCACTCACATTTATAGAAAGACTGCCTAGTAATTGATATCTAACATTTAATTAACATCTAACTATAATTCCAGAACCTGTATAACTGTATATGATAATGTGTGTTCTTCTGTCTTCCATGAGAAGCTGCACAAATATGTGAGAAATGTTCATTACATCGACCCAGATGGTGGCGAGATCTACTTTAATGAGAGAAGAGAAATTCCAATCAATCTTATTTTACAAAGCTGGTCTTTTTTTAATGATATTTTTAAGATAATACGTCCTTCATATAGAACAATTTCCACTATGCAAAGCCCAGATTATGTGCCTGAACAATTTCCCAATATGAGTGATCCATCCTTCTGGATAGAAGGCAAAGTAAGAAATCACTTTATTTTCAGTTAATTTTGTTTGCTGAGGAGATTCCTAATTAGGATTTATAGGGATTTTCTAGTCTTATTTTATGATAAAGTTCATGAATGGGTTCATTTTTGGAGCCATTGAAGGTTGTGGATTGTAAAAATTGTTCATAAAAAAGTTCCTTGTGAGAATTCTATTTTCTATTTGTGTCTGTATGTGTTTTGGAATAAAGTTGTCAGAGGAGGTAAAGGGGGCTGTAAATCTCGGGGAACGCCACAGGGAAGTCCCCGTCAAGTCCCCGTGTGTCAAAGGGGGCGGGGTCACCGGGTGGCCCCGTCCCCCGTTATTTAAGAACCATCAGAAGAGGAGGAGCGTCACACAGCAGGAGCCTCCCATCCATGCATGGATGCGGAGCGGCCCGAAAAGAAGATGGAGAGAAGAAGATGAAGAGAAGAAGATGAAGACAAGAAGATGAAGAGAAGAAGATGGAAAAAAGAGCGGGAGCCTCCCTCCATGCCACCATGGTTGCGGAGCGGCCCGAGGAGAAGAAGGGAAGGAGACGCCACGGAGGAAGATGCCGGATGAGAACACCGGAGGAAGAACCAGAAGAGGAAGAAGATGGAGGAAGAAATCGAAGGAAGAAACCGAAGGAGGATAGAAGAAAGAAGAAAGAAGAAGCATTTAAATAAAGGAATTGTCAAAAACTGTCTCTTGTCATTTTTAACATTTTTGACATTTTTTTTGTGAAATGGTAGGGGTACTTTTGTACCCCCTTACCATTTCACACAGGGGGGAGGGCCAGGATCTGGGGGTCCCCTTGTTAAAGGGGGCTTCCAGATTCCGATAAGCCCCCCACTCGCAGATCCCCACAACAACCGGCCAGGGTTGTGGGGATGAGGCCATTGTCCTCATCAACATGGGGACAAGGTGTTTTGGGGGTTACCCCAAAGCACCCTTCCAATGTTGAGGGCATGTGGCCTGGTACGCTTGCTGTCTGTGCTCCTCTTCAAAAGATTTCACCTCCCAATGACAAATGTTTTTTGAAAATTTGGGTTTTTTTATGAAACAAAAATTGGTTATAAAGCATCAGTGGAAAGGAGAAAAGTTTTTCCCATATTAACTCTTACAGGAGAGAATTTCCCTTCCTAGGGGTAGATTTCATCTCACTTCCTGTTGTCTCCTTCTGTTTGCAAGTAGGAGTTGTTTGTAAGTAGGGGCCTGCCCTATATACTCAGCAGAAATTTGGGCCTTAGGTGCTGTTGTGGCCACAACACTGTAAGCCCTCACAGGGCCCTGCTGTCAAATATTAGATCAAGAATTGTAATTACATGCCCCTGTTGAACTGGGGCAGAAAAATTGGGCCTTTGGTGGTGCTGGTGCCACAACACTGTAAGTCCTCACTCACTCTTGGTGGGTGCAGAAACGGGCCCTGCTGTGAAATATTAGATCAAGAATTGTAATTACATGCCCTTGTTGAACAGGGGCTGAAAAATGAGGCCTTAGGCACTGGCGCCACAACACTGCAACCCCTCACAGATACTCTAGTTGGAATGCAGGAATGAGCCCTGCTGCAAAGTATTGCATCAATAATTGTAATTACATGCCCCTGTTAAACGGGCTTAAAAATTGGGCCTTAGGCACTGGTGGTGGCGCCCAGAACCAAAAATGTTCTTACAAGCTATCAGGATAGTCACTCAGAATCAGCATAGGCAGTCTTTGAAGGGATCTGTGATTTAAAAAAAAAATATTCGGTTACATCAGCATCAGGTGCTTGGTAGCTGGTGGTGATCCAAGACTGATTCATTTTTATGAAGGTCAGTCGATCGACCGTGTTGGTGGACAGATGCACCCTGTGATAGGTTACAAAGCCTCCAGCAGCACTGAATGTGCGTTCCGAAAGAACGCTGGATGCAGGACAGGCCAGTAGCTCAATTGCATACTGTGCAAGCTCTGGCCAGTGATCCATCCTCAAGACCCAGTAACCCAGAGGATTTTCGGTGGGAAAGGTGTCCAAATCAGATCTTGCCCCTAGGTATTCCTGCACCATGTAAAACAGACGCTGGCGATGGTTGCTGGAACCGATCATAACTTGGGGCTGCGGACCGAAAAAAATTGTCTGAACACATCGGTCAGACGGCCACCTTCTCCACCGCTCCTTCTTTGACTGACCGAAGCCTCAGCAGCACGTTGTCCAGAAACAGGAGTTTGTAACCTCCCAGTCTCTGGGAACGCGTTGCACAGACCTTTCTGCAAGGCCTCCCAAAGATGTTTCATCCTCTGCTCCCTCTGCGATGGCAAGATAAGGTCCGCAACCTTACCCTTGTAACGTGGATCAAGGAGGGTTGCCAGCCAGTATTGGTCCTTCTCCTTGATACCACTAATACGAGGATCCTTACGCAGGCTTTGCAGGATCAGGGAGGCCATGCAGCGTAGGTTTGCTGAGGCATTCGGTCCGGAGTCCTCTGGGTCACTAAGGATGACATGGTCCGCAGCCACCTTCTCCCAGCCACGTACAAGTCCATGTGTTTCTTGAGACTGATCCCTTAAATACTGCTGCTGATGCTGAGTGCCAGGCTCCACCTCCATACTGACACAATCTTCCTCCTCGTCCTCTTCCTGTGTGATCGGCGGGCACGCAGGAACACTGTCTGGATAAAGGGGGCCTTGAGAGCTAAGGAAGTCCTCTTCCTGCCTCTGTTCTGCCTCAAGTGCCCTGTTCAATATTCCACGCAGCATGTGCTCCAACAGATGGACAAGGGGGACAGTGTCACTGATGCATGCACTGTCACTGCTCACCATCCTTGTGGCCTCCTCAAATGGTGACAGGACAGTGCATGCATCCCTGATCATGGCCCACTGATGTGGGGAAAAAAAACAAGCTCCCCTGACCCTGTCCTGGTGCCATAGTCGCATAGGTACTCATCGATGGCCCTCTGCTGCATGTGCAGCCACTGCAGCATGGCCAACGTTGAGTTCCACCTGGTGGGCATGTCACAGATTAGGCGGTTCTTGGGCAGGTTAAACTCCTTTTGGAGGTCCGCTTGCCGAGCACTGGCATTATATGACCGGCGGAAATGCACACAGACTTTCCTGGCCTGGCTCAGGACATCCTGTAAGCCCAGGTACCTGCCCAAGAACTGCTGCACCACCAAGTTAAGGACGTGAGCCAAACAGGGCACATGTGTCATTTGTCCCTGTCGGAGGGCAGAGAGGAGGTTGGTGCCATTGTCGCAAACCACCATTCCTGCCTTAAGTTGGTGTGGCGTCAACCACCTCTGAACCTGCCCCTGCAGAGCTGACAGAACCTCTGCCCCAGTATGGCTCCTGTCCCCCAAGCACACCAGCTCAAGCACCGCATGGCATCTTTTGGCCTGCATACTTGCGTAGCCCCTTGAACTCCTATGGAGCACCGCTGGTTCCGAGGATAAAGCACAGGAAGAGGCCATGGAGGAAGAAGAAGAGGGGGTGGAGGAGAGAGGTGTGTCGCAATCATTAGTAGTGGCATTTTGGAGGCGTGGTGGTGGAACAACCTCCAACACTACTGCACCTTGTCCTGCATCCTTCCCAGCTGCCAGCAGAGTCACTCAATGCGCCGTGAAACTTAGGTAACGTCCCTGTCCATGCCTGCTGGACCATGAGTCAGCGGTAATATGCACCTTACCGCTGACCGCCCTGTCCAGCGAGGCATGGACATTGCCTTCCACATGCCGGTAGAGAGCCGGAATCGCCTTCCGTGAGAAAAAGTGGCGTTTGGGTACCTGCCACTGAGGAACCGCACATTCCACAAACTCATGGAAGGGGGCAGAGTCTACCAACTGAAAAGGCAGCAGTTGAAGTGCTAGAAATTTTGCCAAGCTAGCATTCAACCGCTGGGCATGTGGATGGCTGGGAGCAAACTTCTTTCTGCGGTGCAGCAGCTGGAGCAGGGAAATTTGCCTGGTACAATCTGACGTCGGTGTACCGAAAGCAGATTGCCCACAAGTACTTGGCTGTGACACACCTAATTCTACACCTTCATTCCTCCCAGTGCAGGTCTCAGAGGACTGAAGGTATAGTGGGGTTGGAGATCTCAGCTGATGAGGAGCAGGTCCTCTTTGTTCTTTGGTGTGGGTCTTTTAGGTACGCTTGCCAACGAACTGCATGGCAGGTCAACATATGTCTGGTCAAGCATGTGGTACCCAAGCGGGAGATGTTTTGGCCACGCGAGATACGCTTGAGACATATGTTGCAAATAGCAGCGGTGCGATCTGATGCACTCGTCTCAAAAAAAGCCCACACCAAAGAACTTTTTGAATAACGCGCAGAGACTGCAGCGCCCTGCACATGTGGAGCTTTGGGGTGTGATGCAGTCAGTGTGCTGCCCTTAGGCTGGCCCCTGGAGGGCATCCTGCCTCGTTGGTGATGTGCCGCCTCCTCCTCCTCCTCCTCTCTCCTATCAGGCACCCATGTTGAGTCAGTGACCTCATCATCCCCTCCCTCCTCATCACTGGAGCAAACCTGGCAGTATGCTGCAGCAGGGGGAGCATGACTGCCAGATTGCTGTCCTTCTTTGGCACCCCTCTGTCCGTGCTCACGTTACTGCCTTCATCTAGCTCAGTATCATCATCAGAGCTCTCCAAACGCTGGGCATCCTCCTGGAGCATGTACCCAACACTGTGGTCAAACAGTTCGAGGGACTCCTCAGGAGGACATGGTGGGGCTAGGGAAGGAGTCACTGATGACATTGAGCCGAGTGAAAAGGGGCTGCTGCTTTGCCAGACAAAGTACCCTGAGCATGGGTGAGAGAGGATGAGAAGGATGAGGACGGCTTGGTCATCCACTCGACCAAGTCTTCCGCATGTTGCGGCTCAACATGGCCAGCTGCCAAAAAAAAGGCCAAGCGTGTCCCATGGCCACGTGCTGATGAGGATGCACCGTCTCCACGACTAGCACTAGACACAGAGCCTGCTTGCCCTCTTTTATTGGCTTGTAACTGTCTGCCTCTCCTTCTTGGCCTTCCAGACAAACTAATGGCCTGTAGCTGCACTAAGCTGTGATATATATATTATATATATATATATATATATTATATATATATATATATTATATATATACATATATATATATATATATATATATATATATATATATATATATATATATATATATATATATATATATATATATATATATATATATACTCTGATACTGTAGCTAGCAAAATCAACTGCCTGCCTGTAGTATGAGAACACCACCAACCTTCTACAGGTAGCTTTAGCTGAACACTGTGCAGAGCTCGCAAAAATATAACTTGCAGCTTATTTAGCTGTCTGCGGTAGTGATAGGATCAGGAAAACACCACCAACCTTCTACAGGTAGCTTTAGCTGAACACTGTGCAGAGCTCGCAAAAAAATAACTTGTAGCTTTAGATGAACACGGTGCAGAGGTCTCACTACACTAACTTGTAGTTTTAGCTGAACACTGTGAGCAGGACGCACTACACTAACTTGTAGCTTTAGATGAACACTGTGCAGAGGTCTCACTACACTAACTTGTAGTTTTAGCTGAACACTGTGAGCAGGACGCACTACACTTACTTGTAGCTTTAGATGAACACGGTGCAGAGGTCTCACTACACTAACTTGTAGTTTTAGCTGAACACTGTGAGCAAGACGCACTACACTAACTGTAAATAGTCTAGCTGCCTGACTGTGGTACTAATAGGATCAAAAGAACACCAGCAATTTTCTTTAGGTAGCTGTAAATACTGTAACAAGACAAGCCTGCCTTTCAGTAGGAAGATAACAGGAACGGATCTAGCTAAACTGAATACAGTATATATATATATATATATATATATATATATATATATATATATATATATATGCAACACCTGGGATGCATATATATATACACAATACATTGTAAGTGCAGCTAACTCACTGACTGTCCTGCCTAATCTAGCTAACTCAAATAAAATGACACTGTCTCTCTGTCTATGTATCTCAATGCCGGAACACACCCTACACAGGGCCGCCGTGTAGGCGGCCTTATATAGTGTGGGGCGTGTTCTAAACCCCCTGAGCCATAATTGGCCAAAGCCACCCTGGCTTTGGCCAATTACAGCTCTCTCTACCGACGACGCTGTGATTGGCCAAACATGCGGGTCATAGTGCATGTTTGGCCAATCATCACCCAGCAATGCACTGCGATGCTGCAGTGAATTATGGGCCGTGACGCGCCACACGAATTTGGCGCGAACGGCCCATAATGTTCGGAATTCTGCGAACGACCGAACAGCCGATGTTCGAGTCGAACACGAAGCTCATCCCTACCCACCAGTGGTCCCAAGCAGTGCTGCCTATCAGTGTAACCAATCATTGCCCATCAGTGCCGCCTCATCAGCGTACATCAATGAAGTAGACAAATTACCTGTTTGCAAAATGTAATATCAATATATCCGAAAATATATAAAATTATTTTTAAAAATCTGTATTTTCTTTTTTTTTTGGGAACAAAAAAAAAAAACACAGAGGTGATCAAATACCACCAAAAGAATGCTCTATTTGTGGGAACTTTAAAAAAAAACAACATTTGGCTAAGTATGACCGCGCAATTGTCATTCAAAGTGCATCAGCGCTGAAAATTGGTCTGCACAGCAGGAGGGTTTAAGTGCCCAGTAAGCAAGTGGTTAATTTCCATGCCAAATATGGATTTCTCTAATAAAGATGTGTGCCCGCTGTGTATACGGCATGTACGTAAGCAAGTCGCACACATATGAACGATACTCATTGTAAATCATGGGGTACAACTTGTGATGCAACTTTTCAGTCCCAAGTGGCCTTAGGCTCTCTTTCCACTACTGCAAGTTGTTGTACGACTTGACACATGTGAAGTCGCAGGACAAGTCAAAACACATGTATTTCAATGTTCCCCAATTCTAATTGGTGCAACTCCAAAAATAGGTCTTGGACTACTTTGTTCCAACTTCAGTGTGACTTTTTCTCAGATGTTTTGAATTAGTCGCATGACATGGCATTAAGGCTCGGTTTCCATTATTGCAAGCCCAAAGTTGCGTGTTTTTTGCCGCGAGTTTCCCGCAACTTTTTGATGAAACAATGCCTGTGTATTTTTGAGGTCTATGGACCTCAAGTCGCATCAAAGTGGGACCAAAGTAGTTCAGGGACTACTTTGAAGTTGCTGCGACTTGAAGTCGCACACATGAACGGTACTGATTGTAAATCATGGGGTAGAACTTGTGATGAAACTTTTCAGTCCCTAGTGGCATGACAAGTTGCAATAGCGGAAAACAAGCCGAAAAAGCACATTGTAAATCACGCAACTTTGGGGTTGAAATAGTGGAAAGAGAACATTAGACTAAAGCGGTAATAGGAAGATGCACTGTAAGAATTACTTCTAATTGTAGAAAATCAAACTGGCTCTTGCACTGAATCTAATTTATAGAAGATCTAACTGATTGGCCAGTGTATGGTGACCTTTAAAGATATGAAAACTTGAATTTCTGGTGTTTAAGCCTCATACACACGATGGGACTTTGTACCCCGTGTACGGAGCCCGCTCTGCTCAAGGGGGGATCTCTCCATGGATCCCCGCTGGGCAGGCAGATGACAGGTATGTCTCTGCACACTGTGCAGGGACAGACCTGTCTCAGAGTGCCGCTCTCCTCTATGGGGGATCGGATGATGACGGGCCGTAGAGTCCGTCGTCACCCGATCCGATCCGCAGATGGATGGAAAAATAGTTTTTTCCTCTGTTACACTTTTTAGGATTGGAGTGGGTCGGATGTCAGCGGACATGTCACCACTGACATCCGACCCTCCATAGAGGTCTATGGAATGTCAGTTCAGGTCTGAGGCGGACCTGAAAGGTTCGTCCGTGTGAGGGAAGCCTTAGGCCCCTTTCACACTGAGGCGGTGCGGGCGGCAGCGGTAAAACGGCGCTATTTTTCACGCTGCTTTACCGGCGGTATTTGGCCGCTAGCGGTTTCAACCCCCGCTGGTGGCCGAAAAGGGGTTAAATCCACAGGCAAAACACCACTTCAGCGGCGTTTTGCCGGCGTTATAGCCGCGCTGTCCCATTGATTTCAATGGGCAGGAGCGGTTTATACACCGCTCCAAAGGTGCTGCTAGCAGGACTTTTTTTAGGCCCCTTTCACACTGGGGCATTTTTATTCGCTACGGCACTAAAAATAGCGCCTGAAAAACGCCCTAAAGAAGCGGCTCCATTCACTCCAGTGAGGGCTTTCACACTGGAGCGGTGCGCTGGCAGGGCACCAAAAAAAGTCCTGCCAGCAGCTTTTTTGGAGTGGTGAACTCACTGCTCCTCCCCATTAAAATCAATGGGGCAGCGCTGATCCAGCGGCGTTTTGCGGGCAGATTTAACCCTTTTTTTTAACCCTAGCAGAGGGGTTAAACCCGCCCCATGGGGGGTTAAAACCGCCCCGCTAGCAGCCGAATAAGGCCGCTAAGACGACAGTAAAGCGGTGCTAAAAATAGTGCCGCTTTACCGCAGACGCCCCCACCGCCCCAGTGTGAAAGGGGCCTTAGGCTCTATTCACACTAATGCGTTTTTTAATGCATTTTGCATTTTGCAGGAATGCATGGGAAATTTTTTATTTTTTTTTTATTTTTTATTTATAGTAAGCAAAAAGGGGGGTCCACATGGACCAACGTAATATTACATACATTGTATTTTCACCACGAATTATAACATAACATGTTTCCATGGTACAACACATCTCATTATTGACAGGTAAAGTGGAATCGTGAGATCTTATTACTACAAGGCCATTGTGTTCGCATAATCATGGCGACTTGATTAAGGCAGTCCCATGTGTTCCCTCCTTCCCTTTTCCTTTTTCCCTAAAAGATATGGAAAGGTCCTATAGTCAGAAAAGAACAGAGAGAGAAGAGGGGAGAAAAAAAAAATGTGAAAAAGATATAGAGGAAAGGAAGGGGAGGGGGGGGGAAGGTCGAGCATACGGAGTATTTGTTGTAGTGCAACAATATTATTGAGTTCCTTGCGTCCAGCACGCAGCAAACGATTTTAAGTCAGAATGGACTCTCTCAAAGCTTGACCCTCATCCGACTATATAAACATGTTCCACAGCTGCCACGTTTTGGAGAATTTCTCCTGTCTATTTTGTGCCGCGTGGATGAGGTCTTTCATGTGTTTAATTTCTTCTACTTTTTTGATCCATAATGCTATGGATGATGGGTCTTTGGATTTCCATTTTAGAGGAATGCATGCCTTAGCTGCGTCTAACAAATGACGCAGCATTGACTTTTTGTATGTTTTTATGGGAATGTTTGCCGCGTGCAGGAGGAAGAAGGATGGATCATCAGTAATGTTGTAATCTGTGAATTTCTGTTTCGTCTGTTTGACCGCCAACCAGAAATTCGTCAGTCCGGAACATGACCAAAAGACATGTAGTAATGTTCCGTTTTCCGTTTGGCATCGCCAGCAGAGGTCAGATGTCGCCGGGAAGAATCTACTCACCTGTCCTGGGGTTCTGTACCAGTGTGATAGAATTTTGTAGTTCGTCTCCTGAGTTTTGGCGCATATGGAGGATTTGTGTGTGAGTTTCAGTATCTGTTGCTTCTTGGCTAAGCTAAGGCTACAGTTCAGCTCCTTTTCCCATTTGGTTAGTCCTGGTGGAACAAAGTCTGATGGGGGTGTATTGAGAATACTGTAGGCTAGAGAAAGTGTATGTGGTAGGGTCCCCTGTGATGAGCATATGTCTTCCAGTGTGGTGAGTGTCTGTCCGCTCGCGGGGGGTTGAATGGTTTTGAGGAAATGACTCAGTTGAAGTGCTCTCAGAAAGTCTAGTTTATAAGTACCTGTTGGATCTGTAAGTTCTGTGGTTGTTTTCCAACGTCCTCCCCCACTAAAGTGGGAGGCTTGGTAAAGGCCCATCCCAACTAGGTTCCCAAATACCATGTCTTGTAGTCCTGGTGTAAACAGCGGGTTTCCTAGTATTGGGTAAAGGGGTGAGTTCAACGAGGTTAAGGTAGCCCTCTTAAAAAGTCGAGCACAGATTTTTATAGTGTTTCCTATTAATGGGTGTCTCCTAATCTCTGCCGGAATAGTCGGGTAACACCAGGGAGCTCTCCTAAGAGGGATTTGGCTTTGGTTTTGTTCCAGGCTAGTCCAGAGCTTGGTCTCTTGGTGCCGACACCAATCGATCAATCTTCCCAAATGAACTGCCTGGTAGTATGTACGAACGTCAGGAAGTGCTAGGCCACCTGACAATTTGGGGAGAACCAATATTTTGTGAGCAAGCCTCGGTTTCTATTTGGCCCATACAAATTCCGCAAAAGTCGATTGCACCTTCTTGAAGAAGGGTGTAGGTATGTTTACTGGTAGTGCTTGCATAAGGTAGAGGAATTTGGGGAGTATAGACATTTTCAGTATGTTACATCGTCCCACCCAAGAGTGCAAGCCTGTATCCCATTTGTTTAAAAGTTCCCTGATCGTTTTAAATAGTGGTGGAAAGTTTAGATCATAGAGCCGAGATAAATTGTGGGGAATTTGTGTACCTAAGTATTTTAGCGCCGTGTTGTTCCATTTCAAATGGATGCTGGATTGGAGATGTAGAAGCTGTGCGTGTGGTATTCCAACACCCATAGCTTCCGATTTGGCGAACTTTATCTTCAGGTTAGACAGATTACTGTATAGTTCGAATTCTTTAAGCAAATTCGGGAGTGATATTATTGGATTTGTAAGTGAGAACATAAGGTCGTCCGCATGGGAAATTTTTAACATGGGTTCCTATGGAACATGTTCAGATCAATGCATTTTTGTGCCTCTGCATTTTTGGAAAGGGTCGGGGACTTTTTTCCCGCAAAATGCAGTGTTTTGCTTGTAATAGATTTCACTGGACCTGCATCCAAAACGCAAGTACCGCGTTTTTACCGTGATTTGCGTTTTTTTTAATTTCTTTCTTTTACGCTGTATATAGCTGGTTGCTAAGAAGGGGGCCGGGAAGCCGGCCGCTGCATCCTTAACCACTTCCCATCCGCCGTATGCAGAATGACATCCGGGAAGTGGTTCTGCTATCCTGATTGGGCGTCATATGACGTCCAGTAGGATAACATGCTGGCAGGGGCGCGCATTGCGGCGATCGCGGCGTGTCAGTCTGACACCCCGCATCTCCAATCGTGATAAGAAGCCTCTGTCAGAGGCTTCTTACCACGTGATCAGCTGTGACCAATCACAGCTGATCATCGCGAGAACCAGGAAGTGCCGGTAAACGGCATTCCTTTTTTCGTGCTGACAGGGAGAGCCGATCACGTCTCTCCCTGTCAAAGGGGGGGTCTGTGCTGATAATCAGCACATTGATTATCAGCACAGCCCCCTCAGATGTGCCACAACACCTCAGATGTGCCCCCTCAGCTTTCAGTCAGTTCCCCAATTAAAAGACAGCTCACAGTGCCCATCAAAGTGCCAATCATTGCCCATATCAGTGCTAATCAGTGCCCATATCAGTGCCCAGCAGTAAAACCTGTCAGTACCTCAACATCAGTGCTGCCCATCAGTGCTACCTGTCAGTGCCAATCAGTACCGCCTATCTGCCCATCAGTGCTGCCTGTCAGTGCCCATCACAGCTGCCTGTCAGTGCCCATCACAGCCGCCAGACAGTGCCCATCACAGCCACCAGTCAGTGCCCATCACAGCCGCCAGTCAGTGCCCATCACAGCCGCCAGTCAGTGCCCATCACAGCCGCCAGTCAGTGCCCATTAGTGCTGCATATCAGTGCCGCCTATTGGTGCCCATCAGTGCTGCTTATCATTGCCGCATATTAGTGCCCATCAATTCTACATATCAGTGCCACCTTATCAGTGCCAACTCATCAGTGCCACCTCATCAGTGCCTGACAGTGAAGGAAAAAACAAAATTTTATAACTGAAACGAAGAAAAACTTTTTTTTTCCAAAATCTTGTTCTTTTGTAGTTTGTTTAGCAAAAAAAAACCTGCAGAGGTGATCAAATACCACCAAAAGAAAGCTCTTTTTGTGGGAATAAAATGATAAAAATGTTGTTTGAGTACAGTGAAGCATGACCGCACAATTGTCATTCAAAGTGTGACAGCGCTGAAAGCTGAAAATTGTCCTGGGCGGGAAGAGGCAAAAGTGTCTGATATTGAAGTGGTTAACAACCTATGAGTCATCAGCTGTCAGCTGACTTCCCGCTCAATGTAAAAAAAAAAAAAATGCCGGTTAAAAAAAAAAAAATTGTGAAAAAAAAGCAGCGCGGGGTCCCCCCAGGGTCTAGTATGGATTCGGACGGGACCCCCGTGCCAAAATTTTTTTTAAAAAATGGCGTGAGGGTCCCCACCCCCAGGGGCATACCAGGCCCTTCGGTCTGGTATGGATTTTAAGGGGAACCCCCTACGCCGAAAAATCGGCATAGGGTCCCCCCCAAAATCCATACCAGACCCTTATCCGAGCACGCAGTCCGGCAGGTCAGGAAAGGGGGTGGGGATGAGCGAGCTCCCCCAAAGCACCTTGTCCTCATGTTGATGAGGAAAAGGGCCTCTTCCCGACAACCCTGGCCGTTGGTTGTCAGGGTCTGCGGGAGGGGGGCTTATCAGAATCCGGGAGCCCCCTTTAATAAGGGGGCCCCCAGATCCCGGCCCCACCCACCCTATGTGAATGTGAATGTGAATGAGTATGGGGTACATGGTACCCCTACCCATGCATCTAGGGAAAAAGTGTCAATAAAAAAAAAAACACACTGCACAGGTTTTTAAAGTAATTTATTAGACCGCTCCGGGGAGGGGGGTCTTCTTCCGGCTTCGGGGGTCTCTTCGGTTCTTCTCCGCTGTCTCCGGCCTTTTCTTCCACTGTTCGACCTGTTCTCCGCGCTCTCCTGGTCTTCTGCCGGGCTCCTCCGCTTTCTTCTGCTCTTTTGCCGCTCTTTTGCTATAGCGGAGGAGCCCGGTCTTCTGCCTTCTTCCCTCTTCTCTTCTTCCGATGTTGACACGATGCTCTCTCTGGCTGGAATGCTTTCTGGGCGCTCCGCTCTGACTTATATAGGCGGTGACCGACCCCTTATGCTGTCACAGTCCCTGGGCATGCTGGGACTGTGACGTTTTAGGGGGCGTGGTCACCGGGTGATGTTGACCACACCCCCTAAAACGTCACAGTCCCAGCATGCCCAGGGACTGTGACGGCATAAGGGGTCGGTCACCGCCTATATAAGTCAGAGCAGAGCGCCCAGGGAGCATTCCAGCTGGTGAGAGCGTCGTGTCAACATCGGAAGAAGAGAAGAGGGAAGAAGGCAGCAGACCGGGCTCCTCCACTATAGCAAAAGAGCGACAAAAGAGCAGAAGAGAGTGGAGGAGCCCAGCAGAAGAACCGGAGAGCGCGGAGAACAGGAAAACAACGGGAGAAAAGGCCAGAGACAGTGGAGAAGAAGCGGAGAGACCCCCGAAGACGGAAGAAGACCCTGAAGTGGGAAGAAGACCCCCGAAGCCGAAGACAGTCATGTGCAGAATATGGAGCTAAAGGAAGATAAGACAGAACAGCTGCAGAGGAGCTCAAGCTGGGCAAGGCCTGAGAGGAGAACTTTACATTTGCTACCCTCCTTTCTTGGTCACCCAGGTAGAATGCTGAGATAAGAGTCTATTAGGATTTTTTATGGGGGCACCATGCCATGTTTTTCTTGTTTTTTCTTAATGAGGGAGTACACTTTGTTTACACAAAAATGTGTACTGTGCCATAGAAAAAAAGAAAAAAACAGTATGCCCCTCCCCTTAAAATCCATACCATAACCTTATCCAGCCATGCAGTCTAGGTGGCCAGGAATATGTAAGCAACAGGCATGCAGCCCTCCTCCTGAACCATACCAGATGACATATGCCCCCTTACAAGGCACCAAAGGGAGACAATGGGCGTAATTTACGAAAGGCAAATCCACTTTGCAATGCAAGTGCACTTGGAAGTGCAGTCACTGTAAATCTGATGGGGACATGCAAGGAAAATAAAAAACATAATTTTAGCTTGCCCATGATTAGATGATAAAATCAGCAGAGCTTCCCCTCATTTCAGATCTTCCCCTCAGATTTACAGCGACTGCACTTCCAAGTGCACTTGTAGTGCAAAGTGGATTTGCCTTTCGTAAATAGCCCCCAATGACTCATTGGAGGAACAAGGACCTTATTCCCACATCCATTGCCCTAAAAAAGAATGTGTGCCCTGACCATGTAAAAAAAAAAGAATATATTGAATTCAAGCAGTTTATGATTGGCCATAATCACTCTAAAAGGCTGAAGGCTAAATATGATAGTGAAGATTGGTTAGATGAACATGATACATCCATTAAATGCTTTAAAAAAACACAACCATTCCACATTTTATAATAAGGCAGTATGCTCTTGTTAAAGGGTGCCTTTCTCCTCAACATATTATGTGTGTAGTCAATGAAATTCTAAAAAGACATTACAAGCTGAATCCTTGTACTTGGCTGCATTCATCTTTCCCTCGATTGCAACCAGTCATCCTGTCCCTGCAGCTGAAAAACACCTCCACAGCATGCTGCTGTCACCACCATGCTTCACTGTTGGGACTGTATTGGACAGGTGATGAGCAGTGCCTGGTTTTCTCCACATATAAAGCTTAGAATTAAGGCCAAAAGGTTCTATCTTGGTCTCATCAGACCAGAGAATCTTATTTCTCACCATCATGGAGTCCTTCAGGTGTTTTTTTAGCAAACTCCATGCTTCCGTCAGGCCACAGAGAGGCTTCCGTCAGGCCACTCTGCCATAAAGCCCGACTGGTGGAGGGCTGCACTGATGGTTGACTTTCTACAACTTTCTCCCATCTCCCTACTGCTTCTCTGGAGCTCAGCCACAGTTATCTTTGGGTTCTTCTTTACCTCTCTAACCAAGGCTCTTCTCCCCCGATAGCTCAGTTTGGCCGGACGGCCAGCTCTAGGAAGGGTTCTGGTCATCCCAAACGTCTTTCATTTAAGGATTATGGAAGCCACTGTGCTCTTAGGAACCTTAAGTGCAGCAGAAATTTTTTTGTAACCTTGGCCAGATGTATGCCTTGCCACAATTCTGTCTCTGAGCTCTTCAGGCAGTTCCTTTGACCTCATTATTCTCATTTGCTCTGACATGCACTGTGAGCTGTAAGTTTTATATAGACAGGTGTGTGGCTTTCCTAATCAAGTCTAATCAGTATAATCAAACACAGCTGGACTCAAATGAAGGTGTAGAACCATCTCAAAGTTGATCAGAAGTAATGGACAGCACCTGAGTTAAATATATGAGTGTCACAGCAAAGGGTCTGAATACTTAGGACCATGTGATATTTCAGTTTTTCTTTTTTAATAAATCTGCAAAAATGCAACTCTCGTGTCCAGTATCGTATCGTAATCATATCGTATCCAGTTTAGCTATATCTGACTGCAGGCCATTCCTGGTGTACTGTTTCTAATATACTTCAGGCGGTGTACACAATATACAGTGCTGTTCACCCATAGTGCAGTTGCTCATACTTTTCTGGTGGTCAATACACTACACCCATAGTTGTTATTACACTTCTGTTGGTGTACACAGTACCGTGCACCCCTAGTGCAGTTGCTACTGCTTTCTTGGTGGTGTACACAATACATACAGTGTGCCTATAGTTGTTATTATACTTCTGTTGATGTACAAAGTACCGTGCACCCCTAGTGCAGTTGCTACTACTTTCCTGGCAGTGTACACAGTACACAATACAGTGTAGTGTTTTTTTGCTAAACAAAATTTACAGCATGTCCGGAAGGCCACCAAGGAGAGGCAGACACTCCCAGGCCACTAAAAGAGGGCAAGCAGGCTCTGTGCCTACAGTCGACAGTGCTGGTCCTGGACACGGTGCATCCTCAGCACATGGGCGTGGGGCACGCTTGTCCTTTTTTCCTGCAGCTGGCAGTGTTATTGAGCCACAACATGCAGAAGAGTTGGTGGAATGGATAACAAAGCCGTCCTCATCCTGCGTCACTCAGGCTCAGAGTAGTTTGCCTGCTAATGCAGCTGCCAAAGCGGCCTTTTCCATTGGCTCCATGTCAACAGTCACTCTTTTTCTAGCCCGACCATCATGCACGAAGGAGTCCCCCGAACTATTCGACCACAGTTTTGGGTACATGCTGCAGGAGGATGCACAGCGATTTAAAGGCTTAGATGATGGTACCCAGGTTGAGGAAGGGAGTAACGTCAGCCTAGAGAGAGGGGTGCCCAAGAAGGTCAAGAAACTGGCAGTCATGTTCCCCCAGCTGCAGCATACTGCCAAGTTTGCTCCAGTAATGAGGAGGGAGGGGATGATGAGGTCACTGACTCAACATGGGTGCCTGATAGAAGAGAGGAGGAGGAGGAGGCACATCTCCAACGAGGTAGGATACCCTCCAGGGGGCAGCTTAAGGGCAGCCACCCTATTGCATCACACCGCAGAGCTAAGCAGGTGCAGGGCACTGCTGACTCCCCACATATTTTGAAAGTTCTTTGGTGTGGGCCTTTTTTGACACGTGTGCAGCAGATTGCACACTGTTTGCAACATATGTCTGAAGCGTATCAAGCGTGGCCAAAACAGCAGCCGCTTGGGCACCACATGCTTGACCAGACATATGACGACCTCCCATGCAGTCCGTTGGCAACAGCACTTAAAAGACCCACATCAAAGAACAAGACGGGCCTCTCCTTGCTCCTCATCAGCTGGGTTCTCCAACCCCACTATACCTCCAGTCCTCTCAGAAACCTGCAGGAATGAAGGTATAGCAATAGGTGTCCCAAATACTTGCAGCCAATCTGCTATCAGTACACCTCCATCTGATTTTAGCAGGCAAATTTCCCTACCCCAGTTGCTAAACCATCAAAAGAAATTTGGTCCCAGCCATCCACATGCTCAGCGTCTGAATGCTAGCTTGGCCAAATTACTAGCACTGCAACTGCTGCCTTTTCAGCTGGTAGACTATGCCCCCTTTCGTGAATTTGTGGAATATGCGGTACCTCAGTGGCAGGTTCCTAAACGCCATTTCTTTTCATGGAAGGCCATTCCGGCTCTCTACCAGTATGTGGAAGGCAATGTCTTGGCCTCGTTGGACAGGGTGGTCAGCAGTAAGGTGCATATTACCTCTGACTCATGGTCCAGCAGGCATGGACAGGGACGTTTCCTTTCTTTCACGGCGCACTGGGTAACTCTGCTGGCAGCTGGGAAGGATGCAGGACAGGGTTCAGTATTGTTGGGGCTTGTTCCGCCACCACGCCTCCAAAATGCTAGTGGTGATTCTGCCACAGCTCTCGCCTGCACCCCCTCCTCTTCTTCTTACTCTATGACCTCTTCCCCTGCAGATTTGTCCTCTGAACCAGCAGTGCTCCGTAGGCGTTCAAGAGGCTACGCAAGCACTCAGGCAAAAAATGCCATGCGGTGCTTGAGTTGGTCTGCTTAGGAGACAGGAGCCATACTGGGGCAGAGATTCTGTCAGCTCTGCAGGTGCAGGCTCAGAGGTGGTTGACGCCATGCCAGCTTCAACCAGGAATGGTTGTATGTGACAATGGCACCAACCTCCTCTCCGACTTCCGAAGGGACACTTGACCCATGTTCCCTGTCTGGCTCACATCTTGAATTTAGTGGTGCAGCGGTTCTTGAGCAGGTATCCAGGCTTACAGGATCTCCTGAGGCAGGCCAGGAAAGTCTATGGTCATTTCCGTCAGTCATATAATGCCAGTGCTCGGCTGGCTTCAAAGAGAATTCAACCTGCCCAAGAACCGCCTCATTTGTGACATGCCCACCAGGTGGAACTCAACATTGGCAATGCTGAACAGGCTGCACACACAGCAGAGGGCCATCAATGAGTACCTGTGCGAGCATGGCACCAGGACAGGGTCAGGGGAGCTTGGCTTTTTTTCGCCACACCAGTGGCTAATGATCAAGGATGCAAGCACTGTCCTGTCACCATTTGACGAGGCCACGAGGATGGTGAGCAGTGACATTGCATGCATCAGTGATACTGTCCCTCTTGTCTTCCTGTTGGAGCACACACTTCGTGGAATAATGAACAAGGCACTTGAGGCAGAACAGCGGGAGGAAGAGGAGGACTTCCTTACCTTTCAAGGCCTCCTTTATGCGGATACTAGTATTCCTGCAAGCCCGCCGATCACACAGGAAGCAGAAGAGGAGGAGGATTGTGTCAGCATGGAGGTGCAGAATAAGACTCAGCATCAGCAGCAGTCTTCAAGGGATTGTTTTCAGTCCTCAGAAACCCATGGAGTTGTACGTGGCTGGCAGGAGGTGGTTGAGGATCATGTGATCCTTAGTGCAAACCTACACTGCATGGCCTCCCTGGTCCTGCAAAGCCTGCAAAAGGACCCTAGGATTCGTGGTATCAAGGAGAGCGATCATTACTGGCTGGCAACCCTTCTTGATCCACATTACAAGGGTAAGGTTGCAGAACTTATCCAGCCTTTGCAGAGGGAGCAGAGGATGAAACATCTTCGGGAGGCCTTGCAGAAAGGTTTGTGCAATGCGTTTCCAGAGCTACTGGCCTGTCCTGTATGCAGCGTTCTTTCTGAATGCACATTCAGTGCTGCTGGAGGCTTTGTAACTGATCACGGAGTGCGCCTGTCCACAGACTCTGTTGATCGTCTCACATTCATAAAAATGAATAAGTCTGGGATCACCAGCTACTAAGCACCTGATGCTGATGTAACTGATCAATTTTTCTATGGATTTGGGATCCCTTGAAGACTGTATATGCTGCTGAGTGACTATCCTATTCCTCCTCAATTTTCATGATGATAGCTTTTAAGAATATTTTCGGTTCATGGCACCACCACCACTACCTAAGGCCCAATTTTTCTGCCTCTGTTTAACAGGGGCACGTAACTGCAATTTTTGATCAAATATTCAACAGCAAGGCTCGTTCCTGCTCTCAACAAGAGTATCTGTGAGGGGTTGCAGTGTTTTGGCACCACCACCACTGCCTAAGGCCGAATTTTTTTGCCCCTGTTTAACAGGGGCACCTAATTACAATTTTTGATCCAATATTTCACAGCAGGGCCTGTTCCTGCGCTCAAAAGTGTCTGTGAGGCTTTACAGTTTTGTGCCACCACCACCACCACCACCGCCTAGGGCCCAATTTTTCTGCCCCTGTCTAACAGGGGCATGCAATTACAATTCTTGATATAATATTTAATATATTTAATATAATATTTCACAGCAGGGCCAGTGCCCACCAAGAATAACTGTGAGGGCTTACAGTGTTCTGGTACCACCAACACCTAAGAGTGTATAGGGCAGGCCGTATAGTATATATAAGCGATCCCCTATTTTCAAACATCCGATTTACAAACGACTCCTACTTACAAACGGAGGGAGACAACAGGAAGTGAGAGGAAATCTACCCCTAGGAAGGGAAATTCTCTCCTGTAAGAATTAAAATGGGAAAAAGGTGTCTCCACTGATGCTTTATCACCAATCCTTGTTTCCCTAATAACCCAAAATTTTCAAAATCCAATTGTCATTGGGATAGAAAGTGAGGTGAAATCTTCTGAACAGGGGCACAGACAGCAAAAAAAAATGTTACAGGGGTGATAACCCTGCCCTATATCATCCAAAAAGCTTAAAAAAAGATTTATGGGCTGGAGCTACAATTAAAAAATCTACCTGTTCCAAATTACAAACAGATTCAACTTAAGAACAAACCTACAGTCCCTATCTTGTTTGTAACCCGGGGACAGCCTGTATACTGCTGTTCAGAGTATATACGGCCTGGGGGCCCCACACCTTTTTTTTAATTTGGGTGCGGGGTTCCCCTTAATATCCATACCAGACCCAAAGGGCCGGGTAATGGGCTGGGGGGGGGCAACATTACATTATAGCTGCAAGCAATTTTTAATGACTTTTTTCCTTTAGAAATGTAATTTTGTGCAGGGACTGTTCTAAACACGGGAAAATGTGCCACTTTACAGGCATACTATAGACTCCCCCCAGGGACGATATTTAAAGGAATATTACACTTTTTATTGGTTCACTTTAAGCATTTTTAAAATCACCGCTCCCGAAAAAACGGCCATTTTTAAAACTTTTTTTGCATTGATACATGTCCCCTGGGGCAGGACCCAGGTCCCCAAACACTTTTTATGACAATAACTTGCATATTAGCCTTTAAAATTAGCATTTTTGATTTTTCACGTTAAAGTCATAGACTTTAATGGGGTTCGCGTGTTCGCACAAATGTTTGGTCTGTTCGCATGTTCTGTCGCAAACTGAACCAGGGGGTGTTCGGCTCATCCCTAGACAGATGTGAAAGATGTGTCAGATGTGTCACATAAGTTGATCACTGGGACAGATGTGGCAGATGATCCTGGACAAATGTGTGCAGATGTGCACTGGGACAGATGTTGCAGATGATCATGGACAGATGTGTGCAGATGTGCACTGGGACAGATGTGACAGATGATCACAGACAGATGTGGCAGATGATCATGGACAGATGTGCGCAAATGTTTACTGGGACAGATGTGGCAGATGTGTAATGGGACAGATGTGGCAAATGTTCACTGGGACAGATGTGCGCAGATGATCATGGACAGATGTGGCAGATGATCACGGACAGATGTGGCAGATGATCACGGACAGATGTGTGCAGATGATCACGGACAGATGTGGCAGATGATCACGGACAGATGTGTGCAGATGATCACTGACAGATGTGTGCAGATGCTCATGGATAGATGTGATAGATTGTCAAGGATAGATGTGATAGATGGTCACGGACAGATGTGGCAGATGATCATGGACAGATGTGCGCACGATGTTCACTGGGACAAATGTTCACTGGGGCAGATGATTTTACTGGGACAGATGTGAGACAGATGTTTGACAGGTGTTTTTTACTCTGTGGGGACATTGTTTTGGGTACACTAGCTGGGTGATCGTTGTGTAAAAAGCTGTAAAAAAACAGCTCATACACACTGATCCCCGGCTCACAGCACAGATCTGCTCTCCTTCTCCTTACTGACAGGCTCCGTGTGAGGAGAAGGAGTGCCAATCACCTGGAAATGGCTCTCTGTTTACATTACATGAGGGCTGTAAATACTACTCTACTCTAAATCTCCCCAGAGTAGTACAGTGTTACTATGGTAACACTAAATTGTTTTGGTCACAATATGTAAAACAAAAAAAAACAAAAAAAACGTAAAAAAAGAACAAAGTTGTAATAAAAAAGAAAACAAATGTTAAAAAAAAATACAAAAAGTATTATTATTATTATTTTTTTTTTTTTACATGCTATCACTAGTGTCCCTAATCACTGCCCCACAAGTTATGTAATGACACTGTACTGCATTGGTGACATCAAAATTGCAAAAAGAATGCCGGGAACTAGGGATGAGCTTCGAGTTCGAGTCGAACTCATGTTCTACTCGAACATTGGCTGTTCGCAAGTTCGCCGAACAGCGAACAATTTGGGGTGTTCGCGGCAAATTCGAATGCCGCGGAACACCCTTTAAAAGTCTATGGGAGAAATCAAAAGTGCTAATTTTAAAGGCTTATATGCAAGTTATTGTTATAAAAAGTGTTTGGGGACCCGGGTCCTGCCCCAGGGGACATGGATCAATGCAAAAAAAAGTTTTAAAAACGGACGTTTTTTCAGGAACAGTGATTTTATTAATGCTTAAAGTCAAACAATAAAAGTGTAATATCCCTTTAAATTTCGTACCTGGGGGGTGTCTATAGTATGCCTGTAAAGGGGCGCATGTTTCCTGTGTTTAGAACAGTCTGACAGCAAAATGACATTTGGAAGGAAAAAACTCATTTAAAACTACCCGCGGCTATTGCATTGCCGACAATACACATAGAAGTTCATTGATAAAAACTGCATGGGAATTCCCCACAGGGCAACCCCGAACCAAAAAAAAAAAAAAAAAATGATGTGGGGGTCCCCCTAAATTCCATACAAGGCCCTTCAGGTCTGGTATGGATATTAAGGGGAACCCCAGCCAAAATGTTAAAAAAAAATTGACGTGGGGTTCCCCCTAAATTCCATACCAGACCCTTCAGGTCTGGTATGGATTTTAAGGGAAACCCCGCGCCAAAAAAAAAAAAAAAACGGCGTGGGGTCCCCCCAAAAATCCATACCAGACCCTTATCCGAGCAGGCAACCTGGCAGGCCGCAGGAAAAGAGGGGGGGACGAGAGTGCGGCCCCCCCCTCCTGAACCGTACCAGGCCACATGCCCTCAACATTGGGAGGGTGCTTTGGGGTAGCCCCCCAAAACACCTTGTCCCCATGTTGATGAAGACAAGGGCCTCATCCCCACAACCCTGGCCGGTGGTTGTGGGGGTCTGCGGGCGGGGGGCTTATCGGAATCTGGAAGCCCCCTTTAACAAGGGGACCCCCAGATCCCGGCCCCCCCCCTGTGTGAAATGGTAAGGGGGTACTTACCCCTACCATTTCACTAAAAAACTGTCAAAAATGTTAAAAATGACAAGAGACAGTTTTTGACAATTCCTTTATTTAAATGCTTCTTCTTTCTTCCTTCATCTTCTTCTTCTTCTGGTTCTTCTGGCTCTTCTGGTTCTTCCTCCGGCGTTCTTGTCCAGCATCTTCTCTGCGGCGTCTTCTATCTTCTTCTCCTCGGGCCGCTCCGCACCCATGGCATGGGGGGGAGGCTCCCGCTCTTCTCTTCATCTTCTTCTCTTCTTCATCTTCTTCTTCATCTTCTTCTTCTTCCTTCTTCTCTTCTTCATGTCTTCTCCGGGCCGCTCCGCAGCCATGATGTGGCATGGAGGGAGGCTCCCGCTGTGTGACGGCGTCTCTTCGTCTGACGGTTCTTAAATAACGGGGGGCGGGGCCATCCGGTGACCCCGCCCCCCTCTGACGCACGGTGACTTGAGGGACTTCCCTGTGACGTCACGGGGAATGCCACAGGGAAGTCCCGTCATGTCACCGTGCATCAGAGGGGGGCGGGGTCACCGGGTGGCCCCGCCCCCCGTTATTTAAGAACCGTCAGATGAAGAGACGCCGTCACACAGCAGGAGCCTCCCTCCATGCCACAGCATGGCTGCGGAGCGGCCCGGAGAAGACATGAAGAAGAGAAGAAGGAAGAAGAGAAGAAGAAGAAGAAGATGAAGAAGAAGATGAAGAAGAGAAGAAGATGAAGAGAAGAGCGGGAGCCTCCCCCCCCATGCCATGGGTGCGGAGCGGCCCGAGGAGAAGAAGATAGAAGACGCCGCGGAGAAGATGCTGGACGAGAACGCCGGAGGAAGAACCAGAAGAGCCAGAAGAACCAGAAGAAGAAGAAGATGAAGGAAGAAAGAAGAAGCATTTAAATAAAGGAATTGTCAAAAACTGTCTCTTGTCATTTTTAACATTTTTGACAGTTTTTTAGTGAAATGGTAGGGGTAAGTACCCCCTTACCATTTCACACAGGGGGGGGGCGGGATCTGGGGGTCCCCTTGTTAAAGGGGGCTTCCAGATTCCGATAAGCCCCCCGCCCGCAGACCCCCACAACCACCGGCCAGGGTTGTGGGGATGAGGCCCTTGTCTTCATCAACATGGGGACAAGGTGTTTTGGGGGGCTACCCCAAAGCACCCTCCCAATGTTGAGGGCATGTGGCCTGGTACGGTTCAGGAGGGGGGGGGGCCGCACTCTCGTCCCCCCCTCTTTTCCTGCGGCCTGCCAGGTTGCGTGCTCGGATAAGGGTCTGGTATGGATTTTTAGGGGGACCCCACGCCGTTTTTTTTTTTTTTTTTGGCGCGGGGTTCCCCTTAAAATCCATACCAGACCTGAAGGGTCTGGAATGGAATTTAGGGGGAACCCCACGTCAATTTTTTTTTTAAATTTTGGCTGGGGTTCCCCTTAATATCCATACCAGACCTGAAGGGCCTTGTATGGAATTTAGGGGGACTCCCACATCATTTTTTTTTTTTAATTTTGGTTCGGGGTTGCCCTGTGGGGAATTCCCATGCAGTTTTTATCAATGAACTTCTATGTGTATTGTCGGCAATGCAATAGCCGCGGTAGTTTTAAATGTGTTTTTTCCTTCAAAATATCATTTTGCTGTCAGACTGTTCTAAACACGGGAAACATGCGCCCCTTTACAGGCATACTATAGACACCCCCCAGGTATGAAATTTAAAGGGATATTACACCTTTATTGTTTGACTTTAAGCATTATTAAAATCACTGCTCCTGAAAAAACGGCCGTTTTTAAAACTTTTTTTTGCATTGATCCATGTCCCCTGGGGCAGGACCCGGGTCCCCAAACACTTTTATTGACAATAACTTGCATATTGGCCTTTAAAATTAGCACTTTTGAATATTCATGTTCGTGTCCCATAGACTTTAATGGCGTTCGCGTGTTCGAACGAATTTTTTTCCTGTTCGCATGTTCTGGTGCGAACCAAACAGGGGGGTGTTCGGCTCATCCCTACCGGGAACTCGATTGCATCATCTTAAACCTTTATTGAGCACAAACAGCAGTGCGACATCAAAACATTAACATATTTCGGCTAAAGCCTTCCTCATAGCATATTGATTTACAATAAAATCAAGTTTATATAGGAAAAGGTGTCCATTCCTCCAAAAAAAGGGGGCGGTACAATCCAATTTAAAATCAATTGACAATTAAAATCATGTGAGGTTGGTAAAGCCAGAGAAAAGGGGGGAGGGGGAAAGAATGGAGACACAGACAGGAAGCTCTAGGGCAAACAATTATTAACCCCCTGTGGAATCAAATTATATTATTTTAAAAACAAGTTCACATCCATTCTACTCTTCATTCTGTGTATCCACCACACCTCCCGCGCTGAAGTAGGGTATGGTGTGTACCCCCCCTCCCACTAACAGATCTTCTCACCTGTTCCAGACCGCAAAAGAAAAAAGACTCCAGATTGCCACCATGAAATGTTCTAAAATGTTTAGATACATTTGAAATATTTTTTGCATTGCTATTTAAAGTGTTATTGTAGTGTTCTGATATCCCACATACTGTACTTTACAAATACTGCAATCAATAAGGTAGACAATCATCTTTGAGTTACAATTTATAAAACTTTTTTACTGGATATGTGCTACCTGTTGAAAAAGAAATAACAGACTTGCTTTTCCTGTGTCTTTTACACGTTTACATGTGTTATAACCACAGGCATAGGGAGCCCACTGTCCCCAACCATGAAATGGAAGGGGAAGTGGAACTAAATAGAGAAGGCGAAAGCATAGTACCCAAAGTAGGAGCTTTCCTACTGGAAAAGCTGCACCCCTGTCTTAAAATATGATGCAAAGTTTTATCCGCATATAGGACAGGGAGGCAGTGTTTTGATGTATTGTTGTGAGAAAGTGGTCACAATGTGAACACCTCTCCTCCTACTGGGCCGTGCCTTCTTATTGATAGAAAAGAAATTGCCAATCAGATCACCACATTCTCTATTTTCTGCCAATCTTCTGCCTTTATCTATTAAATGCCTGCTATATCCTCGCTCTCTCAACCTACTGGAAACAATGCTACATTCATTAACAAAATCCTTATCAGGGGCGTGGCTTGGCGCGCGGCGGAGATGGCTGCTCACTGAAGAGGCTCTGAGGCACACGCGGAGGTTCTAAGCCCTAACACCCGACCTACAGCTTACAAATGCCGGGCAGAAAGTTACACTGGACACCTGGACCACGGACACGCCGAAACTCGGCTTCTGCCAGCGCCAACATCGCTGAAATTTTCAGACATAAATCAGCGGCCCGTAGCGGGACCCCGAGAAGCAAGATGGCGCCGACGCCACAGGAGGAAGGAGAGAGCGAGGACTCACTGTCCGCCTCTGAAGACATCAGCAGGGGTAAGTCCAAACCAGACCACCCGCTCACGTTTGAGGACATGTCGGTATTTGCTGCAGACATAAAAGCTACGTTTTCAGCCACCATAACGGATCTGAAAACAAGCATGATGGTGATAAATGAAAAGATGGCGGCGGTCGAAAGTGCAGGCAGACAGAGAGATAAAGCAATTCACAAGCTAGAGCTGGTTTCGTCAAACCATATGCAGCACTTTATTAACATGAATAAACACATTGAAGACCTTGATAACCGGGGGAGGAGGTGTAATATCAGAGTCAGGGGGATTCCGGAATCAGTGGATCAAGATCAGATCACCACAGCACTCCGGAGAGTCTTCAACAGCCTGCTTGAGAGGCAGGAAGACACTGAAATTGATTTCGTAAGAGCTCACAGAGCTCTCAGGCCCAGAGGCTCAGATACCGCACCGCCCCGTGACATAATCTGTTGCCTACAAAGCTTTGCTACCAAAGAAGAGATTATGCGGAAAGCGAGACAAAATGATCAAATCATATTTAATGGCGCCACGATTATGCTGTTTCAGGATCTATCTCAGATCACTCTGAAGAACAGACGTGCACTGCGACCCCTGCTGGAGAAACTGAGAGCAAAAGACTTGAGATATACTTGGAGATTTCCCTTCGCTCTCACAGTTACATATAATGACCATCAAGCTATCCTTCATTCGCCAGCAGATTTACCAGAGTTCTGTGAAGCATTAGACCTGGAACCAATAGATTTACCGGAATGGTATGAAGAAATCTTACAACCACCCTTGGTCAGGAGTCCTCCCACCTCTCCACTCTCTTCTCCAGACAAAAGATTACCGAAAAAACACAAACAGAATAAAGGAAACAGCTCTCACGCAGATACCCCAAGGAGACTGGCCGGTCCATCCAGAGCCCAGGAATGTGAATAGATGCCTTATACCATACTGGACATGCCCTCAACAAAACTGATGTCCAAAGCACAACTCTTACCACACTGATGTTCATGTCATGCTGCTGTCACCTATGGGATATTCCCCCCAAGGGGGAAGGACGGTAGAGGAAAGAAAAAGGGGTGAACACTTCCACAAGCATCACCCGGAGGGGTAGTTATGACAACATCCCATAGCTCCCTGCACAGCCATTAAGCTCAGGATGCGAGCTCTGAAGCTTGTTCAGGAGGAGATCTACTCCTCCAGATCCACATCTCTTGTTGATTGAAGAAGTGGCTTTGAGTCCAGATGCGATGACAGATGTGCCCTGGACGTGGCTCACTACTACACCAACACCTAGCACTGAAGCACTGGGACTCCGGCTGCAAAACACGAAGATTTACATAACTGTGCGCGAACGGGAGGATTGGATGGGGGAGGGTTAAAAGGGGTAAAGGTTGTTTTGTTGTCACCTCCTCTCCCCCCCCCCCCCGTCCCCTCTCCCCCCCCCCCTTTTTTTTTTTTTTTTTTTATTATTCATACCGCTCTGAACAGATTTAATGTGTGCAGATTAGATCTGGTTATGTATATATACGGGGGGCGTATCCATGGGTGACAGCTAAGACTACCTAATTAGATGATAGTCTGATGACATAATTGCTAAAGTTACATTCTGTGAGTTCAGGTTTTGGTTTTCACGCTTAGACCCGATTTTACTTATTACACATCCTGGTCGGGTGTGACCTTTATAATATCAATATATTTACTAATGTGAACCTCCGTGTGTGTCACTTTCATAGATTCCACAGCACTCCAATTATTTGGAGCCTAGGCTACGCTTAGTCGTAGTCGCTTCCCACAGACCCCACAAATTTCACTTGATATTTACTTTACGTCTGGGGGTACATCTCCATCTGGGGTGGTTTAGGTATTTCTGGAGATTGACCCCCATAGTAATAACTCCCTGCTGATCTTTTTCTTCTCTTCCTACTCACCCTCTTTCCTTCTTCTTCTCTACTTTTCCTTCTGTTTAGTAGGGGAGGGGCACCCGCCCGGGCTATTAGAGATATTGTATTTCTGATTGAAGTTCAAGTGTCAAACCACATATAACAGTCTTGTCTTTACAGATTCGAATTCTGGCCGTCTCCTCCTCTGCCGACACTATGGTATACTCATCGCTGGGGAACCGTCCCCTTGTGATTTCTCACAACATCAGAGGTTTAAATATACCCGAGCGACGTTCCACTCTGCTGAGAGAACTTAAAAAAGGTAAACCTCAATTTGTATTCCTACAAGAGACCCATTTTAAAACAAACAACATCCCCAAATTAGCATCCCCACAGTTCCCGAGAGCTTTCCATGCTACCACAGCCGATTCTAAATCAAAAGGGGTCACGATACTAATAGGCAGAGACACACCATTTAAACTAAATGAACGGTTGTGTGACCCTGAGGGCAGATTCGTGTTCCTGAAGGGTTCATACAATGACTTTCCATTGACTCTCGCCAATGTGTACTTCCCAAATAAGTCTCACATAACTTTTTGCCAACTCATCGTGAGGAGGCTACAGGAGTTCGCCAGTGGATGTATTATACTTGGGGGAGATTTTAATGTACCTCTAAACCCACTTCTGGATACGTCCAATGGTAAGACTTGCATTACCTATAAAATTTTGAAAAAGATTAAATCACTCCTACACAAACTCCAATTGGTGGACTCCTGGCGCTTCCTTAATCCTGATGGCAGAGACTACACTCATTTCTCGACACCACACAACAGATATGCCCGTCTGGATTGCATATTTGTTCCTCAGAGAAATCTATCAAAAATTTCCGCCGCGAAAATAGGTACACAAACAATATCGGACCACGCACCTATCTCACTGACACTGGATTTACAGAACACAGGCAGACAACAGCAGACATGGAGACTGAACACGTCTTTATTATCAGATCAGACACTCCTACCTGTACTTACAAACAACATCACTGATTTCTTCAAACATAATAACACACCTGGGATAGACCCCCTACTAGTATGGGAAGCACATAAATGTACCATACGAGGAGTTCTGATAGGGATGGGTTCAAGACGCAAAAAGGAAAGAGATGCCCAGATCAGAAAATTACTCACCCAAATTGAGTCACTGGAACTGTCACATAAACAATCTCTATCGGAGACCTCAGCCAAGAGCCTCCTGGAGGCAAGGAAAGATCTACAGCAGATTCTCCACACTAAGGCCAAACGGATTCTTTTCTTTAAGAGGCGGCTCTATTATGAGTCAGGCGACAAAGCTGGGAGGTTCTTGGCGAGGGCCCTCAGAGAACAAAATTCAATCAATCAGATAGCTGGAATCAGATCCAAAGAGGGAAAGCTCGAGGTAACACCTGAGGCAATAGCTAAACACTTCCACGCTTTCTATACGAAGCTTTATAACCTGCCCCCACAACATAAATCTCCACAAATGCTAGGGGATAGGACACAAATCATACAAGACTACATACGATATAGCGGACTACCATCTCTGCCCACGCAGGATACAGATCTCCTAGAAGCCCCAATCACAACAGAAGAAATCAAACAGGCCATCAAATTACTAAAACCAGGCAAGAGCCCAGGTCCTGACGGATATTCCGCCACATATTACAAATCCTTCATAGAGATCCTGGCTGAACCCTTAAAAAATGCATTGAACGCCTTATCCAAGCCAAGACGTATTACTCCTGGTTTCCTTTCTGCCCATATCACGGTTATACCTAAAGAGGGCAAGAACCCTGAGGAATGTGCTAGCTACCGTCCCATCTCTTTGCTGAACCTCGATGTCAAGCTGTTCGCGAAGATCATTGCATTGAGGATGGGGCCGCTGCTCTCAAAACTAATTGGCTTGGAGCAGGTGGGCTTTATGTCAAACAGGGAGGCCAGAGACAATGTAACTAAGGCTCTCTTGCTAACACAGGCTGTGAGACAGCGGAAGATCGAAGGCTTTCTCCTCTCAACAGACGCGGAGAAGGCCTTCGATCGCGTGGCATGGGACTTCATGCTGGCGGTGTGTGGAGGGGTGGGCTTAGGCCCGAACATGTTGCATTGGATCTCGGCCCTCTATCAGAACCCAACAGCGGAATTAAAAATAAACGGAATTCTCTCAGAAAAAGTATATATTAAAAATGGGACTAGACAGGGTTGCCCCCTATCGCCCCTTTTATTTATTCTCTCACTAGAGCCCTTTATTAGAACAGTGCAAAAGAATACAGCAATACAAGGTTTCCAGATTAAAAATAGAGAGTACAAGATAGCTGCATACGCAGATGACTTATTGTTCTTCTTAACGAAACCGACTACAACACTCCCTAACCTGTTACAAGAATTCGCACACTATGGATTTGTATCCAATCTAAAAATTAATTACACAAAGTCAGAGGCCCTGAACCTCTCCCTTCCAGACAGTGTACTCAAGTTAACACAGGCAAACTCAACATTTACCTGGGATAGGACCAAACTAAAATATCTAGGAATCTGGCTTACACCATCTCTAAAAATGGCATATGAGAGAAATTTTGTGACCTTTCTAAAAAATTGTGCGAAAGATCTAACAAATTGGAATGAGAATTATTTCTCTTGGTTCGGCAGAGCTGCCATAGTAAAAATGGTCATATTGCCCAAATTTTTGTATCTGACCCGCACATTACCGATAGAGATACCTCAGAAATTTTTCAATGATCTTAATACAATGGTCACGAGATTTCTCTGGCAACATAAAAAACCCAGAATCAAACTAGGCACCCTGGTCAAACCCAAAGATCTAGGAGGAATCCAATTCCCGAACTTCCGCAGTTACTATCAGGCCTCATACATAACCAGAATCATAGACTGGCATTGCCATGAGTCGGAGAAAGACTGGGTATCACTAGAGTCAACGCTTGCCACGCTTCCGCTTAAATACCTGCCATGGTCCTCTATCAAAACATTACCTCATGTCGTTAGGATGCACCCGATCACTGGCACGACGCTGAAGATCATTACCTGGCTAGCTAAACAAAAAAAGCTGACCACAACACCCAGCCCTCTAACGCCCCTGACAGATAATCCAGACTTTGCCCCAGGCCTACATAACCCGACTCTTAAGACGATTCCGGCGGGTGATCCCCTGCTGGCCGGAGACTGCTATACTGAAAACAAATTCAGAGATTGGTCGTCTTTTAAGACAGAAATAAACCGACCCCAATTGAAACTGTGGACATATTTCCAAATAAGAAGCTATTTAGGTAACATTAAAGAACCCCAAACACTACATAGACCCCTGACGGCATTGGAGTCGGTGTGTCGGGAGGGAATTCCAATTGAAAAGGCCACTTCTGTTGCGTATGAGTGGCTGAATTGCTCGGGGACTGAGATATCGGACGGGCACAGGAGGAGATGGTCGGAAGAACTTGAATTGGAGATTTCAGACAAACAATGGAGGTACGTGGCTATTCTAGCACATAAATGTTCCATAAGCACAAAACTGCAAGAGACAAATTACAAACTCCTGACCCATTGGTACAGCACTCCCGACAAACTACACAAATGGGATACACAAAAACCGGACACTTGCTGGAGATGTCTCTCTGAAAAAGGCACACTAGCCCACATTTGGTGGTATTGCCCCAAAATTGAACCAATCTGGAATGAAGTTAAGGTCTTAATTAAAAAAATTACAGAAACCAGAGTAGAACTGACCCCAGCATGTTGTCTACTACACCTGTCCAATACCTCTTTTAAACGCTACAAACGCTCGTTGACGATTCATCTCCTCAATGCAGCTAAATCTCAAATACCTCTACATTGGCTCTCTACGTCTACTCCCACTGTTAGGGACTGGCTGTCGATGGTCAGTGAAATCCACGAAATGGAAGACATACTGGCCCAAGACAAAGGCCATATTGAACGATTCCACAAAACATGGCAACCTTGGTTGCTTTTCAAATACTCTGCAGATTTCCCTTCCTGAACTAGGTTTGGGGAGGATGTCGCGGTCTTGGGCGGGTGGCCTGCCTCTGTACCCTATTTGTGCCCTTCACATCATTATTTCCTTCATCTTTACTTACTTCTTTTTCTACATCTAATTTCTTATCACTTCATGGCTGACCTATAGCCTACGTCCTTCCTGGTATATACCTTGGAAATACGTACTTCTCTTATAGACGTGAGTTAGATTGTCTCAGAGAATCATAGAGACCACATTTTTGCTTGTTTTCAATAATAAATAATCTGAACAACTGATAAGAAATGTATGTCGCAATGGTTTGTGCAGTGTAGATAGAAACACTATATTTTATACAGTCACAAAGTCAGCTTAGTGGAAATAACCTTAGTCGTGCGGTGTCTGTTAAACAATTAGACTTCTACACGAGTTTCACACTAATTGTTTATTTTGTAAAAAGACAAAAAGTATGCAGTTGCACCTGCAAAATATGCAATATACAGTGTATTCTTTTGTTACTATCCTTCTTTCAATAAACTTGAAATGATAAAAAAAAACAAAATCCTTATCAGAGGAACAATTTCTCCTTGCTCTGATGAACTCACCCGTTGGCAATGCCCGCACTGTATGCGCTGGATGACAACTCGATGCCAACAGAAGTGAGTTACCTGCACACTGTTTCCTGTAGGTTCTAGTAGAGACTATTCCACTATCCACAAATCCCACCAAAGTCAAATCCAGATAATCAATACTGACCGGATCTGAAGTGTGGGTAAACTCCAAATTCAGATGATTGGTATTGAGATAAGCCAAAAATGAGTCCGATACATTGGCTGGCCCCTTCCATACAAATATCAAATCATCCAAAAAGCGACAATACCAATCAATGAATTTGTCCATATGGGTTACCTTGGGAAAAGCGGAAAGTCTCCTCCCACCAACCCATATATAAGTTTGCAAGAGAAGGGGAACATTTTGAACCCATCGATGCACCACGGCACTGTAAATAATATTTAAGGTCAAACATGAAATAGTTGTATTTTAGCAGGAATTTTATAGCTATGCACAAAAATTTGCACAATTCCCGCTTATAACAACGATAACGTGTAAGGTTATATTTAACAGATTGGAGTGCCAAGTGTTGTGGTATGCAGGAGTATAATGTTTTAACATGCACTGTGATCCAACAGCTATTGGCCGACCATTTAATTTCATGTGTATGTGCCAATAAATGTCCTATAAGGTAGCCAGGTAAGCGTTTAACCAAGGGTTGTAAATGCTCATCCACCCATTCACTGAGTCTTTCTAATGAGAATCCAATACCCGCTACTATTGGGTGTCACTGAACAAGGGATTGTTGCTTGTGTACCTGTGGATGATGGTGGAATATTGGGGTCACAGGTTTATCTGTAAATATGAAATCAATAATCTTCTGTTCTAAAACACCCATTTCTCCACCATCATCCAAAAGTTGCAACAAGCCCCTTGAATACTATCAGTAGGATCTGAATCCAGCGGCCTGTAGGTGCTGATGTCATTTAATAGTATAAGAGCTTCTGACTTATAATCTTCTATATTGGGAATTACAATTGCTCCACCCTTATCCACTTTACGGATTGTTATATCAGTTCTAACCCTAATTTTTTGCAGAGCCTCATGTTCCTCTTTACTTAAGTTATGTTTAACATGATATGTTTGAGACTCTGTCAGCTCCTTAAGTTTGCTGAGCTCCACCTCTACTACTTGCTGGAATGAGTCTACCACTTCACTCCTAGCCTGAATGGGATAAAAATACCTGCCTCTGGTGGAGACAAGACTATTTTTAATCCCATGAGACCCCACATCAGATTCAGATAATAAACTTTCTAAATTGGAAATCATAATAAGGTGATTGATCAAACGAGAAAGAAGAAATCATACTATCATCAATTGGAGCCACAATTGGAGCCACACTTGATGCCATCTCAGTCTCTAGGGCTCCCTGATCAAAGTGTTTTCTCAGCAAAAGATACCTAACAAAACGGTTAATGTCCAGAACGGTGGATAGGACATCAAATTGGCAAACAGGAGCAAAGGATAAGCCTTTGACAATAAGGAAAGTTCACTTTCAGTGTAACAGATGATAAATTCAGCACATTTACTGTACCTTCTTCTTGGATTTCCCCGTTCTCCTGGGATATTTTCTGCTGCCAGATTTTTTTACTTGTCCTCCCACGTCTTAATCTTTTTTTCTTTTTTCCTTCAAATGTTGATTTTTGCCCTGCATGTTTTTTGACAATACAGCAGGGGAATCCTGTTTGGAAAAAACAGAGCTGGCTGAACTGTGGGAGGTGTTTGGCGATCCTGACTCAGGTGCATCTGAAAATTCAGATTGAGTATCAGATGTCTCTGGGGAGCTAAAGTTAACCCTTTTCTCTCCTGGAGAGCCAGATCTTTTTTTTCTTTAGAATAGAGCGAGGGAATTTGCGATTTTAATGTAGATAGACAAATCCATCCTCATAGTCCTTGAGATCACGTAAGAACTTGGATCTTTTTGTTTCCATAATTTGTGATTCCAAACTTTGTGTATTCATTAAAAGATCCTGTTTCAATGTGTCATAGAGAGAGAGAGGAAAATTGGGATAATGAATCCTTTAGAGATACAATCTCCTTATTTACTTCCAATAACGCTTCCTTCTCATATGTCATGATGAGATTCATAAGTTGCATGGAGCATCCGGTAAGTATATTGTTCCATTCTGTTTGGAACTGATCTGAATAAACCATTGAAGGTGACTTTTTAATCCTTAAGACCCTCATGACCATTTTTTCATCAATATATTTTTGCAGACCTGTATGATCCCACCATAACCTCATCTCCTTCCACATTTGTGATGTGAGTCTCTCCAAGATGGATTTGCAAGAGGCTTCTGAGTTTAAAGCAGTTTCCTCCCTGATAAAAACCTGTGTAGATTTAAAAGTCGATTTTGATGTATGGGACACAATGATTTGTGTCGTTTGCAGTACATCTGGCATTTAAAAATGGCGCTGCCCTTCTCGGCGGCTCTCTCGGCGGCCTTTGGCCTTTCTCAGCGGCTCTCGGCGGCTTTCGGATGTTCTCGGCGGCTTTCGGACACACTCGGCTTTCGGCGACTAACGCGGGACTGCGAGAGCCGCCGAGAATGGGCGAAAGCCACCGAAAATGGCCGAGAGCCGCTGAGAATGGCTGAGAGCCGCTGAGAATAGCCGAAAGCGGGGAAAGCCGCCGAGAATGGGCGAAAGCCACCAAGAGCGCCTGAGAATGGCCGAAAGCCGCCGAGAACGTCCGAAACCCGCTGAGAGCCACCAAAAGGCTCACAATTGGTGGGGGATCGGCGTATAACACGCACGCATGATTTTCCCCTGATTTTTAGGGGAAAAAAGTGCGTGTTATACGCCGATAAATACGGTAATCTTCCTTCAGACATTTAGGCCAAATGTGTTCTACTACATTTTTTGGTAAAAAAAACTGAAATCAGTGTTATTCAGCTCAATATCTTATAAACATGCGGTAGAGCTTGGGTGAGTTTTTGTCTACATTGCACTGGTGACAGTATTAAAAAAAATTGACAAA
This sequence comes from Lithobates clamitans, assembly GCA_037952925.1. Taxonomy (NCBI): domain Eukaryota; kingdom Metazoa; phylum Chordata; class Amphibia; order Anura; family Ranidae; genus Lithobates; species Lithobates clamitans. The sequence continues at coordinate 6,655,227 of JBBGZY010000214.1, read as the reverse complement.
AACTATTTTTTAAAGTTTTTTAATTTTCCAAAAAATTGTGATAAAAAAATACTACTTCAAAAAGTTGCCATGCCTCTTACTAAATATCACATACTGTCTACATTCCACAAAGGGGGTCATTTGGGGGGTATTTGTATTATCCTGGCATTTTAAAGCCTCAAAAAATGAGATAGGCTGTCAACACATCAGGATTAATACATTTTCAGATATACAGTATATCATAGTTTGTGAACTCTACAACTTTCCTACAGACTAAATAATATACACTGATTTCAGTTTTTTTTACCAAAAAATGTAGTAGAACACATTTGGCCTAAATTTCTGAAGGAAGATTACCGTATTTATCGGCGTATAACATGCACTTTTTTCCCCTTAAAATCAGGGGAAAATCGTGCGTGCGTGTTATACGCCGATCCCCTGCTGATTGTGAGCCTTTTGGCAGCTCTCGGTGGGTTTCGGACGTTCTCGGCGGCTTTCGGCCATTCTCAGCCGCTCTCGGTGGCTTGCGGCTATTCTCACCGGCTTTCGGACACTTTCGGCCATTCTCATTGGCTCTCGGCCATTCTCTGCAGCTTTCGGCGGCTTTCGGCTATTTTAGGTGGCTCTCGCATTCCCACGTGAGTTGCCGAAAGTCGAGTGCGTCCGAAAAGCAGCCGAGAACGGCCGAAAGCTGCCGAGAATGTCTGAAAGCTGCCGAGAGAGCCGCCGAGAGCGGCCTGAGAATGGCAGCGCCATTTTTAAACGCCAGATGTACTGAAAACGACACAGGACAAGGCTGCAATGGGCTGCAGACCCATGATGGACACTGACAAGGCTGCAATGGGGGACAATGGGGGACAATGCTGCTATGGGGGACAATGCTGCATTGGGGGACAAGGCTGCAGATGGACACTGACAAGGCTGCAATGAGGGACAATGCTACAGATGGACACTGACAAGGCTGCAGATGGACACTGATGAGGCTGCATTGATGGGCATTTAAATGTAAGTTTTTTCCTTAAACTTCCCTCCTAAAAGTTTTTTTCCTTAAAATTCCCTCCTAAACTTAGGGTGCGTGTTATACACCGGCGCGTGTTATACGCCGATAAATACGGGTATTTATTTTCAAAATTTTATAACAAAAACAAACAAAAATAATTTTTTTTCAAAATTTTGAGGTTTTTTTTTCCTTTTATTTAACAAAAAAATTTCATACACAATGGGGATCAAACAACACCAAATGAAATAGTGTGAAAAAAAATTATAAAAAATTATTTGAGTACAGTGTTGCATGAAAGAGCAATTGTCATTCAAAGTGTGAGAGTGCTGAAAGCTGAAAATTGGCCTAAAATAGAGGCCCTATCAACATGCAATATAAATCAATAAACACCCCAAATCAATGAAAACCCCAAATACTGCCCCCTGAATGGATCTCATACCTGAAGAATTCATTGTGAACTCATGGTAGAGGCAAACATGAACCTCATTTGTATCTGTAGCACCTAGTCTGTATAGCCTCATGAGATATGATGGAAAAAGAATAGTAATCTTAATAATAATATCTGATTTCAGATTCCGATATCTCGATGCTCAAATTCCTGTTTACCTGGCAGCAGAAAAAAGTTTGGATCGTCAAGGCATAAATGCTGCTATGATTGTGTCTCATGTGCAGAAGGAGAGATATCCAACATTTCCGGTAGAGTTTGTATTTGTTAGTAAGTTATTTTTTGACTAGGCAGAGGGTAGCACGGAGGTTAAAGTGTATGTCAGGGATTCCTGCATTAGCCAAGCCACTCACTACAAGAAAGAACGTTGGGCCCTACACGAGAGATTGGAAATATCTTTTCAACAGGCCTACGCTACATTCCATGATAACCCCACACCCGCACACAGACAAGCCTTGGACAGGGCCAGGCTGGAATTGGATCTTTTTCTAAAAGAATCGACTGGAAAAGCCTTGCGTCAGTCCAGGCATAAATTCTATATGAAAGCAAACAAACCAGATACATTTCTTGCAATATCCCTATAGATTTAGATTTAGATTAGACTGAGCGCATAAATCAATTGGTCTGAAGAGCACTAAAGATTCCCATTCCAGTAACCCTGTGAAAGTCTTAGCTGTATTTCAAAAACACCTTTCTGACCTTTATTCCGCGAACGGCGGGTTTGATGAAACCCGTTCTTCAACACTATTTTCTAACCCTGTCAGCCTCCCAATGGACAGACCTTGAACAACCCATCTTTGAATTGGAAGTCCGCAAAGCTATTGAAACTTCAAAAGCAAATAAGTGACTGGGCCCCGATGACTTCACAGTTGCATACCACGAACACTTTGTCGATCTACTCGCTTCCCTACTGACCAAAGCCTTCAACTCTATCTTAAAAGGTCATTCTTTTCATACTGTCTCCCTTACGGCCATTATCTCCATTATGCCAAAACCCCAACGAGACAACTACTCTTGGGCTAATTATCGCCCCATTTCTTTGTTGAACATAAACTTATGGCAAAAATGTTTTCTTCCCCTCTGAACCTGATCATAGGGTCTCTCATTCATAAAGACCAGGTTTATCCTCTTGAGACAAGCTAGAGATAATGTTCGCTGGGCAGTCCTGTTGACCCATGTGGCCTGCTCTCATCATATACCCACATGTTTTTTATCATTAGATATTAAAAAGGCCTTTGATACACTCTCTTGGCCCTACCTTCAATTTGTGTTGCGCAGATGGGGCTTCAGACCGCATTTCCTCAGATGAATCTCTTCTCTATGTATCTCCCGCTTGGCTTACCTCAAATATGCTGACTAAAAATCCGACCTTTTCCTGGTCTGTCGTGGAACGAGACAGGGCTGCCCCATATCCCCACTTCTTTTTGCCCTAGCCATCGGCTCAATTGATATGTTCCAATCCTGAAATCAAAGGACTTGAACTGGGTGGCCATCATCACAAGCTATGTCTGTTTACAGAAAACATTCTCCTCTTTCTCTCTTCCATCCCCAATCTCCTCTCAACTCTGGACCAGTCTGCGGCAATTTCGGGTTCAGTCGTGAACTCACAGAAATCCAAAGCCCTTAATGTCTCTTTACCCCAGCCCACATTATCATAAGTCCAGAAGGCCCTCCTATTCTCATGGTCACCATAAAATATCTCATAACTTGGTATTAACATTACTGCAGACCCTGCTGCCCTGTACTCAGCCAATTACTCACCTGTACTGACCCATTTAACTAGCCTTATGTCCTCTTGGTCTGTCTTGCCCTTGGCATGGTTGGGCCGCCTAACTGTAAATAAAATTGCGATTCTGCCTAAAATTCTATAGCTATTTCGGATCTTACCTTAGCAAGAATGGTCATGTGTTCCCCTAAACTTCAAGGTGGTCTCGGACTCTCACACTTCGCCAAATACTATCAGGGGGCCCATCTGGCCCAATTACCAAAATATCACGCTTCTCACGAAATACCTCTCTGGGTGGCATTGGAATCTATAGATTGCAACCACTTTCTGTAGCCAACCTACTGTGGCATTGCCCAGGCGAACGTAAGATATAAGGACCAGGGGTCATCTGCCACTATTTATGGTTGTGGGGCAACTTTAGAACCAAATTTAGATTCCAAACCCCCATAATATACTCCTGTCTTATCTTTGAAATCATGCTTTTTACCCAGCTTGGACCTCACCCTCCTCCTTTCATAGGTGGTCTTCAGCCAATGTCATTTGAGCCTATGAGTTCACAACCCCCGATACCTTCAAGACATTTCCAACCCTCCGTGAGTCCTACGGAATCTCTCATTCCAAAATTTTCTGATACCTTCAAATTAAACATTTCCTTACAACGTGTTTATGCATAGATTCTTCCTTACCCAACCTGACTAATTTTTAACGTATTTGCCCCATGCATGGGGCGTAATTTCTACTTTCTATACACAACTGTTAGACCCGCCGTCCCATGCATCCCTCCATTACATTACCAAATAGGAATCTGACCTAGGTCTCTAACTGGATGCCAAAGACTGGTGCAATATTTTGACAGCCACTAAATTGGCTTCCTAGAATGTTGAAACCTCAGAAACAAATTATAAGGTATTAATGTGCTGATATTTTGTTCCTGTCCGGACAGCTAAATATCTTCAATCCTATCCTCCCACCTGCTTCCAAGGCTGCTCAGGCAATGGCACCCACTTCCATATTTGGTGGAGCTATCTACTTGTCCAGTCATTTTGGACTGAAATCTTCCATATACTCTCCACCCTCGTTGTTAGCACTCTAGACTCTGACCCAGCCATGGCTTTTCAGGAAAAAACTCTCCTGACGCAACTCAACTCCAATTTCAACTGCTCCTGCAGGTCATGGCTGCTGTGGAGCAAACTATCGCAAAAGGCCTGAAAAAACATTCATTACAATGTCACGGAAACTAGGAATAGAGTCATCAGAGCCATGATACACACCAAAAAATATAAAAAAAAATCCTGGGTTAATCACTACCTCCCCCGACTTCGATAACACATTACTTCTTACCTAAATTGCCTTTTCTCCAGCTCTGATTGTTGATAGGAACCGGTTCCATATCCGCCTAACATTTTACCCCCTTCCACACCATAACTCCCTTCATGCTTTCCACCTCTTTTCCTTGAGCTATCCTTTTTCCTATTGCCTTTCCCCCCCCCCCTTTTTTTTTTTCCTTTTTCTTCACCATTCTTAAACGTAGCCTTCTGTAATGATAGTCTATCATTTTAAATCGGTCTAATTGGTTCGTAGTGCAAAGATCGGACACTTCTCACCTACTGCTTACCTGCCAAGCCCTGATTCTTAGTTGCTCTCTGTGATTACCCCCCTTTTCCCCCCCTCTCCCCACCCCAAGGACCCTTAGCACTGTGTTTTCTATCCCATACTGGGGCAGTAGCACCTAGAACTCCCTTTAACTAGCCTCCATTTATAGGAACCAAATTTGTAATGACCCCTAGTTATTACCATTGGTCGCCTATGTGTCTTTGGATTTGCACACACCGAGTTGCCACCTAAAGCCTCCATGTGTATTGTTGTTATTTATGTTATGTTAAAATGGGCTACGTCCCTAACATTGTCACTATACAATCTACATCTTCCCCCCTCTAGGGGATGACTCCTCTATTCTGTATTTTGTAAGTTTTTTTCTTTTCCCTAATAAAATATTTTGAACAAGAAAAGTATATGTCAGGCAATAAGACATACGAAGTACATCTCTGCAATGTGTGCACATTTCCCCACATTTTATCCTTTTAAAGAACTTGCAGGCACCGAAGTAAACCTATTGATCCCATAGAAAAAGAAAGCCTGTGGCTGCCCCAAGCATACCCCTGGCCAGAATTGGAGGATTTTGGACTACATAGTTACATAGTTAGTCAGGTTGAAAAAAGACACAAGTCCATCTAGTTCAACTAAAAAAATAATAATAATAATAATGCAATCCCATATACGCAATCCTTCACCCACAGTTGATCTAGAGGAATGCAAAAAACCCCAGCAAAGCATTCTCCAATTTGCTACAGCTGGGAAACAAATTCCTTCCTCATTCCCTGAGAAGCAATCAGATTTTCCCTGGATTAACTTTACCTATATATGTGTAGCAATAACTCTCGGCGGAACTGCTGGTTTAACTTCTTTCTTTGAATAAGTAGTATATTTATATAAAGGGTTATTACAATGACTACACTATCACACCAACGTAGTGTAATAGTATAGTAAATAGTTATAACAATTGGTAACGTACACAAATATACCTAATTGTATATATCTATACCAGGGAGCTCCCCCTGCTCTAAACGGTAAAGTCACTATACTTAGTAAATAAATGCAGAGCCCTGCAATAAAAAGATAGTCTTGACGTCTTCGGTTTTCACTAGCTAAGAACTTGTAATTTAATCCACAAGGGGGTTCCTCTTGGGTTTTGTGCAGTGTAAGGTAACACACTAAGGCAGTTATAATCCGGAAGACTGACTAAGTGTTCTCATATGAAGAAGACAAACATCTAGCATCCGCTCTTGAATACTGAAGTCTATGCAGATGTACTGTTTTCCAACTTAACTTGTTCTGTGGGACTCAGTCCCAGCAACACTCTGTAACAGTTCTAAGTGTGTGTGTAGTATTAAACAAACTTTCGGGTGTTAACCCTTTCACCACACGGGATCCGGGCAGGTGAATGTCTCAGTTTCAGCAGTTCTCAGTCTGTATGGAGGCACCACCACGCCGTCACACTGTTCCGTTCACTAAAGACCAGGAGTCCTCGGTTACCTCCCCACGGGTCTCCGGAACGATAACTTCTGCTGCTCCAGCACACTGTGATACAACGCCAGGATCCTTGCAACTGCTCCGCTCCTTCTCAAAGTAGGCCGCAACCCTGTGGGACACACACACCCACAGAGTCCTGCTGGCAAGCCACGCGTCCCAGGAACAAGAGACTAAGATGGCCGCTCCCGGTCCTTCTATATCCGCCCACAATGCAGTTCAGTTCAACACTTGTCCAGGAGCATTGTGGGTATGTCACGGCTAAAGTTCCGAAGTAAACAATTAATCACTTCCATGTCACTTCACTTAATCATGAAAGGTAAAAGTATTGTACCTTTTCAATTATCCACAAGATGGCACTATAACAACTTATGTACTGCATAACGCACATATGGCTAAAAACAACAGTTGTCAGCGCTACATATGTTAGTACCCAGTTATATTCTGTACATTTAGGAAAGAATTCAGGCCTTTTTTAAAGCAATCTACAGAACTTGCCAGAACCACCTCCGGAGGGAGTCTATTCCGCGTTTTCATAGCTCTTACTGTGAAGAAACCTTTCCGTATTTGGAGATGAAATCTTTTTTTCCTCTAGAGGTAAAGAGTGCCCCCTTGTCCTCTGTGATGACCTTCAAGTGAATAACTCAACACCAAGTTCACTATATGGACCACTGATGTATTTGTACATGTTGATCATATCCCCCTTAATCTCCTCTTCTCAAGAGGGAAAGGATTCAGTTGCTCTAATCTTTACTCATATTTGAGTTCCTCCATGTCTCTTATCAGTTTGGTTGCCCTTCTCTGCACTTTCTCCAGTTCCCCGATATCCTTTTTGTGAACCGGTGCCCAAAACTGAACTGCATATTCCAGATGAGGTCTTACTAATAATTTGTACAGGGGGAAAATGATATCTCTCTCTCAGGAGTCCATACCTCTCTTAATACAAGAAAGGACTTTGATCGCTTTGGAAACCGCAGCTTGGCATTGCATGCCAATAGTATTGCATGCTATTATTGAGCTTATGATCTACCAAAACCCCCAGATCTTTCTCCACCATTGATTCCCCCAGTTGTACGCCCCCTAGTATGTATGGTGCATGCATATTCTTAGCCCCCAAGTGCATAACTTTACATTTATCAACAATAAACCTCATTTGCCACTTATTTGCCCAATAGAGGTCGGCTTGAAAATTGGAGACATTCTCTAAAGACATTATTCCACTGCATAGCTTAGTCTCTATCTCGGTACCCAAGGATTTAGGCGAATATATACCGGTATATTAAATATAAGATTTATTAATGGAGAAGCATAATTAAAAACAATGAAGTGAAAACCATATTCACATTACAATCAGTAGTTACAGCCATGCATAATATTCCAAAGTTGCAGAAAAGATGTGGATTATTATTATTATTATTATTATACAGGATTTATATAGTGCCAACAGTTTACGCAGCACTTTCCAATATAAAAGGGAGACAATACAGTTATAATACAATAAAATACAAGAGGATTAAGAGGGCCCTGCTCAGAAGAGCTTACAATCTAATAGGGTGGGGCAGGTGGTACAAAAGGTTGTAACTGTGGGGAATGAGCTGGTGGAAGTGGTAGGAGATTAGTTGGAGACGTGATAGGCTTTCCTGAAGAGATGAGTTTTCAGGGATCACCTGAAGGTAGCAAGAGTAGGGGATAGCCGGACAGATGGAGGTAGCGAGTTCCAGAGGATGGGAGAGGCTCTGGAGAAATCCTGGACATGAGCATGGGAGGAGGAGATGAGAGAGCTTGAAAGCAGGAGGTCTTGAGAAGAGCGGAGAGGTCGATTTGGGTGAAATTTGGAGACAAGATTAGTGATGTAGCTTGGGGCAGAGTTGTGAATGGCTTTGTATGTTGTGGTTAGTATTTTGAATTGAATTCGCTGGGTTATTGGGAGCCAGTGTAGGGATTGGAGTAGAGGGTTGGCAGACACTGAGCGGTTGGTAAGGTGGAAAAGTCTGGCAGCAGCATTCATGATAGACTGAAGAGGGGATAGCCTATGGAGAGGTAAGCCAATGAGAAGGGAGTTGCAATAGTCAAGGCGAGAGATAACAAGGGAGTGAATGAGGAGCTTGGTGGTTTCATTTGTTAAAAAGGGGCAAATTTTAGAGATGTTACGGAGCTGAATTCTACAAACTTTTGACAACGATTGGATTTGAGGCTGAAATGACAAGTCAGAGTCTAGGATTACACCTAGTACCCTGGCGTGAGGGGAAGGACTGATGGTTGCATTGTTGATTTTGGTGGAAAAGTCATGGAGGGGGGCACGGGCGGGGGGGAATATTAATAGCTCAGTTTTAGAGAGATTTACTTTAAGGAAGTGGTGGGACATCCATGCTGATATGTCAGTTAGTAAGTGAGTAATGCGAGAGGAGACTGAAGGAGTGAGGTGAGGAGTAGACAGATAGATTTGGGTGTCATCAGCGTATAAGTGGTATTGGAAGCCATGGGCAGTTATTAAGTGACCAAGGGAGGAGGTGTAGATAGAGAAGAGAAGGGGTCCAAAAACCGAGCCTTGGGGGACCCCCACAGAAAGGGGCAATGGAGAGGTGGAGACAGAGTTGTAGGTGACACTGAAGGAGCGCTGTGATAAATAGGCAGAGAACCAGGATAGAGCAGAATCTCGGAGGCCAAGGGAATGTAGTTTATTGAGAAGGAGCGGGTGGTCAACAGTATCAAAGGCCGCAGAGAGGTCAAGTAGTAGGAGTATGGAGTACTGGCTGTTGGTTTTAGCAGTTAGTAAATCGTTAGTGAGTTTTAGTAAGGCAGTTTCCGTGGAGTGCTGCGAGCGAAAGCCAGACTGTAAGGGGTCAAGAAGGTTATTTTAATTGAGGTAGGAGCTAAGACGGCTGTAGACTAAGTGTTCTAGAAGTTTAGAGGTGAATGGGAGCAATGAGATGGGTCTTAAGTTGTTCAGGTCGATAGGGTCCAGTGAGGGCTTTTTAGGAATGGGAGTGATCTGCGCATGTTTTAGAGGGGAGGGGAAGATGCCACTAGAGAGGGAGAGATTGAAGATGTGGGTGAGGGAGCATAGGATAGAAGAAGAGGGTGACCATAGTAGTTGTGAGGGAACAGGATCCAAGGGACAATAGGTTAGGTGGGCATCCGAGAAAATTTTTGTAACCTCTACAGTAGTAGCCAATTCAAAAGAGGAGAGTGTTGAATGTGCTGCTAGGCAAGGTATGTTGGGTGGGGAAGACGTACGCACAGTGGAGATGTCCTCACGAATTGCATCGATCTTGTCTTTGAAGTGATTGGCAATCTCTTGGGCAGTGAGTGAGTTAGTTGGTACAGGGGGGTGATGGATGAAGCAGAGAGTTAAATGTTGAGAAGAGCCGATGGGGACTGGATGACAAGGAATTAATAAGAGAGACAAAGTTTTAGAAGGGTAGATTTATAGAGGGTGAAGTCTTGCAGGCATTTGGTTTTACGCCACAGTCGTTCAAGAGCACGGCAATGTCTCTTGAGATTTCTAGTGTTGTCAGTTTGCCAGGGTTGTAACGGTCGGGGCCTAATTCTGCGTGTGGTTAGAGGAGCAAGTGCATCTAGTGATGATGAGAGTGAACTGTTGTAGACAGAGGTGGCCAGGTCAGGACAGGACAGGGGAGAGATTATGTCATATAGGTGGTCAGTAGCAGAATAGAGAAGAGAAGGGTTAAAGTGGCGAAGGTTTCTACAAGTAATTGTTTGCTGCTTGGAGGGATGGGTGGTTGGAGGCAAGGATACAATGAAAGTAATGAGGTTGTGATCAGAGAGAGGAAAGGGGGTGTTTGTGAGGTTGCCAGGGTTGCAGAGATGGGAGAATACAAGGTCAAGTGTATTACCATTGGAGTGAGTGGAAGTATGTGTCCATTGGGTTAGGTCAAAAGATGAGGTTAAGTCGAGAAGTTTAGCTGTAGTTGGGCTGTTAACATTGACAGGAATGTTAAAGTCACCATGAATAATGGTGGGTATTTCAGAGGAGAGAAAGTAGGGTAGCCAGGCAGCAAAGTCATCAAGAAAGCGCAGTACCGGTCCTGAAAGTCTATAAATTGCTGCAATCCTCAGAGAAATGGGAGAAAACAGACAAAGACAGTGCATCTCGAAAGAAGAGAGGGATAGAGAGGGAGGGACAGGAAGGACTTGGAAGGTGCTTTGTGGGGATAGAAGGAAGCCAACTCCACCTCCTTTCTGTCTGTTGGGTCTGGGGGAGTGAGTCCAATGGAGACCACCATGGGAGAGGGCAGCAGGAGAAGCTGAGTCAAAATTTTGAAGCCAGGTTTCTGTTATGGTGAGTATGTTCAAGCCATGAGAGATGAAGAGGTCATGGATAGATGTTAGCTTGTTACAGATGGAGCGGGCGTTCCAAAGGGCGCATGAGATTGGTGGGGTGCTTTGAGGAAGCAGGGGGAAAGAAATTAAACTGAGTGGATTGCTGTGGTTGCCAGAGGGGGAGGGGTATTGGATATGTGGCTTGCATTTGGTAAATGGCGGACCAGGATTAGGAGAAATGTCACCTGAGACTAGGCGAAGGAGGAGGGCGAGGAAGGCAAGGTGGGAGTGGGATGTGCATGAGCGCACGTGTCTAGTGGCCCTGGTGTTTATGTCAGCATGTGGGTGCAGTAAATGTAGGAGATGATGGGTGCCATAGTAGGGAGAGGGTAGGAGTGAGGGTGATATGTGCATGCTGCAGGGAAGAGAGGAGGGGTAGAGTAAAGATAATTTGAGGATAGAAGACACCAATGTGAGAAGGAAGAGAATAAGGAGCATGTTAGTGGATAGAGAGTGGGAAACTAACCTAATATAAAATAAATGTCAAAGCTGGTTTGCTTGTCGTCTTGCAGAGTGGAGCAGAGTTCTTGTTGTTGTTCATGCAGCTCACACTGTGCATCACTCATGACATAGCCACTCAGGAAAGAGCCATGATGTCTGCGCCTTGCCCCTGTCTGCGCCACCTCATAAGCTGCCATAAATTTATAGGGAGACTAAGCTGGGATGCATTTCTCAGTTGGTCATTATTGGGTCTAATGTGAGACACCTGAATATGGGGAGGAGATGGCCAGTAGCAGACCAGACCAGCTACAGACACAGGCTGGGGTCGTAAAGCTAATTACCTCTCTTGATCACTCAAGCCATATGGAGTTGAGAATCAATCACCAGTAATATTTTGCTATTGCAGTGTGTTTGTTATAGAGCTAGCAGTAAATATGGAAGTTTAAAGATATGGCAGCAGGAGACAATTACCAAAAATATGTTACCGCAAAGTCTGTTCAGTAGAGATGTACAGATGGATAGGAGACAAATACCAAAAATATGTTACAGCAAAGTCCGTTCAGTAGAGATGTACAGATGGATAGGAGACAATTACCAAAAATATGTTACAGCAAAGTCCGTTCAGTAGAAATGTACAGATGGATAGGAGACAATTACCTGTAAAAGAGCAGAGAAGACATGATCAGAATTGATAACTGCGTCGGTGAAACTGCGCATCACTCGTGACAGAGCCACTCAGGACAGAGCCATAATGTCTGCACCACCCCATGTTGATGAACCCCGATGTTGACATGGGGTACCAGATATAATGAATCTTGGTGACAGTTCTCTACATGTTTCGCAGCATGTGCTGCTTCTTCAGGAGAAGTCAATCATTGTTATCTATAAGGTAAATTATATTCATAATTCCATGTTTAGATGACCATAACAAACAGTCAATCATTACATTTGTATTTTTAATATATAATATAAGAATATTTTACATTTTCTTGGGGAAAAAATTGTGCATTGCTTACCCGGAAGAGCTATGGCTGCCAGACAGTGCAATAGAGGCACCCAACGGTAATTCCCCCATGGGGAACTCGATGATGTTAAGAAACAATTTCAAGAAATTACTTGCTAGTGAGAGTTGTAGTATAGGTATTTCCATGGAGATTGTCCCAGCCAAATCAGGGCCTCTAGATGGTGTACATATGTATATAAGAGAAGGCATGTATAAGAATGTATATCAGTCTATGACTGCATATATACAGTATCTCACAAAAATGAGTACACCCCTCACATTTTTGTAAATATTTTATTATATCTTTTCATGTGACAACACTGAAGAATTGACACTTTACTACAATGTAAAGTAGTGAGTGTACAGCTTGTATAACAGTGTACATTTGCTGTCCCCTCAAAATAAATCAACACACAGCCATTAATGTCTAAACCGCTGGCAGCAAAAGTGAGTACACCCCTAAGTGAAAATGTCCAAATTGGGCCCAATTCTCACTCTCTCATACCGGCCACTGGAAGTTCAACATGGCTCTTCATAGCAAAGAACTTTCTGAGGATCTGAATAAAGGAATTGTTGCTCTACATAAAGATTGCCTAGGCTATAATAAGAATGCCAAAACCCTGACACTGAGCTACAGCACGGTGGCCAAGACCATACAGCTGTTTAACAGGACAGGTTCCACCCAGAACAGGCCTCGCCATGAAGGAAGGAAGGAGTCTGAAGACAATCAGAAATTAGGAGGAAAGGGAGGGGAAAAAAGGGGGGGGGAGTGAAAGGGGAGGGAATTTTTTAAAGAAATTATAAAAATGGATTATATGTGTGAACCGGGGGGGGGATGTTTGCATTGACTCGCTCTATCTATATGGTTTCCCATTCAAGGATTAAGAGATCTCAATCACCCCCTCGCTTGTCTTCTAGAATTACCTCAAGCACCACAAATTTGGCCACTTCTGGCTCAAATCTGTGGTGCAAGCCTATATGGTGTAAATTTTCCGTTAGAGGAATAGTATAGATAATTCCCTATTCTCTGTTGGAACTCTCTGATGGTTTTGCCTACATAAAAGGCATTGCATGTGCATACCATCAGATAGATAACTCCGCTTGTGTTACTGTTGGCATGAAAAGAGGGGACAAATAATTCTCAGTTAGGGAGTATACATGTTGTACCTTCTTGGACCCAAGGGTTCAGTTCATCTTCTTCTTGGACCCAAGGGTCCATCGTGTGCATTTTCCACAACGGAATATGCCACGCGGGCCCAAAGGATCACGTGGCCCTTCCTGATAGTGGCTGCTGGTAAGCCTGTCTCCTAATGAGGTTGCCCGACAGAATACCAGTTCTAGGGTGGGTCTAACGCATTTCTTAAGGATATGATGATCAGTCAATAGGTGCCAGTGATCTGATAATAGAGTTTGAAATTGATTGTGATGAGCAGAAAATTTGGTGATGACCTTCACTGTTTCTGGTTGTTTAGTCCAGGGAAGACCGTATCAAATTGAAGAAGTTTTGTTATAGGCTTTCTTGAGGTTTATATCGAGTATAGCCCCTTACCAGCAGCCACTCATGTAAAGCAGAGGCTTGTATGTAAAAATCCTAATCCTCTGTACAGTTACGACGCAACCTAAGGTATTGAGCATAGGGTATGCTACGAACCAGAAGGCGGGGGTGTGTGCTAAATGCATGAAGCAGAGTGTTTCTGGCTGTGGGCTTACAATATAAATCTGTTTGTATCTGACCATTAGAACCTTTAATCATTTTCAAGTCAAGGAATGGAATACTGTTATAATCATAACTTAAGGTAAAGCATAAATTGAATTGATTTATATTCAATAAATCCATGAACGCAGTCAGAGATGGCTCTGTTCCTAATCAGATTAGGAACAGGTCATCAATGAATCTGTCCCAGCAGAGAACTTGATTCAAAAAAGTTGAAGTGAGTCATCTGCAAACACTATTCTTTCCCATCCTCCTAAATAGAGGTTGGCATAGGAGGGTGCACAGGACGTGTCCATTGCCACACCCTGATTTGCAGATAAACCTGATCCATATAAGTAAAATAATTTTTATTCAGAGGCCATGTATTCAGATCTTGCTCCATCAGGAAGGTACCAGCCATTTGGACACCCTGCTCGTGGGGGATACTCGAGTATAATACCTCGATATCAATAGCCACGAGCAGGGTGTCCAAAGGGACCTGGACCCCCTCAATGTGTTTGAGCAGATCTGTCATATCACGGATGTACGAGGGTAGGCTTAGAACATGAGGCATTAGAAATGTGTCTATAAATTTACTGGCATTTTCTGTTAGGGAGCCCATTCCAGAAACTATTGGTCTACCCGGTGGTAGTTGAATGTGTTTGTAAGTTTTGGGAAGTGTATAGAAAGTGGGTATACGTGGGGTCTTTGTATTAATGAAATTTAGGGTATCCTTATCAATAAGACCTTCCAGTACATAGACTTCAAATTCTCTGATAAATTCCTGTATTAGTGTATCGTTTATGGGTCTGTACCAGGTAGAATTTTGTAGGACATTTAGGCACATTTTTTGATATTGAGAGTGTGTCACCAGTACTATGTTTCCACCCTTGTCTGAGCGTTTAAATATCATATCTGTGCATTTCTGTAGTTTATTTAGAGTCTGAATATGTTTTTAGTCACTGTTGTTTCTTGAGTGTCTTGAATGATTCATGTAAAAAAGCCCATATAGCTGGGCAGGTCATTAGATTAGGGAATTTGCGTGACTTAAGTGTAAACTTTTTTGATCTCTTCCACTTTCTAAGGGAGGGAGAGAGAAGGGCGTTTGAAAATAAATATATAATAGAATACATTAAGGTGAAAAACAGCGAGGGTTTACAACCCCTTTAATCTATCCACTACTACATATGTACTTCAACTTTGGAGACTCTCAAAATGTTTAGAGTTAGGACTGCAGTCCACCAGGGTGCCATGATGTGGCCTCTGCAGGTTATGCATATATTTGCAAACGTGTGCAATCAAAACTTGTTTTTTTTTTAATTGAACTGTTAGACAGGGTCAATGCAGTTTGTTGCAGGTTGGCTGGTAAGTGAGCTGGGAATATTTGTTTGTTGTTTTTTGACATGGGTCACCCTTCCATGTGCTCCTTGCTGCAAGGGCCAGTTATATGTTGAGGTGGCTGCCATTTATTTAGACAGTCGGGGGCCCTTTATTTTATAGTTTTTAAATTTCTGTCAGCGCCAGTCCTCAATTTAAAGTGCACGAAACACCACTTTTCTTTCAATAAATGCCCCCAATCACACATTTCCCAGTTTCTATTAAATTTGGGTAATAACCCCCCATCATGTCTGGTTGGCCAACATGGAAAGACGTTCCAAAGACACTGTGAGGGGTCCAGCAGCATCTGTGTCCACAGGCAAAGGTGGATGTGGTCCATCCTCAGGCAGGGCACGTTTGTCCGTGTTTACTAATGTTACCTGTGCCACAGCATGGAGAAGAGGTGGTGAACTGGCTTACTAAACATCCTCATCCTCTATGACCTAAGCTGACACTAGTGCACGGTCCACCGCAGCTGCCTGAGTGGCTTATTCTGCCTCCTTGTCCACCATCATGCATGTGAGAGCCAACTGAATTATTTGAACACAGCGTTAGCCACTTGCTTCTTAAGCATTCACAGATATTACTCAATTCTGATGTTGGGTCTGAGGTAGAGGAAGGGAGCTTCACCGGTAGATATTTCATATCTGATGACATTGGATGGACTGCATATATATGTTCATGTATTGCTGGCACTTACTATGAGGTGACGGTGCTTTCCACAGGATTATATGTGTGTTGTTTATGCACTGCATTGTGGATTTAAGGTGCAGTATTACCATATACAAGATTTCTGGTGATGATTGGGTCCTTTGATTCAAATGGACTATAGGTCCCATTAACAAACAGGTGCTTATATCAGAGATTCCATCAGCTTTAGGGGGTCCAGTTTATACAGTATTATAGATATGTCCTACCTGTTTCACTAAATATCACATATTACTGCATTTTTTTTTTTATATTGGGGATAATCATTCATGCATATTTGTTTATTTTTGCTGCATAGATTCCTAAAAAAGCTCACTTTCACAAAATGATTGTGCTTATTAATGCATTTTTGCCTTTTTTATGCTGCATAACTCCTTCAATTAGCGCACCATTTTTATTATCATTATTTGTTTTGGAGTGTTCAGGTCACTTGCTAATGGTTGCAGATTTTTCATGTGTTATTTTAGGGTGATATATTATTAGTTGGTATTTATTTTGTGTACCAGTTTTGGTTGGTTGTGAGGTCCATAGCAGTGCACCAGTACCTAATATTTAATATCAGGTTATCATTTCATAAGTGCCCCCTATGACCAAGCACTCAAGATTTAGCCACTGGTGCAAACGTTGCCTTGATGGTGCCCCATAGGTTCTATATGTTTCCACTTCCTCAACAGAGCTAGGTCCTCTTACAGGGATAGCTTTAGTGATAAACAATTTCACCAGATAAACCAATTTATAGGTTATACTATGATTGCACAAGAATTTTGTGATTGTTCCTAGTTTTTTCCTCTGCAGCAGAGTGTATTGAGATCGGGGTAAAACTCGTAAAATGATGGGCATATTGTTGAGGAACTGTTTCTGAATTTCTAGTGGCTTAAAGGAATTTGTCTTTAATGTGACAGAAATGTATTCTCACCACCATATATTTGAATAGTTTGTCTGGCAGGTGTGCCAGTTTCAATCTGCATATCTGGTCTAAAATCAACTCTGTTGGAGAGGCATTGGGAAGAAAGGTGGAAATTAGCTTAATAAAAAAATTCTCAATTCTGCTAGCTGAATGGTTTCTGGAGTGCCATGGATGTTAACCTTGTTACAACTGGAATGCTCCTTCACGTCAGCCATTTTTGCCTTGAGCCACTCCACATCCTCCTTTCTTTCAGTGTGAGCATCAACCAGCTCATTAAATGTGGCGGCAAAGTCCCCCATGCCAATTTCAATGTGACTAACCCTGTTGACTATCTCATTTAAAGAGGTGAAATTTGCTTAAATAGAGCTTTGTAAAGACCCAAGCATTTCCTTCAATATGGTATCCATAATGGGCTAATTAAGAGTGGGAAATGCAGTTATAGAGGAATAGGTGGCACTAGAATCTTCATAAGTACAGGCAGCTGCAGACTCTAGAGGTGCCAAAGGATGCTGGTATGCCCAACCGCTGCAGCTGTACCTCTTCTCTCTCCCTGCTGACATGCTGCTGCCAATCCTGAGCCGGCATCATCATGGCTGAAGTAGTGAGAGGTGAGGAGGGGGGGAAGAACTCTATCATTTTCCTAGGCTTCCCCTGCTCCTTCCTCTTTCTCAACTTCTCCTTGCGTTCCTGTGACTTGAGTTGAGCAGGATCGCTAGACAGGCGATACCCGCTCCTGTTGTGCAGAGACAAGTCAGTAGGCAGCCATCTTGCTGCTTGGCTGCCGACCATGCTCCCCATTTGTTTTATTTTATTTACCTCTCCCACAATGCACAAATGTAAACCCAACTGCTATCTGTGAGCCAACACAAGACAATTTGTTTTCTCAGAAGCTCTGAAACAGATGCTCATTGTGTTTGTATTGTTCTTCCTGCAGACAGTGAAAACTGCATGAAATGTCCTGATGAACAATGGCCAAATGCGAAGAAGGATCGGTGTGTTCCAAAGTTGATGGAGTTTCTCTCCTACACGGATGATACCATTGTTGCAGTATTTTCAGTTGTCTCCATCATCTGTTGTCTTCTGACTGGTTTAATATTGGGGATATTTATACATTACCAGGACACCCCTATTGTTAAAGCTAATAACAGGAACCTGAGCTATGTTCTCCTGGTCTCCATCATGCTGAGCTTCCTCTGTGTCTTCTTGTTCCTTGGCCATCCAGTAGATGTAACCTGCATGCTGCGTGTAACCTCTTTTGGTGTAATCTTCTCAGTTGCCGTTTCTGCTCTACTTGCCAAAAGTATCATGGTGTGTACTGCTTTTAAAGCCACCAAACCTGGGAGTCCCTGGAGAAAATGGATGGGAACGAAACTGCCCAATTGTATAATTTGTGTATTTTCATTGGTTCAAGTCATAATCTGTGTCACTTGGTTGTCTATTTCTCCTCCCTTCCAGGATCGGGACATTCACTCTTATCAGAGAAAGATCATCATTCAATGTAATGAGGGTTCAATTATCGGCTTCTACTCTGTCCTGGGATATATGGGACTTCTGGCAGCTGTGAGTTTCAATATAGCTTTTTTAGCCAGGACATTACCAGACAGTTTTAATGAGGCCAAGTACATCACCTTCAGCATGCTGGTGTTCTGCAGTGTCTGGATTGCCATGATCCCGACCTATCTGAGCACCAGAGGGAAATACATGGTGGCTGTGGAGGTTTTTGCTATAATAGCATCAAGTATTGGACTTCTTGGCTGTATATTTTTCCCAAAATGTTACATAATTCTGTTCAGACCCGACCTGAATACAAAAATAGTTATCCGCTAATATGTATGGAGCAATATTGGGTTGCCAGTAGTTATAGCATTATCTTTATTATTGTTAATTTTAGTATTTTGTTATTGTATTGAGAATGAACATTGTTAAATGTATTTCCTCAATAAAGAGGAACTACAGTGACCAGAGGGGATAAAGTATCCAAAACATCCTAAAGTATCAGATATCAGAGACATCCATCACTCTTCAAGAGGGGGAAGATTTTACTCACCACCTTCCAGAAAGATAAATATTAACTATTTGCCGCCCACCCACCGTCAAATGACGGCAGGGCGGTGCGGCTCTCATTCTGGGACACCATCATACGATGGTGTCCCAGAACAGCCACTCTCGCATGCCCATCGAGGCACGTGGCGTGGTAATCGTGGCCTCGCTGTGTTGCTAGGACACGGCACGACCCCGATCTCTGTAAAGAGCCACGCCCGCAGCTCTTTAACCATGTGATTGGCTGTGTCCAATTACAACCAGTCACATGTAAACACGGAGATGCCGGTAATTGGTGCTCCTCGCCTCACACTAACAGAGTGTGTGGCGAGGAGAGCCAATCAGAGGCATCTCCTCACAGGAGACATCAACACATGTAATCAGGGCACTGATCATCAGTGCCCTGATTACAATAGTGACACCAGTGCCACAAATCAGTGCCAGCGATGAGTGCCCACCAGTGCCAACAACCAGTGCCCACCACTGCCAGCAATCAGTGCCCACCACTGCCCACAAGTGCCACCAATCGGTGCCCATTAGTGATGTCAGTCCATGCTGGCTATCAGTCCCGCCTATCAGTGCTGCCCATAATTGCCCATCACTGCTGTCCATCAATGCCCATCAGTGTCACCCATCGGTGCCACCCATCAATGCCCATCAGTGCCCATCAGTACCACCTATCCATGCCACCTATCAGTGCCCACCAGTGCTGCCTATCAGTGCCCACCAGTGCCGTCTATCAGTACCCACCAGTGCCACCTATTAGTGCCCATCAGTGCCACCTAACAGTGCCCATCAGTGCCGCCTATCAGTGCTCATCAGTGCCACCTATCAGTGCCCATAAGTGCAACATATTAGTGCCTCCTCATTAGTGCCACCTAATCAGTGCCCATACGTGCTGCCTCATCAGTGCCAATAAGTGCCACCTCATCAATGCCCACCAGTTCAGCCTGTCAGTGCCCATCAGTGCCGCCTCATCAGCGCACATTAGTGAAGGAGAAAAATTACTTAATTACAAAATTTACTGACAGAAACTAAGTAAAAACATTTTTATTGTAATTTTTTGGTCTTTTTTTTGTTCTTTAAATAAAAAACCCAGCAGTGATTAAATACCACCAAAAGAAAGCTCTATTTGTGTGAAGAAAATGATAAAAATGTCATCTGGGTACAGTGTAGCATGACCGCGCAATTGTCATTCAAAGTGTGACAGAGCTGAAAGCTGAAATATGGCCTGGGCAGGAAGGGGGTGTAAGTGCCCTGTAGGCAAGTGGTTAAACATGTTCTTCTATAAGCTGATATTAATGTCATTATTTTAGTTTCAGAGATACTTTAATTTTATTGTATGTAGATGACTCTGTCTATATTAATAAATACATTTTGTTGGTATATTCTTAAAATCATTTTTAATATTAGTTAAAATTGATGAGATCATGTTCTCAGCAAGTTTGCATTTTAAGTGATTATTTGACTTCATTTTAAAGGATATTTTCATGATAGGACCTAATAAGAAATCTTTCTCCTTGTATATGTTTCTTTGTAAACTGCTGCCACAAGGGAGTATTCCGCTTCCCCATACAATGCTGCAGAGACAACACTCCTACCCCACAACTTGCCAGATGCTGATATGAAAACTTAGCTAAACAAAGCTAACAACTGGTTCCAGGTGCTCATTGATCAAAGTTTTATTCTGAAGAAGACATTAAACATTAGAATTATGATAGCTTAATATGTTATGATATGAATTTCTTACTCATAAGGGCCTCATAATAAAGTATTTATCTCCAATATCTAATAGTCAGACGTGTCAAAGAAAAAGCTAAAAAGATTAGGAAGTAGCAATCCCCCCAATCCCTTCCTATAATTATTCAAAAAATACACACTAAGAACAATACTGCATAAAAATACCATAATATATAAATAACCCCCCCCCCCAAAAAAAAATGTCATATTATTAATCAATGTTCCTCAGATAAATAAATCACTCTTTCACAAAACGTATTAAATGTGCAAATAATAAAGTGCCAAACAGTGTAAGATGAATACATAGATCTACATTGATTTAACATACAAAAGCTCACCCCACAATAAAAGTGCCCAAAAAATCAAATTCCCTTAAATCATGTACAACGTGTGAAAATCAAGCCCCCCACAATACTAAGTGCAATAAATCCCCTCCTCAGTGACACGGTAGAAGATTGTTTCTTTGTGTTCTTCAAGCGATCTCTTCATGAACCTTCCAATTCGTCATCCAATCACCTTATAAGTCTGACCTCTCCAATGAATAAGTTGGTCATAGAGAGCTTGTTGCATATAAAAAATCATTAACTCGGCTCCACATAGACAAATGCAGTCAGTCACACATGAAACAAAAGCACACTTTTCTATAGAGAAGCCCTGCTGTCAAAAATCAGTTCAGCATAAAAGAGAGGTCCTATCATCACAAAACAATAATCAATATACCCGAAAAGAAATACAAACACCAAAATCCCCCCCCCCCCCCCCGAAACAAGAACCAGAAGAAAGGGAAGCAAGGCAGTAAAAAAATATTGATACTTGCCTGGCAGAGGTGATGGCTACAAGGAATATCACCTAGGTGAGAGTAGAGAGAGGAGTGTCTATAATGGGTTACAAAGACCATTTCTGGAGCCCAGAGAGGACCAGATTTCCATGGATGAACTGAACAGTGGACCCTCTGTGGTATTTGTACATTCCAGAGGATGGGAACCCATAAAAGGACTGAGGAAGCGAGTCTATGTACACACCCCAGATCTTCACCAGAGACCCCACAAAAGGCAGAAACTTCACCTTTGATAATAGTGAGAGTCAATCGCTAGTCCAGACCCAGTCATTTTCCCACCCACCATCACTGTTTTGCTATGGTTTTATTATTATTTTTTTTTTTTTTCCTTTTCTTATTTATTTATTTTTTATTTTATTTTTACTTTTTCCTTCTAAGGCTGTTCTTGCCCTGATCAAACAAACCATGACAGGGAAGGCAAGGCTACAACTAAATGCTTTTAAGTCATCATATCTATGGATTAGTGGGTGTCAAGGCTGTCCATTGGCTGGAGGTGACCAGTATGCCCTTGAGGTACTAGACTGCCCTGCTGTACATGTCTTGTAAGGGAAATTACCTTGATTAATAGATAATCAGTAGGTAAAGTGATGATAATTGAAGAGTTATGCCGCATACACACGACCGGTCTTTCCATCAGAATGAACTCTGATGGTCTTTCTGACAGAGTTCTGCTGAAATGGAGTTGTCTACACACGATCACACCAAAGTCCTTTCGTTTAGAATGCGATGAAGTACGACAGGACTAGAAAAAGGAAGTTCAATAGCCAGTAGCCAATAGCTGCCCTTGCGTCGTTTTTGGTACGTCAGAATAGCATACAGACGAGTGGTTTTCCCGATAGGAACTGATTCCGTTGGAAAGATTTGAAACATGTATTATTTCTAGATCCATCAGAATTTTTGAAAGAAAAAGTCAGATGAAGCCCACACACGAGCGGGATGTCCGATGAAACGATTTTGTCGGACTTTTCCTGCCGGAAAGTCCGATCATGTGTACAC
Organism: Lithobates clamitans; assembly: GCA_037952925.1. Classification (NCBI taxonomy): domain Eukaryota; kingdom Metazoa; phylum Chordata; class Amphibia; order Anura; family Ranidae; genus Lithobates; species Lithobates clamitans. The sequence goes on along the minus strand of JBBGZY010000214.1, from coordinate 6,632,903 downwards.
GGCATTAGCCATCACTCAGTTGTTGCAGACAGATATTGGTCCAATGATTTTTGGTTGTGAAGATTTGTGGACACAGACAGGACACCTAAGAAAATGTACCCCATCACTGCAATCCAAAGAACTTAAGCATGTTGATGTAAACCCAATCACCTAAATCTCATATAAGCTTTAACCTGATAGCATTACCTGCCAAACCTATTTTTTTAATCACTAGTTTTTATGAAAATAGCAGCTGGTGATACTGATATAAAGTCCTTGTTTGGACACTTTGAATTATGTGGTGATAATGCTCTGCCCACAATTCCTGCCTGTCTATCACTCTGTTACATATTTTCCCAAAGAATCTGTACTGATGCACATTGTCCAGGATTCTTCTACTGTTGTCATTTAAAGTGAACTTTCATCTTAAAGCCAAATCATCTGCAAAGCAGATTTAAAAAAAAATCAGTTGCTGAAAAAAAGAAAAATACTTACCTCAGCCCCAGCCTCCAATGTTTCAAAGAGGAGTGGGTGACCGTGCCTCACTGCTGCCCCCTGGGATAGCTGGACACCAGAAATCCAGTGAGAATATGCCTAATGCCGCGTACACATGACCTGACTTTCCGGCAGAAAAGGTCAGATGGAATCGTTTCATCGGATAGTCCGATCGTGTGTGGGTTTCATCAGTCTTTTTCTTTCTAAAATTCTGACGGACCTAGAAATAGAACATGTTTCAAATCTTTCCGACGGAATCAGTTCCTTTCGGGAAAACTGCTCGTGCGTATGCTATTCCGACGGATCAAAAATGACGGCTATTGGCTACTGGCTATTGAACTTCCCTTTTTCTAGTCCCGTCATACATCATCATGTTCTAAACAATCAAACTTTGGTGTGATCGTGTGTAGGCAAGTCCGTTTCAGCGGAATTCCAATGGAAAGACCGGTCGTGTATACGCGGCATTTCAATGGGCCTCTTGTTTTCACTCCATAATACTCAATGTTGTAATCTTACACAGACAGAGCTCTCTCTATATTACATGTATATACTGTACAGGGCCGTGGGTTACAGCTGTGCTCATAATTCTACATACCCCTGGCAGAATTTGTAAGATGTGGATTATTTTTTTAAGAAAACATATTTATTTAATTTTTCTGAGATTCCAATTAAACATCTCAAAATAGCATAATCCTAATTAGTGAAGGAATCACCAGACAAAAGTCTTTGTGATCACAATGCACTTCCTGACCTTTGAACTCAGGTCATCTGGCTTACAAGGCCAATAAGTTAAGATTTGGATGATCCACCCCCCTCCCCCTCTATAATAGGATGAGGTCACATCAGCCATAGTGACATGTGCTTTATCTGTGATGGGGAAGATATAAGGAGTACTGCTGATAAAGTGCACAGGAAGAGATTAGTGTAGGGATTGTAGGGATTGGCAGGTCTGTTTTAGTAAATGTAAACCCTTACTGAATGCCATAGAGGTATTGAGAAAGAATTCATGAAATTATAAGTTATGGTAATTATTTGTGTAAAGGAAATGTGGAAGTTCTATATATAATTGTATTGTATTTTGTATGTATTGTACATTGCCCTCACTGTGCACACGGCACTAATAATGTTTTCATTACATGTTTACATTCTTTCGAGTCCTGGTTAGAGCTAGCCTGCCTATGTTACAACCCTTGTCACCATACAAGTACAATTGTAATATTAATGTGATACCTACGTAATCATGTGTATAAAAACCTTCAATTGTGTCATAATAAAGCAGAACAGTAATTTGGAAAGATGTGGAGTGTATCTTTTGTGTCTGTTCTCTACTGCAGTAGTTATTATTAATTTGGAACCACTAATCAATATGAGGATAGGAGTTACCTATCTATAAATGTCCATGTCATTTGTATCTTTGCTTATTATAATATGTCTGTGTAATGTAAGGCTGACGTGTCATTAGGAAAACCTTTTACCCAACTCCATGTCATTTCATGTCTTGTCAGATACAGTTGTAATCTGATTAAACTTTGTAATATCTGTCATGTTTGTCAGTGGAAACTGTTATCATATCAATGTGACCTTTGTCATGTGACTATCTCCATGTTATGAGAATTCATTGTCTCAAGGTACACCTATAATGATTAGGACATAAAAAGAGATTTCATTCAATAAAATAATACATAATGAGATTCCTTATGAAGTCTGTACTCTGTGACATCACATAACCTTACACCATCTGACAATTTCCTGACCAATCATATCACACATCCATAATATATAAATAAAATATTCATCATACAAATATGCGCCATTTCTTCTGCAATATCACCTTTAACCATTTTGATGTCAGAACCATTTTTTCTGCACAAATAATAAAATGCACATTTTAAGCCTGAAGATGGGGTAAACTCCCTAAATATTATATATTGTCTGAAAGCAGAGAACCTGGAGAATAACATGTTGGTAGTTTTATGTCACACGTTTATAATGAAATTGCTTATAAAACACATATTTTCACTAAAGAAAATACACTAAAGTTAATTTTAGTGCACATAAATGCAATATATTACCCATTTTTTTTTCAGAATACAACATATTTATTTATTTATTTTTTAGGTGCATTTTGAAACATTACATATACTGAATTTAAAAATGTTTAAAGCCTATCTTCATCTAATACACTGGGGTGGTATTCTCACCTCTTAGAGCAGTGGTCTCCAAACTGTGGCCGGGGGGGCCGGATGCGGCACTTTGCTTGCTTTTTTTTTTTTTTTTTTTACATATCAGTCGTCAGAAGATCTTTGCAGTATGATAAAAAAGATAAATAAATAAGTTAATAAAATAAAGTAATTTTAGAGATATCTTACAACCATATTTACTATACACTAGTTGGGATTCTAGATGTAAGATTAGAGAAATAAATCAAGTTATTAGACTAAGTATCCACAGGAATATTTTAGGAAATAATAAAAGAAAAGGAGAGGGAGGAGAGATAAAGATGGAAAGAAGGAAAGAAGAGAAAAAAAAAAAAGAGAGTTTCCCGGGATGATGATCCAGCTCTTATTAGGTATACAAATATAATAAATATTTCAGTAATAATATGATATATATCTTAGTGTGGTAACAACAGAGATTGGTCAAAATCTGTAGGGAGGTAGTTTTTAACCCATGGTTGCCAAATTTTGCGAAATTTATTTATTTTATTTTCTTCAATAGCTGTCATCTTGGCGTATAAAAGTGCTCTGTTCATTCTGTGTTTAGCTTCAGCAAGAATTAGATTTTGGGACTTCCACGCCTTGGCAATCGTTTGTTTAGCTGCAGTGCTAAGTTGGATAAACAATTGGAATTGAGTATGGGTGAGTATTGTGGGTTTAAGGTTTAGGAGTGCCGTTGCAGGATCTGGAGGAATCGTGATTTCCAGGGCTTTAGAAGCCATAAGAAATATATTCTTTCAGAATTCTTCAACTACGGGGCATTGCCACCATATGTGAAAATGTGTTCCTGCTGTGTCACATCCTCTAAAGCAAATAGGTGAATATGTGGGGACAAATTTAGCTATTCTAGCTGGTACAAGGTACCAGCGTGCTAGAACCTTGTAATTAGTTTCTGCAGCAAAACAATTTGGAGAGGAAGTTTTGGTGGCTGACCATATATTCGACCAATCTTGTTTATTAAACACTCGATTCATATCTTGTGCCCATTTAGTTGTGTATGAGGGTAGAAACTCACTAGATATCATATTAAGTTGGGAATATAATATTGAGATAAGTCCTCTAATGTGTGGATCACTTATACAAATCCGCTCAAATTGAGTCATTTGATTAAGAGTTGAGCCTGTACTAAGAAGTGGTTCAAAAAAATATCGAAATATTTCAGTTTTAGGTAACCCAAAGGTTTCACATAGTACAGGAAATGTATAAATAGCTTTAGTCAAGGAAAGATTGTATAAACGAGTCAGGTTCGTAGAGGTCCATGCAGAGAATGATTTTGGGAATTTCCAGGCAGGATAAAAGGCTGGATTATTAAGAAATGAAAGCAAGGGATTATGTGTTGATTGAAGATTATGTGCAAATTTACATTTATCCCATACTGCTAGGGTCTGTTTCGTGATAGGATTAGAAAGATGTATTCTATCAGCAGGACAGAGCCAAAACATATTTACCACTGAGATAGGGTCACTTTCCACTGATTCAATAGCTACCCATAGGGGAGCTTCTACAGAAGTATGATACTTGGGTATAAGTGCTAGCTGTGCAGCGTAGAAATAGGAGAAAAAGTTGGGCAATCCCAAACCACCACTCAATTTATTAAGGTAAAGCGTAGATTTAGGTATACAAGGTTTGGTGGTACCCCAAATGAAGGACATAACTCTACGTTGAGTAAGTCTAAGAAAGTAAGATGGTAAAGAAATAGGGAGTACCCTAAATAAATATAAGAATTTTGGCAGGATTGACATCTTTACCGCATTAATCCTTCCCAACCATGACAATGATAGAAGAGCCCATTGTTTCAGGAAGCTGGAAGTTTGTTTAAGGAGGGGTAAGTAATTTGCTGCAAAAAGGTCTTTAAGAGAGATTGTGAGTTTTATTCCTAGGTATGGAAGCTGCTTTGGAACCCAAGTAAAGGGTAAGGAAGTTTGTGCCTGCCGAAGTTCTAATTGAGATAAGGAAATATTTATTGCATTTGATTTTGTTGGATTAACATGTAGTCCTGATATTTGGGTAAAATTATCTAGTGTTTTAGTAGATTAGGGGTGGATATATGGGGATGAGACAAAAAATATGAGAATGTCAACCGCAAAGAGACATAGTTTATGGTGATAACCACCTAGTTCGATACCTTTAATGTCAGGATTGGTTCTAATAAGGTGTGCCAGGGGTTCTATTATTAGGGCAAAAAGTAGAGGGGAAAGAGGGCATCCTTGTCTAGTGCCTCTTTTGATATCAATCATTGTTGACTTATAGCCTGCATATTTGATATATGCTCTAGGATTATTGTATAAGGATGAGACCCAGGTTAAAAAATAGTTTCCAAATCCCCATTTACCAAGGACATATTCCATATAAGGCCACGTAACTGAATCGAATGCTTTCCTTATGTCTAAGGATACAAGGCAAGCTGGGATTCGTCTAGTTTTAGCCGCATTAATAAGTAAGAGTGCTCTCCTGATATTATCTCCAGCTTGGCGTTTAGGCATAAAGCCTGTTTGGTCTTTATGGATTAGTAGGCCAATAATATTATTCAGTCTAGTGGCCAAAATTTTAGCAATTAATTTTATATCGAGATTTAGGAGGGATATAGGACGATAATTAGTCCAGGAGGTGGAGTCAGAATGTGGTTTGGGGATCATTGCTATTATAGAGGTGAGAGTCTCTGTTCTAAATGAGTTACCTTTAAGGATCGAATTGAAGGCTTTAGTTAAGACAGGTGTTAATATTGATGCAAATTGTCTATAATATGTTGCTGAAAATCCATCTGGGCCTGGTCTTTTATGTAATTTTAAAGATTTTATTGTGTTAAGGACTTCAGTATCTGTAATTGGACATTCAAGAAGATCTTTCTGTTGTTGATCAAGGTTAGGAAGCGTGATATTGGAGAACAGTGTGTCTGCTTTAGTTTTCGTATTCAAAGTTTTTTATTGAAAAGCAGACATGAATTACAACAGGCAATATTTATATGACATGTAGTAGTAAGAATTATACAGGTTTCTGTTCTGCGACATGTGTATTACAGTAGGTAACAAATACATATCAGAAATAAAATGTCCAGAGGATATTCCTCGCAGAGATATCTTTAGCCGTAACATATCTGTTTCTATTAATAACTAGAGGGGTATTGGAAAAATAACAAAAAAAAAATTAAAGTTTTATTTGTTTGCTCGATATGAGCATCTGCGAGTATATGCATAGTCAAAATCTAGCAGTTGTTTCGTAAGTTGTAGAAAACATTACCAGTGATGTATCCGGAGGAGAAATATAAAGTAGAAAATGTAGAGTGAGAATAGTGGCAGGGATAGGATAGTTAGAGAGAGATTAGGAATAAGGAGTGGAAGAGGGAGGGGTGGCCGGGGGGGCCGCACAAACCAAAGAAGCATCATTAAGTCTGTCTAATGTTGTTGTGACCTATCTATGGTTCAAGGAGTTGTTTGTCGAAGTCCGGGGGTAAGAAGTGTTCGGCCCAGGAGCTCCAGATTTTAAGATGTTGGGGGATTTTATCGAGGATTGTTGCTTCTATTTTACTGTGGATCATGGCTTGTGTGACCCTATTGGTGACTTCAGGTAGGGCGAGTTTTGGGGTTTTCCAGGCCCTGGCAATCGTTTGTTTGGCTGCCGTCGTGAGCTGAAGGAGAAGACGGGTCTGGGATCTGGTGAGATCCGAGGGGATAAGATTCAGCAATGCAAGAGCCGGATCAGGGTCAATTGGATGTTGAAATAAGGTGGAAGCCATACGGAATATTGCAGCCCAAAATTCCTGTACTATTGGGCATGTCCACCATATGTGTACATGGGTACCCCGTTCGTTACAGCCACGGAAACAGGTATCAGGATAGCTTGGAAGAAATCTGGAGATCCTGGCCGGGACCAAGTACCATCTCATGAGTACTTTGTAGTTCGCTTCTTGGGCTATTATGTTGTGGGATGATATTTTCGTATTGGACCAGATATCAGACCAGTCCTCTGGATTAAGATCTAATGAGAGGTCTGTGGACCACTTTACAGCGTAAGAGGGAAGGTTGGTTAGGGGAGAGGTCAGGTGAGTATATAGGAGGGAAATCAGTCCCGGAGCATGAGGGTCAGAGTTGCAGATTCCTTCAAAAACAGACAGATCATCTAATGAGGTATGTGAGCCTATAGTTGTACGAATAAAGTGGGTTATCTGTAAATATCTAAATATTTCTGTAGGGGGAATGTCAGCATTGTTTTGTAGCGAGGTAAATGTCTTAATGGTAGATCCAGTTGTAAGATCGCACACACGATATAGTCCCGCCCTAAGCCAGATTTGAAACGATCTTGGATTGGTTTGGGCCGGATAAAATTTTGGGTGGTCTAGGAATGAGAGTAACGGGGAGTGAGCGGATTGTAATTTAAATGGACCTCGGAGTTTGTCCCACAATTTAAGAGAGTGTCCTGTAATGGGGTTACTGACTGGGCCTCGCGTTGAAGGGGGCAGCCATAATATGTTAAACACTTTAAGGGGGTGAAGGTCAATGGCTTCCAAACTAACCCAGAGTGGAGTTTCACTTTTTGCATGATATAGAGTTATCTGGGCTAGCTGAGCTGCATGATAGTATCTCAAAAAGTTAGGCAGACCCAACCCTCCCTTGAGTTTACTACGAAGTAGTATAGCTTTAGCTACTCTAGGTCTAGTAGAGCCCCAGATATATTTGGACACTTTTGTCTGAATGATGCGGTGGTAGTATGAGGGAATAGGAATCGGGAGGACTCTATATAAATAAAGTAGTTTTGGTAGCATAGACATTTTTACAGCCGCAATCCGGCCTAACCATGAGATACATAGTGGGCGCCAAGATTCTAATAAACTGGTTATGTGTTTTAACATAGGGAGGTAGTTGGCTCGAAACAGGTGGTTTGGGTCGCTAGCTAGCTTGATACCAAGGTATGCAATTGTGGTCGTTGACCAGGTGAAAGGGAAGAGTTCTCGTAAATGTTCTAATTCTGAATGTGGTAGGGACACGTTGAGGGCCTTAGATTTAGATTGATTGACTTCCAATCCAGATATTAGCGCAAATTTATCTAGAAGGTGAATTAGATTCGGAAGTGTGGTTCGTGGGGATGTGACAAATAATAGTGCATCGTCGGCAAATAGGCATAGTTTATGTGATGTAGAGGCTACCTCTAAGCCTTTAATATTTGGGTTTGCTCTAAGGAGAGCTGCTAGTGGTTCGATCGCTAATGCGAACACTAGAGGGGAGAGGGGGCACCCTTGTCTTGTGCCTCGTTGTATTTGAAAGTAGTCCGAACGGTATCCTGAATATTTAACATATGCTCGTGGTTGGTTGTAAAGGGAGTCTACCCATTGTAAAAAGTTAGGGCCAAATCCCCATCTTTGTAGTATATAGTGGAGGTAAGGCCAAGAAACAGTGTCGAATGCCTTACGAATGTCAAGAGAGAGGAGATGCATAGGGATTTGGCGTGTTCGAGCTAGGTGTTGGAGCAGGATGACACGACGGATATTATCACTGGCCTGACGTTTTGGAATGAAGCCTACTTGGTCTTTGTGTATAAGGCCACCTATAATTGGGTTGAGGCGTAATGCCATAATTTTGGCTAGAATTTTTATGTCTAGATTAAGTAGGGATATAGGCCTGTAATTTGACCACAGAGAATTGTCTGAGTTAGGCTTAGGTATCATAGAGATAATGGCTGTCAACGTGTCCCGACCAAAGGAGTGTTGTTTAAGGAGAGCGTTAAAAGTGTTAGTGAGAAGGGGGGCTAGAATGGGAGCAAATTTTTTAAAATATGAAGCAGAAAGACCGTCGGGGCCCGGTCTTTTGTGTGGTTTAAGAGACTTTATAGCAATAAGAACTTCTTCGGACGTGATGGGACATTCCATAGACTCTTTATTGGCCTCCGACAACTTCGGGAGTGTAATGTTTTGAAACAATACCTCAGCTTGTGTCGCCGAGAAGGTACGTGTTGGGGTATATAGCTCAGCTAGCTTTCTGCGGAATTCAGAAAGCACCTTCACTGGATTGCTCGTGAAGTTATCTTTGGCCAATTTGAGCCTGATGGGATTGTGTATTCTTTCCGGTTGACGTAGTCTCAATGCGAGGAAAGTATCTGGCTTGTTGGCTTTATTATAAATTGTGTGGTTGGATCTGCGAATGGCTTTGTCTGCTGATTCTGCCAAGAGCAGGTCCAACTCTGTTTTCGTCTTTTCTAACAGAATTCTGTGAGGTTCAGTTGGAGTGGATTGGAATTGGAGGAAGAGGCGGTGAAAATCTGCTTCTAATTGCTGGATTCTAAGTTTTTTATCTCTTTTGAGGTGAGTAGATACAGATATGCAGGTCCCTCTAATTACGGGTTTGTGTGCCTCCCATAATAGGACTGGTGAGATATCAGGAGTGGAATTATGTTTTATGTATTCTTTAAGAGCCAGTTCTATATCGAAACAGTATGATTGGTTAGTTAAGTATGCCTCATTTATACACCATGTACGGTCTCTAGACTGAGGGATCAGGGCAGAGACAGTTGTGATCACTGCACAGTGGTCTGACCAGGTAATCGGAATAATGCTTGAGTGGAGTAGGGTTGGTGAGGATGCAACAGGTATAAAGATATGATCGATCCTTGAAAAGGATTTGTGTGGGTATGAATAAAAAGTAAAGTTTTTCTTGGCTGGGTTACATTCTCTCCATGTGTCTAATAAAGAGGCTTGCTGGAATATTTTGCGAAATAATATAGAAGGGGAATATTGTTCAGGGGTATAAGGAGATTTGTCAAGGTGTGGATGTAGCACTTGATTGGAATCACCGCATATAAAAAGGGAGCCCTTGCAATGCGTTCGTATTACTTGTAGGAGATGTTTGAAGAAGGGATTAGGATTGTTATTGGGGGCATAGTAAGAGACTATAGTGGACATCACGTCTTGTAAATGACCAACTAAAATAATATAGCGACCTTCAGGGTCTTTAATTTCTTTTGTTAGGGTGAATGGAAGGGTGCGGTGAAATGCAATGAGGACGCCACGTTGTTTAGTGGCAGCCGAGGCGGAGAACACTTGGGGATATTTAGAACTGAAGTATTTAGGGGTTGCCTGGATTGTAAAGTGTGTTTCCTGTAGGGCTACTACGCTGGCTTTCAGGTGTGCGAAGGTGCGAAAGGCCTTAACCCTTTTATTTGGGGAATTGAGTCCCTTAACATTAAGGGAGAGTATGTTCAGAGGGGCCATTGATGTGGGTAGGGAAAAATACTAAGGGTAGATGTCTGAGGATCATGCGGCCCACCCGACCTAGTAGAGAATGGGGAAGGAAATGGAAAAAAAAGGTGTGAGGAAAAGAAAAAGGAGAGGAGAGAGGATAGAGCATGTTTTTTGTAAAGAAAGTAAGGAAGTGTAATAACACTTGGTGCGTTGGACATGTTAGCCCAACAGGTAGATGCCCATACTTCCAGACCAGCCAGCTGGCGAGGGAGCATGTGCATCCTATAGGGGGGTGCAGTGACAATTCCCCGCCGCAGGTCGGGAAAAGTTAAGGAGCTGTAGCGCTCAAACAATACAAACAGTATACACTAAGACCGTGTTATTGTATTTAGTTGTGAGGTATCGGCAATAACCCCACTTTGGTGAGAAAGGTTTCAGTGCCAAACAAGTGGTACATCTGAATTCAGAATCACCAGAGGGGATGAGGGGATCTAAAAGTAATTGAAATCAACTTAACTATGCCTATATAAGTTGTATAGTTAGCATCTTTGAAACCTTAGGTTAAACAAGCAAGATTAAACCAAACAAAGCAAAAAGAAAATAAAAAAGAAAACAGAGTATTCAGAACATTTACACCCTATAGTGGGAATAGGGGGATCATATATGTTGAGTCCCATAACAGTGAGAAATCTTACCAGGACACAAACGTCTGAGTCTCGGTGGTGTAAAATAATAAAAAGAATAGAAAAAATAATAAGAAAAAAATATATAAAAGAAAAGAGAAAAAAAAATTTTTCACAACTATCTCAGTTCGTTGAGACATCAACCGTGAAACCAGGAGTTCTCCTGAAGTGTTGAATAAGAGTAATAGATGTTAGGTTCTTCAGCGAGACGTGTGTGCTTTAGGATCAAAAAGGCTTGCTTGACGAGACGGTGTTCCTTTTCGGATCGAGGAAGGACCAGCTTGGTTCCGTTTAGGAGTGGCGGTGTAAGGGTAGGATGCAGAGCGGGCTGGAATAGGTGGTAGTGCAGTTTCGGATTGATGAACAGGGGGCGACAGGTGTAGTGATTCAAGAAGACGCTGCAGTGCTTCTGGGGATGTGGAGGAGTGTTGCTGCCCCTGGTACGTGAACTGAAGAGAAAAGGGGAAACGCCAGGTATACTTTATCTGATGCTGTATCAGGATTTGTAATTGCGGCTTCATGGCTTAGCAATGGTAAGGGGTGCCAGGTCAGAGAAAAGTTGGTAGTTGTGGTCTTGGAACTGGAGAGCGTCTTTATTCCGGGCTGCTGCGAGTAGTTGTTCTTTAGTGCGGAAAAAGTGCAGCTTAATTATTATGTCCCGTGGAGGGCCGTCTTGTTGGCGACGGGTAAGCGCCCTGTGAATTCTGTCAAATTCCAGGCGTTCAATGGGTATGGAAGGACAAAGTTCCTGGAAAAGGGCTGTAGTGAAGGATTGTATATCCTCAACCACTTCTGGGATACCCCGGAGGCGTAAATTTGACCTGCGAGATCTGTTCTCGGCGTCCTCTAAACGTGAGAGCAATGTAGCATTTTCCTCACGGAGGGCTGCCTGTTCCTGAGCATGTTCTTGTATAGTGAGTTCTATGTCATCTACTCTGGTTTCCAGGTCTGCTGTGCGCTGGCCTAGTTCTCGTATCTCCCGTGACAGTCTATTTGTTATTTGGTCAGATGTGGCTTTCAGAGCCTTGTTTAACATCTTCTCCATGTGTTTTAGAAAATCAGGCTGTGACATACCTTGTTGTGCAGGGATAGGAGAACCGCTGTATATAGAGTCTGCAGCATCGTCCTCCTCACTGTCTGCCTGCTCCGTTCTGGCTGGAGATGCAGTTTGCTGTTTGGAGAGAGCTTTCGCCGCCATCTTGGATGAGGCGCGGGCTAAGGCCTCCTTGATCGGTTTGGTCTTATGTTTACCCTTGTGACCCGTCAAAACCATCCCGGTTGTGGCTCGGGTGACGCTGGGGGTGATCACCGGTATTCGGATGCGGTTAGGCGGTCTGAGGACGTTATACGGTCCCGATTCTGCGGCGGGAAGTGCGGAGCTCTAAGAGGTAACGTCCTCCATGCTGAGCCTCGCGCATGCGCCCCTTCCGTCTGCTTTAGTTTTATCAAAATTTGAGACAGAAGAATATAGTTTAGATAACTTAGAGTGAAAAATTTCAAGTATTTTCACTGGGTTACTAGTGTAAGATTCCCGGGATACTTTCAATCTGATAGGCGTATGTATATGTTGTGAATTTTTTAAAATTCTGGCCATAGGTGTATCAGGTTTATTTGCCCTGCGATATTGAACATGCTGGCGTTTACTTATAAGTTTATCTGCGGTATCAGTAAGAAAAAGATCTAGATCCAGGCGGGCTTTTTCTAGTTTGGTACTATTGGTAGCATTCGGGGAGGTTTGAAAAGTTTGATGACAGTCATTAACCACTTCAGCCCCGGAAGGATTTACCCCCTTCCTGACCAGAGCACTTTTTACAATTCGGCACTGCGTCGCTTTAACTGCTAATTGCGCGGTCATGCAATGCTGTACCCAAACGAAATTTGCGTCCTTTTCTTCCCACAAATAGAGCTTTCTTTTGATGGTATTTGATCACCTCTGCCGTTTTTATTTTTTGCGCTATACACGGAAAAAGACCGAAAATTTTGAAAAAAAATGATATTTTCTACTTTTTGTTCTAAAAAAAATCCAATAAACTCAATTTTAGTCATACATTTAGGCCAAAATGTATTCGGCCACATGTCTTTGGTAAAAAAAATGTCAATAAGTGTATATTTATTGGTTTGCGCAAAAGTTATAGCGTCTACAAACTAGGGTACATTTTCTGGAATTTACACAGCCTTTAATTTATGACTGCCTATGTCGATTCTTGAGGTGCTAAAATGGCAGGGCAGTACAAAACCCCCACAAATGACCCCATTTTGGAAAGTAGACACCCCAAGGAATTTGCTGAGAGGCATGTTGAGCCCATTGAATATTCATTTTTTTTGTCCCAAGTGATTGAATAATGACAAAAAAAAAAAAAAAAAAAAAAAAATTACAAAAAGTTGTCACTAAATGATATATTGCTCACACAGGCCATGGGCATATGTGGAATTGCACCCCAAAATACATTTAGCTGCTTCTCCTGAGTACGGGGATACCACATGTGTGGGACTTTTTGGGAGCCTAGCCGCGTACGGGGCCCCGAAAACCAAGCACCGCCTTCAGGATTTCTAAGGGCGTACATTTTTGATTTTACTCCTCACTACCTATCACGGTTTTGAAGGCCATAAAATGCCCAGATGACATAAAACCCCCCCAAATGACCCCATTTTGGAAAGTAGACACCCCAAGCTATTTGCTTTGAGGCATGTTGAGTCCATGGAATGTTTTATATTTTGACACAAGTTGCGGGAAAGTGACAATTTTTTTTTTTTTTTTTTTTTTTTTGCACAAAGTTGTCACTAAATGATATATTGCTCACACAGGCCATGGGCATATGTGGAATTGCACCCCAAAATACATTTAGCTGCTTCTCCTGAGTACGGGGATACCACATGTGTGGGACTTTTTGGGAGCCTAGCCGCGTACGGGACCCCGAAAACCAAGCACCGCCTTCAGGATTTCTAAGGGCGTACATTTTTGATTTTACTCCTCACTGCCTATCACAGTTTCGGAGGCCATGGAATGCCCAGGTGGCACAAACCCCCCCCAAATGACCCCATTTTGGAAAGTAGACACCCCAAGCTATTTGCTGAGAGGCATGGTGAGTATTTTGCAGCTCTCATTTGTTTTTGAAAATAAAGAAAGACGAGAAAAAAAAATTTTTTTTTTCTTTTTTCAATTTTCAAAACTTTGTGACAAAAAGTGAGGTCTGCAAAATACTCACTATACCTCTCAGCAAATAGCTTGGGGTGTCTACTTTCCAAAATGGGGTCATTTGGGGTTTTTTTTTGCCACCTGGGCATTCCATGGCCCCCGAAACTGTGATAGGCGGTGAAGAGTGAAATCAAAAATTTACGGCCTTAGAAAGCCTGAAGGCGGTGCTTGGTTTTCGGGGTCCCGTACGCGGCTAGGCTCCCAAAAAGTCTCACACATGTGGTATCCCCGTACTCAGGAGAAGCAGCAGAATGTATTTTGGGGTGTAATTTCACATATTCCCATGGCATGTTTGAGCAATATATCATTTAGTGACAACTTTGCGCAAAAAAAAATAAAAAAAATAAAAAATTGTCTCTTTCCCGCAACTTGTGTCACAATATAAATTATTCCATGGACTCAACATGACTCTCAGCAAATAGCTTGGGGTGTCTACTTTCCAAAATGGGGTCATTTGGGGGGGGTTTGAACTGTCCTGGCATTTTATGCACAACATCTAGAAGCTTATGTCACACATCACCCACTCTTCTAACCACTTGAAGACAAAGCCCTTTCTGACACTTATTGTTTACATAAAAAAATAATTTTTTTTTGCAAGAAAATTACTTTGAACCCCCAAACATTATATATTTTTTTTAAAGCAAATGCCCTACAGATTAAAATGGTGGGTGTTTCATTTTTTTTTTTCACACAGTATTTGCGCAGCGATTTTTCAAACGCATTTTTTGGGGAAAAAACACACTTTTTTACATTTTAATGCACTAAAACACACTATATTGCCCAAATGTTTGATGAGATAAAAAAGATGATCTTAGGCCGAGTACATAGATACCAAACATGACATGCTTTAAAATTGCGCACAAACGTGCAGTGGCGACAAACTAAATACATTTTTAAAAGCCTTTAAAAGCCTTTACAGGTTACCACTTTAGATTTACAGAGGAGGTCTACTGCTAAAATTACTGCCCTCGATCTGACCTTCGCGGCGATACCTCACATGCATGGTGCAATTGCTGTTTACATTTGACGCCAGACCAACGCTTGCGTTCACCTTAGCGCGAGAGCAGGGGGGACAGGGGTGCTTTTTTTTTTTTTTTTTTTTTTTTTTTCTTTATTATTATTATTTTTTTATCTTATTTTTAAACTGTTCCTTTCATTTTTTTTTTTTTAAATCATTTTTATTGTTATCTCAGGGAATGTAAATATCCCCTATGATAGCAATAGGTAGTGACAGGTACTCTTTTTTGCAAAAATTGGGGTCTATTAGACCCTAGATTTCTCCTCTGCCCTCAAAGCATCTGACCACGCCAAGATCGGTGTGATAAAATGCTTCCCCAATTTCCCAATGGCGCTGTTTACATCCGGCGAAATCTAAGTCATGAAATGCTCGTAGCTTCCGGTTTCTTAGGCCATAGAGATGTTTGGAGCCACTCTGGTCTCTGATCAGCTCTATGGTCATCTGGCTGAATCACCGGCTGCATTCTCAGGTTCCCTGTTGAGACAGGAGAGCCAGAGAAAAACACGGAAGACGTTGGGGGGGGGGGGGGCATTCCCTCCGACTGCTTGTAAAAGCAGTCTAGAGGCTAATTAGCCACTAGGATTGCTTTTACATGAAAGCTGACCGCTGGCTGAAAAGAATGATACCAAGATGATACCTAAACCTGCAGGCATCATTCTGGTATAACCACTCAAAGTCGTGAATGGCGTACCTGAAGACAAAAAAATGGTTAACAATAAAGCACAGTAAACGGTAAGGTATAAAAAATTGCATACCTGAAAAGCAAACATGATAAAACATAATAACAATAAAACATTGCAGAATAGAATACAGTAAAAAAGAGCAGAACAATAGAGAGAGAATAGAGAGAGAGAGAACAATAAAACGCCAACTATTTTTTTTTTATTTTATATTTTTGTTTGTGTTTTTTTTTTTTTTTCACTTTTTTTTGTAACTAACTTTTATAACTGTAACCGGTTCCAGGTTCAGGTCTCTCAAAATGCGATGGCATCTTGGGAGACCCTGTGAAAGTGCGCCTAGTCTGTGCAATGCTGTACCCTACGCTAATAGTCAACTAGTGAATGGTAGCATTCAAAACATTCACCAATGCAAAGACCAGGATTGTCAGGACAGGAGGGACAATAATAGCGGGTGTCACGTCTATATCCGCGCTTGCTGCAGACACAACATCTTTTTTGGGGGGGTTTGTTGGGTAGGGGTACTCGGGAGGACATAAAAATGCCTCTCATGCAGCCGACTGCATTTGGTTGGGGATGTGAATGGGGGAAGTACGGGCGCTGCAGAAGTGGTGGGTTCCCAATTAGGATTGGCGAATGCAGCAGGAAGGGCACTATGGGCACGACGGGCCTGTGTTTGTCTTTTTGGTGGCAGCGGGACACTACTTGTGCTTGCCACCTCACCAGCTTGAACTGCACTTATGGGACTCGCCACGTCACCACGTGTTACTGCAGTGCTGGTTTGACTACGACCGGGGTGTACTAGGCCGCTGGCGCTTGCCAGTTCACCAAAACGCTACCAAAAAAACTGTTAGCGATCGCAGGGATCAGGCCTGACTCTGCGAACGCTGCAGTTATGCGTTTAGTGTTTTGTAAGTGTCAGTGATCGATCGATACTGCACTTGGGTGGGCTGGGCCGGGCGGAGGGGCAAAACGCAGGTGCTAGCAGGTATCTGGGCTGATCCCGCTAACACTGCGTTTGTGGGAACCCTAAACTGCTGGGGACGCTAGTATAGATCTGATCGGATCAGATATTGATGCGATCAGATACTATACCACTAAGGGAGGTGTATGCTGCGTGCGTGGGTGTCAGCGGTACTGGCGCTAATCTGACGCTGCCTGGGGCTGGTGCTTGCCAGTTCACCAAAACGCTACCAAAAAAACTGTTAGCGATCGCAGGGATCAGGCCTGACTCTGCGAACGCTGCAGTTATGCGTTTAGTGTTTTGTAAGTGACAGTGATCGATCGATACTGCACTTGGGTGGGCTGGGCTGGGCCGGGCGGAGGGGCAAAACGCAGGTGCTAGCAGGTATCTGGGCTGATCCCGCTAACACTGCGTTTTTGGGAACCCTAAACTGCTGGGGACGCTAGTATAGATCTGATCGGATCAGATATTGATGCGTTCAGATACTATACCACTAAGGGAGGTGTATGCTGCGTGCGTGGGTGTTAGCGGTACTGGCGCTAATCTGACGCTGCCTGGGGCTGGTGCTTGCCAGCTCACCAAAACGCTACCAAGAAAACTGTTAGAGATCGCAGGGATCAGGCCTGACTCTGCGAACGCTGCAGTTATGCGTTTAGTGCCTTGTAAGTGACAGTGATCGATCGATACTGCACTTGGGTGGGCTGGGCTGGGCCGGGCGGAGGGGCAAAACGCAGGTGCTAGCAGGTATCTGGGCTGATCCCGCTAACACTGCGTTTTTGGGAACCCTAAACTGCTGGGGACGCTAGTATAGATCTGATCGGATCAGATATTGATCCATACAGATACTATACCACTAAGGGAGGCGTATGCTGCGTGCGTGGGTGTTAGCGGTACTGGCGCTAATCTGACGCTGCCTGGGGCGACGCATATCACCGCCGGGCGATCGGGGGGCTAAACCTTTATTCGGTAATAAACGGCGGGTGCCCTGACACTATAAAAAATAAACGAACTAACCAGCGTCACCCGTAACAGTTATACGGTGATCAGTGGTGAAAGGGTTAACTAGGGGGCAATCAAGGGGTTAAAACATTTATTAGGTAGTATATGGGGGTCCCTGTCGCTATAAAACGCTGACGGCGAACCTAAATATTTACCTCACTAACTAGCGTCACCAGCGACACTAATACAGCGATCAGAAAAATGATCGCTTAGCAACACTGGTGACAGGGGGTGATCAAGGGGTTAAAACTTTATTAGGGGGGTTAGGGGGGTACCCTAGACCTAAAGGGGGCCTAAGACTCACTGCCCTAACACACTAACTGACACAAACTGACACCTAGCAGTAATCTGAAAAAAAAAAAAAAAAAAAAAAAAAAACCTGCTTGGTGTCAGTTTGTGACAGGGGGGGGGGGGGATCGGGGGGCGATCGGGGGGGGGATCGGGGTGAAATGTATGCCTGGCATGTTCTACTGTGTGTGTGTGTTTGTGTAACTCACAGTTCAGTCTTCTCTCCTCGGCCCGGAACGGAAAATACCGAGCCGAGGAGAGATGACATCATTTCCTCTGCCTCTGTTTACAATACAGAGGCAGGGAAATGATTCCATTGGCTGGGAGCGATCGCGAGGGGGGGGCCACGAATGGATGGCCTCCCCCTCACCACCGATCGCCGGGGGACATTTGCCGACCGTCGCAGGCACCGGGGGGGGGTCCGATCGGACCCCCCACCCGCGGGCAGGCAGGGACGTACAGGTAAGCCCTTTTGCCTGCCCGTGCCGCTTTGCCGACGTACATCGTCGTGCGGCGGTCGGCAAGTGGTTAAAGGTAGATTCAAGTTTTGCAAACAACAGTTTGTGTTCTCTTTTAAAGTTAGTTGCTTGTTGTATCAGTCTACCCCTAATGACTACCTTGTGCGCCTCCCATAATGTAATAGCAGAGACATCGTCTGTATCATTGGATTTTAGGTAATCAGAAAGTGCTTTTTCAATCTCAACACGATGAGAAGGGTGGCTCAGAATTGAATCGTTTATACACCAAGTGGTATCATGTGATCTAGGAATTGTGGAAGCAATGGTAATAAATACTGCGCAGTGATCTGTCCATGGAAAAGGAATGATTTTGGATGATATGATTTCTGGTAGCATACTTGACGGGATTAGAATATGATCTATTCGTGAAAAAGAGTTATGCGGATAAGAATAATGAGTGAAGCGCCTACTAATAGGGTTCATCTCTCGCCAAGTAGCTACCAGGCTATGAGTGGTGAGTAGATGTTGAAAAGTTAGGTTTATTGAGTTTGTGGTAGGTCCAGGGGGAGATTTATCTAAGAACGGGAAAATAGTAGCATTAGAATCCCCACAAATAACAACAGTACCAAACTTATGTACTTCTATAAGTTGAAAAAGGTGGGATAAGAAAGCAGTTGGGCGTTTGTTAGGGGCATAATAAGACACAATAGTAATAGGATTATCAGAAATAAATCCTGTTAGGAGAACATATCGTCCTTCAGGGTCTGTTATTTTGGATACAAGGTTAAACGGAGTGGAACGGTGAAAACCAATGAGAGTTCTGCGCTGTTTAACCGTAGCTGAAGCAGTATAGAATTGTGGATATGATGATGAAAGAAATTTGAGATTAACTTTGTCAGTAAAATGCATTTCCTGCAAACATATAATATTAGCTTTTTTCATAGCAAAAGAGCGTAAAGCCTTGGTTCGCTTATGTGGGGTATTAAACCCCTGTACATTTAATGACAAGATATTTATAAGAGCCATAAAACAATGAATGCGAATATTATAGCATAACAAGCAGAGTACTCACCGAGAGCCAGGATCACCAACCCGAGAGTCAGGAGGGAATAGCAAAGATTAACCACTTAACAACCGGCCCATAGCCAAATGACGGCTACAGGGCGGTTGTTTAACTCTGGGAGGGCGTCCAGGGACGTCCTCCCAGAATTCTGCTCTCGCGCGCCCCCTAGGGCGCGCACTCGAGAGCATCCGTGACCGCCGGGTCCAGAGGACCCGGCGCATCACAGATCCCGGTAAATGGCCGCTGATCGCGGCCATTTACCATGTGATCGCTCTGTCAAATGACGGAGCGATCACATGTCAACAAACCGGCGTCATCTGATGACGCCGGTTCCTCTCCTCCCCCTCTCCTCCCCTCCTGTGTACCGATCGGTACACAGTGACCGGAGAGGCGGATGGATGGATGGCTGCAGCGTTGTGGGCTGCATCTGTAGTGCCCACAGCGCTGCACAGAGACATCCAGCCATCCATCCATCCATGCTCACCCATCCCCACTACTCTGCATGCTCTGCCATACCCTGAAATACCCCTGCAATACTCTGCCATACCCCTGCAATACTCTGCCATACCCTGGAATACCCCTGCAATACTCTGCCATACCCTGGAATACCCCTGCAATACTCTGCCATACCCTGGAATACCCCTGCAATACTCTGCCATACCCTGGAATACCCCTGCAATACTCTGCCATACCCTGGAATACCCCGCAATACTCTGCCATACCCTGGAATACCCCGCAATACTCTGCCATACCCTGGAATACCCCGCAATACTCTGCCATACCCTGGAATACCCCGCAATACTCTGCAATACCTCGCAATACTCTTCCATACCCTGGAATACCCTGCAATACTCTGCCATACCCTGGAATACCCCGCAATACTCTGCCATACCCTGGAATACCCCGCAATACTCTGCAATACCTCGCAATACTCTTCCATACCCTGGAGTACCCTGCAATACTCTGCCATACCCTGGAATACCCCGCAATACTCTGCCATACCCTGGAATACCCCGCAATACTCTTCCATACCCTGGAATACCCCGCAATACTCTGCCATACCCCGCAATACTCTGCCATACCCCAAAATACCCCGCAATACTCTGCCATACCCCGCAATACTCTGCCATACCCCGCAATACCCTGAAATACCCCGCAATACTCTGCCATACCCCGCAATACTCTGCCATACCCCGCAATACTCTGCCATACCCCGCAATACTCTGCCATACCCCGCAATACTCTGCCATACCCCGCAATACTCTGCCATACCCCGCAATACTCTGCCATACCCTGGAATACCCCGCAATACTCTGCAATACCCTGAAATATCCCGCAATACCCAGCCATACTCTGCAATACCCTGAAATATCCCGCAATACCCAGCCATACTCTGCAATACTCAGTGATACCCAGCCATACTCTGCAATACTCAGTGATACCCAGCCATACTCTGCCATACCCAGCCATGCTCTGCAATACCCCGCAAAAATCTGCAATACTCTGCCATAACCCGCAATACTCTGCCATACCCAGCCATACTCTGCAATACCCCGCAATACCCAGCCATACTCTGCAATACTCGGTGATACCCAGCCATACTCTGCCATACCCAGTCATACTCGGCGATACTCTGCAATACCCAGCCATGCTCAGCCATACCCAGCCTCTGTATGTGGCCAGGCTGTGGAAGTCTCACACATGTGGTATCGCCGTACTCAGGAGGAGTAGGAGAATCTATTTTGGGGGGTCATTTTTGGTATATACATGCTATGTGTTAGAAATATTGTATAAATGGACAACTTTGTGTTAAAAAAAAAAAAGCGTTTTAACCACTTCCCGCCTTCCGTCATACGACGTCCTTGACTTTGTGCGGGGATATCTGAATGATGGGTGCAGCTACAGGCATCATTCAGATATCATATTTTTCAGCCGGCGATTCCCTATACCATGAGAATGATCATAGCGGCTGTTACACTGCTTGATCGTTCTTACGGGAGGCGAGAGGGGACGCCCCCCCTCCCGCCGCCCTCCGGTGCTTCTACCGACTCACCGCTACGATCGAAGCCAGGATCTTTTTTTTTTTTTTTTTTTTTAATTTCAGGAACAGCCTAGAGGTGAGATGTGGGGTCTTATTGACCCCATATCTCACTGTAAAGAGGACCTGTCATGCCATATTCCTATTACAAGGGATGTTTACATTCCTTGTAATAGGAATAAAAGTGATCAAAAAAATTGTTTTTTTGGAAAAAAGTGTCAAACTAAAATAATTAAAGTAAAATGAACAATAAAAAAAAAAAAAAAATTTTAAAGCGCCCCTGTCCGTGTGCTCGCATGCAGAAGCGAACGCATACGTAAGTCCCGCCCACATATGAAAACGGTGTTCAAACCACACATGTGAGGTATCGCTGCGATCGGTAGAGCGAGAGCAATAATTTTGGCCCTAGACCTCCTCTGTAACTCAAAATTTGTTACCAGTAAAAAATTTTAAAGCGTCGCCTATGGGGATTTTTAAGTGGCGAAGTTTGGCACCATTCTACAAGCGTGTGCAATTTTGAAAGGTGACATGTTAGGTATCTATTAACTTGGCGTAACTTCATCTTTCATATTATGCAAAAACATTGGGCTATCCTTACTGTTTTGTTTTTTTTTAAAGCAAAAAACTGTTTTTTTTCCAAAAAAAACGCGTTCGAAAAATTGCTGCGCAAATATCGTGCGAGATAAAAAGTTGCAATGACCGCTATTGTATTCTCTAGGGTCTTTGCTAAAAAAACATATATAATGTTTTGGGGTTCTATGTAATTTTCTAGCAAATAAATGATGATTTTTACATGTAGGAGAGAAATATCAGAATTGGCCTGGGTGCTCCAGAACGCCTGAAGGTGCTCCCCTGCATGTTGGGCCTCTGTATGTGGCCACGCTGTGTAAAAGTCTCACACATGTGGTATCGCCATACTCGGGAGTAATAGCAGAATGTGTTTTGGGGTGTAATTTGTGGTATGCATATGCTGTGTGTGAGAAATAACCTGCTAATATAACAATTTTGTAAAAAAAAAAAAACGAAAAAAAAAAAACTTGATTTTGCAAAGAATTGTGGGAAAAAATGACAACTTCAAAAAACTCATCATGCATCTTTCTAAATACCTTGGAATGTCTTCTTTTCAAGAAGGGGTCATTTGGGGGGTATTTGTACTTTTCTGGCATGTTAGGGTCTCAAGAAATGAGATAGGCCGTCAGTACTTCAGGTGTGATCAATTTTCAGATATTGGTACCATAGCTTGTGGACGCTATAACTTTCACAAAGACCAAATAATATACACTAATTTGGGTTATTTTTACCAAAGATATGTAGCGGTATAAATTTTGGCCAAAATATATGAAGAAAAATTACTAATTTTCAAAATTTTATAACAGAAACGAAGAAAAATTATTTTTTTACAGATTTTTCGGTCTTTTTTCTTTTATAGCGCAAAAAATAAAGAACCCAGTGGTGATTAAATACCACCAAAAGAAAGCTCTATTTGTGTGAAAAAAAGGACAAAAAATTCATATAGATACAGTGTTGCATGACTGAGTAATTGTCATTCAAAATGTGAGAGCACCAAAAGCTGAAAATTGGTCTGGTTATTAAGGGGGTTTAAGTGCCCAGTGGTCAAGTGGTTAAAGAAAGAAGCAATAGAATAGAAAAAGAAAAAAGGAGAGGAGAATCGAACAAACCCAATATGAAGACAATTTAGCAGTATATAAAGGCTAAATAATAGGGTGTAGGAGCATCTCAGGAGAGTTTTTAGAACTCTCTGAGAGGGTCCGGGACCACCAATAGAGACCCCCATAACAATGGTAGGAGTCCTTAGGTGGAATAAAGGGCAACAAGAAATTCCTAAGGGATGTATAACATCGGAGGACCACAGGAACTATTCCATTACTATCATGGAAAAATTTTGCTTAAATTGTTACAAAAAAAGAAAAAATAAAGTTCAAAAACTTGAGAGGAAAAAAAAACAGAAAAAAAGTTAATATAAAAAAAAAAAATGTTTGTAACATAACAGTAGTATGTAGCCATAACTCATTTTAGTCATGAATATGGCCAGTTAATTAACTCTGTCAGCATACTGTGCTGGAAAAAAGTAGCAAGTACAAATAACTAGTCTGGCTTAGATTGTCAGTCCACTGAATCCTCATTGTTTGGTGGTGAATGTTCATATCGACCTCGCTTGTTAAGATTTTGATGGGAAGATGTGGAATAGCTGGGTTTTGGGTCTTTGTTTTGCTGTGTAGAACGAAAAGCTGAGCGCCTATGAGACTGGTCATTTGGTAAGATTGCTTCTGCTAGGCCCATATCAAATAGGGCTGACTTCAAGTCCTCTGAAGAGCGACAAACCTATTTTGTTTCCAAATGAGTAAATCTGAGACAAAAAGGAAATCCCCATTGATAGGAAATTTGATTTCTCTGGAGTACCTGGAGTTGAGGTTTAAGTGCACGTCTTTTTGCAACCGTTAGTGGGGACAAATCTGTGAAGAGTTGATAGGTATTGCCCTAGAAGCTAAGAGATTCTCTCCCTCTGGCAGCTGTTAGTATCTGTTCTTTGGTTCTGTAAAAGTGCAATTTAGCTATAATATCCCTCGGGGGACCATTTATTTTGCGTGGGGCTAACGCTCTATGCACTCTATCCACTTCGAACCTGTCAATAGGGGTTCCAGGTAATAATTCTTGAAAGAGCGCCGTGATATTAGCCTGCAAGTCTAGAACAGATTCAGGGATTCCCCTGATTCGCAGATTTGATCGACGATCTCTGTTCTCTTGGTCCTCTAAACGATTTTGTAATGTAAGGATTTCCTCTTTTAGTACCTTCATCTCAGACATGTAGTTCTGTGTAAAATTATCAATTTCATCAACCCTCAGTTCTAACTCAGCTGTTCTCTGACCTAGTTCTCTAATTTCTTTAGTCAGTTTGTCAGTTATATGATCAGAAGTCTGTTTGAGGGCTTTCTGAAGCATACATTCAATATTTTTGAAGATGTCAGACTGTGTAGCAGCTTGTAATTCACAGTATTTATATTCAGACTCAGACTCACCGTTAGCAGCCTGTGTCTTCTGACAGTGAGGTAAAGATTTTCCAGTGTATTCACCGCTGTGCTGACTGTGAGGTAAAGATTTTCCAGTGTATTCACCGCTGTGCTGACTGTGAGGTAAAGATTTTCCAGTGTATTCACCGCTGTGCTGACTGTGAGGTAAAGATTTTCCAGTGTATTCACCGCTGTGCTGACTGTGAGGTAAAGATTTTCCAGTGTATTCACCGCTGTGCTGACTGTGAGGTAAAGATTTTTCAGTGTATTCACCGCTGTGCTGACTGTGAGGTAAAGATTTTCCAGTGTATTCACCGCTGTGCTGACTGTGAGGTAAAGATTTTCCAGTGTATTCACCGCTGTGCTGACTGTGAGGTAAAGATTTTCCAGTGTATTCACCGCTGTGCTGACTGTGAGGTAAAGATTTTTCAGTGTATTCACCGTTGTGCTGACTGTGAGGTAAAGATTTTCCAGTGTATTCACCGCTGTGCTGACTGTGAGGTAAAGATTTTTTAGTGTATTCACCGCTGTGCTGTGGGGGAGAGGATGCTGCCTCCATTCCAGCCGCCAGCCTGTGTGCCGTTTCCTTCGTTTTTCCTGCTTTAATTTTCGTTTTAGCAGCTCTCAAGACCATTGTCAGTGAAGCTGACAGTATTAGGTAGGATTTTCTGCAGTTTTGGGATACTTGCTGGTTCACTGGGACCTGTAGTCCTCCGATGAAAACTCCCGAGGAGCGGAGCTCTAAGGTAACATTACCTTCACCTCAGGCTGCCGCACATGTGCCCTCAGCCTTGGATTCTAATCCCAGGACACTAAATGAGAAAAGAGAAATTATTTTAAATGGATTTTAAAACCAAGGCTGACCACTAACAAAATTATAAATCAAAAGTCTGCATTATTAAATAAACTCATATCACTTTTATTATTCCACATTTAAAAAACTAACCCCCTAATACCTAGTGGAGCCCTGAACCCTGAATAAGTAATTGTAACAGACCTAGCCGGGAAAGAGACTTTTGGAGGGGACTGTATGCTAGCCTCTTGCCGATCGATCGGGGGCCCTTGCATTTGGGGGAACGGTGCTCTTTGTGAGCTGTATGCCTGGGGACCCTGGATTTGCCATATTGGAATAGTGACTGATTCATAATGCTGGGACAGATACTGTTAGGAGAGGCTGATGTAAATTCCAACACCTGTCTGTCTATTGTTTGCTGAAAATGTGTATTGTAAATAAGTCTACTATGGGATCTAAGAGTCATTAGATCCCCATTGTTATTTGTGTTAATTAACTCGGCTATTGTGTGAAGAAGAGTCTATGTTGATTGTGCTAATGTTGATTGGATTTTCTGAACTACAAGACGGCCAGTCTGGCCTAACGGTCATGTCTGAGTCATCTAGGCTGTCTAAAGGGATTCGTTAATTAGCTCATGTTAATTAGGTTAATTAGGTTACAGCTGTATTGTTAGAGTAATATGAGCAGGAGGTCTGCACCTACACTTTGAGTGTATAAAAGCCTGTATTTTGTCAATAAAGTTAGATTCCTGTTTGAACTTACATACAGCCTGCCTGGTGTTTGTTCTGAGCTATCAAAACTGGACTAGAACGGCACAGAGCTGTGGTTCTAATCCCGGACCATTGGATGACCGAACCATCAGACGTTGCAATCTGATTCAATAGCTGTAGAGGAGTGTCGGGAGAGTGGAACCGAGCGAGCAAGGGGCTCGTTACATTGGTTGGCAGCCGTGGTATTTGCTCTCCAGTTACTGGGACACTCCAAATCAGCCTGCAGGAGAGCCACGCTGAAAGACTTGCTTGAGAGCCATGGAGGGAATGGTGGGAACGTGCTTCCTTGCCGTGAACACATCCAGACCATCACCTGGATCCAAGGTAGTAGGATAGCAGGAGAGGAGAAATACCAGCCACCATGGATGAGGAATTCAGAAGGAGGTTGCGAGAGGAGATACAGCACAGAGGACCAGTATCAGAGCAGGTCCTGCTAGGATGGTTTGATTCTGTCCGCTGTGAGCTCTGGAAGGAAGCGCTAGCCCGTGAGCAGCGACACAAGGGAAAAGTTCTCCCCTCCATCCATGTGAGGTACTGGTCGCAGTATGAAGTGCGAATGCTGTTTTTGGGGGAACAGCCGAACCAGCAGTGGACAGCCGAGTTAAGCAGTCTGATCCGGGCAGAAATGCAGTTGGACGAGAGCTACAGAGCCCTCCAGTAGTATGTAGCCCAAGTGTGCCCATGGACAGCGGATGACAGCCCCACGGAAGGCTTTGACTACGATGGCCTGGGATTGTTATACTGGAGGCTGTCCAGGGACCCTGACTTTGGAAGTGATCGGGAGTGGCGTTTAGAGGAAATAATGAAGTACAGAGAGCGGAGACTGAATGTCTCAGAAGTGCACTGGGCACTGGAAGATTTGGAGTTTCTGGCTGTTCAGAAATGGGAGTTGGAGATCGCCTACAAACAGCTGTTAGACTCTGCTCAGCAGCAGGGTGGTGCTCCCTTTGCCTGGGACTATCATGAAATGCCAATTGACAACTCTGAAATCCTGGCTGAAGAGTTGACAATGGTCCAGAGTAACGGTGTACTTTACCAACCTGCCCCCGCAGCTATGGAGGCGGAGGTCTTATGGCGGACGCAGCAAGTGCTGACTGACCTTGATGAACCTGTTTCTGCATTGGATGATCTTGGATGGAGGAATGTGCCTGTCCAGCAGAATGCCAGAGAATCGTCAGTGGAAAATCTGAAGATTGCCGTCCCCAAACCTGAAGTGCTGACAACAGGGCAGAGCTCTGCTAACCTCTGCCCAGCACTGATAGCATCTTCTGGGTTCCATGGAGAGGAGATGGTGAACCTTCATCCCCAGACACCAGTTGCAGAGACAGGGGATTTGATAGACTTTTCTGCTGAGGAAGAACAACCTGGTGAGCCTCCAGCAGAAGAGCTGTTATTAGGGCCAAACTTCACTATGCTCTGCCCAGCACCAACAGAAGTATCTGTGAAGTTACAAGGAACTTCCCCAGCTGAAGCGCTGGCAACCGGACAGAGGGTTCAAGATCTCTGCCCTACACCTGCGGCGGTTCCGGAGGCTCAGGGTGAGAAGGAGGTGGTCACTTCCCAGCAGCAGATCAGGATACAGGAGGAGAAGGGAAAGGAAGTGTTCGTCGCCCCTCCCCAACAGTTAGCCGGAGCAGATGGTGTGGGGTTTCCAGCAGAAGGGCTGGCAACAGGGCCGAGTACTGCTGGACCCTGCCCTCAACTAACAGAGGATGGATGTCCTGTGAAGGTGGATGGGACTTCAGTCTCCACCTGTATACCCCAGGGATGCTGGGCAGTCGGCCCAGATCCCCAACAGCATGATGGAGTGAGCCCAGACACCCTGTCTTCTCTCCAGCGGCAGAAAGGACTCCAGGGAGAAGGGCCAGTCCAGGCCTCTCCCCAGCGGCAGATATGTTCTCTGAGAGAGGCAGAGGTTGGCTGGGTGAGTAATACTTTGTTTGGAACAATTTTTTTGGGGTACTGTGTGGGTACAGGCATTAGAGGACTGGAACTACTGACTAACTTCGGAGTCAACCCGTCTGGGGTCTCCTCCTGTGTTAGTCTCCTGCCGAAAGGGGAGAAATGTGACAGACCTAGCCGGGAAAGAGACTTTTGGAGGGACTGTATGCAAGCCTCTTGCCGATCGATCGGGGGCTCTTGCATTTGGGGGAACGGTGCTCTTTGTGAGCTGTATGCCTGGGGACCCTGGATTTGCCATATTGGAATAGTGGCTGATTCATAATGCTGGGACAGATACTGTTAGGAGAGGTTGATGTAAATTCCAACACCTGTCTGTCTATTGTTTGCTGAAAATGTGTATTGTAAATAAGTCTACTATGGGATCTAAGAGTCATTAGATCCCCATTGTTATTTGTGTTAATTAACTCGGCTATTGTGTGAAGAAGAGTCTATGTTGATTGTGCTAATGTTAATTGGATTTTCTGAACTACAAGACTAGGGATGAGCCGAACACCCCCCTGTTCGGTTTGCACCAGAACATGCGAACAGGAAAAAAGTTTGCTCGAACACGCGAACATCGTTAAAGTCTATGGGACACGAACATGAATAATCAAAAGTGCTAATTTTAAAGGCTTATATGCAAGTTATTGTCATAAAAAGTGTTTGGGGACCTGGGTCCTGCCCCAGGGGACATGGATCAATGCAAAAAAAAGTTTTAAAAACAGCCGTTTTTTCAGGAGCAGTGATTTTAATAATGCTTAAAGTCAAACAATAAAAGTGTAATATCCCTTTAAATTTCGTACCTGGGGGGTGTCTATAGTATGCCTGTAAAGGGGCGCATGTTTCCTGTGTTTAGAACAGTCTGACAGCAAAATGACATTTCGAAGGAAAAAAAGCCATTTAAAACTACCCGCGGCTATTGCATTGCCGACAATACACATAGAAGTTCATTGATAAAAACGGCATGGGAATTCCCCACAGGGAAACCCCGAACCAAAATTAAAAAAAAAAAAAATGAAGTGGGAGTCCCCCTAAATTCCATACCAGGCCCTTCAGGTCTGGTATGGATATTAAGGGGAACCCCGGCCAAAATTTTTTAAAAAAATGACGTGGGGTTCCCCCTAAATTCCATACCAGACCCTTATCCGAGCACGCAACCTGGCAGGCCGCAGGAAAAGAGGGGGGGACGAGAGTGCGGCCCCCCCCCCTCCTGAACCATACCAGGCCACATGCCCTCAACATTGGGAGGGTGCTTTGGGGTAGCCCCCCAAAACACCTTGTCCCCATGTTGATGAGGACAAGGGCCTCATCCCCACAACCGTGGCCGGTGGTTGTGGGGGTCTGCGGGCGGGGGGCTTATCGGAATCTGGAAGCCCCCTTTAACAAGGGGACCCCCAGATCCCGGCCCCCTCCTGTGTGAAATGGTAAGGGGGTACTTACCCCTACCATTTCACTAAAAAAGTGTCAAAATAGTTAAAAATGACAAGAGACAGTTTTTGACAATTCCTTTATTTAAATGCTTCTTCTATCTTCCTTCATCTTCTTCTTCTTCTGGTTCTTCTGGCTCTTCTGGTTCTTCCTCCGACGTTCTCGTCCAGCATCTCCTCCGCGGCGTCTTCTATCTTCTTCTCCTCGGGCCGCTCCGCACCCATGGCATTAGGGGAGGCTCCCGCTCTTCTCTTCATCTTCTTCTTCATCCCCTTCTCTTCTTCATCTTCTTCATCTTCTTCATCTTCATCTTCTCTTCTTAATTTTCTTCTTCGGGCCGCTCCGCATCCATGCATGGAGGGAGGCTCCCGCTGTGTGACGGCGTCTCCTCGTCTGACGGTTCTTAAATAATGGGGGGTGGGGCCACCCGGTGACCCCGCCCCCATCTGACGCACGGTGACTTGACGGGACTTCCCTGTGACGTCACGGGGAATGCCACAGGGAAGTCCCGTCATGTCCCGTGCGTCAGAGGGGGGCGGGGTCACCGGGTGGCCCCGCCCCCCGTTATTTAAGAACCGTCAGACGAGGAGACGCCGTCACACAGCGGGAGCCTCCCTCCATGCATGGATGCGGAGCGGCCCGAAGAAGAAAATTAAGAAGAGAAGATGAAGATGAAGAAGATGAAGAAGAGAAGAGGATGAAGAAGAAGATGAAGAGAAGAGCGGGAGCCTCCCCTCATGCCATGGGTGAGCAGCGGCCCGAGAAGAAGAAGATAGAAGACGCCGCGGAGGAGATGCTGGACGAGAACGCCGGAGAAAGAACCAGAAGAGCCAGAAGAACCAGAAGAAGAAGAAGATGAAGGAAGATAGAAGAAGCATTTAAATAAAGGAATTGTCAAAAACTGTCTCTTGTTATTTTTAACTATTTTGACACTTTTTTAGTGAAATGGTAGGGGTAAGTACCCCCTTACCATTTCACACAGGGGGGGGGCTGGGATCTGGGGGTCTCCTTGTTAAAGGGGGCTTCCAGATTCCGATAAGCCCCCCCGCCCACAGACCCCCACAACCACCGGCCACAGTTGTGGGGATGAGGCCCTTGTCCTCATCAACATGGGGACAAGGTGTTTTGGGGGGCTACCCCAAAGCACCCTCCCAATGTTGAGGGCATGTGGCCTGGTATGGTTCAGGAGGGGGGGCGCACTCTCGTCCCCCCTCTTTTCCTGCGGCCTGCCAGGTTGCGTGCTCGGATAAGGGCCTGGTATGGATTTTTGGGGGAACCCCACGCCGTTTTTTTTTTTTTTTTTAGGCGCGGGGTTCCCCTTAAAATCCATACCAGACCTGAAGGGTCTGGTATGGAATTTAGGGGGAACCCCACGTCATTTTTTTAAAAAAAATTTGGCCGGGGTTCCCCTTAATATCCATACCAGACCTGAAGGGCCTGGTATGGAATTTAGGGGGACCCCCCCACTTTTATGTGTATTGTCGGACCGGCAATTCATTAATAGCCGCGGGTAGTTTTAAATGAGTTTTTTCCTTCGAAATGTCATTTTGCTGTCAGACTGTTCTAAACACGGGAAACATGCGCCCCTTTACAGGCATACTATAGACACCCCCCAGGTACGAAATTTAAATGGATATTACACTTTTATTGTTTGACTCTAAGCATTATTAAAATCACTGCTCCTGAAAAAACGTCCATTTTTAAAACTTTTTTTTGCATTGATACATGTCCCCTGGGGCAGGACCCGGGTCCCCAAACACTTTTTATGACAATAACTTGCATATAAGCCTTTAAAATTAGCACTTTTGATTTCTCCCATAGACTTTTAAAGGGTGTTCCGCGGCATTCGAATTTGCCGCGAACACCCCAAATTGTTCGGTGTTCGGCGAACTTGCGAACAGCCAATGTTCGAGTCGAACATGAGTTCGACTCGAACTCGAAGCTCATCCCTATACAAGACGGCCAGTCTGGCCTAACAGTCATGTCTGAGTCATCTAGGCTGTCTAAAGGGCTTAGTTAATTAGCTCATGTTAATTAGGGTAATTAGGTTACAGCTGTATTGTTAGAGTAATATGAGCAGGAGGTCTGCACCTACACTTTGAGTGTATAAAAGCCTGTATTTTGTCAATAAAGATAGATTCCTGTTTGAACTTACATACAGCCTGCCTGGTGTTTGTTCTGAACTATCAAAACTGGACTAGAACGGCACATAGCTGTGGTTCTAATCCCGGACCATTGGATAACCGAACCATCAGACGTTGCAATCTGATTCAATAGCTTCAGAGGAGTGTCGGGAGAGTGGAACCGAGCGAGCAAGGGGCTCGTTACAGTAACTATACAAAAGTCAGTAGGAAATGTATGTCTTCTCCAAAGAACTTATATGTTTTTCAGATCTATATTAGGACACGCACAGTATCTCACAAAAGTGAGTATACCCCTCACATTTTTGTAAATATTTTATTATATCTTTTCATGTGACAACACTGAAGAAATGAAACTTTGCTACAATGTAAAGTAGTGAGTGTACAGCTTGTATAACAGTGTAAATTTGTTGTCCCCTCAAAATAACTCAACATACAGCCATTGATGTCTAAACCGCTGGCAACAAAAGTGAGTACACTCCTAAGTGAAAATGTCCAAATTAGGCCCAATTAACCCTTTCCCCTCCCCAGTGTCATGTGACTCATTAGTGTTACAAGCTTTTAGGTGTGAATAGGGACCAGGTGTGTTAAATTTGGTGTTATTGCTCTCACTCCCTCATACTGGTCACTGGAAGTTTAACATGGCACCTCATGGCAAAGAACTCTCAGAGGATCTGAATAAAAAGAATTGTTGCTCTACATAAAAATGGCCTAGGCTATAAGACCATGCAGCGGTTTGACAGGAGAAAGAAGCTGAGGGTAACTTATTTGGTTCAGATGATGTAAAGTGCGTGTGGCGGCAACCAGGTGAGGAGTGCAAAGACAAGTCTGTCTTGCTTACATGGTGGTTTGAGTGTCATGGTCTGAATGCTTCTGGTACTGGGGAGGAGCTACAGTTCATTGAGGGAACCATGAATGGCAACATGTACTGTGACATACTGAAGCAGAGCATGATCCCCTCCATTCAGAGAATGGGCGGTATTCCAACATGATAACGACCGCAAACACACCTCCAAGATGACCACTGCCTTGCTAAAGAAGCTGAGGGTAAAGGTGATGAACTGGACATGTCTCCACACCTAAACTCTATTGAGCATCTGTGGGGCATCCTCAAATAGAAGGTGGTGAAGCGCAAGATCTCTAACATCCTCCAGCTCTGTGATGTTGTCATGGAGGGGTGGAAGAGGACTCCAATGGCAACCTCTGAAGCTCTGGTGAACTCCATGCAATTTGGACATATTCACTTGTGTGTACTCACTTTTGTTGCCAGCTGTTTAGACATTAAGGGCTGTGTTTTGAGTTATATTGAGGGGACAGCAAATTTACACTGTTATACAAGCTGTACACTCACTACTTTACAATGTAGCAGTGTCATTTCTTCAGTGTTGTCACATGAAAAGATATAATAAAATATTTACAAAAATGTGAGAGGTGTACTCACTTTTGTGAGATACTGTACATAATCAAAATAAATCAATAAATTGTCTAAACTCTGTAAAAGTACAATCCACAAATTGCTTACTAAGGAGGCACCAAAGCAACATCCAACATAGGAGCCAATTATCATGTATGAATGAGAGAGTAAGATAATAATGAGATTGTTGGGAAGTTGTTGGGTTGTACAACACAGACCCCCAGCTAGGAGCTTCTATAACACAGCTTTGGGTTTACCATTCATTTACAATCATCTCTTTGATCTCATCTCCATGAAGAGAACACGCCCCCTGCACTATACTATTACATATGGGGTGTATTAGCCTGCTTGTGATAGCAATAAATCTAATAAAAAAGAAGTTTAAAAATGTAATACACTGTATAATAAAATAAATTAACTTATGTGTAGGTATGTCTGCGCACAAAAATGACAATTCTCCACACATATTACATGTTGCTACGTCTGTTGGAGTGTAAATAAACATTCTTAAGCCTTATTCTGCTGTTCTTTCTAAATTGATGATCTGTAAATGTTTTTAAAGCATTGCTTATGGGCCATTTTTGGTACCATAATTTTTTGCCTTTTCACAGATGAGCAATTTTAAGTCTTTACATGTCTGGTATCTATGTACTCAATGGAACCCCATCTTTTATATTTTACCCTAACAATTGTGAACTAAATTGTGTTTGTGTGCATTACAATTATTATGAACGTGTTATCTGCTGAAAATACTGGTTGGATATACAGTTGAACTAACATTGTCTGACATGCAAAATTACAGCTGCCACCCTTCTCATGTATAGGGTTTCAGGCAGGGGTGGATCCAGAGTCTAATCTCGGGAGGGACATTGCCAAATTTTTTGCAGGCAATTTGTCGGGGCAATGGCTGGTGTTGGCGCTTCAATCATCACAGCACCATGGTTGTATGGTGTCAGGATGATTAAAGCGCACTATTTCTATTATTATATTGTAATGTATAATGAAATAGTTCAACTCACCATAATGCGGTGGGCAGTGAGAGATGATGTCATCTCTCTACTGCTCTGCACCTGCACAGTAATGGTAGCCTTCTTTTAGATGCAGGGGGGCGGTGAGAGACAGTGGTGTCTCCAGCTTTCATATTTAGGGGGGCACATGGGGGGACAGGGACAAAAGTAGGGGGGGGGCAACTATTAAATGCAATTATATATATATACACACACACACCCACATAAATACACGTCTTGAAAAAGTAATGGTGGTTGCAGCCAGGTGGAGGGGAGGACAGAGTGGGAGCAGCCAGATTGAGGAGAGGACAGAGTGGGAGCAGCCAGGTGGAGTGGAGGACAGGGTGGATGCAGCAAGGTGGAAGGGAGGACAGAGTGGGAGCAGCCAGGTGGAAAGGAGGACAGAGTGGGAGCAGCCAGGTGGAAGGGAGGACAGAGTGGGAGCAGCCAGGTGGAAGGGATGACAGAGTGGGAGCAGCCAGGTGGAAGGGAGGACAGTGTGGGAGCAGCCAGGTGGAGGGGAGGACAGAGTGGGAGCAGCCAGGTGGAAGGGAGGACAGAGTGGGGGCAGTCAGGTGGACGGGAAGACAGGGTGGGAGTAGCCAGTGATAAGGTCCTGTAACTCTATGGAAGCCTGCATCCCCACCCCCCCTCATCCACACCCCTTCCCACTCGCTCCCCCCACCTGGAGGTAAGTTCTTACCTTAGGGGATATATAGCAGAATTACTGGCACTTTCTCTCTGACTCCCTCCACCCTCATGGTCCCTGTTCTCCTCTCAGGGTCCTCTCTCTCCTCCTCTTCCCCCTCCCACTCAGCATGTTGGGGGCTGCAGTGCACTCTCAGGGAATCATCCTGGGGCCTGCTAGTATCTGGGACTACATGTCCCATAATCCTCTAGTTGTCAGTTTCCCAGCCATTGGCCCTGACTGTAGCCAATAGGAGCTGGCATTGCCGGTGAGAGAGAGCTGCTCAGCTCAAGGAGGAGAGGAAGGGGGAAATCCCCCGCAGCTGTGGGTCTGCCTGTGTCCCTTCACAGAGCCTGTCATCCTCGGCACTGCTGCCCTGTGTCCTGTGTAGCCACTGGTGAGAGATAATGTCTTCTCTATGCTCCCTCACCCGCCAACTCACCTGTGGCAGCAGCCCACTCAGTAGCCTGCCCGCTAAGTGACCCACAGCCTGCTCAGTATTTTTCTCGGGGGAGGGGCAAATGCCCCATTGCCCCCCCTGTATCCACCCCTGGTCTCAAGATTTCAGAAAGTATATAATGTGTTGGGGGGGGGTTAAGTAATCCTCAGGCTTAAAATGTGCATTTTTACATGTGTGCCAAAATGAAAAAAAAACATTTCTCTCGCAGGGAAAGGGTTAAATCTTGGTTACTGCTTGTTAAGAATCTGTATATTATTGGATGTTCCTGGCCTGGCTACAGCTCTACATTCGGTGGGTAGAAGAGATCTTCCCATTCTCCTGAATGGAAGAATAAAAGCAATAGAGAAATCATCAATCCATCGTTTGAAGGTTTATGTATCTTCTGCTCTAAGAGAACACCATAGAGGGATTTGTTAAAGGGGGATTTTGGTTCCTTTCAGTCACTGTAATCTGACCAGCAATCCTCCTTCTTGTCTTCTCACCTCTCTATCTTTTCTTCATGTCACCCAGACAGTGTCCAGGAATACTTTTCATAGATAATTATAGGAAAAGATCATTTTTATGTTCAATGTAACCACTTCAGCCCAAGTCACCATTTCCCCACAGCACTGAGATAGCAGCCATCCATCCCAGCCATGGCAAAAGGGGAAGTTGACCTGGGCCCAATCATTGTTGGGGGCCTCAAAAGCAACTGCTCCTTGAGCCCACGCTACCCGCAAATATTCGTCCCGTGTAGCAGAGGCAGCTGATTCCCCACTTGCTCTCCTGGCCAAGCTGTGGGCTGTATGTGCCAGAGCCCGCTCATCCCTCTTCTCCCTATGTCAGATAGGGATGAGCCGAACACCCCCCTGTTCGGTTTGCAGCAGAACATGCGAACAGGCAAAAAATTTGTTAGAACACGCGAACACCATTAAAGTCTATGGGACACAAACACGAATAATCAAAAGTGCTCATTTTAAAAGCTTATATGCAAGTTATTGTCATAAAAATTGGGGACCTGGGTCCTGCCCCAGGAGACATGTATCAATGCAAAAAACTTTTTAAAAATGGCCATTTTTTCGGGAGCAGTGATTTTAATAATGCTTAAAGTGAAAAAATAAAAGTGAAATATTCCTTTAAATGTCAAACCTGGGGGATGTCTATAGTATGCCTGTAAAGTGGAGCATGTTTCTCATGTTTAGAACAGTCCGAGAACAAAATGACATTTCTGAAGGAAAAAAAGTCGGGAAGTGGTTAAAACTACTTGCGACTATTAATGAATTGTTGGGTCAATTACCAGGCCCTTTGGGTCTGGTATGAATATTAAGGGGAACCTCAAACTAAAATTAAACAAAAAAATTGCGTGGGGGTCCCCCTAAATTCCATACCAGGCCCTTCAGGTCTGGTATGGATATTAATGGGAACCCTGCGCAAACATTTTTTTTTAAATAGCGTGGAGTTCCCCCTCAAACTCCATACCAGACTATTTGGGTCTGGTATGAATTTTAAGGGGAACCCTGCGCCATTTTTTTTTTTAAAAAATGGCATGAGGTCCCCCCAAAAATCCATACCAGACCCTTATCCAAACACGCAACCTGGCAGGCCGCAGGAAAAGAGGGGGGATGAGAGAGCACCCCCCCTCCTGAACTGTACCAGGCCACATGCCCTCAACATGGGGAGGATGTCCCCATTGATGGGGACAAGGGCCTCATCCCCACAACCCTTGCCCGGTGCTTATCGGAATCTGGAGGCCCCCTTTAACAAGGGATCCCCAGATCCCGCCCCCCCGTGTGAATTGGTAATGGGTTACAAATGTATCCCTACCATTTCACAAAAAATTTTGACAATTCCTTTATTAATGTCTTCTTCTTTCCCTGCTTCTTCTTCCATCTTCTTCTGGTCTTCCTTCGGTTTTCTTCTTCTTCCTCCATCTTGTTCTTCCCCTGCTTTTTCCTCTATCTTCCTCTGCTTGTTCCTCCAGTCTTCTCCTCCGGCATATTCCTCTGGTCTTCTCCTCCAACATCTTCCTCTGGACAATTCACCTCAATGGGAGTCTCCCCCTGTGTGACGCTTCTGTTCCTGTGACAGCTCTTATATAACTGAGGGTGGTGGTATGCAGGCAGGGGGCTTATAGGAATCTGGAAGCCCCCTTTAACAAGGGGACCCCCAGATCCCTGCGCCCCGTGTGAATTGGTAATGGGGTACAAATGTGTCACACTGTGATGTTCCCCGGTGACCCCGCCCCCTCTGAGACATGGGGACTTCCCTATGGCTTTTTCCCATGGTGTCAGAGGGGGGCGGGGCACCCATTTATGTAAACTGGTAACCCCGCCCCCTTCTGACACGCCAGGTAAGCCATAGGGATGTCCCCTTGCATCAGAGGGGGGCGGGGTCACCTGGCAACATCACAGTGTGGCCCCGCCCTCAGCTATAAAAGAACTTTCACAAGAACAGAAGCGTCACACAGCAGGGGACTCCCACTGAGACCGATCGTTCGGAGTAAGATGGCGGAGGAGAAGACTGGAGGAAGGTGCCGGAGGAGAATACCGGAGAAACAAGCAGAGAAAGAAGCGGGGGAAGAAGATGGAGGAAGAAGAAGAAAACAGAAGGAAGACCAGAAGAAGATGGAAGAAGAAGTGGGGAAAGAAGAAGACATTAGTAAAGGAATTGTCAAAAACCGGCTATTGTCTTTTTTAACATTTTTGACACTTTTTTTGTGAAATGGTAGGGGTACATTTGTACCCCATTACCAATTCACATGGGGGTGCAGGATCTGAGGATCCCCTTGTTAAAGGGGTGCTTCCAGATTCCTATAAGCCCCCCGCCCGCATACCCCCACAACCACCGGGCAAGGGTTGTGGGGACGAGGCCCTTGTTGCCATCAACACGGGGACATCCTCCCCATGTTGAGGGCATGTGGCCTGGTACGGTTCAGGGGAGGCGCTCTCTCACCCCCCTATTTCCCTGCGGCCTGCCAGGTTGTGTGCTCAGATAAGGGTCTGGTATGGATTTCTGCGGGGACCCCACGCCATTTTTTTTATTTTGGCACGGGGTTCCCCTTAAAATCCATACCAGACCTGAAGGGCCTGGTAATTGACTGTGGGGGAATCCCATGCCATTTTTTTCAATAACTTTTATGTGTATTGCCGAGACCTGACAATTCATTAATAGCTGAGAGTAGTTTTAACCACTTCCCGACCGGCGCACGCCAATGTACGTCGGCAGAATGGCACGGCTGGGCAAATGGGCATACAGGTACGTCCCTTTGAATTGGCCACCATGCCATCATATGCGCGCCGCCTCAAGCTCCGTGAGTTGTGTCGCGGGTCCCGCGGACTCGATAGCCATGGGGATAGCCGTGATCACCTCACGGAGAGGACGAACGGGGAGATGCTGATGTAAACAGCATCTCCCCGTTCTGCCTAGTGACAGTGTCACTGATCTCTGCTCCCTGTCATTGGGAGCAGAGATCAGTGACGTGTCACAGCTAGCCCATCCCCCCTACAGTTAGAATCACTCCCCAGTACTGACTTAACCCCTCCCCACCCCCTAATGGTTAACCCCTTCACTGCCAGTGTCATTTACACAGGAATCAGTGCATTTTTAAAGCACTGATTGCTGTATAAATGACAATGGTCCCAAAAATGTGTCAAAAATGTCCTATGTGTCCACCATAATGTCGCAGTCACTATAAAAATCGCTGATCACCACCATTACTAGTAAAGAAAAAATTATTAATAAAAATGCCATAAAACTATCCCCTATTTTGTAAACGCTATAACTTTTGCGCAAACCAATCAATAAACGCTTATAGCGATTTTTTTACCAAAAATAAGTAGAAGAATACGGATCGGCCTAAACTGAGGAAAAAAAAAGTTTTTTTATATATTTTTGGGGGATATTTATTATAGCAAATTGTAAAATATAATGCATTTTTTTTCAAAATTGTCACTCTTATTTTGTTTATAGCTCAAAAAATAAAAATCGCAGAGGTGATCAAATACCACCAAAAGAAAGCTCTATTTGTGGGAAAAAAAGGACGTCAATTTTGTTTGGGAGCCATGTCGCACGACCGCGCAATTGTCAGTTAAAGTGACGCAGTGCCGAATCGCAAAAAGTGCTCTGGTCAGCAAGGGGGTAAAATCTTCCGGGGTTAAATGACTTTTTTTCCTTTAAAAATGTCATTTTGTGCAGAGACTGTTCTAAACACGGGAAACATGTGCTACTTTACAGGCATACTATAGACACCTCCTAGGTATGAAATTTAAAAGAATATTACACTTTTATTGTTTCACTTTAAGCATTAGTAAAATCACCGCTCCCGAAAAAACGGACGTTTTTAAAACTTTTTTTTCCCTGGGGAAGGACACAGGTCCCCAAACACTTTTTATGACAATACCTTGCATATTAACCTTTAAAATTAGTACTTTTGAGTTCTCCCATAGACTTTTAAAGGGTGTTCCGTGGCTTTCGAATTTACCGCCAACACCCCAAATTGTTCGCTATTCGGCGAACGGGCGAATAGCCAATGTTTGAGTCGAACTCATGTTCAACTTGAAAAGACAGCCCATCCCTAATGTCAGTCACTAGCGGCTGTTACAGGAAGTGAGGCAGAGCAGCCAGAGTTCCCCCCCCGCTTGCCCCGCCCCTTCTCCGGTCACGGTCAGTGTTCCCCCCTGCTCGCCCTGCCCCTTCTACAGTCACAGTCAGTGTTCTCCCTCGCTTGCCCCGCCCCTTCTCCTGTCACGGTCAGTGTCCCCCCCGCTCATCCTGCCCCTTCTCCGATTACGGTCAGTATTCCCCCCGCTCGCCCACCTCTTTTCCTGTCATGGTCAGTGTCCCTTTGCTCGCCCCACCATTTCCCCAGTCAACAGGGATAAGATGAAAGACACGGAGCAGGCTGAGATTGTTGTCCCTCACTCTTCTGTCACTAGTGGACGGGGTGGATTGATAAAGCAGCGGCTGGACCGGAGCAGCTTACAGAGGGGGAACACTGTGAATGAGTTACAGA
Organism: Lithobates clamitans; assembly: GCA_037952925.1. Lineage (NCBI taxonomy): Eukaryota > Metazoa > Chordata > Amphibia > Anura > Ranidae > Lithobates > Lithobates clamitans. The sequence continues at coordinate 6,593,000 of JBBGZY010000214.1, read as the reverse complement.
AATCAGTGTGCAGTAACTTCTAGCAACCAATGGGTGAGTGGTGATGGTGTGCAGTAACTTCTAGCAACCCAATCAGTGAGCAGTAATGGTGTGGAGTAACTTCTAGCAACCCAATCAGTGAGTGGTAATGGTGTGCAGTAACCTCTAACAACCCAATCAGTGAGCAGTAATGGTGTGCAATAATCTCTAGCAACCCAATCAGTGAGCAATAATGGTGTGCAGTAACCTCTAACAACCCAATCAGTGAGCGGTGATGGTGTGCAGTAACCTCTAGCAACCAAATCAGTGAGCGGTGATGGTGTGCAGTAATCTTTAGCAACCCAATAAATGGGCAGTAATGGTGTGCAGTAATCTCTAGCAACCCAATCAGTGAGTGGAGATGGTGTGCAGTAACCTCTAGCAACCCAATCAGTGAGCAGTAATATGTGCAGTAACCTCTAGCAACCCAATCAGTGAGCGGTAATGGTGTGCAGTATAAGGGTAAGAGGATTTCGCGCATAAAGTCTATCATATAAATAAAATAAATAAATAAATACACATCTAATAATAATGATAAGTGGGTGTGTACCAATAACAAATCTTAGATAAAGTGCATCAATAAAGAACCCATGCTGGAAATTCATATATCCCAATACTTAATCACATTAAAAATCAAAACAAACGCATGTGCAAAAATGCAAAAACATGTGCAGCAAAAGTGCCAAACTGCAAACAACGTAGTGTGGGGTGATTTCAATATATGGATATATCAGAAAAGAGTTCATAAATAACCATAAAAGTTCATAAGTATTGATGGTAATAAAAAAGGGTGTAGATGATAATGATAGTAATAATCTTCATTAAACGACTGGCGGCTCAACCAGGCTCTCTAGACTCTCACCTCAAGGATGGAAATAACAGGCATCAGTGTATATCTTTCTCTGTTGTGATAACAGCAACGTTCCCCTCTGCTTACTGTCAGGCACCTCAGGGATGGAAACAACTGGCAACAATGTTTCACTGTATTAATAAGGCAGCGTTCACCTCTGTTAGATGTCAGGTACCTGTAAAATAGACTGGGAATTTTTTCACCTAGGCTGTGACAGCCCGGTGGGAGGAGGGGGAGGAGAAGAGAGGAGGCCTCTGATGGTGTAGTATTTCGAATAAGCAGTTTATTGGATAAAAACGAAGTGGTCTCTTACATAAAAACAAGTAAAATTCACATGTAAAAGGAAGGAGCGGCGTCCGAAGCGCCTCCTTACGTGACTTCCGGTATAGTCAATTCTCTGCCACGCCCTACGCGTTACGTCACCGCTCGTGACTTCAACTGGGGAACAGGATTGGCCTAAGAGAAATCCTATTTATATAATGAAACCGGAAGTAGTGTAGCGGCCATTTTTCTTGTAGTCATCAGTGAGCAGTAATATGTGCAGTAACCTCTAGCAACCCAATCAGTGAGCGGTAATGGTGTGCAGTAACCACTAGCAACCCAATCAGTGAGTAGTAATGGTAAAAGAGTATTCAAAATTTGAATCAGATCTTGCAGGGTCTGAGAATGGGGAGATTTCCATTGCCCAAATACTGTCAGACATGTGGAAATTTAGGATATTCATGGCTAAAGTTTGGAAATATCTAGGCCAGGTAAGAATTGCCAAACCCACCAGAAGGTCCACTGAGATTAAATTAAGAGGCAATGGAATGAAAGATTTAAGGAGCTGAGATGTTTGTGTCCAAAAGTCCTTAATAAAAGCGTAATTCCATATATAGTATAGAGTTTCTGGGAGTCCACAATTCTTCCAGCATAGAGGATAGGTGTTGGGATAGATCTTGACTAGTTTGGTAGGTGTGTAGTATCACCATAAAAAAAATCTTTTGTAGAGATTGAGAGCATGATCCAATGGGAGGTTCATATGGTAAAATGTAATGCTTTGTACCACTGGTCCGACCGGGAGCACCTCTCGTGTAAGAATTCCACTATTAGGGTTGAATGTGAGAGGAGTCCAGATGAAAATTTTGTTTGTAGATGCATGAGATTCCCTTACTGATCTGCTGCACGTCTCATAGAATTACAATAAAGGGTTTAATATTTTGTAGTTTGTGGTCCAGTGGGTTTTTGTGAGTAGAGACCGAATCCTGATGTCTTGGAGATTCGCAAAAGTCACAATGTCAAATGAGGAGTATAGGTTCCCTATGTTAACGATACCTGCTTCAATCCAGGGTTGAAGATGAAGATCTGATAATATGAGCGCAATAGTTTTGATAGGTAATAGTGGAAGTATGGTAAGGGCTATGTTTTTTGAGATCTGTGGGATAGCCATCCATGTTTGTAGAGATGCTGCTATTGTATCCAGTGTGTAGTGCTGAGGTTTGAGGACTAGAAATGTGGCACCAAGGAACAATTTTGGGTCTTGAATTAAAGCTTCAGCTTCTATTTGTTTTAAGTTAGAGTGGCTCAATGGTGACCACCATAATTTGAGTTGTTCCAGGAGTACTGCACAATAGTAAGACTGTATATTAGGGATGCCCATTCCTCCCAGTTGGACTGGGGCTGTAAGAATGGATTTCCTAATCCTGGGGCATTTCTGTTGCCATATGAAGGCATTAATGATCGCTTGAGGTTTCAGCAGCTATAGTGCAGAAAATATAAAGAATACGCAGTAACAATTTTAGCCAAAATAATTCTACCAGCCCACGACACGTGGTGCAAGTATGGTGCAATGCTCTAGATAGTTGTTGTAGTTTTTCTACGAGGTCTTTGAAATTGGATCATAAAAGATTCACACTCGGTGAGCTTAATCAAATTCCTAAATAAGGTATGAAAACCAGGACCAGGAGAAACCCACTTCTAGCATGAACGATTTACTGTGGTTCACTTTATAAAGGGAAATGGCACTAAAATGATTAAGTATGTGTTATATTTCAGGGAGGGAGCATTAAGGTTTTGTGAGGGCAATTATGACATTGTCTGCATGGGCCAATTTTATGTTCCGTTTGGCCTGAAACCAAGGGAGCAGAATGAATCAACTGAGCCAGTGGCTCCATAACCATAGCAAACATTAGAGGGAAGAGCGAACATCCTTGTCTCATGCCATGTGATATATTAAAAGGGTCTGAGACGACCCCCGATGTCCATACACGTGCACATGGAAATGAATATAAGCTAAGAATGGTGTACAAAAACACTCCTGAAAGGCCAAATTTGCGTAGGACAGCTTCCAGGTAAGCCCAATGTACCCTATTGAATACCTTCTCTGCAGTCAAGGATAGGAGCAGAAAAGGCACTCGAGTGTGTTCCACCCATTGAATGAGATCTATAAAGCGTTGTGTCCCATCATTGGTCTGCCTACCGGGGATAAAACCGACTTAGTCAACATGTATAAGTTGGGACATAACTGTGGAAAGATGTAGCACTAAAAGTTTTGCGTAAAGTTTGGTATCTGTGTTAGGCACAGACATAGGCCTGTAGTTCGCTAGAGTATCTGTTTACCTGGTTGTTTTGCTTGCGTCTATTTAGTAAGGTTACTTTGTGGTATAAGCAAGGAAGCTCAGACCTGTGCAGTGTATAAATGTGCTTTTAATATATAAAAATTACATTTGTTTGTTTGTATCTTCAAACAAACTCAACAGTGACCTGATTACAGTATACAAATCGTAGTAAAAAAAAGCAATGGGCGGGGTCCTGGTGACCAGTATCATTGGTCAATTCAGGTAACAGGTTACCGGCTCACCTAATAGGGTGGTGGTCCTTGTCAGAACAGGAGAAGTAGTCAAAATAAAAGGGGAATGGGAATAGGACCCAAGGTGTCCTTACCTTCATTGAAGGAAAAGGAACAAACTACGGTTTAACCTGAAAAACATTTTAATCATTTTAAGAAAAGCATAAACAATAGGAGATTGCATAAGGTAAAAACTGACAACGTTGTCACTTAAAAACGCATTCCCATAAGCTCAGCCATATCCCAGTCATTCACACGTGTCAATCATCTCAAGTCATTAAGTGTGACTTAATATACTGTATAATGCTTACATATGTTTAGGCGAGGTGAGTTCCGGGAAACCTTGGTAGTACAAGTCGGTACCCGTATTGTGCTTAACCATGGACCTCCAGACTCCCTATATGGCTATAGAGCTGCTGCATTAAGTCTTTACAATGTTGAAGAAAGCATTGGTTATATCAGACAAATAAATGCAAATCTGGCTAGAAAGTATTCCTGATAGTTAGTGAACAGGACAGGTTTGATTTCTGGATGTAGCACTATCAATCATGGAGATAATATATAAAAAAAAATAATAATAAAATGTAGCACGCTGTGATGCAAGCATGCGACTTGAGTCAAGGAGAAACAATAGATCCACAACAAGCCTGTTAGTCATTCAGCACCATGTTTCCATGAAACATTAAAGATAGCACCGCATATAGTTTGGATAGGAAAATATAGTCAACTGAGTCAAAACACAAAGCCTCAAAAAAAAAAAAAAAAAAAAGGTTTAGGCTGTGATTGCTTGCTGGATATACCAGTTGAAAAGAGACTCACTGTTTAGATGATATTAGATTGGTCCTCAATTGCGGCGACAAGGTGGTAAATCCAGAGTCCTTTGCAGGGATCCACAGGTGTGCAGGTTGCGAATCTCTGTATTCCTAGTCCTGGTGACACGCACAGGATGTTATCCTCTCAAAACCAGCATGGGGCCGCCTAGCCATTTACTTCCAGTTTTCGGTTGTTTGTGGATTTCCAGTTTGCGGAGATAGGATGAGGGCTAAAGTGATGAAAAGCCCAAGTTGGCTATCGGCAGAAGGCATGTGTAGGCACACACACCGACATGTTTCACCCACTTGTGACCCACGTCATGTTGGGGACACAGCAAACCTGTGGAAGAAGGTGCTCTGGTGAGATAAGACCAAAATTACATTTTTTCGCCTAAAAGCAAAAAAAAATGCATAAAACATCAATAATCATCCCCTAGTACACTCACTCAGACAAACAAACAACCATCTTCTGCCTTAGCATCTATAAATGGGTCAAAGGGTGTAATTCAAGAATATTCACATATTGCCTTCCAAAAAAAAATAAAAAAGATCTACTTCAATAAAAAAAATTCCAAAATGCAACACAAAATTAACAAAATGTTGTGTATTTCCTATCCAATCCCTAGCAAAGTGTGTGTGTGTGTATATATGTGTACGTGTGTGTATGTGTAATAAATATATATTGTATTACTATTGTATCTCTAATTACTTATAAAGCCAGTGCTTAACAATAAAACTGAATCTGCAACCAAGTATTGGGTATTATTTGTAGCAAAATTCTCAGCAATATAGTGGATTTTTGTCAATCCCATATCCAAAGAGAGGCTCCTATGTCATCCCATGACCTCTGAAAGAATGATTGTTTATAACTATACTGGATATTTTTTCATGAATCATTATACAATATATTTTATTCATCAAAAACCCCAATGTGTCCGAGGTATACCATGCCTTTGCAATTGCTATCTTGGCAGCTAGAAAAAAGAATATACATTTCTGAGAGGATTTTGGGATATCTGGAATAGGTTTATTTGGTAGGGCAGTCCAAGCTGTTTTCAGTACATTTATACCTATGATATGATGCTGAAAAATGTGGTTCCAAAATGATTTTACCTTTGGGCATTGCCACCATACATGTAGCATGTCCCCTTTGCCCATATTGTAAGGTGCAATTGAGGGAGCAGTTGGTGTTAGGGGGCTAACGATCTTCTTCTAGGAGCAAGTGAACCTCTTCTCTAGCATATCCTGATTAGAGTGTTCTTTCAAACCCAAATCAGGCCCGGAGACCATTCCAGTGAGAAAATAATGACACAACAGTCAAATGTCTGGAATGTTCTGCTTTTTACTTCCGTAGACAATCACTTATATAATCAAAACGACATCACAAAAAAAAGTTCAACCCTTTCATTAATATACAGACATTACGTATACATCAGATGATTAAAAACCACCTAAAAATGAGACATTATTTCTTCATACAGAAACTATAAACAAGTGAAAACCTTCATGCGTCATTTCGGGGAAATCATGTTATTTACAAGGATTTGAAACTAACTTTTGATAGATGTCACATATACATATTATTCTAAGATGGATACATATTCTTATAGCTAAAATAAAGGACAGCAAGCTAAAATATCCTTACAATCCCCTCTTTGATCACACATGTATATATATATATATATATATATATGTATGATCTCACTTCCTTATCATGGCGATATTCTCAGCTTGCTTCTGATGATACATACTGAGATAAGTTTTATTTGGAGATGAGGGATCTGAAATGCGAGTGGCTCTATTAATAAGGCACATAATAAGCTTGTACACAAGATAAAGAAAAAGGAAAAAGAACACGACAATAATTAAAATTATGGCAATATCCCTTATCCAAGAGAATATCCCTCCAAATCCAAAATCAACATTTCCAAAAGGACTCCAGGTCTGGGCTATGTTGCGAGCCTCTTGTTGCAGCTTGGCCACCTCTTTTCTATGCTGAGCTATCACATCATAATAATCTGGTACCTCTATACTGGTATTGTGTACCCAAGTACAACATTCATAATCCTCAGTCATTTCACATAATCCTGTAAGGGCTGAACTCATGCTTTCAATGGCTAAATCATGCAATTCTAGTTGTTTTCTAATAGCCCTAGTTTCAACATTAAGTTTAGAAATGTCATCAGAATTCTTTTCCATCATCTCATCAATAATTCCTGAATAATTATTTAACCTTTTCATCAAATCTATTCCCCATCCTGTCCAGGAAGGGAACCATGCCCAGGCCATATCCTTCTCAAGGAATAACTCTCTCTTGTTACGATGTTTCAATGGATACCTTGGGTATATACTAGCTTCAAGCAAATGACTCCCATCACTATCACCTATCACCCCCATTATGGGCACCAGTGAGGCCAGATAACACCAGCCTTGGACCTCTTGTGGAATCCAGGGATAACAAGTCTTTCCACAACAAACATAAGTGTGGTTACCAAACGAGAAGGGCGTATTCACAGCAGTCTCCTGATCTACTGCTGTAACTGCTGCTAAAACCTGAAACAAATGCTGTACAGATTTACTACTTTCATCTTCAGAGGCAAGAATCTTTTCAAAATCAGCCCGTACTCTGACCTCATCATGGTGTGTTTGATATAAAGAACAAAACTTCCCACTAGGGGCATAGCAATTAGAAATGTTCAAAACCGATTGACTACAGATATGAGCATTTCTAGTAGAATTCCCTAAATTAAAACACCAGGTAGGATTATGACTTCTATTGATGATGTGAAAGGAAATGGTGTCATTAGTTTTTCTGCTGACATTCAGAAGGTCAAGGAGAATCTCTTCTCTCAACAAGGGAGTAATATTTAAAGGTATAGCCATTAGGGGTATCCTAACAGTGCTAGGGTGCAGTTCACTACAGATCCAACATTTTTGAAATCCTGATTTCCGAGCATAAGCATATTTAAATTTTAACAAAAGCATTTTATCAGCAAAATTATCTTCAATGTCTCTCTTATTTCTAACTTGTATCACTGTAATGTTCTTCTGTGTCTATGTGTTATCACAAATACTTTTAATCGCACCCAAATCTTCAGGGTGGTAGATACAGTTAGTGATGATCCAAATGGGCGGGAACACCATCAGGGTGATCAGGAACAGGAGGCAGAATGCCTTGCCAGAAGTCTGTGGTGGAATAAGCAAGGTCATCTTCTCTGGCCGGACCTGCTTTTCCAGGAACTTCTCCTTCATCTGCTTGGACTTCTGCTTGAGGGCCTCCTGTATTTAAGATCTCCTTCCTGCTCTTGGGGCTTTGGACAACCTTTTTCACTCGGCTGGCATGGATCCAGGATTGGCAATTCTCCACCAGGATAGCTGTTCTGGTAACTACAATCACCGTAGTAGGAGGTCCAAAAGGATATTGCTGTTTCTTGCTTCTATTCAACTGTTGGACCACCACCGTGTCTCCTACTTTAAAAGTGTGGGTAGGTTCCTGTGAAGAAAAAGGAGAGGTGTGAGCAACATTTCTCTCAACTGTATCCAAAGTTTTAATTAGTTTCCTCACATACTCTGACTGTACTAGATCCAAATCCCCCTGCTCTATCATAAGAGGTGCTCTGGCCCAGGGAGTAGGAAAGAGACGGCCCATCAACACTTCAAAAGGAGAGTAGCCTGTAGTTTTGGAGGGAGTACTTCTTATCTCTGCCAAAACCGCTGGGAGAACCCTCTTCCAATGGACAAAGGTTCCTCCTGTGGCCTTCCTTATTTTATCTTTCACGGTCCTATTTACCCTTTCCACTATCCCTGAACTTTGGGGATGATATGGAATGTGAAACTTCCATTCTATTTGGAGTGAATGTACCAAGTCCTGACATACTTTTGAGGTGAATGCAGGACCTCTGTCTGAGTTTATCTGAAGTGGACATCCCCATCGAGGAATAATTTCCTGTGTGAGAATTTTCACTACTGTTTGTGCGTCTTCCTTTGTAGTTACAAAAATTTCAACCCATCTCGAAAACATGTCCAAGACCACCAAAAAATATTCCTGTCTTTTCCCTAACTTGGGCATGTGTGTGAAATCAACTTGTAGGTGGGTGAAAGGTGTACTGGGATATATCAAATGTTCGTGTTTCGGTTTGTTTGGGTTATTTGGGTTGTTCCTAATGCAAGTAATGCACCTGGACACATAATCCCTTGTCAACAAAGGGAGATCTGAAATGTAAAAATCCTTGCCTAGTAACTCACAAGTTGCCTTCCAGCCTCTGTGACCTATTCCATGATACTGGGCAATAAAAAGTGATGCACTTGCCATTGGAATACATACCTTCCCCTCTTTGCACAAAAGTCCTGTTTTTGGATCTATTTGTGCACCTACTTTTTCCCAATCTCTCATGCCGGCCTCTGAGGCATAATCTTGTAGGTCAGACAGTACATGGTCAAAACAAGATAGTTCAGGCTATAACATTGGCATTTGGATTTGAGCTGGTTGGGAGATAGCTGCTTTTCTGGCTGCTGAATCAGCTAGAGCATTTCCTCGAGCTACTTCTGTTTGTTGGCCTGTATGTGCTCTGCAATGTATTATGGCAAGAGTTCTGGGCAACTGAATAGCTTTTAACAATGACTCTACTAGAGAGGAATGAGAGATGCTTTTTCCATCAGCTGCAATAAAGCCACGCCTACTCCATATGACGCCGAAATTATATACCACGCCATACCCATATTTGGAGTCAGTGTAAATGTTCACATCTTGACCCTCAAACATTTGGCATGCCCTGGTGAGAGCAATCAATTCCGCAGCTTGGGCTGATTGATATGGGATAGGTTTGGCCTCAAGTATAACATCTGGAAGTTGCACAACCGCATATCCTGCATGATATGTGTGATCATTTGGCCTAGAACAAGATCCATCCACATACACATTTTGCACATTTGGCAAAGCAGTAGGGGACAAGTCAGGTCTGGGAGATGTGTCTTGGTGGATGAGGTTGGTGCAGTCATGTTGTGGCACAACTTCATCCTGCTCTCCTTTTAATCCTAGCAGTGCATTTAAAATTGAAGCTGGGCCTGCATTAGGGGAAGCATATTTAATATGCAGTTTTGGATTTGACAACAGTATCACCTCATAGCCGCTCAACCTTTGGGCGGACATATGTTGCGTATGTATATTTCTCAGTAATGTAGACACATTATGAGTAGTATACAAAGTAGTATCATGGCCCAAAGTGAAAGTTGCAGCCATGTCAACCAACATAGCACAAGACGCTAAAGCTCTGAAACATGCGGGCATGCCCTGAACTGGTACTGGTACCACCTTTGAAAAAAAAGCAACAGGGCGAAACTTGCCTCCATGCTCCTGAGCGAGGACAACTGCCATCGTTGTACAATTTTCCCTGGCATACAAATAAAACATCACATTATATTTAGGAAGGCCGAGTCCTGGAGCTGTTACCATAGCATTTTTCAAATACACAAAAGCATTACACATTTCATCTGTCCATTTAACACAGTCTGGCATATCTGAACCTATGGCCTGTCTCAGGAGATTGTCATAGTAAGAGCAGTCAGGTATCCATTGGCGGCAGTAACCATTCATACCTAGGAAGGTGAGCATGTCCTTCCTGTTGAGTGGGCAGGGCAGACCCATTAGAGCTGCAGCTCTTTTGTGACTGACTCTTCTTTCTCCTTTTGTGAGAACAAACCCTAGATATTCAACTGTTTTCTGACACCATTGCAACTTTTTCTTTGACACTTTATGACCACTTTCAAAAAGACATTTCAAAAGATTTCTCCCATCCTCCAGGGCGGCCTCCCTTGTCAAGCTGCAGAGTAGCAGATCATCCGCATACTGCAGCAAGACTGAACCATGTTCAGGTGTCCAAGCTCTAAGAGTGGTTTGGAGGACAATAGAATAGACAACAGGTGATTCTATATAGCCCTGGGGCAATCTGCACGAGGTCAGCGTCCGATTTTTAAATCGGAAGGCAAAGAGTGGCTGTGTTTCCTCGTCCACAGGAATTGAAAAAAACGCATTTGAGAGGTCAATTACAGAAAAATACTCAGCATCGGATGGTATGGAGGTGAGCAATGATGGCACATCAGGCACTATTGGGGCAATTGGTACCACTAAGTTGTTTATGGCTCTAAGGTCCTGTACAAACCTGTAACTGCAATCCGGCTTTTTAACAGGATTGATAGGAGTGTTATAAGGAGAAATGATTTCTCTCAAAATACCTTTCTTCAAGAAATCTTCCACAATGGGCTCTATACCCTCTTCTTTTTCTCTGGATATGGGGTACTGTTTATGATACACAGGTAAAGCTCCTGGTTTCAAAGTGGCTTTATAGGGCGTACAGGAAATGAACCCTACATCAAGAGGATTCACTGCCCATACTCACTCCTCACTCAATTTGACATCTTCCTCTTCTGGATGTGAGAGCGATGTAAAAAGGTGAACCCTGTCAGATTTTACATATAATCCTCCTTTTGCAGTAATTTTCATTGTAATGCCCAATTTTCCCAGCAAGTCCCTACCCAAGAGACTCACGGGACAACCAGGAATAATTCTAAAACAATGTTGCAGATTACAATCAGCACCAGTACGGGTGCTTAGTGAAAGCAGGGGTGTTTTAAAAGTTTTGGTGAGTATCCCATTTATTCCCATTGAAGGCTCAGCATCCACAATCTCTCCCCTATAAAAATCCTTGCTAATGGTACTGCATGTCGCTCCTGAATCAGGCACAAATGGTACCTCATGCCCGTCTACAAGCAATGAAATTATAGGCTGTTTATGATAAGAATGAGAGACAAGTGGAAATGCCAGGATACTACCTTCCGGGCAGCTTCATTGTGACTGCTGTTGTTTCCAGGAAATGGGGTACTTAACACCATGCTGCTGCTGTACTGAGGGTGGTGCCTGAGGGGGAGTAGGTGCAGCCGGTGGCCCTGAATTTGTACACTCTCGGTCATACCAGGGGCATTGAGCTTTTCAATGTCCGGGGTCCCCACAATTAAAACACCCTGGTTTAGGTTGTCTCTGCTGGAAGTCCCCTCTTTGTGGCTGTCCTCTTCCCCTATATCCACCTCTATAACCCCCTCTATCTTGTCCCCTTTTCTTATAAAAGTTTCCCCTTTGATTTCCTGGGAAATTATCCTGGTAATGTATCGGTGCTGGTGTCTGCTTGGGAATGTCAAAACACCCCGCTGCGTCTTTTTCAGTCAATCTTTTTTGAAAGTCAGTCATACTCTTTGTAGCCCAGTCTGAAATCTGCTGTCTCACAACAAGGGCATATTTAGGGGCCAGGTTGCTAAGATAAGTCTGTATTAAAAGACTGTGCATTCCATCCTGAGTATTGAGTCCGGCATCTTGTGTCCAGACCTCCTGAAATCTTTTCCAAAATTCCAAAACTGACTCTGATGATTTCTGTTTGCAAGCTACTGCAGTAGGGAGTGACGACTTGTTAATGAAAACTCTTTTCATTTCCTTCTCTAGCTCTTCCCACATAAGGTTCCTTCCTTCAACAGTGTTTAGTGAATAAGCCTCTGCTTTGGTAGTGGGTGCCTCTATTACATCTATGGTGGGCACTTTAGTCCAATCCCAAGGGGAGGTAGTTCCCACCAAACTATCTATAATAATCTTTATATCTTCCTGTGTATAATTTCTACCCTTACAAGCTTTCTTTAAATAAGCTATTGCCCCCAAAGCTGATGTGGAAGGTTTGGGGCAATGTTTGACAATACGATTGATATCTTCAATATCAATACATTTTATCACCATTATGTCACCAACAGTCAGAAAAGGAAAGCTTTGCATTGCTAGCTGCGTAGCTACTTCCTCTTTCTTTCTGTCAGCTGTTTGTTTTGAAACTGCGTGTTGTGCAATCTCACTCTCTGCAGCTTGTTTTAATTTCTGAGTTGTACTCCTGGTCTGAGCCGGATCCTCCCTAAAAGGTCCACGGGGCATCTTTATTTCATGTTCCCCCGCAGGTGTCTTTTCAGGTAACTCCTCATCCATTGTGGAGGAGGCAGCACCCATCGGCTGTTGCATTTGTGAAACTACAAGCAGTGGCTGATCTGATAGGACAGCAACCTGTGACTCTGGTAAGACCACAGGCAGTGCCTGACCCACCACTGCACCTTGCTGTGGAACGGATACAGAGGAAACAGATGCCTCTGCAGGTGACACTCTATTCTCAAATGGACGAACTGCTGCAATTGCAGCCAAAAACTCAATGTCCTCTTTTGAGAACGAGGGGTAAATTTGTTTTGGTGCTCCCTTATTTGGCTGCAGTATATAAGGTGGAGGTGACGGAACAACTGGGGGAACAACTGAGGGAGCTACTGGGAGAGCTGATACACATGGAACTAAGGACGAGAAACCTAATTTAAGTCTCTTCTCACAAGCATGTAACCCCGGAGCTTCCTTGTCCCTTGGATTTGGACTTCTCTTTCTTATTTTCTTATCCGCTCTCTCATACCAGTAGGGGGCATACAATAACCAATTTTCCCCACCTTTCCTCATATATTCCTTAACCCATTGGGGGTCTCCCGTATAATATGGGAAAGCTTCCCTATCCCCTAAACAAAGTCCCTTGACCATGTCCATATGAAAAATGTCATTCTGACCCTGTCGGGGAAATGGGTCACTACTCCTCATGCCTTCAGTCCATCCCGCCAGATTATCTACCCAAGGGTTAATATACACATAATCAGTTCCACATATTCTGGCTACATAACATTTACATGTCTCTCCTACATCTGGAAGGTAATTTTCTTCCCTGATGATTGACCCATAACAATACAGTGGTGGACGCCACCTCACCTTGCAGCGTCCGACAAAATCCACACAATACACGTACAGATTATCTTATCTTACTTTATATATATAAAAAATCTAAGCGATTAGCGATAGATAAGGTAAGCAAAGAGGTTTGGGTTTTTCCGGGACACTCTATCAGATATCTTTATAAAACTTCTTACAGTACTGTATTATATTACTTGGGGTTTCTCAGAACCCCTTGGACTAACTCAGAGTCCTTTGGACTAACTCAGAGTCCTTTGGACTAACTCAGAGTCCTTTCTTTTTAGAACTATCTCAGAGTTCCTTTTATCCGTCACCCGAACAGATCTCTGCGAGATTCATACATTTACATAAATGTTTTTAACACTACACCTTCTGTTAACCCCATATAAGGAAACGGTCTTTTAAACTAAAGTCACGGTGAAAGAAATAATAATAATTAAATCAGACTCACCGGACTTTAGAAACTTGGATGATGATCTTGGATGATGATCATCTCATGAACAATGACCGCCCCACCGCTGCCACCAAAACTCTGTTAGGGGGCTAACGATCTTCTTCTAGGAGCAAGTGAACCTCTTCTCTAGCATATCCTGATTAGAGTGTTCTTTCAAACCCAAATCAGGCCCGGAGACCATTCCAGTGAGAAAATAATGACACAACAGTCAAATGTCTGGAATGTTCTGCTTTTTACTTCCGTAGACAATCACTTATATAATCAAAACGACATCACAAAAAAAGTTCAACCCTTTCATTAATATACAGACATTACGTATACATCAGATGATTAAAAAGCACCTAAAAATGAGACATTATTTCTTCATACAGAAACTATAAACAAGCGAAAACCTTCATGCGTCATTTCGGGGAAATCATGTTATTTACAAGGATTTGAAACTAACTTTTGATAGATGTCACATATACATATTATTCTAAGATGGATACATATTCTTATAGCTAAAATAAAGGACAGCAAGCTAAAATATCCTTACAGTTGGGTAATATTTTCCTGAGTTTAGTTGGTACCAGATATCGTCTAGAAAAAAACATTATAGTTTGCTTAGACCAGAGACAGTTTAAAAAAAAATCCGTCAACCCACTTGGACCGGTCCTCTTGTTCCACAACAGTAACAAAGTCATGTTCCAAGGCTAAAAGTTGTGATAGCATATTTGGAGATTTGGTGCCAGCAAAACAATTCTGCCTGAGCCATGTCCAATTTATTTGATAGGTAAGTAGGATCCACTAGCCTAATCACCTTAAATAAATTATGTACCCTATACAGTACCTTGTTTAACCACCACGTGAAGGTGGATTGTTTTGTCAAGACCCTGTTCCAGCAGGGCAGAGAATCTACCTTAAATAACAGGGACTCCTGAATATACAGGCTGTGGTGGTTGTATAAAAGAGGAGACCTGCAAGGGAGATCCACGGGCAGTAATCTTATTACCTGCAGCATCTCCTGGATCTCTATTGCTTTGTGTAGAGGGAGATCTAGATGAAGGGACAAACCAATATTCCTCATTGCTGTGAAAAGGAAATAGGGAGATCTCAGTTTATCGCTGCCCCCTTCCCTTTCCTCCTCACCCCCTCCCCACCATCCTTTCAACATGAGCTTCTCTTCACCATACATTGATCCGGAGGCAGCCGTAGATATATTAAGCTCTGTCTACCACACCATGGGTCCCTGTGCATTGTCTGTCAAGCTTTGTGCCATGTATGCACCTCTTTATGTTAGGTTTTAATTTTTACTGAATCTCAGTTTAATTCCTGTCTTGGTGATAATGTTGACTGGGAAATAAAGAGAAAAGTAATCTCTCCTACAGGGACAGCAAAGAGAACCCATCTTTGTACAGTATACACAATAGTTCAATGTTATAGTGCTTTGTCCTTGTTGGAGAGTCCAGACCCCCCCCCCCCCCCTCCCATCCTATTCTAAAAGAGACTGCAGAAATGATCTTCCAATCCTGTACAATGGGGTGCTGCAGGGTTCAATAATTTTGTACAAATACAAATACTTAATCAGCATGTCCCCCAAACTCTCTGAACACCATAGGAACTCATTTTACTTATTTACCTATTTTTGTTGTTGATTTTTGCTAGCAGGGTGAATTTGGGGTCCAAAAAAAAAACATATTGAACATTCATATTCCATGTGGTATAAAAATGTCATTTTACCATAAATTGTTTTTTTTGAGAAGTATACTGTGTCTTGAAAATGAATAGATATGTCTAACTACTGAAAGTGTACTGCATAAGAAATATGAGAATAAACCAACTATATTAGATCAGTTACACTGCCTGATATAGATGTTATATTTTCAGACTGATGGTACTATTATTCAGTTCTTTGTTCTGTAGTGTAAATCGGTGTCAGTCGATGTGTATAAAGCTCTGGTGATTGTGTCTCCTCCTGAGCAGATCTGCCGGTGACTGAGAGGACCTGCTGTGTGACATGAAATGTTCTCCTCTCCTCTGTGTCTGTTATCTGCTGATACTCGTCCTTTTCATCACATACTATGGAGTCGTATTGACCTGGAGCTCAGAATCTCCTTGTACACTTAATAGGCAAAAGCCATTGTTTGAGTATGAATATTACCAGGAGGGAGATGTCATTATCGGAGGATTGGTCTCTGCTCACAGGGAAAGCCAAAATAACATAATTTTTGGTTTAGAAAAAGACAATTATACTATTATAACAGGCACTGAAATGTGTCACATGTAAGTCTCTTTTTCTCATCTTTGCTCTCTCTATATAACTAAACAAATAGAAAATATTTTTTTTCATTTTCACTGTAATATTTTATGAACATTTACAGCTGTTTCCAATGATGTTTTGTATATTTTCTCACAATTTGGTTACAGTCTGTGTTGCACCAATATACAATGATTACATTTGTCTTCCATCATATTTTGTCTTCAGGCCATGCTGGGATTTCTGATAAATAATCATGTAATGTATGTAGTTATGGATACTGCAGACTGAAGATGGTTCCATCATTGCCAGGAGAGAGGGAGGGAGGTGTGCTGTCATGTAATAGCTTGTGTGTATGATCTTCTACTTATCAGGGCAGATCACATTAAAGGTTATTCACAGCATAGCAATAAGTCAGCCTGGTGAAAACTTAGGGATATATGTAAAAAACAGTGAATTTGACATTCAACAAATATCCACTGCAAGTGAATATTCACTGCACTAAATGTGTTTTAAATGACAATGATTGATTAACCAACAGTGAATGTTTGTGAAATTCACATGCACTGCTTTATAACTATGATTCTTAGGGATTCCTCATTTTCACCATTTACTGTCACTAGGGATGAGCCAAAATTTAGGTTTGAACTAGCCTTTCAGCCTCCTGCTGGACTGGAGCCAAACATCATATATAGAAGTTGTATTTGCACCACTTCTATATTTGATAGCTTCCTGCTTCCAATTCCTAAGAAAACAAAGGGTGCTGGCACCTGGCACATCCCTAGCAACTGTTGGCATCAATGAACATTTCCTTACATGCCCATGACCACATTTGTTGAATGATGAAACCACTCTCCTCGATAATTTCCTTCTATACCTAAAGGAAGCTCAGGGAGCTGTGATTCGGTGAGTAGTGACAGGAGCCATGTTCTGTGTCAGTTCCATTGGGTTTTCTTTTAAAAAAGTTAGCTGGCATCTTGATTAATAATGGATTTACAACAAGGGACGTTTTGGGGGGATTTTTATTTTTTTTAAAAGGACTTTCTATTATATTTCTAGGTTACATCTTCCTTTTTTATGTGAATGAATAGGGGTACTATGTACCCCATACTCACTCATGGGGAGGGCAGTCTCTGGGGGTTGCAGTGTGAGCCTCCATGGCCTCCATGGCTTGCCCTATGATCTTCTAGAGCTCACAGAAAGATTGTTGAATGTGGTCTGAGCCTGGGCTAGTTTCATTAGCGCCTGAGCTACAGTGGGACGGAAAGTATTCATACCCCCTTAAATTTTTCACTCTTTGTCATATTGCAGCCATTTGCTAGAATCATTTAAGTTCATTTTTTCCTCATTAATGTACAAACAGCACCCCACATTGACAGAAAAACACATAATTGTTGACATTTTTGCAGATTTATTAAAAATGAAAACTGAAATATCACATGGTCCTAAGTATTCAGACCCTTTGCTGGGACACTCATATATTTAACTCAAGTGCTGTCCATTTCCTCTGATCATCCTTGAGAGGGTTCTACACCTTCATTTGAGTCCAGATGTGTTTGACTATACTGATTGGACTTGATTAGGAAAGCCACACACCTGTCTATATAAGACCTTACAGCTCACAGTGCATGTTAGAGCAAATGAAAATCATGAGGTCAAAGAAACTGCCTGAAGAGCTCAGAGACAGAATTGTGGCAAGGCACAGATCTGGCCAAGGTTACAAAAAAATTTCTGCTGCACTTAAGGTTCCTAAGAGCACAGTGGCCTCCCTAATCCTTAAATGGAAGACGTTTGGGACGACCAGAACCCTTCCTAGAGCTGGCCGTCCGGCCAAACTGAGCTATTGGGGGAGAAGAGGGGGAGAAGAGGTAAACATGAATGCGGCCAAGTACAGGGATTTCCTGGATGAAAACCTTCTCTAGAGTGCTCAGGACCTCAGACTGGGCTGACGGTTTACCTTCCAACAAGACAATGACCCTAAACACACAGCTAAAATAATGAAGGAGTGGCTTCACAACAACTCTGTGACTGTTCTTGAATGGCCCAGCCAGAGCCCTGACTTAAACCCAATTGAGCATCTCTGGAAAAACCTAAAAATGGCTAAACATGAATGCGGCCAAGTACAGGGATTTCCTGGATGAAAACCTTCTCTAGAGTGCTCAGGACCTCAGACTGGGCTGACGGTTTACCTTCCAACAAGACAATGACCCTAAACACACAGCTAAAATAATGAAGGAGTGGCTTCACAACAACTCTGTGACTGTTCTTGAATGGCCCAGCCAGAGCCCTGACTTAAACCCAATTGAGCATCTCTGGAAAAACCTAAAAATGGCTGTCCACTAATGTTTACCATCCAACCTGACAGAACTGGAGAGGATCTGCAAGGAGGAATGGCAGAGGATCCCCAAATCCAGGTGTGAAAAACTTGTTGCATCTTTCCCAAAAAGACTCATGGTTGTATTAGATCAAAAGGGTGCTTCTACTAAATACTGAGCAAAGGGTCTGAATACTTAGGACCATGTGATATTTCAGTTTTTCTTTTTTAATAAATCTGCAAAAATGTCAACAATTCTGTGTTTTTCTGTCAATATGGGGTGCTGTGTGTACAATAATCACTAGCTGCCCGCCCACTGTCATATGACGGTGGGACGAGGCAGCTCTCGTTCTGGGCGGATGTCATATGACGTGACCGCCTTCCTGAGCCTCTATGGGGCGCGCGCGCGTGCCCGCCACATCACTGGGCACCCGATGCACATGCACGGCAGCTGCGATGTCCGTCGGGCACCCGCGATTGCCCAGCAACTGAGCAGGACCGTGGATCTGTGTGTGTGTAAACAGACAGATCCACATCCTGTCAGAGGAGAGGAGACCAATGGTGTGTCCCTTGTACATAGGGACACCAATCGATCACCTCCCCCAGTCAGTCCACTCCCCCCACAGTTAGAATCACCTCCCTAGGAGACACATTTATCCCCTCGATCACCCTCTAGTGTTAACCCCTTCCCTGCCAGTCACATTTACACAGTAATCAATGCATTTTTATAGCACGGATCGCTGTATAAATGTGAATGGTCCCAAAAATGTGTCAAAAGTGTCCGATATGTCCGCCTCAATATCGCAGTCACAATAAAAATTGCAGATCGCCGCCATAACTAGTAAAAAAAAAATAATAATAAAATCGCTTTAAATCTATCCCCTTTTTTGTAGACGCTATAACTTTTGCGCAAACAAATCAATATACGCTTATTGCAATTTTATTTACCAAAAACATGTAGAAGAATACGTATCAGCCTAAACTGAGGAAAAAATTTGTTAAAAAAAAAAATGGATATTTATTATAGCAAAAAGTAAAAAATATTATGTTTTTTCAAACTTGTCCCTCTTCTTTTGTTTATAGCGCAATAAAAAAAAAATGCAGAGGTGATCAAATACCACCAAAAGAAACCTGTATTTGTGGTGAAAAAATGATAAAAATTTAATTAGGGTGCAGTGTTGCATGACTGTGCAATTGTCATTCAAAAATGGCTTGGGCAGGAAGGGGGTGAAAGTGCTCTGTTTTGAGGTGGTTAATGAGGAAAAAAATGAACTTAAATGATTTTAGCAAATGGCTGCAATATAACAAATAGTGAAAAATTTAAGGGGGTCTGAATACTTTCCGTCCCCACTGTATTGCATCCGCTGGAACCAAGGCTTTAGCTTCAGAGTTTCTACAAGGTAAGTAGGAGCATCAGCTTGTTCCCTTTAATCATTTCAGGCCTTAGTCACAATCAGCGCTTCCTCCTCCTGAATAGTCTTTAAAAGATTGGAGTATGTTACTGAGCCGTTTTGGGTCTCTAACCCAAAGCTTCGGCACAATAAGGTTGAGAGGTTGAGCCTCTTTCTGCACTTAAACCCAAAAAGCTTTACTGGTGTCCTCTGCTTTCATGCATCCTTGCACTATCACCTGGTGAAGGATCTTGTCCAATCCCCCTAACATAGTTGGACAGCTTTTCCCTCTCTTGTTGGGTCTCTAACCCAAACTCTCTAACAGGTATGCCAGTTCGGTGCAATTCTTAACTCTCATTTACCAGTCACCTGATCACTGTAATGACCTCTGATTGGCCATCATAGTGATTAGTCATGTCCATGTGTTTATTTTTTTCTCCTTTGAATGAAGAGAAAGATGCATTGGGGAAGATTTACCAAAACTGGTGCACACAGGTACTACTTCAGGTGCTACTTGAAAACAGGGAAATGCTTGGGAAAAGAAGAGATTGCTGCGCACCCCGGGTAATATCGTCAAGAAGGAAGTTATCCCCCAAGAAGGGGTTTTCTAGGCAGCAGGCAATAGGGGAATGATAACACCAGGTTAAAATTTATCTAAACTTTATTAAGACATGATTTCAAAATGACAATGGGGTTAAAATATGAGCTGTGGTACAGGAGAAATATAAAAAAGTGCAATGGTGCATTTAGAAACTAAACACAATGGTACAAATGTTCAAGCGCTTGGATAAATACTGACGCGTTTCGACCCCGTCAGGTCTTCTTCAGAGGATATGTATGTGCTGTAGGAAAATTACATGCATGAAGAATACATCAATATAATCACACATAGACATATGTAGTGTATGTAAAGATGAAATACGCCTTATGACATAGTTACCAATCACATGTGTATAGCCATTTCTCCTGAACCTGAAGTTCTCTGAGACTCCCACCACCCGGCTCCGGCCGGGGTCCCCCAGCCAACCAGCACACCACCGGAGAAAGCCTAGCACAACTGCGTAACTTAAGGAGGGTTACAGTTGTGGAGATTCCCTGAGGTCGGCGAGGGGCGTGAGGGCAAGCAAGCAGCACCTGCAATCTAAACATTAGGCAACGGCACTGTCAGTGCTTATAAATAGATACAGGTAGAGATGTGTGCACAATTATATAATGAATAAAAGGATTAATAATTATAATTTTTTTTTTTTTTTTTTAGTTTATGCTTTTGTATCTAATTAATACAACCAGTGGCATAAAAGTATATACTTGATAAAAGAATAAATTATAATATAAAATGGCAACTGAGAAAGATCGAGGTTTGACAATGTGTCCAAAAGTACATATGGGTCAATGAACATATTAATAGAACTTATTGAAAAAGCTAAGGTAAATAGGAGAAGGATGACAAGGGGAAATAGAAGAAAAGAAGAAGGAGAGAAGGAGAAAAAACCCGGACAAGTAAGGAAAAGAAAAAAGAGGAAGATAAGGGAGGAAAAAAAAAAAGGGGGAATGGGGGGAGGGGAAAAAGTGAGGGCATAGGGGGAAGGGGGAAGGGAGGAGGGGGGAAGGATAAGAAGGAAGGGAAAACAAAAGAAAAAAGAGAAAAAAGGAGAAAGAGAAAAAGAGAGAGGAATAGAAAGGCAAAGGAGAACACTGAGTGGTCAGCAGAAAAGGAAGAATAAAGAAGTAACAGTGAGTTCAAAACAGCAAACGGTTAGGGTGAGCAAGTGAGATCGTGAAATGTGAAAGTAAAATTGCTCACCCTAATCGTTTGCTGTTTTGAACTCATTTTGAAATCATGTCTCAATAAAGTTTATATAAATTTTAACCTGGTGTTATCATTCCCTTATTGCCTGCTGCCTAGAAAACCCCCTTTTTGGGGGATAACTTCCTTCAGGTGCTACTTAACCCTCTTGGGCATGGAGTTCACCAGAATCACATTTGTGAATTCATGCATAGATGTCTATATAAGTCCTACCTGAACTTGTAAAAAGTAGTGCAAGAACTACTGTACTTTCAAAATCTGTGTGACTCCGATGAAGTAGGAGCCGCCCTAATTTGACCGCTTCTATTGCAGACAATAGGGTGCGACTTGTCATGTGATTTGGCACTACCAAATCAAATAAAAAGTCGCATTGGTGTGAATGGGGGCTAAAGCCTGGAAGCTGATTGGTTACTATGCACAGCAGCACCTAATTCTGTGTGTACCCATTTTAGTAAATCTCCCTCAGTCATTGTATCTTTCTCTCCTTGCAGGGCAAAAATGTCAACAAATAAAAGCATGTAAAAAAATGAAAGAATAAAATAAAGAAAGAAAGAAAATGCTAGATCAAGGTTTGATCTAGGTCAGTGCCAGAGTTAGTGTTAGGGTCAAGGTAAGAATCAAAGTCCAATGTAAGGAACAAAGGTAAGGGTCAGAGGTCTGGGTCAAAGATAAGGGTCAATATGTTTTGGATAGGATTTAAAAAAAAAAATAATTTTTTGAATTAGTATCAGCAACAGTGTATGTGTGTTAAAAGCAAATAAAAAAGCAAAATTTGCACTATTGTTTCTGGGCCCTACTACAAACAACAAATAATATACACATGCTGTATGTGGTATCAATGCAATCATCGAGGCAGGAAAATTTACTTTGGTTTGTTCTTTGGTGGTGAGTTATGATAATAGCAAGAAATATACAGCTAATTTTTCTTTACTATTTTGGACCAGTATTCCTTTGATAATAAAAATAAAATAATCAGGAGATATCAGTTACCATTTATCTACAAAAGAAAACCAAATTAGTCTTGAAAAAAAACGCGGTATAATCCACTCCAATACATTAAGTAGTTGCGATGATATGCATAGAATTAATAACGCTTTTCAAAGTTGCAAAATTGTGTTTAGGTGTTAACATTTGTTTTACCCTTTGTCACAAAGGAGTTACATTGTGGGCAAGTGACATTGCCAGCTTCTTTTCAAATTAAAGCAGCACACAGGTCTATGTGGGTTTGTGCGCTTTTTTTATGGAAGCTGGCAGTGAAATGTCATTTCCCAGCAATTTTGAACATTTTTTTTTCCTTTGTAAATGTCAGTGTTGCCGTAGCACTTTCTGTGTAATATCAGAGATGCACCTCTTCACATGCAGGATTAGGGCACCCCCAGGAATGTTATTTTAAGGAATTCGGCATTTTTTTTTTAATTTCAATACTTTTTATTAATTTTCATATAAACATACAGTTGAGCTCAATCACATGTAATAATTAAAAACATTTGCCCAACAATCCTCTGTCTCAAACATTTATATATATTGTAACAGCTTTTTCCATTTACTTTCCCTTTCCTTTCCCGTCCCTTCACCCCCCCCCCCGCTATTACCCCCTATCCACCCCCCACCCTTTTCCATAGACCACATATAAAGTATATACACTAGTTCATGTTATACATTAGTTCCAGAGATTATTCAGGGTTTTACTCTTTTTTCCTCTCTTCCTTACGTGTATCCCTTGGTACCGCTAAATCTCCTACTAATACTTTTATGAAATTCATAGGGGATTAACCGTCCATTGAAGCCAAGGCTTCCAGATCCTAGCAAACTTACTGTAACTACCCCTTCTAATATATATTGTCTTTTCTGCCCACACCAAGGCATCTATTGTCCTAACCCATTCTTCCAGAGTTGGGGGTACAGCTGACAGCCAAGATTGTGCTATCAGTTTTCTCGCCTGATAAAGAAACCTCGCCATGGCAGTGGTTATACTATTATTCCCAAGGTTTTCTCTGATCAGGCCCAGGACACATACTTTGGCTTCAGTTCCAATCTAATCCTAAACCTAAATTCAATGATTTTTACTATCTCTGACCAATATCTAACTCATTTTGGGCATCTCCACATCATGTGTATAAGGTCCCCTGTCTCCAGACATCTTGGACACTTGTCGTCCAGTCTGCGGCCAAACCTATGCAATTTCTTGGGAGTATAGTAAGCTCTGTGCAACAGCAAGAGATGTGAGGCCTGCTGCGATGGAGAAACCGACACCAGTGGGCCAAATTCCAATATCCTTTTTCACTGGTCATCTGCTATCTCCCCCACATCAGCCTCCCATCTCTCCCTGGTACCCGAGAGCGTTTGTAGCGTTGTCATCTTATCAGTCATTTGCCTGTATATCGCTGATATTATTGCCCGTATATCGCTGATATTAAGCCTTTAGTACTGTTTGTCCTAACTATTTTGTTAAGAAGCGGTGTCTTGCACCATTCCAGTGAGCAGTTCCTAAACTGTCTGTCCAAGGAGTGCCTAATCTGTAAATAATAGTAAAATGTTTTATTTGGGACTCCGTATTCTCGTCTCAACTCAGTGAAAGATTTTAAAATATTACCTTCGAACAAGTGGACCAACCTATGTATGCCATGGCTTTCCCATATCCTGTTTTTCCCTATGGTTAATAACTCCTGTAGCTGCTAATTATGCCATATAGGTGAAAACTCAGTGACACCCCTATACCCCATGGCTCTCTTAACTGTCTGCCAGACTTTGGTAACTAACTTATGTGTTGGAAGCTCGCACTGAAGTGAACCTGCCTCTAATGCTTCTACTAGAGAATTATGTGGATTGCCCTGTAACATAATTTTACCACTCCCGGAATCTCACATCCCCCTATATGCTGCAATTGAGCAGCCAGGTAGTAACTGTATGGTTGGGGGACTGCCATTCCCCCTTCCCTAGTGGGTCGCTGCGAATTCGGCATTTTTAATGTTTCACAATCACTGGTCCTGGCTGAATTTACTTTTTTTTTTTGCAGTGCCCGCTTCCTAATACTATTTTTACACCCCTTTGCCTATTAGTTCTTATTGTTATATATTATTCACTAGAAGATATTTGAGTGTTTTTAGATCCCCAAATCTGTGTTCCTCGAAAAGTGGGGCACAAAGTTTTCTTCAGGTACTCAACTGGCTCCTTCACTGAGTCCCCCTGAAGTTTTCTGCTGGCTTTGGGAAGAACAATTGCTTGTACTACCTCAGTGGTGAGGTCAGCAGCCATACTTACATGTGGATACTGACCTCAGAAATGCCCATTGATAGCATCATCTGCTTGAACTTGCAATAGGTTCTCCTTTTTGTGCTGTTAGGGCTGACACTGTTTGTCTTATCTCACTTGCCCTATGGTCTTTTGGACCTCATAGAAAGATTGTTAAATGGTGGCCTGAGCCTGGGCTTATTGTGTTAGAGCCTGAGCTATGGCATCCGCTGGAACTGAGGGTGTACCTTCAGAGCATCCTTCATCATCAGATGTTCTCTGGGCAAGGTGAGTAGGATCAATCAGATTTTTCCCTTTAAGCATTTTGGGCCTTAGCCGCAATCTGAGTTTCCTCCTCTTGAATGTTCTTTAAGAGTTTGGAGTATGTTACTGTGTCATTTGGGTCTCTAACCCAAAGCTTCAGTACAATGAGGTTGAGAGGTTGAGCCCCTTTCTGCACTTGTGCCCTAAGAGCTTTACTAGCATCCTCTGCTTTCCTGCCTCCTTACACTCTCACCTGGTGAAGGATCTTGTCCAGTTTCCTAACATAGTCGGACAGCTTTTCCCTCTCTAGTTGGTAAGTGCATTGGGGGACACAGGCTGCATTTGGGGGACACAGGAGGCTGCATTTGGGGGACACAGGAGACTGCATTTGGGGGACACAGGAGGCTGCATTTGGGGGACACAGGAGGCTGCATTTGGGGGACACAGGAGGCTGCATTTGGGGGACACAGGAGGCTGCATTTGGGGGACACAGGAGGCTGCATTTGGTGGACACAGGCTGCATTTGGGGGACACAGGCTGCATTTGGGGGACACAGGAGGCTGCATTTGGGGGATACAGGAGGCTGAATTTGGGGGACACAGGCTGCATTTGATGGACACAGGCTGCGTTTGGGGGACACAGGAGGCTGCATTTGGGGGAAACAGGAGGCTGCATTTGGGGGACACAGGCTGCATTTGGGGGACACAGGAGGCTGGATTTGGGGGACACAGGCTGCATTTGGGGGACACAGGCTGCATTTGGGGGACACAGGAGCCTGCATTTGGGGGACACAGGCTGCATTTGGGGGACACAGGAGGCTGCATTTGGTGTGACACAGGCTGCATTTTGTGTGACACAGGCTGCATGTAAGGACCGATTCCGCTGGGGACACCTGATGGCATCTGGTGGCAGGCGACGTGGCTAGTGACACGCTCAGGGCTCCCACTGAGGTCAGCAGCCATACATACATGTGGATGCTGACCTCAGAAATGCCCATTGATAGCATCATCTGCTTGAACTTGCAAGGTTCTCCTTTTTGTGCTGTTAAGGCTGACACTGTTTGTCTCATCTCAGTCATAGACACCTGCATTGTAACATGAGCCTCCATGACTTGCCCTATGGTCTTTTGGACCTCATAAAAAAATTGTTAAATGGTGGCCTGAGTCTGGGCTATTTGTGTTAGGGCCTGAGCTATGGCATCCGCTGGAGCTTTAGAGCATCCTTCATCATCAGATGAAGGATGCAGTATCAGTACATATATATATATATATATATATATATATATATATATATATATATTTATATATATATATATAAATATATCCCAGCTTTGTGCAGCTACATCTCACTGCAGGCCATTAGTATGTCTGGAAGGCCAACAAGGAGAGAAAGACAGTCACAAGCCAATAAAAGAGGGCAAGCAGGCTCTGTGTCTAGAGGCAACAGTGCTGGTCGTGGAGACGGTGCATCCTCATTAGCAGGTGGCAGTGGGACACGCTTGTCCTTTTTTTCGGCAGCTGGCCGGCTTGAGCCGCAACTTGCGGAAGACTTGGTAGAGTGGATGACCAAGCTGTCCTCATCCTCCTCATCCTCTCTCACCCAGGCTCACGGTACTTTGTCTGGCAAAGCAGCTGCCAATGCGGCCTCTTCCCTCGGATCAATGGCATCAGTCACTCCTTCCCTAGCCCCACCATGAGGAGTCCCCCGAACTGTTTGACCACAGTGTTGGGTACATGCTCCAGGAGGATGCCCAGCATTTTGAAGGCTCCGATGATGGTACCCAGCTAGAGGAAGGCAGTAACGTGAGCCTAGAGAGAGGGGGTGCCCAAGAAGGACAGCAATCTGGCAGTCATGTTCCCTCAGCTGCAGCATACTGCATATTACTGCTGACTCATGGTCCAGCAGGCATGGACAGGGACATTACCTATCTTTCACCGCGTACTGGGTGACTCTTCTGGCAGCTGGGAAGGATGCAGGACAGGGTGCAGTAGTGTTGGAGGTTGTTCCACCACCACGCCTCCAAAATTCTACTAGTGGTCATTCTGCCATACCTCTCTCCTCCACCCCCTCCTCTTCTTCTTCCTCCATGGCCTCTTCCTGTGCTGATTTGTCCTCGGAACCAGCGGTGCTCCATAGGCGTTCAAGGGGCTACACAAGCACGCAGGCAAAAACATGCCATGCGGTGCTTGAGCTGGTGTGATTGGGGGACAGGAGTCACACTGGAGCAGAGGTTCTGTCAGCTCTGCAGGGGCAGGTTCAGAGGTGGTTGACGCCACGCCAGCTTAAGCCAGGTATGGTGGTTTGCGACAATGGCACCAACCTCCTCTCCGCCCTCCGACAGGGACAATGACCCATGTGCCCTGTTTGGCTCACGTCCTTAACTTGGTGGTGCAGCAGTTCTTTGGCAGGTACCCAGGCTTACAGGATGTCCTGAGGCAGGCCAGGAAAGTCTGTGTGCATTTCCACAGGTCATATAATGCCAGTGCTGGGCTGGCTGACCTCCAAAAGGAATTTAACCTGCCCAAGAACCGCCTAATCTGTGACATGCGCACCAGGTGGAACTCAACGTTGGCCACGCTGCAGCGGCTGCACACACAGCAGAGGGCCATCAATGAGTACCTATGCGACTATGGCACCAGGACAGGGTCAGGGGACATTGTTTTTTTTCCCCACGCCAGTGGGCTATGATCAGGGATGCATGCACTGTCCTGTCACCATTGGAGGAGGCCACAAAGATGGTGAGCAGTAACAGTGCACGCATCAGTGACACTGTCCCTCTTCTCCACCTGTTGGAGCACACTCTGCGTGGAATAATGGAGAGGGCGCTTGAGGCATAACAGAGGGAGGAAGAGGAGGACTTCCATACCTCTCAAGGCCCCCTTTATCCAGACAGTGTTCCTGCATGCCCGCCGATCACACAGGAAGAGGACGAGGAGGAGGATTGTGTCAACATGGAGGTAGAGCCTGGCACTCAGCATCAGCAGCAGTCTTCAAGAGATCATTTACAGTCCGAAGAAACCCATGGGCTTGTACGTGGCTGGGAGGAGGTGGCTGAGGATCATGTCGTCCTTAGTGACTCAGAGGACTCTGGACCGAATACCTCAGCAAACCTACGCTGCATGGCCTCCCTGATCCTGCAAAGCCTGCAGAAGGATCCTCGTATTCGTGGTATCAAGGGGAGGGATGATTACTGGCTGGCAACCCTCCTTGATCCACATTACAAGGGTAAGGTTGAGGACCTTATCTTGCTGTTGCAGAGGGAGCAGAGGATGAAACATCTTCGGAGGCCTTGCAGAAAGGTTTCTGCAATGCGTTTCCAGAGCCTGGGAGGTTACAATTTCCTGGTCCTCCTGGACAACATGTTGCCGAGGCTTCGGTCAGTCACAGAAGGAGCGGTGGAGAAGGTTGCTATCTGACCGATGCGTTCAGACAATTTTTTGGTCTGCAGCTCCAAGGTCTGATCGGTTCCAGCAACCATCGTCAGCGTCTGATTTATATGGTGCAGGATTACCTAGGGGCAAGATCAGACTTGGACACCTTTCCCACCAAAAATCCTCTGGGTTACTGGGTCTTAAGGATGGATCTTTGGCCAGAGCTTGCACAGTATGCAAATGAGCTACTGGCCTGTCCTGCAGGGTTCTTTTGGAACGCACATTCAGTGCTGCTGGAGGCTTTGTAACCAATCACAGGGTGCGCCTATCCACCGAATCAGTCGATCAGCTGACCTTCATAAAAATGAATCAGTCTTGGATCACCAGCTACCAAGCACCTGATGCTGATGTAACTGATTGTTTTTTTTTTTTTATGTGAGATCCCTTCAAGACTGCCTATGCTGATGCTGAGTGGCTATCCTGTTCTGCTGAGTGACAATCCTCTTTCTGATCAATTTTCATGCTGATAGCTTGTAAGAACATTTTTGGTTCTTGACACCGCCACCAGTGGGCAAGGCCCAATTTTTCTGCCCCTGTTTAACAGGGGCGTGTAATTACAATTTTTGATGCAATACTTTGCAGCAGGGCTCATTCCTGCACTCCAACTATAGTATCTGTGAGGGATTGCAGTGTTTTGGTACCAGCACCAGTGCCCAAGGCCCAATTTTTCTGCCCCTGTTCAACAGGAACATGTAATTACAATTCTTTGTCTAATATTTCACAGCAGGGCCCATTTCTGTGCTCACCAAGAGTAACTGTGAGGGCTTACAGTGTTGTGGCAACACCACCACCAAAGGCCCAATTTTTCTGCCCCTGTTCAACAGGTGCATGTAATTACAATTCTTGATCTAATATTTCACAGCATGGCCCGTTCCTGCGCAGACCAAGAAGAACTGTGAGGGCTTACAGTGTTGTGGCAACACCAACACTTAAGGCCCCAATTTCTGCAGAGTATATAGGGCAGGCCCCTACTTTCAAACATCCAACTTACAAATGACTCCTACTTGCAAACGGAAGGAAAGAACAGGAAGTGAGATGAAATCCACCCTTAGGAAGGGAAATTCTCTCCTGTAAGAGTTAATATGGGAAAAACGTGTCTCCTCTTCAGTGATGCTTTATCACCAATCCTTGTTTTACTAAAAACCACACATTTTCAAAAAACATTTGTCATTGGGACAGAAAGTGAGGTGAAATCTTCTGAAGAGGTGCACAGATAGCAAAACAAATGTTACAGGGGTGATAACCCTTCCCTATGTTTTCCAAAAAGCTTAAAAATAGATTCTTTGGCTGGAGCTACACTTTAAAAATGTACCAGTTCAAAATTACAAACATATTCTACTTAACAACAAACCTACAGTCCCTGTCTTGTTTGTACTGCCTTTATACTGCTGTTCAGAGTATATAGGGCCGGGGGGCCCCACGCCTTTCCTTTTTTTAATTTGGGTGCAGGGTTCCCCTAATATCCATACAAGACCCAAAGGGCCTGCTAATGGACTGGGGGGTGGGGGGTACCCATGCTGTTTGTCTCACTGATTTTCATCCATATTGCCAGGACCCGACATTACATTAAAGCCGCAAGCAGTTTTAACCACTTGACGACCGCCTCACGCCGATGTACGTCGGCAAAGTGGCACGGACAGGCAAAATCACGTACAGGGTACGTGATTTGCCTTCCGCGGGTGGGGGGTCCGATCGGACCCCCCCCCGGTGCCCGAGGCGGTCGTCGTTTGTCCAGCGGCGATCGGTGATGAGGGGGAGACCATCCGTTCGTGGCCCCCCCCTCGCGATCGCCGCCGGCCAATGAAAACACTCCTTTGCTGCTGTATGCTAAACAGCAGCAAAGGAAGTGATGTCATCTCCCCTCGGGTCGGTATTTTCCGTTCCGGCCCGAGGAGAGACGACAAGTATGTGAGTGCACAAACACTACACACACAGTAGAACATGCCAGGCACACAAATCACCCCGACCCCCCCCCCGATCGCCCCCCGATCCCCCCCCAATCACCCCCCCCCCCCCCCTGTCACAAACTGACACCAGCAGTTTTTTTTTTTTTTTTTTTTTTCTGATTACTGCATAGTGTCAGTTTGTGACAGTGACAGTGTTGGGACAGTGTATATTACCCCCCTTTAGGTCTAGGGTACCCCCCTAACCCCCCCTAATAAAGTTTTAACCCCTTGATCACCCCCTGTCACCAGTGTCACTAAGCGATCATTTTTCTGATCGCTGTATTAGTGTCGCTGGTGACGCTAGTTAGTGAGGTAAATATTTAGGTTCGCCGTCAGCGTTTTATAGCGTCAGGGACCCCCATATACTATCTAATAAATGTTTTAACCCCTTGATTGCCCCCTAGTTAACCCTTTCACCACTGATCACCGTATAACCGTTACGGTTGACGCTGGTTAGTTCGTTTATTTTTTATAGTGTCAGGGCACCCGCCGTTTATTACCGAATAAAGGTTTAGCCCCCCGATCGCCCGGCGGTGATATGCGTCGCCCCAGGCAGCGTCAAATTAGCGCCAGTACCGCTAACACCCACGCACGCAGCATGCGCCTCCCTTAGTGGTATAGTATCTGATCGGATCAATATCTGATCCGATCAGATCTATACTAGCGTCCCCAGCAGTTTAGGGTTCCCAAAAACGCAGTGTTAGCGGGATCAGCCCAGATACCCGCTAGCACCTGCGTTTTGTCCCTCCGCCCGGCCCACCCAAGTGCAGTATCGATCGATCACTGTCACTTACAAAACACTAAACGCATAACTGCAGCGTTCGCAGAGTCAGGCCTGATCCCTGCGATCGCTAACAGTTTTTTTGGTAGCATTTTGGTGAACTGGCAAGCACCAGCCCCAGGCAGCGTCAGGTTAGCGCCAGTACCGCTAACACCCACGCACGCACCATACACCTCCCTTAGTGGTATAGTATCTGAACGGATCAATATCTGATCCGATCAGATCTATACTAGCGTCCCCAGCAGTTTAGGGTTCCCAAAAACGCAGTGTTAGCGGAATCAGCCCAGATACCTGCTAGCACCTGCGTTTTGCCCCTCCGCCCGGCCCAGCCCACCCAAGTGCAGTATCGATCGATCACTGACACTTACAAAACACTAAACGCATAACTGCAGCGTTCGCAGAGTCAGGCCTGATCCCTGCGATCGCTAACAGTTTTTTTTGTAGCGTTTTGGTGAACTGGCAAGCACCAGCCCCAGGCAGCGTCAGATTAGCGCCAGTACCGCTAACACCCACGCACGCACTGTACACCTCCCTTAGTGGTATAGTATCTGATCGCATCAATATCTGATCCGATCAGATCTATACTAGCGTCACCAGCAGTTTAGGGTTCCCAAAAACGCAGTGTTAGCGGGATCAGCCCAGATACCTGCTAGCACCTGCGTTTTGCCCCTCCGCCCGGCCCAGCCCAGCCCACCCAAGTGCGGTATCGATCGATCACTGTCACTTACAAAACACTAAACGCATAACTGCAGCGTTCGCAGAGTCAGGCCTGATCCCTGCGATCGCTAACAGTTTTTTGGTAGTGTTTTGGTGAACTGGCAAGCGCCAGCGGCCTAGTACACCCCGGTCGTAGTCAAACCAGCACTGCAGTAACACTTGGTGACGTGGCGAGTCCCATAAGTGCAGTTCAAGCTGGTGAGGTGGCAAGCACAAGTAGTGTCCCGCTGCCACCAAAAAGACAAACACAGGCCCGTCGTGCCCATAGTGCCCTTCCTGCTGCATTCGCCAATCCTAATTGGGAGCCCACCACTTCTGCAGCGCCCGTACTTCCCCCATTCACATCCCCAACCAAATGCAGTCGGCTGCATGAGAGGCATTTTCTTTATGTCCTCCCGAGTACCCCTACCCAACGAACCCCCCCAAAAAAGATGTCGTGTCTGCAGCAAGCGAGGATATAGGCGTGACACCCGCTATTATTGTCCCTCCTGTCCTGACAATCCTGGTCTTTGCATTGGTGAATGTTTTGAACGCTACCATTCACTAGTTGAGTATTAGCGTAGGGTACAGCATTGCACAGACTAGGCACACTTTCACAGGGTCTCCCAAGATGCCATCGCATTTTGAGAGACCCGAACCTGGAACCGGTTACAGTTATAAAAGTTAGTTACAAAAAAAGTGTAAAAAAAAAAAAAATATGAAATAAAAAAAAATAGTTGTTGTTTTATTGTTCTCTCTCTCTCTATTCTCTCTCTCTATTGTTCTGCTCTTTTTTACTGTATTCTATTCTGCAATGTTTTATTGTTATTGTTATTGTTATTGATTGTTATTGTTATTGTTATTGTTATTATGTTTTATCATGTTTGTTTTTCAGGTGTGTAATTATTTACACTTTACTGTGCTTTATTGTTAACCATTGTTAACCATTTTTTTGTCTTCAGGTACGCCATTCACGACTTTGAGTGGTTATACCAGAATGATGCCTGCAGGTTTAGGTATCATCTTGGTATCATTCTTTTCAGCCAGCGGTCGGCTTTCATGTAAAAGCAATCCTAGCGGCTAATTAGCCTCTAGACTGCTTTTACAAGCCGTGGGAGGGAATGCCCCCCCCCCCCCACCGTCTTCCGTGTTTTTCTCTGGCTCTCCTGTCTCAACAGGGAACCTGAGAATGCAGCCGGTGATTCAGCCAGCTGACCATAGAGCTGATCAGAGACCAGAGTGGCTCCAAACATCTCTATGGCCTAAGAAACCGGAAGCTACGAGTATTTCATGACTTAGATTTCGCCGGATGTAAATAGCGCCATTGGGAAATTGGGGAAGCATTTTATCACACCGATCTTGGTGTGGTCATTTGCTTTGAGGGCAGAGGAGAGATCTAGGGTCTAATAGACCACAATTTTTTCAAAAAAGAGTACCTGTCACTACCTATTGCTATCATAGGGGATATTTACATTCCCCGAGATAACAATAAAAATGATTAAAAAAAAAAATATGAAAGGAACAGTTTAAAAGTAAGATTAAAAAAGCAAAAAAATAATAAAGGAAAAAAAAAAAAAAAAAAAAAACACCCCTGTCGCCCCCTGCTCTCGCGCTAAGGCGAACGCAAGCGGCGGTCTGTCGTCAAACGTAAACAGCAATTGCACCATGCATGTGAGGTATCACCGCGAAGGCCAGATCGAGTGCAGTAATTTTTCCAGTAGACCTCCTCTGTAAATCTAAAGTGGTAACCTGTAAAGGCTTTTTAAGGCTTTTAAACATGTATTTATTTTGTTGCCACTGCACGTTTGTGCGCAATTTTAAAGCATGTCATGTTTGGTATCCATGTACTCGGCCTGAGATCATCTTTTTTATTTCATCAAACATTTGGGCAATATAGCGTGTTTTAGTGCATTAAAATTAAAAAAAGTGTGTTTTTTCCCCAAAAAATGCGTTTGAAAAATCGCTGCGCAATTACTGTGTGAAAAAAAAAATGAAACACCCACCATTTTAATCTGTAGGGCATTTGCTTTAAAAAAATATATAATGTTTGGGGGTTCAAAGTAATTTTTTTGCAAAAAAAAAAAACTTTTTCATGTAAACAATAAGTGTCAGAAAGGGCTTTGTCTTCAAGTGGTTAGAAGAGTGGGTGATGTGTGACATAAGCTTCTAAATGTTGTGCATAAAATGCCAGGACAGTTCAAAACCCCCCCAAATGACCCCATTTTGGAAAGTAGACACCCCAAGCTATTTGCTGAGAGGCATGTCGAGTCCATGGAATATTTTATATTGCGACACAAGTTGCGGGAAAGAGACAAATTTTTTTTTTTTTTTTTTTTTTTTGCACAAAGTTGTCACTAAATGATATATTGCTCAAACATGCCATGGAAATATATGAAATTACACCCCAAAATACATTCTGCTGCTTCTCCTGAGTACGGGGATACCACATGTGTGAGACTTTTTGGGAGCCTAGCCGCGTACGGGACCCCGAAAACCAAGCACCGCCTTCAGGCTTTCTAAGGGCGTGAATTTTTGATTTCACTCTTCACTGCCTATCACAGTTTCGGAGGCCATGGAATGCCCAGGTGGCACAAAACCCCCCCAAATGACCCCATTTTGGAAAGTAGACACCCCAAGCTATTTGCTGAGAGGTATAGTGAGTATTTTGCAGACCTCACTTTTTGTCACAAAGTTTTGAAAATTGAAAAAAGAAAAAAAAAAATGTTTTTTCTTGTCTTTCTTCATTTTCAAAAACAAATGAGAGCTGCAAAATACTCACCATGCCTTTCAGCAAATAGCTTGGGGTGTCTACTTTCCAAAATGGGGTCATTTGGGGGGGTTTTGTGCCACCTGGGCATTCCATGGCCTCCGAAACTGTGATAGGCAGTAAAGAGTGAAATCAAAAATTTTCACCCTTAGAAATCCTGAAGGCAGTGATTGGTTTTTGGGGTCCAGTACGCGGCTAGGCTCCCAAAAAGTCCCACACATGTGGTATCCCCATACTCAGGAGAAGCAGCTAAATGTATTTTGGGGTGCAATTCCACATATGCCCATGGCCTGTGTGAGCAATATATCATTTAGTGACAACTTTATGAAAAAAAAAAAAAAAAAAAAAAAAAAGTGTCACTTTCCCGCAACTTGTGTCAAAATATAAAATATTCCATGGACTCAATATGCCTCTCAGCAAATAGCTTGGGGTGTCTACTTTCCAAAATGGGGTCATTTTGGGGGGTTTTGTGCCACCTGGGCATTCCATGGCCTCCGAAACTGTGATAGGCAGTGAAGAGTGAAAGCAAAAATTTACACCCTTAGAAATCCTGAAGGCGGTGATTGGTTTTCGGGGCCCCGTACGCGGCTAGGCTCCCAAAAAGTCCCACACATGTGGTATCCCCATACTCAGGAGAAGCAGCTAAATGTATTTTGGGGTGCAATTCCACATAGGCCCATGGCCTGTGTGAGCAATATATCATTTAGTGACGACTTTTTGTAAATATTTTTTTTTTTTTTTTTTTTGTCATTTTTCAATCACTTGGGACAAAAAAAATAAATATTCAATGGGTTCAACATGCCTCTCAGCAATTTCCTTGGGGTGTCTACTTTCCAAAATGGGGTCATTTGGGGGGGTTTTGTACTGCCCTGCCATTTTAGCACCTCAAGAAATGACATAGGCAGTCATAAACTAAAAGCTGTGTAAATTCCAGAAAATGTACCCTAGTTTGTAGACGCTATAACTTTTGCGCAAACCAATAAATATACACTTATTGACATTTTTTTTACCAAAGACATGTGGCCGAATACATTTTGGCCTAAATGTATGACTAAAATTTAGTTTATTGGATTTTTTTTATAACAAAAAGTAGAAAATATCATTTTTTTTCAAAATTTTCGGTCTTTTTCCGTTTATAGCGCAAAAAATAAAAACTGCAGAGGTGATCAAATACCATCAAAAGAAAGCTCTATTTGTGGGAAGAAAAGGACGCAAATTTCGTTTGGGTACAGCATTGCATGACCGCGCAATTAGCAGTTAAAGCGACGCAGTGCCAAATTGGAAAAAGACCTCTGGTCCTTAGGCAGCATAATGGTCCGGGGCTCAAGTGGTTAAATGACTTTTATTCCTTTAAAAATGTCATTTTGTGCAGGGACTGTTCTAAGCACGGGAAACACGCGCCACTTTACAGGCATACTATAGACACCCCCCAGGTACGATATTTAAAAGAATATTTCACTTTTTTTTTCACTTTAAGCATCATTAAAATCACTGCTCCCGAAAATACGTCCAGTAGGAAAGAAGCAGAGAAAGTGTTCTAGTACATTCTGCTAGTCATTCAGTTGCATCATCTAATTGTCTGCCTTTGGTGAACCCCACTTTGTCTTTGTGGATAAGAGAGGGCATGTACCGGCTTTGTTACTTGTAGCATAGTGACGTGCTTTTGAGTTTTCTGTGGTTTTTCTCAAATGAGTCAAGCAGAAGGGCTCTAAATTCCTGTCTTAAATACATGGGCTTAGCACAAAGGAGATAATACTACAATAAAGACCAACAACCATTATATTCCTTTTTTTATAACAATTTATTTATTTTGGAAAATACACTGTGTCCATCCAGACAATGCTGGACGACTATTCCCCCACTAAACAACACCATGACTGATATGAGAATTAGGGAGGGCGGGTGGGAGTCCCGGTCTGGTTCCACAGGGTCTGCTTGCTTAACGGCCGGACTGCCCCTTTTATCTTCTTCAGAATAGCTGGCTATGCAAACCGCCAATTTCCTCCAAACAGCTGCTTGTTGCTGCGCAGGAGAAGCTGCTGCTGTAACCAATAGCAATCCTACAGAAAACATAAGGAAACATGCATTCCCCTTTGAGCTCTCCCATGTTGGTCCTGCATATTGCATGGATCTGTCATGGGTTAGCACAAAGCAAATAATACTACAATAAAGACCAACAACCATTATATTCCTTTTTTTATAACAATTTATTTATTTTGGAAAATTAAATTTAGGCCACGATGTTGTTCAAGGGGTATCCTGATAATGAAATAACGCAACTTCAAATAATTATAAAGCCATCTTGGCTATAATACATCAACTCAAATTTTACACTGTGTCCATCAAGACAATGCTGGACGACTATTCCCCACCGACCGAGGCCAAGAGAGAAACCTTTGGCTGAGGTCCCCCCAACATCGCAGCACTTTCAATTAAACTTTGCAGGCCCATATTGAATATGTCCAGACCTATGTCTAACAAGTGAACTAAATCCTTCCTAAATAACCCAGGAACGAAACCTTCAAGCTCCAAGTGGCGGAAGGATACACCTCCCGAGGACACTAAAAAGTTATGTATGGTCCTATTCAGCCGTCTCCGAATCTTATCCACATAAAAATAATTCCCAGAAGGGGACCAAAGGAGTCTAGGAATCATTTCGGAGAAGGCCAAATTGGTACTTGGAAACAAAAGTTTAATGGAATAAATATCCTGCTTCATTTCACAAAGGAGCTCCCATGTTCTTACTTTACCAACATCGTTTGCTCCAATGTGAAGAACTAGAACCTGTGGAGAAGGCCAAACTGTGGATAAGTGAATTAAGTGGTCTTTAAGATTACGCCATCTGAGGCCCCTAACTCCAGACCATAAAGCCTTAAAGACATTACTATCCAAACCTGAATTGTTCGTATAAATCCTGGATGCAGCCTGTTTTTCAGCCCAGAAAATGTAGGAGTGGCCTACTATCCAGATTGTGCATTTAGAATAATCTGAAAAATAGAAAATCAAACAATTAACAATTCAGGGCGCACATAAATTTTATATCTACTACTAGCCCACCTACCAACCCTTTTTTGACCTTCAGGAGAGAATCCCAACAAATTGGCTTTGGTGGCGGCCCCAATCCTAAATGAATGTGATGAGAATCAGAGACCTAGGAGGTTAAGGCGCTTGAGGCATGAGGATAGCACTGCAGAAAACTGGCATCGGGTCAAAGGGGACAAGTCCTGGTGGATAAAAAAGGAACTATCAGAGGGGGGCCTTACTGAAATATAACTGTCAGTATGCGACACCGGGCAAACCAACTTATTGGGTGATTTACCCAGATATATCCACTGACCATTGCCCAAACCAAAAGTTTTGGACCGGCAGATAAACAAACGTAAGCAATCTGATTCCATAAACACATGAGAAAACAGCAGGAAAGCTGAAGATGATTTGTTTTGCGCTGTAAGTTCTTCAACTCTAAGGGCACCAAAAAAGGTAACAGAAAAGGCTGCCCTGAAAAGCAGAATTTCAAATTCAGTAAAACAAACCTCTTCTAATATAAAGAGTAGTTTGATTAATAGATTAACTGAAATGGAACATCTAGAATCCTGGGTAGGGCGTGAATTCTTGAATCCTTTGAGGACCTGACTAACCTGAAAAAAGTAAGACAGGGCTGGCATGCCTGCAAATTTTAGAAAAAAGGAAACACCTGCCAACACCTTGCTAATGGAGGCAGGACTAAGGCCAGACTGAATTAGAAAAGACACAAAAGCTAAAGAGACATACGCGTTCACTTCCAAGACATCTATACTCCTGCAAGGGCAAAAAGAACACCATTTTGACCAGGCCAGACTATATTCCAGCCATGTCTTACGTGCTACCGAGTTCCGAAGATGTGCAGAGATCAGTTCCAGATCAAGCTCCAGAGGAAATCCGGGCAAGGGGTTCCACACTGATCCGCCGATGGGGCCAACTCCCGGAATCTCTGGAACTATAAACGAGATAAGGCGTCAGATATGTTATTATCAGTCCCAGGAATATATTGAGCTTTTAACCAGATATTGAATCTCATGTAGTGCAACACTAAAAAACGTAAAAGTTTGATAACTAGCGCTGATCTAGATGAAAGCATATTAATAGCAAATAGTACACCTTTATTATCTGTATTTACAATAATCCTGCGATTCACAAAGTGTTCTTTCCAGATCACCATTGAAACTATAACCGGAAACAACTCAAGGAGGACTATATTGTGCAAAATGTCTTGTTGCAACCAACTAGAGTGCCACCTAGAAGCACACCAATGGCCATTTAGAAAAGCGCCAAAACCGGATGAACCAGCAGCGTCTGTAAAGAAATTTAACTGAAAATCATTTGTAAAGGATTGTTGCCACACTGTGGACCCATTTAAGTTGCAGAGAAAAAAATCCCAGATTTTTAAATCTTCTTTGACACTTTTAGAGATGCAAACATGAGAACAAGGGTTCTTAAAACCTTTAATAGCCAAAGCAAAACATCTGGAAAAAATTCTAGCTATGGGAATAACCCTAGCTGCAAATGCAAACAGACCCAAAAGGGATTGGGCCTCTTTTAACAAAACTTTGCGCTTTGACAAGAATAACGAGATCATTATTCTCATACGATGCAATTTATCCTCGGGCAATCTGAACTCCTTCAATGCTGAGTCGATAGTGATCCCCAAAAATTCTAAAGTGGATGCAGGAAAGACCGTTTTTTCATGAGCAATGGGAATACCGAAGGAATCACAAATATGAAAAAATTGTTCAGCAATTCCGAACATATGGGGGAGTCTGCTGGGCCCAAAAATAAAAAAAATGTCTAAATAATGTAGAATACCCCCAATAGGGGAACATTCAGACAGAACCCAGTACAAACATTTTGAGAAAGACTCAAAATAAAAGCACGAAAAAACCATGGGCATGCATTTATCAAAATAAAATTGGTCCTGAAAATGGAAACCAAGGGAAATGAATCCTTGTGGATGCACCGGTAGCAGGCGAAAGGCCGATTTGATGTCTGCTTTTGCTAACAGTGCACCGTGCCCAAAGCGACGTAAAAGCTCCAGTGCTTCATCAAAGAAAGAGTATGAAACAGGAGCTAAAACCTCTGCAACCTCATCATTAAGTGAATCGTCCTCTGGATATGATAATTTGTGAATGAGCCTAAAACTACCCTGTTCTCTTTTTGGAACAATGCCCAAGGGAGAGAGACAGAAGTTTTTAAAAGGTGGGCAAGAAAAAGGGCCAGCTACTCTTCCTTCTGCCACTTCCTTAGAGATTTTTTCTTGTACAATTTCAGGTTGACTCATAGCAGAGCGTAAACTCCTAACCAAAGTGCATCCAGTCCCTGAAAAGGAGGGGACCAAGAAACCGTCCTTAAAACCATCAGTTAGCAACCATGCCATCGTGCGGTCTGGATAATGATCTAACCACGGTTGCATGCTTAGCAGGCTCACCGACGTCTTGGCCTTTTCCACCAGCATCGCGTGGAAAGGATGGGAGAGAAGCTGCTGATGATTTTTTGAAACATCTACTCGCAGAATGGTTCCCATTGCAGTAAGAGCACTCATGCCTATACCTACAGTTTGATAAGAATTTGCATTGTCCTTCGTTAAAGGCAAAACAGAAGCCTTTATGAAAGACATTTTGTGGGCTAGGCACTGTTCTAGGTGTGAATTGCGGCTTTTGTGGAAGCATGAGATTCAACCATAAACCCACATCCTTGCATCCCCATTGCAAGGTAGGGTGAACTGCTAATTTCTGCCTGAAATTCTCATCATAGGTGAACCAGGCTGTACCGCCAAAATTACTGAAGGCTTCAGAAACTATGTCCACGTGTTGAAAAAGGCCTGAACATTTCTCAGGAAATTGTTCCCCTAACAAAAATGCAAAAAGCCTGCAGCCAATCCTGAAAGGTTTTGGGGACAGCCCTCCGCCTATCCTCTTCTGAGCGCTCATCTGATTTCCTGTCAGATTTAGCTAGAAATTCTTTGAAAGCTTGCAATAATGACAACAGATCAATAAAATCACCCCCC
Organism: Lithobates clamitans; assembly: GCA_037952925.1. Taxonomy (NCBI): domain Eukaryota; kingdom Metazoa; phylum Chordata; class Amphibia; order Anura; family Ranidae; genus Lithobates; species Lithobates clamitans. The sequence continues at coordinate 6,552,335 of JBBGZY010000214.1, read as the reverse complement.
CAAATTTTTTCTTTGACAGAGGTGGATAAGTGGAAACCTAGCGGTGATATTTCACATGGCATAGGCACCTTAAAGGAGGACTCTGCAACTATAGAATGAGCAGAGCGTGCAGAAGGCATAACAGATTTGCGAACCTGAACCGGCTTGCGGGCCATGCCACCTGTATTATGTTTAAAATTCTCACCAAGGGGGTTCTCTATCATATTATGCCAAATTGGACTTATATCATCTATCTCATTCTGTTGAAAAAGGTTCTCATCCTGCTGTAAAAAAGCACCATGTAACTGTGCCCCTTTTAAATCAATACTACTATCAGTATCATTCAAAACACCAGAATACTGTGCTCCTTCAGCCTCCTCAACACAAGCACCAACTGTGTGTGCCCCTTTAAGCTTGTGTAACATACTAGATAAGGTTTTAACAAGAACATTAAATTCAGTGACATTAACATCAGAGAGTGTCTCACCAACAGGCAGACTCCTAGTTTGCTCACTTCTGGCCGCAGCAGATGCAGGCTGAGTAGCGGTAATCTTTTCCATTGGAGGTGCATTCCTGTGAGGAACGCTGCCAGCTCTCTCCTTTCCTTTAGGCTGAGGAGAGACCTCCGTTCTCTGTCTCTTCCTTCTTCTCCCTGGCTGCTGGCGCAGACTGTGCATGCCCGCTTCTGGCTCCTCCATCTTTTCTTGGGCTGTAACATTCGATGGCCCGGGTGGAGTCTCGGAACGTCCGTCCTCCAGGCATTGTATAAGCCACTCCTCACCTCCGGAGCCTTCGGGTTTTTCGATGAGGCGGCAGAGCAAGCTCTCCCTCCTCTCAGGTGAGCGGCGCTTCATACTTCTGAGTCCCGGTCTGGTTCCACAGGGTCTGCTTGCTTAACGGCCGGACTGCCCCTTTTATCTTCTTCAGAAACGCGGGCTAACAAACCGCAATTTCCTCCAATCAGCTGCTTGTTGCTGCGCAGGAGAAGCTGCTGCTGTAACCAATAGCAATCCCACAGAAAACATAAGGAAACATGCATTGCCCTTTGAGCTCTCCCACGTTGGTCCTGCATATTGCATGACTCTGTCAGGAGCTTAGTTTTCATGGTTTGGGAAGGGTGTGATTGGTTCTGGGATTCTGCCAGTTTAATGTCATTAATGAGCTGGTCAATTTGCTGTGTTCTTCATTTCCTGAGTACCCAATTGAATGAACACTCCCCTGCTGAATGCTTTGTGCATATTCCAAAGACTTGCGGAGTCTGACACTACACCTATATTGTGTTGGAAGAATTCTGTTATAGGTGATTTTAGAATATGAGTATTAGCGCTCCATATTTTCTGTGATGGAAAGGATGCTTTGTACGAAATTGTAATACTCATGGGTGCATGATCTGCCCACGTTATAGGTGCAATATCAGAGGCCCCAATCTTTTGCAACATAATTATAATAAGTATTTGGCGCTAACTAGAGTGCATAAATAATATAAACAAGTATCACAAATAATGTGACAGAAACATGTAACTAGTGGCAATTCTTCAATGTGACATCAAGAAAATAACAATGATGTATAAATCCAACAGTGCAAAAATCCAATAAAACTCTTAAAGTGCATAAAAGTGAAAACATTTATTTTATTTATTTTATTTGAAACACAACATAGTAACTTACAGTTAAAAATCTGGATAAAAAGCACAGAGCAGAATACTTCCGGTCTCGGCCGCGACCTGAAGGGACGACACCTGACTCCTCCCTGACGCATTGCGTCACTGCTCACGTGACTTCATCAAAGGGTGATGGAGTCAGGTGTCTATTTATATGGTCCGTCCCGTTAACAAAGCAGCTGAGTATGCAATAAGTCTATCCACACTAATAGGGATGAGCTTCGAGTTCGAGTCGAACTCATGTTCGACTCGAACATTGGCTGTTCGCAAGTTCGCCGAACAGCGAACAATTTGGGGTGTTCGCGGCAAATTTGAATGCCGCGGAACACCCTTTAAAAATCTATGGGAGAAATCAAAAGTGCTAATTTTAAAGGCTAATATGCAAGTTATTGTCATAACAAGTGTTTGGGGACCTGGGTCCTGCCCCAGGGGACATGGATCAATGCAAAAAAAAGTTTTAAAAACGGCCGTTTTTTCAGGAGCAGTGATTTTAATAATGCTTAAAGTCAAACAATAAAAGTGTAATATCCCTTTAAATTTCGTACCTGGGGGGTGTCTATAGTATGCCTGTAAAGGGGCGCATGTTTCCTGTGTTTAGAACAGTCTGACAGCAAAATGACATTTTGAAGGAAAAAACTCATTTAAACCTACCCGCGGCTATTGCATTGCCGACAATACACATAGAAGTTCATTGATAAAAACGGCATGGGAATTCCCCAAAGGGAAACCCCGAACCAAAATTAAAAAAAAAAAAATGACGTGGGAGTCCTCCTAAATTCCATACCAGGCCCTTCAGGTCTGGTATGGATATTAAGGGGAACCCCGGCCAAAATTTAAAAAAAAAAAATGACGTGGGGTTCCCCCTAAATTCCATACCAGACCCTTCAAGTCTGGTATGGATTTTAAGGGGAACCCCGCACCAAAAAAAAAAAAAAAACGGCGTGGGGTCCCCCCAAAAATCCATACCAGACCCTTATCCGAGCACGCAACCTGGCAGGCCGCAGGAAAAGAGGGGGGGATGAGAGTGCGGCCCCCCCTCCTGAACCATACCAGGCCACATGCCCTCAACATTGGGAGGGTGCTTTGGGGTAGCCCCCCAAAACTCCTTGTCCCCATGTTGATGAGGACAAGGGCCTCATCCCCACAACCCTGGCTGGTGGTTGTGGGGGTCTGCGGGCGGGGGGCTTATCGGAATCTGGAAGCCCCCTTTAACAAGGGGACCCCCAGATCCCGGCCCCCCGTGTGAAATGGTAAGGGGGTACTTACCCCTACCATTTCACTAAAAAATTGTCAAAAATGTTAAAAATGACAAGAGACAGTTTTTGACAATTCCTTTATTTAAATGCTTCTTCTTTCTTCTATCTTCCTTCATCTTCTGGTTCTTCTGGTTCTTCTGGCTCTTCTGGTTCTTCCTCCGGCGTTCTCGTCCAGCATCTCCTCCACGGCGTCTTTTTTTTTTTTTGGCGTGGGGTTCCCCTTAAAATCCATACCAGACCTGAAGGGTCTGGTATGGAATTTAGGGGGAACCCCACGTCATTTTTTTTTTAAATTTTGGCCGGGGTTCCCCTTAATATCCATACCAGACCTGAAGGGCCTGGTATGGAATTTAGGAAGACTCCCACGTCATTTTTTTTTTTAAATTTTGGTTCGGGGTTTCCCTGTGGGGAATTCCCATGCCGTTTTTATCAATGAACTTCTATGTGTATTGTCGGCAATGCAATAGCCGCGGGTAGTTTTAAATGAGTTTTTTCCTTCAAAATGTCATTTTGCTGTCAGACTGTTCTAAACACAGGAAACATGCGCCCCTTTACAGGCATACTATAGACACCCCCCAGGTACGAAATTTAAAGGGATATTACACTTTTATTGTTTGACTTTAAGCATTATTAAAATCACTGCTCCTGAAAAAACGTCCGTTTTTAAAACTTTTTTTTGCATTGATCCATGTCCCCTGGGGCAGGACCCAGGTCCCCAAACACTTTTTATGACAATAACTTGCATAATAGCCTTTAAAATTAGCACTTTTGATTATTCATGTTCGTGTCTCATAGACTTTAACGGTGTTCGCGTGTTCGAACGAACTTTTTTTCTGTTCGCATGTTCTGATGCGAACCGAACAGGGGGGTGTTCGGCTCATCCCTACTCACTAAATATATAATAAAAGCATCTCATCAAAATCTGAATATTGTATTAGATAAACCTTCTACTAAAAAATCGTAAATAAAATATATATAAATTTACGAATAAAAAATTAAAATAACCTATATAAAATCACCATAGGACAGCGCCATCTGATGGTAGTTGGTCAATAAGACCTAAAAACCCTAGAAGAAAAGGTGACATCTAGTGGTGAAAAAGTAATACGTCATTCCTAAAACACAATTCATATTATAGACTCCTTAGTATATACTTCACATATATTGCCATCTTGTGGATAACTAACAATAAGCATTTAATACATTTCATAATGTAAAATGGTTAACCCAAGATGTAGAGAAAACAGAAGATATAAACATATATAAAGGATTGTAAATGTAAACAGATCATTTAAACCTAGTAATGTCCGCATAAAGAATCAGAAACGGGAAAACATAGTAGCAAGAGGGAGGGAAATATAAGAATATATGGCAAACTAATAATTAGAGATAAAACAATTGAGATCAAATTCAACGTTACGTACCCATGGAGTCAAAGTACGTATTTCGTGTATCCATCTCGACTCTAATTGGCTAATTTTGATCACCTTATTGTCTCCTCTCCAATGGGGTTTATATTTTTCAATGCCACATACCAATAGGGATGAGGGATCTTTATTGTGGAATTATGCATAATGTCTTGACAGACTATGTTTTACGAAGCCCTTTTTTATATTTTGGACATGCTCTCTCAGTCTTTTCCAGAGTTCCCTTTTTGTTCTCCTTAAACTAATTTCTGTTCTAGTTCACTTTGGTTTTGCGCATTAGTTCCCCCCTCCTTTTCAATCTTTTGCAACAACCACAGTTCTCCTCGTTTTTTCTTGTCAAATATCCTTTTATTGTACTCCTGCGTCTTGGTTATGGTCCCTTGTAACCTTTTTACAGAAGAAGTCCATCGTTTCAGAGACCACAGGGATTGAGCATTCTGGTATGGTGCAGGGCAGAAAGGATGGGTGGAAGCCGTAATTGGCGAAGAATGGAGTTTTATGGCAGAATGGGAAGAATTATTTTTTTTAACATCAAAGTTTATTGAAGTCAAGTTATTGCAACTATGGAGTCGCAGCTCCATTATAAAACAGCAAGAAAGAGAAATATGCGCACAGTATATCTATAATTCAACATTGATTCAATCAACCTAAATCCTTCAATTGTTGTCGATTACGAGACTTGTGCCTTCAAGTTAAGTGCATTTTTAATAGTGTCTCAAAGTTTTATCACATATTAATCCGTATATAAAGATAAGAAATAGTAAGGAGATGTAAGAAATAAAAATAAAGGAAGGGAACAATCTATAGCATTAACCCAATCAGATGGGTAAAGAACTTCAGATCCTATACCGAACATTTTTTTTTTTTTCTTTTTTTTTTTTTTTTTTTCTGTGTTTGGATCAATTATGGCGAATGGTTTACAAAGCAAGTATTCAGTGTCATAGTTTATTTTAGAAGTAGATGGTCTGTGTTTGGACTGACTTTAAAGTTTAGATGCTTTAAACTTGGTTCATTAAGTTTGAGTATTTATGAGAATATCTGAATATTATCCAGGGATTCCATGTTTTATGGTAGCGGTCAACATTTTCTCCTGCCTGGGCTATAGTCTCCTCCATCTCATGAATCTCTGCAACCTTGTTGAGCCAATCTTTAATTGTTGGTATCTTTGTAGATTTCCAATGAATTGGAATCAAAGCTTTTGCAGCGTTCAACAAGTGTTTAGAGAGTGAGTGTTTATATTTTTTAATGGGGAAATCATTGACATGGAGGAGGCACCCCGCTGCATCCAACTTCAAAGACGTCTCAGTGATATGGAGAATGATCTCCTTAATTTTCGACCAGTAAGGTTCTAATGTGGGACACTGCCACCAGATATGTAGCAGTGTTCCCTTTTCATTATGGCAACGCCAGCATGTGTCAGGATAATCCGGAAACCAAGAGTGCAGCTTCGCCGGAGTGGCATACCACTGAGTAAGCAGCTTATAAGCTGTTTCCTGGGTGCTTGTACTCAGTGAGCATTTGTGGGCAAAAATGCACGCTTTTCTCCATTGATCCTCCGACAATGAGATCTTTAGTGCTTTTGACCAGCTCTCCCTGAATCCGTGGTCCATCGCTCCCATGCTATTTTGTATCCATTTATAGGTCAGAGAAGTCGTTTTGTGGATCGGTTCTCCTTTCTGGCAGGCTTCTTCTATGTCTGTCATTGGTCTATTGAAGTTATTTTTTTCTCTAGATTGGTTTAAGTAACTTCGGCATTGAAAGTATGTCCATAAAGGTAGGTCTGGAGTGTTATTTACCTTTTTTAGGTCGGTGTAATCTCTGAAATCTTTGTTGTAAAAGAAGTCCATGGCTAGTAGTGTTCTGTTTGTGTTTGTGGAGCGGAGTAATCTGTTCTTAATGCCTGGTGTAAAGTTAGGGTTGTCCTGTAGTGGCGTGAGTGGGCTTAAGTGGGAGGAAAAGTTTGTGAAATTGGTTAGTTTGTGAAAAATTGTGAGCGTGGTGCCTATGAGGGGGTGAGACCTCATGGCGGTTGAAAGGCTAGTCCAAGGGATCCATGGTGAGAACCTAATTGGGGTCTGATTCATTGCCTCTTCTAATTCTACCCAATCTTTAATTTTGTGATGACAGTGCCAGTCCACTATTCTTGTGACGTGTGCTGCCCAGTAGTACACGCGGAAGTCTGGGATTCCCATCCCCCCCTTCTCCTTAGGTTGTGTGAGTATTGAGCAGCGAATTCTGGGTTTTTTGTGTGCCCATATAAATTTCATTTGGATTGTGTTTAAGGCTTTAAAGAAACTTTGGGGTATTTTAATTGGCAAGTTTCTGAATAAGTATAGTACTCTAGGTAGAACCGTCATTTTGCATATAGCTATGCGACCAAACCACGAAAAACTTTTCGTGTGCCAGGTTTGAAGGTCTGAGCTAATCGTCTTTAAAAGCGGAGTGAAATTGCGTTCATAAATTTGGGAAATCTGGGGGGTCAGCCATATCCCCAAATATTTTAGAGCTGAGTTTTCCCATTTAAAGGGGCAGTTGGATTTGATAGCTTCTATTTTATTCATGGGTATGCTAATGTTCATTGCTTCAGACTTGGAGTAATTAATTTTTAGATTGGAGAGATGGCCAAATAAAGAGAATTCATTTAATAAGGTAGGGAGTGAAATATGGGGGTTGGATATGAAAAATAATAGGTCATCCGCATAAGCTGCCACTTTGAACTCTCTTCCAGCTATTTTAAAACCATTTATTGCTCTCTCTGCCACAATCCGTCTAATGAATGGTTCTAGTGTTAAAATAAATAAAAGTGGCGAGAGGGGACAGCCCTGTCTCGTGCCATTTCTGATTTTAACTGTTTCTGAAAGTGAACCATTTATTTTGAGTTGAGCCGTGGGGTTGTAGTAGAGAGAGGAGATCCACGTCATCATGTGACTTCCCAGGCCAATATATCTGCAGGTTTCCAGCATGAAATCCCATGCCACTCGATCGAAGGCCTTCTCCGCGTCTGTTGACAGGAGAAGGCCCTCGATGTTTTCTTTCCTAGTTGCATGAATCAAGTTGAGCGTTTTGATGACATTATCTCTAGTTTCTCTGCCGGGCATGAATCCTGCCTGCTCGGTGCCTATCAGATTGTGTAGCAAAGGTTTTAGCCTATTAGCAATAATTTTTGACATCAGTTTCACATCTAAATTCAGAAGCGAGATTGGCCTGTAGCTAGCGCATTCTGCTGGATCTTTATGTGGCTTGGGTAGAATTGTGATGTGGGCTGCCAGAAAGTTTGGTGGAATCTCTCTGGGTTGTGACATATAGTTCAAAGCTTTTAGTAGTGGTCCTAGTAGGATGGGCTGAAACGTTTTGTAATAAATGGCTGTAAAGCCGTCTGGGCCTGGGCTTTTCCCTGGTTTAAGGTCTTTGATTGTCTGTTGTAGTTCTATTGCTTCGATGGGTTTTTCTAGTTGGGAAATTTCTTCTGCTGTCAGGATGGGTAATTTGGATTCTCTAAGGTAGTTTTGAATACTTTGTTGTCTTGATTCCTGTGACTCATTGGTTTTGTGTGAGGCGGGTAGGTTATAAAGGGCCGTGTAATAGTCGTGAAAGTTGCGTGCTATTTGTTTGGTGGTAACGTCTATTTTCCCTTCTTTTGATCTAATGCCAGAGATATTGTGTTGTGCTCTAGTGGCTTTCAGGGCTCTCGCTAGAAATTTGCCTGTTTTGTTCCCGTGTTCATAGTAAATTTTTTTCCGGAAGAATAAAAATCTTTTAGACTTAATGTCATAAATCTGTTGCAGTGCCTTCCTTGTTTCTAATAGTTCTGTTGCTGATTGTTCTGTTAGTGATTGTTTGTGTAATGTTTCTAGACTTCGGATTTTCCCTGTCAATTGTTTTATTTGTTTATCTCTTTCTTTTTTACGTTGTGAGCCTGCTCTAATGAGATCACCTCTGATTGTGCATTTGTGTGCCTCCCAAATTGTCAAAGGGTTTACTTCAGGTGTGGAGTTGTGTGTAAAGTACTCTTTCAGTGCCTTAGTTATTTGCGGTAGCCAGACTGGATCTGTCAATAGAGCTGAGTTTAATCTCCATTGGTTGGATTTTGGTGTAGGGTCAGATAAATTTAGGGTTAGTGATGTAGGGGCGTGATCTGTTACCGTTTGAATTCCTATTCTTGCTTCCGAGATTCTGTCGAGGTCTTTTTGTGTAATAAAAATGTAGTCTATTCTGGAGTATCTGCTGTGTGGGAATGAATAGAATGTATAATCTTTATCATTAGGGTGTATGAATCTCCAGGAATCGACTAGTTGTAGAGAGTTGAGTAGTGTTTTAATCCTTTTAAGGATCTTGTAAGTGATATAAGTTTTGCCGGTAGAAGTGTCAGTTAAAGGGTTTAATGGTACATTAAAGTCTCCTCCGAGAATAAGACACCCTGTACTGAAATCTCGAAGTTTGTCATGAATGCGTTTACAGAACGTTGCATGTGCTGTGTTAGGAAAATAAACATTAGCTAAAGTCATGGGGGTGCCTGACCAATTTCCCTTAAGGAATAGGAACCTGCCTTCCGGGTCCACCATTTTATCTGTGACTTCGAAGGAAGCGTCTCTACTAATAAGTATAGAAACTCCCCTAGATTTGGCCGAGCTGTTCGTAGCATGGTAGGATTGTGTGAAGAAGGAATCTGTCATTTTGGGGACCTTATCGGTCTGGAAATGAGTTTCCTGTAAAAAAACAAACTTGGGCCTACCTTTTTTGAGTTCTCTTAGTAGGTTGGAGCGTTTTTCAGGAATGTTTAGACCATTCATATTATGGGAGATCACTGTGGGAGAGTGACCCAGAGATGAGTACGTCATCTTGTGGATTCAGGGAGAGCCGCCGGCACAAGATCTGGAAACAAAGCTTAATGACTGTTAGTGTTTTCGCTATAGATTGTGAATAGTCAATACACTCTTCTGATCTTAGGTAATTAAAAAAATAGATGAGAAGTAAATAATATTAAAGGGAGAAATTAAAGGGAGAAATGTGAAGGGTAAGAGGGAAAACAAAAACAAAGGCAAAGGGGGGAAAATAGGGGATGTGGTCAAAGAGGAGGGGTGAGAGTAAGAATAAGAAAGAGTTGAAAGAGGAGTGAGATATACTGTCTTCTCCCTGGAACCAAAATGGACCAAGGAAGTACTTTAAATTAGTGCTATCCAGTAGGAGAATCCCTCCCACTAGAGAGCACTTGTTGGGAGCAGTGGATGACTGCACGGCTATTTAGAGATGCAAATTTAACTGTAACAATAAAACAACACTAAATATTAGAGCTGAAACCGGTAGCAGCCTGTATATGTAAGCTATAGCTGTGTTGGTCACCTAGTGCCAAAAAGAAAAAAAAGAAAAAAGAAAGGGAGAAAAAAGAAGGAGAGAAAACCTCTCCCTCCCCTCCCTCCCTCCTTCCCTTGAGGAAGGAAACTGTGGTCTCTATTCATGTGTGGTTAGACCCGAACAGAGAAATTAACTTTAATAATAAAAATAAAAATAAAAAATAACATTATTAACCTCGTTTTGTGGAGTGGAACAACCTGTTATGTGAAGGTTATGGGGTCTCCTTTAAATGGAGCTTGTCTCCCATCCCTTCCATGTTTACACGTATAAGGAGAGGATTTCCTTGATATTGTTGGTACTACTGGCTCTGTCTCGGTTTTAAATTCCGTGTCAACCATTATAAGCCTTATATGGGTTTGTCAGAATATTTAACCCTAACAACTTAGAGCTACCCATTCCTATCAACATCTTTCAAACTGAGCAACTTTTTGGATCTTCCTTTATAAAGGAGCCTGTCTCATGTCAAACTCGTAAGTCTTTGTGAAGACCGCTCTGTGATGATTTGTCTTGATCTTCCTTGAGTGGGTCTATGAGGTATATCCATGGTTGAATTGGGTTTAGAGTGAGTGGTGTAACTTTCTCTTCTGAACCAATCTGTTGTAAATCCAAGATGGGAAGGGATCCGGGAAGAATTATTATAGGCAAACTTGGCTATAGGGAGTAAGGAGACCCAGTCATCTTGTGAGAAGGATGAGAAGCAGCTCAGATGCTGTTCCAGGGTCTGATTGGTTCTCTCCGTTTGCCCGTTCATCTGGGGATGATACAGTATTTCACAAAAGTGAGTACACCCCTCACATAGTTACATACCGTATTTATCGGCGTATAACACGCACTTTTTTCCCCTTAAAATCAGGGGAAAGTCGCAGGTGCGTGTTATACGCCGATCCCCGCCGATCCCGATCTGTCTAAATGTCAAAATCGCGGTCCGCGATTTGAAAATGGCGCCGCCGGAGCCGAAGTACACAGAGCCGGTCCTCGGCTCTTTCCGGCGGCTCTCGTTTACTTTCGGCTCCACTCGTAGTCCCGAGCGGAGCTATCCGAACCTACTCGGATAGCTCCGCTCTGGACTACGAGTAGAACCGAAAGTAAACGAGAGCCGCCGCAAAGAGCCGAGGACCGGCTCTGTGTACTTCGGCGCCGGCGACGCCATTTTTCAAATCGCGGACCGCAATTTTGAAGCCCTGGAAGCAGGGACAGGGGATACCAGGCTGCACTGGGGCAAGGCTGCACTGGGGAAGGCTGCACTGGGGAAGGCTGCACTGGGGAAGGCTGCACTGACAAGGCTGCACTGGGGAAGGCTGCACTGACAAGGCTGCACTGACAAGGCTGCACTGGGGAAGGCTGCACTGACAAGGCTGCACTGGGGAAGGCTGCACTGACAAGGCTGCACTGGGGAAGGCTGCACTGACAAGGCTGCACTGGGGAAGGCTGCACTGACAAGGCTGCACTGACAAGGCTGCACTGACATGGCTGCACTGACAAGGCTGCAATGAAGGGCATTTAAATGTAAGTTTTTTTCCCTTCAACTTCCCTCCTAAAAGTTTTTTTTCCTTAAAATTCCCTCCTAAATTGGGGTGCGTGTTATACGCCGGTGCGTGTTATACGCCGATAAATACGGTAGTTACATAGTAGGTGAGGTTGAAAAAAGACACAAGTCCATCAAGTCCAACCTATGTGTGTGATTATGTGCCTGTATTACATTACATATCCCTGTATGTTGCGGTCATTCAGGTGATTATCTAATAGTTTCTTGAAGCTATCAATGCTCCCCGCTGTGACCACCGCCTGTGGAAGGGAATTCCACATCCTTGCCGCTCTTACAGTAAAGAACCCTCTACGTAGTTTAAGGTTAAACCTCTTTTCTTCTAATTGTAATGAGTGACCACGAGTCTTATTAAACTCTCTTCTGCGAAAAAGTTTTATCCCTATTGTGGGGTCACCAGTACAGTATTTGTAAATTGAAATCATATCCCCTCTCAAGCGTCTCTTCTCCAGAGAGAATAAGTTCAGTGCTCGCAACCTTTCCTCATAACTAAGATGCTCCAGACCCTTTGTTAACTTTGTTGCCCTTCTTTGTACTCGCTCCATTTCCAGTAAATCCCTCCTGAGGACTGGTGCCCAGAACTGGACAGCATACTCCAGGTGCGGCCAGACCAGAGTCTTGTAGAGCGGGAGAATTATCGTTTTATCTCTGGAGTTGATCCCCCTTTTAATGCATGCCAATATTCTGTTTGCTTTATTAGCAGCAGCTTGGCATTGCATGCCATTGCTGAGCCTATCATCTACTAGGACCCCCAGGTCCTTTTCCATCCTAGATTCCCCCAGAGGTTCTCCCCCCAGTGTATAGATTGCATTCATATTTTTGCCACCCAAATGCATTATTTTACATTCTTCTACATTGAACCTCATTTGCCATGTAGTCGCCCACCCCATTAATTTGTTCAGGTCTTTTTGCAAGATTTCCACATCCTGCTGAGAAGTTATTGCCCTGCTTAGCTTAGTATCGTCTGCAAATACACATTTTTGTAAATATTTTATTATATCTTTTCATGTGACAACACCTGAAGAAATGACACTTTGCTACAATGTAAAGTAGTGAGTGTGCAGCTTGTATAACAGTGTAAATTTGCTGTCCCCTCAAAATAACTCAACACACAGCCATTAATGTCTAAACCGCTGGCAGCAAAAGTGAGTACACCCCTAAGTGAAAATGTCCAAATTGGACCTAAAGTGTCAATATTTTGTGTGGTCACCATTATTTTCCACCACTCCCTTAACCCTCTTGAGCAGGGATCTTCAAACTACGGCCCTCCAGCTGTTGCAGAACTACACGTCTCATGAGGCTCTGTAAAACTGACATTCGAAGACATGACTAGGCATGATGGGAATTGTAGTTCCAGAACAACTGGAGGGCCATAGTTTGAAGACCCCTGCTCTTGGACATGGAGTTCACCAGAGCTTCACAGGTTGCCACTGAAGTCCTCTTCTACTCCTCCATGACGACATCATGGAGCTGGTTGATGTTAGATACCTTGCGCTCCTCCACTCCTCCATTTGAGGATGCCCCACAGATGCTCAATAAGGTTTAGGTCTGGAGGCATGCTTGGTCAGTCCATCACCTTTACCCTCAGCTTCTTTAGCAAGGCAGTGATCATATTGGAGGTGTGTTTGGGGTCGTTATCATGTTGGAATACTGCCCCGCGGCCCAGTCTCCAAAGAGAGGGTATCATGCTCTGCTTCACTATGTCACAGTACATGTTGGCATTCATGGTTCCCTCAATGAACTGTAGGTCCCCAGTGCCGGCAGCACTCATGCAGCCCCAGACCATGACACTCCCTCCACCATGCTTGACTGTAGGCAAGACACACTTGTCTTTGTACTCCTCACCTGGTTGCCACCACACACGCTTGATACCATCTGAACCAAATAAGTTTATCTTGGTCTCATCAGACCACAGGACATGGTTCCAATAATCCATGTCCTTAGTCTGCTTGTCTTCAGCAAACCGTTTATGGGCTTTCTTGTGCATCATCTTTAGAAGAGGCTTCCTTCTGGGACGACAGCCACGCAGATCAATTTGATGCAGTGTGCGGCGTATGGTCCGAGCACTGACAGGCTGACCTCCCACCGCTTCAACCTATGCAGCAATGCTGGCAGCACTCATATGTCTATTTCCCAAAGACAACCTCTCGATATGACGCTGAGCACATGCACTCAACTTCTTTGGTCAACCATGGCGAGGCCTGTTCTGAGTGGAACCTGTCCAGTTAAACCGCTGTATGGTCTTGGCCACTGTGCTGCAGCTCAGTTTCAGGGTCTTGGCAATCTTCTATTAGCCTAGGCCATCTTTATGTAGAGCAACAATTCTTTTTTTCAGATCCTCAGAGAGTTCTTTGCCATGAGGTGCCATGTTGAACTTCCAGTGACCAGTATGAGAGAGTGAGAGCAATAACACCAAATTTAACACACCTGCTCCCCATTCACACCTGAGACCTTGTAACACTAATGAGTCACAGCACACCGGGGGAGTGAAAATGGCTAATTGGGCCCAATTTGGACATTTTCACTTAGTGGTGTACTCTTTTGTTGCCAGCGGTTTACACATTACATAGTTACATAGTAGGTGAGGTTGAAAAAGACACAAGTCCATCAAGTCCAACCTATGTGACATTAATGGCTGTGTGTTGAGTTATTTTGAGGGGAGAGGAAATTTACACTGTTATACAAGCTGTACACTCACTACTTTACATTGTAGCAAAGTGTCATTTCTTCAGTGTTGTCACATGAAAAGGTACAATAAAATATTTACAAAAATGTGAGGGTTGTACTCACTTTTGTGAGATAATGTTAGTGGAGGAGAAGGCTGATTCAATCTCTAGAGACCCGCACAAGGCTTTCCAGAACCTGGAGGTGAACACGAACCTTACAATTTCTTTAATGAAAATTTTTGTAGTTTCTACAACCCATGGTGTCCCTTTTCATGGGCAAAAAAATGGGCCATTTTTGACAGTCTACCTACCACCACAAAGTTGGTAGTAAAGCCTTCTGCCGGGGGAAGTTTCACAATGAAGTCCATTGAGATCATTTTCCAGGGTCTCTCTGGAATGGGCAATGGCTTCAGCAAACCCCAAGCCTTTACCTTGTTATTCTTACTTTGGGAGCAAGTGGTGCAGGACTTCACATACTACTTACATTCGCCTACTACCTGCAGCCACCATAACGTGCGTTGCACAAGTTCGGCCGTCTTCAGGGCACCAAAGTGTCCAGCCAGCTTGTGATCATGACAGAGCTCTAACACTGCCACCCTTAAGTCTCTAGGTACAACAATTTTACCTTCATGCCACAGTAGGCCATCCTGTGTGTGTAAGCTGGTTTCAGAGGATGAGGTAGTTTCAGAAGAGGCCTGCTTGATCCGAGATAGAAGATTCTCCTGTAATACGAGGACGTTTCCTGAGGGTAGGATAGTGTCTGGAGGTGTGGACCTTTCAGAGTCATTGAACATGTGAGATAGTGCGTTTGGTTTTGTATTCTTTGACCCCGGCCTGTAAGTTATGTGGAGTGAAAATCTAGAGAAAAAAGTGCCCACCTTGCCTGCCGTGGTTTTAATCTTTTAGCCGTTCTCAGGTATTCTAAATTCTTATGGTCTGTATAGACCAGAATGGGGTGTGCTGCACCTTCTAGTAAGTATCGCCATTCTTCTAATGCAGCCTTGATGGCCAAAAGCTCATGATCCCCTACGTCATAGTTTCTTTCCACTGTCAATAGTTTATGGGAGAAGAATGCAACTGGATAGAGTAGGGCTTTAGATCCTTGCCATTGAGAAAGCACAGCTCCCACTGCCATTTCCGAGGCGGCAACTTCAAGAACAAGTGGTAAGGCAGGGTCAGGGTGCTTCAAGATGGATGCTGAAGTGAACAACTTCTTGAGAGATTCAATGACAGACTGAGCTCTGGGAGATCAGAGGAATAGGATTCCTCACCTGGTTAGTTCTGTAATGGGGGTGATAATGGAAGAAATCCCCTAATAAACTTCTGATAGAAGTTGGCAAACCCGATGAAGCATTGAATCCCCTTCTTGTCCACAGAAGCTGGCCAGTCTAATGCCCTGTACACACGATCAGATTTTCCGACAACAAATGTTGGATGTGAGCTTTTTGGCATAAAGTCAGAACGTGTGTATGCTCCATCGAACATTTGTTGTCAGACTTTCCGCCAACAAAAGTTGGCTAGCAGGTTCTCAAATTTTCCGCCATCAAAACTTTGTTGTTGGACTTTCCGATCGTGTGTACACAAGTTCATCGCACAAAAGTTCACGCATGCTCGGAATCAAGTACGAGCCGGAAGTGCTTGGTCTTGTTGGCCAACATTTGTCTGACTGTGTGTATGCAAGACAAGTTGGAGCCAACAACCTTCGAACAAAAATCCACGGTTTTGTTGTCGGTAAGTCCGATCGTGTGTACGGGGCATAAGATGGCAGTGACTTTCTCGGGGTCCATCTTGATGCCTTTAATGGAGATGATCACACCTAAAAACTGGATGCTCTGAAGCTCGAATTTGCATTTCTCCGGTTTGGTGTAGAGGCCAGGCTGCCGGAGCCGGGTTAACACATTTCGGACATGTCTACGGTGATCATCCTTTGAGGAAGATAAAATCAGGATGTCATCCAGGTGTACGTTGACGTACAGGTCTAGATCATCTCGAAAGATGTCATTGACAAAGTGCTTTCAGTGGTCGGTGTGTTGCATGACCAGGAACTTGAAGTGCCCGAATCGGGTACGAAAAGCTGTTTTCCATTCATCTCCTTTTCAAATGCGAATTAAGTTGTATGCTCCCCGGAGGTCCAGCTTAGTGAAGATGACTGCAGCTCCCAGTCTTTGAAACAGTTTGGGCACAAGAGGTAGTGGATAGCGGTTTTTGGTAGTGATTTTGTTTAGTTCTCGGTAATCTACGCAGGGGCGTAGAAAGTGGTCTTTCTTTTCGGCAAAGAAGATGCCTGCGCCAGCCGGAGAGGTGGATGGGGAATGTATCTCTTTTTTAGGTTGTCATCGATATATTCCTTTAGCGTGCCTAGTTCAAGTTCGGTTAGAGGGAAGATCCTCGGGAGCAAGTGGTACAGAACTCCACATAATTCTTACATTCGCCTACTACCTGCGGCCACCAAGTTGGCTGATATTGACCTGTGGACGTTTCAGAATGATGCTCCCTTAGGCGTCGATCAATCTGTATCAATAGGTTGATAAGTGTATCCAAGGACTGAGGTATCCCTACCCATGCCAGTTAATCTTTTAGAGGATCTGAGAGGCCCATTTGAAATTGGTATCAGAACTCCAACGCCTAAACTTGGCCACATAGTTCTCTGCCGCTCTGCTGCCTTGCTGAAGGGAATGTAATGCTGCCTCAGCAGTGGCAGTTTGCTGGGGATCCTCGTAGAGTTGAGCCATGGCGCCGAAAAATGTGGTGAGGTTAGTCAGGGATTCAGCCTTTTGTTCCAGAAGGCAGTGTGCCCAGGCTTGAGGCTCACCTACCAGCAGTGAAATAACGAAGCCCACTTTGGTTGCCTCCAGAGAGAAGGTACGCGGTTGTAAGGGCAAAATAGAGTTCAGCATCACCACTGCAGGTGCAGATGAGGTGCCAGCTGAGGTAGCGCCTTGAGGGTTGGCGGGTGATGACAAAACTTGGACCCGTTCTTCCAGCCGGGTGTATCCCTCTTGTAGATTCTTAACAGCTTGTGTCGGGCCCGCCAGGGGTCGGCACAGTTCTTCCATGGGGGAGGTTCCTTGCTCAGACATGGCTATCTGATACTGTCACGTTCCTACGTACCTGACTGATGAGCCTGACTGAGTGCAGAGGAAGGCCTCTCTTACGTATCTGACTCGCGGCCCCTGGTAGAGCAGACAGGTGGCACGGGAGTGCAGAATGGTATGAGTGCCTGGTGGGTCGGCTGTTAGAAAGGCTGCTCCAAAGTTCCTGATGCTGCAGAGATGAGGACCAGCTGGGAGGAGGCTCAGAACAGCAGACAGACTAGAACAACCTATATCTGGACACACACACACACACCCAGATGCCAGGTCTGGCAGGTAGTAAAATAGTCCAGAGTGGTGTGGATACAGGCAAGAGCAGGCAGGCTGGGTTCAGCACAGACAGGGAATGCTGGAGCAGGTGCCAGAGGCAAACAGGTAAGGTCACAGGCGGGCAGCGTGGTATCCAAAGGAGCAGGCAGATTCAAGGTCAGAGGTGAGCCAAGGTCAGGTGCAGGCAGAAAGCAAGAGAAGTCCAAAGGTCAAGAAGGGTCATTCAGGAAGTTGATCACAAGAGCAGACTAACAGGAGCAGGGGGCACAGGAAGCTGCAGATCAGACAGCACTGGTCCTGTCTGCATATCCTGTTTGGTGATGAGAATCGCGCACCGGCGCACAGACGTGCACTAGCTCAGCCAGCAATGTTTCTTCCATTGGGCACTTCCTGACAGACCTCCTATTGCCTTCAGGACTGCCTTAATTCTTTGTGGCATAGACTCAACAAGGTGTTGAAAACATTCCCTTAGAGATTTTGGTCCATATTGACATGATAGTATCATGCAGTTGCTGCAGATCCATAATGCGAATCTCCCATTCCACCACATCCAAAAGTTGCTCAATTGGATTGAGATCTGATGACTGTGGAGGCCATTGGAGCACAGTGAACTTATTGTTATGTTCAAGAAACTAGTGGTGAGATGATTTAAGCTTTGTGACATAGTGAATTATGCATGCTTTCCATGTTTGGTCAGATTGATGGCCTACAGTCCCTCAGAAGCAGCATCTGTATCAGACGAGGCCCTCCCTGAAATTTCTGAGCTTGGCTCTAGTTGACCGGACCATATGAGCTGTGTTTTGATTGATTCAGCAAGGCGGGTGTTCTTTCATTGGAATGTGGAGGGAGCCCCTTTCTTCCATTCAGTCAGAATGACTGCCCTTCAGATCTAGGATACATAATCATTAGTCTGGGAAATGACTGCCAAACATCTGCTCGACCTGTCCCTCAGTCCAAGTTTCACCTGACAGTCTGGACATCCGTTCTCTTCCAAACATTGTTTAAAGGGGTCGTAAACCCTTGTGGTTTTTCACCTTAATGCATTCAATGCATTAAGGTGAAAAACCTTCAGTGCTGCAGCAGCCCCCGCTTTTTCTTACCTGAGCTTGATCGTTCCAGTGACGGGGACTAACACAGCTACTCCAGCTGCTGCCTCGGGTCCTCATTGGCTAGATTGATAGCAGCTGGAACCTGTGATTGACTCACCCGGGAGAGAGGCTTTTGGAGGGGACTGAATGCTGGCCTCTTGCTTACTGATCATGGGCCCTGGATTTTGGGGGAACTCTGCTCTTTGTGAGGTGTATGCCTGGGGACCCTTGAGGTGGTGTTACTTTGGATTCAGGTCCATGTCCCCCCAAGGCACACAGACTCTGGGAACCCTGTGTCTGCCATATTAGAAATAGTGATTGATTCATACTGTTGGGACACATACTGTTAGAAGATGCTGATGTCATCAACTCCAGCCACCTGTCTGTCTGTTGTCTGCTATAATGTAAATAAGTCTAGTATGGCTCCTAATGCTGTGTACACACAATCGTACATTCCAACGACAAAATCCATGTTTTTTTTCAGACGGATGTTGGCTCAAACTTGTCTTGCATACACACGGTCACACAAATCTTGTCGGAAATTCTGAACGTCAAGAACGCGGTGACGTACAACACGTACGATGAGCCGAGAAAAATGAAGTTCAAAAGCCAGTGTGGCTCTTCTTGATTCCGAGCATGCCTGAAATTTTGTGCATCGGAATTGTATAGACACGATCGGAATTTCACCCATTGTTGTTTGTGCTAATTAACTCTGCTTTTGTGTGAAGGAGTTCTGTGTTGATAATTATTATAATGTGTATTGTATAGTCGGTGAGCTAGGAGATGTCAAGGCTGCCCTGAAAGGTCATATCTGAGTCACCTGTCTGGTTAAAGTATTAGTTAATTAGCTCATGTTAATTAGGTTTCTGGTTACAGTTTGTATTGTCATCCTGGTGTATATATTTGTATGAGATCTAAAAAAAAGCAGGCTATTTCTGATGTACTCCAAGACTGATGTCTGGTTCTTGGGGGTTACTATAACAAGATCCATTAGCCTCGTGTTCCAGGGCTTAGGAAGCGATATACTGACGGATCCACTCAAGTGAAGTGTGGGACGTTCTGTCACAGTTGGTGGCAAGCAGTGGAACGCATCCTGCAGTCTGGGACATCCAAACCTCCACCTGGATCCAAGATCAGGATAGCAGACTTCGATCACTCCAGCAGAGATATGGACCTGGCATCAGAGTTCCCGGGACTGCTGTGGATCGTCCTTTCAGCATACACCAGGACTGTGTCTGAGCATGAGTACCTCAAGCTCAGGCAGCAGATTCAGGTGGAGCTCTGGATTGGAGCCCTAAAGCTAACTGGTATAAAACAGGGCAAGTGCTTTCCAACCCCAGAGCAACAGGCCAGTGACCAATGGGCATTGCAGATGGCATTCCTGGGAGAGCAGCCCCAGGAGCAGTGGGTGATTGATTTGGACAGGCTGGTCCAGCAGGAGATAGAGCTGGACAATCATTATGGTGCTCCGCAATGGCATGGAGAGCAGGGATGTTTGGGGGAGACAACAGAATGCTCTCTGGAGGGATATGACTTTGGTGGCCTTGGATTTCTGTGGGAGAGCCTTACAGATCGTTTTGTGTTTGGCGATGAAGGGGAACCTACCCTTGAGAACCTGCGAGAATATAGAGAGGCTATGCTCGGTCTTGCAGGGGTCTCAGAGCTTAAACCTGATCTGGACTATTTGCTAAGGAAGGAACAGCATCTGGAAAGGGCATACAGGAAACTGCTAGAACACGTTTAGCAGCATGCCAGCGAATCGCCAGTGGAAACTCCAGAGATTGCACTCTCCAAAGCTGAAGTGCTGACAACAGGGCAGAGCTCTGCTAACCTCTGGCCAGCACCAACAGTGGCTTTGGCCTTCTTGAGAGAAGAGGTAGTCGGCCTTTCTCCCACAACACTGACAGGGACATGGGATTTTCTGCCAGCAGCATCTGTGGAGTTACAACAAACTTCTCCAGCTGAAGAGCTGGCAATCGAATAGAGGGTCCAAGATCTCTGCCCCACACCTGCAGCAGTTCTGGAGGCCCAGGGTGAGAAGGAGATGGTCACTCCCCAACAAGGATTCGTGCACCTGGGAGACAGTGACAGAGAAATGTCATCCCAGCAGCCAGATGAGGGAATGGATGAGGAAGCAGCCGGCTCACCTCCCCAAATGCTACACAGTTTGGGAGAGACGGAGGTCATCCTTCCACCCCAGTAGCAAATCCACAGTCTGGAAGTGGAGGAAGCTGGCCTCCCACCCCAACAGTTAGCTGGAGCGGATGATGTGGGGTCCCCAGCAGAAGTGCTGGCAACAGGGCAGAGTGCTACCAACCTCGGCCCAGCACCGGCAACAACCACAGAGTTCCAGGGAGCTAGGGCAGTCAGCCCCTCTCCCTAGCGAAAAGCGGATGTAGTGAAGCTTCTACTCCCAGCTGAATCGCTGACAACAGGGCAGAGTGCCACTCAGGCCCGGATTTACTCCCTTTGCCGCCCCAAGGCCGGGTCCTTCAATGCCGCCCCCCCCCCCACACACACACACACACACACACACACATACACACACCACGTCCTTTATCGATGACTTCTACAATAGGTCGATTAAAAACATATCTCCATACACGAGAACACTGAAAATAACTGGCTTTAATTGTACAGACTAAAAATACTTCAGGGTAAGCGCGCGAGGGGTAAGGATTTTTCGCAGGCAATTTTTCAAGGCAATGGCTGGTGTTAGTGCTTCAATCATCCTGGGCACCATGGTTGTTATGGTGTCAGGATGATTGAAACACATTACTTCTATCATTACATTGTAATGTAAACTGAAATAGTTCAACTCACCATAATGCAGAATCATTGTGAGCCCTGAGCGTGTCACTTGCCACCATCTCTTGTCACTTGCCACTATGCCTGCCACCAGATGGGGATGTCACTTGCCACCATGCCTGCCACCAGATGGGGATGTCACTTGCCACGCTGCCTGCCACCAGATGGAGATGTCACTTGCCACCATGCCTGCCACCAGATGGGGATGTCACTTGCCACCATGCCTGCCACCAGATGGGGATGTCACTTGCCACCATGCCTGCCACCAGATGGGGATGTCACTTGCCATGCTGCCTGCCACCAGATGGGGATGTCACTTGCCACGCTGCCTGCCACCAGATGGGGATGTCACTTGCCACGCTGCCTGCCACCAGATGGGGATGTCACTTGCTACGCTGCCTGCCACCAGATGGGGATGTCACTTGCCACGCTGCCTGCTACCAGATGGGGATGTCACTTGCCACGCTGCCTGCCACCAGATGGGGATGTCACTTGCTACACTGCCTGCCACCAGATGGGGATGTCACTTGCCACGCTGCCTGCCACCAGATGGGGATGTCACTTGCCACGCTGCCTGCCACTAGATGGGGATGTCACTTGCCACACTGCCTGCCACCAGATGGGGATGTCACTTGCCACGCTGCCTGCCACCAGATGGGGATGTCACTTGCCACACTGCCTGTCACCAGATGGGGATGTCACTTGCCTCTATGCCTGCCACCAGATGGGGATGTCACTTGCCACCATGCCTGCCACCAGATGGGGATGTCACTTGCCACGCTGCCTGCCACCAGATGGGGATGTCACTTGCCACGCTGCCTGCCACCAGATGGGGATGTCACTTGCCACACTGCCTGCCACCAGATGGGGATGTCACTTTCCACACTGCCTGCCACCAGATGGGGATGTCCCTTGCCAATGTTGCCATGCTGCCTGCCATCAGGAGGAGGGCGGAACAGCGGTGCGGGCAATAGGAGATGTCATCTTTCTCCCATGCCTCCGCACCGCTGACACTACTAGCTAATCTCTTTTCTTTTAAAAATGGCGCATGCGCCGCCGGCCGAGCACTTACGAGCTTTCCCGAGCCCGGCCGGCTTCGGAACGGTGCATGCGCAGTTGCGTGGTCGGCTCGAGGCCATTTTTTCAATGGGCACTGGTGCCCATAATAGACTTTAATAGGCAGCACGAAAGGGGGGGCGGCCGCGAAGTCGCTGCAGGAGCGGCGCCGCCCCTACACCACTGCCGCCCCGAGGCCTGGCCTCGGTGGCCTTGTGGCTAATCCGGCCCTGGTGCCACTGGCCTCTGCCTAGCACCTACAGTTTCTTCTTAGCTTCAGGGAACTGGGGCAGTTGGCCCCTCTGCCCAGCAACAGGCCAAGCCATGGAATGGTAAATACCACCCTGCTGAAGCGCTGACAGCTGGACAGAGTCCATGACCTCTGCCCCACACCTACTGATGACAACGATTCCTTGCAGCCAAGAATGGGGATCATGCAGACTTACTATGTGAGTTCATTCTGCCAGACTAATTCATGTCCAGACCAGGTGGAGGTCTGGGATCTTTTTAGTCGACTTTTGATGGGGGAGAAGTGTGATGGACTCACCCGGGACAGAGGCTTTTGGAGGGGACTGAATGCTGGCCTTGTCTACTGATTATGGGCCCTGGATTTTGGGGGAACGGTGCTCTTTGTGAGTTGTATGCCTGGGGACCCTTGAGGTGGTGTCCCCCCAAGAAGATGCTGATATCATCAACTCCAGCCACCTGTCTGTCTGTTGTCTGCTATAACGTAAATAAGTCTAGTATGGCTTCTAAGAGTCTTTCACCCATTTTTTGTGCTAATTAACTCTGCTTTTTTGTGAAGGAGTTCTGTGTTGATATTTATGATTAGGGATGAGCCGAACACCCCCCTGTTCGGTTCGCACCAGAACATGCGAACAGGAAAAAAATTCGTTCGAACACGCGAACGCCGTTAAAGTCTATGGGACACGAACATGAATAATCAAAAGTGCTAATTTTAAAGGCTAATATGCAAGTTATTGTCATAAAAAGTGTTTGGGGACCCGGGTCCTGCCCCAGGGGACATGGATCAATGCAAAAAAAAGTTTTAAAAACGGACGTTTTTTCAGGAGCAGTGATTTTATTAATGCTTAAAGTCAAACAATAAAAGTGTAATATTCCTTTAAATTTCGTACCTGGGGGGTGTCTATAGTATGCCTGTAAAGGGGCGCATGTTTCCCGTGTTTAGAACAGTCTGACAGCAAAATGACATTTGGAAGGAAAAAACTCATTTAAAACTAGCCGCGGCTATTGCATTGCCGACAATACACATAGAAGTTCATTGATAAAAACGGCATGGGAATTCCCCACAGGGGAACCCCGAACCAAAATAAAAAAAAAAAAATTATGTGGGGGTCCCCCTAAATTCCATACAAGGCCCTTCAGGTCTGGTATGGATATTAAGGGGAACCCCAGCCAAAATTGAAAAAAAAAATTGACGTGGGGTTCCCCCTAAATTCCATACCAGACCCTTCAGGTCTGGTATGGATTTTAAGGGGAACCCCGCGCCAAAAAAAAAAAAAAAAAACGGCGTGGGGTCCCCCTAAAAATCCATACCAGACCCTTATCCGAGCACGCAACCTGGCAGGCCGCAGGAAAAGAGGGGGGGACGAGAGTGCGGCCCCCCCCCCCTCCTGAACCGTACCAGGCCACATGCCCTCAACATTGGGAGGGTGCTTTGGGGTAGCCCCCCAAAACACCTTGTCCCCATGTTGATGAGGACAAGGGCCTCATCCTCACAACCCTGGCCGGTGGTTGTGAGGGTCTGCGGGCGGGGGGCTTATCGGAATCTGGAAGCCCCCTTTAACAAGGGGACCCCCAGATCCCGGCCCCCCCCCTGTGTGAAATGGTAAGGGGGTACTTACCCCTACCATTTCACTAAAAAACTGTCAAAAATGTTAAAAATGACAAGAGACAGTTTTTGACAATTCCTTTATTTAAATGCTTCTTCTTTCTTCTTTCTTCCTTCATCTTCTTCTGGTTCTTCTGGCTCTTCTGGTTCTTCCTCCGGCGTTCTCGTCCAGCATCTTCTCCGCGGCGTCTTCTATCTTCTTCTCCTCGGGCCGCTCCGCACCCATGGCATGGGGGGGAGGCTCCCGCTCTTCTCTTCATCTTCTTCTCTTCTTCATCTTCTTCTTCATCTTCTTCTTCCTTCTTCTCTTCTTCTCTTCTTCTCTTCTTCCTGTCTTCTGCGGGCCGCTCCGCAGCCATGCTGTGGCATGGAGGGAGGCTCCCGCTGTGTGACGGCGTCTCTTCGTCTGACGGTTCTTAAATAACGGGGGGCGGGGCCACCCGGTGGCCCCGCCCCCCTCTGACGCATGGTGACATAACGGGACTTCCCTGTGGCATTCCCCGTGACGTCACAGGGAAGTCCCTCAAGTCACCGTGCGTCAGAGGGGGGCGGGGTCACCGGATGGCCCCGCCCCCCGTTATTTAAGAACCGTCAGACGAAGAGACGCCGTCACACAGCGGGAGCCTCCCACCATGCCAGCATGGCTGCGGAGCGGCCCGCAGAAGACAGGAAGAAGAGAAGAAGAGAAGAAGAGAAGAAGGAAGAAGAAGAAGAAGATGAAGAAGAAGATGAAGAAGAGAAGAAGATGAAGAGAAGAGCGGGAGCCTCCCCCCCATGCCATGGGTGCGGAGCGGCCCGAGGAGAAGAAGATAGAAGACGCCGCGGAGAAGATGCTGGACGAGAACGCCGGAGGAAGAACCAGAAGAGCCAGAAGAACCAGAAGAAGATGAAGGAAGAAAGAAGAAAGAAGAAGCATTTAAATAAAGGAATTGTCAAAAACTGTCTCTTGTCATTTTTAACATTTTTGACAGTTTTTTAGTGAAATGGTAGGGGTAAGTACCCCCTTACCATTTCACACAGGGGGGGGGGCCGGGATCTGGGGGTCCCCTTGTTAAAGGGGGCTTCCAGATTCCGATAAGCCCCCCGCCCGCAGACCCTCACAACCACCGGCCAGGGTTGTGAGGATGAGGCCCTTGTCCTCATCAACATGGGGACAAGGTGTTTTGGGGGGCTACCCCAAAGCACCCTCCCAATGTTGAGGGCATGTGGCCTGGTACGGTTCAGGAGGGGGGGGGGGCCGCACTCTCGTCCCCCCCTCTTTTCCTGCGGCCTGCCAGGTTGCGTGCTCGGATAAGGGTCTGGTATGGATTTTTAGGGGGACCCCACGCCGGTTTTTTTTTTTTTTTTTGGCGCGGGGTTCCCCTTAAAATCCATACCAGACCTGAAGGGTCTGGTATGGAATTTAGGGGGAACCCCACGTCAATTTTTTTTTTCAATTTTGGCTGGGGTTCCCCTTAATATCCATACCAGACCTGAAGGGCCTTGTATGGAATTTAGGGGGACCCCCACATCATTTTTTTTTTTTATTTTGGTTCGGGGTTCCCCTGTGGGGAATTCCCATGCCGTTTTTATCAATGAACTTCTATGTGTATTGTCGGCAATGCAATAGCCGCGGCTAGTTTTAAATGAGTTTTTTCCTTCCAAATGTCATTTTGCTGTCAGACTGTTCTAAACACAGGAAACATGCGCCCCTTTACAGGCATACTATAGACACCCCCCAGGTACGAAATTTAAAGGGATATTACACTTTTATTGTTTGACTTTAAGCATTAATAAAATCACTGCTCCTGAAAAAACGTCCGTTTTTAAAACTTTTTTTTGCATTGATCCATATCCCCTGGGGCAGGACCCGGGTCCCCAAACACTTTTTATGACAATAACTTGCATATAAGCCTTTAAAATTAGCACTTTTGATTTCTCCCATAGACTTTTAAAGGGTGTTCCGCGGCATTCGAATTTGCCGCAAACACCCCAAATTGTTCGCTGTTCGGCGAACTTGCGAACAGCCAATGTTCGAGTAGAACATGAGTTCGACTCGAACTCGAAGCTCATCCCTATTTATGATAATGTGTGTTGTATAGTCGGTGAGCTAGGAGACGTCAAGGTTGCCCTGAAAGGTCATATCTGAGTCACCTGTCTGGTTAAAGGATTAGTTAATTGACTCATGGGCTTGCTGAACAGAGATATCTCTGGCAAGCACCCACATGTAGGGCTACCCCCCACAGAAGCCGCAAGTGTATTTGGGTCCTCTGTTCATCACTAGGCCCTATTACAGAGCTTCACCCCTGCTGACACCACCAAATTACCTTGGCCAGGGAGACTCCTGGCTGTCACACAAGGGAAATACGCACACTGTTATAAAATAAATGATTAATTGTATTGATATTAATCAAGTGTACAGTCGACAGTTCACAAGAATTAATAATAAACAATATGTTTCAGCACAGGAACAATGCATTACAGTACAATACCCCTTTAAAGCATGTCACCGTCCTAAAGGACTGAGAATATAGACAATAACTGTCAGAAAAGGGCTCATCTGTTGTGGCACTGTGGCTCCCAGATCCATAGGCTGCAGTTCTGGTGTCCACCAGTGGGTGTCTCTCAGCAGCCAGAAGCTTATATCATCAGTCATTACCTGGTGCTCATTGTAGGAAGTATATTTACGTCCTGTCTGTCCTTCTCCTGTTATCTTGGTGTTCTGTTTCCATGTGCCCCTGACCTGTGGTCCTCTGGTCCTGCATACAGCTTCCTGTTCCTGGACCCTAACTCAGACTCTGCAGCCTGATCCCTTCCCACCAGGCTCTTTCCATCTCATGTTACCCTCTCCCTATCCTGTCTTGCTCCCAGCTCCCTCTGCTTGATCGCCCGTGTATGGCCCCGGCTCTGTTATGACTACGCTTTGCATTCCCTGATTTCTGTTAGACATGTGCAATTAGTTTCATTACAAATTTGTTTTTGGACAAATTCAGCATATTCGTTCATTGGGAATCATCCGATTGAATGAAAGACTCTTGACAAATGCATACAAATTTTCAGAAAGAATGAAAATCTGAAAGAGCCAAAACCTGAAAGAATAAAAATCTGAAAACGAAAATCCGAAAGAATGAAAATCCAAAAATCCAAAAGAACGAAAAATGATTCATCCTACAAGTTTAATGAATTGGTTACATTTGGATAATTATATTTTTCGTCTTTTCTATTATAATTAAATTGTTAACTATTATTATAATGTATTATTATTATTGTTATTATTATTTATTATTATTTTAAACTATTAATTATAGGTATTGGAATTTCCATTCAAATTTGGCTAAAGTAACTGTTAGTGAACGTAATGAAAACAAATGCATCCGAAATTCCGAATTATCAGGAGTAACAAACGCTGCATCTAAACGATCGGAACGGAACAAATATGAATGCATCCTAAATTATGAATAATCCGAAGTAACGAATGCCGATCATAATGAATGATCCAATAAACGAAAAAAACAAAAAACAAATGAAATGAAAAAGAAAATAAACAAATTTGTCAGCAGTGCACATGTCTACTTTCTGTATATGCTTGGTTTGGGCAGTTGTTCATTTTTTGTTTGGTTATTTGTTTTGTTTTTTTGCACAGTTTGGTATATTGGAGGTGCATTTACATTTATGTTCTTCACTTATTTTTAAACAAATTATATTATTTTACATTGTATTTGTGCCAGATATTCCCTGTGGCAGTCCACACTTCTGCTCACACCTGTTCCTGACAATAGCCCCAGACTGGGAGATATGCCCCAAGTGAGATGAAGAGGAATAACAAGAAACTAAGGCTAACTCACTTGTAGGCCCTCATTTAGAAGGGTCTAGGTTTACACACTACGGAGTTTGTAAAATCTCCTACATACAAAGTGTTGGTTCTTCTGCCGGTTTAGTTGGGGCTTGTAAGTTGGCACGCAGTGAAAGGTGCCAATATGCTTTAAGATGTGAAGAAACAAGATGATTCCCTTTTTGGAGGCAAATTGATTTACAGAGTTCTCCTTAAAATGTGGTGAATACATGGTAGAGGTTCACTTTAAGATATGAGATTTAAAGCAAAAGTCACTTTAAGGGTGGGGGGATATAGAATGTATTTTCCTTTAAATAATGAAGTTAAACTTGGGCAGCAAACTACTTCCTTAGATGGCCTGAACTTAGGTTATTAGTAGCTACAGAATTCTGCCTAGCAGGGGTTAAGTCAGTCAGGTAACCTGCAGGCAGTATTCGTGGACGCAATTTAGTAAATCAGACTGCAGCACTCAAAGGGCTTTGGCACATGTGCTGCTTGCAAATGCCAATGCTGAACAGTGTCCTTGAACCTGAAAGAACTTGAATGACAATAAGACCCCTTCCACACTGAAGCGCTGCTAAAACAACTGCTAAACGCCGGTCATTTTTGCGGTGCTTTAGCGGCATTTTAGCTGAGCTAAAAGTGTTGTACAGAACACGAAAAAAAGAGGAGAAAAAAAAAGGGGGGGGGGAAGGGGGGGTAACAGGTGAGTATTAGTACGCTCTGTAAACATAAGGACACTAATGTTGACCTATCCTTAAAGGGTCTAGAATAACATATCATACAGGTTCCATATATCATTAGTGTTTATCAAAATGAAAAATAAAAATAGAACTAAAAAAATAGAAAAGATAAAAAAGATAAATTTGCCCCGTAAGCGGAGTACCCTTAACTTCTTGGTAATATTAAATCAAGTTTTAGTACCTGTAGTATATCACAGTATCAGGGCCCTTGGCGCCAAAGGAGGTTAGGCCTTTAAAATTAGTTTACCTTGTTCCTCCATCGGAGCCAAGGAAAGAGAGGCTCCATAGCTCTCCACTTGTATCCACAAGTAGAGTCTTTTAAGCATAGAAAGAGAAGAAAGGGAGGGGAGAAGAGAAGTGGTTTAAAGTAAGGTTAAGAAGAAAAAGGAGGATGGGAAGGAGAGGAAGAGAAAAAAGATAAAGGTCCAGAATCCAAAGAAGAAGCCGTTTCCCTCGGCCTGGGTCCCCCACCATACAGTTATTGAGATTATGGGGCTTGTAGGTATTTGATCCAGGGGGACCACACCCTGTCAAATCTGGCCTGTCTGTCTTTAAGGATACTGGCCAATTTTTCGTTGACCATGATCCAAGATATTTTATTCTTTACCAGTGCAAGGTTGACCACTGGCGTTTTTCATGCTCGTGCTATTGTGATTTTAGCTGCTGAAAAAATAAAGAAGATGAGAGTTTGGAGATGTCTAGGGGTCCCGTCCGGCAAGTCTGCAAATAGCTTGGGGTTTTTAGGTAGATTTTGTCCTGTCACTGAGTAGACCAAGGTGAAAACTCTGATCCAGAAGTGCTGGATCTTGGGACAGGACCACCAAACATGTAACATGGTACCCTCCTGCCCGCATCCTCTAAAGCAAAGAGGTGAGGTTCCGGGGTACATCCTCGCCAGCCTCGCCGGGACAAGGTACCACCTGGACAACACATTGTAGTTTCCCTCCACCAGGGAAGTATTGAGTATTCCTGTCACGTACCTGGTAGGTTGTGAGCCCGTATTGCAGAGAAGGACCTCCCTTACAGCTCCCACTCCTGTTCCTCTGGAATGGAGGCAGAAGGCCAGGAGTGAGGAGTGGTATGGGTGCCTGGCAGGATCGACAGTCACCGGAAGTTCAGGAGTGATGACACCCTCTGCGTCCAGAAGCTGAAGAGGAAGCTGGATTGCAGAAAGGACCCGGAGCCACAGCAGGTAAGGAAGCAGGTAAGTAGGCAGGTAAGTAAGCAGGACTGGAACCAGGAACAAAGCAGCAGGTAGTAGCCTGGAGAGCTGGACTGGAACCAGGAGCAAAGCAGCAGGTAGTAGCCTGGAACGCTGGACTGGAACCTGGAACAAGCAGCAGGTAGTAGCCTGGAACGCTGGACTGGAACCTGGAACAAGCAGTAGGTAGTAGCCTGGAAACGCTGGACTGGAACCTGGAACAAGCAGTAGGTAGTAGCCTGGAACGCTGGACTGGAACCTGGAACAAGCAATAGGTAGTAGCCTGGAACGCTGGACTGGAACCTGGAACAAGCAGTAGGTAGAAGACTGGAACGCTGGACTGGAACCAGGAACAAGGCAGCAGGTAGTAGACTGGAACGCTGGACTGGAACCAGGAACAAGGCAGCAGGTAGTAGACTGGAACGCTGGACTGGAACCAGGAACAAGGCAGCAGGTAGTAGACTGGAATGCTGGACTGGAACCAGGAACAAGGCAGCAGGTAGTAGACTGGAACGCTGGATACAGGTATCAGACTGAGGGGTGGTCAAACAAGCCAGAGGTCGGTATCGATCGATCAGCAGAGGTACCAGGGACAACACAGAGGGATGGTCAGGAAAGCCAAGAGGGTCTGGTGCAGGCGGATAGCAGGATGGTCTAACAGGAAGCCGGGTCAGATAGCAGAGTACACAGGTCAGATCAAGTTAAGGCACACGGAACGCTGTAGAGCAGACAGCGGGGATGGAGTGTGACAGGCCGGTTTAAATAGACCGCCTGGCACTAGCGGGAGTGCGCGCACACGTGCCCGTGCGTGACAGCACCCGTGAACGCGCGTGCATGCGCAGTGGAACCCGCGGCCGTGTCCCCCTGCGTCTGGATCGCTGATTATTGGCAGGATCTTCATGACAATTCCGTTATGCACCATGGTCGACCATTTCCCCCATATCTCCTCCTCTATAGTCTCACCTAAATCAGATTCCCATGCTATTTGGTATGAAGGTTTGGTCTGTTGAGTATTGAAGAGGGCATAGAGCTCAGAGATTCCTCCCCGTGACTCAGTTCTGCGTAAGCATTTATTTTCAAACAAAGTCCTAGTAGTTATGTCTATCAGATCAGTAGCTATGGATTTGATGAAGTGAATGATTTGATGTAGACGGAAAGATTCCGTCTGTGGCATCTATAATGTCTCGAAAATAAGCCTGTTGCCTGATCCCTTTGTGGTCTATGAAGTGTGCTATCCTATAAAGGCCTTTGTTAACTCACCACGTGAATTGCTGGGGATTTTGTCCTGGAGGAAAGTGTGGGTTATTGAGTATAGGGGCTACAGGAGAATGAGGAGATTTCAATGGGTGTATTTTGTTCACCG
Source organism: Lithobates clamitans (assembly GCA_037952925.1). Lineage (NCBI taxonomy): Eukaryota > Metazoa > Chordata > Amphibia > Anura > Ranidae > Lithobates > Lithobates clamitans. The sequence goes on along the minus strand of JBBGZY010000214.1, from coordinate 6,521,167 downwards.
TGTCCCACAGACGCAGGGAATGGGATAAGGAAGGGCACAATATGGCCTGACGTTCTCTTGTCGGGAGCCACAGCAGGAGGTCTATTGGTAGTGAGGGACTGGCCTGTGCTTCCAACCGAACCCAGTCTGGTTGGTATGTTGTAGAAAAAATTTGGTAAAGTTGTACCAGTTGAGCCGCCCTGTAATATTTCATTAAGTGGGGAACTCCCAGTCCTCCCCTCCCTTTGGAAATATAAAGAGTGTAATGAGTCACTCTGCATCCCTTACCACCCCAAATGTATTTATATATTAGCGACTGAAGTTTTTTAAGGAATGCAAATGGTATCGGGATCAGTAATGATCGGAAATAGTAAAGGATTCGGGGGAGTACCGTCATCTTTATGGCTGCTATCCTACCCATCCAGGAAAGATCATGTGACTGCCAGTTCTTGTTCAATGGACTTAAAAAGCGGGGTATAATTACCCTGAAATAGTGTAGAGACATCCCAAGTGAGTTTAATTCCCAGATAAGGGAGTGCTTGTGTGCACCATTTAAAGGGAAACGACTGTTGTATTGCATCCCGTACCGGGCCAAGAAGGTTTATGTCCAACGCTTCAGATTTAGATTGGTTAACTCGTAGACCGGAGACAGTTTCAAATCTAGAGAGTGTAGCAAATAGATTGGGTAGAGTTGTAATCGGATCTGTTACAAATAATAACAAGTCGTCGGCGAAAAAGGCACATTTATGTGTCCTGCCGCCGCTAGGTACACCATGAATGTTGGGGTTGGCACGGATAGCCACTGCCAGTGATTCGATCGCCAGAACAAAAAGGAGAGGCGAGAGAGGGCATCCCTGCCTGGTTCCTTTCATTATCTGTATAAGATCCGACTTGTGTCCGTATGCAAGAATGTTGGCCGAAGGATTAGAGTATAATGTGCCAATAAGGCTCATAAATTTAGGTCCGTAGTTCCACTGTTTCAATGTATGGAAGAGGAAGGGCCAGGAAATAGAGTCAAAGGCCTTGTGAAGGTCCAATGACAGAAGCATTCCTCGCCTATCGCCCATCCCATCCCAATTAGAGCGTAAAATAGAAATCAGATCAGTGGCCCGTCGAATCTGGTCAGCAGCTTGTCGCCCCGTGACAAATCCAACTTGGTCTATATGGATTTATTGTGCCAGAAATGTATTAAATCGGTTTGCATAGATTTTTGTGAGTAGCTTCAGGTCGCTATTGATCAATGATATCGGGAGATAGTTTGCCACTTCACTATGATCCTTGTCTGGCTTGGGGATCAGACTGATGTGGGCTCTATTAGAATCTGTATCAAGCTGCTCCCCGTCACGAAGGGCATTAAAGAATTTTAGTAGATGAGGTGCCAATAGTGGAGCAAATTTCTTATAATAGGAGGCTGAGAAGCCATCCGGCCCCGGAGTCCTGGACGCGTTAACCTGTTTTATTGCAGCCAATATTTCTGTTATGGTGATGTCTCCCTCCAAGACCTCACGGTGAGAATCTGAGAAAGATGGTAGGGGCACGTCTTTAAAAAAGTCATCTAGGGCTCCGGTAGGGGGGGCCTCCTGTGTAGAGTATAAGGAAGTATAGTAGGAGTGGAACAATTTTGTGATGATTTGCGGGTTCTGTGTCAAGTTTCCATTAGGCTGTCTGAGTTTTGGGGGTACCGTCCGACGGGTCCTAGGCATAAGTCTGTGAGCCAGCATAGTACCAGGTTTATCCTTCAATGTATAGAAGGAAGCTTGGGTCCACCTAAGGCTTTTTTCGGCTTTAGTTGTCAAGCAAAGGTTTAATTCCAACCTAGTGGAATCTATTTTGTCTCTCAAGTCTAGGTCAGGGCGCTGTTTGTGCTGGGACAATAGATCATTTAATTCCCGTTCTTTTTCCTGTATTAATGAGTTAGAATGTTTCTTAATTCGGGACGCTATTTGTATGAGATATCCTCTAATTGTGGCCTTGTGAGCAGCCCAATTGGTCACAGGGGAAGTATCTTCCGGATCGTTCAATGAGAAATATTCCTTGAGGTGCTGCTCCACATTGAAACAGACGGAAGGGTTGCTCAGAAGAGAATCATTTATTCTCCAGGGAGCTGGACCTCTAGTGTCTCATAAAGAGTCACACGTGGTCCAAAGTAAGGAGTGACCTGACCAAGTCACTTCCCCTATTTTACTGGCCCGAAAAAGAGGAACACTTGTGGGGTTTGTGAAAAAGTGGTCTATTCTGGAGTAGGTATTGTGGACATGGGAAAAGAATGTGTAATCTTTCCTGGATGGGTTTAACTCTCTCCAGACGTCGATCAAGTTGTGATAATGTAACATTTTGGCTAATTTAGATCCAATTTTAGGGAAGTGTCGTGGAGCCGATGAGGGCCTCCTGGTTTTGTCAAAAATAGAGTCTAGGGCCACATTGGAGTCTCCTCCAAAGAGAACAACTCCTCCTAGGTCAGGGGACACGGTGTGCAGTAGTTTACAAAAAAAAGGTAGTTGGCCTATATTGGGTGCATAGTAAGAAATTAAGGTAACGCGGGAGCCCTCTAGGTGACCTATTAATGCTAGGTATCTGCCCTCTGGATCACTAATTTGTTTCTCCAGTGAAAAGGAGACCCGCTTGGAAAAACATATTGCCACCCCCCCAGTCTTACCCTGGCCATTCGCTAGGTAAAAGTGGGGGTAGTAGTGGTGTAGAAATTTAGGATGGTAGTTCGGAGGAAAGTGCATGTCTTGAAGGAAAAGCACATCTGTGTGTAGGGATTTGTAGTGTCGAAAAGCCATTCTGCGTTTAACTGGAGAATTAAATCCCTGAAGATTATGTGTAACAATTTTAAAGGGGAGGTCTGTAGTCTGGTTTGCCATGGTGCACTCAAGAAGCAATAAACTCACTCACCTATGCCCCAGAGGACGGCTGCAGGATTGTCCAACTGGCGAAATTCACTTAGTGGTCAGGACCCAGGACCGAGGGACTCCAAGGGAGAGATTTAAGAGAAGGAAGAGAGAAAGGAAAAGAAAGAGAGGTAGAGAGTAGAGATGGAGTTTACAACCTGAATAGGTACTGTCCTACAAAATGGAGAAAACAATATTAGAACAAGTCACTTAGGTTATTAATGATAACTAAATTGTAATAACAAGGGAAAAAAAAAAAAAGGGGGGGGAGGGGGAGAGGGGAAGGAAAGGGGGTATAAGCCCCTTGTCATCAGTAACAGCCTTGGGTTAGACCCAAGGCCAGGTTTGATCCCAGTCTCCTCAACAAGGAGGGAGAACAAAATCAAACAGGGCAGATGACAACCGCCACCGGCCATTAGAACACCCTTGAATCAGTAACTGTAGAACCATATTTTCTTTTTAACAAGGAATGGAAGTCCCATTGTTGTTGTACATAGTATTAAAAGATAGTGATTGTTTGTAAGGGAGGGTTTCCCTCTTTCTGTAACATAACTGTAAACTTAGGAACCCTCAATGGTTCTAACTGTGATTCTAACTGTGATCCCGCCCTAGGATCAATTAGGGAAATTAGCGACAAAGAAAAAAATTTTTTTCATCATCCCAAAAGGGACCTTGACAGCCGTCGTCATCAGGGAGGTCGAGCCGTGAGCTTGGCCTTGCTTCTTGTGGAGCGCCGCACCTGGGATAGGGGGCTCTGCAGTGGCACACTGGTTAGAGGTTTGGATTGTGGGGTATGGGGGGAGCCTCTAGGTTCAGTGGAGATCAGGCCCAGACTTCTCAGCAATGTTTCGCCATCAGGAAAGTTTGAGAAGGCGTGTTTCTTGTTACAGTAGGTAAAGTTCAGTCGGAACGAGAAGGTCCAGTGATACTTTATGTTGTTAGCAATGAGTGGTTGTAGCAGTGGTTTCAATGCTCTGCGTTTTTGTATGGTGACAGGCGAGATGTCAGCAAAAATCTGGATAGAGTGCTCTCTCAGGTGTAAGTCCACGATCTCCCTTGCTTTAGCCATCACTCTTTCCTTCACCTCGTAGTAGTGAGTTTTACAATGATATCTCTTGGTAGACCATCGGCCCGGGGAGCAGTCAGGGCCCTGTGAACTCGATCTAGTTCTATTCTGTGGGAAGGTATATCTGGAATAAGGTATGAAATCAGTTCCTTGACAATAGCCTCAAAGTCTGTGAAACTTTCAGGGATGCCACGGACCCGAAAGTTGTAACGGCGAGAGCGGTTCTCCAGGTCATCAATCTTGTTTAAGGCGTCATCGAGCCTCTTGTGGATATTCTCTATACAGTCAGTATTTTGGTTGGTCCTCGTAATAGTATCATCCAGCGTGTTTTCTAATGTTCCTATGCGGGTACCCAATTCTTGGCATTCACGTTTGAGGTCAGAAGTTATGCGTGTAGTGGCCTTTTCCAGGCCTTGATCAAGCAATGCAGAAAATCTGGCTAAAAGTATAGGATCCCCGGAGTATTCAGCGGGTGGTGGAGCCGCCTGCACATTGGATGAATAGCTAGGGCTGTTATCTGGGCTCCCCTGGCTGAATAGCATGTCCCCCAGAGCCCTGTCTACATCAAATTGTGAAGAGAACATGTCCTGTTCTGGTGATAGTGAGGCTGCTTGGGAGGTCGCCTCATTTGCCTCCCCTGCCAAGCTGTGAAATAAGGTATTCTCGGGCTGTGTCTGCAGGGGGGGCTGCTGTTTAATTGTGAGCCGCGCTGCTGCTGCCACCATCTTGGTGTTTCAGGCCCTCTCTGGCCTGTGTCAGAGTGGCAGCTGGGGGGGCTAATCTGGCCTACCTCCACCTGTGGTGCTGGTTCTCAGGGCTGCTGGTGTCCGAGGGCTGCTCGTTGCTGGTTACTGGAAGCCCAGGTGAGGAGGAGCGAACGGGCCAGTGGGTAGTGTAACTGAGGCCGCAGCTTCAGGCCTTCCCCAGTCCCCGCTCCAGCGGCTCTTGCGGCTCTTGTGGGGGCAATTTCTATTCTGTCCGGCCCGTGGATCGGGTCCCCGGGGTAGCGGTAGTCTAAACAAGTGTTTTTTACCGGCGGGCGGGATCGCTAACTGTCCGGGTGAGTGACGAGCAGGCCGGTGGGGAGCGGAGCCGAGACTTCACACATCCGCCATCTCAGCCTCGCGCATGCGCCCTCCCTGCCTATTCATTTCAATGGGCAGGGGCATTTTTTGGAACGCATTTTACAGCACTCCAAACACACCCCCAAAGATGCTGCTTGCAGGACTTTTTCTACTGCCTTGCAAGCCCCCAGTGTGAAAGCACCCATTCAAATGAATGGGAGGCAGTTTCAGGAGCTTTTCAGGCACTATTTTTAGCGTTAAAATGCATGAAAACTGCTTCAGTGTGAAAGGGGTCTAAATGTTTACAACAAGAATAGCATTAGATGGGAGCCCTCTCACCCTCGTCCTTGTGAAATGATGAGTGTCCGACTGGGGGCCCCCTTGTTCTTTTGAGATGCGGATGTGACGATGATGATAACTTCTGTGGCCCTTCAGAGAACAGGTCTCCATTAGTCTGTCTTTCACAGGATACCTGGCTTCTTAGTATCAGTTGTGGCTTCCCGGCCTAACTCGGTATGATCTAGGCCTACATGGCTCCACATTGCTCTCACACACACCTCCTTACACCAGCAAAATCTCTCCAACTCCCTTCTATATTTCCAGGCGTTTGCTTTTATCTGCTCCCACCCCCTGGTGATTGTCTCTGGATTTTGTAGTTTAGTTTCAGCTTCTATGTGAGGAAAAATTCTGCTTTCAGCATACAAATCCCAGCAGCCTCTGTTCTCCTGTATTGGGACTATGATGAGCAGAGATGCTAAACACTGCCATCTTGTGATCAAATATAAATTTGCATTACAGTAATGCCCTGCACACACGGTCGGACTTTCCGACGGAATATGTGCGATCAGAGCTTGTTGTCGGAAATTCCAACCATGTGTGGGCTCCATCGAAATTTTTCCATCGGAATTCCCGACACACAAAGTTTGAGAGCAGGCTATAAAATTTTCCAACAAAATCCAATCGTTTAAATTCCGATCTTGTGTACACAAATCCAACGCACAATGTGCCACGCATGCTTAGAATAAATTAAGAGATGAAAGCTATTGGCTACTGCCCCGTTTATAGTCCTGACGTACGTGTTTTACGTCATTCAGAACGATCAGATTTTCCGACAACTTTGTGCGACCGTGTGTATGCAAGACAAGTTTGAGCCCACATCCGTTGGAAAAAATCCCATGGATTTTGTTGTCGGAATGTCCGATCAATGTCCGATCGTGTGTACAGGGCATTACAGTACACATTGTTACATAGTGAAGATACAGACGGTGGCAAGAGTGCAAGGAGCAAAATATTGGCTAGAGAGGAGGACAATAATCTGGCAAACAGGAAGTGCAGAGTAGCAAGGAGTTCAAGGTTAAACAGAAACAAGATATAAAGTTAGACCGTCCAAGGGATCAGGCAAGGAACATTCCAGCATTTCATATAAAAGTAAAAAGAGCTACTGCCAGACACAATAGAGGTCCTGGATTCAGATCTGGATCCTGACACCCAGGAAATGAAAATCAATGAATCAATCAATATTATTATTATTATTATTAGCATTATTATTATACAGGCTGTAGATAGCACCAACAGTTTGTGCAGTGCTTTACAAAGTGGAGGGAGACAATACAGTTATAATACAATTCAATCATGGATGGGCCAAACAACCCCCTGTTCGGTTCGCACCAAAACATGCAAACAGGCAAAAAATTTGTTTGAACACGCGAACACCGTTAAAGTCTATGGGACACGGACATGAAAAATCAAAAGTGCTCATTTTATAGGCTTATATGCAAGTTATTGTCATAAAAAGTGTTTGGGGACCTGGGCCTGCCCCAGGGGACATGTATCAATGCAAAAAAAAGTTTTAAAAACAGACGTTTTTTCGGGAGCAGTGATTTTAATAATGCTTAAAGTGAAACAATAAAAGTGTAATATTCCTTTAAATTTCTTACCTGGGGGGTGTCTATAGTATGCCTGTAAAGTGGCGCATGTTTCCCATGTTTAGAACAGTCTGACAGCAAAATGACATTTCTGAAGGAAAAAAAGTCATTTAAAACTACTCCCGGCTATAATGAATTGTCGGTCCGGCAATACACATAAAAGTTCATTGATAAAAACAGCATAAAATTTCCCCACAGGGGAACCTCGAACCAAAATTTAAAAAAAAAAAAATGAGTGGGGGTCCCCCTAAATTCCATACCAGGCCCTTCAGGTCTGGTATGGATATTAAGGGGAACCCCGTGCCAAAATTTAAAAAAATGGCGTGGGGTCCCCCCAAAAATCCATACCTAACCCTTATCCGAGCACGCAACCTGGCAGGCCACAGGAAAAGAGGGGGGATGAGAGAGCCCCCCCTCCTGAACCATACCAGGCCACATGCCCTCAACATTAGGAGGGTGCTTTGGGGTTGCCCTCCAAAGTACCTTGTCCCCATGTTGATGGGGAGAAGGGCCACATCCCCAAAACCCTTGCCGGTGGTTGTGGGGGTCTGAGGGCAGGGGCTTATCGGAATCTGGAAGCTCCCTTTAACAAGAGGACCCCCAGATCCTGCCCCCCCCTTGTTTGAAATGGTTACAGGTACATTGGACCCGTACCATTTCACAAAAAAGTATGAAAATGGTAAAAAAAAACAACACACACCGTGGGAGAAGTCCTTTTTAAAAAAATAAAACTGTCCCACGTAGTCCATTCACCTCCGCCGATGCACCGAGAAAAAATGAAGAAGATCTGCCTCCATGGGAGGCACACACCTCCTCGCAGGTGACAGCTCTTTTAAAACTGTGGGCGTGGCCACACAGTGTCGTCGCCGGGTGACCCTGCCCCCCTCTGACGACAAGGGAATTCCCTATGGCTTCCCCGTAGCATCAGAGGGGGGCGGGGCCACCCAGTCCACCCCCCTCTGACGCACGGGGACATCCCTATAGCTTTCCGTAGCGTCAGAGGGGGGCGGACCGGGTGACCCCTGTCCCCTCTGATGCTACGGGGGAAGCCATAGGGATGTCCCCGTGCATCAAAGGGGGGCGGGGTCACCCGGCGATGACACCGTGTGGACCCGCCCACAGTTTTAAAAGAGCTGTCACCTGCGAGGATGTGTCATATGGCGTGTGCCTCTCATGGAGGCAGATCTTCTTTATTTTTTTTCGGTCCATCGGCAGAGGTGAATGGACTACATGGGACAGTTTTATTTTTTTATTTTTTAATAAAGGACTTCTCCCACAGTGTGTGTTGTTTTTTTTTGTTACCATTTTCACACTTTTTTTGTGAAATGGTAAGGGTACAATGTACCCATTACCATTTCAAACAGGGGGGCCAGGATCTGGGGGTCCCCTTGTTAAAGGGGGCTTCCAGATTCTGATAAGCCCCCCCGCCCGCAGACCCCCACAACCACTGGGCAAGGGTTGTGGGGATGAGGCCCTTCTCCCCATCAACATGGGGACAAGGTGCTTTGGGGGGCTACTCCAAAGCACCCTCCCAATGTTGAGGACATGTGGCCTGGTACGGTTCAGGAGGGGGGGCTCTCTCATCCCCCCTCTTTTCCTGTGGCCTGCCAGGTTGCGTACTCAGATAAGGGTCTGGTATGGATTTTTGGGGGGACCCCAGGCCATTTTTTTTAAAAATGTTGGCGTGGGGTACCCTTTAAAATCCATACCAGACCTGAAGGGTCTGGTATAGATTTTGAGTTTTTTTTAAATTTTGGTGCAGGGTTCCCCTTAATACCCATACCAGACCTGAAGGGCCTGGTATGGAATTTAGGGGGAACCCTACGCATTTTTTTTTTACATTTTGGTTCGCGGTTCCCCTGTGGCGGAATCCCATACCGTTTTTATTAATTAACTTTTGTGTGTATTGCCGGACCGACAATTCATTATAGCCGCGAGTAGTTTTAAATTATTTTTTTTCTTTAGAAATGTCATTTTGCTGTCAGACTGTTCTAAACACAAGAAACATGCGCCACTTTACAGGCATACTATAGACACCCCCACAGGTAAGAAATTTAAAGGAATATTACACTTTTATTGTTTCACTCTAAGCATTATTAAAATCAGTGCTCCTGAAAAAACGGCCGTTTTTAAAACTTTTTTTCGCATTGATACATGTCCCCTGGGGCAGGACCCGGGTTCCCAAACACTTTTTATGACAATAACTTGCATATTAACCTTTAAAATTAGCACTTTTGATTTCTCCCATAGACTTTTAAAGGGTGTTCTGTGGCTTTCGAATTTGCTACTCGGCGAACAGCCAATGTTCGAGTCAAACTCATGTTCGACCTGAACATAAAGCCCATCCCTAAATTCAACACAAGAAGGATCAGAGGGTGCTGCTCTTCAAAGCCTACAATCTAAGATTGTAATCTTACAATCATCACTCACAACTCAGTTTAATACATGAGCAGTGTTGTTTACTGTATTCGTCAATAGCAGCTGCTATGGAAATTTTGGAACTATAATCCATCCATATTTTAGCCACTCGTGGATAGTTATACTGCATGTATGGAATTACAGTTATTTGTTCACAGAAGCTATTTGTAATTGCCTTCTTCAATATAGTATTTAGTTTTTCCTTTGCTTATTGACAAACAGTTAATTTCCATAAAGCATCCCATGTTATGAGAAAGCCCTTGAATGAGATTTTACTTACAGAAAGACCATACACTTAGCGAACCACCAGAGGGCGCCAGATAGTCTTGCTTCCATTCATTAGTATGTAGCTAAACTGAACCACCATAATATTGTATAAGCATGAATTAAATACGCTGAAAATGTAATAGTTAAACCATCACACCTCCCTAAATTGATTGGACATGAATTATTATTATTGTTATTATTATTATACAGGATTTATATAGTGCCAACAGTTTACGCAGCGCTTTACAATATAAAGGGAGACAGTAGAGTAACAATACAAGAGGATTAGGAGAGCCCTGCTTCTGGGAGCTTACAATGTAATAGGGAGGGGCTGGTGGAACAAAAGGTAATAACTGTGAGGGATGAACTGATGGGAGAAATAGAAGATTTGGCTGTTAGCTGAAGGTAAGATAGGCTTACCTGAAGAGATGAGTTTTCAGAGATCACCTAAAAGTGGACAGAGAAGGAGATAGCTGGACAGATTGGGATAGTGTGTTCCAGAGGGTGAGAGAGGCTCTGGAGAAGTCCTAAAGAAGAGCATGGGAAGAGGAGGCAAGGGAGCTAGAGAGCCGGAGGTCTTGGGAGGAGCGGACAGAACAGTTTGGGTGATATTTGGAGACAAGATTTGTAATGTAGCTGAAAGAGTCCCAAAGTACAATACTTGACCCGGAGGACAGCTATCCATGATGAACCTGCAGGAAGACAAATAGGAAACATAATCCTCTGAAGATCTCCCAGGACAAGGGATAAAGGGTTAAGCACAGCACTGACTTGAAAGCTTGCTACATGTGGCAGTCTCTCCCCTTGTGAATCTCTGGATGTGCTCACTTGCTCCCACTGTTTCTCAAGTGAGACTCCTACACAAACCGTAATGCTGAATGGATCTTCCTAAGCCAGTCCGGGTCAAAGGTCCCCCCTAGACCTAAGGGACCCCCTCCTAGGCCCTTGAAAACCTCCTCAGCACTTCATTTTCCACCCAACTCTCCTGCTGGAATTGCTCCACCATATTTAAGGGCTGACTCAGCCACCCTGCCAGGAATTATGCCTGGGAATTGGCTAAGTTCCCTCAAGTATGCAGATTAACCCTCCTTGCCTCTGCCCACTAACTTCTAGAAGTTTCTCCAAACTTCCAGATCCAGGGGGAGGTACCAGAGACCTACCTCTGTGAGTCATCCATCCTGGCCTGCAATAAACCCTGACCCAATTTCAGACTCACAAGCTAGCCATGAGTCAAACATAAATGTGCTTGCACTAATATAGTAGCACACTAGAGGGTGCTACACAAGATATAAAATAACATTAAAAAATTGTAAAAATGTTCATTGTAAAATAATTTTTTGTTTATTTTGGTACAGTTTTAAATGCTACAACACAACTACTCCCCTGAAGAAGTCACGTATTTGGCAAAACATGTTGGGAATGTAACATTTTGCAGCATGGGAAATGTCATTATAACTGATTTCTGGCAAAAAAAGGACCATGACATTGTTATTGATTTTATTGTGCTTTTAAATGGTTTGTGAATAAAATGATTTGATAATTTTATTTTAAATTATATTTTTGTTTAACCACTTCCATATTAAAATGGCACCAGCAGGAACACTCTCCCATCCTGCGTGAGCTTCATATGATGTCCTCCCATTCTCGTCGCTCCTGGGGGCCCCATGCGTGGCTATCGGGGATGAGCAAAGATACACAAAAAGATACACAAAAAGAAAAAGAAAAAGTTGAAATACACTGTATGACTGCAATGCCAAGGCACCTGTACCAGCTGTTGTGAGCCAAAGGGATTCATACATGTGGATTTCTACTAAAGAGGAGGTATCAAGCTGAAGATGTAAGTGTCAGGAGAGGGGTGGGGTTTAGTTGTGTCCCAATGGGGTAGTCCTGTGACTGTACCTAATAGGATAACAGGGAAAAGCAGGAAGAGAGAAAATAAAAGGATAGAAAAGAGATTCTAGAAAAAGAAAAAGAATACTTAGTGATGGTGTGAAACTAGCTCATCTACACAGATCCAGGGTGAGGGGAGGTGGTAGGTGTCAGAGATATGTATCTGGTTCAGGGGTCCCAGATGGCATCATGTTTGTCAATAGTATCCAAGAGGAAGCTAACTGTCTTCTCCTGGGCCATAATCCATTCATTTTGACCAAGAAGGAGGAAACAGTAGGTTGCTTCCAGGCTCGACCTATTGTCAGCTTGGTCCTAAGGAGAATAAACATAATTAGGCGTTGGGCCAATTTCAGGGTCCTGAGGGTTAGGAAAGTTAAGAAGAGCTATTTTTAGGAGTCTTCTGAATGCCCGTAATTTTCCTGATAGCGTGAAAGACTTTATTCCATAGACACCTGATCTTGGGACAATCCCACCATATGTGTAGCATTGATCCAATGTGCCCGCAATTATGAAAGCACAAAGGGGAAGCGCTTGGGTAGATTTTGGCAATTTTTAGTGGAACTAAATACCACCTCATTAGGACTTTTAAGTTAGCCTCTATTAATGCTATGTTCAGAATGCCCTTGGAGGCTGAGGCTAAAGCTATATGCCACGCCTCAAGGCTCCAGTGTTGTCCCAGGTCTTTATCCTAGTCCCTCATAAAGAGAGATTAGCCATAGCTAATAGCATCTCTGCCATAGCAAGTGATCGGTATATCACTGCTATTTCTCCCCTCTGCTCCATGGCTTGACCACACCACACTTCATACACTGTGATCAAGAGTGGGTTGGGTTTAGAGGTCCATAAAGAGTGAAAAAATGAGAGATTTGATGGAATCTAAACCTTTCTGACCTTGGCATGTCATGCTTACTGACGAAGTGGGCCAGAGTGAGAGGTCCCATAGGGTTGAAAAAATGTCCTATCCTATAGAGTCCCTTGACTGACCACCAATGGAAGGCCTTGATGTCTATGCCAGGGGGGGAACAGAGGGTTTTGAAAAATATGAGAGAGTGGGCGCCAGTTGTAGATAAGGTGTGGGTTATTTTTGAGAGAATCCCATAGGACTAAGGAGTGGGATAGTGTGGGAGCCATGATAGCAGGTCTAGATTTGGCAGGGCACCAGAGAAAATAGTCCAATATGTAGTGGGGTATTGCTTGTCTTTCCATGTGTACCCAGTCAGGGTGTGCTATTTTGGAATAAATAGTGGAGAGTTGGGACAACTGGGCTGCCTGATGATACCAGAGAAGGTTTGGTAGGCTCAATCCTCCTTGATCTCTAGTTCGAAAAAGGGTCCCCTTGGCAACTCTATGCCCTTTTGCTCCCCATATAAAGTTGATAATTTTGGATTGGAACTTCCTAAGTAAATAAATAGAGGATGCTCGGTAATAGGGTTATCTTCACGGAATTGATCCTGCCTAGCCAGGAAAGTCCCAGTTTATCTCAATGTGAGAGATCTTCCAATTTGCGGAAGATTTGGGGGAAATTGGTGGCATATAGGTCTAGGGAGGCTGTCAGGTTGATCCCCAGATAGGGAATCACTGTCTCATTCCATCCAAAACAGAAGTTGTCTTTAAGCTGTGTGACCAGATGGGCTGGTAAGTTGACGTTTAGTGCCAGGGATTTCGAGTAGTTAACCTTTAGTCCAGAGACTTTGCCAAAGTCATCAAGCACCCTGCAGATATTTGGTAATGAAGTTAGTAGTGAAGTGATAAAGAGTAAGATCATCGGTGAAAAGAGCACATTTGTGGGTTTTGTGGCTAAGGTCTCGATGACAATGGCAAAAATCAGTGGGGACAAGGGACACCCCTGCCTTGTACCATTGAGGATTGGGAAGGGTTCCGAGTAATATCCCTGCAGTTTAATTTTCACTTCCGGGTTGGAGTAGAGTGCCCCTATTACGTTCCTAAAGGATTCACCAAAGCCCCATCTTTGCAAAATTGATACCAAATAAGACCAGGAGACGGAATTGAATGCCTTCATGGGGTCTAGCGAGAGCAATAACCCCTTTTGAGGTGGTCCCTTATCCCATCCGGACCTCAGTAGAGATACTATGTCAGTCACTCTCCTGATCTGATCTGGGCCCTGTCTCCCAGGTATAAATCCGAACTGGTCATTGTGGATATAAAGACTAATAAAATTGGATATTCTGTCTGCCAAAATTTTCATCAATTTTAAGATCATTATTTATTAATGAGATAGGGGGATAATTAGCAGTACAACTAGGGTCCTTGCATAGTTTAGGTATCACTGTGATAAAAGCCAAGTTCAATGCTTTATCAAGTTGTGCTCCTGTGCGAAGTTGGTTGAAAAATCGAGCCAAATAAGGGGATAGTAATGAGGATAAGTGTTTATAATACGGGACTGAGAAGCCATCAGGGCCAGGGGCTGAGTTGTTTTTGAGATCTTTAGTGACTTGTGAAACTTCTTCTGATTGGTGACCCTAAGCTATCCCCGTGGTGGTAAGGTAAATAGAAAAAAGAGGGCACCTACTTTCATGTAGGTGACCTTTTCTGAGTTTAAATGATAAAGTACACTTTCAGGTAAAATTTAGGCAGGCTTGTACTATTATATCAAGCCTGATTGTTTATTTTGGGGACTGGGAGTGTTAGTATAGTGCAGGGTGTGGCCACCTGTGCTTGGACCCAGAGATGCCTCCTCTTGCTTTCAATGAAATGATTTTGGAAGATAGGTTGGACTTGGGATCTAGTGACAGGCAGATTTTAGGTGAGTTCTGGCCAATCATTTATTTGTTTGGCAGGAGGCGGGACTCTTATAAAAACTGGGGTCACATGACAAGAAGGGAGTAGAGTGTGTTGGAGTTCCAGAAAGGGAGAGCCCGCAGGGAGAGGTTCCCCTGCGGGAGCCAAGCAGAGCCCCCCTACGGGGAAGGGGTGGCCGGAACACAGGGAGGAGAGGAGTTGATGACACCGGGCAGCATGTAGTTGCGGGTGTCGCTGAACGCCCCTGTGGGGAAGGGAGCGTGCCAGACTGGAGAGAAGGTGCAGAGAAACACTTATGGAAGAAGTAGCAACTAAGCAGACTGCACCTGGGCAGTCAATTGTTTGTGAGTGGAACATGGACTATCGATCAAGTGAGTGAAAGCCCAGGGGAAGGGTACTACCAGAGGCTGATGGATGTTGGTACGCAAGTCAGCAAAACAGGTGGTGATGGCCTGTGACTTTGGGTTCAACAGTGCCCCGGGATTCCAATCAGTCAGGCGGGAGGAATTATTAGGAGTAATCTCTTCTTTAGCTCAACTTGGAAGTACCATATAGACGGGAAGTAGTGGTAAAAAGGTGGCGGTAAAGCTCCAATCACAACTAGAGATACAGACTGTTCTAAGAAGTTCTGCAGGTGAAGAAGTTATTCAGAGTGACTCTTTACCATATATTCTCTAGTAAATCTACTTCCATCTTTCCCACTAAAGAAATCATTCAGAGTGATTTCTTATAGTCCGCATTGTTCTAAGTCTTTGCATGAAACAAGCAAAGGAAAAAAATTACAAAGCAGTATAAGAGCATCTCAGAAAACCCTTCTCCTATCCCAGTTCACCGTATATCAATAAAAGCAAGAGAAAATTACAATATGGACTGTTTTCTATTTCTATGGGCTGTGATGGGCTAGATGGCAAATGTGAATTACAGATAGAACACACAAATTGCAGCTCCTTCGGGGGTAGTGCGCTACATATACACACATATATATATATATATATATATATATATATATATATATATATATATATATATATATATATATATATATAATTTATATGAAGCTGAAGGAGACAACACTGCTGGTTTCTGAGGAAAAAGGTATCCCTTCGAAACGCGTCAGCGGCAGTGGCCCTTAATGTCTTCTCCACTACCATCTGGAGTCTGTTATCGTAAGACCGATTGCCATCATCTGAAGGCTATTTATAATGTGGTTTTCTTTCACGTGTTTGTGATTAGTTTTTAATTTACTCTTCTAATAAAATGTATCCAAAGATAATGTACAAGGTTGGTGAGCCCTCTTTTTTCTATTTCCCTTTTGACTGCTAGGATACCCCTATCCTTGAAGGCAGCAAGGCCTGAGGCTTTGTCCACTACAAACTTTAGTGCACCTGGATAACTCACTTGTGCGCAAGAGTATTTGTTTTCTGCTATCCATGTGGTGGTCCCTGATCTTGAGGATATTCAGTGAACCAAGGAAGGAGTCAATCGAGCTGGGTGAAGATTCTTTCCCTTCCCTACTGTACAGGGTTCGGTAGAAGTCATGAAAAGCTTCCATGATTTTCTGGGGGTTTTGTGAGAGGGACCCATTGCATAATTTTATTTTAAGTAAGGTATGAGACCTTATTTAGGGGTTAGGCTATTCACCAACAGAGAGCCCATCTTATCTTTTTGGTGGTAAAAACTGACCACCCTCCCAATGCAAACTTTTTATGGCTATGGCAGTGAGAGCTAGGTTTAGGGCTGTACGTGCCGCTTCTAGTCTTTCTGCAGTCTGTGTTTGCTTACAAGTGAGAATTCCTTCTCTAACCTGTCAATGTCTACTTTGCAAGCTTTACGTAGCCTTGAGGTCATTTGGATCAGTTTTCCCCTAATGGAGGCTTTATGGGCTGCCCATAGAGTGATTGGGGAAATGTTATTGACATCATTCAATAGAAAATATTCTTGAATGTTTTTTACAATTTCACAGACATGGGTAGGTTTGCTAAGGATTGAGGCGTTCAGTCACCAGTTGTACCCCTGCCGTTGTGCTGTTGGTCTGCTTATTATTAGATAGTAGAAGGAGTGGTCTGACCAGGCAGAGTCTTTTATGAGGGATTTAGTCACCAGCGGGACATGATTTGACAGTATAAATAAGTGATCTATTCTAGCAAAGGTATTGTGAGGGCTAGAAAAGTGTGTTTAGTCCCATGCCTTTGGGTTCATTTCTCTCCAGACATCAATCAACCCCTGATGGTAAATTTATTTAGCCACATTAAGGCTCTGCCTGGTGGGACAGACACGGTCCCTTCCTGGAGGACAGGTTTTATCTGTCCCTGCTTCAAAAGCAATATTAGTCTCCTCCATAAATGACCAGGCCTTCGATAAGGCTAGAGAATGAAAGAGGGTCTTAAAAAATTTAGATTGACCCCTATTTGGTGCGTAGTAAGATACGAGAGAGTAGCGCTGGTTGTCAATGAGACCCTTCACGAGTAGGAATCTACCTTCTGGGTCTTTAAATTCAGAAACAAACGAGAACTGAGATTTGGAGGAGAAAAACCTACTCCTTTAGTTTTATTGTCAGAATTTGCCTGGAAATAGTAGAACCTAGAGAATTTAAGGTGAATGAAGGAGGGGGGTATAACATTTTGGGAAGTGTGTTTTTTGAAACAATATGTCTATTTTTTGGTCATGGTAGTACTGGAAGATTTTCTGGTGTTTAATGGGGAGAGTTAATCCCCTGCACATTGTGTGAAATAATGCGCAGGGTGGATCTAGGAGTGCTAAGGTCAGCCATGGAGCAGCCTACGAGGTAATGCCAATGATCCCCAATCACCTACCTTCCGCCAGGTAGATGGCCCAGAGTCCAGGACTGCGAAATAGTCAGTTGTAATGCCTTCCAGGATCCTGCAGAGGTGCGAGATCACACACGTCACTAAATCAAAAGTAAAATTAGTAAAGGAACAAAGAAGACATGACAGATAAAGTGTAATGCCCTGTACACACGATAAGATTTTCAACAACAAAATCCATGGTTTTTTTGACGGATGTTGGCTCTAACTTGTCCTGCATACACATGGTCACACAAAGTTGGTTGGAAATTCCCAACGTCAAGAACACGGTGACGTACAACACGTACATCGAGCCGAGAAAAATGAAGTTCAATAGCTAGTGCGGCTCTTCTGCTTGATTCCGAGCATGCATGGAACTTTGTGCATCGGAATTGTGTACACACGATCGGAATTTCCGACAAAGGATTGTGTGTGGTGGAAATTCCTATGGAAATTGTGTGATGGAGCCTACACACGGTTGGAATTTCCGACAACGAGGTCCCATCAAACATGTTCCGTAGGAAAATCCGACCGTGTGTACGGGGTATAAGAGAAAGCTCCAAGGGTAGGGGTGGAGTATATCCACCATACCCTAAGAGACAAACATGGTACCCTCCAACCAGTGGGGGAGATCCTCCTAACTAGGGATGAGCTTCGAGTTCGAGTCGAACTCATGTTCGACTTGAACATCGCATGTTCGACCATTCTTCGAATTGCGAACTTTATGGGCCATTCGCGCCAAATTTGAGTGGTGCGTCATGGCCCATAATTCACTGCAGCATCGCAGTGCATTGCTGGCTGATGATTGGCCAAGCATGCACTATGACCCGCATGCTTGGCCAATCACAGAGCCGTCTGTACAGAGAGCCGTAATTGGCCAAAGCCATGATGGTGGCTTTGGCCAATTATGGCTCAGGGGGTTTAGTACATGCCCCACACTATATAAGGGTGCCTGCATGGCGGCCTTGTGTAGTGTGTTGTGGCGGCGGTGAGAGATAGACAGAGAGACAGTGTCATTTGATTTAAGTTAGAGAGAGTAGGCAGGCGAGTCAGTTAGCAGCACTTATGCCCCGTACACACGGTCGGACTTTGTTCGGACATTCCGACAACAAAATCCTAGGATTTTTTCCGACGAATGTTGGCTCAAACTTGTCTTGCATACACACGGTCACACAAAGTTGTCGGAAAATCCGATCGTTCTGAACGCGGTGACGTAAAACACGTACATCGGGACTATAAACGGGGCAGTGGCCAATAGCTTTCATCTCTTTATTTATTCTGAGCACGCGTGTCACTTTGTCCGTCGGATTTGTGTACACACGATCGGAATTTCCGACAACGAATTTTGTATCCTGCTCTCAAACTTTGTGTGTCGGAAAATCCGATGGAAAATGTGTGATGGAGCCCACACACGGTCGGAATTTCCGACAACAAGGTCCTCTCACACATTTTCCATCGGAAAAACCGACCATGTGTACGGGGCATTACAGTGTATTGTGTATTTATATATGCATCCTAGGTGTTGTATATATATACAGTTGTGCTCATAAGTTTACATACCCTGGCAGAATTTATGATTTCCTGGCCATTTTTCATAGAATATGAATGATAACACAAAAACTTTTCTATCAGTCATGGTTAGTGTTTGGCTGAAGCCATGTATTACCAATCAACTGTGTTTACTCTTTTTAAGTCATAATGGCAACAGAAACTACCCAAATGACCCTGATCATAAGTTTACATACCCTGGTGATTTTGGCTTGATAGCATGCACACAAGTTGACACAAAGGGGTTTTGAATGGCTATTAAAGGTAACCATCCTCACCTGTGATCTGTTTGCTTGAGTCAATGAGTTTCTGGACTTCTGACAGACCCTTGCATTTTTCATCCAGTGCTGCACTGACATTTATGGATTCTGAGTCATGGGGAAAGCAAAATAATTGTCAAAGGATCTACGGGATATGATAGTTGAACTGTATAAAACAGGAAAGGGATATAAAAAGATATCCAAGGAATTGAGAATGCCAATCAGCAGTTTTCAAACTCTAACCAAGAAGTGGAAAATGAGGGGTTAGGTTGAAACCAAACCACGGTCAGGTAGACCAACTAAGAATTCAGCCACCACTGCCAGGAAAATTGTTTGGGATGCAAATAAAAGCCCACAAATAACTTCAGGTGAAATACAGGACTCTCTGAAAACATGTGGTGTGGCTGCATGATGCACAATAAGGAGGCACTTGAAGAAAGATGGGCTGCATGGTTGAGTCGCCAGAAAAAAGCCATTACTACGCAAATGCCACAAAGTATCCCACTTACAATATGCCAAACAGCACAGAGACAAGCCTCAAACCTTCTGGCACAAAGTTTGGAGTGATGAGACCAAAATTGTGCTTTTTGGCCACAACCATAAACGTTTCATTTTGAGAGGAGTCAACAAGGCCTATGATTAAAGGTACACCATTGCTACTGTGAAATAGGGAGGTGGATCACTGGTGATTTTGGGATGTGTGAGCTACAAAGGCACAGGAAGTTCGGTCAAAATTTATGGCAAGATGAATGCAGTATGTTATCAAAAAACACTGGAGGAACATTTGCATTCATCAGCCAGGAAGCTGCGCATGGGACGTACTTGGACATTCCAACATGACAATGATTCAAAACACAAGGTCAAGTCCACCTGTCATTGGCTACAGCAGAAAAAAGTGAAGTTTCTGGAGTGGCCATCTCTCTCCTGACCTCAATATCATTGAGCCACTCTGGGGAGATCTCAAATGTGCAGTTAATGCAAGACAGCACAAGAATTTACAGGAACTGGAGGCTTTTTGCCAAGAGGAATGGGCAGCTTTACCATCTGAGAAGATAAAGAGACTCATCCACAAATACCATAAAAGACTTCAAGCTGTCATGGATGTTAAAGGTGGCAATACATGGTTTTAAGAACTGAGGTATGTAAACTTTTGATCAGGGTCATTTGGGTAGTTTCTGTGGTGATTATGATTTAAAAACAGTAAACACAGTTGATCGATAATAAATGGCTTCAGCCAAACACTAACCATGAGTGAAAGAAATATTTTTGTGTTATCATTCATATTCTCTGAAAAATGGCCAAGAAATCATAAATTCTGCCAGGGTATGTAAACTTATGAGCAACTGTACTGTATATACACTGTATTCAGTTTAGCTAGATCTGTTCCTGTTATTCTCTTCCTACTGACAGGCAGGCAGGCAGGTGTTTTTTTATAGTATTTACAACTACCTGAAGAAAATTGCTGGTGTTCTTCTGATCCTATTAGTCCTATTAGCTACAGTATTTACAGTTAGTTCAGTGAGTCCTCTGCACATTGTGCACCTAAAGCTACCTGAAGAAAATTGGTGGTGTTCTTCTGATCCTATTAGTACCGCAGACAGCTGCAGTATTTACAGTTAGTGTAGTGCGTACTCTGCATAGTGTGCACCTAAAGCTACCTGAAGAAAATTGGTGGTGTTCTTCTGATTCTATTAGTACCGCAGGCAGCTGCAGTATTTACAGTTAGTGTAGTGTGTCCTCTGCACAGTGTGCACCTAAAGCTACCTGAAGAAAATTGGTGGTGTTCTTCTGATCCTATTAGTACCGCAGGCAGCTGCAGTATTTACAGTTAGTGTAGTGCGTCCTCTGCACAGGGTGCACCTAAAGTTACCTGAAGAAAATTGGTGGTGTTCTTCTGATCCTATTAGTACTGCAGGCAGCTGCAGTATTTACAGTTAGTGTAGTGTGTCCTCTGCACAGTGTGCACCTAAAGCTACCTGAAGAAAATTGCTGTTGTTTTGATCCTATTAATACCACAGGCAAGCAGCTGCAGTATTTACAAGTAGTGTGCTGTGTCCTCTGCACAGTGTGCACCTAAAGCTACCTGAAGAAAATTGGTGGTGTTCTTCTGATCCTATTAGTACCACAGGCAGGCAGCTACAGTATTTACAGTTAGTGTACTGTGTCCTCTGCACAGTGTGCACCTAAAGCTACCTGAAGAAAATTGGTGTTGTTCTGATCCCACTAATACCACAGGCAGGCAGCTACAGTATTTACAGTTAGTGTACTGTGTCCTCTGCACAGTGTGCACCAAAAGCTACCTGAAGACAAATTCTGGTGTTCTCATACTAATAATACTACAGGCAGGCATTTGATTCTGCTAGCTGCAGTATCAGTATATATATACATCCCAGCTTTGTGCAGCTACATCTCACTGCAGGCCATTAGTATGTCTGGAAAGCCAAAAAGGAGAGGCAGACAGTCACAAGCCAATAAAAGAAAGCAAGCAGGCTCTGTGTCTAGAGGCAACAGTGCTGGTCATGGAGACGGTGCATCCTCATCAGCACATGGCCGTGGGACATGCTTGTCCGATTTTTCGGCAGCTGGCCGTGTTGAGCAACATGCAGAAGACTTGGTAGAGTGGATGACCAAGCCGTCCTCATCCTCCTCATCCTCTCTCACCCAGGCTCAGGGTACTTTGTCTGGCAAAGCAGCTGCCAACGTGGCCTCTTCCCTCGGCTCAATGGCATTGGTCACTCCTTCCCTAGCCCCACCATTTCCTCCTGACTAGTCCCCCAAACTGTTTGACCACAGTGTTGGGTACATGCTCCAGGAGGATGCCCAACGTTTTGAAGGCTCCAATGATGGTACCCAGCTAGAGGAAGGCAGTGACGTGAGCCCAGAGAGAGGGGGTGCCCAAGAAGGACAGCAATCTGGCAGTCATGTTCCCCCAGCTGCAGCATACTGCCAGCTTTGCTCCAGTGATGAGGAGGGAGGGGATGATGAAGTCACTGACTCCACGTGGGTGCCCGATAGGAGAGAGGAGGAGGCACATCTCCAATGAGGCAGGATGCCCTCCAGGGGCCAGCTTAAGGGCAGCATACCGACTGCATCACACCGCAGAGCTCCGCATGCGTTATTCCAAAAGTTCTTTGGTGTGGGCCTTTTTTGAGACGGGTGCATCAGATTCCACCAATGCTATTTGCAACATATGTCTCAAGCGTATCTCGCGTGGCCAAAACATCACCCGCTTGGGCACCACATGCTTGACCAGACATATGTCGACCTGCCATGCAGTTCGTTGGCAATTGTACCTAAAAGACCCCCACCAAAGAACAAAGCGGACCTCTCCTTGCTCCTCATCAGCTGGGATCTCCAATCCCACTATACCTTCAGTCCTCTCTGAAACCTGCATTGAGTGGAATGAAGGTGTAGAATTAGGTGTGTCACAATCTAGTACTTGCGGGCAATCTGCTATCAGTACACCGACGTCAGATTGTACCAGGCAAATTTCCTGTACCAGGCAAATAAACCTGTGTGTACGGGTCAGCCACAGGCCCTTGTAATGATTCACTTATGCCTAATTTGTCTCAAAATTCTACATGTAGGGTCTCCGCCATGGCATCACACTGTCTTCAGTTTGGATCCTAAACCGGAGCAGCCCTTTAACACTGCACAGGGCGTTTAACTTCTTTGCACACATATTCAATATCTGCTATTTAATTGGTACTGTACTGATATCTATGGTTTGCAGCCTATTCCTCCAGGGCTAGCCCACCCCTTTATTTTTCCTGCTCTTCATCTAGGAGACACTCCCCATCCTTGGGTTGGAGACACCCTACTACTCTCTTCTGTCAGGGGAGCAATTACCTGTACCCTTTTTTCCTTCCTGCTACCCCTCCTTAACCTCCCTGGCGGTATGATTATTTCAGATTTTAGGTGCTGAAAGCGGTACAATTATTTTGCATGGAAATTTGGCGTTTTATATTGTAGGTCTGTAATTCTTAACAATAACACACTTAAATCTGTCCAAACAAGAGTCTAGTAGATATCCCGGGTATGATAAAGTTTGAAACACAAAAACATAAATTATAATATAATAAAAATAAATAAATAATTAAAAAAAATAAAAATAAATAGTAATAAAATTAATTTCCACACGATTCACTATCGCTCAATTCTGCAAGTGTTCTAATTTACTATTGGTGTTTTCTAGCTGGTCTAAAGCCATTTTTGACGTAAAGGGACACTTTTTGGTTGCTATGGACAATCTCCAGTTTCCAGACAGAAAGAACAGTATATGCAATATAAAACTGCATGCAGGGCATGGGCCAAAGCACTGGGGACAAAAGAGATGTGAAATCATTTCATACAGTACTGTAATCTGTAAGATTACAGTACTGTATGTGTTATGATTTTACACTTTTTTTGAATTTGCCGCCAGGCTCCGCCCCCGTGCGTCGCGCCGCTCGCAGGGAACGGAGCCTGGCACGGAGAGGCTTCGGAGGAGGACGGAGCCCGCAGACACAGCGGGGGACATTGCAGGATCCCGGGGACAAGGTGAGTAAGGAGGCACCAGGATCCTGCGATGTAATCCTGAGTGTGGCTCGGGGTTACCACTAATGGTCCTGAATTTTAACCCCGAGCCACACTCGGGAAAACCGCCAGGGAGGCTACCCCCCCTTCTTTTTTTTTCTTTACTCTTCCTCCCCCACTCTCTCAAAACTGTCCAACGCTCTGGCTCCATGGTGGACCAGGTGACATCTCTTTACTGAAACATTGGCTCTGCACTGCTAAGTCATTCCTGAAAAACATTCTCAACTTCCTTATGAGTGCCATAACATGAAGGCACAAAAACACACTTAAAAACCAGCACCATCCCCAGACTTACAAAGAAACATAACAACATACAATGCTACTATCGCTGATTCTGAAAGGTGATTCCATCTTGCTTACTAAACACGTTCTGTTTGAACAGCAAGACAAAATGGAAGATCCATTGGGATGTTATCTAATCATGATTGCAAACATAGATTACCTGATTGATAAACAGGTCTCATTTTTTAGCACTGTTGGACAACTCCTGTCAGTCTTTGTTACCGGAATACTGGCTCCTCGGCCTTACCTTACAGGGCGCTTCATCAGATTAAATTGCAACTGCATTCTTTCTCGCTTCATGACGCTTGGTGTACCCTAAACCCCAACACCAAAGATTATACCTTTTTCTCAACTCCTCTTTAAAAGTACTTGATGATCAATTATTTTTTTCCTTTCTCAGACTGACCTTCCTCTTTTGTACAATGCTCCCACTGAGTCCATGTATTTCTCAGATCATAACCCTATTATGGTTACGTTGCATTTCTTCCTGATATAATCACCAGAACTAGGATGTTAAGGCATAACTCCTCAATCCTGAAGGACGTAACGGATGTACACCATATCACTACCTGTATCTGCAAATTTTTTACTCTTAACCACGTCAGCCCTGGAAGGATTTTCCCCCTTAATGACCAGGCCATTATTTGAGATACGGCACTGCGTTGCTTTAACTGACAATTGCACAGTCATGCGATGATGTACCCTAACAAAATTGACATCCTTTTTTCCCACAAATAGAGTTTTCTTTTGGTGGTATTTGCTAAAACAAAAATCCATAAGCACTAAAACTATGAGTCATGTTGGAGATTTCATAATCCAACAAGGTTTAATGGACTAAACCCTGTCCAGCCGTCAACCACTGGAACAATGGATATACAGAAAAAAGACAACTTGGAGATGGCGCTCTGTGGGTGAAATCCAAAAACTACATGTAAAAAACATAAATTGAATAAAGAACATGTTTATTGCACTTTGGGCCAATCAAGCAAGGACTGAAAAAAGGGTTTGTAAAACTTGGAGACTAATGGTCAAAGTTTAAGACAAAATTTTAAAAATTGTATTAAAACGCAAAAAAAATAGGACAAAGTTGCGCTACCAGTTATAAATAATCAGAAAAAAAAGTATAAAAAATATCAGCAGCCAGCATCAACAATGATTTAAATTGTGAAGAAGTGCAAGGAGGAATATACGAGTGCAAGAAGTGCAAAGAGCAGCGCTAAGGGAATATGTCCCTCAAAAACACTTTTTGGGGAGGATATTCACCAAGTGAACTCGTGAATATAAAACTATATATGAGTGTGTTAGAACGTATTCATAACAAATAAAGAAAGAGAAAAGAGAGGAATCTCATATGAACATATCACAGTCACAAAAACACATAAAAAGTCCATCAAGTGACTACAACTAAAGTGTTTGTCTAATCAAAGTAAGTCCACTCAGTAGATCAGCATATAATACAGTATCTAGATAGTTCATAGAAGCAATTAATATAGTCTCTTTATAGGAGATAAATTGGTGCGATCCTCCTTAAAGGCCCAAATAACAGGTATGCATGGTAGACATGACTTCACTAGGGATGAGCCAAACAGCCCCCAGTTCGGTTTGTATCCAGAAAATGCGAACGGACCGAAAGTTCGCAAGAACATTCGAACACCATTAATATCTATGAGACTCGAACGTGAGAAATCTAGAATGCAAATTTTAAAGGCTAATATACAAGTTATTGTCCTAGAAAGGGTTTGGGAACCGGGACGAGAACACCGGAGCAAGAGAATCGGAGAAAGAAGAAAATGGAGGAAGAAACCGAAGGAAGATAGAAGAAAGAAGATGGAAAGAAGAAGCATTTAAATAAAGCAATTGTCAAAAACTGTCTCTTGTCATTTTTAAAATTTTTGACACTTTTTTGTGAAATGGTAGGGGTACTTTTGTACCCCCTTACCATTTCACACAGGGGGGGTGGGATCTGGGGGTCCCCTTATTAAAGGGGGCTTCCAGATTCTGATTAGCCCCCCACCCACAGACCCCCATGAACACCGGCCAAGGGTTGTGGGAATGAGGCCCTTGTCCTCATCAACATGGGGACAAGGTGCTTTGGGGGGGCTACCCCAAAGCACCCTCCCAATGTTGGAGACATGTGGCCTGGTACGGTTCAGGAGGGGAGGGGCGCTCTCTCATCCCCCCCTCTTTTCCTGTGGCCTACCAGGTTGCGTGCTCGGATAAGGGTCTGGTATGGATTTTTGGGGAGACCCCACGCCAATTTTTTTTTTAATTTTAGCGCGGGGTTCCCCTTAAAATCCATACCAGACCTGAAGGGCCTGGTATGGAATTTAGGGGGACCCCCTCGCCAGTTTTTTTTTTATTTTGGTTCGGAGTTCCCCTGTGGGGAATTCCCATGCCGTTTTTATCAATGAAGTTCTATGTGTATTGTCGGACCGGCAATGCATTAATAGCCGCGAGTAGTTTTAAATTACTTTTTTTCCTTTGAAATGTCATTTTGCTGTCAGACTGTTCTAAACACGGTAAACATGCGCCCTTTCACAGGCATACTATAGACACCCCCCAGGTTCGAAATTTAAAGGAATATTACACTTTTATTGTTTCACTTTAAGCATTATTAAAATCACTGCTCCCGAAAAACAGCAGTTTTTAAAACTTTTTTTTGCATTGATACATGTCTCCTGGGGCAGGACCCAGGTCCCCAAACACTTTTTATGACAATACCATGCATATAAGCCTTTAAAATTAGCACTTTTGATTTCTCTTATAGACTTTTAAAGGGGGTTCCATGGCTGTCGAATTTGCCGCGAACATCCCAAATTGTTCGCTGTTCGGCGAACTGGCGAACAGCCGATGTTCGAGTCAAACGTGAGTTCGACTCGAACTCGAAGCTCATCCCTATTCAGCATCAGCATAGGCAGTCTTCAAGGGATCTCACATTCATAAAAAAATTAATCGGTTACATCAGCATCAGGTGCTTGGTAGCTGGTGATCCAAGAATAATTCATTTTTATGACGGTGAGCCGATCAACTGAGTCTGTGGACAGGCGCACTCTGTGATTGGTTACAAAGCCTCCAGCAGCACTGAATGTGCTGGACAGGCCAGTAGCTCAATTGCATACTGTGCAAGCTCTGGCCAGTGATCCATCCTCAAGACCCAGTAACCCAGTGGATTTTCAGTTGGAAAGGTCTCAAAGTCTGATCTTGCCCCAAGGTATTCCTGCACCATGTAAATGAGACGCTGGCAATGGTTGCTGGAACCGATCAGACCTTGGGGCTGCAGTCTAAAAAATTATCTGAACGCATCGGTCAGACGGCCACCTTCTCCACCGCTCATTGTGTGACCGACTGAAGCCCCAGCAACACGTTGTCCAGGAGGACCAGGAAATTTTAACCTCCCAGGCTCTGGAAACGCATTGCACAAACCTTTCTGCAAGGCCTCCCGAAGATGTTTCATCCTCTGCTCCCTCTGCGAAGGCTGGATAAGTTCCGCAACCTTACCCATGTAATTTGGATCAAGAAGGGTTGCCAGCCAGTACTGATCTCTCTCCTTGATACCACGAATCCGAGGGTCCTTTTGCAGGCTTTGCAGGATCAGGGAGGCCGTGCAGTATAGGTTTGCGAGGCATTCAGTCCGGGGTCCTCTGGGTCACTAAGGACGACATGATCCGCAGCCACCTCCTCCCAGCCACGTACAAGTCCATGGGTTTCTGGGGACTAAAAATGATCCTGTGAAGACTGCTGCTGATGCTGAGTGCCAGGCTCCACCTCCATGCTGACACAATCCTCCTCCTCCTCTTCCTGTGTGATAGGCAGGCCAGCAGGAATACTGTCTGGATAGGGGGGATAAGGGGGGATTGAGAGGTAAGAAAGTCCTCCTCTTCCTCCCTTTGTTCTGCCTCAAGTGCCCTGTCCATTATTCCATGCAGCCTTTGTTCCAACAGGAAGACAAGAGGGACAGTATCACTGATGCATGCACTGTCACTGCTCATCATCCTCGTGGCCTCCTCAAATGGTGACAGGACAGCGCATGCATCCTTGATCATTAGCCACTGGCATGGTAAAAAAAAGCCAAGCTCCCTTGACCCTGTCCTGGTCTCATACTCGCACATGCCCGCTCAGGCTCTGAAGAAAGGTGTGCTCCCCCGAAACGCGTTAGCCATTGGCCATTTGCACCGGTCTGACCCTCTTGGCAATAGGTCCTGGTGTGTCGATCCACAGAACAGCGCTTTTGTGCCCTTTTCAAAGCTGGTTTTATAAGCTCGTTTGTGAGTATAATTTTTGCTGTTTTTTATGCTGTATTAAAATTTTATCAGTGGTAATGCACTAGGTTGGTGCGCCCTCCTTCTTTTCCGGTTTTTTGCCACTGCAGCATTGCCAACGTTGAGTTCGACCTGGTGGGCATGTCACAGGTGAGGCATTTCTTGGGCAGGTTGCACTCCTTTTGAAGGTCAGCCAGCCGAGCACTGGCATTATATGACCGGCGGAAATGCCCACAGACTTTCCTGGCCTGCCTCAGGAGATCCTGTAAGCCTGGGTACCTGCACAAGAACCGCTGCACCACCAAATTAAGGACCTGAGCCAAACAGGGAACATGGGTCAAGTGTCCCTGTCGGAGGGCCGAGAGGAGATTAGTGCCATTGTCGCAAACCACCATTCCTGGCTGAAGCTGGCATGGCGTCGACCACCTCTGAACCTGCCCCTGCAGAGCTGCCAGAATCTCTGCCCCAGTGTGGCTCCTGTCCCCTAAGCAGACCAACTCAAGCACCGCATGGCATCTTTTTGCCTGAGTGCTTGCGTAGCCCCTAGAATGTCTACGGAGCACCACTGGTTCCGAGGACAAATCTGCACAGGAAGAGGCCATAGAGGAAGTAGAAGAGGAGGGGGTGGAGGAGAGAGATGTGGCAGAATCACCACTACCAGCATTTTGAAAGCGTGGTGGCCTAACAAACTCCGACTCTCAGGAGGTGGATGGGCAAACTTTACAGGAAGTGAGCAGAAGTTTTTGGAGACACTGTGGTCCAGTTTTAACCTACAAGCATTGTACCGCTTTCAAACAGCTTCTGCTTTGCGGTAACATTCCTACTCCCACTGTTTGTGATCTGAAGATTTTTCCCATTTTGAGCTTTCTGCTGGGCGATCTCTCTCATTGGGCTGGAGTAAGTTCCTTTACAGCAGTACCAGGAGGTACCATCATCCCTGGTGGGATATATGCGTTTCTGGCCTCCTGTAACTAAGAGGTCCATCTCTTCTGGTAAGCGCAATTTGGTTCATATGGTGGAGGATATTGTCACCCATTTTTTTTCACTTAGAGGAATTAGTTCACTCTCTGTCACAAGGAATCTTGGCTTCCATCCTTCCTGGATTTAGAATTGAATTTCTCATGGACTGGACTTATTTCTTTTCTTTATTTTAGTATATATATTGCGCTGCACATACTATCGTTTTATAATTTACTTTTTCGGCATATGTGATTACCTATAGTGTTCAGCTTGCATTTTATTTGTGCTATTTATTTTTGTTTGCACTGATTGTTCCTTGTTTTTATATATCTGTCCCCTAAGTAGACCAACTCAAGCACCGCATGGCATCTTTTACCTGAGTGCTCGCATAGCCCCTAGAACATCTACGGAGCACCACTGGTTCCGAGGACAAATCTGCATAGGAAGAGGCCATAGCGGAAGAAGAAGAGGAGGGGGTGGAGGAGAAAGCTACCAGCATTTTGGAGGCATGGTGGCGAAACAAGCTCCAACATTACTGCACCCTGTCCTGCATCTTTTCTAGCTGCCAGCAGGGTTACCCAGTGTGCCTTGAAGGAAAGGTAATGTCCCTGTCCATGCCTGCTAGACCATGAGTCAGCGGTAATATGCACCTTACAGCTGACCGCCCTGTCCAACAAGGCCAAGAAATTGCCTTCCACATGCCTGTAGAGTGCCGGAATGGCCTTCCAAGAAAAAAAATGGTGTTTGGGAACCTGCCACTGAGGTTGGGCACATTCCACAAATTCTCGAAATGGGGGAGAGTCTACCAGCTGAAAAGGCAGCAGTTGGAGTGCTAGCAATTTAGCCAAACTAGCATTCAGCCACTGAGCATGTGGATGGCTGGGACTGAATTTCTTTTGACGGTTTAACAACTGGGGTAGGGAAATTTGCCTGCTACAATCGAATTTAGGTGTACCGCTAGCAGATTGCCAGCAAGCGCTTGAGACACCTAATTCTACACCTTCATTCCTCTCAGTGCAGGTCTCTGAGAGGATGGAAGGTATAGTGGGGTTGGAGATCCCAGCTGATGAGGAGCAAGGAGAGGTCCGCTTTGTTCTTTGGTGTGGGTCTTTTAAGTACTGTTGCCAACGGACTGCATGGGAGCTCGACATATGTCTGGTCAAGCATGTGGTGCCCAAGCGGCTGCTGTTTTGGCCACGCTTGATACGCTTCAGACATATGTTGCAAACAGCAACGGTGCAATCTTTTGCACACTTCTCGCACCAAAGAACTTTTGAAAAAATACGAGGAGTCAGCAACGCCCTGCACATTCGGAGCTCTGCGGTGTGATGCAGTTGGTTGGCTGTCCTTAAGCTGCCCCTGGAGGGCATGCTGCCTCATTGGAGATGTGCCTCCTCCTCCTTCTCCTCCTCTCTACTATCAGGCACCCCACATAGAGTCATGGACTTCATCATCCCCTCTCTCCTCACCACTGGAGCAAACCTGGCAGTATGCTGCAGCTGGGGGAACATGACTGCCAGTTTCTTGTACTTCTTGGGCACCCCTCTCTCTGGGCTCACGTTACTGCCTTCATCCTCAACCTGGGTACCACCATCAGAGCCTTCAAAATGCTGTGCATCCTCCTGCAGCATGTACCCGACACTGTGGTCGAACAATTCAGGGGACTCCTCAGTACATGATGGTGGGGCTAGGGAAAGAGTGACTGATGCCATTGAGCCGATGGAATAGGCTGCTTTGGCAGCTGCATTGGCAGCCAAACTTGTCTTAGCCTTGGTGACAGAGGATGAGGAGGATGAGGACGGCTTTGTGATCCACTCTACCAACTCTTCTGCATGTTGTGGCTCAATGCGGCCAGCTGTCGAAAAAAAAGGACAAGCCTGCCCCACGACCACATGCTGAGGATGCACTGTGTCCATGACCAGCACTGTTGGCTGTAGACACAGAGCCTACTTGTCCTCTTTTAGTGGCCTGTGAGTGTCTGCCTTTCCTTGGTGGTCTTCCAGACATGCTGTAAAATTGGTTTAGCAGTCCTGCAGTCAGGTATAGGCTTGGCTAGAATAGAATGCAGTGGATATATATGTATAAGACTGTATATATATATTTATGCACTGCAGATCACTGAATCACTTGCCTGGCCTGCCTCGCTGAAGGTGTCATTGTCATTGAAAACGTACAAGAAAAATGACATGGGTAATCCCCCAGCCCATTACCAGGCCCTTTGGGTCTTGAATGACCTCCTGAAGTTTACTAGAAAAATTACACCAGGAATGGCTTGAAGTCAGGTATAGGCTTAGCTAGACTAGAATGCAGTGGATATATATGTAGGAGACAGTATATATTTTATACACTGCAGATCACTGAATCACCTGCCTGCCTGCCTGAAAGTGTATTTAAAAACGTACACCAGGAACTACCTGCGGTCAGATATAGGCTTGGCTAGACTAGAATGCAGTGGATATATATATATTGGAGACTGTATATATAATTAATGCACTGCAGATCACTGAATCACTTGCCTGTCTGAAAGTGTATTTGAAAATGTACACCACCAATGGCCTGCAGTCAGATATTGGCTTGGCTAGACTAGAATGCAGTGAATATATATATGTAGGAGACTGTTTATATATTTTATGCACTGCAGATCACTGAATCACCTCCATGCCTGCCTGAAAGTGTATTTGAAAACGTACACCAGCAACTACCTGCAGTTAGATATAGGCTTGGCTAGACTAGAATGCAGTGGCTATATATATGTAGGAGACTGTATATATATTTAATGTACTGCAGATCACTAAATCACTTGCCTGCCTGCCTGAAAGTGTATTTGAAAACGTACACCAGCAATGGCCTGCAGTCAGATATAGATATATATATATATATATATAGGCTTGGCTAGACTAGAATGCAGTGGATATATATATGTAGGAGACTGTATATATATTTTCTGCACTGCAGATCACTGAATCACCTGCCTGCCTGTTTGAAAGTGTATTTGAAAACGTACACCAGGAACTACCTGCAGTCAGATATAGGCTTGGCTAGACTTGAATGCAGTAGATATATATGTAGGAGACAGTATTTATATATATATATGTATATATTTGTATATATTTATATATACCAGCCTGACTATATATTTATATATATATTTACTGCAGCTAACTGAATCACCTGCCTGCCTGAAGTAGATTAGAAACATTACACCAGGAATGGACTGCAGTGAGATCTAGCTAAACTGTATGCAGTGGATATTTATATATACCAGTTTGACTGTATACCGGTATATATATATATTAAATACACTGCAGCTAACTGAATCACCTGCCTGCCTGAGGTAGATTAGAAACAGTACACCAGGAACGGACTGCAGTCAGTGAGATCTAGCTGAACTGGATACAGTGTATATATATATATATATATATATATATATATATATATATATATATACAAAGTTGAGATGTATATTTATACTAAATACACTGCAGCTAACTGAATCAACTGCCTGCTTAAAGTATATTAGAAACAGTACAACAGGAACGGTCTGCGGTGAGATCTAGCTAACTAGGGATGAGCCGAACACCCCCCTGTTCGGTTTGCACCAGAACATGCGAACATGAAAAAAGTTCGCTCGAACACGCGAACACCGTTAAAGTCTAAGGGACACGAACATTAATATTTAAAAGTGCTAATTTTAAAGGCTTATATGCAAGTTATTGTCATAAAAAGTGTTTGGGGACCTGGGTCCTGCCCCAGGGGACATGGATCAATGCAAAAAAAACGGCCGTTTTTTCAGGAGCAGTGATTTTAATAATTCCTAAAGTCAAACAATAAAAGTGTAATATCCCTTTAAATTTCGTACCTGGGGGGTGTCTATAGTATGCTTGTAAAGGGGCGCATTTTTCCTGTGTTTGGAACAGTCTGACAGCAAAATGACATGTGGAAGGAAAAAACACATTTAAAACTACCCGCGGCTATTGCATTGCCGACAATACACATAGAAGTTCATTGATAAAAACGGCATGGGAATTCCCCACAGGGCAACCCCGAACCAAAATTTAAAAAAAAAAATGACGTGGGAGACCCCCTAAATTCCATACCAGGCCCTTCAGGTCTGGTATGGATATTAAGGGGAACCCCGGCCAAAATTTAAAAAAAAAAATGACGTGGGGTTCCCCCTAAATTCCATACCAGACCCTTCAGGTCTGGTATAGATTTTAAGGGGAACCCCGCGCTAAAAAAAAAAAAAAACGGCGTGGGGTCCCCCCCAAAAATCCATACCAGACCCTTATCCGAGCAAGCAACCTGGCAGGCCGCAGGAAAAGAGGGGGGACGAGAGTTTTAAAAAAAAGTTTTTAAAACTTTTTTTTGCATTGATCCATGTCCCTTGGGGCAGGACCCAGGTCCCCAAACACTTTTTATGACAATAACTTGCATATAAGCCTTTAAAATTAGCACTTTTGATTTCTCCCATAGACTTTTAAAGGGTGTTCCGCGGCATTCGAATTTGCAGCGAACACCCCAAATTGTTCGCTGTTCGGCGAACAGCCAATGTTCGAGTCGAACATGAGTTCGACTCGAACTCGAAGCTCATCCCTATAGCTAACTGAATAAACTGCTTTCTCAAAGTAAATGAAATGACACTCTCTCTCTCTCTCTCTCCACCAGCAACACACTACACAAGGCCGACGTGCAGGCGGCCTTATATAGTGTGGAGCATGGACTTAACCCCCTGAGTCATAATTGGCCAAAGGCATCCTGCCTTTGGTCAATTATGGCTCTTTGCTGATGGCGCTGTGATTGGCCAAAGCATGCGGGTCATAGTGCATTCTTGGCCAATCATTAGCCATCAATGCACTGCGATGACACAGTACATTATAGGGCAAGACGCGCCACTCGAATTTGATGCGAACGTCCTATAATGTTCGATCTTCGTCGAACGATCAAACAGCCGATGTTCAAGTCAAACTCATGTTCGACTCAAACTCAAAGCTCATCCCTAGACTTCACACATGGTAGTTATAGATGTACATTAAACATCAAGTAAAAGCGATGGGTACTCTTACTCCAGAGTGTGGTCCCACACACCAGCGGTGGTGAGCCAATCAAGCATGAAACGTTCCTCCACAATAAATCCTCCAACCAGGATCTCTGCAAATGGGAAGGTGCGTATCAACATCAACTTCAAGGAGATATCATGAGAAATAGTCACCATCCAAACACCAGCGAGAAGGTGTATTAGCTCTTTCATCCGGCCGAGTAAATCATGGGAAAGAAAAGATAAAAAGACCTCCACAAAGAGCAGATAACTCCGGTATCAAAAATTTTATTCAAATAAAATGGTTAAAAAATGTACAAAGCATCCCTCACGATGTGTACAAACGTGATCACAAACAACGATAAAAAAAGCGTGGTATATCAAGCCTAGCAGGCTATGTACCCAACATGTTTTGTACTAAACGTACTTCAACTGGGGCATCAACCTGCTACTGGATACCACACCATTAATTACTTATCCCTATAATTAGTAAAATACATATCAGCTGGTATTTGAGTTTGGCACCGAACTGTTCGTCCAATGACAAACCCTAGACGCTCTGCATCCCCTTCCTCAGAGCATATATTGCTTACTCTAAAGCTCATCAGCCAATCAAAACTGTGGGGCATCACTGCATCATTCAGTTAACGCAGAATAACGTCATTACGCACCACTGATACCAGCGTTTACGTTCCAAACCTCTTTATGAACTCCAACATCAGGAGTTACCCAGAGGACGGCATTGCACCTAGATGCTCGGCGATTTCAACGCCCACACAGTCACATGACTCAAAGGGTCATCCCTAATTATATTCACTGAAAAAATAAGTGTTGTGTAAACGTAAGGGGATTACAGCTCAGTGTTGTGCAATCCCCTGGTGGTCAGAGGGTGCAGAACATAAACTGGTCACAACCAAGCAAAGCCAAAACCATATACTGATAATATTGCATATTAATCATTAAAAATTAGCATATTAAAAAAACAATAAACCAGGAGAGAGAACATAACAGGATGATAATGAAAAACGAAAAGAAGACCCTGATTAATTAAACCACCCAGGATGCATATATGTATGTATAAACCCCGGATTTAACATACATGTTCCAGAGTGTATTGGTATAGATGTAACATATTCCACGGTGTACTAGTACAGATGGAACATTATACTCAATAAAACCATGCAGACCTATCAAGGTGGACACAAGGGCCATAAACAGTGTATGGTATATATATATATTTCATCACTCCTAAAATCAGGAATGATTTAGTCATCTCATACTAGCAAGTATTCAAAATAGCAACCATAGATTGTTAAAAGATCAATCCCATAATAAATGACCCTATAAATGAGAATCATAGTGTACCAAAAATATATCAGAATCATGATTTATTGATAAATGCATTGATATCCCAGTCAATGTTCAACCCGAAAGGTGAATCTATCAATCACCTGATATTTCATACCAAAGGGATTTTTGTTGTGAAAATGCAAATAGTGTCTATGTACACTATGGTTGGTGAGACCTCGTTTGATGCAAGTAATGTGTTCATTAACTCTAACTGAAAAACAATCTAATCGTACGTCCCATGTACGGCTTTTTATATGGACATGAAATCAAGAAAATGATAAATCGTGTGGCACATGTAGTAAGGTATTTCATTTTGGAAATTGCAGACGTGGCGATGGACTCAAAACGTTAAGTTTTCCTACGTCCGCATACATTGTGCATGCAGATGTTGCATTTCCGACAGGGGTAGTAACCCTTTGAGTCCTGGAAAAAAGTGGGCCTCATGGGGGATTGATTACATTTGGGGCAATTTGGTTTCTTAGGGGCAGGGCTCCCCTATAAATAACTCCAGCTTTATCAGGAAGACTTGGACCCAAACAAGGGTCATTCTTCAGAATTTTACAGTGGCGCAATGTTGTAAGAAAGTAAACGAGGAACCTGAGGGGGGAGGCGGGCCAGGAAAAAGAAAGAGACCATAAATGCCAGTGGAATTTTTAACTTGAGCCAGGCGCTTTTTACAGATGCAGAATTGCATACTTTGGACAAGGGTCTCAAGTTTGTTCTGTCTAATGGTAGGATTTTCCGACGGAAAATGTGTGATAGGACCTTGTTGTTGGAAATTCTGACCGTGTGTAGGCTCCATCACACATTTTCCATCGGATTTTCCGACACACAAAGTTTGAGAGCAGGATATAAATTTTTCCGACAACAAAATCCGTTGTGGGAAATTCCGATCGTGTGTACACAAATCCGACGGACAAAGGGCCACACATGCTCAGAATAAATAAAGAGATGAAAGCTATTGGCCACTGCCCCGTTTACAGTCCCGACGTACGTGTTTTACGTCACCGCGTTTAGAACGATCAGATTTTCCAACAACTTTGTGTGACCGTGTGTATGCAAGACAAGTTTGAGCCAACATCCGTTGGAAAAAATCCTAGGATTTTGTTGTCGGAATGTCCAAACAAAGTCCGACCATGTGTATGGGGCATTAGAAGTTGAACAAGTTTGAGACTTTTGTAGATGTCCATAAGTATGTTTATAGACTAAATGTGCAAAGGCACTTTATTGCTAATCCATGTGGATCTAGGGCAATTACTACAGGTGAGGATAGGATTGTTAATTTTGGCCTGTCTAACCCCTCTCTTTTTAACCCCCCCAGTGCCACGGCACCATTGATCAAAGTCTACAGGGATTTGGTCCTTAAAGATCTGGAATCACTGCCTAAAAAGAACCCAGATCTTAGAATTGGCCTTAAGTCCCTTTGTGAGCGGAAGGACCTTATTATCTGACCAGCGGATAAAGGGGTGGTTTGGTAGTTTTGGACAAAGGCGACTACCATGCTGAAATGTGTTGTATCTTGGAGGATACCAACACTTATACACCACTACCCAGTGATCCCACTAAGGAGTATAAGAATAGATTGGTAGAACTAGTTAACAAGGGATTCCAACAGGGGATCTTGGATAAAAAAAGAGAGGGATTACTTAGTACCTGTGGCCCCTCGTATACCTATTATGTATTATCTCCCCAATGTCCATAAGAATGTGACACAGCCACCGGTGAGACCTATTGTCAGTGGGATAGACTCTGTGACATCGCGTATAGGTTGTTACATACATTTACACTTACAACCGCTAGTACGATCAGTTCCTTCCTACCTAAAAGATACAGGTGATACTATACGTCTGCTGGAAAGCATAGATTATCAACATTTATTTATTTATTTATTTATTTATTTATTTATTTATTTATTTATTTCAGGTACTTATATAGCGCCGTCAATTTACGCAGCGCTTTACATATACATTGTACATTCACATCAGTCCCTACCCTCAAGGAGCTTACAATCTAAGGTCCCTAACTCACATTCATACATACTAGGGACAATTTAGACAGGATCCAATTAACCTACCAGCATGTCTTTGGAGTGTGGAAGGAAACAGGAGTACCCGGAGGAAACCCACGCAGGCACAGGGAGAACATGTAAACTCCAGGCAGGTAGTGTCGTGGTTGGGATTCGAACCAGTGACCCTTCTTACTGCTAGGCGAGAGTGCTACCCACTACACCACTGTGCCGCCCCAACATGACTTCCTATTGGTCACTGCTGACGTTACAGCGCTTTACACCTGTATACCGCATAGATTGGGTTTTGCAGCGGTTGAACATTTCTTGTCCAATAGTAATTTGATCCCTGCTGTCCAGCAGCACTATATTATGGAACTGCTTCATTTTGCTACACAAAGCAATTATTTTTGGTATAATGATCAGTTCTTTTTACAAAGGAAAGGTGTTGCAATGGGGGCAAAGTTTGCCCCCAGTCTCGCTAACCTTTTTATGGCTGTATGGGAGGAGGATGTCATCTATGCTCTACAATGTCCAGAACTGACCCTTTGGGCCAGGTACATAGACGACATCTGCCTCCTATGGAAAGGTGTTGAGGAATCACTGCATGACTTTATGGCCACCCTTAAGGACAACAAAATGGGTATAGTGTTGACTTATGAAGTGAGTTCCACTGTCATCCATTTTCTGGACTTGGAGATATCCATTGTTGATCATCGGCTTGTTACCAAAACATTCTTCAAGCCGACAGATCGCAATGAATATATCCCTGTTGATAGCTGTCATTACGGTCCCTGGCTGAAGTCTGTACCACGTAGTCAACTACTATGCATTAGAAGGAACTGCACAGACTTACCAGACTTTTTTCTACAAGCTGGGACCCTGAAATCCAGATTTGTGGACAAGGGATATCTTCTGACAGCCATTGACGATGAGATTCAAAGAGTCTCCTTGTTATATAGATCTACGCTCACTAGCGTACAACCTAAATGAATGCCCGATACCAAATTTAAGTGGTACTTTGTAACACAATTTTCTGTACAACATAAGCAAATCAAGGACATCTTTAATCGCCACTATAAAATTCTGCAGAATGACCCTTGTTTGGGCCC
This sequence comes from Lithobates clamitans, assembly GCA_037952925.1. Classification (NCBI taxonomy): domain Eukaryota; kingdom Metazoa; phylum Chordata; class Amphibia; order Anura; family Ranidae; genus Lithobates; species Lithobates clamitans. Next base: position 6,482,714 of record JBBGZY010000214.1, on the reverse strand, counting down.
AGTTCTTCCTGATAAAGCTATTTATAGGGGAGCCCCGCCCCTAACCAAATTACCCCAAATGTAATCAATCCCCCCATGAGGCCGACTTTTTTTCAGGACTCAAAGGGTTACTACCCCTATCGGAAATGCAACGTCTGCGTGCACAATGTATGCGGACGTAGGAAAACTGAAAAGTTTTGAGTCAACCACCATGTCTGCAATTTACCAAATGAAATACTTTACTACATGTGCCACATGATTTATCATTTACTTGATCACTTGCCCATGTAAAAAGCAGTACATGGGACGTACAATTAGATCATTTTCAGTTAGAGTTAATGAACACATTGCTTGCATCAAACAAGGTCTCGTCAACCATAGTGTATCTAGAAACTATTTGCATTTTCACAACAAAAATCCCCTTGGTAAGAAATTTCAGGTGATTGATAGATTCATTCCGCATTGGAGGGGTGAATCACGTATAAGGGGAGTTTCTAAATTAGAGACTTTTTGGATATACCAGCTCAAATGTTACTCACCTTTCGGGTTGAACATTGACTGGGATATCAATGCATTTATCAATAAGTCATGATTCTGATATATTTTTGGCACACTATGATTCTCATTTATGGGGTCATTTATTATGGGATTGATCTTTTAACAATCTATGGTTGCTATTTTGATTACTTGCTAGTATGAGATGATTGAATCATTCCTGATTTTATGAGTGATGATATATATATACCATACATTGTTTATGGCCCTTGTGTCCACCTTGATAGGTCTGCATGGTTCTATTGAGTATAATGTTCCATCTGTACTAGTACACCCCGGAATATGTTCCATCTATACCAATACACCTTGGAACATGTATGTTAAATCCGGGGTTTAAACATACATATATCTATCCTGGGTGGTTTAATGAATCGGGGTCTTCTTTTCGTTTTTCATTATCATCCTGTTATGTTCTCTCTCCTGGTTTATAGTTTTTTTAATATGCTAATTTTTAATGATTAATATGCAATGTTATCAGTGTATGGTTTTGGCTTGCTTAGTTGTGACCAGTTTATGTTCTGCACCCTCTGACCACCAGGGGATTGCGCAACACTGAGCTGTAATCCCCTTATGTTCACACAACACTTATTTCTTCAGTGAATATAATTAAGGATGACCCTTTGAGTCATGTGACTGTGTGGGCATTGAAATCGCCAAGCATCTAGTTTCCATGCCGTCCTCTGGGTGACTCCTGATGTTGGAGTTCATAAAGAGGTTTGGAACGCAAATGCTGGTATCAGTGGTGCATAATGACGTTACTCAGCGTTAACTGAATGACGTGATGACGCCCCGCAGTTTTGATTGGCTGATGGGCTTTAGTGTCAGCAATATATGCTCTGTGGAAGTCGATACAGAGCGTCTAGGGTATGTCATTGGATGAACAGTTCGGTGCCAAACTCAAATACCAGCTGATATGTATTTTACTAATTATATGGATCAGTATTTAATGGCGTGGTATCCAGTAGCAGGTTTATGCCCCAGTCGAAGTACGTTTAGTACAAAACATGTCGGGTACATAGCCTGCTAAGCTTGATATACCATGCTTTTTTTATCGTTGTTTGTGATCACGTTTGTACACATCGTGAGGGATGCTTTGTACATTTTTTAACCATTTTATTTAAATAAAATTTTTGATACCGGATTTATCTGCTCTATGTGGAGGACTTTTTATCTTGTCTTTCCCATGATTTACTCTACCAGGTGGAAGAGGTAATATACCTTCTCGCTGGTGTTCGAATGGTGACTACTTCTCATGATATCTCCTGGAAGTTGATGCTGATACACACAATCCCGTTTGCAGAGATCCTCGGAGAATTTATCGTGGAGGATCATTTTATGCTTGATTGATTTAACAGAATATGTAAAATGGAAATCAAGGGTGCAAAAATTCAAAATGAACGACAGATCGCAAAAAAAAGTAGGACAAACCCCCAAAAATTCTTCAAATATATTAATAGTAAAAAGGTCAGGTCTGAGCATGTAGGCCCTTTACAAAATAATCTAGTGTGGGTGACTGGGGACAAGGAGAAGGCTAATTTATTAAATACTTTCTTCAGCTCTGTGTATACAAAAGAGCATGGGGGAGCTCATGTCCATAATGGGGGTAGTATTGACACAGCCCCAAATGATCCACAATGGCTCAAAAGGGATATGGTCCAGAAATATTTAGACAGAATAAAGGTGGATAAAGCACCTGGACCTGAAAGAATTGAGCTCTGTAATTTCAAAGCCATTGTATCTAATTTTTAGGGACTCATTAATGACGGGAATAGTACCACTGGATTGGCGCAGGGCGAACGTGGTGCTTATATTTAAAAAGGGATCAAAGTCTTTACCAAGTAACTATAGACCTGTTAGTTTAACTTCTATAGTCGGTAAGATACTGGAGCATTTAATAAAAGACCACATAGATGAGTTCTTGCTAGAAAAAAACATTTTAAGCAACAGACAGCATGGGTTCATGAAAGACAGAGGTTGTCAGACAAACCTGATTTCTTTTTATGAAGAGGTAAGTAAAACCTTGGACAGAGGGGTGGCTGTGGACGTGGTATACTTGGATTTTGCAAAAGCGTTCGATACAGTTCCGCACACACGGCTCATGTGTAAGTTAAAGTCTACAGGCTTGGAAATATCAGTTTGTAAATGGATAGAAAACTGGCTAAAAGACAGAATTCAGAGAGTAGTGGTTAATGATTCTTACTCTGAATGGTCTAAGGTTATCAGTGGTGTACCCCAAGGTTCAGTGCTGGGACCCTTACTCTTTAAAATCTTTATAAATGATATTGGGTCTGGGATCAAAAGTAACATTTCTGTCTTTGCAGATGACACCAAGCTATGCAGTGGAATAACGTCCTTACAGGATGTCTCCAATTTACAAGCTGACCTCAATGCTCTGTCTAATTGGGCGTCTATGTGGCAGATGAGGTTTAATGTTGAGAAATGTAAAGTTATGCACTTGGGGGCTAAGAATATGCATGCATCATACATGCTAGGGGGAGTACAACTAGGGGAATCCATGGTGGAGAAGGATCTGGGGCTTTTGGTAGATCATAAGCTCAATAATAGCATGAAATGCCAAGCTGCGGTTTCCAAAGCGAGCAAAGTCCTTTCTTGTATTAAAAGAGGTATGGACTCCACAGAGAGAGATATCATTTTGCCCCTGTTCAAATCATTAGTAAGACCTCATCTGGAATATGCAGTTCAGTTTTGGGCACCAGTTCTCAAAAAGGATATCGGGGAACTGGAGAAAGTGCAGAGAAGGGCAACCAAACTGATAAGAGGCAAGGAGGAGCTCAGCTATGAGGAGAAATTAGAGGAACTGAATTTGTTTACTCTTGAGAAGAGGAGAATAAGGGAGGATATGATCAACATGTTCAAATATATAAGGGGTCCGTATAGTGAACTTGGTGTTGAGTTATTCACTTTACGGTCAACACAGAGGACAAGGGGGCACTCTTTACGACTGGAGGAACAGAGATTTAGTCTCCAAATACGGAAAGGTTTCTTCACAGTAAGAGCTGTGAAAATGTGGAATAGACTCCCTCCAGAGGTGGTTCTGGCCAGCTCAGTAGATTGCTTTAAGAAAGGCCTGGATACTTTCCTAAGTGTACATAATATAACTGGGTACTGACATTTATAGGTAAAGTTGATCCAGGGAAAATCCGATTGCATCTTGGGGGATCAGGAAGGAATTTATTCCCCTGCTGTAGCAAATTGGAGCATGCTCTGCTGGGGTTTTTTGCCTTCCTCTGGATCAACTGTGGGTATAGTATTGGGTATATTGGATTGTACAATTTTTTTTTAATTTTTTTTTATGGTTGAACTGGATGGACTTGTGTCTTTTTTCAACCTGACTAACTATGTAACTATGTGACTCACCACCGCTGGTGTGTGGGTCCACACTCTGGGTTATGAGTACCCATTGCCTTTCCTTGATGTTTGATGTACATCTATAACTACCATGTGTGAAGTCATGTCTACCATGCATACCTGTTATTTGGGCCTTTAAGGAGGATTGCACCGATTTATCTTCTATAAAGAAACTATATTAATTGCTTCTATGAACCATCTAGAAACTGTATTATATGCTGATCTATTGAGTGGACTTACTTTGATTAGACAAATACTATAGGTGTAGTCACTTGATGGACTTTTTATGTGTTTTTTTTGCGACTGTCATATGTTCATATGAGATTCCTCTTTTTTCTCTTTCTTTATTTGTTATGAATACATTCTAACACACTCATAGATAGTTGTATATTCACGAGTTCACTTGATGAATATCTCCCCAAAAGATGTTTTTTGGGGGACATATTCCCTTAGCGCTGCATCGTATATTCCTTGTATTAAAACCCAAACAATACCACTTTATGGCTTCCGAGTGGAGAAGGGTTAACGCAATCAGAATGGCTGGCTGGTGAAACATGGAGAAGAGGTTTTTTAATACAATTTTTCAAATCTTTTTTTCAGTCCTTGCTTGATTGGCCAAAAATGCAATAAACAAGTTCTTTATTCAATTTATGTTTTTTACATGTACTTTTTGGATTTCACCGACAGAGCACCATCTTCAGGTTTTTCTTTTTTTTTTTTGGTGGTATTTTATAACTTTTTAAAAACAAACAGTATTCTTTACTTTTTGCTATAATAAATATCCCAATTTAAGAAAAAAAAAACAAATGTATCCATCAGTTTAGGCCAATATGTATTCTTCTACGTATTTTTGGTAAAAAAAACAAAAAAAAAACCGCAATAAGCGTATATTGATTGGCTTGCGCAAAAGTTATAGCGTCTACAAAATAGGGGATATATTTATGGCATTTTTATTATTTATTTATTTTTTTACTAGTAATGGTGACAATCTGTGATTTTTAGCGGGACTGCGACATTGTGGCGGACAGATCGAACACTTTTGACACTTTTTTGGAACCATTGACATTTATACAAAAAATATATATAAAAATGCACTGATTACTGTGTAAATGTCACTGGCGTGCAAGGGGTTAACACTAGGGGGCAATCAATGGGTTAAATGTGTTCCCTCATGTGTTTTCTAACTGTGGGGACAGTGTACTGACTGGCGCAGGAGACAGATCGCTGTTCCTAATTACTAGGAACAGCAGATCTGTCTCTCCTCCCCTGTCAGAATGGGGATTTGTGTGTGTAAATCTGGCTCTCGTGCGCACAATTGCCGCATCGGGTCCCCCGCCGTACACAGTGGGTGCGCGCTCGACTGCTATGGCTCTTAAAGGAGCTGACGTACAGGTTCGCGCAGGGGAGCCAACCTGCCACCATAAATGTATGTGAGCCAGTCAGAAAGTGGTTAATGATGTCCCCCACACATCTGCCCTAACCCAAAGGGAAGCACATATGGGTGTAGTTGCACTTAACAATCATGCTTACCCATTTCATGAACAAGGTTCCCCACAGCTTGGGCTATCTTAAAGTGGTTATAAATGATCACCTTGTAAAACAACCCATTCAGTTTAAAATATAAATGAAAGGCAAAACATTTTTGTATAGATATAAAAAAAAAAACATTATAAATGCCTTTTTTCAATTTTTTATTAATGATCGCATTCTCTTTGTTCTCAGCTGCATAAGAGCTGGGGGTAGAGAAGCAACAGCACACTGAACTTCCCAGTCAATAGCTCTGCAGTGGGGGCACGTCAGGACAGGTCTGATCAATGCAGGAGCGTACACTGAGTTCCTAGCACAGCTAGATAACTGACCACGTTGTGCTCTCCTGCTTTGTGTGGTCAGTTTTTAATAGGAAAGCAGAAGGACTGTCAAGAACACCAGGGATTTCACACAAAGGAAGCAATACAAAGAGAACAGGATCCTTTTTCATACAAGTAAATGGTACAGCAGGCACATATCATGAATATAAAGTGTTGGGGTAAAAAACACTTTAATGTACTCTTCTAATGTAAAATGCCATACACTGAACCTCCTCCTTTGTTTTCTGGAAAATTGTTATCCCATTGTTCAGTTGTTCAACTCTGAATGTGACTTTATATTGTGCATGAAAATCTCATCTGTTATTCACCTGTCTTCACCCAATATAGATTATTATATTAAAAAAAAAACAAAGAAAATAACTATTGATATTTACTTTAATCGAGATTTCAAATGAAAGACCTTTTGAGACCTCAAGAATTGCAGTCCCTTGTTGCTCGTGATAATATGCTGAAGATTCATTATTCACTAGCTAACAAAATTGGGAAAACTTGTCACAGATCCTACATCTGACACCTCCTAGGAGTCCTATAAACCTTATAATTTTAGCAACCAACATTAAAATCAGCATAAAAACATTATATTAAACAACCTTGAAATCTCTAACCAATTTCACAGCTACCTACCTGTATTACTGAGAACTTTATAATTTACCTGACCCCCCCATACTCCCCCATAGAGGGGAGACTAATAGCATCTTTTGCTATTCAGCACTGTGCTACTTTTCCTGGCAATTGCTCTGTCATGCAATGCTGTACACAAATCAAATAAAAAAAAAAAATTTCACACAAATAGAGCTTTCTTTTTTTGCTATTTAATCACCACGTTTTTTTTTTGCTAAATAAACAAACAAATACAGAACATTTTTAAAATAAAACACATTTATCGGGGGGGGGGGAGGGGGGCGTGGCGATGGCGAGTGTGAATGGCCGCATGAGTTGAGAGTTCCACTGCAGGACTAGGAATAACAGTTACTAGAGAGGACTCCCGGACAATCTATATGTTCATCCCCCTTCCCTAAACCTCAGACCACCCACCGGTATGTCCCGCAGGCATAGAGAGCAGCCACAGCTGTGGAAATTGCAGATTTTTTTCCCACTCTGCCAAAAGGGCTACACCAAAATGGCGACCCCTCTTATACATTCTATGGACACCGCAGCCACTGACCCTATAGCCTCCTTCCCTACCAGTGGCCAGCCAATTTCAGATATGACTCTTAAGGACATGTTGCTGTTGTTCTCGAAGTCCTTACAATCTGAAATACTAGGGGGCTTACACCAATACAGGGCTGAAGTACACTACCTCTTTTAACACCATGGTGGACACTTATGAAACTCATTCTAAAGATTTAGTGTGGATCAAAGTTAAACTTGACAGGTCTCGTCGTAACAATCTTAAACTGAGAGTGATCCCTGAATCTGTCACTCCAGCACAGCTGCCTCACTTCGTTAAACATGTCTTTCTAACTGCAATACCTAACCTATCATCAGCGGATCTTACAATAGATCGCGTTCATCGCATTCCGAAGCCTCCTCTCCTCCCATCTGAGGTGCCTCATGATGTTCTCGAGTACATTTTTTTCATGTGAAAGAGAAATTGCTGGAAGCCTTCAAACATGCGTACCATCTCCCAGAGAAGATTTTAAAAAATCCAAGTATTTTAGGATTTCTCCCAATTCACTATCCAACGACGCAAAGTTCCAGGAGTGTCTTTTATAGACCGTTGGGCACCAAAGTGCGTCTAACGCGCGCATGTGCACATTCGTGCGTGCAGTCCATGATTTGCGCTTGCACATAGGTGCACGCCTTCTGGAACGGGCAGTACGTCCCTAACACACTGGTTCCTCCCATTGCCTGATGTACTTTGGCCATATATAGAATCTTTGGTGAAAGTGACACACCTCCACACTCACCTTTTAGCAGATCGTTGGAAACCACTGCAGTTAGGCAGTCTCCCACTAACAGTCCAATCCACAACGATTGCATGGAGAGCCCTGTGGAACCATGAGGGAGGCCTCTCCAACACTCAGAACATACTCATGCCAATAACTGCACTGGAAATTCACATTCCATATCTGTCCATTAGAAAATGTTCTACTCAAGGCGTTCAGTGGGTAGAGGACATTCTGGAGAACAACACACTTAAATCCTTCTCCAACTTAACTAAACTATATGGCATCCATACCATGGAATTTTATACATATTTACGAATCTCAAAATTCATACATACTAAACCCCTATCATCCTTATACATATCTCCTCAAATATCGAATTGCTCTTTGAAAGGGACTTCCCTTCTTTATAATAGCATACAAAGTAAAACCTCCTTCTACAAGTTTAAACCTCTACTATAGTGGGGAGAGGATCTCCAAGCTATGTACACCTCAGCACAATGGTTACAGGCTTTTAAAGATACACACAATGTCTCTCAATGTGTCAATCACTGGGAACTTTCACAAAAAATTATATCACGCTGGTGCCGGACACCCTTTAGATTATCTCAACACTACCCATCCAAGTCACCACTATGTTGACGCAACTGTGGCCAAGTAGGAAATCTCTACCCTATACTCTGGTCATATAAAAATCTCACTAGTTTTTGGAACCAGGTATTCTGCCTTGCCTCTTCTGTTACTGGGATCTTAACTCCATCTACCCCAGCCCTAGCTATTCTGAACCTAGGCACTGAAAACTTCTCACCCAATTATCGTTCAATAGTTGCTCACATATTTCTGGCCTCTAAGTCAGTTATAACCAGACACTGGAGGAAAGACTAAGTCCCTAATATGACCGAAGTAGTGACCTCTATTAAAATTACTTACGAATATGAAAAAATATTATCTGTATGATCAGGACTCAAAAGGTTAGACTGCATGTGGAAACCATGGGTAGCATGGGTTAACTCCTAAAGTTGTTGTTATAGCCCCCAGTATCCTAGGGTTCCCAAATGTCATCCAGGAAGAATGTTGTTGCGTTGTTTGTCGGGATTAGTGTTTTTTCTATTTCTACCCATAGTTGGCTTTCTGTGCTGTGAAACCAGTGTTTAATATGGTCCAATCTAGTTGCCCATAGATAGTCTTAGATGTCTGGTAGTCCAGCACCCCATACTCTTTTATGTGGGATAAGATTGTTTTTAGTGGACCTCTAGTTTTTTTACCTCCCCATGTGAATTTCCATGATACTGGACATGGTGCAGTGGTATTGGGGGAGTATGAGAATTGGTAAGGAACAGAAGATTTAAAGAATTTGTGGTAAGATGGACTTTTTGAATGCCGCTATTTAGCCTAATTAGTTGGTGTTCCAGTTTGACCATGAATGGTTTAAGATTGGCATCTGCTAGAGATGAGGTTGTGTTAGTCAGGGTGATTCCTAAGTACGAGATACCCTTTTTACTCCATGTGTAAGGGAGAATGTCTTGTAAGAAGTTTTTAGTGGTTTGTGGGTCTCCCATGTCTAGGATTAGGCATTTGGTGAAATTGACTTTGGAATAAGATGCATCTCCAAATTCTGTCAGTATTTTATGGGCTTGTACGAGGGAAGTTTGTGGGTTTGTTAGAAGGTGGATTACATCATCTGCAAAATAAATTTATGACGAGCTTATTGGAGCCAAACTGGAAGCCCGTGATTGGGGCGTGTGCTCTGATTCTGTTTCTGCTAGGGGTACTATTATTAGATTTTTAAAAAAAGAATGATACAGCGCTGCGCTAAAAAAAACTAACTAAGGAAGCAGCCAACACACCCGTAGACTCAGGGAAAAATAACAACTAAAGATTCACAGTGTGGCGCTATTGAGTGAATACAGTATATAGAAAAACTGAACATTGAATATCATCAAATAATAAAAATCTCACGTGAACACTTGTGACAGTGACTGGTGAAAAAATATTACATATATGTAAAATGGATTAAACATCAAAAGACAAAATCAAATATAGAGTCCATAACACCAAGAAGAAAAGTCTGTGATAACAGTGTGTAAATAGTATACAGTTGCTTTTTCTTGTACGTGCAGGAAGATCAATTAAACCCGGTAGCCTGGTAGATGAATGGACCATAAACGACTAGAGGTGCACAGAAATTTGAAAACGGTGCCAGGACCATCACCAGAAGATATGGAGGCTTACCAGAAGTAGTGGCCTGAAATAGCATATGCCAAAACAGGTCAAAAAGGCTTGATGACCAATTGGTCTAGATGTATTGTCTGGTCAGATGTCATCACTGCACCAACGGAGGGAAGGGGGGGAAGTAATCAGCACGACTTCCTCAATAATAATCACACCACCATAAGCCAAGCGAGAGATTCGTATAACATGTGAGAGATGAAAAACACTCACATAGTGTAATAACTACGACCTTTTGAGTTGAAACATGTCGGGTGGACCCCTCACAACTACTGCTACACGATATTACATGCTTGTTTGATCTGCAAAAAATGTGAGTTTGTTTTTTATTGCTATTTTTAATAAATCCAAGTTAATACGTTATTACACTATGTGAGTGTTTTTCATCTCTCACATGTTATACGAATCTCTCGCTTGGCTTATGGTGATGTGATTATTATTGAGGAAGTCGTGCTGATTACTTGCCCCCCTTCCCTCCATTGGTGCAGTGATGACATCTGACCAGACAATACATCTAGACCAATTGGTCATCAAGCCTTTTTGACCTGTTTTGGCATATGCTATTTCAGGCCACTACTTCTGGTAAGCCTCCATATCTTCTGGTGATGGTCCTGGCACCGTTTTCAAATTTCTGTGCACCTCTAGTCGTTTATGGTCCATTCATCTACCAGGCTACCGGGTTTAATTGATCTTCCTGCACGTACAAGAAAAAGCAACTGTATACTATTTACACACTGTTATCACAGACTTTTCTTCTTGGTGTTATGGACTCTATATTTGATTTTGTTTTTTGATGTTTAATCTATTTTACATATATGTAATATTTTTTCACCAGTCACTGTCACAAGTGTTCACGTGAGATTTTTATTATTTGATGATATTCAATGTTCAGTTTTTCTATATACTGTATTCACTCAATAGCGCCACACTGTGAATCTTTACTATTATTAGATTGAATATTGTAGGGGAGAGGGAACATCCTCGGCGAATTCCGTTGGATATTTTAAAGGGAGTGTATAAGAGACCTGAGGTATATACTTGTGCTGATGGGCAGGAATATAGAGCCAATATTGCAGGGAGTATAGGACCCTTGAAGCCAAATTTGGCTAGCACCATTTCCATGTATGTCCAGTGGACCCTCTCAAACATCTTTTCTGTGTCTATAGAGAGTAGCAGAGAAGGCGTTTGGGTTTTAACACCGTGGTGAATAACATTAATGATTCTTTTGGTAGCAGAATTCTGAGGTTTGTCTCCCCTTCACAAATCCCATCTGGTCGTGCTGGATGATAGAGGGAATGATATCTGTTATTCGTTTGGCCAGTAATTTTGCATATATTTTGATATCTGAGTTCAGAAGGGATATTGGCCTAAAGTTGGCTGGGGTGGTTGGGTCTTTACCAGGTTTGGGTAAAGTGACTATGTGGGCTCTCAGCATCTCCAGTTGGAAGGTAAATAATTCTGCTGCTCTTGTGAAGATCGATTGCATGTATGGAGTGAGGATGTTTTTGAATGCTTTGTAGTATTCATTTGCGAAACTGTCCAGTGATTTACCATTCGGTAATGTTTTTGTGATTGTTTCAATTTCTTGGGTGGTGAATGTGGAATTCAGTTCTCTAAGTTGATCTTCAGTCAGTGATGGGAGTTTGATTCTCTGTAGGAATCGTTGTATGTTATCTGTGGTTGGTTGTGGGGTTGAGGTGTCTGTGTGTAGGTTATACAGTGCTCCGTAGTATTTGGCAAAATGGATCGCTATATCTTGCGGGTTAGTGATTTTGTGGTGTAGGGTGGGATGTATCAGATGTGCTATTCTAGTTTCTGTATACTGCCTTGAGTCTATTGGCTAGGTATGTACCTGTTCTGTTGACATTGGCATAGGATCCTAATTGTAGGCGTCTAAGGTGTTTGTCATATTGGTTTGTTAGAAGCTCTCTCAGGTTTTCTCTGAGAAAGTCTATTCGCTAAGGTAGTTGTTATGCCGCGTACACACGGTCGGACTTTTCGTCTACAAAAGTCCAACGGACGCTGACGGACTAAAGCTGGCTGGTAATCCGATCGTGTGTGGGCTTCTTCGGACTTTCAACGTACTTTTTTAGCCTCAAATCCGACGTACTTTAGATTTGAAACATGCTTCAAATCTTTACGTCGTAACTACGACGGACCCCGAAGTCCGCTCGTCTGTATGCTAGTCCTACGGACAAAAAAATGACGCATGCTCATAAGCAAAAACTAAACGGAAGCACTCGGTCTAGTAAAACTAGTGTTCGTATTGTAGGTAGCACATTCATCACGCTGCAAAATCTGTGATCGTTGAATGCAGCGCATTTTATTTCTTCTTTACGAATGCTCTAAAGAATGAAGGTGTTTTGCTGTTCATAATCAGAGTTCTCCCAAACTGATTTCTGAATTATTTTTCTCTTTGATCTCATGAATGATATAGTATGCTTTTTATAAACAATGTTTCCATACTAATAATACTTTTTCCCTTATTTTTTTTTTTTTTTTTTAGGTTTGTAAAGTTACCACAAAGAACCCATTATTCTTTTTTTTTTTTTTTCTAGTGATTATTTTTTATTTTTTAGATAAAGTTAACCCAAAGCACCGTTTTTGTTTATGTATATTTTTTTTTTTCAAGACTTACCACTTGAACATTCTTAACATTAGTAATGTATTTTTGGTGTGTTTTTTTAAAACTCAATGAGATTGTTGTCCCTTGTTAATTTAACATTGTGTGTAAAATCAATGATTTAAAAGAAAACACATAAAGTCTTTTGCTAAACTCAAAAAAGATCCATTTATTCATGGTCAAAATAAAATAAAGAGGAAGTCAACGCTGGAAAAAGTCGGTGTACAAGAAAATTGGGATCTTGAGGAGTCCATATAAGAGGGAGCACAATCTGGTCCAAGAATCCCAGAGATCAACAGCACCAGCAGATGATCTAGATGTCCCCAGACTGTGGTCCTACAACAGCCTGCGTCTTCTGTCAGACCAGACTGAACCCAGGTCATCACTTTCTTCTCTTCCCTGCAGCCTTTCCTCCACGCTGCCCTGCAGCCTTCCCTGCAGCCTTCCCTGCAGCCTTCCCTGTAGCCTTCTTTTGAGGCTGTGGCTCTGGTGTTTCAGTTGTGGCAGGAGGAGGAGGAGGAGGAGGAGGAGGAGGAGGAGGAGGAGGAGGGGGGGGGGCTGCCTCATGTAGTTGGGTGTTTTTTGTTAGCGTGCCCTGCAGCCCCTTATGGATTGTTTCCCCAAATAGGCGCTCACAAATGAGGCGCTGCTCCCAATCCATCTGAAGAAGCCTGCTGGCTAAGTAGCAGCCATAGGCTTCTTCCGCTTCGGGGGGGCTTGTTAAAAAACGGGTGGCCTGTTGCATGAGGCGCAGGGACGCGTCCTGTGTGACCATCCCCTTCCTGGCCCTTTTTTTGGGAAGGTGGAGGGGAGGCACTTGGGATTGGGTGAGGCTCCTACTGGGCCCAGCCACCTCACTTGGCCCAGCCACCTCACTTGGCCCAGCCACCTCACTTGGCCCAGCCACCTCACTTGGCCCAGCCACCTCACTGGGAGCAGCCACCTCCTGCCTGACACTGGGCCCAGCCTCCTCCAGGATGATGGTGAATCCGGCCTCCTCCAGGCTGTCCATGGGCCCGGTCTCCTCCTGCCTGCCACTTTCCCCACATTCCTCCTGGATGGACTCATCCTGTGTATAAAAAAAGGACAATAGTTTTAGTTTCTTTTTTTGGGTTCATCAATGACACACAGTTTGCTTCTCATGACTAGCAAATTCAATGTGAATACATCTCTTTAATAAAAGAGTCTAATCAGACACCCTAATTATTTCAAGCAGGTGCCAAACATATTTAGTCACTACTATCATTTGATATGTATACACAATTTGGAGTGCTAAATTATTTGAGACAATTATAACATCCAGTTAACATAATTAATATTAGTACAGTAAATATTTGTTAAAATAATTTACCTGACTCCAGATGGTCATATCCGGTTCATCCAGGATGGAAGACCCAGCTTGCTCCTCATCAGCCTCTGCTGGGGTGGAGGGAAGGGTGGAGGGAAGGGTGGAGGGAAGGGTTGAAAGTGATGCCCTGGCTTCATTCTGGTCATCAAGAAAACGGAGTTGATTGTAGTACCACAGCCTGGGTACATAAACATCATCTGCTGATGCTCCTGATCTCCTTGATTCCTGGATCTTCCTATGCTCCCTTTTATACATGTTCCTCAAGACCCCAATTTTCTTGAGCACTGTCTCCATTGTTGCTCTCGGGATGGTCTCCTGGACAAAGGACAGAAGTCTCTCCAGCGTTGACTTCCTCACATGCTTGGCATAATACTGAGGGTGTTTCACCTCCCACAAATTCCTCATCTCTCGATATTTTGAAATAAAAGAAGTAAGGAACTCTGGATCCTTCAATAGGGGATTCATTATATCTGGAAAAGAGAAAGTCACAAGACCAAAAACACTTATTATATGTTTCTGCTAACCCCTCATCATCTTCTCCCTATGTAGGCCTCATCAATCTATCAAGCCATATAGGCCGCTTGCTACAAAGTCATGACCATAAACCCCCCCAAAAAAAAATATATATATCTCAAATTACCTTCGTTTTGGAACGTCCTGGTCCACTATCACCTACGCACAGAACGTACGTACGACACGCGCGAAAGGCCCTCCTTTATACACTACGCATGTGTGAAACTCCGCCTGCGTCGCCCGCCCCTGACGTTCGAAATTAACTCATGTTCTCCGCCCCCTAATTTGACGCACAGAACGTACGTACGACACGTGCGCAAGGCCCTCCTTTATACACTACGCATGTGTGAAACTCCGCCTGCGTCGCCCGCCCCTGACGTTCGAAATGAACTCATGTTCTCCGCCCATTTTTTGTTACGGCGCGTAGTGGAGTTAAAGAATGGCGGAGACACCTGAAATGTTGACGACCTCAGGTAGTGGAGACAGCCCGGAGGCTGGAACGTCTGGAACGTCAACGAAATCTATGAGGCCTAGATTTAAGGCCTCTAATATGAGTTTCAAAGAGATGGTGGAGATGGTGGCCATTCTTCACAAAGACGACTATGATGGCAATTATGGGCCGTACGCACGGCCAAATTTACGCAAGGCCAAAATAATGGCGAAGGTCGTGGAGACTTTGCAGGCATCTTTTGGGGTCCAGCGCTCCAAAGATCAATTGCGAAAAAGATGGTCTGACCTGAAACTCAGGGAGCCGGATCAATACCGACGTATCCGGAAAGTTCTTAAAAAAAGTAAGTACTTGTCGTGTTTTTCTCTTGTGTTTATTACCTTGTATACTGCTTCATGTGCTTTTCCTTCCTATACAATTTTTGTTCATCGTTTTAAACGATCTTTTAATAAACCTCGTTACATATCCATATCTATCTATATCTATATAAATATATATATATATATATAAATATATATATATATATAAATATATATATATATATATATATAAATATATATATATATATATATAAATATATATATATATATATATATATAAATATATATATATATATATATATATATATATATATATATATATATATATATATAAATATATAATATATATATATATATATATATATATATATATATATATATATATATATATATATATATATATATATATATATATATATATATATATATATATAAATATATATAGATATATATATATATATATATATATATAGATATATATAGATATATATATATATATATATAAATATAGATATATATATATAAATATATATAGATATATAGATATATATATAGATATATATATATATATATATATATCTATATATATATATATATCTATATATCTATATATATATATCTATATCTATATATATATATATATCTATTTGAAGTTCTCTTAATTTTTTGGATTTACATTTAGTTAGATATTTAGAGATTTTGTTCCAGATATAGAGAGAGATCAAAAGATTATTAACTATATTTTGAGATATTGATATCTATCTATCCGGTATGTCTTTATAATTTTAAATATTGAAGTAAAATAGGAACTCTACACAAACCACTTCACTACAAATGTTGGAAAATTATTATGTCCTAAAATATCTGTGTGCTAATTAGATTACTAATTTTTTGTTTCACATAGGGGAAAAATCACTCAGCCAACCACAAGAACACAGTCCACCCCAAGCAAAACATGATTGGGCAATCAGCCCAAGTCCCATTGAGGATGTGGAGGAAGGAGAGGTGGGCGACATGGGCACCCCACCAGGTGAGTGTCTGACACACCAGCTTACGTTAATCTATGCATGGCTGCCTTTTGTTTAATTGAATTTGGCTACTCTATTTTAGGGGATCTGGTTGTGCTTCATTCAAGCAACAGTGACACCCCCGAGGATGTGGAGGAATTAGGCTACATGGCCACCCCACCAGGTCAGTGTCTGAGACAACAGCTTTATTTCTGGTAAGGTAAACTATGTATGTGTGCATATTTCTAAAGACTTTTTTGGTTTCATTCCACTTTAGGAACAACAAGAAGTGACTATTTCACCTCTGAAAGTGCCCAACGTCTAATTGGTCAAATAATGGCCTGGAATCAAGACATGGATCAAATGCGTAATCGGCTGGATCGTATGCAGCAGGAAATGAAGGACATGATTGATGTTTTGGGTCGAATCTAAATGCCCTTTTTTAAACCCCAAAACATCAATCATGTCCTTCATTTCCTGTTTTGCTGACCCCATTCTGGGCCTTCTCTTTCTTTTTTTGGCATAACATAAATGGCTGTTTAACCTAATGTCAAAAAGGAGGGCTGTCAAAAATCCACAAAAAAATAAAAATTGATTTTCTAAAAAACACCAAAAAAAAAAAAAAATTGATTTTAAAAAACCTAAAAAAAAAAAAAATTGATTTTAAAAAACCAAAAAAAAAAAAAAAATTGATTTTAAAAAACCAAAAAAAAAAAAAAATTGATTTTAAAAAACCCAAAAAAAAAAAAAAATTTGATTTTAAAAACCCAAAAAAAAAAAAAAAAATTGATTTTAAAACACCAAAAAATAAAAAAAATAATTAATGTTAAAAAACCAAAAAAAGTAAAAAAATTGATTTTAAAAAACCAAAAAAAAGAAAAATAATTAATGTTAAAAAACCAAAAAAGTAAAAAAATTGATTTTAAAAAACCAAAAAAAAGAAAAATAATTAATGTTAAAAAACCAAAAAAATTAAAAAAATTGATTTTAAAAAACCAAAAAAAAAAAAAAAACTTGCTTTTAAAAAAAAACAAAACTTGATTTTCCAAAAAAAAAAAGCCTGTTTTCGAAAATCCAAAAGCCAAAAATATTTTTTTGTGGATTAGGTAGAAATATTTAAATATAATTATATTTTGCTACATCATTAAGATACCATTATATTTTTGTCTATGAACATTTTATACTAAATGCAGAACTGAATGCATAACAACCATTAATAAAAACATCTCCTTTTATAGGATTTTAACAAATGTGTGGTTTGTTATTTCAAGGCTCAGTATCAGTTTGGTTATAATTGTCAAAAAGTTGTTTACAGTGGCAATGGAGCTTATTTAGACATTTTTAAAATTCAAATACAGTTGGCACTACAACTGCTCGACCATAACCTAGGAGACAGCCCAAAAGAAAGGCAAGCAATAAATATAATGCCAGATTTCAGCAATATTTTTTTTATTGTCAAAAAATTATATATCCTGGCCCATTGCAATGGCCCCCCTACCCATAAAATAATCAACATATTGCTGTCTAACCTGACGGGAACTTTGGGGGGCCAAGCCAGTACGGACAGTATCCAGGCCTGTAAGGTTGGCTTCTATTTGTCCGGCCTCAGGCCCAACTGTGCCTATATAATTGGCAGAATGCTTATTTAAAAAGTTGTGCAGAATGCAGCACGATAAAATTATAAAATTAAGTTTGTATTCCGCCAAATTAATGGCTGTTTGAAACAGGCGGAACCGGCTGGCCAGAATTCCAAACGCATTCTCAACCACTCTTCTAGCTCTGGCCAGCCGGTAATTAAAAACCCTCCTCTCCGGGGTGAGGGTTCTTTGGGGGAATGGCCTCATGAGGTGCTTGCTCAGAGCGAAGGCTTCATCGGCAATGAAGACAAAGGGGAGTCCTTCCACGTTATCCTCATCAGGTGGCAATCCCAGGCCACCACTCTGGAGACGCTGGCAGAACTCCGTCTGGGCAAATACTCCTCCATCCGACATCCGGCCATTCTTCCCCACGTCCACATATAAAAAATCATAGTGTGCCGACACCACCGCCATTAAAACAATACTGTGGAACCCCTTATAATTAAAATAATATGACCCCGAATGGGGTGGTGGCACAATGTGGACATGTTTCCCATCTATAGCCCCTCCACAATTGGGAAAGTCCCAACGGCTGGCAAAATGGGATGCCACAGTCTGCCATTCCTGTGGCGTTGAAGGAAACTGGGGAATCAAACAAGAAAACCAAAATCAATTAATTTGGAAGCTAACATTGCAAGAAAATTAGACAATTAAAAACATTATTCCCCAGCATCAGTATAACATTCAATAATTTAATTCTTCTGGAATAACTAATATGGAAAAAGGCACACTTATCAGATTGCTCACCCCCTCTGATAGAACATTGATTACATTTTAGGGGGTTGTGAAATCCCTAAAAAAAATTACTTTAACAACACGCAGGAATTTAGGGACTAACAAAGGCTACAAGATTGCAGTTGTCGCACTCTGCAGGTGCAGTTGCTAACCAGCTTACAGTAAATGAGGTAATGTCAAAAGGCATTCATGTTGCAAAGAGTACACAATCACATGCAAGGGCAATTAATGAAAACACTTTGAGGCTTGCATATGATTTGATGATGGAAATCAGCAGAGCTTCTGCTCATTTACTAAAGCACTGGAACAAATGCACTTGTAGAGTGCACATGCATTTTGCTAAGTGCAACATAGATTTGCTTTAGACAAATCAACACCACAGAACATTCAAGCAAATTTTAACGAGGGTGGGGGTGGGGGGGTTGTGAAATCTAGCTAATTGCTAATTAGCAGCACACTATTTGGAGTGAGTTCAGGTGGGGGGGGGGTTGTGAAATCTAGCTAATTGCTAATTAGCAGCACACTATTTGGAGTGAGTTCAGGTGGGGGGGGGGTTGTGAAATCTAGATAATTGCTAATTAGCAGCACACTATTTGGAGTGAGTTCAGGTGGGGGGGGGGGGGTTGTGAAATCTAGCTAATTGCTAATTAGCAGCACACTATTTGGAGTGAGTTCAGGTGGGGGGGGGGGGTTGTGAAATCTAGCTAATTGCTAATTAGCAGCACACTATTTGGAGTGAGTTCAGGTGGGGGGGGGGGTTGTGAAATCTAGATAATTGCTAATTAGCAGCACACTATTTGGAGTGAGTTCAGGTGGGGGGGGGGTTGTGAAATCTAGCTAATTGCTAATTAGCAGCACACTATTTGGAGTGAGTTCAGGTGGGGGGGGGGGTTGTGAAATCTAGCTAATTGCTAATTATAAGCACACTAAATACACTCCAACAAAATACATTCAAAATGAGTAGACTAGGTGGATATGTTCCCATCACTTCATGCTGGGAAGGTTATTGAAGGAAACTATACATGCATGACAAAAAATAACAGGAAAAAATCCCAGCATGTGTGAGGATAAAAAGGGGACATTCACACTATATTGCAATGATGGGAAGTAGTGTTTGAAGCAAGAAATACATTACATTATCAAAGATTACATAAAAGAACATGTGATGCTAATAAAATAAAAATATCTTACCTTAATATAGTCCTTCTGCAGGACCTGTATGATGGCAGAACAGGTCTCTGGGATAATGATCCCCAGAGCCTGGGGGGAGATGCCTGTCGAGAACTTAAGGTCCTGCAGGCTTCTCCCTGTGGCCAAATACCGCAAGGTAGCGACCAGCCTCTGCTCCGGAGTGATGGCTTGCCTCATGCAGGTATCCTGCCTGCTGATATAGGGGGTCAGCAAAGCCACCAAACGATCAAAAACGGGGTCCGTCATCCGGAGAAAGTTCCTGAAATCCTCAGGATTATTCTCACGGATCTCACGGAGCAAAGGCATGTGACAGAACTGGTCACGCTGAAGCAACCAATTCTTGGTCCATGAACTCCTCCTCGCCCTGTTCATGGACTGGTCTTGGGCTGAAGAATAAACTACAGCACCAAGCACATACAATGCACGAGCTCTACGACGAGTACGTACAGGTAACATGGCTTCAAAACGGTCGGCTGGTCAGAACGCACTAAACAGAACGCACTGAAGAACAGCAAGGCCTGTGAAGAACGACCTGAAAATCAGGAACGAGCGGCCAATAAAACAAAGATTTCTCAATGCCAACTGACCAAACGCACTGAAAAGCAGATACAAACCTCACAAGCACAGACTGAACAACAGTTAAAACGAACTGAAAAATACGAGTCTCACAAGCGCGAATCGTCTCTCACCAAACTTCTACTAACACGAGATAAACACGAGATTAGCAGAAGGAGCCCAAAGGGTGTCGTACGGGCTATTGAACTTCCGTTTTATAGTCTCGTCGGACTTGGTGTACGTCACAGCGTACTAAGCTGGTGTACTTTTGTGTGGTCGTGTGTGGGCAAGTCCGTTCGTAAGAAAGTCTGCCCCAAGTCCGCCGAAGGTACGCCGGAAGTATGTCGGACAGGCTGTCCGACTTTTGTAGCTGCAAAGTCCGACCGTGTGTACGCGGCATTAGAGTTGCTTTGTTTTGGGTTTCTAGTGTATGTATATCTGATAGTAGATTGATAAGTTTTATGGTGTGGTGTTTTTTTTTCCTCTGGACCCTAACTGTATTAGTATGCCTCTCATGTAAGCTTTGTGAGCATTCTATAGAGGGATTGGGTCTATCACAGATGTGTTGTTGTTTAGGAAAAAGTCCTGGAGATGCTGAGAGATCACAGGGAGTGTTTGAGGTTCTTATAATAACCTAAGGTTGCAGTGCCAGATGGGGAATGAGGGAGAGACACCCTGTTCATTAATAGACATTGAGATTGCAGCATGCTCAGACCATGTGATATCATGTATTAGTGTGGCATGAACGCGTTGTAAGAGCCACTTGTCTGTTAGAAACATATCTAAAGTTGAGTACGAACAGTGTCTAGGAGAGAAAAAAAAGTAGTTCCTCTCGTGGCATGAAGCCATCTCCATGCATCGAACGCTTCTTCTGTGTGTGGCAGAGTGTGGAGGGATGCAGTGCACTTCTTTAAAAAATGCATTTGGTGAGTGTTCGGTGCATACATTGTCACAAGCGTGTATGGTTTGGAGTTTATGTCTCCTGTTATGATGATATATCTGCCCCACTCATCTATGAATGATTTTTTAAGTTGGAAAGATAGTGAGTTCCTTAAGGCTAGCAGTATCCCTCCTTTCTTGTGGCTGGGTGTACATGCCATAAATATATGGGGGAATGTGTGAACATTTTGGGGTTTTGTTCTTCTGGAAGTGGGTTTCCTGTATACAAAGGATGTCTGCCCTGTGTTTGCAGGCCTCTTTCCATATGGAATTTTTTTTTTTTGTTGGGTGGTTTAGGCCTCTGGCATTGATTGACAGACATGTGATAGTCATATATGGTGTATGGTTTAATGGGTGGTAACGTGGTGTAAGTACTCACTGTGACAATGGGGTCTGTTCATGGGAGCTTCTGTATCCTGTGGCAAGCTTAGGTGGAACTTGTCTTCCTCAGTAGGCAAATGTTCCATGCGTTGAGTATTGCTGTGTGTATCAAACAAATAACAAAGAAAACAAAAGGTTTAGAAAGTTAACTGTAGAATCATAAAAAAGGATCTTACAACGGATCTGTGTGCAGATGTATCTGCTTGATGTGGAAATTTTGCTATACGCTGTGCATAATCCATGTCACTTTCAGCCTTTTGGTATAATGCATCTTAGTACGACCCTGTTTACCATATCTTCCCAAGTAACACAGACATGACCACCATTCTTACATCCTTAGCTCCACAGCTCAACTGTTCCTGGAGCCCCTCTGTCCTGTTTATTTAGAGTACTTAACGGTAGAGTTTGATGATTTCACAATCAAGTACAGGCATTCATTCAAACAGGAGGAGTTATACAAATCTCAACCAATGAACAATGACTAGGGGAGTCTATGGGTGTGTCTGGGCAGGGGCAGTGTATATGATTTCCCACCCCCTGTACTTGTAAGCCATCATCTTCAGCTAGACAAAGGAAGTCGCATGGCTGGTCTTGAAATCATGGACGCTATCCCCGACCATAACAATCCAAAGACTCCAGTATTTACAGTTTGGTGTGAATCCTTATTCTGCATTGTTCAGAGAACAATGCATACCCAGATTATACTACTATTCCTGTAGATGGGAGATTATCTGCAGGGGCATGGCCCCTCCATGTGCTGATTAGACACACAGAAAGACAAAAGCGCGCATCCCCCCCATAACCCCCATGACCTCCCCCCGACGATCGTCTGTGCTTTGCACAATGTTCCATCGCTGGTGGACATATCCCCACTCTGCAAACACTTCTCTGCATCCTCAGGAAGCTTTACATTACCAAAACGGGTCTCAACTGGCGTCAGTTTGCCCCGGCCCGCTCTAAAGAGTGGCCTGTAGGAGAACTAACACTGGGAGACACTGTAACAATGCATATTAAATACATCTTAAAAAAAATATCCACAACACTGCTATATGTGGTAAAGGGGGGAAAAGGAGGCTAAACTGAAAACTCCTATATCCGGAGAGAATTGTAGGTAACATTGTGTTTCAGTTAAGAGCTACCACCAGTATGTTTTTTTGTTGGAGCCCTTATGTGATACTACTTGCCATTTATTTTGGATCGGTTGTGGCTGTGATGCAGAGGTGGAATGTAAGGCCTGGTTGGGAAGTATCCCTCACTGATGTAGGGCTGTGATTCCTTCTTCCATTGTTGCGATAGACTTTGTGGTCCAATTATGTGTAATAGAGAGCGTTGCAGGGTATCTCCATTTGTGTGGGATTTTGTGGTTTCTTAAGGCCTTAGTAATGGTCGCCAGTGACTCGGTTAAATTGATGATAGGCAACTCCTATCCTCATATTGATTAGTGGTTCCAAATTAATAATAACTACTGCAGTAGGGAACAGACACAAAAGATACGCTCAGCATCTTTCCAAATTACTGTTCTGCTTTATTATGACGCAATTGAAGGTTTTTATGCACATGATTACGTAGGTATCACATTAATATTACAATTGTAGGTTTATCTTAACAAGGGGCATTACATAGGCAGGCTTATTCTAATCAGGACTCGAAAGAATGTAAACATTTACTGAAAACATTATTAGTGCTGTTGCACTTTTGATCAATATTTTGATCACTAACCATACCTGCTATAACCTTTAACCTGGAACCTCCACACGCTTAGGTAGAGGTAGTCCTGGCCAAAGAGGCAAAAAACTCCATTGTGGAGAAAATAATAGCTGAGCAACTTTTTCTTTGCCAAATGACTTTTCATTGTGAAAAACAAATGATTGATAAGACATATTTACAGAGTACTGGCTGTACACTCCTGTGGCCAGAATGGCCTTCTAGCTTAATTGTGAGCATGCTGACTTATCATCACATGTAAACACAGACAATTCTACATAAAATGGAAGACGTACAAAAGACAAAATATGACTTCAACATGGCTAAACTACTTTTCAAATATATATATATCCCTTACAATTAAAGTAATTTAATCAAAAAGTACCCTAGACTGTGATCACAAGAGGGAAACAAATCAAACTCAGAGATTTCTTTAATTTAGTCATTTTTGCAGTGTCTGGTGTGGATCCAGGTGACTTTTTCTTCACGTTTTGCAAAAACTGTACATGAAATAGATGCTGTATTGAGTCTCCAAACATTTCCTTATATATAAATGTCTCTTAACAATCCACAAGTCACCTGGCTTTAGTTTTAGATCCTTCCAAACTTTTAGGATCTGGAATTGGGGAGAAAACACATAAATGAGTTTGTCAAAAAACCTTAAAAGATCAGCAACATGGGGGGCGCATGCGCGGCATGGAGAGGAGCGGACGTAGCTAAGGAGAGCTCCGTCGTTCCCGGGCAAACGGCCGCATCAAACGGGGATAAAATCACCCGCAACTGGCACATTTTATGACATCCCCGCTCCCCTAACAAAGTGAGTGCCTGCGCCGAAGGAGAGAGGTAGGGGAAGATCGTTAAAATCCCCTTTAAAGTACCGCCGGTGCTCAGTGAGGAGAGACAGCAAGGGGCGCATGCGCGGCATGGAGAAGAGCGGACGTGACTAAGAAGAGCTCCGTCGCTCCTAGTTAAACAGCCGCACTAAACGGGGATAAAATCACCCGCAACTGACATTCTGTTACTTCCCCACTCCCCCGACGTGGTGCATGCCTGTACCGAGGAAGAGGGGTAGAGGAGGGTTTCAAAAAACCCCTTTAAAATACCGCCAGAGCTCTATGAGGAAAGACAGCATGTCACAAGATGGCGCCGGCTCCCTGCATTCCACTGCAGAGTCTCACTCCCCTGCTGAAATACAACAGAACCTCATGGCATCAACATCAGGCTGCAAAGTACCAGAAAACAGTGAGTACACCCCTCTTTCAAAAGCTGAACTGGACATCAGCCTAGATGTACTGTGCACTAAATTACTCACTAAATTTCAAACAGAATTACAAAAATCTACCTCCACTTTGTCCCAGGAAATAGCTGCCCTAGGCTCCCGTACAGACTTGCTTGAAAATAAACATGACGAACTAGCAATTACTTTTAATGATTTATCCAGGGAGCATGATAACCTCTCATCAGCTTTTGCGCAGTTGCAAGCGCACGTGGAAGATTTAGATAACAGGAACAGAAGAAACAATATCAGAATAAGAGGCGCCCCAGAAACTATCACTGATTTACCCGCATATTCTACTAAGTTGTTCCTGTCGCTGTTGCCAGAGCAAAATCCCCAGTCCTTCACGTGCGATCGCATACACCGTGCCTTAAGAGCCAAACCTCCTCCTGACAAACCTCCCCGAGATATAATTCTCTGTATGAAAGATTTCTTGGTAAAAGAAGAAATAATGAGAGCCGCAAGGAGTCTTAGAAATATCACCCTCGATGGAGTGCATTTGCAGCTATACCCAGATATCTCCCAAGCTACCCTTGACAGACGCAGGAAAATGAAAGAAATAACCACTATTCTTTCCACAGCCAGAATCAGATACAGATGGGGTTTCCCTTTTAAACTGATTATCCCGCACAATGGCACAACTTATATTGCCACCTCGATCCCTGAAGGCCAAGATATTCTCTTCAAATTAGGATTGTGGAACCCCAACAATCCTCCACGCACCCCGTCTACACCCAGGCAAGCTCCTATATGGAACACTCCTTCACTTAGAGGCGATAGACGCAGGCCTAGACAGGAAGCAGGCCAATGGAGTCCTAGTGAACATTAGATATCTTTGATGAGCCTACAGTGTCAATCATTCACATTGGACATTTGAGATCCAATTGGTTCTCTTCCTACATTTCTATTTTCTCTCAAACTTAAGCATGCCTGTTTTCTGTTTTGTTCTAAAGTTTTCAATAATTTTTTTATGTCCTTTTTTCAGGCCGAATTTATTACAGGCTTCTATATTGATTCTATACAATTAATCTCCTCAACTTCCTATAGCAGCTAATGTTAGTATTATTGTCACCAAAAGATTCATCACTGACATCTTCAGTTCTTCACAGGGATTGTGAGTATACATCACATACCTTTATCCAACTCACATTCCAAATCATATAATAATAGTAACGCTGACATCTTATGACGATATATGGTATTACGTCCAATTTTTTCATCTTTATTTTGAGGATATCTATCTACCTCATATGTGTTATAATTCAAAATTTAACAGTTGTAACTTCTTTGTTAGTTTGCAAGTTATGATATTTTTGAATCTAAATTATGTTTCTATGCTATTTCCAATATAAATGACTTCAGAATTATTAGTTTTATGGGTAATTCAGGTAGCATAGATACTACTAATACTGCTAACCTTTCTGTAAAAGTATACATCCTGATGAAGGCTACAAGCCAGCTATCAATACTTTTACGTTAGCAGATGTTAGACCTATCTTAAATATTTTACAAACAACATTTTACAAAGCCTTTAGCAATATGATCCAAGCTTAGTTGCATAAAACATGCATATACTTTTAGTTAAATATCTTTGATAGTCCTCCTGGGTTTTTTTTTTTTTTTTTTTTTTTTTTTTTTCTTTTGCTTCTCTCTTCTCCTTTGGTGCACTAGTATTAATATAACAACTATTAATGGCGGCCGTTTGCCCACTTGTCGACATGAATCACCCCCTCTCAGTCGTTACCTATTCTCCAATTGTTAGGAGACATCACAAGTTTCTCAGATGTATTGATTTACATCTATTGCTTCAACATTCTATGCTACTATTAGTTATTTTTCTCATCATCAATATTCTGATGTACAAATGGCTAAGACTGAGTTTGAGACACAGCGGTCTCATATGGGTTCTCAGTCGGTTGGAGACCTTTGTCTTTCCCAACCCCATGGTATTTTTCTATAACAGATCTAAGGTACAATTCACAAGGTTTAACAAAATTTTCTTTAACATCTCAGACAAGAAATCGCATGGTATAAGATTTACATTTTTTATTAGCCTCAACAAAATTAAGAGAATTGCTTTTTCCATTAACTTTTTTTGCAACTATTCATTTACAGAAACAATATCTCAAGGTTGTATATGTAATACTATTTCTGAATCTTTTACTCAATACACACTATTACTTTCTGTCAGAACTCCAAAAAAACACATACCACTATGACCATTGTAACTATCTCACATAATGTACAAGGATTTAATTCTCCAAATAAAAGGAAAAAAGCTTTTCTGCAATATAAAAAATTAAACGCAAAAATAATCCTTTTGCAGGAAACTCACTTTATGAAAGACAATCATCCAAACTTCTTTCATAAAGCTTACAATCAATCATTCTACACTCTATCTTCCTCTAAAACCAAAGGGGTAGCTATCTTTATTCACCATTCTTTACCACTTGATGTCCAACAAGTCTACAAGGACCCTGACAGTAGATTTGTTATACTCAAGGGTTTCCTCTCGGGTAGAGAACTAACAATAGCTAATGTTTATGCACCAAATGATACTCAAACTACATTCTTCACTCATTTTTTCAACACCCTACAACGCTATCATTCGCCACACATTATAATAGGTGGAGACTTTAATTCAGTTGCTCAACCTAATTTAGATCGTAGCAGACAAAATATAAATTCTAGAACTTTCTCAAAAACAACATCTAAACACATAAACGATCTACAACTTATTGATTCATGGAGAGCATTAAACGTGGGCGCACGTGAATACACTTTTTATTCTCACCCACACGATTCATATTCTCGTTTAGACTACATCTTATGTACCCCAATAATTTTATCTAACGCACGTGAAGCACTCATCCTCCCATGTACATGGTCAGACCATCAGATAACCACTCTTAACACACATTTTGTAGGTCTTACCTCAACACCTTACTCATGGAGACTCAACGAATCTTTACTAACAGAACCTACCCACCAATTAGAAATAACCTCTGCAATTAAAGACTATTTCACACTAAACAACACACCAGACATATCCCCTACTACTTTGTGGCTAGCTCACAAAGCGGTTTTAAGAGGTCGTCTTATTAAAATGGCAGCTCAAGCCAACAAAGAAAAATGGGCAAAAATACACTCCCTCACACTAGATCTCCAGAAACTTTATAGAGATCACACTAATACACATGATCCAAATGTCTTTAATATAATATCCCAAAAACGCCATGAACTTGATTCTATACTTACTTTTAAAGCAGAGAAGGCCCTCCGTTGGTCTAAAGCTAAATTTTTCCTCTCAAGTAACTCCTACTCAACAATGTTTGCCCGAAAATTAAATAATTCTATTAAACCCACCCATGTTTACAAGCTAAAAAATAACACTAATCAATTAGTCACCCACCCACAAGACGTTCTAACAATCTTTTCAAAATTTTACTCAGATCTTTTATCCAAACCTTCTTCACCAATCCCCCCCTCATCAATATCATGGTTGGATAATATTTCAGCTCCTTCATTATCCCCTACACAGTCAGACCTCTTGAATGCACCCTGCACAGATGAGGAAATTCTACATATCATTAAATCCCTTAAAAGAGGTTCTGCCCCCGGTCCAGACGGATTTTCCTCTTTTTATTATAAACAATTCCATCAACTCCTAATCCCTCATCTCACCACTTTATTTAATAAAATTCTAAAGGGTGACCATTTCCCAGAAGAAATGCTATTAGCTAATATGTCCTTAATCCCGAAACCGAATAAAGATCACACATTACCCCAAAATTACAGACCAATCTCCGTTATCAACAACGACCTCAAGATCTTTAGCAGACTTTTAGCAAATAGATTAGCAACAATAATCCCCTCCTTAATATCCCCTTTCCAATCAGGTTTTATCCCAGGTAGGCAAATTACAGATAACATTAGACTAGTCACAAACATAATTCAAGACGCCAATATCAAATCAAACCCTGTACTTCTTTTAAGTCTAGACATTAACAAAGCTTTCGATAGCGTAACCTGGAATTATTTAGATCTTGTTTTACAAAAATATGGTTTTAATGGAGCATTCATACACGCTTTTCATGCACTCTACCATAATCCGGCCACTAGGATAAGATTACCCGGTTGTAATTCCGATTTTTTTAAGATAGGAAAAGGAACGAGACAAGGATGCCCCCTTTCTCCCCTTCTATTCGCCCTTGCTATAGAACCATTAGCTACTGCTATTTTACACAACCCAGATATTAAAGGTTACACAGCAAATAATCACACATATAAACTCAGTATGTATGCTGATGATATGATCCTGTTTTTAACACAACCTAACATAACCTTGCCAAATCTATTACAAACACTAAAAATCTTTTCGTCCCTTTCTGGATTATCAGTAAATGTCTCAAAATCATTAGGTATGCCAATTAATATTCCAACATCTCAATTTGACAACATTCGCTCTTCATTCAAATTCTTATACACAACTGAGTCTCTCCCATATTTAGGTATACATCTCACCCCAGATATTAATAATCTAGTCAACAAAAACTTTCTCCCCATGTTTCAAAGATTAAGATCTACAATGAAACTATGGACTTCCTTCAATATTTCTTTTTTAGGTAGAATAACAGCTATAAAAATGTCCCTCCTACCTAAATTACTTTATCTATTTCGTGCTCTTCCAACCAGACTTAATAAAGCATTGATCTCCAAATTCCAATCGGATGTTAATAAATTTATTTGGTCAAATTCTCACCCAAGAATTGCTAAATTAGTACTATATAAATCACAGAAGGAAGGTGGCCTTGGACTCCCAGATTTTTGGCTATACTACCTCGCAGCCAGATGGTCACAATTAGCCCAATGGCACATACAAAACCCCAATATCCCCTGGGTTAAATTCGAAATTGAATCAATTCACCCTTACTCCTTAGCAGGATTACTCTGGAGTCATAAAATACCTATACCCAAATTAGCCAACCTTAATCTTGTAGTTGCCAATTCTTACCAACTCTGGAAATTACATAATCAAAAATTCAATATGACATCAACCACACCCCCATTAGCTTCCTTTATTGGTGATCCCAAATTCCTATCACTACATCAAGACACAGATCAATACACATGGTGGATTGACAATAATCTAATCACACTCAAAACACTTTTTGAAGACACTTCCTTCATATCCTTTGCAACATTAAAAGTAAAACATAAGATCCCCAATAATGAACTTAGAAGATACCTTCAAATTAGACACTTTTACAACACCTATTTTCCACTTTCATCGAATTTATCTCACACATTTTTTGAAAAAATTTGTATCAATTCCCCAAGAGCCTCTGGCTTAATCTCAGAAATATACTCAAATCTGATGTACACTAATAGTCCAGATAAACACCAATACATGCTTAAATGGGAACAAGAATGCGATATCACCCTTTCAGCTGAAAACTGGTCAGATTGCATCTCCAATCTTCTCAAATGCACGAGATCTATCACAATTAGAGAAACAGCAATTAAACTCTTCACACGATGGTATTATACCCCCTCAAAACTTCATTCCATTTTCCCATCGGTTCCTCATACTTGCTTTAGAGGTTGCATAGACACAGGTTCATTTTCACACATTTTCTGGCATTGTGACAAAGTCTCCCAGATATGGAAACTTCTTGAAGGTTTCGCATCCATTATATCAGGGAATAAGATCAACCTCACCATTTTAAATTGCCTTCTATTCACACCGATCATAGGTCTAAACAATTTTCATATAAGATTGATACACACTATATGTGTTGCCATACATTGGCTCATCGCATACCATTGGAAATCTCCTACACTACCCTTATCTCAACTTAAAACAAGGATTAACAATATCCTCCTTATGGAAAAAATATTCCATACTCTAAATAACTCACAACACATTTTCAAAAAAAAATGGAATCCTTGGTTCACTCATTCAAATAATCTTACAAATATGGAATAACTTTTTATCTACCTCCTACCTTTCTCAAATAAAAGCTTATAGTGGTATTACCAGATCACACAACCATTGTATGCAAAATTACTATTCTATTTCTTCTGTACTGATGTTTATTTATAGATGCTGAACCTTTGATAATCAACATTTTGTACTGTACCGTATTTCTACCTGTTTTATACTCAATAAAAAAGTTTGTAAACAAAAAAAAAAGATCAGCAACATTCTCTGTGAGATCCGAATGAAGGACTTCAGCTGCTGAGACAAAATATAAGCAAGTGAGTAACACACTCCCAAACCAAATCCCATAGGGAGAGAGTCCAACTTAGGGGCTTGATAAAATATAAGAAAACATTTAGGCAAAAGTTTTCTAGTTTCTTACTCTACTTTGTCCGCTACATTGTAGACAGTAGGGGGTGTAAAAATAAAACCTCAAAACTTCTATTAAGGACTCTTAATAGACAATTCTACATAAAATGGAAGACGTACAAAAGACAAAATATGACTTTAACATGACTAAATTAAAGAAATCTCTGAGTTTGATTTGTTTCCGTCTTGTGATCACAGTCTAGGGTACTTTTTGATTAAATTACTTTAATTGTAAGGGATATATATATTTGAAAAGTAGTTTAGCCATGTTGAAGTCATATTTTGTCTTTTGTACGTCTTCCATTTTATGTAGAATTGTCTGTGTTTACATATGCTCATAAGTCAGCATGCTCACAATTAAGCTTGAAGGCCATTCTGGCCACAGGAGTGTACAGCCAGTACTCTGTAAATATGTCTTATCAATCATTTGTTTTTCACAATGAAAAGTCATTTGGTAATGAAAAAGTTGCTCAGCTATTATTTTCTCCACAATGGAGTTTTTTGCCTCTTTGGCCAGGACTACCTCTACCTAAGCGTGTGGAGGTTCCAGGTTAAAGGTTATAGCAGGTATGGTTAGTGATCAAAATATTGATCAAAAGAGGGGAGACTGTAATGGAAATTTGTAAGTTCTGTATATAATTGTATTGTATTTTGTATACTCTGGGATGGATGTTCAGCTTTTGGTAACACCTTTGGTAACAGGTAAAACAAGAAGTGGTATGTTATAAAAACAACTGTGGAGAACCCTGGCTCTATCCCATGCTCATTTACTAAGGCATCCATAACTGCTTGTGACTGATGACACGGTCCATGTGTCAAGCTGGAGGGAAAAGAGTGGCTGGCAGACATAAATGATCACCTTTTCCAAAGTCCTATTTCATAAGAAGTTGCCCCCTGTGGACCACTTGTTCTTCTCGTTCTGGGGTCCTTAAAGTTGAATTATTAATCCCAGCTATACTGGGCCAGAACTAGGGTGGAATCTGTGAGTTGCACAGACCCATCAAGTGTCCGGGGCTGTAAATGCAGCATCCTTAGTCACCTGGTCTGCTTCCATGTGTGAAAGTTAATATGGCTACCTCAGCAAGAACCTGGAAGGCTGAAAACAGCCGATCAAATTAACTTGGCATGCTTTATTGGTTTACCTGCCGAAGTAAAAACAAACTTCTGGCCCTTTAAATGGAACCAAAAGCTCTCTATATCTCGACTATCTATATAAATATACACTATTTTTACAGCTCACAGGCTTTGCTAAAACATGGAGCTCTGTTTCTTGAGCTGGGGAAAAAGGATCCAATGACTTTGAATACAGAGTATCCTTCTGGGTGATAAACTGCATACTCAAATCTACAAAAAATTAAATATCTGGGTCTTCAGGGAGTGTGTCCTGCACTGGGCTCACAGCAGCTGATTCCTTCACCATCAATTTAACCACTTGACGACCGCCTCATGCCGATGTACGTCGGCAAAGTGGCACGGACAGGCAAAATCACGTACAGGGTACGTGATTTGCCTTCCGCGGGTGGGGGGTCCGATCGAACCCCCCCCCGGTGCCCGAGGCGGTCGTCTTTTGTCCAGCGGCGATCGGTGGTGAGGGGGAGACCATCCGTTCGTGGCCCCCCCCTCGCGATCGCCGCCGGCCAATCGAATCATTCCTTTGCTGCTGTATGCTAAACAGCAGCAAAGGAAATGATGTCATCTCTCCTCGGCTCGGTAATTTCCGTTCCGGCCCGAGGAGAGAAGACATCAATGTGAGTGCACCAACACACACACACACAGTAGAACATGCCAGGCACACAAAACACCCCGATCCCCCCCCCGATCGCCCCCCGATCCCCCCCCAATCACCCCCCCCCCCCCTGTCACAAACTGACACCAGCAGTTTTTTTTTTTTTCCTGATTACTGCATAGTGTCAGTTTGTGACAGTTACAGTGTTGGGACAGTGAGTATTACCCCCCTTTAGGTCTAGGGTACCCCCCTAACCCCCCTAATAAAGTTTTAACCCCTTGATCACCCCCTGTCACCAGTGTTGCTAAGCGATCATTTTTCTGATCGCTGTATTAGTGTCGCTGGTGACGCTAGTTAGTGAGGTAAATATTTAGGTTCGCCGTCAGCGTTTTATAGCGTCAGGGACCCCCATATACTACCTAATAAATGTTTTAACCCCTTGATTGCCCCCTAGTTAACCCTTTCACCACTGATCACCGTATAACCGTTACGGTTGACGCTGGTTAGTTCGTTTATTTTTTATAGTGTCAGGGCACCCGCCGTTTATTACCGAATAAAGGTTTAGCCCCCCGATCGCCCGGCGGTGATATGCGTCGCCCCAGGCAGCGTCAGATTAGCGCCAGTACCGCTAACACCCACGCACGCAGCATACGCCTCCCTTAGTGGTATAGTATCTGTACGGATCAATATCTGATCCGATCAGATCTATACTAGCGTCCCCAGCAGTTTAGGGTTCCCAAAAACGCAGTGTTAGCGGGATCAGCCCAGATACCCGCTAGCACCTGCGTTTTGCCCCTCCGCCTGGCCCAGCCCAGCCCACCCAAGTGCAGTATCGATCGATCACTGTCACTTACAAAACACTAAACGCATAACTGCAGCGTTCGCAGAGTCAGGCCTGATCCCTGCGATCGCTAACAGTTTTTTTGGTAGCATTTTGGTGAACTGGCAAGCACCAGCCCCAGGCGTCAGGTTAGCGCCAGTACCGCTAACACCCACGCACGCAGCATACGCCTCCCTTAGTGGTATAGTATCTGAACGGATCAATATCTGATCCGATCAGATCTATACTAGCGTCCCCAGCAGTTTAGGGTTCCCAAAAACGCAGTGTTAGCGGAATCAGCCCAGATACCTGCTAGCACCTGCGTTTTGCCCCTCCGCCCAGCCCAGCCCACCCAAGTGCAGTATCGATCGATCACTGACACTTACAAAACACTAAACGCATAACTGCAGCGTTCGCAGAGTCAGGCCTGATCCCTGCGATCGCTAACAGTTTTTTTTGTAGCGTTTTGGTGAACTGGCAAGCACCAGCCCCAGGCAGCGTCAGGTTAGCGCCAGTACCGCTAACACCCACGCACGCACCGTACACCTCCCTTAGTGGTATAGTATCTGATCGCATCAATATCTGATCCGATCAGATCTATACTAGCGTCACCAGCAGTTTAGGGTTCCCAAAAACGCAGTGTTAGCGGGATCAGCCCAGATACCTGCTAGCACCTGCGTTTTGCCCCTCCGCCCGGCCCAGCCCTCCCAAGTGCAGTATCGATCGATCACTGTCACTTACAAAACACTAAACGCATAACTGCAGCGTTCGCAGAGTCAGGCCTGATCCCTGCGATCGCTAACAGTTTTTTGGTAGCGTTTTGGTGAACTGGCAAGCGCCAGCGGCCTAGTACACCCCGGTCGTAGTCAAACCAGCACTGCAGTAACACTTGGTGACGTGGCGAGTCCCATAAGTGCAGTTGAAGCTGGTGAGGTGGCAAGCACAAGTAGTGTCCCGCTGCCACCAAAAAGACAAACACAGGCCCGTCGTGCCCATAGTGCCCTTCCTGCTGCATTCGCCAATCCTAATTGGGAACCCACCGCTTCTGCAGCGCCCATACTTACCCCCCATTCACATCCCCAACCAAATGCAGTCGGCTGCATGAGAGGCATTTTTATGTCCTCCCGAGTACCCCTACCCAACGAACCCCCCAAAAAAGATGTTGTGTCTGCAGCAAGCGCGGATATAGGCGTGACACCCGCTATTATTGTCCCTCCTGTCCTGACAATCCTGGTCTTTGCATTGGTGAATGTTTTGAACGCTACCATTCACTAGTTGAGTATTAGCGTAGGGTACAGCATTGCACAGACTAGGCGCCATTTCACAGGGTCTCCCAAGATGCCATCGCATTTTGAGAGACCTGAACCTGGAACCGGTTACAGTTATAAAAGTTAGTTACAAAAAAAAAGTGTAAAAAAAAAAAATTATATGAAATAAAAAAAAATAGTTGTTGTTTTATTGTTCTCTCTCTCTCTATTCTCTCTCTCTATTGTTCTGCTCTTTTTTACTGTATTCTATTCTGCAATGTTTTATTGTTATTGTTATTGTTATTATGTTTTATCATGTTTGTTTTTCAGGTGTGTAATTATTTACACTTTACTGTGCTTTATTGTTAACCATTGTTAACCATTTTTTTGTCTTCAGGTACGCCATTCACGACTTTGAGTGGTTATACCAGAATGATGCCTGCAGGTTTAGGTATCATCTTGGTATCATTCTTTTCAGCCAGCGGTCGGCTTTCATGTAAAAGCAATCCTAGCGGCTAATTAGCCTCTAGACTGCTTTTACAAGCCGTGGGAGGGAATGCCCCCCCCCCCACCGTCTTCTGTGTTTTTCTCTGGCTCTCCTGTCTCAACAGGGAACCTGAGAATGCAGCCGGTGATTCAGCCAGCTGACCATAGAGCTGATCAGAGACTAGAGTGGCTCCAAACATC
The DNA here is from genome assembly GCA_037952925.1 of Lithobates clamitans. Taxonomy (NCBI): domain Eukaryota; kingdom Metazoa; phylum Chordata; class Amphibia; order Anura; family Ranidae; genus Lithobates; species Lithobates clamitans. The sequence goes on along the minus strand of JBBGZY010000214.1, from coordinate 6,447,316 downwards.
TCTATGGCCTAAGAAACCGGAAGCTACGAGTATTTCATGACTTAGATTTCGCCGGATGTAAATAGCGCCATTGGGAAATTGGGGAAGCATTTTATCACACCGATCTTGGTGTGGTCAGATGCTTTGAGGGCAGAGGAGAGATCTAGGGTCTAATAGACCACAATTTTTTCAAAAAAGAGTACCTGTCACTACCTATTGCTATCATAGGGGATATTTACATTCCCCGAGATAACAATAAAAATGATTAAAAAAAAAAATATGAAAGGAACAGTTTAAAAGTAAGATTAAAAAAGCAAAAAAATAATAAAGAAGAAAAAAAAAAAAAAAAAAAACCAACCCTGTCGCCCCCTGCTCTCGCGCTAAGGCGAACGCAAGCGGCGGTCTGTCGTCAAACGTAAACAGCAATTGCACCATGCATGTGAGGTATCACCGCGAAGGCCAGATCGAGTGCAGTAATTTTTCCAGTAGACCTCCTCTGTAAATCTAAAGTGGTAACCTGTAAAGGCTTTTGAAGGCTTTTAAACATGTATTTATTTTGTTGCCACTGCACGTTTGTGCGCAATTTTAAAGCATGTCATGTTTGGTATCCATGTACTCGGCCTAAGATCATCTTTTTTATTTCATCAAACATTTGGGCAATATAGCGTGTTTTAGTGCATTAAAATTTAAAAAAGTGTGTTTTTTCCCCAAAAAATGCGTTTGAAAAATCGCTGCGCAATTACTGTGTGAAAAAAAAAAATGAAACACCCACCATTTTAATCTGTAGGGCATTTGCTTTAAAAAAATATATAATGTTTGGGGGTTCAAAGTATTTTTTTTGCAAAAAAAAAAAACTTTTTCATGTAAACAATAAGTGTCAGAAAGGGCTTTGTCTTCAAGTGGTTAGAAGAGTGGGTGATGTGTGACATAAGCTTTTAAATGTTGTGCATAAAATGCCAGGACAGTTCAAACCCCCCCCAAATGACCCCATTTTGGAAAGTAGACACCCCAAGCTATTTGCTGAGAGGCATGTCGAGTCCATGGAATATTTTATATTGCGACACAAGTTGCGGGAAAGAGACAAATTTTTTTTTGCACAAAGTTGTCACTAAATGATATATTGCTCAAACATGCCATGGGAATATGTGAAATTACACCCCAAAATACATTCTGCTGCTTCTCCTGAGTACGGGGATACCACATGTGTGAGACTTTTTGGGAGCCTAGCCGCGTACGGGACCCCGAAAACCAAGCACCGCCTTCAGGCTTTCTAAGGGCGTGAATTTTTGATTTCACTCTTCACTGCCTATCACAGTTTCGGAGGCCATGGAATGCCCAGGTGGCACAAAACCCCCCCAAATGACCCCATTTTGGAAAGTAGACACCCCAAGCTATTTGCTGAGAGGTATAGTGAGTATTTTGCAGACCTCACTTTTTGTCACAAAGTTTTGAAAATTGAAAAAAGAAAAAAAAAAATGTTTTTTCTTGTCTTTCTTCATTTTCAAAAACAAATGAGAGCTGCAAAATACTCACCATGCCTTTCAGCAAATAGCTTGGGGTGTCTACTTTCCAAAATGGGGTCATTTGGGGGGGTTTTGTGCCACCTGGGCATTCCATGGCTTCCGAAACTGTGATAGGCAGTAAAGAGTGAAATCAAAAATTTTCACCCTTAGAAATCCTGAAGGCAGTGATTGGTTTTCGGGGTCCTGTACGCGGCTAGGCTCCCAAAAAGTCCCACACATGTGGTATCCCCATACTCAGGAGAAGCAGCTAAATGTATTTTGGGGTGCAATTCCACATATGCCCATGGCCTGTGTGAGCAATATATCATTTAGTGACAACTTTATGAAAAAAAAAAAAAAAAAAGTGTCACTTTCCCGCAACTTGTGTCAAAATATAAAATATTCCATGGACTCAATATGCCTCTCAGCAAATAGCTTGGGGTGTCTACTTTCCAAAATGGGGTCATTTTGGGGGGTTTTGTGCCACCTGGGCATTCCATGGCCTCCGAAACTGTGATAGGCAGTGAAGAGTGAAAGCAAAAATTTACACCCTTAGAAATCCTGAAGGCGGTGATTGGTTTTCGGGGCCCCGTACGCGGCTAGGCTCCCAAAAAGTCCCACACATGTGGTATCCCCGTACTCAGGAGAAGCAGCTAAATGTATTTTGGGGTGCAATTCCACATAGGCCCATGGCCTGTGTGAGCAATATATCATTTAGTGACGACTTGGGACAAAAAAAATAAGTATTCAATGGGTTCAACATGCCTCTCAGCAATTTCCTTGGGGTGTCTACTTTCCAAAATGGGGTCATTTGGGGGGGTTTTGTACTGCCCTGCCATTTTAGCACCTCAAGAAATGACATAGGCAGTCATAAACTAAAAGCTGTGTAAATTCCAGAAAATGTACCCTAGTTTGTAGACGCTATAACTTTTGCGCAAACCAATAAATATACGCTTATTGACATTTTTTTTACCAAAGACATGTGGCCGAATACATTTTGGCCTAAATGTATGACTAAAATTTAGTTTTTTGGATTTTTTTTATAACAAAAAGTAGAAAATATCATTTTTTTTCAAAATTTTCGGTCTTTTTCCGTTTATAGCGCAAAAAATAAAAACCGCAGAGGTGATCAAATACCATCAAAAGAAAGCTCTATTTGTGGGAAGAAAAGGACGCAAATTTTGTTTGGGTACAGCATTGCATGACCGCGCAATTAGCAGTTAAAGCGACGCAGTGCCAAATTGGAAAAAGACCTCTGGTCCTTAGGCAGCATAATGGTCCGGGGCTCAAGTGGTTAACACACGTGTCTTTTCCTTTCTTTTGAATAAATGTACGCATTTTTCATTGTTAGATTTGTACATAAACAAACTCATATTTTAAACCTTTCATTAAACAAACATTTAGTTAGCTGTATATTTGCTGCACAGAATGTCGGACCATTAAAATTTAAATGTTTGACCAAAACAATATCTAACTTTGTCTAATAGCACCTTTGCATAAAAGCTGCAGCTCTGATATATCGGGGTGAACCCTTCATTACTGGGTCCAGCTCGCATAAATATATTACAATGGCTTGTTTTCTATCACGCTATTTGTGTAAGAACTCCAGTTTCATGTTTCAAAAGACAACTTTTTCCTGGCAATATTATAACAAATGATAACAATACCCTGCGGTCATGCAGAGATGCCCATAAATCCAAAATATTCTTTTTCTCATACCACTGTACTTACAAGAAAAAGGGGCACATCATTTCACAATCCACACATTCTGCTTTGGATTTCAAAAATAAAAATAAATAAAAACAAAAGGACCAAGAATCTGTATGATGGACCAGAAAGCATCAAAAACTATAAAACAACTGGCTGCAGGCGGCATCTATCCTAACAGGGTGTGTGGACTTGATGTGATGGGTCTGTTATATTTAAATTTTATTTGTTATTACTCTCACATCATGGACCGCACATCAAGTTATTATCAAAAACCTTAAAATTTCATTTTTGTAGAAGAACTTCTTATGTATTCCATCCATCTTGGCTTTGTTAAATATTATGTCAGCTTTATTCAAAATAACAACCTTATCTTAATCTTTTTTTTCTCTCAATAAGGGCTTATTGTATAAATGTAAAATTACAAAATTGTTATCTTAATCTAAACTAATCTCATTCATTACAAATTTCCCCATTAACCTGGACTTCATTTCCAACCAAAGGTTGTCTAAACCAGTTTCAATATATCTATATTATTAATAAAATTGTTAAACTCATATTAGAAATTAATACTCATTATTACTTAATTTTACTTAATTTCCCTTTTTTAAATGCACTGTTTCCACTATCAAAGGATATTCAATTTGTGTAATACACGGTTAAATGTAACCTTCATTTTACCATGTTTGAAAACAGATTTAAAATAATTGTGATCACATTGTTTACCATTAGATTCGTTAACCCAACACATGTTTTGTCTAAGAAACTGGAATTGGCATGGTGTCCTTCCAGCTTATCACTGACCTCTCAGGGACATTCTTTCATGAGAGCACAAAGGAGGGGGTCACATCTGCGTACATGACACACACAAGCAATAGAACTAAAGGTCCCAGCATTCGCACACACATACACCAATATCTCTCTCACTTTCTTTTAACTTTCATTAATATTTTCCTGTCTAAATTCTACTTTCTTTATTTTGTTCAGATATCTTTTATATCTAGCTTCTATGATCAGATGGGCAGCCAGAGTGCTCATCCCATCTTCCCTCTCTGACAACATATAAAGTATTCTGTTTTACCTCTCAGTTCTCTGTTTCTGATTTTTACTAGTTGTAGTGCCTGACCCAAAATTCATCCCACAACTTAACATGAAAATGTCCCTTTCTGTCTAGTGTTAATGTCACCCTTGATCCATCCTGCTCACATAGATAGCTGTTTCTCTAGCTGTTTACTCTGTATGATTCTTAGTCCCTGTGGACCTTGGTAACCCAGTTACCCATTGTGGATCCCTGTCCACTTTAACCATTAATCTAGGTGCTCAGTATAGGCGGAACCGCACCTTTGGTTCATATATAGCGCTCCTCTTGCGCTGGGCATTTTTGAGGGTCTCTTACCCTTCATTCCCTTACTTAATTCAATGCCCATAATGACTGGCCAGTCTTCTCTCTTCTCTACGTGTGCCTATACCCTCTTGCCTCTAAACTACTTTATCTAGCAGATGTACTACATATACCTGTGAACAGCACTATTCTTCCCTTTCTTATCTATAACACTCCGATGGACAGTAGACAGGGACAACATAACATATAACCACCAATCAATACAGTTCGATTAAGGGGAGTAAAATAGGTACCCTTTGTCCCGAAAATGCCTTACCGATCAAGGAAGTCTGATAACTCAAATGTAAGCAAAAGGCTTACCTCAGCCGGCTGATTATCAGAAATTCCCGGATCGTCTCAAGCTCCTCATTTCGGATACTCAGGGTCACCTGGAATCCCCTCCTAAGGCAAAGCTTGCCATGCTGACTCGGTTAAATTGATGATAGGCAACTCCTATCCTCATATTGATTAGTGGTTCCAAATTAATAATAACTACTGCAGTAGGGAACAGACACAAAAGATACGCTCAGCATCTTTCCAAATTACTGTTCTGCTTTATTATGACGTAATTGAAGGTTTTTATGCACATGATTACGTAGGTATCACATTAATATTACAATTGTAGGTTTATCTTAACAAGGGGCGTTACATAGGCAGGCTTATTCTAATCAGGACTCGAAAGAATGTAAACATTTACTGAAAACATTATTAGTGCTGTTGCACAGTGAGGGCAATGTGCAATACATACAAAATACAATACAATTATATACAGAACTTACAAATTTCCATTACACCAGTGTGCGGCGTCTTTTCAGTGTGTGCCTGGAGAGGTCTGGAAGTAGTTATACTTCAGTAAACTGTGTATACTGTGGACGTTGTCAGGTCTGCCTGCTGCCTGCAGGATCTGTTCCTTCACGTGGTAGAAGTGGAATCTCAATAATATGTCTCTAGGAGTTTCTTCTGGAAGGAAAGACGGTTTAGGGATACTATGGATTCTGTCCACTATGAGATCCTGTGTTGTCAGTGCAAGTACCAGAGTGGAGAATAATGTGTGGGCATATTGTAGGAGCTGGGTAGCTGAAACAGACTCTGGGACACCCCTCAGCTTAACCGCTTCAGCCCAGGAAGATTTTACCCCCTTCCTGATCGGAGCACTTTTTGCTATTCGACACTGCTTCGCTTTAACTGACAATTGCGCAGTTGTGCGACGTTGCACCCAAACAAAATTGATGTCCTTTTTTTACCACAAATAGAGCTTTATTTTGGTGGTATTTGATCACGCCTGCGGTTTTTATTTTTTGCGCTATAAACAAAAAAAGAGCGATAATTTAAAAAAAAACTCAATGATTTTTACTTTTTGCTATAATAAATATCTCCCAAAAATATACAAAAAAACTATTTTTTCCTCAGTTTAGGCCAATATGTATTCTTCTACATATTTTTGGTAAAAAAAATTGCAATAAGAGTATATTGATTGGTTTGCGCAAAAGTTATACCGCCCACAAAAGAGGGGATAGTTTTATGGCATTTTTATTTATTTATTTATTTTTTACTAGTAATGGCGGCAATCTGCAATTTTTATCAGGACTGTGACATTATGGCGGACACATCGGAGAATTCTGAAACATTTTTGGGACCATTGTCATTTATAGAGCGACCAGTGCTATAAAAATGCATTGATTACTGTAAAAATGTCACTGGCAGGGAAGGGATTAACACTAGGGGGCGATAAAGGTGTTAATTGTGTTCCCTGTGTGTGTTCTAACTGAAGGGTGGAGGTGACTGTGTAGGGGAAGAGAGAGATCAGTGCTTATACTCTGTATGAACAGACGATCTGTCTCTTCTCCCCTCAGAGAATCGGAAACTGTGTGTTTACACACACAGATGCCGGTTCTCTGTGTGTCAGCGATGATCGAGAGAGCCCGTTGGTAATCGTAACCGGCGGGCACTCGCATCGGCTCGGAGGGTGAGCTGCAGGCGCGCACGCGCCCCTAGTGGCCACAGGGAGAAGCAGCATAACATTTTTACAACTGCGGCGACTGGTTGGTTAATGTTGTTCCTTCTGGATCTGTCCTCTAGGTCTGTGACCTTATCTTTAAACCATGTTATATCCTCTCCCTGGGCTGCGTGTGCATCCACCAGTGTGTTGTATGAGGAAGTGTAGTCATCCATCTTTTGTTCGACCTGATCTACTCTGATCACAATAGCTTGGACCTCCTTTTGGCATTGGTTAATCCCTTTAACCATATCAGCTCGGTGTGAGGATCTGAGGGACAGTAACATCTCTTTGAGCATGGTATCTGATATGGGTCAGTCAGGCATTGGGACTGTGTGGTATGAATTCCCTGTGGCCCTCTTACCTCTATGTCAGGGTCGCCATGCAGCCTGACTGGGGAGTCCATCCTCAGTTTGGATTTTGCCGGGCTTCTGGTAGAAGTGCTTGATGTGCCAGAGGAGGACCTGTTATGTAGGTGGGCTTCTGTGGGCGCTTTTTGGGACCCTCCGTGACCGTTATCGTATACTGATAATGGCCACGTATACTTTGTCCTCCAGCCATTGTGTGTGGGCGCTGCTGCCATTTTGTTTTAGCCCACAGGATGCCGCCACAAAGAAACTGGACATCTTGTGCGGTTGTGGTGGGTTCTACCGTTGTCTTGTCATCCCTGAGCTGTCAGGCAGGCTGATGTGTTTGTGCCTGTGAATGAGACCGGTGGGCTCAGATGTTGATGAATACTCTCCGACGGCCGAGCAGAGCTCAGGTGTCCATCTTGGAGCTCGGTGGCCACGACCCTCTCAATTTTATATCTTCATATAATTTCTATTCCTTTCCATTTCCCATTTCTCTTTCCCACAGAGACATTTTTCTTGAAAACACTTGATTTCTCTAACAAAATAATCCCCAAGTTTTGTGATATCTTACCTGTTTACTGCATTACTATGTCCTTACCTTATTGTGCCACTTCTACTACGATGTCACAGGAATATAAATTTTGTATTATGCCTCGTAAACCTTGTATTCTGTCTTAAAAAACTGTCAATTTACTGTAATACTGTATATTCTACACTAAATTTAAATCATTATTGTTTTATGTGAAATATTTGTGTGTTAGTTTTGTGGGATGTGGTAAACTATAATATCATAAGTAACCATTTTGTTCCATTTTAAACCCTCTCAATATCATACAGCGTGAACCATGAAGAGTACAGAAGCATCTTGGTGATGATCTTAGTTGTCAATATGATTAACAAGGACCCCAATCTTCTGCCAAATATTACCCTGGGCTATCATATATTTGATACTTGTTCTGATCCAAAGAATATTTTGGGATATGCCACAAAGATATTGTCTGGAGAAAAGGAAGCTCATAACTATTACTGTAAGGGACATGAAGAAGTGGCTGGTTTTATTGGTAATAGTAATTTCCATTCAAATCTTGCGCTGGCTCAGTTACTTAGTCTGTATCGGTATACACAGGTAAGTGATCACTGCAATATATTATGTATGTAATATGGTGTGTACAATAGATGGCTCAGAACAGTCTAAGTGGAATTATTTCAGCCTTAATTTTATAGAATGAGTGCAGATCAGAATTAACAGAAATTTAAATAATTTAGGAGCACAAAATATTGTAACTTGGGGACATTATTCAGTGATCATAATCCTCAGTCCACCCAGTCCCACCACTTTAACTAACAGTTTAAATTTATCTTTAAGTAGTTGCTTTTAAACTTGTCAGAACTCTATGTATCTGGACATCTGCCAACATTACTGTATTGTATGTGATGGATCTGTACAGGAAATCATTTACCTCAGTAGAGTAGTCAGTGACTTCCTTCACAATTAAGCATCCTCACCAGGTGCCATCATTACTTCCAATTTGGAATCTCACAATCCATAGTTGGCGGCTTTAAACAAAGTTCATCCCACGCTGTAATTTCCTTGCAGCCTACATATAGGGAAGGGGGGAGCAGAAGCAAGGGGATCACAGATCCAAGAAGATAATGCAAAAGCCAGCACATCAATGTATTTGTGTAAAAATCTTGGTTTCCTGAGGCATAGCACCAATGACATTTTGTGGCAGCACAGGAACCTGTCGTGCTTATGAGGATAATTTTCCTGCACAGTATTTATGATTGAGTAATTTTTAAATGATAATATTTTTAAGATACAGGATCAATCAATATGACCACAGTCTAAAAATATGAAATGTATTCACCAGACATGTAATCATACAAAATAGTTATATATATATATATACATATATATATATATATATATATATGTTGACAAAAACAAACGCTACATAAAATGTAATCACTGATCGTACTACACAAAAATTAAGAGTCACAATTGAAACACCCGCAAATGGGAGTGTTGTACCTTTTGAAATGACACAGCAATGATACACTTCCCATACATATAACCATACAAAATAGTTATATAAAGATTGGTTGACAAAACAAATGTTACAAAAAAAATTAAAATAGGAACTGTACTACATAAAAGCTTGAATATCAATTGAAACACCCGCTAATGGGAGTGTTGTACCTTTGAAATGACACAGCAATGATAAACTTCCCTGTAGAATCAATAACCTTGTAAAATGACAATAAGACAAAATGTCTATGTTTCACAAATTCAACCATTACTATACTGCAGGTAAGTAAGTGGTTAACAACGTGAAATAAAATTAGACGTTTGTTATGTTAATATAGTGGAAACTATGCAAATGAAAAATATTGAAAATTGAATCTTTAGAAAAAAATCTACATGGCGGCTACTGATTCGAGAGAATAATTATCAATTGTATAATACTCATTGGATCAATATTTAAGGGAACACAAATGAATATAAGGTAACAATGAACACAACATAATAACCCGTTCCAAAATGGCTACTGGTCTGAATTGCTGGTTACCAGAGTTTTTAGAATTGCTGTCGTGGCTTTCAAGATGGCTACTTTTTTTCTTCCATAGATTTTTATTGAATTTTACAAATGATACACAAATGATACACAAGAATACAATGTGCACATTGTATAGTGGTAAACAGTAATTCACTTAGATGTAGACATATAATCAGATTATCTGGTTATCGTTATATCATAGATCAAGGAACTGTCTTAGTCTCAACCGTGTTAACTGAGGTTAATTGTTGCATGAGTGGCACTCACCCAGGAACCCCATTGGGAACTCTTTGTTGCCTGGGGGAGTGGCACTCCATGTGGACAGTCTCTACAAAAAAAAGAACAAAGGGAAAAATATGCAGAACTGAAAGCAGTATCAATATTAAGTAATATTATCAAGTAAGTATTCTAACAATATTTTGCTTATCAAGAGAAACAAATAGGAGAGCATCAGGTTATTAGCTATTAAAGAAATGATGCAACCCCAGGCCACAGCTCCCATGGCTCCCATTTTTTTCTTTCATTGTGAAGGAGGCCTGTACTAGAGGCCATGATCAGTTCAAATCTATAGTGGAGATTCACCGTATCTAAAGTGTGTTCAACGGAAGGGGGTGTATCTGTTTTCCATAACCTCGCAATACATAATCTTGCAGCCAATAAGATATGAGTCACTATATGTCTGAATGGAGGCGGCACTGATTCAATGGTGAGGTTTAGTACAGCTAGATCAGGTGTTGGGAGCAAATCTTGGTGTAGGACATCTGAGAGTATTTGGAAAATTGTGTTCCAATACTTTCGTAAACGCAGGCAGGTCCAAAAGATGTGGAGTAAGTCGCCCTTGGCTGAGCTGCAGCGCCAGCATTGATCACATGTAAATGGATTAAATTTAGTAAGTCTGGAGGGGGTTAGGTACCATCTAAGGTGCAGTTTTTGGGTGGTTTCCCAAAGCGTGGCGCATTTTGTGGATTTGTATATTGACTGGACCTTCTGCCATTGTTGTTCTGTGTAGGTCTGACCTAAGTCGTGTTCCCAGCGTATATGGGGGGGTTTCTTGGTAAACTGCAGCTTGTGATGCATAATGTTATAGAATAAGAATATTCTTTTTTGTTGGGGGTGGAGGACGTTAGATATTCCCATGCTTTAGGATGCACTGTGTATACCCGAAGGTGGGAGTCTCTAAGGCAGTGCGCGACCCGCATGTAAGTAAAGAGGTCTGTTTGAGGTAAGTTGAACTCTTGTTGCAGGAGGGTGAAGGGTTTGGGTTTGTCGTTTAGTAGAATATTTTGGATGGTTTGGATGCCTTTCTTGGACCATTGGTTTAAATATAAGTCTGGTGAGAGGTGGTGAAGAGATTCGATAGGGATAGGAATGGGAGGGGTATTAGGTATGCCGTTGCTGTTTTGTATTAGTTTTTTCCATGCTGAGATCGACACCACCATGGTGGGAGGTGTTGCTGCCATCAGTTTTGGACCCCAGGGTGAGCTCATTACCCAAGATTTCAGGTTTGGATGAAGTAGATTTGAATGTTCTATTGAGCTCCATATCTTGCTAGGATTTGTTCGGAACCACTCAGTGAGCTGGTCCAGTATCGCCGCTGTATGATAGTCTTCGAAGTCTATTGTCCCTGAGCCACCCGCCGATCTATGGTGTCTGAGCGTCGAGTGTGCACATCTAGGTTTGGCCCCATGCCATATGGTGTTGTTAAGCATGGATTGTAGTGATTTGAAGTAGTATTTAGGCAAGGGTATGGGGAGGGTTCTGAACAGGTATAGAATTTGGGGTAGGTGGAGCATTTTTAATACTGCGAGTCTACCTGACCAGGAAAGGTTGTGTTTGGTTATGGCTTGTGTTTCTACCTTTAAGTTGGCAAGGAGAGGCTTGAAGTTGGCTGCAAATAGGTGTTTGACTGATTTTGTGAGGTAAACTTGAAAAGGTGCTACATGCCACAAAGTACGCGCTAGCCTACCCCACATTCCTAATTACAGTAAATTGAAAAGGTCAGATTTCCTCTGGGTGGGACTTTTGGAGAGGGGCAGATAGCACAATGAGGTATGAGAAGAATATAAAAAATATATAAGATTTTATTAATAAACATATGTTTAAAATAGTGAGCATATATAAACAATACACATATCAAAAAAAAAAATTACAATTAGATTCTGGACAAAACTAATCATACAGTGACAGTTCAAACGAGACAGCTGGGAATCGCAAAGGTCTGTTGAGTTGACAGTGGACACAACAGAAAGAACCCGGCGCGTTTCAAAATTACTATTTCTTCACACAACACATTACTATTTCTTCGCACAACACATTCGGGTCACGTGATTAATGTGTTGTGCGCCGCGGGAGGATGACGCGCAGCGGCGCAGCGAGTGCACTTAGGATTCCCCTGCCATTCAGGGGATCTCAGGGCTTGATGTCACTGCATCTTCCCTGATGCAGTGCGTCACCATCCACGCCCCCTGGTGTGCTGGGAGGCGCCGTCTGCACGCCGCCGTCTCGGGGGACGCCCCGGTTAGCCCCGCCCCTCCGAGTGTATGCACGAGGTGATTGGCTCTTGGCCAGTCACTCGTGCTTCTTAAACCCCTCCACCCTCCAGCTGATGTCCGTTCGCTGTGAGGGGGGACACAAGCAAGGACCTGCATTATCGTGCTCTCTGACTGATCAGGAAACATGTTGGGCTTTGAACTTTGCTACTTTCTACTCTTGTTGCCATCAACTAAGGAGGCGCCTAGGCTCTACGCTGTATGCTCTGTGCGCTCCGATGGCTGTTAACTATGCTTATGTTATACCCCGCTTGATATACTGTTTTTTGCCTGCCACTATAGATCTATCTTTTGATCGTCTTTGGGCGTTATGCAAGTTCCCTGATTCATATGTCGGTAGAGCCATCCACAAGCAGGTCCTCGCCCGCTGGTTTTTGCCTCTGTTCCCCTCTTCCCCCTGTTTCTCTTCCAGCAAGGTATATACAACACACACAACTAATTAGTTATTATTGCCCAGATGCAGGACTCTACTACTCTGTAGTTAAGGGTTTTTTTTGTCTAAAGCTCCTCCCATCTGGGATAGCATTGTGTCTCCAGATAGGGACACCACAGACATGCATATATGTATGTGTGTGGGTGTACATATGGATATACGCATGAAAATTCAATTATATTGTTTGCTGGGTGGGGGTATGGTGGGTGCCAGTCCTGTGTACCTTTGTAATATATTCCACCCTTTTTTGTTTTTTCTTTTCTCCATACTTTTACAGTAAGGGGTATACCTCGGAGGGTCAACCTGGGTTGTCCTTTGTGTGGGACTCTGTTCTCTTCCCCCCCCCCTGCTGCCGTTAGACTTATCCATTGGTGTTGGTGCATTGACCTACCCCGCCGGGCTGGGGGCCTCGCAGGCTGATGGCTGCAACACATATTGTTTTTAATTGACAAATTCTGGATAGGAAACTATTTCAAGAACCACACAGTTTGCACGGTCAGTTTCCAAACATTCACATGTAAAGCATGGAGTGTTTATATATGTACTTACTTTCTAAAATTGTACTTTCCATATAACTAATGTTAAGTATTTAATGTGTGCTTATTTGTTTTACTTGCAGACGTTTGTACGTTCTGCGACAAAATCGCATACACCCCTGATGAAGAAATAGTAATTTTGAAACGCGTTGGGTTCTTTCTGTTGTGTCCACTGTCAACTCAACAGACCTTTGCGATTCCCAGCTGTCTCGTTTGAGCTGTCACTGTATAATTAGTTTTGTCCAGAATCTAATTGTAATTTTTTTTGATTTTGTGAGGTGGACTCCCAGGTATGAGATGCTATGGTCAGCCCAAGCAAAGGGGAATTGGGCTTGTAACAGGTTTCTAGAGGTAGCGTCTAGTTTGAGGTCTAAAAAATGAGACTTAGTTACGTTAAGTTTGTAGTATGATATGCGCCCGAACCAGTCTAGTAGTTTTTGGGCTACAGGAATTGAAGAATTCGGGTTGGTGAGTACTAGTATGACATCGTCAACAAAGAGACTGATTTTATGTGAAATTTTTCCTATCGTCAGGCCTGTGATTAGGGGGTTTGAGCGTATGTGTTCCGCAAGTGGTTCCATTAACATGTTGAAGATCAACGGGGACAATGGACACCCCTGGCAAGTGCCATTCGTTATGCGAAATGGATGTGAAAGCATATCTGCAGAGTATACCTTCGCAGATGGGACATTATACAAAGCCATTATAGCGTTGTATATGAGATCCTTGAATCCGAGTTTAGTCAGTACTGCTCTTAAGTAGGACCAGTGGACTCTATCGAACGCCTTCTCTGCATCCAAAGATAGGAGCTAGATTCAATATGGTGTATTAGGTTTACCATCCATCTTGTGGCATCAGAGGCTTGTCTGCCCCTAATGATCCCTGATTGATCTGTGTGGATGAGATCAGGCATAACAGCCATCAGGCGTCTGGCAATCGTTTTGGCATATATTTTCACATCCAGATTTAGTAAGGAGATAGGGCGGAAGTTGTGGGGGGAGGTAGGAGCTTTACCTGGTTTCGGGATGGTGATTATAAGAGCATTTAGTGATTTGTCAGTGAACTTTGAAAAGGAGGCAGCAATGTTGAAAAATTCCATCAGATGGGGGAGTAAGTGTCTGGAAATTTTTTTATAATATTCTCCCGTTAGACCATCTGGTCCAGGGGCTTTTCCCGAGGGCAAGGATGATTTCATTTCCAGAATTTCAGCCAGTCAGCGTTGGTAATTTAATTTGTTGAAGAAAATTATTGATATTCTCAGGGGATGGTTGGTAAGTAGTATGGTCATTTTTTATGTTATATAGTTTGCTATAGTAGTCACTAAAGGCGTTCGCGATGTCTTGGGGGTTAGTCAGTGTGTCAGTAGCTTGGGGGTAGCATAGAGTTGGGATTTTGGATTTGATCCTTTGTCCCTTGAGGCGTTGCGCTAGTCTCTTACCCGCTTTGTTGGTCATGGAGTATGAGCTAGCTTTGAGCCTGCGCTGGATTAGTTCGTAGGAATGGAGAAGAAGCGATTGCAGGTCTCGTCGTAAGGTCAATAATTGGGCCTGGATGTTCGGTACTGGGTTGGTCTTATGCTGGGATTCAAGAGTGGCGATTTGAGAAGTAAGGGTGTCAATTTGCTGCATCCTCTTCCTTTTACACATGGAACTCAATTGCATTATATTACCTCTGATAACAGCTTTGTGCGCGTTCCACACCGTCTCGGGGTCCCCCACTGATCCCATATTTAAATCGAAATATTCGTGTATGTGTTTTTCTATGTCTAGGGAGTAGCTGGGGTGTTGCAAAATATAATTATTCGCCCGCCAGAGGAACGTATTCCGCTGGGGTGTGGTGTCATTAATAGAGATAGAGATTGGGGCGTGGTCCGACCACGTCACGGTGTGGATTACAGATGCGCTGATGTTTTGTAGTAACCATTTGTCTGCAAGGAACAAATCAATTCTGGAATAAGAATTGTGGTGGGGTGAGAAATAAGTAAAGTCTTTTTTGGACCCGTGATGACATCTCCACATGTCAAAGACATCATGTCACATGAGGAGCTGCCTCAGGGGAGACTCTCTTCTTTTCGTTGAGAAGTAGAGTCCATGTGGATATCAGGAACCATGTTGAAGTCTCTGCAGATTATCAAGTGACCCTTGCAGACTGCTCGTGCCTTGGTTAAGGCTTTTCTCAGAAAACGTATCTGACGAGTGTTAGGGGCGTAGATATTCATTAAGGTATAAGTAACTTTGTTGAGGGTGAATGAAAGAATGAGATATCTACCATTGGGGTCGGGGATTTGTTGTAGTGGTTGGAAGTCCAGACCTTGTTTGATAGCTATGAGAACTCCTCTTTTCTTGGAGTTGTAGGTGGCATGGTATATTTGGGGATATTTGTTGTTGTGGCATAGGGCTGTTGCCGCTGGGAGTAGGTGAGTCTCCTGTACACAGAAGATGTCACAGTCCATTTTAGCTGCAGTGTGCCAAAGGGAGTGGGACACAATATTACAGGGCATGTTCGGAGATTAGTGGATAAGGTGGATTGGGTGTGGAAGTATCACTTACAGTTCGTTGCTTGTAGCGCGTGGAGAGCTGGTGAGTCTGTCACTGATGAAGTTGCTGGAGGGTCGTTCAACTATATGTTGTGGGAGATCCGGATCAGGAGCCGCAGGAGGGAGCTGGGGGGAAGGAACAGGTTAAAAGGCTAGAAAGTCCAACAATGAGAACAAGAACTTATAGTAGGTTTATCTTTCTACTGCAAATTCGCTGTATAAGGAACGTGGCGGCGTGAATATCAGAGAGCTTATCTGAAGCTATGCCACAGGTGGGGGAAAACAGTTAGTATTCAAAGAACTTGGAGAGATACTCAAGGCAGCGAGGGAGAAATAAGCTATAGGGGTTGTGACCCATCTTATTCAGGTACCCATGTGGGAATGGTGGATTTTGGAGCTCTGGTTGGTGAGCCTGTGGTGAGAGTTCCGTTGTGGCAGAGGGGGAACTCCTTCTGTTGGGGGTTCTAGAATGATGCCCCATTCATGTAGAAGGCACAAGCCTTTCATTAGGTCGTTGATAGCGTGGGTGGTGCCATTTTTCGTGATAAGGATGGTCGCAGGGTACCTCCATTTATATAAGATTTTATGGTTGAAGAGGCCTTTGGTAATGGGATTCAGCCTCCTCCTCATTTGTAGAGTAAACTTAGAAAGATCTGGAAAGATCTGTATTGCCTCATACGGTCTGGGCAGGGGAGCTTTGGACCTGGCTTCTGTCATCATTTTTTCTTTAATGTGGAAAAAATGGATTCTCATGAGGACGTCTCTTGGTACTGATGCAGCTAGGTGAGATGGTTTGGCAATCCTATGGATTCTATCGATGATGATATCTCTGGGGGCCGCGTCAGGTAGGATAGTGTGTATGAGGTCTTTGGCATATTTAGGGAGATCATTCGGGGGTATAGACTCAGGGACCCCTTGCAATTTGACGTTATTGCATCTTGAGTGATCCTCCAAATCGGCCAGCTTGGCCCGGGCCCAGTTTTGTTCATCTTTAATGTCTTCTACTGCGTCAATGATGTCATTTACAGAGGATGAGCAGTCTGTCATGCCTTGTTCCATGTTAGAGATTCTATTGTCCATAGAGCGCATGTCTGTGGAGATTTTACTAAACAGGGATGACAGATCAGTCATCAGAGATGTTTGCATGGACATGATCATCTCTTTTAGGGTAGTATCAATTACTGGCTGGCCAGAGGTGGGAAAGGATGCCATAGAATTGTGCAGGGCCTGGTTAGATTGGAAGGGGTTGAAGGCCTGGGCCTGGGCTGCAGTCCTGTCATGAGGAGATTGCGGCTGCGGTGCATCCCTCCGCACTCGAGCCTTAGCTGGGCTGGAAGTGAGGGGATCAGATCCAGGGTCAGGGGTAGGGGATAGAGGCAATGGAGCTGTGCCCATTTCACTGAGGATGTCATCAGGGAGGTCTGTGTAAGCCTCTCTTGGCTCTGTCAGGCCGCCGGCGCCATCTTGGAAAACACTGACCTTGTCCTGTGTAAACATGAATGTGGTGAGTTTTCTGAGGCCGTGTTCTCCCATCTGTTTGCGGGATATTGTCGGTCGGCACTCGGGGCAGGTATGAGGCGATTTTGGGGTGAATCCCCCCATTCTGTCAGGTCCTTTACATTCCGGTGTTCTCCCTCGCTGTGGAGCTGTGTTCTCAGGCAGCCATCTTTAGCGCCAGCTAGCCACACCCCCAAGATGGCTACTCTTAACCGCTCCCGGACCAGCCGCCACACTTATACTGCGGCAGGTTGGCTCTTCTGCGTGAAACCACATAGCTATACCTCGGCTTGCGGGGTCCAGATAGAAGGACGCACAGCGGGGTGCCGATGCTGCCGGCCACAAGCGATCATGAGCAGGAGACGCAGCACATGCACGAGTGTGTGTAAACACACACTTCCCTGTTCTGTTCTGACAGGAGTGCCAAATCATGTGTTCCTATTAGCTAGGAACCATGATCCGTCACTTCCTCTAGTTAGTCCCCCCCCTTCAGTTAGAATCACCTCCTAGGGAACACAGTTAACCCCTTCACCGCCCCCTAGTGTTAACCCCTTCACTGCCAGTGACATTTTTACAGTAATCAATGCATTTTTAATCTCACTGATCACTGTATTAATGCCAATGGTTCCAAAAATGTGTCAAAATTGTTCGATGTGTCCGCCATAATGTCACAGTCATGATAAAAATCGCAGATCGCCATCATTACTAGTAAAAAAAAATAATAAAAATGCTATAAATCTATCCCCTATTTTGAAGACGCTATAACTTTTGCGCAAACCAAACAATATACGCTTATTGCAATTTGTTTTACCAGAAATATGTAGAAGAATACATATTGGCCTAAACTGAGAAAAAATTTGCTTTTTTTAAAAAAAATTGGGGATATTTATTATAGCAAAAAGTACAAAATATTTTTTTTCAAAATTGTCGTTCTTTTTTGGTTTATAGCACAAAAAATAAAAACCGCAGAGGCGATCAAATACAACCAAAAGAAAGCTCTATTTGTGGGAAAAAAAGGACGTCAATTTTGTTTGGGTACAATGTCGCACGACCACACAATTGTCAGTTAAAGCGGCGCAGTGCCGAATCGCAAAAACGCTCTGGTCGGGAAAGGGGTAAATTCTTCCGGGGCTGAAAGGGTTAAAGATGAATTACTTCTTGCGGCCTCCAAGTTCCAAAGCATACGGTGCTTATATTCTTCATGAATGTAGAGGTATGGGTTGATGAGTAGAGTGTGTGTCTGTGTGTGTATGATTGAATTGTTGATTGAGCCCCTTCCATGGCATCTATCTGGCTCCTAAATACCATGTCCAAAAATAGGATCATAAAAATTATAATAAGCTCAGCCAAAAAGGCATGACTTCTTTTCCATTGGTTGGAAAAAGATCCAATGATTAACCTTTTCTGAATTCAGGTAATATCACCTTCAACCACTAGGCATGTCTGAGGGCAGAATAACGTGTTCTGAACTATCTGTTAAATACAGTAGGTGACCGCGATATTGTGTCAATCTCGCCGCACTTCTCGGCGAGATTTGACACCTACGAGCCCCGTCGCAGAAGCCAGCGCCGAGATGGCTCACTCATCGGGAAAGGAAAACTTTGTTTTCCTCCCACGATGAGTGACAGGCAGCGCTGACAGCTGTCTAGTATGAATCCTGAGGCGGGAACACCGCGCCAAATTTTCAATGAAAAAACCGGCGTGGGTTCCCCCCTCGGAGGCATACCAGGCCCTTAGGTCTGGCATGGATTGTAAGGGGAACCCCCTATGCCGAAAAATCGGCGTGGGGGTCCCCCCCAAATCCATACCAGACCCTTATCCGAGCATGCAGCCCGGCCGGCCAGGAAAGGGGGTGGGGACGAGCGAGCGCCCCCCCCCCCTCCTGAGCCGTACCAGGCCGCATGCCCTTAACATGGGGGGTGGGTGCCATGGGGGAGGGGGGCGCCCTGCGGCCCCCCCACCCCAAAGCACCTTGTCCCCATGTTGATGAGGACAAGGGCCTCTTCCCGACAACCCTGGCCGTTGGTTGTCGGGGTCTGCGGGCGGGGGGCTTATCGGAATCCGGGAGCCCCCCTTAATAAGGGGGCCCCCAGATCCCGGCCCCCCACCCTGTGTGAATGAGTTTGGGGTACATAGTACCCCTACCCATTCACCTAGGGAAAAGTGTCAATATAAAAAAAAACACAGCACACAGGTTTTAAGAGTAATTTATTAGTCAGCTCCGGGGTCTTCTTCCGACTTCGGGGGGTCTCCTTCCACATTCTCCCGGTGTTCGGCCTCTTCTCCCGGTGTTCGGCCTCTTCTCCCGGGCCCCGCCGCTATCTTCTTCCAGCTCTATTGCCAGCGAGGGGCCCGGTCTCTGCTGCCGCTGTCTTGTCGCCGCTGTCTTGTCGCCGCTGTCTTGTCGCCGCTGTCTTGTCGCCGCTGTCTCGCCGCCGCTGTCTCTCCGCTTCTTCTCTTCTTTTCTTCTTCCCCGATGTTGACACGACGCTCTCTCCGGCTCGAATGCTGTGTGCGAGCTGCGGAGCCATTTATATAGGCGGTAACCCCGCCCCCTTACGACGTCATGGTCCCAGCATGCGCAGGGACTCTGGGGCCACGCCCCCTTATGACGCCAGAGTCCCTGCGCATGCAGGGACCATGACGTCATAAGGGGGCGGGGTTACCGCCTATATAAATGGCTCCGCAGCTCGCACACAGCATTCGAGCCGGAGAGAGCGTCGTGTCAACATCGGGGAAGAAGAAAAGAAGAGAAGAAGCGGAGAGACAGCGGCGGCGAGACAGCGGCGACAAGACAGCGGCGACAAGACAGCGGCGACAAGACAGCGGCAGCAGAGACCGGGCCCCTCTCTGGCAATAGAGCTGGAAGAAGATAGCGGCGGGGCCCGGGAGAAGAGGCCGAACACCGGGAGAATGTGGAAGGAGACCCCCCGAAGTCGGAAGAAGACCCCGGAGCTGACTAATAAATTACTCTTAAAACCTGTGTGCTGTGTTTTTTTTTATATTGACACTTTTCCCTAGGTGAATGGGTAGGGGTACTATGTACCCCAAACTCATTCACACAGGGTGGGGGGCCGGGATCTGGGGGCCCCCTTATTAAGGGGGGCTCCCGGATTCCGATAAGCCCCCCGCCCGCAGACCCCGACAACCAACGGCCAGGGTTGTCGGGAAGAGGCCCTTGTCCTCATCAACATGGGGACAAGGTGCTTTGGGGTGGGGGGGCCGCAGGGCGCCCCCCTCCCCCATGGCACCCACCCCCCATGTTGAGGGCATGCGGCCTGGTACGGCTCAGGAGGGGGGGGGCGCTCGCTCGTCCCCACCCCCTTTCCTGGCCGGCCGGGCTGCGTGCTCGGATAAGGGTCTGGTATGGATTTGGGGGGGACCCCCACGCCGATTTTTCGGCATAGGGGGTTCCCCTTACAATCCATGCCAGACCTAAGGGCCTAGTATGCCTCCGAGGGGGGAACCCACGCTGGTTTTTTCATTGAAAATTTGGCGCGGTGTTCCCGCCTCAGGATTCATACTAGACAGCTGTCAGCGCTGCCTGTCACTCATCGCGGGAGGAAAACAAAGTTTTCCTTTCCCGATGAGCGAGCCAGCGCGACATTCACAGTACCCTGTCGCCGAGAACCAGCGCGATGGTATCGCACTGGAAACACAATCTCGCGGTCAGGTACTGTAATATGTTCTATTTTCATAATGTGTATGTGTTTGTATATTGGTGCTGATGAATATATATCTATATTATTTAGGGACTCTGGTAGCCAGTACAATATACAATACACTCAGTATAATTTTGATTAATCAATATCACATAAAATGATTATTTATATGCATAAACATATAATTCTTGTATATCCTATGAATACTTATTTATCTTGGAACAACACATGCTATATGTATATTTTTATGCAGATGTAGTCACAATGTATAAATCTTTCATAACAATGATTGGTACCTTAAAACAATTCTTACTAATTTGTTCTACATCAAAATATTATATTTTTACCTTATGACAGAATAATCATTGGGTCAGTAGACACTAAAGTCATAATTGTTTCTATGCCCTGGAATATAATATATAATTTGAATTATTTATAATTATATTTATTTTAAAATATCACTGGGTAGACAGAATTCTGATGTCTCTCAGAAATGTTTGAAATGAACTTTGGGCAGGCTCAATTTGTTTTTAGATAGCCCAGCTGTATACACACCTCTAGGGTCCTCTCAATAAGTTTTGCTAAAGACTTTGTTTGATAATGGCCTGCCTCACCTGGAAAAACAATGGCGTTTGCTGGGATTCCCAAGCTTTATTGTTGCTTCAAAGCTTCTCAATTAAATCTTGTTTAGAGATAATAAAATATACTTTTTGATCAGACAATCTATGTACAGATTTATAACTGAGTGATAAGAACACAGGTTGTTCTACTTTAAAAAAATTATCACGTGATCGCCATGGGCTTGACCTCTGTTTTGAGTCATAACTGACTTTGCAACCATATGTCCCCATCTTGTAATTATGAGAGATGGTTATTTCTTCATCATGATTACAACAAACCCATACATTCCAGTGAGAAGTAATGCGCAAAAAGAACAAGTAAGTATAGCACAAATTAAACAATCAAGTGACATCATTAGTGTTTGTGAGTAATACATGTTGCTGCTGAGAGAATCCCCACTTATTTGTAAAAGTAAGGAGGAAATCAATAAAAAATGCTCACACTGGATGTAGTGTCTAGGGAGCAGAGTGAGCGAGTGAGCATCTGGTGTCATTATCTGGGGCTAGTATAGGACAGGGGGGTGAACCTATACCCCCTCCAGAATCATGTGACATTACATTAAAAAGGAAGAGAACCATAAGATCATCATTGGGATGATGGGGAAGAAAAAGAAACACCAAAATGAGGCATGAGGTGACACACATGAAGCATGGTTATCCCATAATGCAAACAATAATGACATTCAATGCAGTTATGCAGAAGCTGAAATGCACAACAAAAGGAGAGAGGAAACAATATAAACAAGAGAACACACAGAGTAATATCATTAAATGGGGGAAGACACACAATAATCAAAATTAAAAAAATGAAAGTTTCTGAAAATTGAAAAATCGAACAAAAAAAAACAAGATTGAACAGGTAATAAAAATATACTATATTGTCAAAAGTATTGGGACACCTGCCTTTACACGCAGATGAACTTAAATGGCATCCCAGTTTTAGTCCGTAGGGTTCAATATTAAGTTGGCCCACACTTTGCAGCTATAACAGCTTCAACTCTTCTGGGAAGGCTGTCCACAAGGTTTGGGAGTGTGTCTATGGGAATGTTTGACCATTATTCCAAAAGCGCATTTATAAGGTCAGGCACTGTGGTGGACAAGAAGCTGTTCATTCCCCAAACAACCGAATTATAGGATAGTTTGACCATTTTTTCGGCCCGCTGAACGACCACAGTGCACTGCGCCACCGCCAGTGCATTGAAAGCCCTGATTGGCTGAAGCAATGAAAGCTTCACCCAATCAGGGCACAGAGCACTGTCAGAGCCATGATTGGACGCTGTCATGATGACTGTATCCAATCATGGCTCATTGCTCTTAATCCCATCCACACTATAAAAGTATTCTTTCCATAGTGACCATAGTGTGTAGAGAGATAGAACAGGGTTCTGTTCAGGACTATTAGACAGTAATGCCCTGTACACACGGTCGGATATTGATTGGACATTCTGACAACAAAATCCATGTTTTTTTTCCGACGGATGTTGGCTCAAACTTGTCTTCCATACACACGGTCACACAAAGTTGTCGGAAAATCCGATCATTCTAAACGCGGTGACGTAAAAAAACACGTAAGTTGGGACTATAAACGGGGCAGTAGCCAATAGCTTTCGTCTCTTAATTTATTATGGATTTTGTTGTCGGAAAATTTTACAGCAAGCTCTCAAACTTTGTGTGCCAGAAATTCCAATGGAAAATGTGTGATGGAGCCCACACACGGTCAGAATTTCTGACAACAAGGTCCTATCACACATTTTTCGTCGGAAAATCTGACCGTGTGTACAGGGCATTAGTGTGCTATAGTGTGCTATTCTGATTCTATTGTAAGTGTAGAATATCAGTTTAGTGTGTATCTAGGGATAGTTCAGTCAGTATGAGTGTAGTGACCGTTTAACACCCCATATAGTTCTGTGCATTACTGCAAGTTTAACGCTGTATATTTCATTGTGTTACTGCAAGTTTAACACTGTATATTTTATTGCGTTACTGCAAGTTTAACGATGTATAGCTCTGCGCGTTACTGCAAGTTTAATGCCATGCAAAATGAATTGTGTTAATGCAAGTTTAACGCCATATAGTTCTGCACGTTACTGCAAGTTTAACGCAATATATTTAATTGCGTTACTGCAAGTTTAACGCTGTATAGGGGCACTGTAAGGGGGCCAGCAGCATATGTGTCCACAGGCAAAGGTGGACATAGTCAGTCCTCAGGCAGGGCATCATTTCCTCTGTTTAGTGATGTTTCCCATGCTATACAGCCACAGCATGCAGAGGAGGTGGTGGACTGACTTACTAAACCGTCCTCATCCTCCTTATCCTCCTTCACCCATGCAGAAACTAGTGTGCAGTCCCCTGCAGCTGCCAGAGTGGCACAACCTGCCTCCTTGCCAACAGATAACCTTGCCATAGCCCCAGCATCAGGCATGGAGGAGTCAGTGGAGTTATTTGAACACAGCATCAGCCACTTGCTCATTCATTATGCACAGCCATTACTAAATTCAGATGTTGATTCTGAGGTTGAGGAAGGCAGGGACATGAGCCTACAGAGAGGGGAGAACATTGGTACACAAACTGGCATTTATGTTCCCCCAGCCACAGCGTATTGCCAAGTTGTCTCCAATGGTAATGAGAATGGAGGAGATGATTATGATGTCCCAGACTCAACTTGGGTGCCAGTTAGAGCAGAGCAGGGAAGTTAGGGTGAGGCACAGCTCAACAAGGCAGCCATCATGGAAGAGTAGAGAGCAGCCACCCTATTCCATCACATTGTGGAGCTGTTATCTCACGGCCCACTTCCCCCAGCTCAGCTGTCTGGACCTTTTTTAGTACATGTGCAGCCGATTCCACTATTGCTATTTTCAAACTTTGTCTCAAGCACATCAAGCGTGTTAAAAACACCAACCATTTGGGTACTACATACTTGACAAGGCAATTAACCTCCCATTGCTCAGCCCGTTGGAAAGAGCCACACAAAAGGGGCACAAATCTGTCCCTCCTCCTTACTCACCTCAGTCTGAATTTAGTAATGGCTGTGCATAATGAATGAGCAAGTGGCTGATGCTATAACTCATGACCTCTCAGCAGCCTCCACTGACAGGGATGATGGTATAGTGCAGGGTGTCCCAGGTCCTTGCAGCACATCTGCCAGCAGCACACCACCAGCTGTAGACTATAGCCAGCAAATTTCCCTGTCCCATCTGCTGCAGCAGAAAAAAATACAGTTCCTGTCAAACAGATGTGGAAAAATTGTTCTTTGGGTATTAATTGTGCCCAATGAAACCTTCTTCCAGATGAAATCAACACCCACACCACTAGACAGCCTAGAAGTCCTGCAGAGATTCCACATCCCAAAAACACTTAATTGGCAACATTGGCATCAGGGTCTTCATAGCTGCTGATAATCCAGAACTGATCAATTTTGATAAGTCAGATGGTCCACGGAGTCTGTGGACAGATGCGCTCTATGATCAGTAACAAAACCTCCAGCAGCACTGAATGCCCGTTCAGAAAGCACGCTGGATACAGGGCAGCCCAGCAGCTCAAAAGCATACTAGGCAAGTTCTGGCCAGCGGACTATTCTCATGACCCAGCAAGCCAGTGGATCGCTGACTGGAAAGCTTTCTATATCTGTTTTTACCCCTAGATAATCATCCACCATGAGATACAGACACTGCCATTGGGATGTGGAAGCTGACAGCTCTGGGTGGCAAGGACTAAAAAAATTGAGAAATGCATCACTTAGGCGGTTGCGCTCCTCTCTTGACCAACAGAAGCCTCAAAATTACGTTTCCACGACACTGTAACCTACCAGAGTCAGGAAATGCGTTTGATAAACTTCTCTTCAAGGTGTCCTCAAGCAATTTCATCTTCTGCACACTCTGGTAGGTTCTGAGACTTTACCCTTATAACAGTGCAGTGGTCAAGGAGGGTTACCAACCAATAGTGATCTTTTTCCTTTATGCCACATATTCTTGGGTCCTTTTGCAGGCTTTGAAGCATGAGGGAGCCCATGCACCGCAAATTTGCAGAGGCATGAGAAGCAGACTCCTCGGGGTCACTGAGGATTATAGTATCTGGAACTGCCTCCTCCCAGCCAGGTACTACTCACAAGGGTTCTGGAAAACCATCTCTGCAAGAATCCTCCTCCTCCTTCTCCTCTCTCTCCTCTTGTGTTTACTGTGGCATAGGAACAATGGTGTGTTCATAAAGTAGGCCTTGAGAGTCTGCTCCAGCAGAAACACAACAGGGATTGTGTTGCTGATGCATGCATTGTCATGGCTCACCATCCCTGTGGTCTCCTCAAAAGGTGACAGTACAGTGCATGCATCCTTTATGAGCAGCTACTGGCGTGGGGAAAAAAGCCTGAGCTTGTCATTGTGCCATATTCACACAGGTACTCGTTGACAGCCCTCTGCTGCAAGTGCAGCCACTGCAGCATTGCCAATGTTGAGTCCCACCTGGTGGGCATGTCACAAATCAGGCGGTTTACGGGCAGGTGGAATTCCTGCTGAATTTCAGCCAACTGAGCACTGGCTGTGAATGACCACCTGAAATGGCTACAGACTCTTCTGGCCTGCTTTAGCAGATCTTCCAACCCTGGGTACCTAATTTAGGAAATGATGCACTACCAAATTGAGAATATGTGCCAGGCATGGCCCATGTGTCAACTTTCCCTGTCTAAGGGCAGACAGGAGGTTTGTGCCATTATCACACACCACCACTCCTGGCTCCAGCTTTCATGGCGTGAACCACCTGTCCCTACAAACCTTCAAGAATCTCTGCTCCAGTGTGGGTCCTGTCCCCTAGACACACCAGCTGAAGCACTGCATTACACCTTTTAGCCTGACTCATTGAATAGCCCTTTGAACGCTTAGGGGGTACTTGAGGTTCATAGAACAATTCAGAAGAGGAGGGCATGGAGGAGGTGGTGGAGGAGGGGGTAGAGCTGACAAATCTCCCATCATCACCAGCTGTATGGATACGTGGGGGCACAACAATCTTCAGCATTGAGCCCTGTCCTGCATCCTTCCGAGTTACAAGCAGAGTTACCCAGTTTGCTGTGACTGAAATATATCGTCCCTGACCATGCTTGCTGGACCAGATCTCAGCAGTGACGTGGACTTTGTGGCTGACTGCCTTGCCCGACGATACCACAACATTGCCTTCCACGTAATGGTAAAGAGCTGGAATGGCCTTGCGTGAAAAGAAATAGTGACTGGGAATCTGCCATTGTGGTACAAATACATTCTGCAAATTCACAGAAGGGGCAGAATCCACCAAGCGTAAAGGCAGAAGATGTGGAGCCAGCAGCTTTGACAAGCTTGCATTTAGATGCTGGGCATGTACTGTCAAACAATTTTTACGTACCTGTTTTATATGTGCATATCATTACAATTTTTGACAGCAAGGCCAATTCTTGCTTTCATCAAGAGTACCTTTATAGGGTTATGGTGTGAAGGCACCACCGGCACCCAAAGAACAATTTTTCTGCACCCGTTACAGAGGTAGAAATCCGAAGTCTGTGGTAGAGACACCAGAATTTATCCAAAAAAATCTGTAATTTTGTTCCCAGTGCACTACATTGTGGCCTCATCATACAGACTGGCTCCACAAGCGATTGCTTACAAAATAAAGCTTGTTTGCAGGTAAAATATAATTTTGTGGCTTTATAAATGAAATTATTGCTGCAGCAGCTTCTATATACAGTACAGATGTGCCACTTTACAGATGGACCAAGAGGACCCCCCCAGGCACTATATTGAAAGGAATTTTTCATTTTTACACTTTCACTTTAAGCATAAATAAATCACTTGTTCTGAAAATGACGTTTTTACAAACTTTTTTTTCATTGATATATGTCCCCCAGGGCAGTACCTGGACCCCCATTACCATTGTATGCCCAATAACTTGCCTATAAGCCTTCAAAATGGGCACCTTTGATTTTTCACGTTCAGGTCCCATAGACGTCAATGGGGTTCGTTATTCAGTTACAAACTTTTGCGATGTTCAAAAGTTCTGGTGCAAACCGAACAGGGGGTCATTTGGCCCAGCCCTACTTGACATGGTATTTTTCTGTTACTGCATTTGAACTTGCTTGTGTATTTTGTTAAACCTCAATAAATACATTTGACAAGAATCACTAACTGTATTTGAAAAAAGACATTCACTATATTGATTTATTATGTTACCTCAACATTTCATAATCCTAATATGTATATGTTATACCATGTTCATGTGTTAAAATGTATCCTCTTATCTTATCTTTGCATTGCTTTCCTATTGCAAAAATAACATGCTAGGCACTAGAGAACAACCATCCCAGTATGGTCAGTTTTCTGGTTGCCTGTCCTCCAATGGCCAAGACTTGTGCTGACTGTTTTGCCCACTGGGCTTCTATTCAGTTTACAGTTTAGTCTCTTTTTGATAGTTGAATAGAAAAGACTACCGCGCTACATGTACATACAGATTAAAGAATTTAAATTAATAAACCCCAACAAAAAATTATTAAAAAAGCATGTGAAGGAATATAAAGTGACAAAATCAATAAATGAAATTAAAGCAGCCGCTAAAAGTGGGATACACACACTAAAATAATCAAGATCAAAAAAGAAGCAGCGCTGTGAGAGTTAATTCCTAAGGGTTAAACCCATGGGTGAACAAATTATGAAGTGAAAATAACTAAAATATGTGTTGATATGAAATACAAAATATACATTAGAAATTGGTCACAAAAAAAAAAGTCCTAATCTGTGACCCAAACAGATAGATGAGATGATGTGGGGAGATATGGGTAAAAGTTCCGGTTAACAGGTAGAAGTACAATTGGATGGATTGAGACCTTCACCGCACCACTGTGAGAATAATAGGAATGCGCGCTTACCAAAAGGCAAGCTATAGGAGCTTGCGACCTTAACCCGGTCAGGGCCTTTCGTGGATTGGAAACACCAACGCCCCACTTCAGCTTTAGGATAGGTACACTGTCCGTCAGATACCAGGAATTCACTCAATTAGGGAGATATTACCCTCCAGCTACAGATTGTTCTCACAGGGGGTTTTCCAAAAAAAAGAAAAGGGCAACATAGCGTAATCCTGCTTGAGTGTTTATTAAAAATAGGTTTAAAATCACACTTACATTTAGGTAAATCAATAAAAGCAAAAATAGCCGGCCAGCTAGAAGCGAACACCCGTCCTACAGACGGTATCTGCAGCACGTCAGCACGTCAGCATGCCCGACGCACGTTTCGTCACACTCTGAGGTCGTCTGGGACCTAAATGTAAGTGTGATTTTAAACCTATTTTTAATAAGCACTCAAGCAGGATTACGCTATGTTGCCCTTTTCTTTTCTTTGGAATACCCCCTGTGAGAACAATCTGTAGCTGGAGGGTAATATCTCCCTAATTGAGTGAATTCCTGGTATCTGACGGACAGTGTACCTATCCTAAAGCTGAAGTGGGGCGTTGGTGTTTCCAATCCACGAAAGGCCCTGACCGGGTTAAGGTCGCAAGCTTCTATAGCTTGCCTTTTGGTAAGCGCGCATTCCTATTATTCTCACAGTGGTGCGGTGAAGGTCTCAATCCATCCAATTGTACTTCTACCTGTCAACCGGGACTTTTACCCATATCTCCCCACATCATCTCATCTATCTGTTTGGGTCACAGATTAGGACTTTTTTTTTGTGACCAATTTCTAATGTATATTTTGTATTTCATATCAACACATATTTTAGTTATTTTCACTTCATAATTTGTTCACCCATGGGTTTAACCCTTGAGTAATTAACTCTCACAGCGCTGCTTCTTTTTTGATTTTGATCTTTTTGATAGTTAAAATCATTTTTTTTGCTAAAAAATTACTTAGAACCTGAAGTAGAATAGTAAAGTATCGAACCAGGCAGAACTTCAGCAATGCAGGTTTATTAACAGCTGATAACATACAGGTTTATGTTCAAAGTATTACAAGATACAGATCTAATTTATACAGTTTCTTACAATGCATGCATATTAGATATAGATATTCTTATCCTCTAACCAAATTGAAACAATTGTGAATTGTTCTCACCTTGAACCAGAATGTGTCTTTTCTGCCAATTCTTAGGAACCTGTCACCTGATAGGGACCAGCCAATCGGCCGGTGGTCTGGTCCCCTCACAGAGTTCTGAGTTCCAGCTCGACCAAGTTCATGAGGGAAATTCACCTGAGACCACATTCTGGAACAAGTTAAGAAGTCTTCTCTGACTCGTACGAGGAGACAAGTTATGGACAGATACTTGCCCATTGGTTCTGACCTCTATGACCCGTGCAATAGGGCAGCATACACAGAGTTCAGCCTTATGAGCTCCTATCTGACTTGTCCGAGGGGACAAGTTAGGACAGATACTTGCCCTTTGGTTCTGACCTCTATGACCCGTGCAATAGGGCAGCATACACAGAGTTCAGCCTTATGAGCTCCTATCTGACTTGTCTGTCTAACAATTGCAGAGCTTGCATTTATATACCATTTTACAAGTCTTATCTCAACTATCTCTCTTACATATGATTGGTCGCTAAGATCTACGTCAAAGTAACTAACCATAAATCTGACACTTGTTCCACAACCAGATAAACTTAATTATTCCCAAAATTCCTATATGTTCATTAAAGTGATTTATAACTGGTTTTGTCCAATTAAAAACACCTGTGTAGAGACAGTCTGGCACCCAGCTGTGTTATCAAACTCTTCTAATCGTGATACTAGCTTCAAGGATTTGCAGATTTACGACTGAGACAATGAACTTTCAAAAACCCCACCAGATGTGTCTATATGTGTTACTATATAATCCTATATGCAAAAGTACTGTATCAAATATATACATACATACACACATATATATATATACACACATACACACACATAGCCAATTACTAATTCAATATTGTCTAATTATTACATACATATATATATATACAAATACATACACACATGTATTTCCTTATTCAATGTATTTTAACAGTTTTAATGAGGGCTCAAAAGACCTTTGTTTGACCCTGTCAAACTTAATTAATGTTCTGTACATAACTTTCCTGTATTCCACCTAATTATTTTAACCACCTGTTTTCTTATCTGTCTGAGACAATTCTATATTACTTGAATCTATTCTAATGAACTTTCACCCAGTAAACTATAAAGTAAAAGAAAGAAGCAGAGAGGTCATCCAAAGTTCAGCATTTAAAAATGAAGACTTTCTAAATCTATGGAAAACACAGTATACATTATTAAAGATTAATTGTTGCTTTACTTATTGAATAATGATATTGATAAAACCACTACTATATAATAATAATGATAATAATAATTATCAATAAAATATATGCAAATCAATATGAATAATATGAAATATATTGGCTAATATGAGATTCTACAACAAACCCCAAACATTGTTTATTTTTTTCAGACACCCTAGAATATAAAATGGCTGTCATTGCAATACTTTATGTCACGCCATACATGCAGGCGCAACTTACATATGCGTTTGCTTCTATGCGCAAGCTCGGCGGGACGGGGTGCTTTACATTTTTTGTATTTTTTTTCTTATTTATTTTACTTTTCATTTTTACACTGTCCTTTAAAAAAAATAAAAATTGGGTCACTTTTATTCCTATTACAAGTGTGAAAAGTGAAAATGCTGTGCTAAACCCAAATTGTGAAAAACAAAAAACAAAAGCAACTGACACACAAACAAACCAAATCCGCTGAGAAATAAAAATAAAAAGTGCAGCGCTAGAAATATCTAACATGTACTAATAAACATGCAAATAAACAGTAAACGCACAATTAAATGCGAAAAGTAATAAATGATGATCAAATGCATTATGTGAAATATGGAACAGCAAATCCTGAAAGTTCATGTAAGAAGAAATAGTGAAGGAATGTCTCCTCAGGTTAGAAGGCAACAGTAGACACCAGGAGGCGTGTAGATATTCAATGAAAATAAATGGTTAAGGTAAGGGTACCCGGTAAGGGTACCCATTTATTTTCATTGAATATCTACACGTCTTCTAGTGTCTACTGTCTACTTTTGCCTTCTAACCTGAGGAGACATCCCTTCACTATTTCTTCTTACATGAACTTTCAGGATTTGCTGTTCCATATTTCACATAAAGACATTTGATCATAATTTATTACTTTTCGCATTTAAATGTGCGTTTACTGTTTATTTGCATGTTTATTAGTACATGTTAGATATTTCTAGCGCTGCACTTTATATTTTTATTCCTATTACAAGTAATGTAAACATCCCATGTAATAGAAAGAAAAGCATGACAGGACCTCTTAAATGTGAGATGTGGGGTCAAAAAGACCTCAGATCTAACATTTACACAAAAATGCAATAAAAAAAAATACCCCTTTAAGACCATTGGGTGGAAGTGACGTCGCTTCTGCCAGGTAATGTTATGGAGCTGAGTGGGGGCCATCTTTCCCTCACTCAGCATCCAGACTCAGAGGGGAAAGGACGCCATTGTCTCCGCCGCTCTCTACTCCGGTAAGTGGTGGAGACGACTGGAGCGCGGCGGGAGGGGCCCTCTCCCGCCCCTGATAAAAGTGATCTTGCGGAAAATCCCATGCAGAGACCACTTTTATCCCAAAGAGAACCGCACGCCGTTTCTGAAAATATTGGGGTTATGGCAGCTATTTGCTGTTATAACAATGGTATTTAGCGTCAAAGTACCGATGTACAGGTACGGCGATTTGCGTGAAGCAGTTAAAATAACATGTTGGGTTTTCTTGATTTTCACCAGCTAGTTATATGCAGAGCGCAGGTGCCACCTACTGTTCCATTTCTGGTACTGCTTTAGCGGATTTGTAGTAGTTACATATTGTAATCTCTTACAATGCGTTAATAAAGTTGTTAGGAACCAGTGGATTCTGGGAGAATTCTCTAGAGGAAGTGAGTCAGCCACCATTTTAAGAATCTACAGCAAGTCATGTTTCTTCAATCTCTCGCCATCACCCCTTAGCGAGCTTAAAAAGTGAGTTCTTGTTATCCCATTCTGTGTTATAGAGCATTGTTTCTTTATTATATGTAAATTTGTACTGATTGATGTTTATTTTATCAATTTGTAGTTTCACCTGGCTTGTTCCAATAAATTTAAAATCAAAAGAAATATAGAATCTGAATTTTATTGAGCAGAAAGGTTTAGCTCTCTGTCCTAGAGACAGAACAGTGACACCCCACGCACACTTAACAGGTAGGGTTTTACATATACTTCAGGGGGTGGATGTGAGTGGGGAGAAGGTAAGTAGGCAATGCGTGCTGTCATATACTTGGATCCCTATGATATAAATTCTGAAAAATACTTATTTTATTAGGACAGAAAAAATAAATATGATCAAAAGATCTTTGTGTATCATTTCTATATTACATTTCTCATATTTCATTGTTTGAATAATAACATCCCATTGAAATATTTCCCAACATATCATCCAGATCACTTATCGAATCACCGACCCTCCCCTCACTGGTGGAAAAATGTATCCAACTTTATTCCATGTGACACCAGATGATTGGGTCCGTTTTGAAGCTGTAATTAAATTTTTGCAGCATTTTGGATGGAATTGGGTTGGAATAATAACATCACATGATCGCAGCGGTGATGAGGAGTCCCAACAACTAAGTGAGATGCTGAGCCAACATGGGATCTGCACAGAATATATAATTTCAATCAATGAGGATACAGTTGGTGATATTCAGACACAGATAATTATTAGGGAATCAACAGCGAAGATTATCATAGCGTGTGGAACTTCCATATTAGGCTTTGATTATTTTGCTTGTTTTTTAACCTTTGGTGTAGAAAATGTCACATTTATTTTCCCACCATCATGGATTGGGATTTATAAATATATACATGGAGATTTTGAAACAATTAACTGTAGCTTCATATTTTTGTGGCCACGGGAAAAAGACCTAAGCATTGATGTTTATTCCGATGGTGTCAACTTCAGCTCCTTAAATGACCCCCTACTGGAAGAAATTGGGGTTTATACGTTTCATTGCTTTACCCAAAACCCAGAAAAAAATCTCTATTTAAAATATTTTGATACTTATGCAAAACATTGCACAGATGTAAAAGATGTTTCATCCGTATTGTCTTCTTATACAAATCTGTCCTCCTATGTATACAAGGCTGTATATGTTCTGGCCCATGCTCTACATGGAATGTACATTAGGAAAAATACATCTGGATTCCAGCACAGAGTAAGTTGGATAATAAGTATTTCTATTACTATGATCCAATCCTATATTATGTTATATAATAATTATGTGAATCGACAGCTGTCTCAAACCTCCCTCTCACTGCCTAGGCAATCAGAAAAATTGCAGTCACTCAAATTTTTGGTTTCTCTAAAAAAAAAATTATGTTTATATAAAGTTTGGGGGGGGGGATTGTTGTATGTTATTGATTTACTAATTGATCATATTAGTAGAATCATATTTACTGTATGTATCACCAAATAAAATTTGATTTCTCTATACAGTTTTTAAACATAATAAAATGTATGGGGTTTTTTATTGCATTGTATATGCCATGTTAATATTATATAGTATAACTATATGCTTTTATATTCTATATATTTATTTATGATATTTATCTGTGTATGATTATATTTATAGACTTTTCTGGTTAACTCTGTTCTACAAAAATCAAAAAGATCAAAGTGTTCATCCAGAGTTTGTCTCTTTAACCAGTTCAGCCCCGGAAGGATTTTCCTCCTTACTGACCAGGCCATTTTTTGCGATATGGCACTGCGTCGCTAACTGACAATTGCACAGTTATGCGACGCTGTTCCCAAACAAAATGTATGTCCTTTTTCCCCTTAAATAGAGCTTTCTTTTGGTGGTATTTGATAACCTCTGTGGTTTTTATTTTTTGCGCTATTAACAAAAAGAGACCTACAATTTTGAAAAAAACACAATATTTTTTACTTTTTGCTATAATAAATATTCCAAATTAAAAAAAAAACAAAAAACAAAAAACAAAAAACAAATGACTTAAATCAGTTTAGGCCAATATGTATTCTTCTACATATTTTTGGTAAAAAAAAAAATCGCAATAAGCGAATATTGATTGCTTTGCGCAAAAGTTATCGCGTCTACAAGATAAGGAGTAGATTTATGGGACTTTTTGGGACCAGTGACATTTATACAGTAATCAGAGCTAAAAATAGCCACTGATTACTGTATAATTGTCACTGGCAGGAATGGGGAGGGAAGGGGTTAGCACTAGGGGGTGATCAAGGGGTTAACCATGTTCCCTGGGTGTGTTCTAACTTTAGGGGGGGTGGGCTATATAGGACATGACAGAGATCACTGTTCCCGATGACTGGGAACAGAAGATCTCTGACCTGTCACTAGGCAGAATGGGGAATTGCCTTGTTTACATATTGCGGGTCACCAGGGGACATCGAGTCCGCTGGACCTGTGGGCATGCTCCCATGCCATTGGCAGCATGCGTGCCTGCTAGCCTCCCTGCACAGACCGACTAATACGGCGGTTTGAGCTGACCTGCCACAGTATAATGAAAGCGGCTGGTCGGCAAGAGGTTAAAGATTTTGTTAAGATTGAATATGTTTTGTATAGAAGTATCCTTCTCCCTACCACCTTTGTCTCCAGGGCTAAGCAAGTAAGGTCGAAACATGTCAGAGAGGGATGGTCTTCAAGTGTGTCTTTGGTTGGCTTAATTAAGTTTTAACATGAAAGTGATGTCACCATTGGCAGTCATTTGTGTTCTTTGCGGCAGTACAATCTGGTATTTGCGAACACGGCCACCACTATTAAAGAAATCCAGAAATGTTTGATAAAAGCATAACTATGCCCATCACCCTGTGCTCTACAGTGATAACATAGCTGTGATTGTCAATAAAGTGGCCACAGATGTCATTTTATAGAAGACCACATCAGTGTTTTCACTACAGAGCAGAACTTCACTTGCTTTCCTGGCATCTCACCTGAACTCCGGGCAATTCACCTTCCATACAGGCAGTGTCACGCTTACTGTACCCCTAACACAGGTGGTCAGACACTATATCTGGTTTCTGTGTTCTTTACCTATAGCAGCCCCCTTTCCCATAAGGCAAGCTGGCCTACCGGTACTCGGTTGCCCTTAGGACTTATACACAATGCTATAGTGCTTGGCTACCATGCCAGGGCATGCACAAACTGAGCTAAGCAAACAGGTATTTGCAGTTGGCAGACAGGCAAGGTTCAGAATAGTCAGGGTGAAAAACCGAAGTCAAAAGGCAGGCAGAGCTTAGTTAGTAGTTGATATCTGATCCAAGGTTATTAATGAGGGAATCAAATCTAGCAGAGCAAGGAAGACAAACAGGGAGCTTGGAACACATGTAACAAACGCTATTACAAACATGAGACTGCAGGCTTGGTTGGCTTAAATCAGGTTTGGTCTCCACCCAGAGACTGCCAAATTCAATCGCCTTGCAGGTGGACAGACATAAATGGATGTATCATAGCCAAAACAAGGATGTTTGAATGAGAGCAGCAACTATCAAAGAACAGGAGCATTTATACACTTTTGACAGGCAGTTAAATTCCCCTCCAAGTTTCCTTCTGACTCCTCAACCCTGATAGTAACATTAGCTTTGAATTTTGTCCATTGCTACCTACCTTCCATCTTATCCTACAAACCTCTCCCTGCACATAACACTTGCATTGAAATAAAGTTCTCTCTGGTATATACTGCCCTCTGCATTCCTCTCCTGTACATACCACCCTCTGTCAAACCCTCCACACTCCTCTCCTGTACATACTTCTCTCTGTCAAACCCTCCACACTCCTCTCCTGTGCATACTTCTCTCTGTCATACCCTCCACACTCCTCTCCTGTACATACTGCCCTCTGTCGTACCCTCCACACTCCTCTCCTGTACATACTGCCCTCTGTCATACCCTCGACACTCCTCTCCTGTACATACTGCCCTCTGTCATACCCTCCACACTCCTCTACTGTACATACTGCCCTCTGTCATACCCTCCACAATCCTTTCCTGTACATACTGCCCTCTGTCATACCCTCCACACTCCTCTCCTGTACATACTTCTCTCTGTCAAACCCTCCACACTCCTCTCCTGTACATACTTCTCTCTGTCATACCCTCCACACTCCTCTCCTGTACATACTGCCCTCTGTCATACCCTCCACACTCCTCTCCTGTACATACTTCTCTCTGTCAAACCCTCCACACTCCTCTCCTGTACATACTTCTCTCTGTCATACCCTCCACACTCCTCTCCTGTACATACTGCCCTCTGTCGTACCCTCCACACTCCTCTCTTGTACATACTGCCCTCTGTCATACCCTCGACACTCCTCTTCTGTACATACTGCCCTCTGTCATACCCTCCACACTCCTCTACTGTACATACTGCCCTCTGTCATACCCTCCACAATCCTTTCCTGTACATACTTCTCTCTGTCATACCCTCCACACTCTTCTCCTGTACATACTGCCCTCTGTCATACCCTCTGCACTCCTGCCCTGTACATAGTACCCTCTATCATACCCCTCACACTCCTCTCCTGTACATACTGCCCTCTGTCATACCCTCCAAACTCCTGCCTTGTACATACTGCCCTCTATCATATCCCTCACACTCCTCTCCTGTACATACTGCCCTCTGTCATACCCTCCAAACTCCTGCCTTGTACATACTGCCCTCTATCATACCCCTCACACTCCTCTCCTGTACATACTGCCCCCTGTCATACCCTCCACACTTCTCTCCTGTACATACTGCCCTCTATCATACCCTACACACTCCTCTACTGTACATACTGCCCTCTGTCATACCCTCCACACTCCTCTCCTGTACATACTGCCCTCTGTCATACCATCCACACTCCTCTCCTGTACATACTGCCCTCTGTCATACCATCCACACTCCTCTACTGTACATACTGCCCTCTGTCATACCCTCCACACTCCTTTCCTAAACATACTTCTCTCTGTCATACCCTCCACACTCTTCTTCTGTACATACTGCCCTCTGTCATACCCTCTGCACTCCTGCCCTGTACATACTGCCCTCTATCATACCCCTCACACTCCTCTACTGTACATACTGCCCTCTGTCATACCCTCCACACTCCTCTCCTGTACATACTGCCCTCTGTCATACCCTTCACACTCCTCTTCTGTACATACTGCCCTCTGTCATACCCTCCACACTCCTCTCCTGTACATACTGCCCTCTGTCATACCCTCCACACTCCTCTCATGTACATACTGTCCTCTGTCATACCATCCACACTCCTCTCATGTACATACTGTCCTCTGTCATACCCTCCACACTCCTCTCCTGTACAAACTGCCCTCTGTCATACCCTCCACACTCCTCTCCTGTACAAACTGCCCTCTGTCATACCCTCCACACTCCTCTCCTGTACATACTGCCCTCTGTCATACCCTCCACACTCCTCTCCTGTACATACTGCCCTCTGTCATACCCTCCACACTCCTCTCATGTACATACTGTCCTCTGTCATACCATCCACACTCCTCTCATGTACATACTGTCCTCTGTCATACCCTCCACACTCCTCTCCTGTACAAACTGCCCTCTGTCATACCCTCCACACTCCTCTCCTGTACAAACTGCCCTCTGTCATACCCTCCACACTCCTCTCCTGTACATACTGCCCTCTGTCATACCCTCCACACTCCTCTCATGTACATACTGTCCTCTGTCATACCCTCCACACTCCTCTACTGTACATACTGCCCTCTGTCATACCTTCTGCACTCCTGCCCTGTACATACTTCTCTCTATCATACCCCTCACACTCCTCTCCTGTACATACTGCCCTCTGTCAATTTCACAGTATTACTATTTATCTTTCCCCAGTGAGATCCCACCTAGGGTACCCACTTTGTTTTTCTTACACAGAGATCCCACCTCTAGCACACAATTATTGTGTTTTCCATAATTCGATTCCACCCCCCCCTCCAGTTCTCCCCTATATCTTTACCACAGCATACAATATTTATTTCCCCCTCCAGAATCCCCTCACTGTGTACCCACAATCCAGCATGAATATTGCACATTGAAGTGTCTATGACTTCCCTACAAAGCACAAAGCTCACAGATCCTGTACACAAAGTCTAGGGTTCCATTAGCAGTGCCCCCCCCCCTTCTCTGCAGAAGGACAGATTCCTTTTGCTTTTCCCAGGATGGCTTTTCTTCCCTCTGGTCAATCTCACTTTAACCTTTCAGCTTTAGTAAAGAAAACTAATTACCGTATATACTCGTGTATAAGTCAAATTTTTCAGCCCCTTTTTTGGGGCTGAAAGTGCCCCCTTCGACTTATACACGAGTCACTGCCATCTGCCTACATGATCAGCGTGTCATGCAGGCAGACGGTGGCCAGCGTGTGCTGAATAGACTCGGCAGCGGCTCTGGGCTCTCACAGTTCAAAAGCCGCTCCTCCTCGTCTGTAATAGGCAGTCAGTGTACAGCCTATCACGGACATTCTCTCATCCTCGTCCGTGGTATGAGGATGAGAGAAGGTCCGTGATAGGCTGACCGCTGACTGCTGGGAAATGGAGTTTTTTGGACGAGGAGGAGGCACGGCTTCTGAACAGTGAATGGACGCCGAATACTACACGGTGATTGGTGCTGAGCGGCGCACGGAGGATGCACAGGACACAGGTAGGATGCACACACACACATGCACACAGACACATGCACACAGGTACATATACACATGACACATACACAGGACACAGATACATATACACATGCACATATATACATGACACAGGTACATATACACATACACATATATACACAGGAAACATGACACATATGCACAGGACACATGACACATGCACAGGACACAGGGAGGTATACAGCTGCAGATGGGCATTGTTGACCCTCTTTTTCCACTTACAGTAGCTGTGCATTTCTCACCCTCGTCTTATACTCGGGTCAATGCATTTTTCCCATTTTTTTGTGGTAAATTAAGGCCTCAACTTATACTCGGAACGACTTATACTCGAGTATATACGGTACATGTTTTACTGATAGTTAAATGACAAAATGAAATGCTAATATTAGTATAATGACAGGTTCACTTGCTACAATAACTTTGAAGAAGACCTTGTTGGAACAATGTCCTCAGAATGTGTGGTTAGAATGTCCTTGGAAGGTCTTGTAGTACAGACAATCCATCTCCTAGTAATGTTCAGAGAAGCATTTCAAACCAATAAGAAGTTCTATAACAAAATGTTTCTTACATTTTCTTTCTTATATTATTAGTGAGTAATATGTAAAATGATACTTTTTAGGGAGGTCCTGTGAGACGATTGTGTTTCTGGAAGGATGAGGGTCTTTATACACTAACTATGCCAGACCTCCACACCGTACTCATCTCTTTCCTAGTATTTATTTTAATTTATTTAACCACTTGCTTACTGGGTACATAAACCCCCTTCCTGCCCAGACCAATTTTCAGCTTTCAGCGCTCTTATGCCCTGTACACACGATCGGACATTGATCGGACATTCCGACAACAAAATCCATCTGATTTTTTCCGACGAATGTTGGCTCAAACTTGTCTTACATACACACGATCGCACAAAAGAAAAAAAAAAATAGAAAATCCGATCATTCTGAAAGCGGTGACGTAAAACACAAACATTGTGACTATAAACGGGGCAGTAGCCAATAGCTTTCGTCTCTTCATTTATTCTAAACATGGGTGGCACTTTGTGCGTCGGATTTATGTACGCACGATCGGAATTTAAAGGATCGGATTTTTTTGTTGGAAAATTTTATATACTGCTCTCAAACTTTGTGTGTCCGAAATACCGACGGAAAAAGTCCGATGGAGCCCACACACGATTGGAATTTCCAACAACACAATCCAGTCGCATTTTTTCCGTCGGAAAATCCGACCGCGTGTACAGGGCATTAAAATTTGAATGACAATTGCGCGGTCATGCAACGATGTACACAAATGAAAATTTTATCATTTTTTTTCACACAAATAAAGCTTTCTTTTGGTTGTATTTAATCACCACTGGGTTTTTTATTTTTTGCTAAAAAAACAAAAAAAAGACAGAAAATTTAGAAAAAAAAACCAAAAAAACAGTTTCACAGTTTGTTATAAAATTTTAAAAACAGGTAATTTTTCTCCTTCATTTATGTGTGCCAATGGGCACTGATAGGCTGCACTGATGGACACTGATAGGCTGCACTGATGGGCTGCACTGATAAGGCAGCACTCATAGGTGGCTCTTATGGACACTAAGAGGTGGCACTGATGGTCACTGATGGGTGGCACTGATGGTTGGCACTAATGGGCTGCACTGAAAGGCACTGATAGGCGGCACCGATAGGCATTGATGATCACTGATGGGTGGCACTGGTAGGCACTGGTAGGTGACACTGATAGGGAGCACTGATCTGTGGCACTGATGACGAGGCACTCATGGGCATTGATTGGCAGCACTGGTGGGCATTCATAGGTAGCACTGTTGGGTAAAGGTAGGTGGCACTGTGGGCACTGGTAGGTGGCACTGGTGAGTACTGATAGATGATATTGGCAGGTGGCACTGGTGGGCACAGATGAAGCTGCCGTGGCTCTCTGTGTGAGGGACCAATGTGAGTCGGAGTCGGTGATCAGATTTACCGAACTTCTGTTTACATCACATGATCAGCTGTCATTGGCTGACAGCTGATCATGTGATAAGAGGCCAGGATCGATCCCTTACTCCGATCTGTGATCAGCCGAGTCTTATAGACTCGTGATCATAGAGCACGCCACGTGTGCCCCACAGGGGGTGAGCAGCAGTAGCGTCACTAGAGTTGGTGTCACCCGGTGCGGAAAAAATTGGTGTCATCCCCCCTCCACCAACTATAGTCCCCCATCAGTACAGACCCCCCTCTCTCAGTATAGACCCCCACTAAGTACAGATCCCCCCCTTAGTACAGACCTCCCTCAATGAGTATAGACCCCCCCTTAGTACAGACCCCTTTCCTCAGTATAGACCTCCCCCTCAGTACAGACCCCCTTCCTCAGTTTAGACCTCCAGCCTCAGTACAGACCCCCTCCATCAGTATAGACCTCCCCCTCAGTACAGACCCCCCTCACTAAGTACAGACCCCTCACTAAGTACAGAACCTCTTTCCTCAGTACAGACCCCCCTCCATCTGTACAGACCCCCCTCCCTCAGTGCAGACCCCCCATCAGTATAGACACCCCCCTCAGTGCAGACCCCTGCCCATCAGTATAGACACCCCCCTCAGTGCAGACCCCCCCATTAGTATAGACACCCAGCCTCAGTGCAGATCCCCCATCAGTATAGACCCCCTTAGTGAAGACCTCCCCCCATCAGTATAGACCCCTTAGTGCAAATCCCCTACATTAGTATAGACACCCCTATCTCAGTGCAGACCCCCTCCATCAGTATAGACACCCCCCCAGTGCAGACCCACCATCAGTATAAACAACCCCCTCAATAAAGACCCCCTCCATCAGTATAGACACCCCCCTCAGTGCACCCCCCATCAGTATAAACACCCCCCTTAATGCAGACCCCCATCAGTATAAACACCCCCCATCAATGCAGACCCCCCCATCAGTATGAACACCCCCTCAATGCAGACCCCCATCATTATACACACCCCCAATGCAGACCCCTCATCAGTATATACACCCCCTCTGCCCTCCCATAGGCCCCCCCCCGTACATGTCCATCTAGATTACACATAGTAAAGTGTACAGACCTCAGAACAGCGCAGATGGATACACCCAGCGGTGTGTCTCGGTCTCCTCCTCCTCCTGTGTGGATGTGGGAGGAGGAGGCGGCTCCGGTCCGCTCCGCTGAGGGACACAGCCGCGAGATCTGAGAGGCGCAGATTAGTGTAGGGCGGTGTTAGCGGTGCCGCTACTCATGGGTGTCACCCCTCTGGTGAGTGTAACCTCGGTGCAGGATGCATCCCCCCCAGCGACGAAACTGGCGAGCAGGCAGCTCATGCATGGGAGGACGTCATATGATGGCCTCCCAGCAATTAAGGCCCGCACTGTAGCCATCATTTGGCTATAGCGCAGGCGGGAGGTTAAAACTTTACTTTTATCATGAGCATCGTGTTCATCGTGAGCAGAGATTGTTTATCATAATCAGATTATCCTACATTCTTCTTCTTTTACAGAAGCCACTGCTTCCATACACAGCATTAATGATGACCAATAAGCCTTAGAAAGCTGTACAGTTTGGAATGTATGTCCTTATAATAAGCTGTATCCGTGCTGTAAATTAATGGTTCTGGATGCGGCCAAAGCACCTTAAAATAGAGCTTTGCATGTCTCTGCCAACTATCCTAAATGCAGTATTGTCTCCTTATGTCTGAGGCTTTTGATAGCATGAGACATGGAAATACCTTCTGTTACAAAAAGGCTCTGCTGTGCTTTCCACATGTTCAGTAGAGGGCTATTTGTTCTTGATC
This sequence comes from Lithobates clamitans, assembly GCA_037952925.1. NCBI lineage: Eukaryota > Metazoa > Chordata > Amphibia > Anura > Ranidae > Lithobates > Lithobates clamitans. Next base: position 6,404,508 of record JBBGZY010000214.1, on the reverse strand, counting down.
CACCTCACCAAATCCTGTCAGGTTTTTACTTTCTTGTTGTCCCTAAACCCTCCCCCTCGAAGCCATAGCTTGCAGGCATAATACGCATGCTGGTCCTCAAGCCCTCCACCATAGAATACATTGTTTGTAGGCATAACATTCATGCTGTTCCTCAAACCCTCCACCCCAGAAGCCATTGTTTCATATGTTTCATACATAGCACTCATGTAGTTTGGACTAAATGGCTCTATAACATTAGGCTGTATTGGTCCTATACACCAGTTGTTCTGGATATACACTTCGCCAAGGAGTATATAAGGGATGATTTAAACACAATTAAGAAATATAAGAACATTTTCTGCTTTCATTTAAAGCTCATTCAATGGCCACAAAAGAGATGGCTTAGGTTGAATGTATTGTTTTTTTATGTGTGTCCAGGAGGTTAAACATGTTGTATTTCGGCCTTATGACAGGAGATATTGACTGGGGAGCCTGGTATTAAGAGGGATCTGAGGGATTTACCTCCAAGAAGATGGGAACATGCATTGAAATACCATAATAGGCAGATAAGGTATATACCCCTCAGCCACCCCTCATTGAGTGGATCCTCTACAGCACCCTAGAAAGGGCTGATGTATAGAACTTAAGGGGCCATCCAGTGTTCACCTTAGCACCCTCAAAAAGTGATTTTGCATATGACTCTCAGGTTGTGAACTTGAGATACATCCAGATTGTCCATAGATCACAGCTGGTAGAAAGAAAGTGATATACAGAATCCCAAGGTAAGTCCGTCATAGACGATAGGCAGATAAGGAAAAGTTTAGAGGTTAGCACAACTGTTGAAAAAAGGGAACATCAAAAGTCATAGGTATGTGCAGCCTATTGCATTAGGGTGTACACCCCAAACCTCAAACACACATGACTTTCTCTGCAGCTTCAGCTTCACTGGACAGTGAATAAATGGGGAGTGCTCTGTGCTGAGCAGCTTCCTGTTCATTCACAAACAAGCATAGTACACACAGTTTACTATGCTTCAGTTGTGATTGAACACAGTGAGTTAGTGTGTTCACTGTACTACTTTAGAAAAAGAAGGGGCCGGTAAATGAAATATTGATTAGCCCCTTCCTTAACTCTCCCTCACTAAAAACATTCACCGCAGCAGCCAGAGGGAGAGGAGGGAAGCCAGCAGCACTGCAGGGGGGGGTGGCACACCCCCTGCGCACACCCTCTTCGCACACCCCCTGTGAACACCTATGTCAGAAGCAAAGGTTGAGACAGGCAGCAAAAATCTTGGTCAAAGATAGTACAAGTAACCAACATGGATAAAAACTGAATCAGGAGATCAAGAACAAAATCACAAAACAGGAGCATAGGCATAGGCATGCACTGGGGATATGGCAGGTGTGCCTGGGCACACCCTAATCACTCTGTGCGGTTTCCCCCTACTGCCCGGGCTTCCCCTCATATTGCCCCCCTCCCACCTCAGTCACAATACTGCTGGCTTCCCTCCTTTCCTCTCCAGTGGGGGAAGGGGCCAATCAATATGTGATTTCCTTTTCTAAATGAACACAGGGAACTCACTCACTGTGTTCAATCATAACTGAAACATGAAGTTTGTGAATGCACAGGAAGCTGCTCAGTACAGAGCACTTCCCATTCATTCACTATCCAGTGAGGCTGAGGCTGCAGAGAACAGGGGTGGATCCGGGGGGGGGGGGCAACAGGGCAATTGCCCCCTCTGAGAAATTTGTGATTGGCAGGCCAGTCAGCAGATGAGTGAGTGGGCGGGAGGGCGAGTGTGCGGGTTTCACGAGCGGGCCGGCCAGTCAGCGGGGGTTGGCAGGTGAGAGGGAGCCTGAGCAGGCAGGTCGGGGGATGAGTGAGGGGGGTCACCAGGTGAGTGTGCGGGCGTGCAGGGCAGACATTGAGTGAGGGGGTGGGCCGGTCCGTAGGTGAGCGGAGAGACTGGCCAGTCAGTGAGCCGGCGGGCGGGGAGCAGAGAGATGACATCATCTTTCTGCTGCCTGCCTTCTCTCTGACAATATGCACCTTAGCAGGCCAATAACAATAAGCAACGTGTGGCAGGTGATGTGACAATCAGCAACACATAGCAGGTAACGTGGCAAGTGTAATCACCAATGTTTGGCAGGTGACGTGGAAAGTGTAATCCGCAATGTGTGGCAGGTGACGTGGCAAGTGACAATCAGCAACATGTGGCAGGTGACGTGGCAAGTGTAATCCCCAATGTGTGGCAGGTGACGTGGTAAGTGTAATCCCCAATGTGTGGCAGGTGACATGGCAAGTGTAATCCCCAATGTGTGGCAGGTGACGTGGCAAGTGACAATCAGCAACATGTGGCAGGTGACGTGGCAAGTGTAATCCTCAATGTGTGGCAGGTGATGTGGCAAGTGTAATCTGCAATGTGTGGCAGGTGACATGGCAAGTGTAATCCGCAATGTGTGGCAGGTGACGTGGCAAGTGACAATCAGCAACATGTGGCAGGTGTCGCGGCAAGTGACAATCAGCATCTGGTGGCAGGCAAGTGACAATCCGCAGCTTGTGGCAGGGACGTGGCAAGTGACAAGCTGCATCTGAAGGCAGGTCGACGTGGAAAATTACACACTCAGGGCTCCCACTGATTCTGCATTATGGTGAGTTGAACCATTTCATTTTATATTACGATGTAATAATAGAAATAATGTGCTTCAATCATCCTGACAACATAACAACCATGGTGCAGTGATGATGAAAGGGCCAACACCAGCCATTGCCCCGATAAATTGCCTGCAAGAAAAGTATTTTCTGGCAGTGCCCCTCCCGAGACTAGAATCTGGATCCGCCCCTGGCAGAGAAAGGCATGGGTGTTTGAGCTTTAGGGTGCACACCCTAATGTGATAGGCTGCACACACCTATGAGCAAAGGTGCAGATTCTCACTTCTCCTATACCAGCTGGTGGTATCAGCCCCCTTCCTCTAGTTCCTGCCCTGTGCTACCTCAATGTGTACCCATCTTCTATTATTTTTCCCAAACGACCATCCCTACCATCCACCTTCACTTTGCGCAGTATGTGTCTCTATCAATGGACCAGGCTGTCATAGGAAGGGTACACATGAGTCCAGCGCTTATAACAAACTTATAAACATCTCGGTGAAGGTAAAAACACCAACATTGTTACGGTTACTTATATTCCACATTTCAGCACAAGTGCCTCCTAATACCCTGTAATAGCTGTTTCTCCCTAAGCTTCTCCCTCCCAGGAATATGAGACCCAGCTTCCTCGTAGAATGTTAGCAGATTGGTCTGGTAGAAACGTCCTCTCATAAACCCATGCTGATTACCACTAATGATGTTCTTTTTCTTAGTAAAACTTTGGATATAGTCCCTAATCATCCCCTCCAATAATTTACCCACAATTGATGTTAGGCCTAAAAATCCCAGAAATATGTCTCTGACCTTTTTTGAATAATGGTACCACGTTGGCTTTTCTTTAATCAGCTGGTACCAATCCTGTCAGTATGCTTTCCACAAAGATTAGGAACAATGGCCTGGCTATAACTTGACTGAGTTCTCTGAGGACTCGCGGGTGTACGCCATCTGGTCCTGGTGATTTATTTGTGTTAAGTTTATTTAGTCTTGTGATTGTGATTTTACATTTCTTATTGCATTCCTCGTAGTGAAGTAATGCTGGTAATGACCCATTCCCTTTATATTTTTTAAAGGCCATACTTTTTTCCTTGATGAGGCTACTCACATTACGGTTTAACCACCCAGGTTTAATTTTCGCTCTACTATATTTATTGCGCATTGGAATGAACTGTTCGATACCTTTGTTTAATATGTCCCTAAAGCTTTCCCATTTTTCTTCTGTGTTCAATGATTCCAGAATTTTGGCCCAATTAATGTCATGTAGCAATGACCATAGCTCAGGAAAATTGGCTCACTTGAAATTTAGTGTTTTTGTACTATCCATATTCCTCCTTTTCCTATGATTTATGGTAAACGCTAGATCCTAAGTTATCGTGTATCTCCACGTCTGAGATCATGTTATATCAATGGTTTTGTACAGAGCAACCCCAATCCTCCTATTCTGGTGTCCACCACCGGCACTCCTGGTTCCTCGCTGAGTGCCCACCATAGCAAGCCACTTTCTGTTTCAATGTTTTTATTGAAAATTTTGCAATACAAGTATATCAAGAACAAAATATACCACTTAATACTCCTCGATGACCAAGGCAGTCAAAAGAGGGCGATACATAGTAGAAACATCATAGCACTTACACAGAAGATGTATCAAGGTAGAGCAAAGTACCTGGCTAGTTTACTGTCTTAGAAAAGAACTGTTAAATTCCGTTAGAAGAACGGGCAACCTGAGAAGAAATTTAAGCTAGAGGCTCCCCCCAGGAAGGCCCCGAGATCATCACTCCACCCCCATGGGAGCACACTGTGGAGTGCGAGAGCTTCAGGGTTCCCACCAAAGGGGGCGTCTCCCCACCTCCTGTCAGATCCTCCGGGAAAGCGCTCGCACTGGAAAGGCACCCAGGCGCAGCAGCTCCCCCGGACGGATCTGACAGACACATCGTCCAGGGTAGTAACCTAAGAGTAACTGGCTGCCATTTAGGCTGGTACATTATGTGAGTAGTTTAGGACAACCTAAAAGAGCAAACGAGGAGGTTTTGGCCTAGAAAGACCGTTATTAGCCAGTAGCTGGTATAAGAGAGATGAGGTTGGAGCAGGAAAAGAAAGAGTAGAGATGAAAGAAGAAGAGGAGAAAGGGAGCCAAAGGTAAAGAGAGGGAGGGAGGAGGGGTGGGGTCGAAGGAGAGAGGTGGTAATCTTGCCGGACTCTCCCCTACGTTAGCAGATGACCTGGGTAAAGTGAAATACCGACATACCGAGCCCAAGGTTCCCAAATCCCTTCAAAACGTGGGACTGTGTCACGCAGTTTAGCGACTATTTGTTCCTGTGACATTATCCAAGAGATCTTCCGTTTGGTGGCCGATATGGACACCGAAGGAGTTTTCCAGGCTTTAGCTAGAGTAACTTTGGCTCCCAAGCACATAAAGAATAAAAGTTGTTGTGTGTTTTTAGAAGTGTTGGGTATTTTGCAATTAAATAGAATGTATGTGGGGTCCTGTGGAACCACTGCCCCAGATACTTTCCTTATGATATGGAGGAATTTGTTCCAGAAGCTCCGTATGCGGGGGCAGGTCCACCAGATGTGATGCATCGTGCCAACATGACCGCAACCTCTGTAGCATAGGGGGGAAGAGTCTGGGAATATCCTGGCAAGCCTGGCCGGGACGTAGTACCATTTAGTAAAGAGTTTAATGTTAGCTTCAATTAAGGCTATATTTAAGATACCTTTCGATGATCTGCTGAAGGCTTGGAACCACTTCGCAGGGTCCCACTGGATGTCCAGGTCTGATTCCCAGGATCGAGCGTAAGCCGGGGTGTCCGTCCTATCCGCCAGGGACGCATAGATAATGGATATCCCACCCCTTTGGGGGGCAGATGAAGAGCACCATAGCTCATACATCGTGGCCTTAGGAGTGTTCGTCTTATCAGTACAAAGTGAGTGGAGAAAGTGGCGTATTTGTGAGAGTCGAAACTTTTCCGAGGTAGGCATCTCCAGAGAGCTCAAACAATGGCCTAATGAAATAGGGCCATTGGGGGTAAGGAAGTGTCCTATTCGGAAAAGGCCCTTGTTCAGCCACCAATGAAATGCATGAATGTTCATCCCAGGGGGAAAGTCAGGATTGTGAAATAGGTGTGTGAGAGGCCTTAAGGGGGAAATCAAGTTGGCGTGGGTATGCAATTGGTCGCAGAGGGCTAGGGAGTGAGATAAAGTGGGGGCTAAGATGGCCGGTCTGTGTTTGGGAGGTCTCCATGTTAAGAAGTCGAGAGTGAAATGTGGTACCGCTTGTCTCTCAATGGAGATCCAATCTGGTCTGCAGGATTTAGTGTAAATGGCTGAGAATTGTGCTAACTGTGCTGCCTGGTAATATAGCCACAAGTTTGGTAGTCCCAGGCCCCCTTGAGACCGAAGTCTGAATAATATTTCTTTAGCAAAGCGATGGCCCCTGTCCCCCCAGACAAACTTAATCACCCCGGACTGAAATTTGGTCAAGACTGATTTTTTAATCGGTATTGGAAGTGATCTGAACAGGTATAGTAGGCGTGGCAGGAGAGTCATTTTGACTGCGTTGAGTCTACCTAACCATGACAGGCCCTCCCCCGACCATTTCCGTAGGTCCTGCTCCAGGGAACGGAACATGGGGGGGTAGTTAGCGGCATATAGGTCTCCAATGTTTTTCGTCAGCTTGATACCCAAATAGGGGATGGAGTGGCTAGCCCATGTGAAGGGAAAGTGTGGTCGTAGTTGGTCTATGAGAGGTACTGGTACCGAAACATTTAGGGCCACCGATTTGGTCACATTCACCTGAAGACCAGAGATGAGACCGAAGTCTCTCAAAAGTCTGAGGACATTAGGTGTGGATGTGAGAGGAGCAGTGAGGAACAAGAGCATGTCGTCAGCAAATAGTGCGCATTTGTGAACGTCAGGACCACATTTCACTCCCTGGATATTCTCGTTCGATCTGATGGCTATCGCCAGTGTCTCGATTGCTATAGCGAAAATCAAGGGTGAGAGGGGACAGCCCTGTCTAGTTCCCCTACGAATATTGAAGGGTTCCGAGTAATGGCCCATTAGTCGCACCTGTGCTGAGGGTGAAGAATATAACGTGTTAATAATCGTGCGGAAACCGTCGCCAAACCCCCAGCGTTCTAGAATGTCAAAAATGTAGGGCCACGACACGGAGTCGAAGGCCTTCTGCAGGTCCAGCGACAGCAAGAAGCCTTCTTGTGCAGGGCCTCCGTCCCACCGGGACTGCAGAAGGGAAATCAAGTCAATAGCCCTGCGAACCTGGTCCGGTCCCTGTCTCCCCGGGATGAAGCCCACTTGGTCCCTATGTATATAATGAGCGATAAAGTTAGACATCCTGTTTGCCAGGATTTTAGTCATTATTTTGAGATCGTTATTGATTAAAGAAATAGGGCGGTAGTTGCCCACCTCGCCTGGGTCCCTACCCTGTTTAGGTATAACCGAGATAAAAGCCGAGTTTAAGTCGCTAGGGATAGGGGCTCCATCCCGGAGGGAGTTGAAGAACCGAGCCATGTAAGGAGCCAGACGAGGGCCAAACTTCTTGTAATAACATACCGAAAAACCATCTGGACCCGGGGCAGAGTTCATTTTCAAGGATTTAATCGTTTCCAAGATTTCGTCGGAGGAGAAGGGGGCGTCTAGCAGGTCGCGGTGTGTTTGCTGTAGTTGGGGTAGGTTAATGTCTTGGAGAAAACGCTCTCTGGCCGTGGAATGAGTGTGGGGTACTGTCTCATAAAGCTGTGAGTAATAATCGTGGAATGATTTCATAATGATGGTGGGGTTTTGCGTTAGATTACCCGACGAGGCACGAATCTTGGGAAATACCAAGGTACGAATCCTCGGGCTAAGCTTAGTAGCTAGCTTAGCGCCAATCCTATCCGATTGGTAATAGAAACGCGCGCCGGACCACCGTAAGTGTTTTTCCGCGGAAGTAGTGAGCGAGAGATTGAGTTTCACTCTAGCAGAGTCAAGTTTGGCCAGGTTATCCGGAGTAGGGTGTTGTTTGTGGGCTTTACTCAGCAAGCGGAAATCCGCAGTGAGGCGCGAGACCTCCTCCCTGCTTTCTTTTTTAAGTTGTGAGGAGAGTTGTAGGATCCTGCCCCTCAACACCGCCTTGTGTGCTGCCCAAAGACATCCCGGGGAGACTGATCCCGTGTCATTCTCACTGAAGTAGTCGGAAAGAGCTTTGTCTAGAAGCGTGCAATGGGTTGGGTTGCTTAGAAGAGTTTCATTAAGGCGCCATTGGAAGGAGCCCTTCACCCCCGACCCACCCCTGAGTGACATAGACATTATCGAGTGGTCGGACAGTGGAGTGTCATAAATTTTAGAGGCGGTCACTCTCGGTATTACGTGTGGTGGGATAAATATGTGGTCAATCCTAGAGAAGGTGTGGTGGGGGACCGAGTAGTGCGTGTAATCTCTAGTTTGGGGGTTCATTTCCCTCCAGATATCAATCAGGCCAAAAGATCGGACTATTTGCGCCACCCGAAGGCTACGTTTGGGAGGCCGTTTTGATTTGGGCCGCAGGGGGTTTGATTTGTCAGAGGAATAGTCAAATGGGGTATTGGAGTCTCCCCCCAAAATTACTGTGCCCACGAAATGCGGTTTGAGTACCTTTAGCGTGGTGTCAAAAAAGGTGTCTTGGTGTGTGTTGGGCGTGTAGTATGAGACAAACGTGTAAGCCTCACCATTAATCATACCGGAGACTAGTATGTAACGTCCATCTGGATCTTTGATAGTGTTTGCATGTACGAAGTGAGTTCTGTTGGAGAAGCAGACTGCCACGCCTCTCGTTTTGTTGTCAGCATTAGCTAGGTGGAAGTTCATGAAGCTTTTGTGAAGGAATTTGGGCTGATAGGAGGTGGGAAAATGAGTTTCCTGAAGCAGAACTACATCAGCCTTCAGAGTGTGAAGCTGTTGCAGTATTTTGCGTCTCTTCACAGGGGAGTTAAGGCCTTGTACGTTGTGGGATAGGATCTTAAGCGTCCCAATCAGTGTGGTGGAGTCAGTCATGGGGAGGCAAGGTGTGTGGTGCTAAGTGTTTGTGATTCTTACCTGATGTCCCTAATGTCCCTGGCAGATAGGAGACATCCCCAGCAGCAAGACGGGCTCGACCTGTGGTACCGCAGACGGGAGATCCAGTGGGAACCTGTAGGTGAGGAGGAGGGGGGAGGAGAGGGGGAGGGAAGGAGAAAGGAGAGAAGAGTAGAGAAAAGAGGTAGAGAGGAGTGAAAAAGAGAACCATTAGATATCGTGACCAAAAGTTTTTACCCATAACCCAACGGACCAGCGAGGGGCCCTCCCCTGGCTGGCCCGACACCCAGAACAAAGCAAAAATTCTGCGACCCAAGGGTCGAGAGAGTCTGGGTCCGATAGGTGAATGAACAAGGGTTCAGCCATCGGAGCCAGAGAGAGGCGCACTACGACCACTCCGGTCAACGCCGCCTCTGATTAAAATCGTGTCAGTACATAAACAATGCAATGCAAGCCCTGCTATCACCTGGTATTAGTGAGCAAAAAGCTTCGGATATTGTGGAAGGGAAAGAGAAATAGAAAAACAAAACAAACAAAAAAAAAGAAAACATTATGAGAAACGGAACAGAACAACCTATTCCCCGGAAAATCTGGACCCATGGGGATCCGAAAGGAAGTCCTGGGGATAACTCAGAAGAGGAAAGTCACCAAAAAGCTGACATCAAGTTTGTCGTCAGCGTCGACCCCGGGGAGGATCAAGAGCGGAGACTGCTGATGCTGCGGGCCCACTCATGGGGGGAAGGACTCTTTCGGTCGCTTGGAGAACTGTTTCTGCCACACCGGCGAGACTGGGCTGGTGGGGGATGTTCTCTTGACTGACGATGCTCCTCGAGATGCAGAAGACTGTGGGACGTCCTGAGTGATCAGACCCAGATGAAGAAGCAGACGTTCCCCTTCTTGAAACGTTGAAAAATTGTATGGTTTGTTGCGGTAAGAGAAGTTTAATCTCAGCGGGAAGGACCATCTGTAGGTGATCTCTTTGTCCGCCAGAACTTGTAGGAGCGGTTTCAGGGCTCTTCTTTTTTGAACGGTATATGGAGATATATCAGCGAAGATTTGGACCTGATGACCTTGGAACATCAGTTTCTCTGCTGACCTGGAGAGCTTCATCACTTCTTCCTTGACTGCATAGAAATGCGGTTTCACGATGATGTCTCGTGGCAGACCGTCTGAGCGAGGTGGTTGCAGCGCCCTGTGGGCTCTGTCGAGCTCCAAGCGATGAGCCGGAATATTGGGGATTAAACTTTTGATGAAGTCCTGAACTGCCGTGTGGGTGTCTTTAATAGATTCGGGGAGCCCCCTGAGGCGAAAATTGTAACGTCTCGACCTGTTCTCGAGGTCATCAATTTTGGAGGTGGCGGATTCCAGTTGATCCTGGAGATCCTGGATTCTGGAAGTGTTTTGGTTAAGTCGCAGTATGGCCTGGTCAGATTTATGTTCGATCGCTTCAATCCTGGCACCAATCTGCTGCAGATCTGCATGTATGGAAGCAGTGATCTGTGTGGCTGTGTGGGATAGGCCTCTAGATAACATCTGGGAGAAAGCAGCTATCATGGAGGGGAAATCAGTGGGGGAGGGAGAGAGATCTCTGGCCTGTAAGTCCCAGGAGTCAGGACTGTGAGGTGAATCCAGCTGGGGTGTGAGGGCTGCCCCTCCAAATGTCCTCCTTAACAAAGAGTCAGTGGATGCTGGAGAGGGGAACCCCGTGAGGGTACTCACTGTGGCATCCGAAGCTTGTGAGGACGGTGGGGCCCCTTCATCCTGATCAGCGATAGATTCTGACAGGCTGTGCTGGCTGTGTGAGGAGACGGCCGCCATTTTGGGATGACCAGGCCGCTCCAGGGATCCGTTCATGGCGTCCGTGAGATTCCGCCTGGAGGAAGAAAGGGACATCCAGGTGTGGCTGGAGGTGTCCCCCAGCTGCTGGGATAGGAGCCGGGCCGGAACGAGGGCTTGCACCGCCGCTATAGGCGGCGTTAGATCCGAGTGGCGCGGAGCTCCCGGGCTAAGCGGCCATCTTGGACGCTGCCGCGCATGCGCCAGCAAGCCACTTTCTATGGGAGCACTCATGTTGGCTCACTGCAGTGCCTACTCTGTGTGTCCATTGCATACAGAGCAAGGCTCGATCCCGCCTACCTGCTGCCTCCTCAATGGTTGTGATTGATAGCAGCAGGAGCCAATGGTTCCTGCTTCTGTCTCTGAGTCTGTGAGGAGGGAGAGAGCTGAGAGAGCCGCTGCTCTTGTGCACATCGCTGGATTGAGATCAGGCTCAGGTGAGTATAAGGAGGAGGCTGAGGGAAGAAACGCAAGATTTTTTTCCTTAGATGCAGAGAATGCATTAAGGTAAGAAACCTTCTGCCTTTAGAATCACTTTAACATCTTCTAAAAGACATCAAACCTATAAACATACTTCTGTTCCCATTTGATGTTTAACTGCTTTCATAACAGTATTTATATAAATATAATTTGACTTATTCTATCATAAGTAGTTATGTTGGTGTGGCAGAGGGGACATGAACACTTCTCAACATGTTTCTTAGCCTTGGGAAATGATGGGGGAAACGAAGACCCCCGGAAAGTAGAGAAGCCACTCCATGTATCCTTTGGGGAGGCAAGGGGTATTAACCAATTCCCATTCACTCTATAGCAGTTCTACTGCTACAGGGTGGCCGCTGTGTGCTGGATCACACACACACACACATATATATATATATATATATATATATATATATATATATATATATATATATATATATATATATATATATATATATATATATATATATATATATATATATATATATATATATATATATATATACATATATATGCCCCCAACCTCTTCCGGGTAGGGGGCACACATGTTGGCACTCAATGTCCGCCAGCACCTGCTGATCATCAGGCAGAACTGTGAGCTACCTATGTAAACAAGGAAGATCTCCATTCTGACAGGGGGAAGGGATGGAGTTTGTGCCCCTGCAAAGCAGGGAATAAATTCCATCTCTTCCCCTAGTTAAAGCAAGGAATAAATTCCATCTCTTCCCCTAGTAAAAGCACCTCGCACAGTATAGTAAAACACTGCCTAGGCACACAGTTAACCCTTTGATTGCCCCTGATGTTAACCCCTGCCCAGCCAGTGTCATTAGTACAGTGACAGTGCATATTTGTAGCACTGATCATTGTATTAGTGTCACTGGTTCCCAAAAAGTGTCAAAAGTGTCAGAATAACTGCTGCAATATCGCAGCCCCGCTATAAGTCTCAGGCATTACTAGTAAAATATAAATAAATAAATAAAAATATCACATAGTTTATAGACACTATAACTTTTGCGCAAACCAATCAATATGCGCTTATTGGGATTTTTTATTAAAAATATATGGCCTCCACCTGTAAAACCATTCATGCTTTGGAGGTCGTCTTATTGTAGCTCATCTAGTGCACCTGTTGTTACATAGTTACATAGTTACATAGTTACATAGTAGGTGAGGTTGAAAAACACAAGTCCATCAAGTCCAACCTATGTGTGTGATTATATGTCAGTATTACATTGTATATCCCTGTATGTTCTGGTCATTCAGGTGCTTATCTAATAGTTTTTTTAAACTATTGATGCCCTCCACTGAGACCACCGCCTGTGTAAGATAATTCCACATCCTAACCGCTCTTATGCCCCGTACACACGGTCGGACATTGATCGGACATTCCGACAACAAAATCCTAGGATTTTTTCCGACGGATGTTGGCTCAAACTTGTCTTGCATACACACGGTCACACAAATTTGTTGGAAAATCTGATTGTTCTGAACGCGGTGACGTAAAACACGTACGTCGGGACTATAAACGGGGCAGTGGCCAAAAGCTTTCATCTCTTTATTTAGTCTGAGCATGCGTGGCCCTTTGTCCGTCGGATTTGTGTACACACAATCGGAATTTCCCACAACGGATTTTGTTGTCGGAAAAATTTATATCCTGCTCTCAAACTTTGTGTGTCGGAAATTGCACCATGACAGCCGGGTCTTCCCCAGCCCCTCCCAGCAATCTGTCCACCAGATCCGTGATGTGCCGAACCTGAGCTCCCGGTAGACAGCATACAGTTCAGCGCTTCAAGTCTTTGTCACAGATTGCCTCCTCTGTCCTTCTAAGAATTGAGTCCCCTACCACCAGAATCTGTCTATCCTTTCTCCTCGCTTCCCCCCCACTCTCACTGGAGGAGTTCTTCCCCTGGCAGCTAGGAGAGTCCCTCAGCTCCAGCTGTTGCTGGTCCCTGACTGGTTTCACCAATGTCACTCAATGGAGCGTACTTAATGGGATGCTCAAGCCCTGGATCGGCCTACCTGGCACTTCCCCCTCTATCCTTCCTGTTACCCATCTACTCTTTTCTGGTGCCTGTACCTCTTTGTCTCCACCCACCTCTGTGTTGGCCCCTGCCGGCACCTACTGGGTACGTTCCCGGCTCTCCTTTAGTATGGAGGGTCTTCTAAGTGCTGACAGTTGCTTCCCTAGATTCAGAACCTGGGCTTCCAGGGAAACAATGTGCTTACATTTTGCATAGCAGTATTCACCCTCGCTTAAGGATGATCTAGGAATGCATACATGCCGCAAGATGTACACTGAGTCACATCTCCACACCCGCCAGGCATCGTACCTAATAATTTAATGAGGATTGGGGATTATACCCTGTCCAAATTACCTAACAACTAGCTTCCTGACACTAATACTCAACAATACAATACACAGGTACTCAAGACAATAGACAGGTACTCGCCGCCCCCGTGCACTCGCCGCCCACGTGCATTCGCCGCCCACGTGCACTCGCCGCCCACGTGCACTCGCAGGCCAGTGTTCACTCTCAGCCTATGTGCACTCGCAACCTATGTACACTCACAGACCACGTGCACTCGCAGACCAGTGTGCACTCTCAGCCTATGTGCGCTCGCAACCTATGTACACTCACAGACCACGTGCACTCGCAGACCACATGCACTCGCAGCCTAGTGCACTTGCAGCCTACATGCACCTGAAGACCACGTGCATTTGCAGACAACATGCACTCGCAAACCCCCTGCACTCGCAGCCTACGTGAACTCGCAGCCTACGTGCACTCGCAGACCACGTGCACTTACAGAACACATGTACTCGCAGGCTATGTGCACCCGCAGACCACGTGCACTCGCAGCCTACGTGCACTCGCAATACACAGGTACACACACTACATAGGTACTATTGATCCACACACACTACTCAGACAACAATCAGGTACTCACACTACACAAGTACTTTGACCCCTGTTACAACCTCCTGTTTTGCACTCTGGTTTTCAACTCCAAAGCAGCCAGCTGAAACTGACTACCAACCCCCTCTGCTACCTCTTTGCTACTGACCAGATCAATATTCCATGAGTTTAATTAACTTGATGCTATACTCTGATTAAAAAGTGTTCCTTTAATTTTTTTGAGCAGTATATACTGTATCTCACAAAAGTGAGTACACCCCTCACATTTTTGTAAATATTTTATTCTTTTCTATGTGACAACACTGAAGAAATGACACTTTGCTACAATGTATAGTAGTGAGTGTATAGCAGTGGTAAGACATCGCCGCTGAAGACGTCTATGACGAAACTCGTACGGCATCACTACGCACAGCACGTGACTTCCAGGAAGCTGAGCGAGTGGGTGGAATGCAACCAGAGTGCACACTGTTCACCTACAGCTCGGTTGCCTATGCTTTATACCGGCAAGTGAAGCCCCTATGGGACTAGGCATTATGCTGCATGAATTGCATTTTTTGTCTGTTTGTTTTTATACATTTTTTTAAATAACCTTTTAATAAACGAAAGTTTAGGTTATACTGCACTATGGGATAGGGATGAGCCGAACACCCCCCGGTTCAGAACCTGCGAACAGACCGAAAATTTGCACGCACGTAAGAACCCAATTGACGTCTAAAGGACTAGAACGACCAAAATCAAAAGCGCTAATTTTAAAGGTTAATTTGCATGGTATTGTCCTAAAAGGGGTTTGGGGACCCGGGTCCTGTGGAAGGGGACACATATCAATGCAAAAAAAAGTTTCAAAAACAGCCATTTTTTCAGGAGCAGTGATTTTATTGATGCTTAACCACTTCAGCCCCGGAAGGATTTACCCCCTTCCTGACCAGAGCACTTTTTACAATTTGGCACTGCGTCGCTTTAACTGCTAATTGCGCGGTCATGCAATGCTGTACCCAAACGAAATTTGCGTCCTTTTCTTCCCACAAATAGAGCTTTATTTTGATGGTATTTGATCACCTCTGCCGCTTTTATTTTTTGCGCTATAAACGGAAAAAGACCAAAAATTTTGAAAAAAAATGATATTTTCTACTTTTTGTTATAAAAAAAATCCATTAAAATCAATTTTAGTCATACATTTAGGCCAAAATGTATTCGGCCACATGTCTTTGGTAAAAAAAATGTCAATAAGCGTATATTTATTGGTTTGCGCAAAAGTTATAGCGCCTACAAACTAGGGTACATTTTCTGGAATTTACACAGCTTTTAGTTTATGACTGTCCATGTCATTTCATGAGGTGCTAAAATGGCAGGGCAGTACAAAACCCCCACAAATGACCCCATTTTGGAAAGTAGACACCCCAAGGAAATTGCTGAGAGGCATGTTGAACCCATTGAATATTTTTTTTTTTTGTCCCAAGTGATTGAATAATGACAAAAAAAAAAAAAAAATTACAAAAAGTTGTCACTAAATGATATATTGCTCACACAGGCCATGGGCATATGTGGAATTGCACCCCAAAATACATTCAGCTGCTTCTCCTGAGTACGGGGATACCAAATGTGTGGGACTTTTTGGGAGCCTAGCCGCGTACGGGGCCCCGAAAACCAAGCACCGCCTTCAGGATTTCAAAGGGCATACATTTTTGATTTTACTCCTCACTACCTATCACAGTTTTGAAGGCCATAAAATGCCAGGATGGCACAAACCCCCCCCAAATTACCCCATTTTGGAAAGTAGACACCCCAAGCTATTTGCTGAGAGGCATGTTAAGTCCATGGAATATTTTATATTTGGACACAAGTTGCGGGAAAGTGACAAATTTTTTTTTTTTTGCACAAAGTTGTCACTAAATGATATATTGCTCAAACATGCCATGGGCATATGTGGAATTACACCCCAAAATACATTCTGCTGCTTCTCTTGAGTACGGGGATACCACATGTGTGGGACTTTTTGGGAGCCTAGCCGCGTACGGGGCCCCGAAAACCAAGCACCGCCTTCAGGATTTCAAAGGGCATAAATTTTTGATTTTACTCCCCACTACCTATCACAGTTTTGAAGGCCATAAAATGCCAAGATGGCACAAAACCCCCCCAAATGACCCCATTTTGGAAAGTAGACACCCCAAGCTATTTGCTGAGAGGCATGTTGAGTCCATGGAATATTTTATATTTGGACACAAGTTGCGGGAAAGTGACAATTTTTTTTTTTTTTTGCACAAAGTTGTCACTAAATGATATACTGCTCAAACATGCCATGGGCATATGTGGAATTACACCCCAAAATACATTCTGCTGCTTCTCCTGAGTACGGGGATACCACATGTGTGGGACTTTTTGGGAGCCTAGCCACGTACGGGGCCCCAAAAACCAAGCACCGCCTTCAGGATTTCTAAGGGCATAAATTTTTGATTTTACTCCTCACTACCTATCACAGTTTTGAAGGCCATAAAATGCCAAGATGGCACAAACCCCCCCCAAATGACCCCATTTTGGAAAGTAGACACCCCAAGCTATTTGCTGAGAGGCATGTTGAGTCCATGGAATATTTTATTTTTTGACAAAAGTTGCGGGAAAGTGACAATTTTTTTTTTTTTTTTGCACAAAGTTGTCACTAAATGATATATTGCTCACACAGGCTATGGGCTTATGTGGAATTGCACCCCAAAATACATTCTGCTGATTCTCCTGAGTATGGGGATACCACATGTGTGGGACTTTTTGGGAGCCTAGCCGCGTACGGGGCCCCGAAAACCCAGCACCGCCTTCAGGATTTCTAAGGGCGTAAAGTTGTGATTTCACTCCTCACTACTTATCACATTTTTGAAGGCCATAAAATGCCCAGATGGCACAAACCCCCCCCAAATGACCCCATTTTGGAAAGAAGACACCCCAAGCTATTTGCTGAGAGGCATGATGAGTACATGGAATATTTTATATTTTGACACAAGTTGCGGGAAAGTGACAATTTTTTTTTTTTTTTTTTTTTTTTTGCACAAAGTTGTCACTAAATGATATATTGCTCAAACATGCCATGGGCATATGTGGAATTACACCCCAAAATACATTCTGCTGCTTCTCCTGAGTACGGGGATACCACATGTGTGGGACTTTTTGGGAGCCTAGCCGCGTACGGGGCCCCGAAAACCAAGCACCGCCTTCAGGATTTCAAAGGGCATAAATTTTTGATTTTACTCCCCACTACCTATCACAGTTTTGAAGGCCATAAAATGCCAAGATGGCACAAAACCCCCCCAAATGACCCCATTTTGGAAAGTAGACACCCCAAGCTATTTGCTGAGAGGCATGGTGAGTATTTTGCAGCTCTCATTTGTTTTTGAAAATGAAGAAAGACAAGAAAAACGTATTTTTTTTTCTTTTTTCAATTTTCAAAAGTTTGTGACAAAAAGTGAGGTCTGCAAAATACTCACTATACCTCTCAGCAAATAGCTTTGGGTGTCTATTTTCCAAAATGGGGTCATTTGGGGGGGGTTTGTGCCATCTGGGCATTACATGGCCTCCGAAACTGTGATAGGCAGTGAAGAGTGAAATCAAAAATTTACGCCCTTAGAAAGCCTGAAGGCGGTGCTTGGTTTTCGGGGTCCCCTATGCGGTTAGGCTCCCAAAAAGTCTCACACATGTGGTATCCCCGTACTCAGGAGAGGCAAAAGAATGTATTTTGGGGTGTAATTTCACATATTCCCATGGCATGTTTGAGCAATATATCATTTAGTGACAACTTTGTGCAAAAAAAAAATAAAAAAATAATAATTTGTCTTTTTACCGCAACTTGTGTCACAATATAAAATATTCCATGGACTCGACATGCCTCTCAGCAAATAGCTTGGGGTGTCTACTTTCCAAAATTGGGTCATTTGGGGGGGTTTTGAACTGTCCTGGCATTTTATGCACAACATTTAGAAGCTTATGTCACACATCACCCACTCTTCTAACCACTGGAAGACAAAGCCCTTTCTGACACTTTTTGTTTACATGAAAAAATTATTTTTTTTTGCAAGAAAATTACTTTGAACCCCCAAACATTATATATTTTTTTAAAGCAAATGCCCTACAGATTAAAATGGTGGGTATTTGATTTTTTTTTTTCACAAAGTATTTGCGCAGCGATTTTTCAAACGCATTTTTTGGGGAAAAAACACACTTTTTAAAATTTTAATGCACTAAAACACACTATATTGCCCAAATGTTTGATGAAATAAAAAAGATGATCTTAGGCCGAGTACATGGATACCAAACATGACATGTTTTAAAATTGCGCACAAACGTGCAGTGGCGACAAACTAAATACATTTTTAAAAGCCTTTAAAAGCCTTTACAGGTTACCACTTTAGATTTACAGAGGAGGTCTACTGCTAAAATTACTGCCCTCGATCTAACCTTCGCGGTGATACCTCACATGCATGGTGCAATTGCTGTTTACATTTGACGCCAGACCAACGCTTGCGTTCGCCTTTGCGCGAGAGCAGGGGGGGACGGGGGTGCTTTTTTTTTTTTTTTTTTTTTTTTTAATTATTTTTTTGATTTTTTATCTTATTTTTAAACTGTTCCTTTCATTTTTATTTTTTTTAAATCATTTTTATTGTTATCTCAGGGAATGTAAATATCCCCTATGATAGCAATAGGTAGTGACAGGTACTCTTTTTTGAAAAAATTGGGGTCTATTAGACCCTAGATCTCTCCTCTGCCCTCAAAGCATCTGACCACACCAAGATCGGTGTGATAAAATGCTTTCCCAATTTCCCAATGGCGCTGTTTACATCCGGCGAAATCTAAGTCTTGAAATGCT
Organism: Lithobates clamitans; assembly: GCA_037952925.1. Taxonomy (NCBI): domain Eukaryota; kingdom Metazoa; phylum Chordata; class Amphibia; order Anura; family Ranidae; genus Lithobates; species Lithobates clamitans. The sequence goes on along the minus strand of JBBGZY010000214.1, from coordinate 6,385,755 downwards.
CGTAGCTTCCGGATTCTTAGGCCATAGAGATATTTGGAGCCATTCTGGTCTCCGATCAGCTCTATGGTCAGCTGGCCGAATCACTGGCTGCATTCTCAGGTTCCCTGTTGGGACAGGAGAGCCAGAGAAAAACATGGAAGACGGTGGGGGGGGGGGCATTTCCTCCCACTGCTTGTAAAAGCAGTCTAGAGGCTAATTAGCCGCTAGGATTGCTTTTACATGAAAGCCGACCGCTGGCTGAAAAGAATGATACCAAGATGATACCTAAACCTGCAGGCATCATTCTGGTATAACCACTCAAAGTCCAGCAACATACCAGTACGTTGCTGGTCCTTGTTGGGCATATATTGTAAACTTTTTTTTCATGCAGCCTGTGGGCTGAACGAAAAAAAGATATTGATCGGTGGGTATGCCCACCATTAGAATACCTCCCTTCATCCACCCACTTCTAATGATGGGCATACATGCACCATTTATATATGCCGAAGCATGGGGGCATCCTCCCGCAAAAGGCAGGAGCAAATTGCTCCTCCACCCACTGCCCCCACGCTTCGGCATATATGCTGAAGTATGTAACTGTGGTGGTGAAATCACCTCCGACAGCGTTGGAGTCACGGCTTTATGTATCGTGGGAGCAAACGCTGTTGCTGTCAAGATAAATAAATCCGCGCTGCAACTGAATGGCGTACCTGCTAAGCAAATGATGGTTAACAAAAAACAAAGTAACATTACAGTATAACAGTAATACTTACCATACCTGCAAAGCAAATACAAAAAAAAACCATAGTAAAAAATAAAACATTTAACGCAACCTGTGCCTACCTAAAATATATATATGCCGAAGCATGGGGGCATCCTCCCGCAAAAGGCAGGAGCAAATCGCTCCTCCACCCACTTCTGCCCCCACGCTTCGGCATATATGCTGAAGTATGTAACTGTGGTGGTGAAATCACCTCCGACAGCGCTGGAGTCACGGCTTTATATATCGTGGGAGCAAACGCTGTTGCTGTCAAGATAAATAAATCCGCGCTGCAACTGAATGGCGTACCTGCTAAGCAAATGATGGTTAACAAAAAACAAAGTAACATTACAGTATAACAGTAATACTTACCATACCTGCAAAGCAAATACAAAAAAAAACCATAGTAAAAAATAAAACATTTAACGCAACCTGTGCCTACCTAAAATATATATATGCCGAAGCATGGGGGCATCCTCCCGCAAAAGGCAGGAGCAAATCGCTCCTCCACCCACTTCTGCCCCCACGCTTCGGCATATATGCTGAAGTATGTAACTGTGGTGGTGAAATCACCTCCGACAGCGCTGGAGTCACGGCTTTATATATCGTGGGAGCAAACGCTGTTGCTGTCAAGATAAATAAATCCGCGCTGCAACTGAATGGCGTACCTGCTAAGCAAATGATGGTTAACAAAAAACAAAGTAACATTACAGTATAACAGTAATACTTACCATACCTGCAAAGCAAATACAAAAAAAAACCATAGTAAAAAATAAAACATTTAACGCAACCTGTGCCTACCTAAAATATATATATGCCGAAGCATGGGGGCATCCTCCCGCAAAAGGCAGGAGCAAATCGCTCCTCCACCCACTTCTGCCCCCACGCTTCGGCATATATGCTGAAGTATGTAACTGTGGTGGTGAAATCACCTCCGACAGCGCTGGAGTCGCGGCTTTATGTATCGTGGGAGCAAACGCTGTTGCTGTCAAGATAAATAAATCCGCGCTGCAGCTGAATGGCGTACCTGAAAACAAAAAAATGTTGAAAAGCAAACATGATAAAACATAACAATAAAACAATGCAGAATAGAATACAGTAAAAAAGAGCAGAACAATAGAGAGAAAATAGAGAGAGAGAGAACAATAAAACGACAACTATTTTTGTTTTTTTTATTTTATATTTTTTTTGTGTATTTTTTTTTTTTTTTACTTTTTTTTTTTTTTTTACTTTTTTTTTTATAACTGTAACTTTTAAAACTGTAACGGTTCCAGGTTTGGGTCTCTCAAAATGCGATGGCATCTTGGGAGACCCTGTGGAAGTGTGTCCTAGTCTGTGCAGTGCTGTACCCTACGCTAATACTCAACTAGTGTATGGTAGCGTTCAAAACATTCACCAATGCAAAGACCAGGATTGCCAGGACAGGAGGGACAATAATACCGGGTGTCACGCCTAAATCCGCGCTTTCTGCAGACACGACATTTTCTTTGGGGGGCTCGTTGGGTAGGGGTACTCGGGAGGGCATAAGGAAAATGCCTCTCATGCAGCCGGCCTACTGCATTTGGATTGGGAAGGTGAGGTGGAGCACCGTCTGGAAACAGAAGGGCTCTGACGATCTCTTCCTGGAATTTAAGGAAGGATCCAGTCCGTCCTGAAGCTCTGTATAGCACATGAGCGTTCAGCAAAGCCAATTGAAATAAATAAACAGACACTTTTTTGTACCAGCGTCTGGCCTTACGGGCAATTAGGTACGGCGCCAACAACTGGTCGTTGAGGTCCACCCCTCCCATATTAAGGTTGTATTCGTGGACACAGAGGGGTTTCTCCACAACACCAGTCGCCGTAGTAATTTGGGTCATCGTGTCTGCATGAAGGGAGGTGAGAACGAAAACATTCTTCTTATCCCTCCACTTCATAGCGAGCAAATTATTATACTGCAAGCAGGCTCTCTCCCCCAGCCTAAGACGGGACTCTACAAGCCGCTGGGGAAAGCCCCGGCGATTAGGTCGCACGGTGCCACATGCTCCAATCTGATGATCAAACAAGTGACTAAAAAGTGGCACGCTCGTATAATAATTGTCCACGTACAAGTGGTACCCCTTTCCGAATAAGGGTGACACCAAGTCCCACACTATCTTGCCAGCGCTTCCTATGTAGTCAGGGCAGTTTATCGGCTCTACGTGACTATCTTTGCCCTCGTAAACCATAAATCTACATGTATAGCCTGTGGCCCTGTCACAGAGCTTATACATCTTGACCCCGTATCTGGCACGCTTGCTGGGAAGGTACTGTTTGAAGGACAAGCGGCCAGAAAACTTAATCAGGGACTCATCAACGCAGACAACTTGATGGGGGGTAAACAAGTCTGCAAAACGTTGGTTGAAGTGGTTTACGAGGGGCCGAATTTTGTAGAGCCGATCGTATGCAGGGTCTCCACGAGGACGACAGAGTTCATTGTCGTTGAAGTGCATGAACCGCAAAATCTGCTCGTATCGTGCCCTGGCCATTGAAGCAGAGAACACGGGCATATGGTGAATTGGGTCAGTGGACCAATATGACCGCAACTCACTCTTTTTGGTTATGCCCATGTTGAGGGAAAGGCCCAGAAAGATCTTAAATTCGGAGACCGTAATTGGTCTCCAATCTCTGGCAAGGGAGGACTGGGGATTAGCGGCGATGTGTTGACCAGCGTACAAATTGCTTTGGTCCACAATAGATCTATAGAGATCTTCGGTGAAAAACAGTGAATAAAAATCCAGTGGCATAAAGTCAACTGTTTCCACCTGAATTCCGGGTTGGCCAGTGAAAGGGGGAAGTACGGGTGCTGCAGAAGTGGTGGGTACCCAATTCGGATTGGCGAATGCAGCAGGAAGGGCACTATGGGCACGACGGGCCTGTCTTTGTCTTATTGGTGGCAGCGGGACACTAGTTGTGCTTGCCACCTCGCCAGCTTGAACTGCACTTATGGGACTCGCCACGTCACCACGTGATACTGCAGTGCTGGATGTACGACCAGGGTGTACTAGGCCGCTGGTGCTTGCCAGTTCACCAGAAGGAGTAGCGGCGCTAGTACCTCTCTGCTCCCTACGAGAGCCCTGCGGTTCTTGCACGTCAAGGACAGAAGAAGAAGATCGGGGTCTGGTACGCCTGACCCTAGCAGGGACCACAACTCCGTCGTCAGAGCTATCTGTCATGGAGCCGCTGTCCTCTACAGGTTCGTATTCTGAGCTTGAACTTGACAGATGAGTGACTTCCTCTTCACTATCTGTCATGCTCAGAATCCTGTAGGCCTCTTCACTAGTGTACCTTCTATTTGCCATTTTGGGCTCTAAATTTAGGGGTACACTAGTGAGACTCACAGGCAAAAAAGCTCCTGACTGTCAGCGACTGTATCAAAACGCTACCAAAAAACTGTTAGCGATCGCAGGGATCAGGCCTGACTCTGCGACCGCTGCAGTTATGTGTGCTTAGTGTTTTGTAAGTGTCAGTTATCGATTGATACTGCACTTGGGTGGGCTGGGCTGGGCTGGGCCGAGGAGCAAAACGCAGGTGCTAGCAGGTATCTGGGCTGATCCCGCTAACACTGCGTTTTTTGGGGGGACCCTAAACTGCTGGGGAGTATAGATCTGATCGGATCAGATATCGATCCGTTCAGATACTATAGCACTAAGGGAGGTGTATGCTGCGTGCGTGTACTAGCGCTAACCTGACGCTGCCTGGGGCGACGCAGACCTTATCTGATCCTAAAAACTTAACTTCTATCACCGCCGGGCAATTAGGGGGTTAAACCTTTATAGGGTAATAAACGGCGGGTGCCCTAAAACTGTAATAAACTACAATAAACTACAAAAAACAAACCAACTAACCAGCGTCACCTGTAACAATTATATGGTGATCGCTGGTGAAAGGGTTAACTAGGGGGCAATCAAGGGGTTAAAACCTTTAGCAGGTAGTATATGGGGGTCCCTGTCGCTATAAAACACTGACAGCGAACCTATATACTTACCTCCCTAACTAGCGTCACCTGTGTCACTAATACAGCGATCAGAAAAACGATCGCTTAGTGACACTGGCGACGGGGGGTGATCACGGGGTTAAAACTTTATTAGGGGGGTTAGGGGGGTACCCTGGACCTAAAGGGGGGTACCCCTGACCTAAAGGGGCCTAACCTAACTGCCCTAACACTTGTTACTGTCACAAACTGACACCAATGCAAAAAATCAGAAAAAAAAAAAAACTGCTATTGGTGTCAGAGTGACAGGGGGGTGATCAGGGGGTGATCGGGGGGTGACAGGGGGGTGACAAGTGTGCCTGCGTGTTCTACTGTATGTGTAGTGTTGGTGCACTTACTTGGATGTCTTCTCTCCTCGGCGCCGGACGAAAAGACCGGCTCAAGGAGAGATGACATCACTTCCTCTGCTTCTGTTTACATTCACAGAAGCCGAGGAAGTCTGTCATTGGCCAGGAGCGATCGCGAGGTGGGGGCCACGAATGAGTGGCCTCCCCCTCACCTTTGATCGACCCTGACCTCGATCCGACCGCCGCAGGCACCGGGGGGGGGTCCGATCGGACCCCCCACCCGCGGGCAGGCAGGGACGTACAGGTAAGCCCTTTTGCCTGCCCGTGCCGCTCTGTCGACGTACATCGTCGTGCGGCGGTCGGCAAGTGGTTAAAGTAAAAAAAAAAAAAGTGAAATATTCCTTTAAATATCGTACCTGGGGGGTGTCTATAGTATGCCTGTAAAGTGGCGCATGTTTCCCATGCTTAGAACAGTCCCTGCACAAAATGTCATTTTTAAAGGAAAAAAAGTCATTTAAAACTGCTTGCGGCTTTAATGTAATGTCGGGTCCTGGCAATATGGATGAAAATCAGTGAGACAAACAGCATGGGTACATTTTTAACGTGTTTAGCTCCAGCCAAAAAATCGATTTTAAGCTTTTTGGAAAACCTAGGGAAAGGTTATCACCCCTGTGACATTTGTTTTGCTATCTGTGCTCCTCTTCAGAAGATTTCACCTCACTTTTTGTCCCAATGACAAATGTTTTTTGAAAATGTGTGTTTTTTTGTGAAACAAGGATTGGTAATAAAGCATCAGTGGAAAGGAGAAAAGTTTTTCCCATATTAACTCTTACAGGAAAGAATTTCCCTTCCTAGGGGTAGATTTCATCTCACTTCCTGTTGTCTCCTTCTGTTTGCAAGTAGGAGTCGTTTGTAAGTTGGATGTTTGAAAGTAGGGGCCTGCCCTATATACTCAGCAGAAATTTGGGCCTTAGGTGTTGTTGTGGCCACAACACTGTAAGCCCTCACAGAGCCCTGCTGTAAATTATTAGATCAAGAATTGTAATTACATGCACCTCTTGAACAGGGGCAGAGAAATTGGGCCTTTGGTGGTGGTGGTGGTGTTGGTGCCACAACACTGTAAGTCCTCACAGATACTTTTGGTGGGTGCAGAAACGGTGAAATATTAGATCAAGAATTATAATTACATGTCCCTGTTGAACAGGGGCTGAAAAATTGGGCCTTAGGCACTGGTGCTGGTGCCACAACACTGCAACCCCTCACAGAAACTCTAGGTGGAGTGCAGGAACTAGCCCTGCTGCAAAGAATTGCATCAACAATTGTAATTACATGCCCCTGTTAAACAGGGGCTGAAAAATTGCGCCTTAGGCACTGGTGCTGGTGCCACAACACTGCAACCCCTCATAGAAACTCTAAGTGGAGCGCAGGAACTAGCCCAGCTGCAAAGAATTGCATCAAAAATTGTAATTACATGCCCCTGTTAAACAGGGGCTGAAAAATTGGGCCTTAGGCACTGGTGGCGGGACTGGCGGCGGGACTGGCAGCGCCCAGAACCAAAAATGTTCTTACAAGCTATCATCATGATCATTCAGGAGGAAGAGGATAATTACTCAGTATAACAGGATAGTCACTCAGCATCAGCATAGGCAGTCTTTGAAGGGATCTGACATTTCAAAAAAATGTATTCGGTTACATCAGCGTCAGGTGCTTGGTAGCTGGTGGTGATCCAAGACTGATTCATTTTTATAAAGGTCAGTCGATCAACCAAGTCGGTGGACAGACGCACACTGTGATCGGTTACAAAGCCTCCAGCAGCACTGAATGTGCGTTCCAAAAGAACGCTGGATGTAGGACAGGCCAGTAGCTCAATTGCATACTGTGCAAGCTCTGGCCAGTGATCCATCCTCAAGACCCAGTAACTCAGAGGATTTTCAGTGGGAAAGGTGTCCAAGTCAGATCTTGCCCCTAGGTATTCCTGCACCATGTAAAACAGACACTGGCGATGGTTGCTGGAACCGATCATACCTTGGGGCTGCGGACTAAAAAATTGTCTGAACGCATCGGTCAGACAGCCACCTTCTCCACCGCTCCTTCTTTGACTGACCGAAGCCTCAGCAACACGTTGTCCAGAAACAGGAGTTTGTAACCTCCCAGTCTCTGGGAACGCATTGCACAGACCTTTCTGCAAGGCCTCCTGAAGATGTTTCATCCTCTGCTCCCTCTGCGACAGCAAGATAAGGTCCGCAACCTTACCCTTGTAACGTGGATCAAGGAGGGTTGCCAGCCAGTATTGTTTCTTCTCCTTGATACCACAAATGCAAGGATCCTTCCGCAGGCTTTGCAGGATCAGGGAGGCCATGCAGCGTAGGTTTGCTGAGGCATTCGGTCCGGAGTCCTCTTTGTCACTAAGGACGACATGATCCGCAGCCATTTCCTCCCAGCCACGTACAAGTCCATGTGTTTCTTGGGACTGTAAATGATCCCTTAAAGACTGCTGCTGATGCTGAGTTCCAGGCTCCACCTCCATACTGACACAATCCTCCTCCTCCTCCTCTTCCTGTGTGATCGGCGTGCACGCAGGAACACTGTCTGGATAAAGGGGGCCTTGAGAGCTAAGAAAGTCCTCCTCTTCCTGCCTCTGTTCTGCCTCAAGTGCCCTGTCCATTATTCCACACAGCGTGTGCTCCAACAGGTGGACAAGGGGGACAGTGTCACTGATGCATGCACTGTCACTGCTCACCATCCTGGTGGCCTCCTCAAATGTTGACACGACAGTGCATGCATCCCTGATCATGGCCCACTGGCATGGGGAAAAAAAACAAGCTCCCCTGACCCTGCCCTGGTGCCATAGTCGCACAGGTACTCATTGATGGCCCTCTGCCGCTACAGCATGGCCAACGTTGAGTTCCACCTGGTGGGCATGTCACAGATTAGGGGGTTCTTGGGCAGGTTAAATTCCTTTTGGAGGTCTGCCAGCCGAGCACTAGCATTTTATGACCGGCATAAATGCACACAGACTTTCCTGGACTGCCTCAGGACATCCTGTAAGCCTGGTTACCTCCCCAAGAACCGCTGCACCACCAAGTTAAGGACGTGAGCCAAACAGGGCACATGGGTCATTTGTCCCTGTCAGAGGGCAGAGAGGAGGTTGGTGCCATTGTCACAAACCACCATTCCTGCCTTAAGTTGGCGTGGCATCAACCACCTCTGAACCTGCCCCTGCAGAGCTCACAGAACCTCTGCCCCAGTGTGACTCCTGTCCCCCAAGCACACAAGCTCAAGCACCGCATGGCATCTTTTGGCCTGCATACTTGCGTAGCCCCTTGAATGCCTATGGAGCACCGCTGGTTCCGAGGACAAAGTACAGGAAGAGGCCATGGAGGAAGAAGAAGAGGAGGGGGTGGAGGAGATAGGTGTGTCACAATCAGTAGTGGCATTTTGGAGGCGTGGTGGCGAAACAACCTCCAACACTACTGCACCTTGTACTGCATCCTTCCCAGCTGTCAGCAAAGTCACCCAATGTGCCGTGAATCTTAGGTAACGTCCCTGTCCATGCCTGCGGGACCATGAATCAGCAGTAATATGCACCTTACCACTGACCGCCCTGTCCAGCGAGGCCAAGACATTGCCTTCCAAATGCCGGTAGAGATCCGGAATCGCCTTCCATGAAAAAAAGTGGCGTTTGGGTACCTGCCACTGAGAAACCGCACATTCCACAAACACAGGGAAGGGGGCAGAGTCTACCAACTGAAAAGGTAGCAGTTGAAGTGCTAGCAATTTTGCCAAGCTAGCATTCAACCGCTGGGCATGTGGATGGCTGGGAGCGAACTTCTTTCGGCGGTGCAGCAGCTGGGGCAGGGAAATTTGCCTGGAACACTCTGACGTCGGTGTATCAAAAGCAGATTGCCCACAAGTACTTGGCTGTGACACACCTAATTCTACACCTTCATTCCTTCATTCCTCTAAACACGAACAGTCACCTTCATTGGGATGAATGCACCTATGTGTCCTTTGTACACAGTGTGATAAACTGCATCTTGGTGTAATTTTTAATTTTGGCGCGATTTTTGCATCTTGGGTTTATATACACCTTGATTTTATGATTGGGACACTATGGGGTTGATTTATTAAAGGCAAATAGACTGTGTACTTTGCAGAGTGCAGTTGCCCTCTGCAAGTGCAATTGCTCCAGAGCTTAGTAAATGAGGTAAGGCTTGACTTTGCAAAGAGTACCCAATCCTGTGCAGGGAAAATAAAAAAAAAAACAACATTTTTGCTTGCACATGATTGGATGATGGAAGTCAGCAGGGCTTCTGCTCATTTACTAAGCTCTTGAGCAACTGCTCTTGCAGAGGACAACTGCACTTTGCAAAGTGCACAGTCTTTTTCCCTTTAGTAAATCAACCCCTATATGTATACACTTATATGTTGTTGTATATGGTGCTATAATTACATTTTGGTGCGATTTTGGTGCAATTTTTTAAATAACTTTTTTGTTTTTTGGTGCGATTCTTTGCATTTTTATTTGGATTTGGTTTTTGGGTTCACTCACATCCTGTACACTATACGCACTGTTACAAGCAGAGGATCACTATACTATCATGATATTCATGTCTGGATGTTTTATACACTAATTTGTAAGCCATTACATTTTTAGTGATAACTTCTCTGTAGGATTGGTGTCCAAACCTAGAGGGTTTTAGTACTCACCTACTGGGGTAGGTGAGGTGTGATAGATATTACACTATCACCTTTATGGAAACTGTTTTGTTATAATTTATTCCACAATAACACTGTGTCTTTTAATACTTAGCCACTATAGAATGATTTGGTAGAGTACTATTTGACATATAGGTAGCGTCACTCGCCCCTTCACATCTTCTTTCTTTCCACTCAGAACAGGCCTCACCATGATCGACCAAAGAAGTTGAGTGCATGTGCTCAAAGTTATATCCAAAGGTTGTCTTTGGGAAATAGATGTATGAGTGCTGCCAGCATTGCTGCAGAGGTTGAAGGCATGGGGGTTCAGCCTGTCAGTGCTCGGACCATACTCCGCACAATGCATAAAATTGGTATGCATGGCTGTCGTCCCAGAAGACGACTAAAGATGATGCACAAGAAAGCCCGGAAACAGTTTGCTGAAGACAAGCAGATTAAGGACATGGATTACTGGAACCATGTCCTGTGGTCTGATGAGACCAAGATAAAATTATTTGGTTCAGATGGTGTCAAGCGTGTGTGGCGGCAACCAGGTGAGGAGTACAAAGACAAGTGTGTCTTGCCTACAGTCAAGCATGGTGGTGGAAGTGTCATGGTCTGGGGCTGCATGAGTGCTGCCAGAACTGGGGAGCTACAGTTCATTGAGGGAACCATGAATGCCAACATGTACTATGACATACTGAAGCAGAGCATGATCCTCTCCCTTTGGAGACTGGGCCGCAGGGCAGTATTCCAACATGATAACGACCCCAAACACACCTCCAAGATGACCTCCATTACTTTGCTAAAGAAGCTGAAGGTAAAGGTGATGGACTGGCCAAGCATGTCTCCAGACCTAAACCCTATTGAGCATCTGTGGGGCATCCTCAAACGGAAGGTGGAGGAGTGCAAGGTCTCTAACATCCACCAGCTCCGTGATGTCATCATGGAGGAGTGGAAGAGGACTCCCATGGCAACCTGTGAAGCTCTGGTGAACTCCATGTCCAAGACGGTTAAGGCAGTGCTGGAAAATAATAGTGGCCACACAAAATATTGACACTTCAGGCCCAATTTGGACATTTTCACTTAGGGGTGTACTCACTTTTGTTGCCAGCGGTTTAGACATTAATGGCTGTCTGTTGAGTTATTTTGAGGGGACAGCAAATTTACATTGTTATACAAGCTCTACACTCACTACTATACATTGTAGCAAAGGGCTTGATTTACTAAAGGCAAATAGACTGTGCACTTTGCAAAGTTCAGTTGCACTCTGCAAGAGCAGATGCTCCAGAGCTTAGTAAATGAGCAGGAGCTCTGCTAACTTCCATCATCCATTCATGTGCAAGCAAAAATGCTGTTTTTTTATTTTCCTTACATGTGATTGGGTATTCTTTTCAAAGGTATTCTTTACCTCATTTACTAAGCTCTGGAGCAACTGCACTTGCAGAGTGCAATTGCACTTTGCAAGGTGCACAGTCTATTTGCTTTTAGTAAATCACCCCCAAAGTGTCATTTCTTCAGTGTTGTCACATAAATGATATAATAAAATATTTACAAAAATGTGAGGGGTGTACTCACTTTTGTGAGATACTGTATATATATATTTTTTATTATGTGAGATACTGTGTATATGTATATATATATACACTCATGCATATGTATATATTATGCATATTATACTGTACATGCATTTTATACTTTGATACATATTCTTGGCAAAAGGCACATTACACATTTTAAAAATTTTATATAAAAAATAATTAAAATATAACTACTGTATATATTTTGCAAAAAAAAAGATCATTGGGGCGTGGCTTGGCGCGCGGCAGAGATGGACGCTTAGTACAGGAGCTCCGGTGGAATAGCAGCCTGAGCCCGTCTCTTAGCGCCGACAGCACCTCATAATGAGCAGGAGGAATCTGGGAACACCGCGCACCAGATCCCGCCGTTCAGCGGCTGCATATAAGGGAAGGAACATATCAGATTTACTGAGAAATATCTCGGCGGAGCGGGTCAGCAAGCCGGGATCCAAGATGGCGACGCCACACGCGGAGGAGGATTTCAGCGAGGACTCGCAATCCACAGCAGATGACACTGGTAGGAACACTCCTCACCCTGATCTACCGCTCACCTACGCTGGCATGTCAGGCTTTGCAGCCGACATTAAAGCCACTTTCTATGCGGCTATCACTGATTTAAAGTCCAGCATGATTGTACTAACAGACAAGATGGCCACTGTGGAAGCTGCAGGCAGAGGCAGAGACACAGCAATTCACCGTCTAGAGAAAGTAACCTCTACCCAAGCCCAACATCTCATTGAGATCAATAAGCATTTAGAAGATTTGGATAACAGGGGGAGGAGGAACAATATAAGGGTGAGGGGGATCCCCGAATCGGTGGAAGCTGAACAAATAATCCCAGCCCTGCAAAGAGTCTTTAACAGCTTACTAGACAGGCCTGAAGACACAGTAATAGAGTTTGTGAGAGCCCACAGAGCACTTAGAGCGAGAGGCCCTGACACTATGCCACCCCGGGATATCATTTGCTGTTTGCAAAGTTTTTCTCTAAAAGAGGATATCATGCGCAGAGCACGCAGAAACGACCAAATCATCTTTAATGGCGAGACTATTATGCTCTTCCATGACCTCTCCCAGATAACTTTAAAAAACCGCAGAGCTTTGCGACCACTCCTTGACAAACTTAGAGAAAAGGACATTCGCTACACATGGCGCTTCCCATTTGCACTTTTGGTGAACCATAACGGCAGACAACATACACTAAGATCACCTGAGGATCTACCGGATTTCTGTCACGCACTTCAATTAGACCTAATAGAATTACCAGAATGGTACCAGGAGTTCTTATTGCCTCCTCTGGAAAACACGCAAGCAAGATCACCACTTACTTCTCCAGACAAGCGGCACTCAAAGAAAATGAAATCTTCACGCCCTGGTAGTTCTCAAGCTGGAACCCCAAGCAACAGACCACACTCTTCCAGGGGACTAGATGATGCGTGAGGTCCCCTCTTCACTGATTGTTTCAGATGTACAACAGGGTGGTTCGGATGGAAAAAATGCATCACTCACTATAAGCTCAATGCATCTTTGGATCTTTCTCATAGACTTACTCAATGAGGATCAAGACAGGTCATCACGGATCGGTCATCACAAAGACTTCCAAAATTGATATGGGCTAGGCTCCTTATAAGGGAAGAACCAAAGAACTGCACAGTTATAAAGATGATGATAAAAATGGGCAGTTTTAAGCTGTTACGGTTAGTTAAATTGACAAACCCATATAAAAGGCTAATACTGAAACTAAAATTGAAGCGGAGGCATGATAACAACAATACCTCCGAAATCCTTACCTTGCACGTTTGAGTGTGGAGAGGGCGGGAGACAAGCTCCATCTAAAGGAGACCCCGCAACTTTCCCGAAACAGGGTGTTCTTTCCTACAAAATACGGTTATTATATTATTAATATTTTTACTTTATTTTCTCAGTTCAAGTTTAACTCTACATAAGTAGAGCCCATAGTTTCCTTCTTCATATATTTTAGGCGCTAAGCTGACTAATACAACTATAGTTTACTTATATAGGCTGCTACCGGTTTCAGCTCTAATAACTAGTGTTGTTTTATCATCACATTTAAATTTGTATTTCTTAAAATCCGGGCAGTCATCCACTGCTCCCAACAAGTGCCCTCTAGCGGGAGGGATTTCTCCTACTGAGTAGCACTAATTTAAATTACTTCCTTGGACCAATTTGGTATCCAGGGAGAAGACAGTATATCTTACCTCTTTTTCTAACTTTTTCTTACTCTCATCCTTCCTCTCTGAACATATCTCATCTCTCCCTTTTTTTTTTTTTTTTCTCTCCCCTTCTTCCTTTCCTTTTTCTCCTTTTAATATCACTTCTTACCTATTTCTTTCATTACTTAAGAATAGAAAAGTGTATTGTTTATTCACAATCTATAGCTGAAATACTAATAGTCATTAAGCTCTGTTTCCAGATCTGGTGCTGACGGCTCTCTTTGAATCCACAAGATGGCGTACTCATCCCTGGGACACTCTCCCACAGTGATTTCACATAATATGAATGGTCTAAACATTCCTGAAAAACGCCCCACGCTACTAAAAGAACTCAAAAAAGGTAGGCCCAAGTTTGTTTTTCTACAAGAGACTCATTTCCAGACTGATAAGGTCCCCAAACTGACAGACTCCTTCTTTACACAAACCTATCATGCAACTAACAATATGGCCAAATCCAGGGGAGTGTCTATACTTATTAGTAGAGATGCTTCCTTCGAGGTCACAGATAAAATGGCGGACCCGGAAGGCAGGTTCTTATTCCTGAAGGGAAATTGTTCTGGCACCCCCATGACTTTAGCTAATGTCTATTTCCCTAACACAGCGCATGCAACATTTTGTAAACGCATTCATGACAAACTTCGAGACTTTAGCACAGGTTGCCTTATTCTCGGAGGAGACTTCAACGTGCCGTTAAACCCTCTAACTGATACATCTACCGGTAAAACTTACATCACTTACAAGATTCTTAAAAAGATTAAAACATTACTCAACTCCCTACAATTGGTCGATTCCTGGAGGTTTGTGCATCCTAATGACAAAGATTATTCCTTCTATTCATTTCCACACAACAGATACTCCAGAATAGACTATATTTTTATTACACAAAAATATCTTGACAGGATCTCGGAAGCTAAAATAGGGATTCAAGCGATTTCAGATCACGCCCCTACATCATTAACCTTAAACTTATCTGAATCCACACCAAAACCCAACCAATGGAGACTGAATTCAGCTTTATTGACAGACCCAATTTGGCTACCGCAAATAGCTAAGGCATTAAAAGAATACTTTGCACACAACACCACACCTGAAGTAAACCCCTTGACAATTTGGGAGGCCCACAAATGTACAATCAGGGGTGACCTCATTCGAGCAGGTTCCCTACGTAAAAAAGAAAGAGACAAACAAATTAAACAATTGACAGGGAAAATCCGAAGTCTAGAAACCTTACACAAACAATCACTAACAGAACAATCAGCAACAGAACTGTTAGAAACCAGGAAGGCACTACAACAGATTTTTGACACCAGGTCTAAAAGATTTTTATTCTTCAGGAAGAAAATTTATTACGAACACGGTAACAAAACAGGCAAATTCTTAGCGAGAGCCCTGAAAGACACTAGAGCACAACACAACATCTCCGGCATTAGAACCAAAGAAGGGAAAATGGACATTACCACCAAACAAATTGCACGCAACTTTCACGACTACTATACGGCCCTTTATAATCTACCTGCCTCACAAAAATCCAATGAGATGCAAGGAACAAGACAACAAAATATCCAAAACTACCTTAGAGAATCCAAATTGCCCATCCTGACAGCAGAAGACATATCCTTACTAGAAAAACCCATTGAAGCTATAGAACTACAACAGACAATCAAAGACCTTAAACCAGGGAAAAGCCCAGGCCCAGACGGCTTCACGGCCATATATTATAAGACGTGTCAGACCACCCTACTTGGGCCGCTACTGAGAGCATTGAACTATATGTCACAACCCAGGGAGATCCCACCAAACTTTCTAGCAGCTCACATTACAATTCTTCCCAAGCCACATAAAGACCCAGCAGAGTGCGCTAGCTACAGGCCAATCTCACTTCTGAATTTAGATGTGAAATTGATGTCAAAAATTATAGCCAATAGGCTGAAACCTTTGCTACACAACCTGATAGGTGCTGAACAGGCAGGGTTCATGCCGGGCAGAGAAACCAGAGATAATGTCATTAAAACGCTCAACTTGATTCATGCAACCAGGAGAGAGAACATCGAGGGCCTTCTCCTGTCAACCGATGCGGAGAAGGCCTTCGATCGAGTGGCGTGGGACTTCATGCTGGAGACCTGCAGGTATATTGGCTTGGGAAGTCATATGATGACGTGGATCTCCTCTCTCTATTACAATCCCACGGCTCAGCTCAAAATAAATGGTTCACTTTCAGAAACAGTCAAAATCAAAAATGGCACGACAGGGATGCCCCCTCTCGCCAATTTTATTTATTCTAACACTGGAACCATTCATTAGACGGATTGTAGCAGAGAAAGCAATAAATGGTTTTAAAATTGCCGGAAAGGAGTTCAAGGTGGCGGCCTACGCGGATGACCTGTTATTTTTTATATCCAACCCCCATATTTCTCTCCCTACTTTATTAAAAGAATTTTCGTTATTTGGTCATCTTTCCAACCTAAAAATTAATTATTCTAAGTCCGAAGCAATGAACATTAGTATACCCATGAATAAAATAGAAACTATTAAAACCAACTGCCCCTTCAAATGGGAAAATTCAGCACTTAAATACTTGGGAGTATGGCTGACCCCCCAGATTTCCCAAATTTATGAACGCAATTTTACCCCGCTATTAAAGTCAATTTGCTCGGACCTCCAAACCTGGCACACGAAAGGCTTTTCGTGGTTTGGACGCATTGCCATATGTAAAATGACTATTCTACCTAGAGTCTTGTACTTATTTAGAAATTTACCAATCAAGGTGCCCCAAAGTTTCTTTAAAGCCTTAAACACAACCCAAATGAAATTTGTCTGGGCCCACAAAAAACCCAGAATTCGCTGCACAGTACTTACACAACCTAAGGAAAGAGGAGGGATGGGAATCCCAGACTTTCGTACATACTACATGGCAGCACACGTCACAAGGATAGTGGACTGGCACTGTCATCACAAAATTAAAGACTGGGTAGAACTGGAAGAGGTAATGAGTCAAACCCCAATTAGGTTCTCGCCATGGATCCCATGGACTAGCCTTCCGGCCGCCATGAAATCTCACCCTCTCATAGGCACCACGCTTGCAATTTTTCATAAACTAACCAGCTTCACAAATTTCTCTTCTCATTTAAGCCCACTCACACCACTACAAGACAACCCTAACTTTATACCAGGCATTAAAAACCACCTCCTTTGGTCTTCAAACACAAACAGAATATTACTAGCCATGGACTGCTTCTGCAACCCAAACTTCAGAGACTATACTGATCTAAAAGCGGTGAATAATATCCCAGACCTACCCTTATGGACATACTTCCAATGCCGAAGTTACTTGAACCAAACAGGGACAAAAATTAACTTTAATAGACCAATGACAGACATAGAAGAGGCATGCCAGAAGGGAGAACCGATTCACAAAACGACATCTTTGGCCTATAATTGGATACAAAACAGTGTAGGTGCGATGGACCATGGATTCGGGGAGAGCTGGTCAAGAGCATTAGAGATATCATTGTCAGAAGATCAATGGAGAAAAGCGTGCATTTTCGCCCATAAATGCTCACTGAGTACAAGCACCCAAGAAACAGCTTACAAGTTGCTTACCCAGTGGTATGCCACACCGGCGAAACTGCACTCTTGGTTTCCAGATTATCCTGATACATGTTGGCACTGCCATAATGAAAAAGGAACGCTGCTACATATCTGGTGGCAATGTCCTGTACTAGAACCTTATTGGCTGAAAGTTAAAGAGATCATTCTCCATATCACTGAGACATCTTTAAAACTAGATGCAGCGGGGTGCCTCCTCCATGTCACTGATTTTCCCATTAAAAAATATAAACACTCACTCTCTAAACACTTGTTGAACGCTGCAAAATCTTTGATTCCAATTCACTGGAAATCTACAAAGATACCAACTATTAAAGATTGGCTCAATAAGATTTCAGAGATTCGTGAGATGGAGGAGACCATAGCCCAGGCAGGAGAAAATGTTGAACGCTTCCACAAAACATGGAATCCCTGGATAATCTTCAGATATTCTCAGAAATACTCAAACTTAATGAATCCAGATTAGGGAATCCAGAATTCAAAGTAGGAGCAAATACAGACCATATACTGTATTTATTGGCGTATAACACTCACTTTTTCACCATGAAAATTGGGTGCAAATAGCGCGTGCGTGTTATACGCCAATACTTCAATTTTAGCTGCCTCGGAGGGGACAGGGAAGGGGGCAGGACGAGCGGCGTCAGATTACCTACAGTGAGAAACTCCTGTTTACTTGGTGGCCTCTATAATAGGAAGTTCCGTCTCCTGGGCCGCCATTGGACCACTGTTCTGTCCATCATAGGAGATTCTCACTGTATGTAATCTGTCGGCGCTCATCCCACCCCTCTCCCTGTCCCCTCTAGGCTGCAGATGGGCATCGATCAGGCTGCACTGATGGCAATGGTGAGGCTGCTGCATTGGTCCGGTGAGGCTGCATTGATGTGGACTGATGAGGCTGCATTGATGGCACTTGTGAGGCTGCAGATGGGCATTGATCAGGCTGCATTGAAGGCAATGGTGAGGCTGCAGATGGGCACTGACCCTTATTTTGCTTCAAAGTTCCTTATTTAAAATTTAAGTTTTTTTCCTGAAACTTCCCTCTGAAAATGAATGTGCGTGTTATACGCCTGTGCGTGTTATACGCCGATAAATACGGTACTTCTTTAACAAATCATAATAGATACTACTTGCTTTGTAGGATGGTTTGCTATAAATGATCCAAATATAGAAAAAGAATATTCGGTACAGGATCTGGGGTCCCTTTACCCATCTGATTGGGTTAATGCTATGGACTGTTTTCTTTTCTTTTATTCTTTCCACTTTATTACCACTTTCTATTTTTAATCACTGAATATCATTTGATAAAACTCTGAGACACTATTAAAAATACACTTAATTGGAGACACAAGTATCTAATTTGAAAACAATTGAATGATTTAAGCTGTATGAATCAATGTTGACACATAGATATATTCTTTGTATGTTTTTTCTTCTTTCTGTTTTATGATGGAGCTGCGACTCCATAGTTGCACTATTTTGACTTCAATAAACTTTGATGTTTAAAAAAAAAAAAAGATCATTATTTGCAAAAATAGGATAAATTATTTGAATACAAGCTGAAGGATTTCTGGCAGCTTATGGGTAAATATTAACCCCCCCCCCCAGCACCTTCAGACCAGGATCATGGAGGCTCTGCACTTATCAAGCCACATGAAGGAAACCTTAATGTAAACAAATCACGGAGCTTGGTTACATTGTAACAAATGATGGTCAATGATCAGTAGTGCTGATACTCACACTGAAATAGAGAACACATCCCTTCATTTACTGAATATGCAGAATCCACTCAGTCTTACAGCTTGAATTCCATCTATATAGTACATAAAGTGATGTCTTCTCCAGCTGTGTGTGAGTGTCTGCCTATTGTAGACCATCATTTGGTACAATAAACTAGCTCTCTGTGATTTATTTACAAGTTACCATTTGCCAACATCCATGCTCCCTTGTTTCTTTCAACTGGTGGGAATGGCAGAACTGATAGCTTAGTATCAAGTTATATTTGAAGGCTTCTGAAGTAAATGGCTGCCTTTATTATCTTCATGGGTGAATAAAGGTCCCTGACACGTGCCTCATCCTCCCTTCTTCTACTTGTCAATATAGAAAAAAAACCACCAGGTTCTCTCTTACTCAAGTGACTGGTTAAAGTTTTTATTGTTTGTATTTTTGTGGAACTTTGATAGGGTTGAGGGAATTAGGGGGGATGCTCCAAAAACATAAACTATGTACAAATTGAGGACAATTAATTATTTTCTGAAAAGCTGTCGTAGAAGTCCTTGCTGAATCAAAGAGTGGACTTAGATTTGGCATAGAAACGGTTAAATGCAAACTCCTTTCTTTAGAGCCACAAGAGCAGAGACTATATACAGATAACCAAGTGGACTTAGCTCTTCAGGACACCAGCCAGTGTCCCCATTTAGCAGACTAGCACCAGAGAAGTGACAGCAGACCAAAAGACTCAAATGCCGCATACACACGAGCGGAATGTCCGTCACAAAAAGTCTGATGGGAGCTTTTCATTGTATAATCCGACCGTGTGTATGCCCCATCAGACTTTTTCTATCGAAAATTCAGACGGACTTAGATAGGGAACATGTTCTAAATTTTTCCAACAGAACTAATTACTATCGGGAAACCTGCTCATCTGTATGCTGTTCCAACGTACCAAAAACAACGCATGCTCTGAAGCAAGTACAAGACGGAAGCTATTGGCTACTGGCTATTGAACTTCCTTTTTATAGTCCCATCGTACGTGTTGTACGTCACCTCGTTCTGGACGGTCGGACTGTTCTGTCCACCAGATGTTTTTTACTGGCTATTTGTACCTGTGTTGTTAAATTTACATGCAAAATGTGTAATTTACTTAAGACAATCATATGTGGTGTGCAGGCTTCATCTAGCGTTCCTTTTTGGTATTGCTGCAGTTCTGTTTATTTGTTTAATGTATGTGTAATTAAGGAAGTTGTCAGCAAGTAGGGAATTCTGGGTAGAATCTTAACAGGAAGTGAACCAGCCACCATTCTTTTCAACACATTGCAGGAAGCAAGACATGTCTTTCTCAATCCATCATCATCACCCCTTAGAGAACTTAAAAAGTAAGTTTTTACTATCACATCTTGTATTGTACATCGATGTTTCTGCAATGTATGCTGTATTGTATGCAATATTATACTTATTGAGGTCTATTTCTGTTATTTTGTAGTTTCACCTGGCTTGTTCTAATAAACTGAGATCAAAGAAATATGGTATCTGAAGTTATTGGGATAAGAAGGTTTAGCTAGCTATCCCAGAGACAGAACAGTGAAATTTTTAAGCTGACCTCTGAAGGGAAGATAAGCCAACTTTGGAAGTTTGTACAGCCTGGGGCTACACAGTACCCATACAGTAAGTAGCCTTAAAGATACAGGCCTGCGGCAGGCGAAGCAAGCAGCCACGCTACACAGAGATGTCAAGCAGCAACGACACTAGAACGGTCTCTATACAGCAAGACAGCTTCTTCTCCACAGCCATGTCTCACAGTGGGACATCTTCTTACAAAACATGTTCACGAGCAAGCTCATCTAAGTCATCTGTCACAAATGCAGCAGCTATTGCCCGTTCAAAAGCCGAAGCAGCAAAAGCCAGGGCCGCATTCACAGACCAAGAGTTGCAGATGAAAAAAGAAAAGGCCCACCTTGATGCAGAAAAGGTGAGACAGGAACAAGAGAGAGAGAAGGAAAGAGTACGCTTGGAGCAAGAGAGAGAGAAGGAAAGAATATGCATGGAGCAAGAGAGAGAGAAGGAAAGAGTATGCATGGAACAAGAGAGAGAGCAAGAAAGAGAACACATGGAACAAGAGAGAGAGAAGGAAAGAATACGCCTGGAAGAAGAGCTAGCCCAGCAGGAAGCATCTCTGAAATTGCAGCAAGCTATCTTAGAAGCTAACATGGAGAAGCTGGCAGTAGAAAGAGACGCTGCCGCTGCCATTGCAGAAACAGAAGCTTTAGAAGCAGCCGTCTACGATGAGCCAAGAGTAGGCAGCAGCATACCGGGTCTAGAGAAGGACCAACAAGATTCTTCACAACGCACGTCAGATTATGTCTACCAGCACTGGGACCCAAGCAGCATCCCACAACAAGAAATCAAATATGAAAACATATAGTGTATAACAAGGCCTAAATACACCACTCAGCGCTATAGAACTCAAAAAATTCTTCACAGCATAAAAAAGAAATGACATACAAAAAATAAATGATAAATAAATAAATAAATAAATAAATAACGACCAACACCCCTAAATAAGCACTTCAAAGGTATTGGTATGAGCAGCTGTTTAAAACCAAAAACCATATGTAAACAATAGTATAATACCATACATTGATAATCAAGGGATAGTTATATACTAAAACAGCGCTAATGTTGAGCAAAAATAAATGATTGTGTGGCCAACTACACACAGAACAATGTCCATACAAGTGATAAAGTGATAGTAGTGGTTCAGAGGTAGTTCAAGGCAGATCATAAAGTTGTCACAGCATGCACCATCCACCGATTAATCCACTCCACCAGATGTGAACACACTCCCCTCAGGGGGTTAAACTCACCAGAGATAAGTATATCACAAGCCTCCAAATAACAAATATCCTGGGATAGATAAATACGCTTTTCTCCAAGTGATGGATAGATGGATTCCAAAACAATAAAAACAAAGGAGAGCGCACATAGCGTAATTCCATTTATTGTTAAAACACACCCATCACATTAAATTCCCCCATCACTAGCTACGTACTAGATATATGCAGTCAAAAAGCAAAAGGATAACATCACCGTGCATCGCAGCGTAGGAACTCCGGTCACCGCCTCAGCCCACAGAGAGCGGAGTCACTTCCTAGTTCCGGGTCCACCACGATGGAGCGCACGTGTCACTTCCGGCGTCGTGTAGGTCACGCCCTGACGCGTTTCGTCATATCCTGACTTCAACAGAGGGCGTGACTACACGACACAGACGCTGGACTTAAAAACAAACCGCCCCTAGCTCCACATCCAATCACGTTCCTCAGAGCGCAGACAAGCATGCGTCACGTCAGCACAACTGAGGAACAGGAGGGGAAGAGGGACAAACCTACCCACATTGCACTTCTATTGGCTATAAAAAGTCCCGGTCATAGATGAAGATAGGGGATACGGATAGCCATAAATACAGACAGCATACGGTCACATATCCCAAATATCCAATCCATGCCTTCAAACTGTGCCACAGTACATATGATACAAACAAACAATGTAAAGCACGTATATAATGCTGTATCATCATCTGATAGCACAAACTGTTCAGATACATTGTAACCACTCATACTGCCTATAGGTGGAGTCATATGAATTCTATTCTTAATATAGAGCTTCCACATAATAAATCTCATACACATAGCTCATATATACAACCAATCTGGATCATATCATGAATTCAAATTATAATTATATAAAACCATCTACTGAGAGCTTCATTAAAAAAGTTCCCATATAGTAAACTACACTAAAAAATAGAATAGCATAAATAAAATTAGAATAGCATTAATAAAATTACATACAAACTTGAACATTAGAAAAGGTGGGGAAATTGGACTACTAAAATACTAACAATCAGGAGAATAAAGGAGGGAGTAAAATAGGAAGGTAAATAATATTAACTCAGATAAGTCAACCCTATGAGTACTTAAAAGTCACTTATAAAACAGTTAATGTCTAAATTGACATTCAACCCTTTTGGCGATAACGTGTCAGCCAGAAAAATCCATTGTGTCTCTCTCTTAGATAAATCCCTAACCAAATTGGAGCCCCTCCACATAGGTTTGAGATGATCTATGCCCCAAAATTTCAGGCCCGATGGGTCACAATTGTGCATCAATTTAAAATGGAGCGAAACGTTGTGATCCTTAAAGCCCAACTTTATATTAGCTATATCCTCTGCAATTCTAATTTTTAAACGTCTTTTAGTTCTTCCTATGTACATAAGACCACATGGACATTGCAGCGCATACACCACATGGGTGGTATTGCATGTGATGAATTCCTTGATGGTAAATTCTTTATTGTTAGACGTCGACGTAAACCTCTCAATTGCCCTCAACGGCCTATTCACTTCTTTACAGGCTCGACATTTTCTACAACAGAAAAAACCATCTCTCTCCCAAAAAGTGGGAGGTCTTGCAGGGGGATCAAGCACTTTTTTAACTATTTTATCCGAAAAGCTCAATGCCTTTCTATAGATAAAACCTGGTTTTGGGGGCAGTACTGAATGTAAAACTTTATTCATTAGCAAAACATGCCAATGGGTGGAAAAGATGTTTTCTACCTCTCTATATTGAGAATGAAAGCCCGAGATAAAACTCCACTCTTGGCTATCATTATTCAAATTGATACGGGCTTCATTCAAAAGAGAATCTCTGGATAACAAGGCCACTTCCTGGATTGTAGCATCCAATACCTCCACAGAGTAGCCTTTCTCAATGAACCTCTTCTTGATAGTTTGAGCCTGTGATATATAGTCCCCTTCGTTCGAGCAATTCCTTTTTACTCTGGCCAGTTGGCCCTTAGGGATGTTTTTGAGCCACATAGGGTGATGCCCACTGCTAATGGGTAGATAGCTGTTAGAATCAGTCGGTTTAAAATACACCCTTGTTCCCAGGCTATTACCTTGCCTAAAGATATGGCAATGGATTTTTCTGGCTGACATGTTATCGCCAAAAGGGTTGAATGTCGATTTAGACATTAACTGTTTTATAAGTGACTTTTAAGTACTCATAGGGTTGACTTATCTGAGTTAATATTATTTACCTTCCTATTTTACTCCCTCCTTTATTCTCCTGATTGTTAGTATTTTAGTAGTCCAATTTCCCCACCTTTTCTAATGTTCAAGTTTGTATGTAATTTTATTAATGCTATTCTAATTTTATTTATGCTATTCTATTTTTTAGTGTAGTTTACTATATGGGAACTTTTTTTATGAAGCTCTCAGTAGATGGTTTTATATAATTATAATTTGAATTCATGATATGATCCAGATTGGTTGTATATATGAGCTCTGTGTATGAGATTTATTATGTGGAAGTTCAATATTAAGTATAGAATTCATATGACTCCACCTATAGGCAGTATGAGTGGTTACAATGTATCTGAACAGTTTGTGCTATCAGATGATGATACAGCATTATATACGTGCTTTACATTGTTTGTTTGTATCATATGTACTGTGGCACAGTTTGAAGGCATGGATTGGATATTTGGGATATGTGACCGTATGCTGTCTGTATTTATGGCTATCCGTATCCCCTATCTTCATCTATGACCGGGACTTTTTATAGCCAATAGAAGTGCAATGTGGGTAGGTTTGTCCCTCTTCCCCTCCTGTTCCTCAGTTGCGCTGACGTGACGCATGCTTGTCTGCGCTCTGAGGAACGTGATTGGATGTGGAGCTAGGGGCGGTTTGTTTTTTTTTTTTTTTTTGTTATAATAATTTTTATTGGTTTTTTATAACAGAAGTGACAAGGAAAGATACAGACCAAGGGGAGCACAACACAAAGATAATTCAAATGTAATACAGTACATTGTTGCGGACGCAGCCGCTGTTCTCGCGAATAAGTAAAATAAAAAAAAAAAAAAAAGAATAAATCAAGTCATGACATATAAATCGCAATAGTAAATTATTTAGTATAGTAAACATTCCATGAAGCCGTAATGAGTCTATACAGTTGGGTTGTTGTTACTAAGTCTTAGAACTCTCGTTTTATATGTTATCGAGGATAATGGTTGCTATAGGGTGGGTGGGGGTGGGGGTGGGAGTGTGAATTATCCAGTCATGAGATGCATCCGTTAAGGTTAGTTCGAAAGTTAGGTTGTTGGACTGTAGACGTAGGCAGATGTTTGTGGAGAGGATCAGTATGGGATGGGTTAGGGAAGTAGTAGGAAGGGGGATATAACGGTTATTGTCAGCAGATTGAGGGTGTGCGAATTTGACATTCGCGGAGAGAAGATGCGAGGGGCAGAGTTTTCCCATGGTGAGGAATATATGTTTCTTCGAAGCAGCGTTGTAATGTCTATACAATATTTATGTGAAGAATTGTTTGTATTCATCAGTGGTGGTAAAGTGTATCCAGCATGTCCATGTTTTGACGAACTTAGGTTGTGTTTCTTTGGCCTGGTGTATGAGGTCCTCCATGGCCATCGTTTTTTGTACGCGTGTAAACCATTCTGCAATGGATGGTGGATCTGTCGAACGCCATTTGAGGGGGATGCATAGTTTAGCGGCGTTCACCATGTGCATGGCCAGAGAACGTAGGTATGTTGACAGTGGCAATTTGGAGTGATGAAGTAGAAATGAAGCAGGATGGAAGTCTAACGTGTATGTTGTTATTTGGTTGATCAATTTATGTACTTCTTTCCAGAAGGGTTGAATTTTTGTGCAGGACCACCAAATATGTAAGAACGATCCAATCTCAGCTTTGCACCTCCAACACGTTTGGGTAATTGACGAGTCAATATGATGCAGTGTCAGCGGTGTCCTGTACCATCTTGAAAGTATTTTAAAGGCGTTTTCCTGTATTTGTACATTAATGGATCCTTTGTGGGTCAAAGTATATATTTTCTCCCAGTCTGCATCAGTAAGGTGCAACGAGAGGTCCTGTTCCCATTGTCTGGTGGTCCAGTGTTTTGTAGGTGTGTTGGATGTGAATAGGAGTGCATATGTCTGGGATATCAGGTGTTTTTGTGGTTCCCCGCTGGAGCATAGATGTTCGAATGTGGTGGTCTGTCTGGACCAGTCTGGTCTGGGTTTAGGTTTGTTAAAGAAGTGTCTCAGTTGGATGTAAGTCCAGAATGGGAAGGATCTCATATTCATTTTTGATGCAAGCGCTGTTTGGGATAAGAAGTGATTTCCCTCGAAAAAGTGCTCTGCTCGTACAGTAGAGTGGGGCCAATGATCAGCTAAGAAGGTGGGGTGCATCCCTGGTGGAAAATCTGGGTTCATCCTCAGTGGGGTTAGTGGGCCATTAAGTGAAGAGATTTTGTGGAGGTTACAGGTAGTGTGGAAGGAGGTCAGCGTGGGTTCGATTAGTGGGTGGAGTTTGCAGTCAGGGGGGACATTGGAGTTAGTGATCCAGGGGAGGTGAGACAATGGAAGGTCTAAGAATGATTGCTCTATGTGGATCCAGTCTTTAAGCGTGGGGTGTACGTTCCAATCTATAATTCTTGTAAGGTGGCAAGCTTGTTGGTATTTGCGTAGATCAGGAAGACCTATGCCTCCGAGCAGTTTGGGGGCAGTTAGTCTCATGTAGCTTAGTCTCGGGCGTAGTTTGGCCCATATGAACGATGTACAGGCCTGTTGGTAGATTAAGAAAAAAGTTTTCGGGAGTTTAATGGGGATGGTTTGCAAAATATAGAGAAGTCTGGGCAAAATGTTCATTTTGATTATTGCGGCTCTACCGAACCAGGAAAATAGTCCTGTGGACCATTTTTTAAGGTCTAATTGTATTTTTTGTAAAATTGCTGCATGGTTAAGGGTGTATAAGTTATTCAAGGAGGTTGGTAAGAGAATACCTAGATATGGGATTGCTTTAGCGTTCCAAGAGAATGGGAAATTGATCTGGCATTGTTGACAAATTTCTGGGGTGAGGGTGATGTTCAGGGCGGTCGATTTTGAGTAATTTATTTGGAGGTTAGAAAGGGTATGAAAATTTTTAAAGTCTGCAAGGAGGTTAGGTATTGTCGTGAGGGGATCAGTAAGAAAGAGGAGTATGTCGTCCGCGAAGGCGGCTACTTTGTATGTACGACGTTTGATGGTAATTCCCTTAATATCTTGGTTGGCTCTCAGGCGTCTTAGAAAGGGTTCTAGGGTGAGAATAAAAATTAGAGGGGAGAGCGGGCACCCCTGGCGGGTTCCATTGGACACGGAGAAGGTGTCCGACAGGTGGTTGTTTACATGGACCTTGGCAGTAGGGTTAGAGTAAAGGGCCGATATGAAATTGAGCATCGTTGGAGGAAGACCTATCATCCGTAGCGTCTCTAACATATAGTCCCAGGCCACTCTGTCGAACGCCTTCTCCGCGTCAAGGGAGAGCATAAATCCGCTGGAACGGCTAGATGTGAGCCAATGGTGTATATTAAGAGCTTTTAGAGTGTTATCTCTCGCCTCTCTTCCCGGGACAAAGCCGACTTGGTCCAGATCTACAAGTTGGGGCAATAGTGGTAGTATACGATTCGCTAAGGTTTTCGCATACCATTTAAGTCTACGTTAAGAAGCGAGATGGGTCTGTAATTAGTAACAAGGGAGGGATCTTTGTCTGGTTTTGGAATTACTGCTATGTGGGCAGTTAGGAGGTCTCGAGGCGGTGTCGTAGGGGTTGCGAAAGAATTGAAAGCTTTTAAGAAGAAGGGGGTGAGTGTTTCTGAGTAAGTTTTATAGTATCCGACTGTCAGGCCATCGGGGCCGGGGCTTTTGCCTGATTTTAGTTGTTTCAAGGTTAGGTCTATTTCTTCTTTGGTTAGAGGTGAGGCCAGATCTTGGGCTACGGAGGTCGAGATAGGGGTAGGGCCATATTGTCGCAAAAAATCTATTATCATTTCTGTTCGTTTTTGTTTGTCAAGGGAGGAGTGAGATGGGTGAAGGTTATATAATTTACTATAATATTGGACAAATTGTTTTGCGATGTCTGGGGTTTTTGTAAATTTGCAACCTGTTGGATCAGTGATGGAGTGGATCGTTGTGCGAGCTTTTGTCGCTTGTAAAGCCCGAGCTAGCATTTTACTGGCTTTGTCGCCATATTCATAAAACGTTTTTTTGGATAGAATGTATTTGCGTCGAATTTGGTAGTCCAAGATATCCAGTAGATCTTTTCTGGCTTGAATCAGTTCAGTCATAGTGGAGAGGGCTTGGGATTGTTTGTGAGCGGTTTCTAGCCTTTGGATTTTGTTGGTGATGTCTATATATTGTTTTTTGCGTATTCGGTTGCGTTTAGCCGCCGCTGCAATTAGGTTTCCTCTGATTACACATTTATGTGTTTCCCAGATGGTAAGTGGGGACATGTCATTCGAAACATTTTCTTGAAAGAAATGTTTAAGGTTAGATTCGACCGCAGCTTTGATGGAGGGGTCAGTCAGTAATGATGGATCCAATTTCCATGTTTGTGAGCGGGGTATCGTGTTTGGGAATTTAAGTGTTAAAGAGGTAGGGTGATGATCGGAGATAAGCATGGGATCAATTGAAGTGTGATGGATTAGAGATAAGTCTTTTTGTGTTAAAAAAATGTAGTCTATCCTTGAATATCTGTCGTGGGGAGCGGAGTAAAATGTGAAGTCTTTAACATTAGGGTTTAGGGTGCGCCAGGAGTCATGCAGTAATAGCTGATTGAGTAATGATTTAATCGTTTTAAGGGCCGAGTATGGGAATGAAGAGAAGCCGGTGGATGTATCTTGGGTAGGGTTAAGTGGAACATTGAAGTCTCCACCCAAGATGAGGGTTCCTTCTTGGAAGGTTGTGAGTGCATTCGCAATTTTTCTAAAGAAAGGTACCTGACCGCGGTTGGGGGCGTATATATTAGCTAATGTGAGCGTTCTGTTGAGAAAGGATCCTTTGAGAAAAATGTATCTGCCTTCCACATCTATTAAAGAGTCTGTGATTTGAATAGGGCATGATTTAGCGATGAGTATTGAGACACCTTTAGTTTTGTGGAGCGGGTTGGTAGCATGAAATACCGTGGGATATCGGTCATTTTGTAGCTTTGGCGTAGAATTGGATCTAAAGTGAGTTTCTTGAAGGAAAATAATATCCGCTTTGTTGCGGTGCATTGTGAGGAGTAGTTTGGAACGTTTCTCAGGCGTATTGAGGCCTTTTACATTTAGTGAGATCAGTTTTAGTTTAGTGCTGTGCTTGATGCTGGACGGATTCATCATTGTATAGATGTGTGAACGTACTTAGGATGATAGTGTGCGCTGCTTTGGTGGGGGTGGTTAGTTGGTTTGACGGGTGTGTGTTTGTGGGCAAGGCGGGTAGGGGAACAGGGGTAGTAGGGGGTTAACAATACCGGTAATGAATGTGATCTCAATCACTTAAGTCAGTGACTAGGATCACAAAAATTTACTAACCGGATAGGATCAGTGGTGTGTGAAGTTTTGGTTAGAGGAGATGCTAGATAAGATATGTGTAACCACTGTGCGGGGGTTGGTCTATCAATTGAGAGATGTACTACAGTAGGAGGAAGAATTTGTCCGTGGGATCTAGCTCACCAACAGTCTTATGTTAGTTATACCGTAGAACTGGGGGAAGAAGTATATAATGTTCCAGTTGGGGAACTTGGCAGAGTGAAGTCAAATAGGTGATAGGATGGCCGACTATTTGAAATGGCGAAAAAGTCAGTTGAGTAGTCGTATTAATAGTGAGCTATATCTTAGAACGAGTGGGAGCAATTGATTATTTGGGCAATGGCCATTGGTAGGTTCAGGTCAGTGAGGTAGGAAGGCACAAAAGAGGGGAAATCTTAATAAACATTGTTATTTAAGTATATAAACAATAGTTACCGTATCAATGGTCTATACAGTATAACAAGCTTAAGGCTAAGTAAACAGGTTAGTAAAACATTCGTGATAACAATCATTCCAAGAAATACAGTAGTGTTCGTATAAAGTGGTTAGTTATAGAAAATGAACAGAACGTGACCTGTGTGCGGTGGGCATAGATATGTGCAGTCAACCCAGGCAACTACAGCATTGCAGGAGCAGATCAGATCACAAATTTAATGTATGTGTAGATTCGTGGGGGAATAATGAGTAGTGAGGAGTGTGAGAGTAAGTGTATTCCTCTAGTGTGTTAGTGTAGTAACAGAATTGGTGATGTAGATTAAAGTAATGGTAGTCTTGTTAGTTTCGGTGTGTGAAGATGGATGAGGGGATATATTGTGTGGGAGTGTAGAGAGAACATGCTCGAAGCCAGAAGGTGGCAGTAAAGAGCTGAAGTTCGAAAATTCCTTCAGTTTGTGAGAAGTGGGTGAGATCTTGGGAATGTGAAAGGAGTTTTCAGCTCGAGTGTTGTCAGTGTGTTTTGCTATGTAGCAGTGTCTACCCTATACAGGAGGCAGAGATCACTCATATCGTTCACCGTAAACCTGTTATCTATAAGGCACAACACCGTACCCTGCGGGTTGTAGTCAATTTATAGAGGGAGTGCGGACATCTAGCCCAGCGATGTTTATGATAGGTAGTCTATTGGTTAAGTGTGTACACGCATGGCAATGGTTGTCTGGGGAATAGCAGAGTAGCAGAAGAATAGCAGAAGATAGAACGTTTTGCTGTGGGGAGCGGTAACTACAGTGTGGTTTCTGCATCCGATATAGTTCGGCAGCCTGTGGGTTGAAGGGTTGTGATGGTTGGAAAGTGAAGGAATATGTGTCGTGTTGTAGGGGGGGAAGTAGGATCAGTGTGCAAGTGGGAAGGGGAAGCACAAGTAGGTGGTCCTGGGTCTAGGGATCATAGCAAGGCATCCGAGCGTAACGGAGTGTTGTCCGTCCAATGTTGATGGGCATAGTGGAGTACGGTGAAAGTTATCAGAGACATGTTAATCATTAATGAGAAAGCAAGTTAACTAGATCTTGAGTGTGGATGGGTTGCATGGACATGTGGTAAAACCAGGCATAAGCAGCAGAGCTAGAGGGAATCACTTCCCTGGAGTAACATAGGTGTGAACACATAGGTGAGTAACGGATTGCATTAATTATGTTTATAATGACAATAAGCGTTGTACCCTATTGTATTCAGTTCGAGGGTGAGCGTTGGTCGTGTATAGTTCAATCGTTGTTGATCTCTGCTGTAGTGATGTATGAGTTTAAATGAGGGTGTAAGGCTTAGTGAACCATAGATACCTCTGACTCATGGTCAGTAGATGGCAGTAGAGGGCCATGCTGTAGGGATTGTATTGTGGTTTAAGGAATTAGGTTGTGTGAGGGAGAATAAATGGGCATAAGGATTGCGTAAAAGATATGGCTCTGATGTGTTGTCAGCGTGTGGTGCATCACGACAGTGTCTTCCCGGAATGGGAGGCAGTAATCACTTAAAACTTATAACTTCTAACAATAAACCTGAGCATTTAACATGTTACCCGTCAGAATTGGCACCAGGTACACAGTGGTCGCATGTAGTGAGTCCGGTGGTACATACATTGTAGATCCCGGTGCCGATGTGAAGCATCGGTGTAGGCAAAGATCTGTGAGGAAAGCATGTAATGTTTTCCATGTGAGTGGAATCGGTGATTGGGTAGAACGTTGACTGCAGCGAATAACGTTCGGCTGGTCCGGGTTTGTTTTTAAGTCCGGCGTCTGTGTCGTGTAGTCACGCCCTCTGTTGAAGTCAGGATATGACGAAACGCGTCAGGGCGTGACCTACACGACGCCGGAAGTGACACGTGCGCTCCATCGTGGTGGACCCGGAACTAGGAAGTGACTCCGCTCTCTGTGGGCTGAGGCGGTGACCGGAGTTCCTACGCTGCGATGCACGGTGATGTTATCCTTTTGCTTTTTGACTGCATATATCTAGTACGTAGCTAGTGATGGGGGAATTTAATGTGATGGGTGTGTTTTGACAATAAATGGAATTACGCTATGTGCACTCTCCTTTGTTTTTATTGCTTTGGAATCCATCTATCCATCACTTGGAGAAAAGCGTATTTATCTATCCCAGGATATTTGTTATTTGGAGGCTTGTGATATACTTATCTCTGGTGAGTTTAACCCCCTGAGGGGAGTGTGTTCACATCTGGTGAAGTGGATTAATCGGTGGATGGTGCATGCTGTGACAACTTTATGATCTGCCTTGAACTACCTCTGAACCACTACTATCACTTTATCACTTGTATGGACATTGTTCTGTGTGTAGTTGGCCACACAATCATTTATTTTTGCTCAACATTAGCGCTGTTTTAGTATATAACTATCCCTTGATTATCAATGTATGGTATTATACTATTGTTTACATAAGAAATCAAATATGACGTCAGTGAGTCACATCAAATAAAGCAGCAACAAGACGACCTGGGACCCCAGTGCTACAAGCTAGAAAAATCTGACAGAGTTCCAGACTTTCCAGTTCCAACCAAACCTTCTACTCCACAAGGTACCCAGCCTTCATACAAGCATCAAACACCAGTCTTCACTCCAAGAAGGTATGCAACAAACAGGTACAAACTGCCTACTTTATGCAAGTTTGAACCCAGCGCGCCTAAAGAAGAGACTTTTACCAGGTATGCCTTTACACCGCACCACAATACACCAGCAGCCTACCCCAATGCCAATCAGGCTACTGTAGACTTTGCCAAGTTCCTGGCCAAAAGGACTTGTCAAATTCAGTGATCGCCCCCAACACTACAGGGCATGGCGATCCTCTTTCCAGAGTGCCATTCAAGGTCTAGATCTATCCTGCAGGGACTAGATAGACCTCCTCGTAAAGTGGCTGGGCAATGATTTTGTTGAACATGCCAAAAGGATCAGAGGCATTAATATAAACCAACCTTCCAAACATCTGGAACAGATTGGATAGATGTTATGGCTCACCAGAGGCTATAGAGAGTACACTGTTTAAAAGGATAGAAGACTTCCCAAAAATACCTAGAAGAGGTTACCAAAGACTCAGAGAATTCAGTGACCTGTGTATGGAGTTACAAGTTGCTAAAGCAGAAGGAGACTTACCTGGCCTTTCTTATCTTGACTCTGCTAGAGGTATTAACTCCTTAGCACAAAAACTTCCTTATGAGTTACACGAAAGATGGATTACTCATGGCTGTAACTACAAAAACGAAAACACAATGTGCCTTTTCCACCCTTTAGTGAGTTTGTGGACTTTGTAGACAGACAAGCAGGAATGAAAGATGACCCCAGCTTCATTTTTCCAGTGTCTTATGCCACTTCTTCTGGCCCTAAACAACTCAGAGCTCCAGTAGCAGTGCACAAAACTAACATTTCTTCCCACAGATTTGCAGAGTCCCAACCAGAGGATCAAGACAGCGACCCTACTAAGTTCTGCCCTCTACATAAGATGCCACATCCTCTTCCGGAATGCTGAGCCTTCAGGACAAAGACCATCCAGGATCGTAAAGCTTTCCTCAAAGAGAACAACATCTGTTACAAGTGCTGCTCTTCATCCACGCATTTTGCCAAGGACTGTAAGGTCAGTGTCAAATGTACAGAATGTGACAGCACAGAGCACAACACAGCTCTACACCCAAGGCCTACTCCAAGAACTTTCCCACCTGTTCATAGGGACAAGGAGTAAGGCGGGGAGATCAAAGACTCTAGTACAGACGCCATAGCAATCACTTCACAGTGTACTGAAGTTTGCAAAATAAGTACAGGTGGTAGGTCCTGCTCTAAAATCTGTCTTGTGAGAGTTTACCCAAAAGGATGCAGGGACAAAGCAGTCAAGCTCTACATCATCTTGGATGATCACAGTAATAAGTCACTAGCTAGATCTGTGTTTTTTGACATTCTAAACCTGATAGGCCCCAGCAGCCCTTACTCCCTTAGGACTTGTGCAGGTACAGTGGAAACGGCGGGGAGAAGAGCTGACAGCCTATAAATTGAATCTATGGATGGTAAGACATGCCTACCCTTACCGACTATAATAGAGTGCAACCAGATGCCAGACAACAGATCAGAGATTCCCACGCCAGATGCAGCAGCTCACCAGACTCACTTGAATCACATGGCACATCTCATACCAGAACTAGATGATAAGACTCAGATAATCTTACTCCTAGGGAGGGATATCTTGCAAGTCCACAAAGTAAGAAAACTGATCAACGGTCCCAAAAATGCCCCATATGCCCAAAAACTCTTTCTCGGGTGGGTCATTATAGGTGATGTTTGCCTGGGAGGTGCACACAAACTGGCATCTGTTAATAACCTGCTTACTAGTACCCTTGAGAATGGTCGTCCTACTCTTTTCCAACCCTGTCAGAATCACGTCCTCATAAAGGAGCTACCACACAACAACCCTGTACCTCTTCCCTTCCTAAGTCCCCTCTGTGACACCATTATCTATGGTGAAGACCAAAGCGACTTAGGAAGCACAGTGGTCAGGAGAACAAAGGAAGACAAACAGGTAGCCATGTCCATTGAGGATAGACTCTTCTTAGAAATTATGGAAAAGAGTATGGAGAAAGACGGGACTAAAAGCTGGGTTGCACCTCTTCCCTTTAGACCACAGAGACGACGTTTGCCTAACAATAGAGAACTAGCATATAAACGTCTCACTTCCCTAAGACACAATCTTCAAAGGAAACCAGAGATGAAAGAACATTTCCTTTCCTTCATGGAGAAAATATTCCAGAATGGTCATGCTGAGATAGTCCCAAACCTCAAAGACTTAGAGGAATGCTGGTATTTACCTATATTTGGGGTCTATCACCCTAAGAAGCCAGGACAGATTAGAGTGGTGTTCGATTCCAGCGCCAAACATGAGGGTGTCTCTCTAAATGATGTCCTTCTCCCTGGCCCTGACCTTAACAACTGGCGGACAAGATGGGTGAACTAGAGATACTGTTGTACGAGGAGGATTTGGATTTTGTAGGAATTTCAGAGACCTATTTCAACAGCTCTCATGATTGGCTGGCAAACATTCAAGGGTATACCCTTTACTGCAAGGATAGAGAGGGTAAAAAAGGGGGAGAGGTATGCCCATATATCAAGAATAATGTACAAGTGAATGTGAGAGATGACATCACTGAGGGAGCTAGGGAGGAGGTGGAATCCTTATGGGTAGAGCTCCAAAGGGATGAAGCTAAGGGGAAAATAATACTGGGAGTATGCTATAGGCCCCCTAACCTGTGGGAGGAAGTGGAGACAGATCTCCTATCACAATTTGGATTAGCAGCAAGGATGGGAAGTGTTATCATAATTTTAATTATCCAGACATAGACTGGGCGGAGGGAACCGCGCATTCATTTAAGGCTCAACAGTTCCTTAATGTCTTGCAGGACAATTTTATGGGTCAGATGCTAGAGGCACCAACTAGAAATAAAGCATTACTGGATATACTGATTACCAACAATACAGACCTGATCACGGATGTGGAAATACGGGGCAATTTAGGTAACAGCGATCACAGGTCAATTTGTTTCAGTATAAATCACACAAATAGGAAACATAAAAGGAATACAAAGACACTGAATTTTAAAAGAGCCAATTTCCCTAAACTACAAACCTTGCTAAAAGGCATAAATTGGAATAAAATATTAGGAACATATGCAAAAACCCTAGCGAACCGTCTCCTTCCTTTACTACCACAACTTATAGATCTTGACCCGGGGAGAGAAGCGAGAGATAACACTCTCGTTTCATTATTTTTTATTGAAATTATCATATGAACAACAGTATAACAGTACATCCGTATACAGTTACAGGTATTCTTTGGTCACTTTTATGAATGCATCAAACAAGTGAATTAACATATCACGGTGTACACTTTATAATAAATGTAAATCGAGTCGAGCTTAGTATTACAAACTTTTTTTCTTGTATTCACAAGTTTGGGACCAGGGGTAAGAGCCCCCCCCCCCAGACACCCCATCTGGGAACAAGCTGTGTCCGGAGAGGTGCCCCCCCCCCCCCGATCCCAATAGTGTTCCAATTGTCAAAGTAATTATCTCTTGGAGCGCTCTATTTTGCTCCTTATTGTTTTTTTTTTGTTTTTTTTATATATAATACTTATTTGTACTAATGCAATGTAACATAAATTGTTGTGAAACTTCAGTCTAAAAAGATAATGAAGTCAAATATACGGCTGAGTATTTAAGCTTTTAGCAAACATGTTATTATTAATGATAAAGAAAACGATAAAAAGAAGGGAAGAAAAGGTGAAAATTAAAAGGAAAAAGAAGAAATTCTAAAGAAATATAAACTAAAGGAATATAGAATTAAACATAAGAATGTAATGACAACATCTTACCACCAATTGACATTTTAGTTATTGTGTCAGTATCAGAAAGTCAATAAGAGGGTTCTGGAACCTTTGTGCACCATGGAGCCCATTCACTCATTAATTTTGCTTTTGATGTAATGGAATGAGCAAAACATTTTTCATATTGGAAGTGGGTATTAACTCTATGTATTACTTCACTAATGTTTGGAACATTATTTGATTTCCATTTTGAAGTGATTGATAATCGTGCTGCTATTAATATGTGAGTAGTTAAACGTCTATAATTCCTTGGTATTTTATCTATTCCTAAGTTGAGGATAGCTAGTGCAGGATTGGGGGTAAAAACTATTCCAGTGATTTTTGATAGCAAGGAAAAGGTCGAGTTCCAGAAGCTTCTTATAGATTTACAATCCCACAATATGTGAAATATTGTTCCAGTGTTATCGCAATCTCGCCAACAATGTATATCAGAGCTATGGAATATTTGTGAGATTCTCATTGGAGTTAAGTAGCTTCTATATAACGACTTGAGGGAGATATCCCAATAGTTAGTGCAATGGGAGTATAAATGGTTAGCCTGAATAGCTTTATTCCACTCAGTTAACGCAAATCTACTCTTTAGGTCTCTTTCCCAGTTTAGCATACTGGTAGTTTTAGTTTGATTGTGTGTATTTTGCAGATATTTGTAGAACCATGAGAGACCCTTAGGTTTGTCAGAAGAGGTGGAGATATATGTCCACACTATAGGGTTGTAGTTAAGAAAGGAGTGTGGATATTTAGTATGGTAGTGATGTAGCTGGATATTTGCGTATGACGGTGTTGATAAGAGATGAGCTTTGTATTGAGTGTATGACAAACTTCTTAAAACATCTTTTTTGTTTAATTTTAAAGAAGGGATAAGGTATTCGTACATGCCTAGTGAGATTTCTATTTTCTGTAGAGTTTTACTGGTATGATCTTTTTCATTGATTATTTTCCATGCATTAACTGTTGCATTTATAGAGGGAAAGTTGGGATGGAACAATGGTCTGTTCGTAAGAGTGGCTAATAGAAGTGAGGGTAAGTCTCTGTGGTTCACTATTGCATTTTCTATTTGCACCCATAGTTTATCTGATGTCCGGGTGAACCAGGACTTGGCCTGGTCCAGAAGTGCTGCTACATAATAGTTACGTATATTGGGGAAACCCATTCCACCTTTCTGTTTTTGTTTTTGTAAGGTAGAGTAAGATAGTCTAGCTATTTTGCCAGCCCATATATATTTTCTTAGTATTTTATCTACTGTGACAAACTAATGATCTGGCAAAATGATAGGGATAGTGCGGAAATAGTACAATATTTTTGGTAAAACAGACATTTTAAACGCAGCTATTCTCCCTATCCACGAGAGTTCATGTGAGGCGATATGACCAAGGTAATTTTTTATTGTATTTAATAGTGAGGGGTAGTTATGATCGTATATAGTGGCAGAGGGATAAGCTAGATTTATACCCAAATATTTTAGATATTTGTGGGTCCACTCAAAAGGGAAGTCAGATTTTAACTTTTTAAGGTTAGATTTATTAATATGTATTGGGAGAATTGAGGATTTGCTAATGTTGAGTTTATAGTATGATATTTTCCCGAAGTCAGTAAGTATTTGTTGAGCTCTGTCAAGGGATGTGATTGGTGAGGTTAGTGTCAGTACCACGTCGTCAGCAAATAGTCCTATCCTATGATCTACGTCCGACACCGCAATGCCTTTGATAAGAATGTCCTTTCTTATTGTCTCCGCCAGGGGTTCCATCACCAGTGAAAAGATCAGTGGCGATAGAGGGCAACCCTGGCGGGTTCCATTTGTTATGTGAAATTTGTCCGAGATGGCGTTGGAGGAGTAAACCTGTGCCGTTGGGACTGTGTAAAGTGCTGAAATAGAAGAGAGGATAGGACCACTAAGGCCAAACTTCGCAAGTGTCGCTAATAGGTACCCCCAGTGGACCCGATCAAACGCCTTTTCGGCGTCTAGCGTCAGGAACACTGTTGGCACCTTTCGCGTTTCTGCTATTTTGAGAAGGTTGAACATTCTACGAGTTCCATCGGGGGCTTGTCTCCCTTTTACAAAGCCTACCTGATCCGCTTTAATTAGTGAAGGGGTTACTTCCGCTAAGCGGTTAGCTAAAATTTTCGAATATATTTTTAAATCTGTGTTGAGTAGGGATATGGGCCTAAAGTTTTGTGGGGCATCAGGTTTTTTCCCTGGTTTGGGGAGGGTTATTATGACTGCTTGAAGCATTTCTTCTGGAAATGTGCTATCGGAGGATGCTTTTTGAAAAAGATTGGTCATATATGGCACAAGAATATTGGAGAGAGCATTATAATATTCAGCTGAAAAACCATCAGCACCAGGTGATTTGTTGTGGGGTAGAGACTGGATGGCTAGAGTAATTTCTTTATTTGTTATTGCAGAATTTAAGTACATTAATTGGTCATTATTTAGAGAAGGGAGGTCAATTGAATTTAGGAAAGTATTAATTCCTTGTTCTGTGGGTTGTGTCGTTGAGGGGTCTTCTTTCAAATTGTACAATTGTTTATAGTATTTACAGAATGCGTTAGCAATGTCCTTTGGGTGATACACAGCTTGTGAGGTGGTAGGATCTATAATGTGAGATAGTTTAGATTTTTGTTGTTTTTTACGGATGTAGGCCGCTAAAAATTTACCAGCTTTGTTACCTTGGGTATAATGTGTTGCTTTAAATTTTTGTAAGTATAGTTGATGTTCTAGAATCATATGATTCCTAACCTCTTGCCTAATTTGAGATAGTTCTGTGTTTATCTTGGAGGAAGGATTTGTTTTGTGCTGTTTTTCAAGGGATGTAAGTTTATCCATTAAAGTGGTAAATGCTTTTAATTTCCTTTTTTTTTCCCGTTCTGCTATTTGTAAAAGTAGACCTCTGCTAAATGCTTTGTGGGCGCACCACAATGTGAAAATGTTTGTATCTGGAGTGTCATTAAATTGAAAGAATTCTTTGATCCGATCACGCAAACCGTCCCTGTGTATGGGATTATTTAGAATTGATATATTGTTTCGCCATAAACGTATGGGTGACTCTGCATTTTGCTCTTTAATTGAGAGTGAGACAGGTGCGTGATCAGACCAAGTGATTGGATGTATTTTAGCGGATATTGCGTTGTTAAGACAAGCTAGGTCAGCTACAAACAAGTCGATTCTTGAATAGGACTTGTGAGGAGCTGAATAGTAGGTAAAATCTTTCTCTCCTGAATTGACGCAGCGCCATACGTCATACAGGTCAGAAGAGTGTAAAAAAGATTGTAGTTCAGTGCGTATGGATTTCCGTGGGGATGAGCAATCTAGTTGTTTATCAGGAACGCAATTGAAATCCCCACAGTATAAAATTAGGCCTTTTTTGATGTTCTCAACCTTTTTTTTGAGGGCATTCAAAAAAGATAGCTGTCTACAATTCGGAGCATAAACATTAATGATAGTGTACATAGTATTATTCAATTCACAGACCAGTATAATGTATCTACCCATTTGTTTACAATAATTCTTTATTAAATTTTTCAAAAAAAAAAAAAAACATGAACAAAGAGGAAAATGCAGTTGTTACAGCACGTCAGATGTTCCGACTGGAGTAAATGAGTCCATAACGGAGAAAGAAGTTGTAAGTATAGCATAGGTAGTTATACAAATGAGACTAAACAGTGGTGGATCATGCTTATTAATGCAAACAATATCTACCCATTTGATCGCTTACTATTTCCTGTAAACTAAATGCAACATTTTGGTTAATAGCGATTAGCACTCCTCTCTTTTTCTTTGGGCCTGAGGCCGTGAAGATATGTGGAAATTGTCTATCTTTACAAATAGGGTGTTTTTGCTGGACGAAATGGGTTTCCTGAATGCATAATATATCGCTCTTCAGGGATTTTGCTTGTTGCCACATAGCTCTCCTTTTAAAAGGACTATTAAGACCATGAGCGTTTATAGTCACGAAATTAAGAACCATTGGGCTGTGAGAAAATTTGCATAGGTGTAGTAATATTCAGAATTTGAGTGGCGGAGCTGAATAAAATGGTACCTGCATTTAAGGTTACCATAACCTTGAGTGAAGGGTGTCCGATCCAGTGGAGAAGACATACTGAAGATTTGGATTCCAGATTGTTGTCATCAGGTTTGCCGTGGATGGTTGTCGGTGGTAGAGTAAGAAAGAAAAGAAAAAAAACGTCAACATGCAAACAAAAAACAAGACTTAAAAAATTGAGGGTAACATCCTCGTAGTGCGAATAAAATCGCATGGTAACACTTGGGGGTATAGACTCCTAACAACCAGCTGCGGCCCTTGGATTAGGAAAGTAAACATCAGATGTGTAGTTGATTTCCATTACATGAGATAACAGTCAAGTGTCGGTGGCAGATTTCCATTCTGGGGATATACTTCTAGGGGTTTTGGTAGTAAGAGTGTCCTCTTCATCAGCTAAAGGGAGTCCCCATTTCCTGATGAGTTGAAGGCCCTCTTCCAGAGACCTGATGGTGTAGGTACGACCATCTTTAGTGACAAGGAGTTTCGTGGGGAAACCACAAGAGTATGGGAGTTTGCTGTTGCGTAGTAATTTAGTTAGTGGTAATAGCTTTTTTCTTGCCAACATTGTGTGCTGGGATAGATCTGCATAAATAGCAATGCCCGCGTAAGGATTGGGTAATGGAGAGTTTTGTCTCGCAAAGCGCATTAAGTCATCCTTGATATGGTAGAAGTGTATGCGAGCTATGACATCACGGGGTATTTTTTCTGGTAAGTATTGCGGCTTGGGTAATCTGTGGGCGCGATCTACCGTAAATTCCCCTGTTGGCGTGTCTGGGAGCAGGTCTCGGATTAGTTGTTGAACATAATTCCGGAGTTCAGAGGGAGGTACAGATTCCGCTACTCCTCGCAGCTTTATATTGTTTCTTCGGGACCTATCCTCTAAATCCGCCATTTTGTTTTTCAAGGCTTCCATGTCATCATCTTTTTCGTTATGAGCGTCAACTAATTCATTATGTGCTGTTGTGAATTCTGCCATTTTGTCCTCTACATGGCTGACTCTCTCACCAATATCATTGATATCAGATTTTAATTGAGATATACACTCCATGAGGTCCCTGTGCATTGATCCCCTTAATGAGACCAACATCTCTTTCATAGTAGTGTCATTTAATGGCAGGCCGGATGTTGGGAACCCTTGGATCTGTTCAATGAACTCAGTAGTACTGTCGTGAGATGTAAAATCCTCCTCATGTTTTTCCCCTGCATAGGTGTGGGCAGTGGAGCGTTTGGGGGCAGCTTTTTGTGGGCTCTGAGAGGGGGTCTGGCAGGTGGAAGAGCGGCTGCTGTGTCCTGGAGAGAAGGATGGCTGCCTGCAATCCTCCTTCCCTTTCCCTCTGATATCAGACTGTCGGGCGCGCTGCTGCCTGTGAGCGGCGGCGCCATCTTGATTCTCTGGCGTGCAGGCCGAGGAGTAAAAGTCTGTCAATTTGCGGGGTCCCCCTGGGGGTTTCCTCTTACCCATCGCTGGATTGATGCACAGGGGTTCACAGGCTCCCTCGGAGTGAGTTTACCGGCTGATGTAGTCGCTTTGTGCGGGTCGCTGCGGCTGGCTGTCACGGAGCTCTCTCCTTATGCGGCCATCTCCTCCGGCTGCTGGCCACGCCCCGATAACACTCTCAAAGCCATTAATGTCCACCACTGGCTCACGTCTACGCAAAATAAGGGATTCATGCTTTCGCTTGACGCGGAGAAGGCATTCGACAGGGTGGCCTGGGACTATATGTCAGAAACTCTAAGGGCTATAGACCTCCCATCGACAATGCAAAACTTCATATTAGCTTTATACTCAAATCCCACTGCAAGAGTCCGAGTAAATGGTCACCTGTCGGATGCCTTCTCCGTGTCGCATGGAACCCGCCAAGGTTGCCCACTCTCCCCTTTAATTTTTATCCTCTCCCTTGAACCGCTATTAAGACGCCTTAGAGCCAATCCGGATATTAAGGGCATAGATATAAAACACTGCACATATAAACTAGCAGCTTTTGCAGACGACATTCTCCTCTTTCTTACGCAACCACTCACGACAATCCCGAACGTACTCAAAGACTTCCAAACCTTTAAAACCCTGACTAATCTGCAAATAAACTTTTCCAAATCGACTGCTCTTAACGTCTCGCTTCCCCACGAAACATGTCAACAATGCCAAAATAATTTCCCGTTCAAATGGAACAACCGTGCAATTACCTACCTAGGCATTCAATTACCAACTTCCCTAAACGACCTATACTCCCTAAACCATGCTACATTGCTACAAAAAATAATAATTGATTTGAAAAAATGGTCCAATGGGCTTTTTTCATGGTTCGGAAGAATTGCAATCATTAAAATGAATATCCTACCCAGGATCTTATATATCCTACAAACAATCCCAATTAAACTTCCACAAGCATTCTTCTCTACTTACAGAAAGGCATGCACAGAATTTATCTGTTGTAAAAAGAGGCCGAGACTGGAATTTACGAGACTGACCACTCCTAAACTCCTGGGAGGTTTAGGACTCCCAGACATACGTAAATACCAACAAGCATGTCACCTAGCTAGGATTGTGGATTGGAACATACACTCTAAACATAAGGCTTGGGTACACTTAGAACAATCTTTATCAAACCTGCCATTGGTACAACTCCCATGGATCGACCCCCTACATATTCCCTCTCAATATAAAATCCATCCACTCATTAATCCAACTCTAGTCTCATTCCGTACGACTTGCAACAAATACAAAATTTCTTCACAGCATGGTCCTATGACGCCACTTCGCCTAAACCCAGACTTTACACCGGGAATGCACATCTCCTTTTTAACCGACCACTGGCCCTATCCAACCGTTTGTGCAGAACACTTTTTTAGGGTGACCACCTTTTGTTTTCAATCTTTCTTTATTAAATTTTCATTTCATATAAACATCCATAAACATCCCAGTTACATAAAAAGGTATCTTTCAGTTAAACAAGACATTTCATAACAAATTCTTCACAAAAAAAAAAAAAATAAAAAAAAATCACACACATTTTCCATTCCCTTTTCTTTCTAATTATCATCGTTACTGTCCTACGTCTA
Source organism: Lithobates clamitans (assembly GCA_037952925.1). NCBI lineage: Eukaryota > Metazoa > Chordata > Amphibia > Anura > Ranidae > Lithobates > Lithobates clamitans. The sequence goes on along the minus strand of JBBGZY010000214.1, from coordinate 6,342,536 downwards.
TGTTCTAATCCCAAACCCCTAAAAATCTATCATCTCATTCCCCTCCCCCCCTCTGTCTATCTATTCCTTACATTTCATACTCAAAAAAAAAAAAAAAAAAAGAAAAAATTTCTGTTCCTCTATCCTTAATTCCTTATATATATTCCATTATTTCATGCGATGTCCTGAACTCATCCCAATTTTTCCAAGTCTTAGGAAGTTGGTTTGTAATATATCCTTCCTCTCTTATTTTTTCCTCCATATATTGTATCTCGTTCATCTCACATATCCAATCTACTATTGCTGGACTTTTTGATTTTTTCCAGTTTCTTGCTATTATTGTTCTGGCTGCTGATGTCATATGGTGAATGATATCTTTTTTAAGCTTCTTTATTGATTTTGGCATCAGGGATAGTAGTGAAGTTTCTATACTCGGGATAACCCTTACTCCTGAAACTTTATGATAAATATCAAATATTTTATTCCAGAATCCTTTCACCAGATGACATCCATACCATATATGTTCCATTGTGCCCTTATCTGCTTTACATCTCCAGCATAAATCTGTGTTTCCCTTATTAATTAAATTTAGGGTAACTGGGCTCCTATACCACCTCATTACTATTTTGTAATTCCTTTCCTGGTATTTACTTGCGATGGTTGTTCTATGTATGGTCTTAAAAACTTTCTCCCATTCTGTCTCCAGCAGTGGTCTTTCCAATACTTCTTCCCATTTTTTTACGCTCCCTATCTCTTTAAGGGGGCTGTCCGGGATTAAATCCTCGTATATTTTTGATAATTTCTTAATTGGGGACTGCTCTCCCAGTAGTAGTTTTTCAAACTTAGTTAATGGTCTATTTATCCTAGTTATTTTCTGTCCTATAAACGTTTGAAGTTGTTGGTACTGCAGCCATTTTTTTTTATTTTCTGTTCCCATTTCCTTCAATGCTGGTATTTTCCCGTTTTCCAGGATTTGTGCTAGTCTTATATCCTCTGTATTATTCCATTTTAAAAAGTTTTTACAACCCATTGCTGGAGGAAATTCAGGATTGGAAAATAGTGGAGTCATTGGTCCAGTCGTTGTAGAAAGCTTCCCGCATTTCATTATGCCGTCCCATACCTTTAATGTTGCGTTTACAAAGAGTGTCATCTCCTCTCTCTTGGGCCTCAGGTGGGGTTCTATCCATGGAAGGGTTTTAAGCTGATGTCCTATTATTTCCTCCTCCAGATCAACCCATTGTTTGTTTTCTTTGTTATGATGCCAGTCTATTATACTGGTCAATGATGCTGCTTGCAAATATTTTGTGCAGTCTGGTAATGCCAGCCCGCCTTTGCTTCTCTTTTTTATTAGATTTTCCCTTTTTATTCGGGGAGTTTTATGCGCCCATATAAATCCAACTATAGCTTTTCTTAGTTCCTTCATTAATTTTTTTGGGGATTCCAATGGTAGGGTTTGGAAAGTATATAAGAGCTTTGGCAGTATATCCATTTTTACGGTGTTGATTCTACCTGTCCAGGAGTATACCAGTTTATCATATTTCTGTAATGTTTTAATGGCATTTCCAATTACTTTTTCGTAATTTTTCCCTTGTAATTGTTTCAGATCTTTTGTTAAAATAATTCCTAGATATCTTATTTTACTTTGCCTCCATTTGAATGGAAAATCCTTTTGTATCAATAGACTGTCTTTCTCATCAATTGATATGTTCAGTATCTCTGATTTGTCGTAATTTACTTTGAAGTAACTTAGTACCCCAAATCTTCTGAATTCTTTCATTAAATTTGGAATCGTTATAGTGGGGTTAGTTATATATATCAGTAGATCATCTGCATATGCAGCTACCTTATATTCTTTCTTCCCTACCTTTAACCCTCTAATGTCTTTATTATTCCTGATTGCTATGATTAAATGTTCAATTATAAGTACAAACAATAGGGGTGAGAGGGGACATCCTTGACGGGTGCCGTTTGATATCTTTATGTCCTTCGATAACATTCCATTCACTCTTATTTTTGCTTTTGGGTTGGAATACAAAGCAACTATCCTATTGAACATTTTCGGGCCCAGACCGAGTTGTTTCAATGTTTCTTCCAGGAAGCACCATCCTATCCTGTCGAATGCTTTTTCAGCATCTACAGTCATCACGCATGTTTCAATAGCTTTTTTCTGGGCATGCTCTAGTAATGTGCAAGTCTTTATAATGTTATCCTTAGTTTCCCTCCCTTTTGTAAAACCTGTTTGGTCTAGTTGTATATGATTAGGTAAGATCGGTGTTATCCTATTTGCAATTATTTTAGAATACAAGCGAATATCTATATTGGTTAATGAGATTGGTCGATAATTTTTGCATAATGTATGGTCCTTCTCCGGTTTTGGAATCAAGGCAATATGAGCTTCTGTACTTTGTGGTACAAAGCCTTGTACGTCTGATATCGAATTGTATGTTTTTTCTAGTAGAGGGGCAATTATATCTTGAAAATTCTTAAAAAATCTGGCAGTGAATCCGTCAGGTCCTGGGCTTTTACCTGGTACTAGTTCTTTAATCGCTTGCTGAATCTCTTCTAGGGAAATATCGGTTTCCAGTTTTTCCGATGTTTCTTCAGAGAGTCTGGGGAGAGCGGTTTCATAGATATATTCTTTAATTTTCTCTCTGTTCTCATTTTCCACCCCATTCTCTTTTGATGTTTTAATATTATATAATTTGGAGTAGTATGTATAGAATTCTTCCATTATATCTTTAGGGTCATATGTATATTCCCCGTTTGCTTTTAATATTTTAATTATAGTTGTTGAGATCTGTTGTTCTTTTAGTATCTTAGCAAGCATCTTTCCTGTTTTATTCCCATATTGGTACCATTGTGCCCTTCTACGATCTCTAATCCTAAGGGTTTCTTCGTCGAGCAGCGCCTGTAATTCCAGCCTTTTCTCTTTTAATTTTATTTTTTCTATTGATTTTAAATTCTGTTTATGTTTTTTATCCAATTCCTCTATTTCGTTTGTCAATTGGGATTTATTTTGTTCCTTTTTTCTTTTTAATCTTGAACCGTGTTTGATGAATGTCCCTCTTAATACGCATTTTAATGTTTCCCATTGTATGGGGATTGATGTTTCATCATTCTCATGGATCTCTATAAACTCCTTTATTGTTTTACGTATATCCTCTATACAATCTTTATCCTTTAACAGATTATCATTTAGTCTCCAGTTCCTTTTTATTTTTTCTCGTTCTATTGCCTTGATTTCCAAATATATCGGAGCGTGATCTGACCATAAAAAACCTCCTATATCTGATGATGGAGTCATTAACATTCCATAATGATTGATGAAGAAATAGTCTATCCTATGATATGAGTCATGTAATTTGGAATAATATGAATAGTTTTTTTCTGTTTGATGTTGGGCTCTCCAGATATCCACCAGCTGGTGTTTCTCCATTGTCTCCTTAAATTCCTCTATCTGACTTTTGTTTCTATAGGCGTGTTTATTAGTTGTATCGATTTTCGTGTCGATAACAAAGTTGAAATCCCCACCTATAATCACTATACCTTCAGCTTTTTCCATGCTGTTGTTTAGGGCTTTTATTCCCATCCTTATCTGATCGTGATTCGGTAGATAAAGGTTAATAATTGTGAATATTTTCCCATATAACATGACCCTTATAATCAAGGACCTTCCGTCATTGCCCATATATTTTTGTGTTATTTGGTGAGGTACATTCTTGTGAAAGGCAATAGATACCCCTCTTGATTTGGAGTAAGGAAATGTATCGTGTATCCAAAAATTATAATTACGATCATTAATTCTTGGAATGTGATTTGAACGAAAATGAGTCTCCTGGAACAGTATAACATCTACTTTTTGTTTATTAAACAAGTTCAAAATTTGATTTCTTTTATTGGGAGAGTTGAGGCCTCTTGCATTGAACGAACAAAATCTAATCTCGCTCATTCCGTAGAGCAAGGAAAGGACAGAGGAACAAAAATGAAAAAAAAAAAAAAAAAAAAAAAAAAAAAATTTTATAATAATAACCAAGCACTCCCACAAGATTATACTCTTACTCGCACACTATTTCTAACCTACTACTACTTGACTTAACTAAAGTCTTCCTTACTATCTATAGTAAGTTCCCTAATCCGAGGGTTTTGAGCCTGCTAACCAGGAAGTTATCGCCCATTCGTCTTTTTCATGCCGCTTTTAGTTATACATACAGTTGCATTATAGGACCGTGGAGGGAAAAAGGGGGAAGGGGGGGGAGGGAGAGGACAGGGGGGGAAAGGAAGAGAGAAAAAAAAAAAAAAATAAACAAAACCCTCTCTCCTTGTTAATATGTGTCTGTAGTCCCCAATTGGTTATTATATTCATCTTTTTCCTGTTTCCAATATTATCTTATGAAAACCTTGTTGTTACATTATACATTATTATAATCTATCATACTCCACATAACATTAAAAAACCTTTCAACATCAGTTCCTCAATGAATAAACCCTAGATATAACACGAAACAAAAAAAAACAAAAAAAAAAAAACAAACAAAAAAAAAAAAAAAAAGAAAAAAAAAAAAAAAAAAAAGAAAAAAAAAAAAAAAAAACACATCATTAAATATTTACGATAAACAAATTTTAAATATCTTTTTTCATTTCTCTAGTACCTAAATCAAAAAAAAAAAAAATAAATAAATCATTAAGTGTTTATGATATGCAAAAATATTTTTTTTCATTTCCCTAGTGCTTAGATCATAAATTGTAATAAATGAATAAAAATTTCTCAGATTCCCTTTCTTAATAGTGCTTAGACCATTAAACTCTTATATATTCCCCTTAATTCAATATTATTAATTTATCAAAAAAAAAAAAAAAAAAAAAAAAAACCATCATTAAGTGTTTATGATAAGCAAAAATATATTTTTTTTCTTTTTTTTTTTTTCCCTTCCCTTCGCTTCCCTAGTGCCCAAATCACAAATTGTATTAAATGAATAAAAATTTCTCAAATTCCCTTTCTTAATAGTGCTTAGACCATTAAACCCTTATATATTCCCCTTAATTCAATATTATTGATTCACCTCAAAAAAAAAAAAAAAAAAAAAAAAAAAAACGTCATTAAGTGTTTATGATAAGCAAATTGTAAATATCATTTTTCATTTCCCTAGTGCCTAAATCACAAAATTGTAATAAACAAGTGAAAACTTCTCAAGTTCCATTTCTTAATAGTGCTTAAACCGTTAAACCCTTATATATTCCTCTTAATTTTATATTATTGATTTACCTCAAAAAAAGAAAAAAAAAAAAAAATTAACCCCTTATTATTTTCCTCCTCTTTTCCCCTCCCTTCAACCTTCTGATTAATCCATTAGTCAAACAAAGATATCCCTCTCCCTTTAAAGCATTATCTCCTTATTATAAATCATTTTATATTCTCATTAATTCGTTATAACATTAACTCCAAAAATATATAATAAATAAAATAAATAAATAAAAAATATCCTTCTTCAAGTCCCTAGTACCTAAACCCTAACGTGTTATAAACAAATAAAAATATCTCAAATTCAGATTCAGATTCAGTTTCTCCATAGTGCTTAAATCATTAAACCCTTGTATGTTACAATTAATTAAATAAAAAGTGTTCCAAAAAAGAAAAAAAAAAGTCCATATTTCATCTCCCCGTGGTATATTCACTCTATATTATAATCCTTTTTGTGTTCTCATTAATTCATTATTTTGTTTTTAATATCCTAATGCGAATCCTGAAAGTGTTGTTATAATCAAAAAATAAAAATAACTCAAATCCCCCTCCCCCATAGTGCTTAAACCATTACACCTTTTGTGCTTCGTCTACTTTATTGTTATTGACCCCCCCCCAGGACACAAAAAAGAAAAAAAAAAAAAAAAAAAAAAAAAAAAAAAACACAATTCCCCATCCCCCCCATCCCCCCCTCCTACCCCCCCCCCACCCCCATGTTTTTTTATGCTTTTTTTGCTATCTGCATGTACATGATAGGCCAGTCTGGCAGTGCTATTTCTGGAATTTTAAGAATGTCCAAGAATTTAGGCAAGTCTTCCATATCTCTGAATGATATAATATGTCCATCCCTTTGAACCTGCAGTTGAAATGGAAATTTCCATCTGTATTGAAGATTGCTCTTAATTAGTTGCTCCACCAAAGGCCTCAATGCTCTTCTGCGATCTAGCGTAAATTTTGATAAATCTTGAAAAAATAGTAAGGGTTCTCCCTTATAGTGAATGTTTTTGTTTTGACGAGCCGCGGCCATAATTTTATCCTTTATGTGGGCAAAGTGCATTTTACAAATAATGTCCCGGGGTTTTTTTAAATCTGTCTGCTTTGTCCCTGCTACTCTGTGTGCCCGATCGATAATTAGATCTTTTATTTCGATGTCCTGAGCAACCCCTTGAAAGACTTTTTGTAGCGTTGTTACAAGATCTTTTGAGCTTACTTCTTCTTTTAATCCTCTGATTCTTATGTTTGATCTTCTATTTCTATTTTCTTGCTCATCTAAATTACTTATTATTTGCTTTAATTGTTTATCTTGCTTCTGCATTTTTTCCTCCATTCTTCTAATTTCTTGTTCTGTTTTTAGGACTCTCTTCTCCACTGTATTTATTTTTTCTTGTGTTTCCTTGGTGGATTCTTTTAATTCTTGTATCTCTATTTTATATGATTCTTCCAATCTGTGAATATATTGATCCATGTCTGCCCGAGTAGGGAGTGATCGAATATATGCCCTTATATCCCATTTCTCCTTATCCTCCTCCTTTTGTTTGTTTGTTAATCTTGTTTTGTCAATTGGTGAACTATTTCTAGGATGGTTTATTTGATCTTCTCCTGATGACCTAGATGTTGCAGATGATTCAGCTAAGTTAGATAGTTCCTGTGATGTTTGTAGATCTTGTGTCGTATGAGGGGATTGTGACTGTAATTGTTGGAAGAATTCCTTAATGTCTGTTGTTTGTATTGATTGTGTCGCTGTGTTGTTTTTATTATTGGCTTCGCCTTTATCTTTTTTACCTGCTTGGTTCTGCGGTGTTTTGTTACCTTTCTTTGGTGCCATTATCCCTCCTTTTCTTTTTGTTTGCTGGACTTTTAACTATTGTCCCGAAGTAGGGAGGGGGAATACTAAAAGAAAGTCCTTTTTCTTTATATTCTTTAAATTACATACAAGACACTAATCTCTCCTTTATACAGTAAGCAATTCAGTATCCGTTCAGTGTAACATACTTCTCCTTAGGTTATTAAATAATACGTCCTTCTTATTTCCAGAGTTAAGTGTTATATTTGCAACAAGAGGAAAAAGAATTACTAGATTTATCCTTTGTATATTGCTATTATTGCTGTTTCCAAAGTCCTACCTGTGAGCGGGTTTGGAGAGGGTTACTCACTTTTCCTTCAGCGGCTATGACTTTCAAGTATGGGTGTTCCTGAGTCTCTTCAGTCTGCCTGATCTCTGCCGTTCCGTTCCCAGGACCTCCGCCGGAGAGGGCGTCCACAAGCGAGTAACCCCGCCGTCCGCACTGCAGACTCACGGGGGTTCCCGCTCGTCCTCGCCCGCTGTCTCTCGGCTCTGTCCTGATAGTAGTCCCGGCACTCCACAGGCTAGTTCTCTCGAATCTCCTAAATCTCGCGAGTGCCGCTACTCCCGCTGCCTCCTCCTCCTCTCCTCCTCCTGCTCCCCCCGCTCACTCCGCTCAGCTTGTTGCGCTCCAATATCCGCACGATCAATCTGTCTTCAGGTATGCTTCGGCTTGTTGGTCAGTTAGCGTTATCAGCTTATCAGCTTATGGATAATATGTTTGCTTTTTCCGCTTGTTTGTTTCTCCTCGTATCTGCCTCCCAGCGTGTCTGCTTGTTAGCGTGGCGGCATGTCAGAGCCTTGCTCACTCTATGCGGCCATCTTGGTCAGCAGCTCCTCCCCTCCCCAGGGTGACCACCTTTTAACTCAATCCGCTTTGGCATCTAAAATGAATATAGACACTTTTCCCTTCTGGACATACGTTCAACTGAGACATTTTTTTAACAAAACCCAAACCTGACTGGTCTAGATGTACTACCAAGTTCGAAAACTTATGTTTAAGCCAAGAAGCCCAAAGCCACCTCATTTCTCAAATATACATCTTATTATTTACCACCCATACACCTGCAAAACACTGGACCAATCGAAAGTGGGAACAAGATCTCTCCATAGAACTCACAGATCTAGAATGGGACAAAGTTTATACTCTAATCCACAAAGGTTCATTGAATGTGCAAATACAGGAAAACGCTTTCAAATTACTTTCCAGATGGTACAGGACTCCTAATGTATTGCACCAAATTGATCCAACAATCTCCCAGAACTGTTGGAGATGCAAAACAGAAAAGGGTTCACTCCTACATATTTGGTGGACCTGCTCAGAAATTCAACTGTTCTAGAGAGAAGTCCACAGATTTATACACCAAATAACCACATACTCCCTAGAATTCACACCTGCACAATTCTTGCTTCATCACTCAACAACTCCGATACCTGCCTACTTTCGCTCTCTTGCTATGCACTTGGTCAACGCAGCTAAAATGTGTGTCCCTCTCAAATGGCGTTCCACAGATCCGCCAACCATGAAAGACTGGTTTAATCGCATACAAAAAACAAAGGTCATGGAAGACCTCATACATCAAACCAAGGACACACCAGCTAAGTTCACCAAAATTTGGGCGTGTTGGCTACACTTTGTCACCACTGATCCCTACAAACGAATAATGACCTGAATGCAACACATGAGCTGTGGCTAGACCAAAGCAAATCTGTAACTCCCCCACCCGCATCCCCCTCCTACACCTCCATCCCCCCCTCCCCTACCTCCCAATTTTGCATAGATGCATAGTATATTCCCCTGCCCATGGAATTCAATACACAACATACCTCACCACCAACGACATGATGTACATTCTCCCCCATACCCACCTTACCTGCCCATCCCGAGGTTATCCCCATTATTCTCTTACGCTTGAATTCGTTACCTTTATTACCAAATTGTATACCTGATTTAAGAGTCAATGATACGCGACCTGATCACTACCCTCCTTAGTTACTCTATACTAACCATACCATAAAACATCATATAGGATTACTCTTGCATAACAGAATGGCAAATATTGACTACATATTAATATGTATTAATGAATATAAATCATTACTGTGTACCATTTCACTGCCTTTTCTGTACAATAACTCTTTTTTTTTTTTCTCTTCATTTTACTGGTGGCTGCGCCCGCACGTATATATTTCCATATGCTTGTTTTCACATCTTTATATTTCTGTTACCTCTGTTCAAAAATTCAATAAAAACTTAAAAAAAAAAAAATATTAGGAACAAAGAACACGGAGGAGAGATGGGTTTGCTTTAAGAGCATATTAAATAAGGGCATTAGCCAATGCATCACTTTGGGTAATAAATTTAAAAGCGCGAACAAAAGTCCTGGATGGCTTAACTCCAATGTAAAAATGCATATAAAAGCAAAGGAGAAGGCCTTCAAAAAATACAAGGTGGAGGGATCATCCTCAGCATTCAGACTTTATAAAGAATGCAACAAGAAATGTAAGGGTGCAATTAGGACAGCTAAGATAGAACATGAAAGACACATAGCGGAGGAGAGAAAAAAATCCCAAGAAATTCTTTAAGTATGTAAACAGTAAAAATGGAAGGACAGACCATATTGGCCCCATAAAGGATGAGGAAGGACATCTGGTTACAAAGGATGGGGAGATGGCAAAGGTATTGAATTTATTCTTCTCCTCAGTCTTCACGAATGAATCGGGGGGCTTCAGTAACCGAAACTGCAGTGTTTATCCTCATGACACAGCACAGGAAGCACCTACATGGTTAACAGAGGACAGAATTAAAATTAGACTTGAGAAACTTAACATTAATAAATCACCAGGACCAGATGGCTTGCATCCGAGGGTACTTAGGGAACTCAGTCAAGTGATTGCCAGACCGTTGTTCCTAATTTTTACAGTTTACAGTGATAAACTTACTGTCTTTATCTAACATCACTTCCTCAGAGGAAGTGATGTTAGATAAAGACAGTAAGTTCCATGAGGTACGAATAACAGAGGAGACATTGTTGAAATCGGCAGCAGATGAGCCTAGGTGGAAATATCCCCTTTTATCTTAATAGGTGCCTGTCAGACTGAGAGGAGAATTCAGCCATCTTCACACCAGCATGTGGTAACGCACACCACCATTCTAAAGCTATACATAGATGCCTGAAAATTCTTTGCTTAAGGTGAGAGTTTAGAGAGCCCACAGGGCCGGCAGTCTATATATGAAGAGAAACATCAACATCACCACCATATATTTACATCTCTCTATTTCACATTACCCCAGATGATAATATACACTTCTCATGGACTTTTTATTGTAGTAGTTATTTGTTTGGGGTGAACTTTTTTGCAAATTTGCACATTGATATCCCGGTTTCGATTTTTTTCACATTATCATATTTTTACTGGGAATTATGAATTTTATCACTTTTTCTGATTGATGCACTTTTACTCCAAATATTTTAGATCTTTTGATTTTTAATTTTGCACATTTATGCACATTCCTATACACAATCATTTATGTGATATTATATGTGATTATTTTTTATGATAGATTTGATGCGCAAAATCCTTCCACTTTTTATTTACTTCTCAAACACACCATACCCAGGCTGGAAAAGCAAAACTGCACATGGATCTTCAACCCACCTCACTCTTCTCACATGGGAGGTGTTTGGGAGAGAATGATAGGAATAACCTGCAGAATTCTTGACTCTATCTTCCTACAATTAGGAACTGCAAGGCTTACTCACGAATGTTTAGTGACATTTATGGCAAAGGTTACAGCTATCATTAATGCCAGACCTTCGACATCAATTTCAAGTGACTCTGAAGATCCAGTGGTCCTCACACCTGCCATGTTACTCACGCAAAAGACTAGTCTTGCCGGTGCTCAAGCTGGAGAGTTTTGTGAGAAGGACCTTTACAAACGTCAATGGAGACAAGTTCAAACCCTTGCCAATACCTTCTGGAACCAGTGGAGGGAACAATATATATCTACTCTCCAAGTAAGGAGAAAGTGTCACACTGAAAAGCCTAATCTTAAACCTGGTGATGTTCTGCTCATGCCCAGTGTGCTCAAAAAATATACATTACACAGTCTCCCAGCTTGCCTTCAGGGCCCAGCTCCCTGGAATTGGCCAGGGCTGTATAAATATTTATGCTGCTTAAGGAAGTTGTCAGCAAGCAGGGAATTCTGGGAAGAATCTTAACAGGAAGTGAACCAGCCACCATTCTTTTCAACACATTGCAGGAAGCAAGTCATGTCTTTCTATTGCCATCACCCCTTAGAGAACTTAAAAAGTACGTTTTTATTATCACATCTTGTATTGTACATCGTACAATATTTCTGTTATTTTGTAGTTTCACCTGGCTTGTTCTAATAAACTGAGATCAAAGAAATATGGTTTCTGAAGTTATTGGGATAAGAAGGTTTAGCTAACTGTCCCAGAGACAGAACACAGACTTTGGTGTGACCGTGTGTATGCAAGACAGCTTGAGTGGAATTCCGTCGGAAGTCCGTCAGAAAAATCTTCAGAGTTTATTCCGACGGCAAAACCGGTCGTGTGTACAGGGCATTAGATCAGAACCATCTGTACTTACACAAGTCCAAGGACAGCTGGTTCCCTCCTCCCAACTTCCAAGCATCACCTATCCTCAGTGATACCAGACCAGATCTTCAGTAGACAGTGAGCTTTTCATAGTCTCAGCATCCAGGCCCTCATTTTGTCCACCTGAGGCCTTGCAGACAGCAGACACATGGTAACATTGCCTTGGGGGGCAGCAATCCCTCCAGGCTTGACTGATACTCTCCAGGAAAAGGCCAGGAGCCCAGTGTGCTCAAAAAATATACATTGGGGGTGCATGCGTGGAGCAGACAGCGATGGACAGGTCCCGCTGAGGCTCTGTTATTCCCCGGACTTTGCGGCTACCACAGAGGCCCGAATGGCAGGGCAACTAAACAAAAAGCATACTAATATCCTCCTGTGAACCAAATAGGATGGTTTTGGGAGCTGACTGAGGCAAAACAAAAGTGAAAAGCCACAAGGAAAAACCGCTCAGAGGCTCCTGTAATATGGCTCAGTCAAATTCTCCTCACACAGCTAAGGCACGCGCTGACAAGAAACAGCTGCATTTACCTCAGGAACTGTATGACACAGATAGTGAATACAGTGCCAGCTCCCAGCCACAACAAGCAGATACATTACACCCAAATATATTAAAACAAATAGAGAAAATGCTACAGAAAGCTTTAAAGCAGACCTCTGACCAAATTACAGAGAAACTGACAAAAGAAATACGTGATTTAGGCCAACGCACAGCTGAATTGGAAAACAGAATGGCTGACAGTGAAACTAATGTACTATCACATGACAATGAATTGGAGTCTCTTAAAGAGGAAAATTTCCACACTGCAAGCGCGTTTAGAAGATTTTGAGAATAGGGCACGCCGTTCAAACCTCCGCATACGAGGTATGCCTGAGTCAATCATTGACCTTCAATCGACTATGACTGCTCTTTTTCAGGAATTAACACCATCAATCCCAATTGAAAGATTGGAAACGGACAGAATCCATAAAGCTTTGGCGCCATGTAAAGCTGAAGGTCCCCCTCGTGACATAATTGTAAAGTTCCACTTTTTTCACACAAAAGAGCAACTTATGACAGCTGCCAGGAACAAAGAATCTCTTACTTTTCAAGGTCATTCATTCCAGATTTTTGCTGACCTATCACCAATAACAGTTGCTAAACGGCGCGCGATGAAACCTTTGCTCCAAAATCTCCAACACCACCATATCCCTTATCAATGGGGATTCCCATTTTCTAGGCCCCAAATATTTAAGTAGATCCTTCGAACAATTACAGAACACTTTGCAAAATCTTCATCTATACAATGGGCCCTCTAGTGGCCCTCGTCAACGTACAACATCTAATTCTCCACAAAGTGCATCTAAGCCTGGAACTGACAGAACCAGACAAAGTGCATCAAAAAGGGGTTGATTCAAATCCCCAGACCTAGACCCACCAGACACAATGGACTGAACGCATTTTGCATTTCTCTCTGAAGCTCATTCAACTTAACGGTTCACATACCTTATCTTTAATTTTAAATATTTCAAGTTCTTAATATGTTATAAGTTAAAGTATATAACTTTACATTCAAAATTCATATATAATTAAGGATTTGTTAAAAGGAATGCTATTTAATCTGACTCTTATGTTTGCTTATTTTTTAAGGAATATAGCCAAAATCGGATGTCTAAATTGAATTTTTTTATTTTTTCATAAAATTTGGCAGGGGGGACCCGAGAATTGGTCACTGCTGCCCCCATTTTTCTGTCCTAGGACTCTCCTCCACTTGGGTTACAGTGTGAGGGGCCTCCTCGGATAGACTTTGTGCCTCTGAGCTAGCAGATTTGCGTGCTCAGTACGCCATCGTTTTATTTTTATACATATATTAGTAATTATAACTTATTTTAAATATATGACTCTTATTATTTCTTTCTTCTCTAATAATCTACTTCTCCTTTTTTCTTTTATCCAATCTTTCCCAGGGGTTTCTTTGATTCCGCACCTGATAACAGAAATACAGCCAGGTCCATAAATATTGGGACATCGACACAATTCTAATCTTTTTGGCTCTATACACCACCACAATGGATCTGAAATGAAACAAACAAGATGTGCTTTAACTGCAGACTTTCAGCTTTAATTTGAGGGTATTTACATCCAAATCAGGTGAACCGTGTAGGAATTACAACAGTTTGTATATGTGCCTTCCACTTTTTAAGGGACCAAAAGTAATGGGACAATTGGCTGCTCAGCTGTTCCATGGCCAGGTGTGTGTTATTCCCTCATTATCCCATTTACAAGAAGCAGATAAAAGGTCCAGAGTTAATTTCAAGTGTGCTATTTGCATTTGGAATCTGTTGCTGTCAACTCTCAATATGAGATCCAAAGAGCTGTCACTATCAGTGAAGCAAGCCATCATTAGGCTGAAAAAACAAAACAAACCCATCAGAGAGATAGCAAAAACATTAGGTGTGTCCAAGTCAACTGTTTGGAACATCCTTAAAAAGAAAGAATGCACCGGTGAGTTCAGCAACACCAAAAGATCCGGAAGACCACAGAAAACAATTGTGGTGGATGACCAAATAATTCTTTCCCTGGCAAAGAAAAGACCCTTCACAACAGTTGGCCAGATCAAGAACACTCTCTAGGAGGTAGGTGTATGTGTGTCAAAGTCAACAATCAAGAGAAGACTTCACTAGAGTGTATACAGAGGGTTCACCACAAGATGTAAGCCATTGGTGAGCCTCAAAAACAGGAAGGCCAGATTAGAGTTTGCCAAACAACATCTAAAAAAGCCTTCACAGTTCTGGAACAACATCCTATGGACAGAGGAGACCAAGGTCAACTTGTACCAGAGTGATGGGAAGAGAAGAGTATGGAGAAGGAAAGGAACTGCTCATGATCCAAAGCATACCACCTCATCAGGGAAGCATGGTGGTGGTAGTGTCATGGCGTGGGCATGTATGGCTGCCTATGGAACTGGTTCTCTTGTATTTATTGATGATGTGACTGCTGACAAAAGCAGAAGGATGAATTCTGAAGTGTTTCGGGCAATATTATCTGCTCATATTCAGCAAAATGCTTCAGAACTCATTGGACGGCGCTTCACAGTGCAGATGGACAATGACCCGGAGCATACTGCAAAAGCATCCAAAGAGTTTTTTAAGGGAAAGAAGTTGAATGTTATGCAATGGCCAAGTTAATCACCTGACCTGAATCCGATTGAGCATGCATTTCACTTGCTGAAGACAAAACTGAAGGGAAAATGCCCCAAGAACAAGCAGGAACTGAAGACAGTTGCAGTAGAGGCCAGGCAGAGCGTCACCAGGGATGAAACCCAGCGTCTGGTGATGTTTATGCGTTCCAGACTTCAGGCTGTAATTGACTGCAATGGATTTGCAACCAAGTATTAAAAAGTCAAAGTTTGATGGATGATTGTTAATCTGTCCCATTACATTTGATCCCTTAAAAAGTGGGAGGCACAAACTGTTGTTCACCGTTCACCTGATTTGGATGTCAATACCTTCAAATTAAAGCTGAAAGTCTGCAGTTAAAGCACATCTTGTTTGTTTCATTTCAAATCCATTGTGGTGGTGTATAGAGCCAAAAAGATTAGAATTGTGTCGATGTCCCAATATTTATGGACTTGACTGTATATTGATATATCCTAAAATTATATGTAAAAATTATATATGGCTCCTTTAAATGTCCTAACTTTAAATGTCCAAGTTCTAAACATTCCTCATAAGTGAACTAAAGTATTCAGATCTTTATCCTCCTCAAAAGCCCATATACAGTACCTGACCGCGAGATTGTGTTTCCAGCGCGATAGCGTCGCGCTGGTTCTCGGCGACAGGGTACTGTGAATGTCGCGCTGGCTCGCTCATCGGGAAAGGAAAACTTTGTCTTCCTCCCGCGATGAGTGACAGGCAGTGCTGACAGCTGTCTGGTATGAATCCTGAGGCGGGAACACCGCGCCAAATTTTAAATGAAAAAACCGGCGTGGGTTCCCCCCTCGGAGGCATACCCTTACGACGTCATGGTCCCAGCATGCGCAGGGACTCTGGGGCCACGCCCCCTTATGACGCCAGAGTCCCTGCGCATGCTGGGACCATGACGTCGTAAGGGGGTGGGGTTACCGCCTATATAAATGGCTCCGCAGCTCGCACACAGCATTCGAGCCGGAGAGAGCGTTGTGTCAACATCGGGGAAGAAGAAAAGAAGAGAAGAAGCGGAGAGACAGCGGCGGAGAGACAGCGGCGGAGAGACAGCGGCGGAGAGACAGCGGCGACGAGACGGCGGCAGCAGACCGGGCCCCTCGCTGGCAATAGAGCTGGAAGAAGATAGCGGCGGGGCCCGGGAGAAGAGGCCAAACACCGGGAGAAGTCGGAAGGAGACCCCCCGAAGTCGGAAGAAGACCCCCGGAGCTGACTAATAAATGACTCTTAAAACCTGTGTAGTGTGTTTTTTTTCTATTGACACTTTCCCCTAGGTGAATGGGTAGGGGTACCATGTACCCCAAACTCATTCACACAGGGTTGGGGGCCCCCTTATTAAGGGGGGCTCCCGGATTCCGATAAGCCCCCCGCCCGCAGACCCCGACAACCAACGGCCAGGGTTGTCGGGAAGAGGCCCTTGTCCTCATCAACATGGGGACAAGGTGCTTTGGGGTGGGGGGGCCGCAGGGCGCCCCCCTCCCCCAAGGCACCCACCCCCCCATGTTGAGGGCATGCGGCCTGGTACGGCTCAGGAGGGGGGGGCCGCTCGCTCGTCCCCACCCCCTTTCCTGGCCGGCCGGGCTGCGTGCTCGGATAAGAGTCTGGTATGGATTTGGGGGGGACCCCCACGCCGATTTTTCGGCATAGGGGGTTCCCCTTACAATCCATGCCAGACCCAAGGGCCTGGTATGCCTCCGAGGGGGGAACCCACGCCGGTTTTTTCATTTAAAATTTGGCGCGGTGTTCCCGCCTCAGGATTCATACCAGACAGCTGTCAGCGCTGCCTGTCACTCATCGCGGGAGGAAGACAAAGTTTTCCTTTCCCGATGAGCGAGCCATCTCGGCGCTGGCTCCTGCGACGGGGCTCGTAGGTGTCAAATCTCGCCGAGAAGTGCGGCGAGATTGACACAATATCGCGGTCACCTACTGTAGTGTGCCTCCAAGAGACGCATTTTACTGAAACTTCAACCCCTAAATATTTTGGGACATGCTACCCCCCAAGTTTATACTGCTTCTGCTAAATCAAAATGCAGAGGAGTACTAATAGCATTTCACCAAACTACACCTTTTTCCCTCGTAACAGAGATCAAAGGCCGCTATCTCATACTTTTGGGACACCTATGTGATATCCCACTCACAATTGTTTCCTATTATGCACCTAATAAAAGAATAACATCATTCCTCTCTCACTTGCTACAAGTAATAGATTCACATAAAATGGGCACACTTTTGATATGTGGTGATTCATATCAAGTTCTATACCCCTATCTAGATAAATCCCCAACTCCAACCGTATCCAGCTCTCAATCTTGTATGTTTCAAAGACTTCCTCAACAACATTCCCTGCTAGATTCCTGGCGTGAAAAAAATTCTTCAAAACGTCAATTCTCTTTTTACTCCCATCCACATAAATCTTTTTCCCGTATTGACCATATCTTAATATCTATAAGTATGTCACCAGAATTGCTCAACTCTTATATTAAACCTTATACTTGGACAGATCATTGTGCGATAATTTCAACCTTTACTTCTTTAATCCCAAAAGCTCAAGACCCCACATGGCACATAAACGATTCAAGTCTCATACACCCATCACATTCATCTGACTTAGAATCAGCAATAAAAGAATACCTGGGAAACAATGATACTCCTGATATATCCCCACTGACATTGTGGGAAGCCCATAAAGCTGTTCTTAGAGGGGTCTGTTTACGACAAGCATCATACCTTAACCACTTGCCGACCGCCTCACGCATATATACGTGAACAAAATGGCACGGGCAGGCAAAATCACGTACCTGGCACGTGATTGCCTTCCCGCGGGCGGGGGGTTCGATCGGACACCCCCCGGTGCCAGTGGCGGTTGGCTTTGGTCTGGGAGCGTTGAGAGGCGAGGGGGAGGCCATCCGATCGTGCCCCCCACTCACGATCGCTCCCAGCCAATGAGAAACATCCCCTGCCTGTGTATAGTACACACAGGCAGAGGATGTGATGTCATCTCTCCTCGGCTCGGCAGTTTCCGTTCCGGCGCCGTGGAGAGAAGACTTCACAGTGAGTGAACACACACACACAGTAGAACATGCCAGGCACACATAACACCCCCGATCCCCCCCGATCGCCCCCCGATCACCCCCCAATCACCTCCCCCCCGTCACACTGACACCAAGCAGTGTTTTTTTTTTTTTCTGATTACTGCATGGTGTCAGTTTGTGACAGTTAGAAGTGGTAGGGCAGTGAGTGTTAGCCCCATGTAGGTCTAGGGTACCCCCCTAACCCCCCCTAATAAAGTTTTAACCCCTTGATCACCCCCTGTCGCCAGTGTCACTAAGCGATAATTTTTCTGATCGCTGTATTAGTGTCACTGGTGACGCTAGTTAGGGAGGTAAATATTTAGGTTCGCCGTCAGCATTTTATAGCGACAGGGACCCCCATATACTACTTAATAAATGTTTTAACCCCTTGATTGCCCCCTAGTTAACCCTTTCACCACTGATCACCGTATAACCGTTACGGTTGACGCTGGTTAGTTCGTTTATTTTTTATAGTGTCAGGGCACCCGCCGTTTATTACCGAATAAAGGTTTAGCCCCCTGATCGCCCGGCGGTGATATGCGTCACCCCAGGCAGCGTCAGATTAGCGCCAGTATCGCTAACACCCACGCAGGCAGCATACGCCTCCCTTAGTGGTATAGTATCTGAACGCATCAATATCTGATCTGATCAGATCTATACTAGCGTCCCCAGCAGTTTAGGGTTCCAAAAAACGCAGTGTTAGCGGGATCAGCCCAGTTACCTGCTAGCACCCTCGTTTTGCCCCTCCGCCCGGCCCAGCACAGCCCACCCAAGTGCAGCATTTTTATGTCCTCCCGAGTACCCCTACCCAAGAAACCCCCCAAAAAAAGATGTCGTGTCTGCAGCAAGCGCGGATATAGGCGTGACACCCGCTATTATTGTCCCTCCTGTCGTGACAATCCTGGTCTTTGCATTGGTGAATGTTTTGAATGCTGCCATTCACTAGTTGAGTATTAGCGTAGGGTACAGCATTCCACAGACTAGGCACACTTTCACAGGGTCTCCCAAGATGCCATCGCATTTTGAGAGATCCGAACCAGGAACCGGTTACAGTTATAAAAGTTACAGTTACAAAAAAAAGTGTAAAAAAAAATTAAAAAAAACAAACAAAAATATAAAATAAAAAAAAATAGTTGTCATTTTATTGTTCTATTGTTTTATTGTTCTCTCTCTCTCTATTCTCTCTCTCTATTGTTTTGCTCTTTTTTACTGTATTCTATTCTGCAATGTTTTATTGTTATTATGTTTCATCATGTTTGCTTTTCAGGTATGCAATTTTTTATACTTTACCGTTTACTGTGCTTTATTGTAAACCATTTTTTTTGTCTTCAAAACTTTGAGTGGTTATACCAGAATGATGCCTGCAGGTTTAGGTATCATCTTGTTATCATTCTTTTCAGCCAGCAGTCGGCTTTCATGTAAAAGCAATCCTAGATGAAAATTTGCCTCTAGACTGCTTTTACAAGCAGTGGGAGGGAATGCCCCCCCCCCACGTCTTCCGTGTTTTTCTCTGGCTCTTCTGTCTCAACAGGGAACCTGATTCCGCCAGCTGACCATAGAGCTGATCAGAGACCAGAGTGGCTCCAAACATCTCTATGGCCTAAGAAACCGGAAGCTATGGGAAATTGGGAAGGCATTTTATCACACCGATCTTGGTGTGGTCAGATGCTTTGAGGATTTTGCGGATTTCCTTCACTGTTTTTTGAGTTGCCCTGTGATACAGGATTTCTGGCGGAACATAGGCTCCTTCCTCTTTTCGGCACTGGGACTTCCCAACATAGTCCACCTCAAAAACTGCCTTTTGGGTATTTTTGGTGATTTGCCTGTCCCTTCCCGGGTCGAACAACTGTTTCGTATCCTATATTTCTATGCCAAGAAATCCATCATGTTGACGTGGAAGCGGGCGGCAACTCCGACTAGGGGACTATGGTTGAAATTGGTTAATGAAGCTCTTCCGCTTTATAAACTCACTTTTGATATCCGTAAAAGACCAAAAGCATTCCAAAAAATCTGGAGCAGATGGCTGGCTAGCCCCCTGACCCTCTCCCCTGTACTGCCGTGATTAGAATAAGCCTGTAGCACCTTGCCCTGTAATATTGGAACACTCTTTTACAATTACACTGTATATGATTTAACTTGTTTTCTACTATAATGCCTGCTGGATGTATTAACCAACTACTGTTTTGATCTAACACAAGAGCATTCTGTTTCTTAACTCTTTATATTGGACCTTAATAGGTCCTTTTTGTTTTTGTCTTTGTATGTTTGAAAAAAATGCAATAAACATATCTTTAAAAAAAAAAAAAAAAAGATATTACACATCTGTCATAAACACCTTACTTCTTTATACAAAAAAGAAGGATCCTTCGACCAATCCTCAGCAGAATCATTTTTTTCACAAGTTAAACTTCCAACCATTTCTCAAGTTCAATATGATAACCTTGAAAGTCCTATTGAACCTATAGAAATCGAAATAGCAATTAAATCCCTTAAGTAAAATAAAAAAACAGGCCCTGACAGATTCTCAGCCCTCTACTATATAAAATGTTCCCATATTCTTACTCCCATCCTGACAAAAGCATTTAACTCCCTACTTAACAAACAATCCTTCCGAGCGGAAACTTTAACAGCAATAATTTCAATGATCCCTAAACCTCAGTCTGATGACTCATCTTGTACTAACTTTAGATCTATATCCTTATTAAACCTAGATATAAAACTACTAGCAAAAGTAATGGCGTCTCGTCTTAATAATATAATTGGTTCATTAATAAGCAAAGATCAAGTAGGTTTCATCCCTTTACGACAAGCAGCAGATAATGTCCGTAGAGCATCATTATTGATTCAAGCAGCTAAAACAAGGCAAATACCTCTGTGTCTCCTGTCATTAGATATCAAAAAAGCATTTGATACAGTGACGTGGCCCTACTTAAATTTCACTCTACAAAAATGGGGCTTTGGCCCTCATTTTCTAAGCTGGGTCACTTCACTTTATAATAATCCCAAGTCATATGTTAAATATGCAGGATACAAATCAGACATGTTTAACATAAATAGAGGAACACGTCAGGGTTGTCCTCTCTCCCCACATTTATTTGCCTTACTCATTGAACCTCTTGCTCAGGCTTTCCGTACAGACCCCTCAATCAAGGGCATAGATTTAGCAGGCCATCAACATAAATTATGTCTATTTGCTGACGATATATTATTTTTTATGTCTTCCCCTCATATTTCTGCTCCCAATCTTATAAGCAAACTAGATCACTTTGCTCAAATTTCTGGACTAATTATAAACTCACAAAAATCAACAGCTTCAAATGCCTCTTTACTCCCGCAAGCACTACAACAAGCTCAAACATCTCTCCCTTTTACATGGTCAACGTCTCACCTCACATATCTAGGTATTACTCTTACCCCCCAATCTATCTGATATCTTCTCTGCTAACTATCCTCCACTGCTACGAAAAATTACTAATTTTCTTAAACAATGGTTCTCTTTGCCAATATCATGGATTGGTAAAATAAATGTAATAAAAAGGACTGTATTACCCAAAATGTTATATCTCTTTCGTGTATTACCCATTCCTATCCCGGCATACTTCCTTAGGAACCTACAACATAAAACACAAGCATTCATATGGAGCTCCTTAAAATCTCGCTTACCTACCCACACTCTTTATCTTTCTAAACTTAAAAGAGGATTAGGTTTCCCTAATTTTACTGATTATTTCCATGCAGCACAAATAGCACATATTCCTAAATATCACACGAAACACGAGATCCCCCTCTGGGTAGCGATTGAATCAATCGACTGTGATCCGTTCTCCATACCAAATCAAATATGGTCTACCTTTTGTGACCATAAAATAACAAAAAATAGGATTACTAAACATACAATTGCTATATAGGATAGATTCAAAGTAATCAAAAGACTACAATCTCCGCATATACCTCTTGCATCATTTATTAGAAATCCACTTTTCTACCCGGCTCATACATCTCCTAAAACTTTTAAAAAATGGATTTCTGCTGATTTAACACAACTCTATGACCTGATAATGACCAGTTCACTTAAAACATTTCCTGAATATGTGAAACCCATCAATTTCCAGATTCAGAACTCTTTCGTTATCTACAGATCAAAAAAAAATGTATGCCATTTATACAAGGTAGAGATAATCTATGTGACATAACGCATTTTGAACGTATTTGTAAAAATTATCCCCACTCAAAGGGGCTTGTGTCAATGTTGTATAGTCACCTGAATGCTTTGCCTGATACAAAAACACCCTCCTATGTGGAAAAATGGGAAAAATATCTTCTCATAATGTAGTAGCCT
The DNA here is from genome assembly GCA_037952925.1 of Lithobates clamitans. Classification (NCBI taxonomy): domain Eukaryota; kingdom Metazoa; phylum Chordata; class Amphibia; order Anura; family Ranidae; genus Lithobates; species Lithobates clamitans. The sequence continues at coordinate 6,320,263 of JBBGZY010000214.1, read as the reverse complement.
TAGAGGCGAACTATAAAGTACTTATACGTTGGTATCTGGTCTCTGTTAGGATCGTAAAATATGTTCCACAATACTCTCCACTTTGCTTTCGCGGCTGTGGTGATCTAGGAACGCATTTTCATATCTTTTGGGATTGCCATATAGCAAAAAATTATTGGAAAGAAATATTCCTAATGCTCTCTAAATTATTCAAGAAAACTATCACCCCAGATCCGACAATTGCGCTCCTAAATTTAAAGCCTACCCGGGCGTGGCCGGGATGGAAGACTGAGCGGACGTGTTCCTGAGCTCTCCTGGAGTGTGATCCGGTAATTTATCCGATCTAACTACTTTAACCTGCTAAAAAGTGACCTAATAACCTCTGGATGCCTTCTAAGACTCCAAGCTACCAAACAAGGGGCAAGAAATTGAAGTTCCCCCCTGATATACCCGTAGAGACTGTCTCAAACTCCTGTTCCACAAGATCCCCTGTGCGCCAAAACAACATGGCGTCGCAAACAGACCATGAGGAGAATTCAATGTCGGCGTCTCCGGGATTATCAGAGATCATGGCGGCAATTACAACCTGCCAAGCTGCCGTTACCTCCTGCCAGTCTACCTTAGCTTCCAAAATAGAGGAAGTACAGATGGATGTCGGCCTGATTCGACAAGACCTGGACAAGATCCGCTCCAGAGTGACGGAGGCTGAGAACAGAGTCGGGACGGTGGAAGACACGGTCAGCGATCATGCTGCTTCCATTCGCACATTGCAGACTAAGGTTAAGGCGCTCGAATACCGAGCTGAAGATGCCGAGAACCGGAGCCGCCGGAACAATTTGAGGATCGTAGGCCTGCCGGAGGGAGTGGAGGGCCGTTCCCCGTCGCAATTCACGGAGGGGCTGCTGCGCTCCCTGCTACCGACAGCACAGCTCTCCCCTTACTTTGCGGTTGAAAGAGCCCACCGAGTACCGCCAAGACCTGGTCCTGAGGGAGCCCCCCCGAGAACCTTTATCCTCAGATTATTGAACTTTCGGGACCGTGACGAGTTGCTTAGGGCGTCTCGTGCTGCGGGAGATTTACCCTTCCAGAACACCAAACTCCTACTATTCCCGGATTATACCATGGAAACACAACGGCAGAGGAGATCCTTTGATGCTGTGAAGGCGGCCCTGCGGAAGAAAGGTATAAAATACAATGTTTTATTCCCGGCAAAATTGAGGGTGATTGATGGGGAAACGGCACGCTTCTTTACTAGCCCCAAGGATGCTTCGGCTTGGCTGGAAACTCTGCCCCCATAGGAAGATTACTCTGCAAGCTTGATGCACTGCTTTACTGGTAAAAATGTTTTCCTGCCTCACTAAACCGAATAATTCTATTTACTTCCTGACTTTGAACGTTCACATATTACAGGGACTGGTGCTCCAGCTTCAACAAAGGTGCCTGTCAAGGCTGTGTTAAGTGTTACCGTTCGGCCGGACCTTGGGCAGGTTGTATGCCTGGCCTTGTAGCATGAGATTTGCCCTTACACTGTCCATCAGTTCCCGGTGGATGGTTTACCTTTGGTTTAGACTATACTGGTACTCTCTCTGGATCTTCTTTGCCCCCCTCTTTTCTTTTGAGGAGGGCACTGGACGAAGACGTTGCAAGTTATGGTAACAAACTCTAAGAATGTGCCCCTGTTTAGGCAGGTGAATGCTGTAATCTGCTAACTGAGTATGCCTGGTTATTTTTAATTTTTTGTTTCTCCTTTTTTTTGATCACTCCAATAGCTCTAAAAGGAACTTACTACTCTCACATGTAAACACTGGTATCAGGGAAGATGTAGGGTCTGTATCCAAGCTCACAACCCTAACTTAGGTTACTGACTTTAGTGTTATGGGTGTTTGGGGATCCAGACGCTCCTCATGTTTCCGAGGTGCGTGGGGTGGGTGGGGGAGGGTGTTGCGGGATGCCAATGGTTGGGCACCCATGTTATTTTTTTGTTCTGTTGTTTTTACTTATTATTCTTATTTTTGCAAATGTAGATGCAAATCATGGTTGGTCTTTGTGGGCAGGTATGTGTGGACACGTCCCTACCGCATGGAGCTCGAATTTTTTGAGCTTCTGTGTGATACGGATCCCCGGTGTGGCCTGGGAGGGACAGGTTTTCCCGTGACATTATTATTCCTGGATACCTTCAACACTTTACCATTTTTATTTTTATTGTTGCACCTATCCCATGGCTAAGTGTTTGGTGGTTTCTTGGAATGTGAGAGGCCTTAACTCGGCGGTTAAGCGCTCCCTGGTACTTGCCTACCTGCAGAGACTCCGCCCACAAGTGTGTATACTCCAGGAGACACATCTTGTCGGTTCACGCATCCTAAGTCTAAAAAAGGCCTGGGTGGGCGCGCACTACCATGCACCATACTCTAATTATGCGAGAGGCATTAGTATACTAGTGCATAAATCCCTTCCATTTCAGATTGTGGAGGTGAAGTTGGACCCGGGGGGCAGGTACATTCTCTTACATGCTCTAATCTCTGAAATTCCTTTTGTAATAGTAGGGCTGTACCTGCCACCACCGGCAGATGTTGCGGTCCTCCATGAACTTATGCAAAAGGTCATACTATACAATGTCGAAAATGTGTTATTTATGGGCGATTTCAACTTGGCCCCTTCCAGAGACATTGACAGACTCCATGCTTCCGGCCCGACCCAACATGGACTCTCTCAGTGGGCTTCCGCCTTCCACATGACAGATGTATGGCGCCATTACCACCCTTCGGACAGGGCTTTCACATGTTTATCTACTACATACCGGACCATGTCCCGCATTGATTTGGCTTTTGCCTCCTCTACGTTACTGCGGAGGATTGAATCCTCTGAGATTCATTCCAGAGGTATCTCGGATCATGCTCCGGTATCGGTTACTATTCGACTCTCTCATGTGGTGGGTGAAAGAGTGTGGAGGCTGTCTAAATACTGGATTATGGACCCTGACATCCAAGAAGAGCTCCCTGAGGCTTTGTGCAATTTCTGGTTAGACAATGATGGGTCCACGGGGCCTCTGGTACAGTGGGATGCCTTCAAGGCCTGGCTTCAGGGGGAGTATATGACCCACATTGCAACCAAGAAGCGTGACTCTGTGCAGTCTCTGAGGCGCCTGGAAATGCAGGCAAAATTGAAAGAAGAGGAGTATATACAAAACCCTGATCAGAACCATTATGTGCTCTGGCAGGACTCTCTGAGGGAACTGTCCCTTCTTAGAGTCGAACTAACTCAAAAAGCTATGCTTGATAGTGCACAAAGGGTATTTGAATTCGGTTATAAGAACGGGAAGCTATTGGCCTGGTTAGCAAGGGGAAGGAATAGTATAACCCATATTGGAAGGGTGAAGGCGATAGATGGTCGACTTTTGACGAACCCGATGGACATTAATGCAAGGTTCCTTGAGTTCTATCAGAATTTATACTCATCTAGAGCGAGATTCACAGGTGAGGAGCTACTCCAGTATCTGGATAAGATCCCCTTTCCCTCCCTGACGGACGAGAAGCGTGAGGAGTTGGATAGGGACATTTCCTTAGAGGAAGTTCAGGAGGCATTGGGTGCTATGCAGTCTGGGAAATCCCCTGGCCCAGACGGCATCCCAATAGAATTCTTTTTTTATTTTTTTTTTATTTTTTTAAACAAGTTTTTATTGAAGTGTTCAAGTAAAGATTACCAGATACAGAAAAATAAAACAGGTCATTACTGCAGGTAACAATGCGGACGCAGCCGCTTAGGTATTGTCATTAAAATTAAGCAGTTAGGGTACATATGAGTATTTGCTTTGAGTAACTGGGTATGTAGCATTGGTGTTTACGTTTAATATGCGGGATCCAGTGTTTACTCCCAATTGTTAAAAAGTTTAGCCGTCTTACATGTGTGGTAGTTCAAGTGCTATATATGGTACTTGTTGGGGGGGTAGACGTTAAGGGAAGTGAATTTTCCGACCTTTTCGTAGTAAATGAGCATATGATGTCAAGTGGTATGAATATGGTTATGAGTGTGTAGTTTTGTAGGGAAGGCATATGTCTTACATAAGTGGAACATGGTAAAATGGTAGGTTATATAGAGACTGTTTTGTTCAGGGGTCTGGTGTTCTGTATCTTGGTGTCCTGCGCTTTTTGTGCAGGGCGTGGGAGAGAATGTGGAAGTGGGGAGGGGAAGTGGAGAGAGTGGAGGGGGATGTTATGGGATGGAACAGGGGGGGAGACAGGGAGGAGTCTGTTTCCTGCCACAGCCCACTAGAGTCATTCATGTTGTGTATCTTTTGTATTCATCTGTAGTTGTGAAGTGTATCCAAGTTGACCATGTTTTAGTGAACTTAGCTTGTGTGTCATTGGATTGATGAATAAGGTCTTCCATGACCATTGTTTGGTGTATGCGTTTGAACCATTCCTGTACGGTGGGAGGTTCAGAGGAACGCCATTTGGGGGGTATGCACATTCTCGCTGCGTTCACTAAATGCATGGCTAGGGAGCGGTGGTACGCTGGTATGAAGGTAGAAGAGTGATGTAGTAGAAACATAGCGGGTTCAAAATCTAAGGTGTATGTAGTGATTTTTGCGATTAGATTGTGGACTTCCTTCCAGAAGGATTCGATTTTGGGGCAAGCCCACCAGATATGTATAAGTGATCCCGTGTCCCTGTTACATCTCCAGCATAGTTGGGGTATTGATGAGTTGAAGTGATGTAATAAAAGCGGGGTCCTATACCATCTGGAGAATATTTTGTACGCGTTTTCTTGGACTTGTACGTTCATCGAGCCCTTGTGGATTAGGGTGCATATATTGTCCCAATCTTGGTCAGTTATATGTATGGAAAGGTCTTTTTCCCATTGTTTGTTGGTCCAGTGTGATGTCGGAGTGTGCTCGTCGAATAATAAGTTATATGTTTGTGAGATCATATGTGATATTGTGCTGGTACTCAGACATAGCTTTTCAAATGGGGTCGTGGTTCTGGACCATTCTGTGGTGGTTGTCGTTTTGGTAAAGAAATTTCGGAGTTGGACGAATGTCCAGAAGGGAAAGGTATCAATGTTCAATTTATAGGTCAAGGCGGATTGTGATAATAGGCGATTATTTTCAAAGAAGTGTTCGGCTCTTAATGTTTTGTGGGGCCATACGTCTAGTAAGAAGGAAGCGTGCATGCCCGGGGAGAAGTCTGGATTCAATCTTAGGGGTGTCATTGGGCCATTGATTGTTGAAATTTTGTGTTTTCTACATGCTGTGCGGAATGAGGTTAGTGTGGGGTTGATAATCGGGTGTCGGGTATATTCCAAGGGTATAGAGGGTGTGTTTATCCATGGAAGGTTTTGAATGGGAATATGGGAGAATGATTGTTCCAGGTGTACCCAGTCTTTGTTTTCGGAGTGTACATTCCAGTCAATAATCCTAGCCAAGTGGCATGCTTGTTGGTACTTACGTATGTCCGGTAGACCTATGCCTCCTATGCCTTTGGGTGTAGTCAGTCTTTCGAAGCTTAGTCTTGGGTGGGTTTTGCCCCACAGAAAGGTCGTGCAAGCTTTGCGGTATGTGGAAAAGAATGTAGGTGGTAGTTTGATTGGGATGGTTTGCAGGAGGTATAAAATTCTGGGAAGGATGTTCATTTTTATGATTGCGGCCTTGCCGAACCAGGAGAAGTGACCTGAGGACCATTGTGTTAGATCTGATTGGATTTTGTGAAGAAGCTTGGAATGGTTAAGGGTATATAAGTCTGTTAAAGAGGTCGGTACCTGGATGCCTAGGTAGGGGATTGCATGTTTGCTCCATGTGAATGGGAAATTAAGTTGGCATTGTTGGTAAATTTCCGGGGGAAGGGAAATGTTAAGGGCTTTTGATTTCGAGAAGTTGATTTGGAGGTTCGATAGGGTGTGAAAGTTTTGGAAGTCTTTGAGTAGGTTTGGGATTGTGGTGAGGGGTTCTGTAAGGAATAGTAGGATATCATCCGCGAATGCTGCCAATTTGTATGTGCGGTGTTTGATTTGTATACCTTTGATGTCTGTATTGGAGTTGAGGCGTCTAAGAAGGGGTTCTAGTGAGAGAATGAATATCAATGGGGAGAGGGGGCACCCTTGACGAGTTCCGTTAGACACGGAGAAGGCATTCGACAGATGGCCGTTAAGGTGGACCTTTGCTGTAGGATTAGAGTACAGCGCTAATATATAGTTCAGCATTATTTGGGGAAGGCCGATAGTTTTGAGGGTTTCTTTCATGTAGTCCCAAGCCACTCTGTCGAATGCCTTCTCCGCGTCCAGAGATAGCATGAATCCCTTGTTCTTGCTGGTCGTGAGCCAATGGTGGATATTGAGGGTCTTTAGGGTATTATCCCTCGCTTCCCTTCCAGGTACAAATCCCACTTGGTCAAGGCCTATAAGCTGGGGTATTATAGGTAGGAGGCGGTTTGCTAATGTTTTCGCGTACCATTTAAGGTCCACGTTTAGCAGTGAGATAGGTCTGAAGTTTGTGACTAGAGAATGGTCTTTGTCTGGTTTGGGAATTACTACGATATGTGCCGTGAGTAGATCTCGCGGGGGGTTAGTGGGTTGTGCGAATGTGTTGAAAGCTTTTAAAAATGAAGGTGTGAGAAGCTCCGCGTATGTTTTGTAATAGCCTGCGGTAAGGCCGTCTGGACCTGGGCTTTTGCCTGCTTTCAGTTGTTTAAGGGCGGTGTCTACCTCAGTGCGGGTAAGCGGGGTATTCAGTTCCTGGGCCGTGGATTCTGATATGGGAGTGGGGCTATATTTTTTTAAAAAGTCCGATATCATTTGGGTGCGAGAGATGTTATCCGATGATGATGTGGGATTGGGGAGGTTGTATAGTTCACTATAGTACTTGACAAATTGTTGGGCAATATCAGGGGTTTTGTTCAGTTTGCGTCCGGTGGGGTCAGTAATTTGGTGGATCGTCTGATTAGACCTTGCAGTTTGCAGCGCTCTGGCTAGCATTTTGCTTGCTTTATTGCCAAATTCATAGAATTTCTTTTTAAATAGAACGTATTTTCGTTGTAGCTGTTTGTCCAGTAGGTTTAGTAAATCTTTCCTGGCCTGTATCAGGTCATTTAAAGCGGCCCGTGCGTGAGATTGTTTGTGTATCCCTTCTAATCTGCGTATCTTTTCTATTAAATCTGTGTGTTGTTTTCTCTTTTCTTTGTTTCTTTTGGCTGCCGCCGCAATGAAAGTGCCCCTGATTACACTTTTGTGCGTTTCCCAATTGTTTATAGGGGAAGTGTCTTCTGGGTTGTTTTCCTGAAAAAAATGTAGTAATGTGGTTTCTACTTCCTTTGTGATGGAAGGGTCAGTGAGTAAAGAGGGGTCCAATCTCCATGTGCGTGAGCGCGGTGTAAGTTCGGGAAGTTTCAGTGAAAGAGTTATGGGGTGGTGGTCCGATATAGTCATGGGTTCGATGGAGGTGTGGTGGATGAGCGGTAGATCATTTTGTGACAGTAGTAGATAGTCTAGTCTGGAATATCGGTTGTGGGGTATGGAGTAGAATGTGTAGTCTTTAGCATCTGGGTTTAGGGTGCGCCACGTATCGTGGAGAAGGAGTTTTTTGAAAATAGAGTTGATTACCCCAAGGGCATTGTATGGGAGTGTTGTGGTTCCCGAGGATGTGTCTTGGATTGGATTTAAAGGGACGTTGAAGTCTCCTCCTAGTACAAGGGTACCTTCCTGGAAGGTTGTGAGCGTATCGGCGACTGCTCTAAAGAATGTTACCTGATGTTTGTTTGGGGCGTATATGTTTGCCAGCGTTATCAATCTGTTATGTATCGAGCCTTTTAGGAAAAGATATCTGCCGTCTGTGTCTATCAATGAGTCCTTGATTTTAAAGGGGCAGTTTTTAGCAACAAGAATCGAGACCCCCTTCGTTTTATGTAAGGGGTTGGGGGCGTGTGTCACGTATGGGAATTGGGCATTAGTTAGTTTTGGGATGTTATTAGAACGGAAGTGTGTTTCTTGTAGAAAGATAATGTTGGCTTTGAGTCTGTGCATGGTAAGAAGGAGTTTGGATCGTTTTTCTGGAGTGTTGAGTCCCTTTACATTAAGAGAAACTATTTTGAGCGTAGTTTCATTCATTTTCATTGTTGTCTGTGTCTTGAGGGTTTTATTCGGATTCATTTTACGGTGAGGTGTGGGCTGTGGCAGGAAGTTTGAGACGATGAGGGTTGTGGTTTGGGTAAAGTGGGTAGGTAAAGTCTTTAGAGAGGTCGGGGAAGGGGGAGCCGGCACAATGTGGTGTTCAGGTCACCTAAATCGGTGTCCCGAGCCACAGGGGTATATCCGCCGGTACAAATCAGTGGGTTTATACTGGGATTTACAAATGGGAGTTGGATGCAATTTGCGCGACCACTGTGTGGGGGTTGGTTTGACGATTGAGAGGAATAGTCTATGAGATGAGTCAGAAATGAAGAAAGAGTGAAATGAAAGGAAGAATTAGAATTGAGTGACCGAAACAGTCTCTCTCCTCATCAGCCTTCTATTTTGGAGATGGGGGGTATGTTATAGTTCGGGGTTGTGTCTAATGCGGTAATGATAGAAATGGGCGCTGGAGGGCAGAAACGCTTGAATGCTATGTGGATAGGATGTGTACGTTGATACGTGGGTGTTTTGGTGGTTATCGAATGAGTGGGCCATGTAAGATGGAGCCTTGTGGGAGGCTGTCGTGATGTGATTAGCTAACTGGCAAGGTAAATGTAGGAGTATGTGCAAGGGGAGTGGCAAGCCTCTATCTGCTATGTTAGCGTGTGGCTGAGGTTGCTGGAGGCTGTCAAGGCTGAAGCAAATAAACATTTTTAACCGGTTGCCTTTAACTTTCGTGCAATTCTCATACAATATAACATTTGTCAACTTAGAAACAATATAAACGATATAAACAAACCATTGCAGGAGAAAAGAGTTTCCCCCAAGAGCATAATGACTGGTGTGTTGTCCCGTCCCCTCATTTCAGTTGTCTATTGTGTATGTTGTTCTAGGAGCGAAGAGTGAGGTCGTTTGTGTAATTTTTGGACCGTTCTTACCTGTTGTACTATGTTGTCGTGGCATGAAGTATTTGAGAGGGATGTGTGGGATCCCTGTCTGTTGTTTCAGCAACCCTCGGAGGTTGTAGTGGTGTGAGTGTCTTTCATGTGTGTGAGGTTCTGTGAGTCTGAGCGTGTAACGGTCCGTCGCTTGTGTAGCGTGGCAGTCTGTGTAAGGGGTCTGTCGGAGTATACCAGCTGTCAGTGTGGCCTAACTGGTGTATCGTGTAAGCCCCGGTGTCCGTAGGTAAAATGACTACCTCGTCTATGTCCCCGTTTATCCAGGAGGAGCAATAGTCTATGGGCAAAGATGGCGCGTGTGGGGGTCTCTGTATCGCTGCTCTTATGTACGCTAGAGGGTGAATGATAAGAGGGAGGGTTGAAGCTCCGTGGGGTCACTATGTCGTTATTTCTGGTCATGAGTGTGGTGAAAGGTGGTTTGGGTGTGTTATAGAGGAGAAGTTATGTTGAGAAAAGTCCCATATCAATAATGTGGTGAACGGAGGGTGATAGTTATCGCACGTTGTCCCGACATAGGGGGAGGAGAACCATTTGATAAGATCTCCATGTGTGATGCTCTTCCCCCGTTACCTGCGTGTCGACAGATAGACGGTCCAGACAGGGTATGGAGATGGCTCCTTCGTTGCTGTTGTCTCCGTGGGCTGTGTGCGAGTGCTGAAGAGACAATGTTCTGTCTGGATAAGTAAGGTAATGGTGTGGGGTTGCGTCCTGGGTCGATGGTGTGTTATCCGTAGGGATTAGAGTCTAGGAGGTTGTCGCATTGCGACGGAGCAGTCCGTAAACAGAGGTGGCCGGATCTTCTCCTTCGGCGTCGTTCGGCAGTCAGGTGAGAGAGTCGTTGGTGATCGATGGTCCGTCTTGAAATCCTCTGCGTGTGTCCATGGGAGCAAGGTGTGACCGAGGGTGAGCAGGTTGGTTTGGTCGCGGCTGGGTTCAGCTTGTGTGTCAGGAGCCAATGATCGGGTTTACGGGTTGTGAACGTAAACGGTCTTCGTGTAGATGCATGGAGTATGTGAGAGATCCAGTTAGGATATCTGGCTGTCTTCAGGTGAGAGCTGGTTTGTCAGGGAGATCTTGAGGAAGCAGGACAGACAGTTCTTGCTCAGTTTTCCCCAATAGAGGGATAGATGATCAGCGATCACGTCTGGCTCGGCGAGGCAGAGGTGCTGTCATGGGGCTAGAAGGCGGGTGGCGTGGGCCCGGCGGGGAGCCATTTCCGTTCGTGGACGGTGAGCGTCTCCTGCGAAAGCTGGTGTTGTGGGCGTCCATCGGTTCTTCCCAAGGAGGCTGTCGATTGGGAGGTTGCATGTTGAACTCCGCATACCAGTCAGGTACAGGGGTAAACGGAATGTCCAGTGCACGGCAGAAGGAGTCAAGGTCCTCCGGGACTCTTAGGAGTGCTGATCGTCCCTGGTGAGAGGCGGATAAGCCAAAAGGAAACTTCCATCTATAGCGAATTCCTCTCGTGCGCAGTACATCCAGCAGAGGGCGCAGGTCTTTTCGATGGCGTAGCGTGATGGCCGATAGATCCTGATAAATCTGTACAGGGTTGCCATTATATTCCACAGTTGGAGTTTCGCGGGCTTTTTGTAGAATAGCTTCTTTGACTGAGAAGTCATCTACATGGCATATAATATCTCTGGGCGGTTCATTATCTCTCCCTTTTGGGCGCAGAGCCCTGTGAATACGTTCCATAGCTATCTCTTTAGTTGCCGGTCTTTCCAGCAGGTGATTGAATAGGCCTGTTACCACTGGTATAATCCTGTCCTGTTCCACCCCTTCGGGTATGCCTCTTACCCGGAGGTTATGTCTTCTGCCTCTGTTGTCGAGATCTTCAACGTGGCGCTGAAGATCTCTTAACTGCAATGTGTGGCGATCAACAGTGTGGTGGATGATCTTCACTGCGGTTTGCTGCTGGGCCGTCTTGTCTTCTACTCTCTGTATGCGGCCTGTGATAGCTTGTAGCTCATGTCGTAGATCCGAGATAGCTGAAAACAGGGTATCCTTTATATCCGTCGCAACTGCTTGCAGGTCTTGTAAGCTCGGTTGGCGGTGAGCTGGTAGAGAGGATTCCTGTGGAGGGTGACTGTGTTCAGTCGGCATGAGAACGATCCCATCCTGGTTTAGAGAGGAGGCTGAGGCGGGAGGGGAGGATGCCATATTAGACCGCTGTGTGCGGAATATCTCCAGTATTGTATGGCTCGTGCGGCCGGCCGTTTCTCTCGGGGATCTGGATCTGGTTTGTGATGATCCGCGGGAAGACGTTCCCATAGTTGGAGCGCGGATGCAGTCAGTGAACCCCGGTAAAGGCGGATTTTAGGCTGTGGTGAGAGGGAGCCGAAGGATCAGGCAGCCATTTCCTCTCAAGGCAAACCACGCCCCCCCCCCCAATAGAATTCTACGCCACACACCAGGATCTCCTGGCACCTCGGCTTACCTCGCTGCTGCTGCGGTCCACGGAACTGGGATCCATCCCAGATTCGTTATCCGAAGCAATTGTTGTGTTGGTGCCCAAGCCCGGCAAGGACCCGGAGGAATGTGCCTCTTACCGGCCTATCTCCCTTATCAATGCTGATGCCAAATTACTGGCCAAAATACTGGCCATTAGAATTGGTAGGGTGATAGAAGATCTGGTGCAGATCGACCAGACTGGTTTTATGCCGGGTAAGGGTACCGATATCAACATCCGTCGCTTATTCCTGAATCTGGCTGCCACCCATGATAATGGTGGCACTAGAGTCATAGCCTCTCTGGATGCAGAGAAGGCTTTTGACTCTGTTGAGAGGGAGTATTTGTGGGCGGTCATGCAGAAGTTTGGAATAGGACCTCGGTTCATGCAATGGCTCCATGTCCTGTATAGGGGCCCTAGGGCTAGGATTCGAGTAAATGATGCTCTCTCAGATTTTTTTCTCCTCCAGAGGGGCACTCGGCAGGGCTGCCCCCTTTCCCCTAGCTTGTTTTCACTGGCTCTGGAGCCCCTGGCGATTTTGGTCAGGGAGTCCGACCGTATAGTGGGACTCAGGGTTGGCCCTCTGGAGGAGAAAATATCATTATATGCTGACGATGCCCTGCTTTACCTGCAAGATGCTGGTGCCTCGTTGGAAGCTGCTCTGGAGGCCTTTGACGAATTTGGGCAATTCTCGGGGATACGTATAAATTGGTCCAAATCAATCCTTTTCCCTTTAGATGAACGGGCAAAAGACCTGGCTCCTCAGACGGCATTGAGATGGGTGGAAGAATTTACGTACCTTGGTATTAAAATTACGAGTGAGCCCCAGGCATATCAGCGCCTAAACCTTTTACCCATAGTGGCGCAACTGAAAGAGCACTGCTCCCGCTGGGCCAATCTGCCCCTAAACCTTCTTGGAAGGATTAATATTTTAAAAATGATATATCTACCCAAGCTCAATTATATATTCCGAAACTGCCCAACGTGGATACCCCAAAAAATTTTTAAGAATCTAGATGCGTGTATTGGCTCCTTTCTGTGGAGGGGATCGTCTCCGCGTATAGCTCGTTCCACTTTACAGCTCCCCGTGAGTTACGGAGGCCTGGCCCTTCCTAACCTGATGGTGTACTACTGGGCGGCTGTCCTGGTCATGGTCAGGTGGTGGTTCGAACAATCTAGAGCTAACGCGGCGGTGTGTCTTGAGGCGGCTATCGTCCCTTACTGAACTAGGTAACCTGCCCTTCCGTGGGGCCTCGTCATACCCCTTCCTGCCTGCTCCCACTGGGACTACCCTGCGAGTGTGGGGAGTAGCTAGGAAGAGGTTATTAGCTACCAACCAGTGGTCTCCATTCTGCCCGCTGTGGGGGAACTCAACCCTCCCGCACTTTCGGACCATTCCGGATCCGCAGGTGTGGGCCAGATTTGGTGTCAAGGTCTTGAAAGATATCATAGCCTCAGGATCTCTTATCCCATTCCGGGCACTAGCTATTAAGCATAATCTCCCGGGGTGGATGTTATTTCGTTATTATCAGCTGCGACATGCCTTCCAAGCGCAGTTTCCGATCCCGCCTGTTATTCAGGCTGATGCGGTTGTGGAGCTGCTCTCACAAGAAGACTTGCAAAAACCCTTGTCCACGCTATACTTTACAATACTTAAGAAAGGCTCGCCCAGTATGGAGGCCTTGTGGGCTAAGTGGAAGACAGATATCCCGAGCCTAGACAGGGAATCATGGGATGAGTGCTTTGACAATGGGCTTCAAATGCTAATCTCCTCTAGGGATAAATTAATCCAGACCAAGTTTCTGCACAGGGTATACTTTACACCTCAGAAATTGCACAGAACGTTTCCGTTGAGATCCTCAAATTGTCCGAGGTGCCAGTTACCAAATAGTGACTACATTCACATGTTCTGGAACTGTCGTAGATTTTCCGGATACTGGGCTGCTATAGAGGAATTTGTACAGGTCAGACTACAGTTAGAAATTTCTCTATCGCCGGAATTGGCCCTGTTGGGTATCCAAGACGACGAACAGAGACCTTGCTATACCAAATTATTACTGGCCCTACTGTTATTCTATGCAAAAAAAGTGATTCTGCTGAAATGGACATCTAGTCGCCCTCCTACAATAAGAGCCTGGGAGGACTTGATAAATGCGGCTTTACCGCTTTATAAATTAACTTATATAAGTAGAGGCTGTCCCCAAAAATTCGCCAAAGTCTGGCAACCGTGGACTGACCCGATCTGACCTCCCTACTAAGTATTTTGAGATTGTAGAATGGGGTGGGATGTGTGATATGAGAAGGGCATGTTGTCTCTTGCCGCCCCTTCCCCCCCCCCTCCCCCATGTGTATTGTGCAATGGTTATCTGTATTTTATGTTGGCGCCCCCCCCCCCACCGGCCTGTGACACTGAAATGTACTATATTTAAATGCTAAGCTAATACTCTCCGCTGTATACTATCTATATGATGCATAACTGTATTGTGTATTTGACACACTAATTTCGCTTTTAAATTCTGTATATTATATTTTCTCAAATAAGGACCAACCTTATTGTTAAAAAAAAAATTTAAAGCCTACCCAAATCTCCTATACACAGTTTAAACTCCTTCTACAAATTACCACAGCCGCAAAGCAGACCATTGCCAAAGCGTGGAAGTCCTCATCATTAATGCTTTCTGAAACTACGAATAGAATACATCAGTCCATGATCCTCTCAAAAACAGATGCCATATCCAACGATAACATACCTAAATTTGAGAAAATTTGGAGTCCTTGGGTGACCCACTTTCTTTCTCCTAATTTTGACACTTCTTTACTAAGACCTTGGTAACTATATAACTTTGTTTTGAATAACTGATAAAAAGATACTATGTACATATTGTTACTAAGAAATCCCCGGAAACCTCTACTAATCCTGACTTTTTTCTTCTTCTTATCTTTACTTTCCTTTAATTCTTTTCTTTTCTCCTTATTCTATCCTGTCTTTTTACATAACAAAATGGTAGAGAAACATACACTTTTATAATGTTCAATTATAATACAATAATAGATAGTAAGCTATAATGTCCTATTTATAAATAACTGAATCTCATAGTAATTAATATTATTTCTTTATTACATATTACTCAAAGTTAAAAATTTAACAACTTTTTCATTTTTTGTTGCTCTTGATTATATAGTTGTTAAAATTGATTGTAACACCTTAGTCTTTCTAAAACATATAGCCTATTTAAGTCTTTCATTGCTTGTAACTACAATAAATACTAAGATCTGATATGTAAATTCAACTATGCTACCATTTAATGTAATCAATATTTTGTTAATTGTATCAATGTTTATATTTTCAAAATCAATAAACAAATTTGACAAGGAAAAAAATATACATTACACAGTCTGCCAGCTTGCCTTCAGGGCCCAGCTCACTGGGATTGGCCAGGGCTGTATAAATATTTATGCTGCCATCTGCATAGCTCCACACCTATGATCCCAAATGTTCTCATGGATTTTCTGGAAATCAGAGGGAAAACAGACTATCACCAGCTGAGAACACTAAGCAGGCTAACTAGTCAAAAGCAGCTACACTTAATACAGTGAGCAACTAAATTTACCTAACACAGCAGTTGCAGCCACACTAACTACAGCGTGATAAGCTAAGTTTACCTATCAAAACACAGCTCCACAAAACACAGTGAGTCAACACTAAATCTATTTATTTAATCCTAGCACCTATCTAAGAGGGTGCTAGAAAAATAAATGCACATCTTTTTGCAAGTAAATAAATGTGCATTTATTAGTAAAGCATTGCAGCCATGATCAGCAGATTGCTGGTGCAATTCCAGACTCCTGCAGGCTGTCAGTGTAGCTGTATGCCCATACCTCCTACGGGCAGGCAGTTACCGAATGGCAGGAAGAACCATTGAACAGCTAGAGTGTTCACCAGGACCCTGGTATTTTATTGAGAACTACAAGCCATCATCCACAATGGCTGATGGTAGTTGTATTTCTTTCATTCACAGAACTCTGTGAATAAATGATGTGGGCGGAGCCCCACACCACACATTTTTTAAAAATTGTGACAGAGGATCCCCAGGCCGCTGTCACAACAGGGGCTTGGGGGGGGAGCTGTTTATTTAGTATTTAGTAACATGTTATGAAAGGTACATTTTATCCTCCTATCTCACTATATCCTCCCTTCCCCACTCCCTGGTGTTATCCTTAGGGTCCACATCCATTGCTATTCAGCAGAGGTCTCTTCTTTTCAGGTTTAACCGGAGGATTTTTTGTAATCTCATCTGCTATCCCAGCAATCATTTGCTGGGTATTTTTTTATATGCCTTTATCATCCTTAAGTGTTTTGTACAGACTCTGGATTCTGCCCTACTTCTAGTGTAACTCTTTATACAGAGGTCATTAGCCTTTTTGCCCTTTGCTTTCAGAGGGTCTCTGGGATTATACCCTGAATTGATTTTCTTTTATAAGGCCTCATGCACATGGACATCTGTAAAAGTCCCTCTGCATGCCAGAACTCTGGGCAGGAAAATGCTGCTTATAAAACACACTAAAAGCAGTGTATTGATAATGCATTTAGGTGCATTTAGGAGAATCTAGCTTTTGTAAATGAATCACTTCACCTGGGTGGACATGGGATTGCTTAGAGGAAAGATCAGGACATATAGAACACCAAATGTCTGACATTGTCAAAGCACATTAAAAATGGCTGATGTGCAAGAGGAGCAAGCAGTGATGATACAAAAATTAGAAGTCAAGGTGGTGGATCTAGAAGATAGATCCCCCTGCAACAACATTGAATTCAGGGGGATCCCTGAGTCTGTCAAATGCAACAGGTGTGTCCCTTATTTGAGACAACTATTCTTTAAATTACTGCCGGACCTCTCACACAGAGAACCTCTTCTTGATCTTGCACAATTCCTAAGCCGGTGCACCTGCTGGACACTTTTCCTAAAGATGTGCTGGCCCATGTCCACCTCTACCACATCAAAGATCAGCTCCTTAGAGCAGCAAGGAATGCCCACATGCTTCCTCCTCCATACACAGGAATTACCCTGTTTCTGGACATCTCAGCTGCTACTGCTCAAAGGGGAAAATAATTTCTCCCAATCCCTAAGGTCCTGCAGGATAACAACCTAACCTATAGATGGGATCAAATTGTTGGTTACACATCAAGGTCAACAATTAGCCATCCCCTCACCAAAAGAAGGATTCAAACAAATCCATAATTGGGGCCTTGTGTACACACACTCATTGATTGTCTCGTGACAGAACCTGGCTCATAAAACTCATGTGCCAAGAGAGAACTCTGAACATGGCAACCAGAGGTCTTCTCCTCCATAGCTCTACACTTTTTATTAACTTGTCAATTTTATTGAAATATAAAGGTTTACAAGTGACAAAATAGTCATACATATTATGCAATAAGAGTATAACAGGTGAGTTCTGTGTTTCTGTACTTTTTTACATAGGGAAAGCCATATTCTTCGTTATACATGACTGCAAAGTAGTTGGTATGGATCACTTTGGAAAATCAAGCCTCTTTAGAGGGGGTTCCATGTATGCAAAACAAGATTGTGATGAGCTCCGAACATAAACAGTAACAGCGGCTATATAACCCAAATGTCAGCAAGAGGCATAAGCTGAAGCATGAGTACTAATGTAGTTACAGCATAAGTAGTATAGTGATGAATAAACATCTAGGTGTTTAACAAGAGGCTTTGTCCATTCCTAGGGCAAGAGATAAGAACCTGAGAGAGGGCCCTATGAAAGGACAAAACAGGACAGACAGTATCCTCATAATGTACGGTGGGCAACTAGTACTATAGAGCATAGGGTTAGTACTGAGCTTTGCTGGGAGTAAGGCCTAGTGGCCTTTAGGTGGAAACATATCTAATTTTATGTGAGATCCAACTTACATCTGGGGTCTCGTAATCAAGGGGCCCAATGAGCAAGACATTTTTGTAGGGTATAATGTGCTCTAGCATACATATATTCCATATGTAGATTCTGGTTTAGAATGGATATACAGAGCTGAGAGGTTAGGGGGGTGACTGGATTTCCAGTTTCTGGCAAGGGCTAGCCATGCAGGTATCAGAATATATGTGATCATAGGATGGAGTTGTACATGCCATGCTTGTATCACTAATCCCAGCAAAGCGATTTTAGTGGTTAATGATACATGCGATTCTGTGAATTGAGTTAATAGGGTATTCACGTCTTTCCAGAATGCGGTGATTACAGGGCAGTTCTACCATATGTGCGGGGATGTGCCCGGAAAAACACAGTTTCTCCAACAGCAGTTTGAGTCTGATGGGTACATATGTGACAACTTAGTTGGTGTGTAGTACCATAGGTGGAAAATTTTAAGGGCTGATTCCCAATGTGTCAGGCATTTGGAAAATTTTAGCGGGTAGATCGTTGCTCAATGCCAGCTTTTAGGTTCCTCTGTAAAGTGGAGGTAATGTTCAAGGTAAGTTTTTGATGCATTTTGTTGGATGCTAAAATTTTGTAGATAGTGGAGATCCCATTGCAAGAGCGGGAGGGATGTTCATGAGTTTGAATGAGCTGTTGGGGCATGGTGGAAGTGGACCAGAGAGTGTCGCGCAGGGCATGTCTGATGCGTAGATATTTATAGAAGTCTTTGTGACTGATGTGCGACTTGGCCTGTAGTATATGGCAGGGAGATAAGACTTCATTTTCAAATAAGTCTCCAATGGTCTGGATCCCAGCCACAACCCAGGAGTCAATCCAAAGATCCTGACACAAGAGATTCATTGCAGTTAGGGGAAGCAGTCTGAGAAGCGCTTTTGGTATTCCTTGGGATGCTTGCAAAATGGAGTTCCATACTCTTATTGTAGCAGAGTCAAGATAACAATGCGGGGGAGTTATTTGAAGCCATAAGGCTGCTAGTAGTTGCTTAGGTGAACATACAATTACAGCTTCCTCTATTTGTAGCCACAGATGCTGCTGCAACGAGGCCCACCATCTCCTCAATTGATCTAGCAGGATAGCTTTGTTGTATCTTTTGAGTTTCAGAGCACTAAAACCAGCTGTGCTTGTGGAAGCATATAAAGTGGAGCGACTGACTCAAGGGTGTTTATTATTCCAGATAAACAAGTTGAGGATACTTTTGAAGCTTGGATAGTTGATATTGCAGAAAGGTCATGGGGATGGAGCAGAACATGTGAAGGATATGAGGCATGAGAAACATCTTGACTAGGGCAGTTTTTCCAGCCCAGGAGGTTTTTATAGAGCGCAAGCTAAGGGATAAATCCTTCAGTTTCTTAACCACTCTATCCAAATTAATCCTTACTAGATTAGTCGAGGGCATTGTCAATTGAATGCCAAGGTATGTTAATGAGAAGGCTGGGGCCCAAAGGAAGGGGGATAGGTCAGAGATTCTTTGTTTTAGTTGGGGGTCCAAGCATATTCTCAACATGCAAGATTTGGAACAGTTAACTTTATAGAGAGAGACTTTGCCGAACTGGGTAAGGAGTTAATTCCAGGACCGGCGTCTTCACTTACTGAAGACACAAATACAGCAAAACATATGTCGAATGTGGGATCAGGACCATCTGCCATTTCAGGTCCTGATCTCACATTTCATTTAGGCTTTGCCCTTGGGAGAGATGCGGACTACACGCCATCCTACAAGCACTAGCCGGCTTGCACATGCTTATTACACCTGGTGCCCGGATCGGCACCGTAACATGTGAGCGCAAATGCCATTTGTTGTTGTCAAACTTTTTTACTTATTATAATTACTACACTATGAGACCTTCCTCTATGTCTCTTGTGGAGTCATTTTTCCCATCATAGTTTCATCTCAAGGGGCCAGTGGAGTGGAACTGTGCTGTCAGTGTAATCAATTGATATTCCAGAAGCGCTGTTTAACCTTCCTGTAAAAAGGAGTCATCAATTTCTGGTGAGTGGCCACCCATCTATTGAGCACTCATAGTGAAGAACTAGAAATATATTTTTGAGCACCACATTTTGGTGTTGGGATTCATCACTTATGGACTTTTAAGCTTGCTATATTTTGAATATTTGTATTAGCATTTTTCTGATTCACTGAACATCACTAGCGCCTTATCCTTTAATATATTTTTTCAACAAATATCAGCTGAACAATCTGAATAGTTTTATAGTTTAAGAATAAAGTATAAACTATGCGTTAGATATGCAGTACAACAGTAAACTGAACAATAACCAGCACGGAGAGGTGTGCTTAGCACACTTCATAATCGGGGTGTGAGAAGAAATGTATGGGAGGCCAAGCTTCCAGGGTGAATTAGTGGAAGACGAATTCACCAATGTGGTAAGCCCGCTAATATAGATAATAGAGGCTATGGTGGAGAAGATCTTTGGTTTCTATGCTCAGGCATCTCTCAAGCAGGTTGCCGGTTATGTGGCGTGTTATGACGGGTGACATTCGATGAGGGGGTAGGAACAAGTCCCCAGTTGTGGAGCTGTTTATATCCCTCTTTCAGGGAAGTGATAGCCACCTGCTGGCCTTGATGTGTGAAAAGTAACTTGGTAGGGAAGCCCCATCTATATATCAGCTTATTATCTTGCAGGACTTTAGTGACTGGGGCAAATTTCTTCCTTCTTTGTGCGGTAGCTGCTGATATATCCTGATAAAGTGTTACTCCTGCGTAATGGAGGAGGAAGTATGTGGGCATTTCTAGCAGCCCTCAGGAGCTGATCCTTGATGTGGTAAGGGACTGTGTCTGGCAGGTGTGCTGGCTTCAGTATTCTATGAGCGCGATCAAGGAGGATATCCCTAGAGGATAGGTCAGGCATTCATTTCAGGAAAAGCTGTTTCAGAAATGGAATGATTTCATGCATTTTGACTGCTTCTGGAATGCCCCTAAATTTAATATTATTATCTTCTAGGTCAGCCACGTTTATTTGAAGTGAAGTAGAATAGTAAAGTATCGAACCAGGCAGAACTTCAACAATGCAGGTTTATTAACAGCTGATAACATACAGGTTTATGTTCAAAGTATTACAAGATACAGGTCTAATTTATATTAATACATTCCACGTTAATTATTATGCTACCATTTTACTGAAGCCCAGAACCTTTGAGCAGCAGTAGAATAGAATTTCAGGCTGTCAGCAAACTGGCCTCTAGATTTTATTCATTGCAAAAAAAATAGAGCACAACTGAGCCTGTGTAGAGCAGGGTGGAACAGTGGATTTTAAACAGTATAGGCACTTATTTTTTACTGTGTTTCATAGCTACACCTGCAAAAGGGGTCAGCCTCAAGTGATCCAGCAGGAATTAATTTTCTGACCAAAGTTCCACCTTAAGGTGTTCACAATATTAATACTTATAACATATATAACAAACAAAACAACAGTAAGTCTCTACATACAAAGTATCACATATAATTAATTATAATTGTCCATTACTGAAATACTTCCAATGTCTTTGTCTGCAACAGTCTCTTGTATGTATTCCACTTGCACTTATGCGAATAACACTCTTGGTAATCTCACTCAGACTTTGACTACTATAGAAATGGAAAATGTCACTGTCACAAATGTGGATTTAAATGGACACTGGAATTGTGAATTCTTCCACTTCCTTTTATGATCTTTAATGTACTTGCAGTCATCAAGAGTTACTGACATACATTCCTTTAGTGGCTTTGACTGGAACACGAGATCACATCTAAAACAAGGATCTGTTTAGAAAAAAAACTACACCAATTTGGTTAATTATTTTAAACACATGAACATTTTATCTCCCACTGTACAGCATGACGTCTAAGCAACTATCATTTGCCTCTAGAACTCCTAAACTTAGTGACAAATCTATCCAAAATTTCATATGGCCCAGCAAATTGTATTTAATTTTGTCTACAACAGCCCATACAACCTATCCACCAATGAATATGAGTGTGGACACAAGGTTCTATCGTCTATGCCAAGCATAGAGCAAAATGGAACTGATTTTTCATAAAATTGGGTACAATTATCTGATATCAGTGCTGAATACACTCCAATCCTGGGAAAAATTTCCCACATCAGACACTTAGCTGTTGTCTCATACATTTGCATGACCATATGAAAAACTGTGATTTACTTTAAAAATGAGCAGACTTTTATTAAAGTATATCTATATCTACAGCTTTGTTCTTTCATTGCAATAAAGTCTATATACAGGCACACAAAATAGACTTTGAAGAACTACATTTTGTGAAACTACATTGTGATTGATTATAATTAAAAGGAAATCAAAATAAAATTACATTGTGATTCATAATTAAAAAGAAATCAAAATAAAATTACATGGTCACGTGCACAGTCTGTTAAATCTAAAGAGGTCAAGAAAATGTGCATTACTATGTCCCTTCCTTAAGAATAATTGTATACAAATTTTATTGTTAATTAGATCATATTAATGCAGAGTGACCCTAATCCAAAAAACTGACTTTGCCACCTGTAGTAGCATAACTAGGAACTTGAATAATAAAAAAATCAAAAGGAGTGAAATTTTACAAAGTATAACTTTACATATGAAAACGTGCTGGCTGCTCCTGGAATAAATAAACAAATTATTTATTTAGGCAAACTAATAATCAACCTGATAATTACTAAATATTGTAATCAGGTAGGACAAAATAAGTTCTAGCCAATACCCATAAGGGACCTTGCTCACCAGAGCTTACAAGCTAAGATTAAAAATTAAGACTCTAATTATCCAATTCACCCCCCTGTATGTGCTACATATAGCACATATAATAAGATTATAGCACTGTTACCATGCATCACTCTTCACTATTCGTTTTAGAAAATAGGAAACAAATATAAATTTGGAGTTCCCTTGTACCAAATAAATAAATCCCATTGCTATCTTTGTGAATACTACTAAATTGGCAAATATATAAAGATGACAGTATACACAATACTATACAATAAGATAGAGACATGACAAAATAAACAACAAAAGCTACAAGGGAGAATAAGCACCCCACTTACAAGAGTGATATACTAAAAATACGCACCTTGCACTACTGCAGTCCATAATATAAAAGACAGAATACCTACTATAACCTACAGTTTATATTCTAATAAAAAATCAACACATGTTTAAGAATAAGAATGTATTCTGAGATTTTATTTTATTTATTTATTTTTATGGTCAGCTCATCCAGTTTCTGTCTAAAGGCACCAGACATAACTCCCCTAAACGTGCCTCTTTCATCTTAGTACAGAATGATTTAATGTTTTTTTTTTTGTTTTTTTTTACATACGTGCAGACAGCTATTTCTAAAATGGTATAGACAAAAAAAACGCGCTAAAGTGAGTCCAATAAAGTCTGTGATAGTAAACAATCTGTGGTAATAAACAATGAAGTCCAAAATCTTTCTGTGTGATGAGTGAAGAAAATAGAGTGACTGTGTGGTGAACTGCTTACCAGAATGTAAGCCAAAAACAGGCAGGTGGCTTAAACCCAGCCAGGGCCTTTGGGAGCACTTCAAATGGACAGAATCCTTTGCGCTCGAACAGCAGAACGAATCAGATAGTGAACTAGTGAGGGCATCAATAGTAACAGGGTGCAACTTGTGTGTGACCTGGGGTATAAGTTGAATGAACCTACAGGGGTTCCTGCTCACCAGAAGGACGACCAGAGATAGCCCAAACGAAGCACTGGCAGAGTATCTCGATCCCGTCCTGGCAGGTCTTTCCGAGCTCGATGGGTATGTATGTTAGAGAGGAGAAGCAGCCAATGGTGTGATAACGTACAACTCCAGTTTATTAAAAACAAAGCAAGCACTTACATATAAAAAACAAATAACATCGATGCCGGCTGGCACTCAAACAGCTCCCGTCCATTTAGAGCAAAGCGTGGTGACGTCAGCACGTCCCTCCCAGACGCGTTTCGTCACAGGTTGACGTTCTCAATGGGAGAACGTCAACCTGTGACGAAACGCGTCTGGGAGGGACGTGCTGACGTCACCACGCTTTGCTCTGAGTGGACGGGAGCTGTTTGAGTGCCGGCCGGCATCGATGTTATTCGTTTTTTATATGTAAGTGCTTGCTTTGTTTTTAATAAACTGGAGTTGTACGTTATCACACCATTGGCTGCTTCTCCTCTCTAACATACATACCCATCGAGCTCGGAAAGACCTGCCAGGACGGGATCGAGATACTCTGCCAGTGCTTCGTTTGGGCTATCTCTGGTCGTCCTTCTGGTGAGCAGGAACCCCTGTAGGTTCATTCAACTTATACCCCAGGTCACACACAAGTTGCACCCTGTTACTATTGATGCCCTCACTAGTTCACTATCTGATTCGTTCTGCTGTTCGAGCGCAAAGGATTCTGTCCATTTGAAGTGCTCCCAAAGGCCCTGGCTGGGTTTAAGCCACCTGCCTGTTTTTGGCTTACATTCTGGTAAGCAGTTCACCACACAGTCACTCTATTTTCTTCACTCATCACACAGAAAGATTTTGGACTTCATTGTTTATTACCACAGATTGTTTACTATCACAGACTTTATTGGACTCACTTTAGCGCGGTTTTTTTGTCTATATAATTTGTTGGTGGGCCCCACTTATAACTGCAGCTTTTTTTGAATTTTGTTTGATACCTACATACGGTGTCCTCTCACGTTTATTCATCTACACTGGTATTACCAGATATTTAAATTTAATATTTAATTTTTATTTTATATTTATCCTAGCGCAATTTTGTTTTTTCTTATTTCTAAAATGGTGGCTAAACTTTCTACGCTCATACTTGTCTAACATGAAAAAACCTACAACTGTAAAATCTTTTTAAGTATGACATGAATTACATTAGCAGCATTGAATTTATCTACAGATATTTTCCTTCTAGAAGCAGTATGCTGGATACAAAAAAATATGGGTGAACTTTGTGTCGTAAATTACTTAAAACAAACAACTTTCTTTTTTCTACAGTTTAAATAACTTCTAACTCCCTCAGCTCATTCATGGTAGCTGAGGTACATATTCAAAAGAATATAAAAAAAGAAAGATTAATGATTCGTGCCTTCTACACACACACTCACTCATTGCCAATAACATTTAGAACTTTGACGCTAAAGTCAATCAGTCACCATATATGTATCAATCCCTAGCCTCTCAACGAAAGACACATACAATCAATCACATAGGGATTCATTTTACACCTCATACAAAAAAAAAAAACACACACACACACACATTCAACTCATATAAATATAAATCCTCCTAACAAATACTAATAACACGTGTCACAAAATTAAAGGTATGACACAGAAAGTTCTAATTGTATTTGTATGGAAGATACATACCATTTCCATATTCGTCATACACTATGCAGAATTCAGCATCAGTTACATACTTCTTACAATTCACTCATAGAACTAACACACAGGGTCCTTTCACACCAACGTTTTTACAACCACTACAGACTTATTCTAACCTAATTTGGGAGATGATCAGTCTCCCTCACACATACAATATTCCCTAACAGTCTACAAAGATTACAAAGAAATTAACTTACATTTGTGAACATTCATTAACAAAATGTCATTATCTTCTGTTTTCTATATAGCAATACATAGTCACTCCACCTAGCAAAGTATGCATACACATGAACTATATATAAATATACAAACATTCACAAAATTATTAAAACTGACAGGATAGTTAGTAATTACTTATGGACAGCAGTGCTCAGAGTAAAGCCAATAGGTACCGTACGCGCATATGTCTCCTTATCAAAACGCTTGTCTCAAGACACGAAAAACCGCCAAGCCCTGCTTGCCACGGCGATCAGGAATGTCTCAACCTGATCTTAACTCAGTACACAGACTGTTATAACAGATACATATAAACACATACACTTACAGCACAAAGACGATACATACCTTTTTACTTTGTTAACAAATGGAGCTCAAAAACCTTCACCTTATTTACATGTCAGGACTTACCTTTCTTGACATTTTTAACTCATGAATATTATTTTACACCACACAAAGGTACCTTTTTCTACTAGTAGCTACATATCAGTACTGTTTTTATTTTTTAACTTAGGCTTTCCAGGGATCTGATAACCCCAAAGCCTTCTCCTGATTGATTACCAATCCAGGAAACCAACATGCACGTTAACGCAGGTTCTCCAGGGGTCTTTAAGTCCCCAAAACCTCATCCAGACAAAATTTTGCAGTCAAGGTAAACAACATGCATGTTACGCAAGTTCTCCAGGGGTCTTTAAGTCCCCAAAACCTCATCCAGACAAAATTTTGCAGTCAAGGTAAACAACATGCATGTTATGCAAGTTCTCCAGGGGTCTTTAAGTCCCCAAAACCTCATCCAGACTTAAATTCGCAGTCCAGGGAATCAACATGCATGTTACGCAAGTTCTCCAGGGGTCTTTAAGTCCCCAAAACTTCATCCTGACTAATTTTTGCAGTCCAGGGAACCAACATGCATGTTAAGCCTAGGTTTACATAGAGAGTAATTACGGGGTACCCCTTCGGAAAAGAAAGAATTGAAAGAAAAGAAAAAGAGAAAAGAGAAAAAAAAATAAAAATAAAAAAAAATAATTAAATACATTTTCTAACCAGGATATCTCATCCTGTACAAAGCATTTTAAGGCATTCACAGTTGAGAAAACCCAACCTACCATCACAAAGATCTGCCTGGTGGACAGCGATACCCCAACAACAACCACCTGCCCCTCCTAGCGCTAGCAAAACATGGCACAACACAATGCAGAACTAATAATAGGTGTCTGCTAACCTGATGTAAATTGCGCAAAATTGTGTTGAGCTCAGTGCCTCACCAGCATGGAGTTAGGCAAGATCGGAGTTGAGGTTATGCTGTCCCCGTACAGGCCACCAAATGAAGTAGAATAGTAAAGTATCGAACCAGGCAGAACTTCAACAATGCAGGTTTATTAACAGCTGATAACATACAGGTTTATGTTCAAAGTATTACAAGATACAGGTCTAATTTATACAGTTTGATACAATGCAAGCATATTAGATATAGGTATTCTTATCCTCTAACCAAATTGAAACAATTGTGAATTGTTCTCACCTTGAACCAGAATGGGTCTTTTCTGCCAATTCTTGGGAACCCGTCACCTGATAGGGACCAGTCAATCTGCTGGTGGTCTGGTCCCCTCACAGAGTTCTGGGTTCCAGCTTGACCAAGTTCTTGAGGGAAATTCACCTGAGACCACATTCTGGAACAAGTTAAGAAGTCTTCTCTGACTCGTACGAGGAGACAAGTTATGGACAGATACTTGCCCATTGGTTCTGACCTCTATGACCCGTGCAATAGGGCAGCATACATAGAGTTCAGCCTTATAAGCTCCTATCTGACTTGTCCGAGGGGACAAGTTAGGACAGATACTTGCCCATTGGTTCTGACCTCTATGACCCATGCAATAGGGCAGCATACATAGAGTTCAGCCTTATGAGCTCCTATCTGACTTGTCTGTCTAACAATTGCAGAGCTTGCATTTATATACCATTTTACAAGTCTTATCTCAACTATCTCTCTTACATATAATTGGTCGCTAAGATCTACGTCAAAGTAACTAAGCATAAATCTGACACCTGTTCTACAACCAGATAAACTTAATTATTCCCAAAATTCCTATATGTTCATTAAAGTGATTTATAACTGGTTTTGTCCAATTAAAAACCCCTGTGTAGAGACAGTCTGGCACCCAGCTGTGTTATCAAATTCTCCTTATCTTGATAAGATTTAACTAAGTTCAAGAATGACAGATTTATGACATTTGGGAAAATGAACTTTCAATAACCCCACCAGATGTGTCTATATGTGTTACTATATAATCCTATATGCAAAAGCACTGTATCAAATATATATATATATATATACACATACACACACACATATATATACATATATATATATATATATATATATATATATATATCTATATATATATCTATATACACACATACACACATAGCCAATTACTAATTCAATATTGTCTAGTTATTACATACATATATATATATATATATATATATATATATATATATATATATATATATATATATATATATATATATATATATATATATATATATATATATATATATATATATATATATATATACAAATACATACACACATGTATTTCCTTATTCAATGTATTTTAACAGTTTTAATGAGGGCTCAAAAGACCTTTGTTTGACCCTGTCAAACTTAATTAATGTTCTGTACATAACTTTCCTGTATTCCACCTAATTATTTTAACCACCTGTTTTCTTATCTGTCTGAGACAATTCTATATTACTTGAATCTATTCTAATGAACTTTCACCCAGTAAACTATAAAGTATAAGAAAGAAGCAGAGAGGTCATCCAAAGTTCAGCATTTAAAAATGAAGACTTTCTAAATCTATGGAAAACACAGTATACATTATTAAAGATTAATCATTGTTGCTTTACTTATTGAATAATAATATTGATAAAACCACTACTATATAATACTAATAATAATAATAATAATAATAATAATAATAATAATAACAATCAATAAAATATATGCAAATCAATATATACAATATGAAATACATTGGCTAATATGAGATTCCACAACAGAAGCTTCTGGATCGCCTTGGCCTGCACTTCATGAACATCCACAACCTCATTATGCACTGCCACCATGTCAGATATTTGAAGTTCCATATGATGTGATCTTTCCTCCAGGCCATCCACTCTGCTGGATAAATGGTTAATTGATAATCTGAGTTCTTTTTGGAGCCCAGACTGAAGGGAGAGGAACATTGCTTTTAGTGTAGCCTCTGTGGCTGGGACATCTCCTGCAGGGAAGGCAGAGAGAGAATCAATGTTATTCTCTTCATGATCAGGGGTCTGTGCTGACAGTGAAGCCCAGTGCTGCTTTTTGGCTGAGGGCAGCTTAGTGGGTGATGAGGCTGGTGAGACTGCAGCTGTCTTACCTCTGTCAGATAAGGAGGAGAGTGAGACTTCAGCTGTGGACTCCTCCATGTCAGAGTCTGTATCTGTGGCAGGGTCTCTGGGTGGTGATGAGGAAGGGCAGCTGTTCTCCCCAGCGCCATGTTGAAATGCTGTGTGCGGGGGCTTCATAAAGTAATCAGTGAGGCGGCGGGCACCCGAAGCCTGCAGTCGCCACCGGGTCATGCTCCGCTGATGTCCTGAGAGCTTCAACACCCTGGGAGAGGCAGAATTGATGGGCTGGGATGCAGAGAGCCAGGTAGTTCACCCTATAAAGCAGAGCAGCAGTATATCACGCGGCCATACTACTCGGCGGCCAGGACACACCCCGGTTCTACACTTTTATGATCTCTCTAAGGGGCCTATCACTATGATATGGTCATCCTCTGTAATGTCACCCTGGAAGCCTGAACAACTCACATATTCAGTTTTCACCCCCCAAGTTACAAAGTGTGTTGTGCACATACTGTATATCTATATAACGTCTCTGTTTAAAGTTCTTTTGTTATCTCAGTTTTTTTTCTTGCTGAAATCATTCACGTGTTGCTGTGACTGTAATCTCTAATACATTTATATAGTATGTCTATAGTGATCTTAGTGCTCTCCCTGATCCTGGTTGGCACTGTCAACTTTTCACCTTTATTGTTCCATGTTACCACCATCAATGTCAAAGGGCTAAATAGCCAGACTATGGAAAGAGACAATCTGTCAAAAGGCAAATATCCTTTGCATGCAAAAGATGCACTTTGCTTACACTAAAGCCCCTTCCTGCCAGTTATCCCAGCATTCATTTTTTGCCAATGTGCCCAAGAAAGCCAGAGGTGTCATAATTGCTGTCCACGGCTCCATGGCCTTCCACCTTTATCATCTTGATACTGGCACTTTTGGCAGATACCTGTTCTTGTCCACCTTTTTCAATATTCATCCCCCGGTGATCACAAATATTTATGCCCCCAATATGGGTCACAAAAATTCTTTAGGTCTGTGCTGAACAAACTCCAACCATTCCCCAAAGAACAGAATCATTTGGGTACAGCGTTGCATGACCGCGCAATTGTCAACAGCACTGAAAGCTAAAAAATTTGCCTTGGCAGGAAGGGAGTGAAAGTTCCCAGTACTGAGGTAATTAAAGAGGTTGTAAAGGTTTGCAGATTATTTTTTTTAAAAAACAAACATATCATACTTACCTCCACTGTGCAGTTTGTTTTGCGCACAGTGGCCCCGATCGTCCTCTTCTGGGGTCCCACGGTGGCTCTCGTGGCTCCTCCCCGTAAGAGCTAACCCTCTCTGTGCAGCGCTTTCCAAAGGGGGGAAGTTGCGGGCGCACTCCCGTGCCATACAATTGGCGGCCATAGTCACCAATTGTATGACTCTGCCCCGTCCCCTGGCGGCTGCTTCATTGGATGTGATTGACAGCAGTGGGAACCAATGGCTGCGCTGCTATCAATCATCCAATGAAGAGCCGACAAGAGCTGGGGGAAAGCAACGCGGGATCGTGCCCACAGAGATTCTGGGCTCAGGTAAGTAAAAGGGGGGCTCGGGGGGGCGGTGACTGCAAGGTGTTTTTCCACCTTAATGCATAGGATGCATTAAGGTGAAAAACACGAAGGTTTACGACCCCTTTAAGGATGACCCACAGAAGCACAGCTGTGAGATTATGGAAGGATTAATTGCAGAGTCACAGGCTCATTATGTGAAATATATGACGCTGCAATCTCTTGTAGGTATTGATGTATTTGATGTGTAGCTGCCAGATATTTCTGTTTCTCTTCTTCTGATTCAGTCATTCCCATTCACATTTATAGAAAGACTGCCATTTATTTTTTTTTAAGCAAACTATAATTCCAGAACCTGTATAACTGTATATGGTAATGTGTGTTCTTCCGTCTTCCATGAAAAGCTGCACAAATATGTGAGAAATGTTCATTACACCGACCCAAATGGTGGCGAGATCTACTTTACCGAGAGAAGAGAAATTCCAATCAATCTTATTTTACAAAGCTGGTCTTTTTTTTATGATATTTTTAACGAATCACATTCTTCATATAGAACAATTTCCACTATGCAAAGCCCAGATTATGTGCCGGAACCATTTCCCAATATGAGTGATCCATCCTTCTGGAAAAGAGGCAAAGTAAGAAATCACTTTATTTTCAGTTAATTTTGTTTGCTGAGGAGATTCATAATTAGGATTTATAGGGATTTTCTAGTTTTATTTTATGATAAAGTTCAAGCATTGGTTCATTTTTGGAACCATTGAAGGTTGTTGATTGTAAAAATTGTACATAAAAAAGTTCCTTGTGAGATATGTATCTTCTATTTGTGTCTGTATGTGTTTTGGAATAAAGTTGTCAGAAGAGGTAACGGGGGGCTGTAAATCTCTGACTTAAATGTCATGGGATATAAACATTACAGGAAATAACAGCACTGAAATCAGCAGATTAATAATAAAACATCCAATGGAGGAATCGTGAAGTTCAGGATGTCCTTATAATGTGTTATTTGTACTCCATGAAAAATGTAAAAGATACAAAGAAAGAAACAAGAGGAATCCATCTGGACAACTCTTTGTATTTTCCATGTTATTGCTGAAAATAACTTTCATAATAACCTGCAAAGATACTAGAGGTGTCTCCTGAATAAATGGTGTCTGATCTAATGGGAGCATATGAGAATACTTCTACTAGTTGGTGACTGAAGGCTAAATATGATAGTGAAGATTGGTTAGATGAACATGATACATCCATTAAATGCTTTAAAAAACACAACCATTTCAAATTTTATAATAAGGCAGTATGCTCTTGTTAAAGGGTGCCTTTCTCCTCAACATATTATGTGTGTAGTCAATGGAATTCTAAAAAGACATTACAAGCTGAAGCTGAAGATTCTGCTCAATATTATTCAACATTGTTTCCAGATGATCAACTACCATTGATAAACTGGAAGGATCTTTGAATTTGCCCAGTTGAGCTGTCAATATTTGGATATGCTCAATGTGGAAATTTCTCAACAATTCAAAAGGGTAACTTCTACATCATCTTATTTAACGTTGCCGGGCCCCGATGGATTCACAAATTTTTTTTTTTAAATGTCTAATACAGTGGTTCTCAACTCCGGTCCTCAGGACCCACTAACAGGCCAGAATTTAAGAATTACCTTGGGGATATGCAGACTAGAATACTGCAATCACTGAGCAGCAAATGATATTACCTTTGATGTATTTCTGTTATCTTGCAAACCTGGCCTGTTAGTGGGTCTGAGGACAGGAGTTGAGAACCACTGGTCTAATACAAGAAGTGAAGTAGCCTTTACTTTAATTTTATAATCATATTTTCTAATAGGTAGGTATCCACCACTTGGGAAATTAGGTCACTATAAAAGCTCCTCTAAAGAAAGCTACGGATTCCCTATCTTTTGCTTCACACAAGCCAATCTCTTTAATAAACCAAGATGTTAAATGTCTATCTAAAATAACAGCTGACCAGCTGTCAAAACTTCTACCTAAATAGATAGGTCCTGAATAGGGATGAGCCGAACACCCCCCGGTTCGGTTCGCACCGGACCGAAAATTCGCATGAACGTTAGAACCCCATTGACGTCTATGGGACTCGAACGTTCAAAATCAAAAGTGCTCATTTTAAAGGATAATTTGCATGGTATTGTCCTAAAAAGGGTTTGGGGACCCGGGTCCTACCCCAGGGGACATGTATCAATGCAAAAAAAACTTTTAAAAACGGCCGTTTTTTCAGGAGCAGTGATTTTAATGATGCTTAAAGTAAGAAAAAAAACGTGAAATATTCCTTTAAATATCGTACCTGGGGGGTGTCTATAGTATGCCTGTAAAGTGGCGCGTGTTTCCCGTGTTTAGAACAGTCCCTGCACCAAATGTCATTTTTAAAGGAAAAAATCTCATTTAAAACTGCTTGCGGGTTTAATGTAATGTCGGGTCCTGGCAATATGGATGAAAATCAGTGAGACAAATGGCATGGGTACCCCCCAGTCCATTACCGGGCCCTTTGGCTCTTGTATGGATATTAAGGGGAACCCCGCACCAAAATTAAAAAAGGAAACAGCAGTATACAGGCTCTGTGCTCTGAACAGCAGTATACAGGCGGTGCAAACAAGACAGGGACTGTAGGTTTGTTGTTAAGTAGAATCTGTTTGTAATTTTGAACGGGTACTTTTTTAACCACTTGCCGACCGCCTCACGCCTATATACGTG
The DNA here is from genome assembly GCA_037952925.1 of Lithobates clamitans. NCBI lineage: Eukaryota > Metazoa > Chordata > Amphibia > Anura > Ranidae > Lithobates > Lithobates clamitans. Next base: position 6,287,564 of record JBBGZY010000214.1, on the reverse strand, counting down.
AGCAGGTCGGCACGGGCAGGCAAAATCACGTACCTAGTACGTGATGCCTTCCCGCGGGCGGGGGGTCCGATCGGACCCCCCCCCGGTGCCCTGAGTGGTCGGCTCTCGTTCGCGGGCGATTAGGGGTCAGGGGGAGGCCATCCATTGATGGCCACCCCCTCCCGATCGCTCCCACGAATCGAATGCTTCCTCTCCCTCTGTAATGTAAACAGAGGGAGAGGAAGTGATGTCATCTCTCCCGGAGCCGGTCTTTTTGATCCGACGCCGAGGAGAGAAGACATCCAAGTAAGTGCACCAACACCACACGTTCAGTAGAACACGCCAGGCACACTTTTCACCCCCCTGTCACCCCCCGATCACCCCCCGATCACCCCCCTGTACCCACTGTCACTCTGACACCAATAGCAGTTTTTTTTTTTTTTTTGCATTGGTGTCAGTTTGTCAGTTATAAGTGTTAGGGCTGTTAGGGTAGCCCCCTTTAGGTCTAGGGTACCCCCCCTTAGGTCCAGGGTACCCCCTAACCCCCCCTAATAAAAGTTAACCCCTTGATTACCCCCCGTCACCAGTGTTGCTAAGCGATCGTTTTTCTGATCGCTGTATTAGTGACACAGGTGACGCTAGTTTAGGGAGGTAAGTATATAGGTTCGCTGTCAGTGTTTTATAGCGACAGGGACCCCCATATACTACCTGCTAAAGGTTTTAACCCCCTGATTGCCCCCTAGTTAACCCTTTCACCAGCGATCACCGTATAAGTGTTACGGGTGACGCTGGTTAGATAGTTTGTTTTTTGTAGTTTATTATAGTTTATTACAGTTTATTACAGTTTATTATAGTTTTAGGGCACCCGCCGTTTATTACCCTATAAAGGTTTAACCCCCTAATTGCCCGGCGGTGATAGAAGTTACGTTTTTAGGATCAAATAAGGTCTGCGTCGCCCCAGGCAGCGTCAGGTTAGCGCCAGTACCGCTAAAACCCACGCACGCAGCATACACCTCCCTTAGTGCTATAGTATCTGAACGGATCGATATCTGATCCGATCAGATCTATACTCCCCAGAAGTTTAGGGTTCCCTGAAACGCAGTGTTAGCGGGATCAGCCCAGATACCTGCTAGCACCTGCGTTTTGCTCCTCGGCCCAGCCCAGCCCAGCCCACCCAAGTGCAGTATCGATCGATTACTGACACTTACAAAACACTAAGCACACATAACTGCAGCGGTCGCAGAGTCAGGCCTGATCCCTGCGATCGCTAACAGTTTTTTGGTAGCGTTTTGAATCAGTCGCTGACAGTCGGGAGCTTTTTTGCCTGTGAGTCTCACTAGTGTACCCCTAAATTTAGAGGCCAAAATGGCAAATCGAAGGTACACTAGTGAAGAGGCCTACAGGATTCTGAGCATGACAGATAGTGAAGAGGAAGTCACTCATCTGTCAAGTTCAGGCTCAGAATACGATCCTGTAGAGGACAGCGGCTCCATGACAGATAGCTCTGACGACGGAGTTGTGGTCCCTGCTAAGGTCAGGCGTACCAGACCCCGAACTTATGCTGTCCTTGAAGTGCATGAACCGCAGGGCTCTCGTAGGGAGCAGAGAGGTACTAGTGCCGCTACTCCTTCTGGTGAACTGGCAAGCACCAGCGGCCTAGTACACCCTGGTCGTACATCCAGCACTGCAGTATCACGTGGTGATGTGGCGAGTCCCATAAGTGCAGTTCAAGCTGGCGAGGTGGCAAGCACTAGTAGTGTCCCGCTGCCACCAAGAAGACGAACACAGGCCCGTCGTGCCCATAGTGCCCTTCCTGCTGCATTGGCCAATCCGAATTGGGTACCCACCACTTCTGCAGCACCCGTACTTCCCCCTTTCACTGGCCAACCCGGAATTCAGGTGGAAACAGTTGACTTTATGCCACTGGATTTTTATTCGCTGTTTTTCACCGAAGATCTCTTTAGATCTATTGTGGACCAAAGCAATTTATACGCTGGTCAATACATCGCCACTATGCCCCAGTCCACCCTTGCCAGAGATTGGAGACCAATTACGGTCTCCGAATTTAAGATCTTTCTGGGCCTTTCCCTCCTCATGGGGTTGAATAAAAAGTGTGAGTTGCGGTCATATTGGTCCACTGACCCAATTTACCATTCACCCTTGTTCTCTGCTTCCATGGCCAGGGCACGATACGAGCAGATTTTGCGGTTCATGCACTTCAACGACAATGAACTCTGTCGTCCTCGTGGAGACCCTGAATACGATCGGCTCTACAAAATTCGGCCCCTCGTAAACCACTTCAACCAACGTTTTGCAGACTTGTTTACCCCCCATCAAGTTGTCTGCGTTGATGAGTCCCTGGTTAAATTTTCTGGCCGCTTGTCATTCAAACAGTACCTTCCCAGCAAGCGTGCCAGATACGGGGTCAAGATGTATAAGCTCTGTGACAGGGCCACAGGCTATACATGTAGATTTATGGTTTACGAGGGCAAAGATAGTCACGTAGAGCCGACAAACTGCCCTGACTACATAGGAAGCGCTGGCAAGATAGTGTGGGACTTGGTGTCACCCTTATTCGGAAAGGGGTACCACTTGTACGTGGACAATTATTATACGAGCGTGCCACTTTTTAGCCACCTTTTTGATCATCAGATTGGAGCATGTGGCACCGTGCGACCTAATCGCCGGGGCTTTCCCCAGCGGCTTGTAGATTCCCGTCTTAGGCTGGGGGAGAGAGCCTGCTTGAAGTATAATAATTTGCTCGCTATGAAGTGGAGGGATAAGAAGAATGTTTTCGTTCTCACCTCCCTTCATGCAGACACGATGGTCCAAATTCCTACGGCGACTGGTGTTGTGGAGAAACCCCTCTGTGTCCACGAATATAACCTTAATATGGGAGGGGTGGACCTCAACGACCAGTTGTTGGCGCCGTACCTAATTGCCCGTAAGGCCAGACGCTGGTACAAAAAAGTGTCTGTTTATTTATTTCAATTGGCTTTGCTGAATGCTTATGTGCTATACAGAGCTTCAGGACGGACTGGATCCTTCCTTAAATTCCAGGAAGAGATCGTCAGAGCCCTTCTGTATCCAGACGGTGCTCCACCTCACCATCCCCAACCAAATGCAGTAAGCCGGCTGCATGAGAGGCATTTTCTTTATGCCCTCCCGAGTACCCCTACCCAACAAACCCCCCAAAAAAGATGTCGTGTCTGCAGCAAGCGCGGATTTAGGCGTGACACCCGGTATTGTTGTCCCCTCTGTCCTGGCAATCCTGGTCTTTGCATTGGTGAATGTTTTGAACGCTACCACACACTAGTGGAGTATTAGCGTAGGGTACAGCACTGCACAGACTAGGCACACTTCCACAGGGTCTCCCAAGATGCTGTCGCATTTTGAGAGACCCAAACCTGGTACCAGTTAAAAAAGTTAAAGTTACAAAAAAAAGTGTAAAAAAAACAAAAAAAAGTAAAAAAAAGAAAAAAACACAAAAAAAATATAAAATAAAAAAACCAAAAATAGTTGTTGTTTTATTGTTCTCTCTCTATTCTCTCTCTATTGTTCTGCATTCTATACTGCAATGTTTTATTGTTATGTTTTTATCATGTTTGCTTTATAGGTATGCAATTTTTTTATACTTTGTTTTTTTTATTGTTAACCACCTTTGTGTTTTCAGGTACGCCATTCAGCTGCAGAGCGGATTTATTTATCTTGACAGCAACAGCGTTTGCTCCCACGATACATAAAGCCGCGACTCCAGCGCTGTCGGAGGTGATTTCACCACCACAGTTACATACTTCAGCATATATGCCGAAGCGTGGGGGCAGCAGTGGGTGGAGGAGCGATTTGCTCCTGCCTTTTGCGGGAGGATGCCCCCATGCTTCGGCATATATATATTTTTAGGTAGGCACAGGTTGCGTTAAATGTTTTATTTTTTACTATGTTTTTTTTGTATTTTGCTTTGCAGGTATGGTAAGTAATACTGTTATACTGTAATGTTACTTTGTTTTTTTGTTAACCATCATTTGCTTAGCAGGTACGCCATTCAGCTGCAGAGCGGATTTATTTATCTTGACAGCAACAGCGTTTGCTCCCACGATACATAAAGCCGCGACTCCAGCGCTGTCGGAGGTGATTTCACCACCACAGTTACATACTTCAGCATATATGCCGAAGCGTGGGGGCAGCAGTGGGTGGAGGAGCGATTTGCTCCTGCCTTTTGCGGGAGGATGCCCCCATGCTTCGGCATATATATATTTTTAGGTAGGCACAGGTTGCGTTAAATGTTTTATTTTTTACTATGTTTTTTTTGTATTTTGCTTTGCAGGTATGGTAAGTAATACTGTTATACTGTAATGTTACTTTGTTTTTTTGTTAACCATCATTTGCTTAGCAGGTACGCCATTCAGCTGCAGAGCGGATTTATTTATCTTGACAGCAACAGCGTTTGCTCCCACGATACATAAAGCCGCGACTCCAGCGCTGTCGGAGGTGATTTCACCACCACAGTTACATACTTCAGCATATATGCCGAAGCGTGGGGGCAGTAGTGGGTGGAGGAGCGATTTGCTCCTGCCTTTTGCGGGAGGATGCCCCCATGCTTCGGCATATATAAATGGTGCATGTATGCCCATCATTAGAAGTGGGTGGATGAAGGGAGGTATTCTAATGGTGGGCATACCCACCGATCAATATCTTTTTTTCGTTCAGCCCACAGGCTGCATGAAAAAAAAGTTTACAATGTATGCCCAACAAGGACCAGCAACGTACAGGTATGTTGCTGGACTTTGAGTGGTTATACCAGAATGATGCCTGCAGGTTTAGGTATCATCTTGGTATCATTCTTTTCAGCCAGTGGTCGGCTTTCTTGTAAAAGCAATCCTAGCGGCTAATTAGCCTCTAGACTGCTTTTACAAGCAGTGGGAGGGAATGCCCCCCCCCCCACACCGTCGTCCATGTTTTTCTCTGGCTCTCCTGTCCCAACAGGGAACTTGAGAATGCAGCCGGTGATTCAGCCAGCTGACCATAGAGCTGATCAGAGACCAGAATGGCTCCAAACATCTCTATGGCCTAAGAAACTGGAAGCTACAAGCATTTCATGACTTAGATTTCGCCGGATGTAAACAGCGCCATTGGGAAATTGGGAAAGCATTTTATCACACCGATCTTGGTGTGGTCAGATGCTTTGAGGGCAGAGGAGAGATCTAGGGTCTAATAGACCCCAATTTTTTCTAAAAAGAGTACCTGTCACTACCTATTGCTATCATGGGGGATATTTACATTCCCTGAGATAACAATAAAAATGATTAAAAAAAAAATAAAAATAAAAAGAACAGTTTAAAAATAAGATAAAAAAGCAAAAAAAATAATTAAAAAAAAAAAAAAAAAAAAAAGCACCCCTGCCCCCCCCCTGCTCTCGCACAAAGGCGAACGCAAGCGTCGGTCTAGCGTCAAATGTAAACAGCAATTGCACCATGCATGTGAGGTATCACCGCGAAGGTCAGATCGAGGGCAGTAATTTTAGCAGTAGACCTCCTCTGTAAATCTAAAGTGGTAACCTGTAAAGGCTTTTAAAGGCTTTTAAAAATGTATTTAGTTTGTCGCCACTGCACGTTTGTGCGCAATTTTAAAGCATGTCATGTTTGGTATCCATGTACTCGGCCTAAGATCATCTTTTTTATTTCATCAAACATTTTGACAAAATAGTGTGTTTTAGTGTATTAAAATTTAAAAAAGTGTGTTTTTTCCCCAAAAAATGCGTTTGAAAAATCGCTGCGCAAATACTGTGTGAAAAAAAAAAATTAAACACCCACCATTTTAATCTGTAGGGCATTTGCTTTAAAAAAATATATAATGTTTGGGGGTTCAAAGTAATTTTTTTGCAAAAAAAAATAATTTTTTCATGTAAACAATAAGTGTCAGAAAGGGCTTTGTCTTCAAGTGGTTAGAAGAGTGGTCGATGTGTGACATAAGCTTCTAAATGTTGTGCATAAAATGCCAGGACAGTTCAAAACCCCCCCAAATGACCCCATTTTGGAAAGTAGACACCCCAAGCTATTTGCTGAGAGGCATGTCGAGTCCATTGAATATTTTATATTGTGACACAAGTTGCGGGAAAAAGACAAATTTTTTTTTTTTTTTTTTTTTTTGCACAAAGTTGTTACTAAATGATATATTGCTCAAACATGCCATGGGAATATGTGAAATTACACCCCAAAATACATTCTGTTGCTTCTCCTGAGTACGGGGATACCACATGTGTGAGACTTTTTGGGAGCCTAGCCGCGTACGGGACCCCAAAAACCAAGCCCTTCAGGCTTTCTAAGGGCGTAAATTTTTGATTTCACTCTTCACTGCCTATCACAGTTTCGGAGGCCATGGAATGCCCAGATGGCACAACCCCCCCCCCAAATGACCCCATTTTGGAAAATAGACACCCAAAGCTATTTGCTGAGAGGTATAGTGAGTATTTTGCAGACCTCACTTTTTTTCACAAAGTTTTGAAAATTGAAAAAAGAAAAAAAAATACGTTTTTCTTGCCTTTCTTCATTTTCAAAAACAAATGAGAGCTGCAAAATACTCACCATGCCTCTCAGCAAATAGCTTGGGGTGTCTACTTTCCAAAATGGGGTCATTTGGGGGGGGTTTGTGCCATCTTGGCATTTTATGGCCTTCAAAAGTGTGATAGGTAGTGAGGAGTAAAATCAAAAATGTATGCCCTTAGAAATCCTGAAGGCGGTGCTTGGTTTTTGGGGCCCCGTACGCGGCTAGGCTCCCAAAAAGTCCCACACATGTGGTATCCCCGTACTCAGGAGAAGCAGCAGAATATATTTTGGGGTGTAATTCCACATATGCCCATGGCATGTTTGAACAATATATCATTTAGTGACAACTTTGTGCAAAAAAAAAAAAAAAAAAAAAAAAATTGTCACTTTCCCGCAACTTGTGTCAAAATATAAAATATTCCATGGACTCAACATGCCTCTCAGCAAATAGCTTGGGGTGTCTACTTTCCAAAATGGGGTCAATTGGGGGGGGTTTGTGCCATCTGGGCATTTTATGGCCTTCAAAAATGTGATAGGTAGTGGGGAGTGAAATTACAACTTTACACCCTTAGAAATCCTGAAGGCGGTGCTGGGTTTTCGGGGCCCCGTACGCAGCTAGGCTCCCAAAAAGTCCCACACATGTGGTATCCCCGTACTCAGGAGAATCAGCAGAATGTATTTTGGGGTGCAATTCCACATATGCCCATGGCCTGTGTGAGCAATATATCATTTAGTGACAACTTTGTGCAAAAAAAAAAAAAATTCTCACATTCCCGCAACTTGTGTCAAAAAATAAAATATTCCATGGACTCAACATGCCTCTCAGCAAATAGCTTGGGGTGTCTACTTTCCAAAATGGGGTCATTTGGGGGGGTTTTGTGCCATCTTGGCATTTTATGGCCTTCAAAACTGTGATAGGTAGTGAGAAGTGAAATCAAAAATTTATGCCCTTAGAAATCCTGAAGGCGGTGCTTGGTTTTCGGGCCCCGTACGCGGCTAGGCTCCCAAAAAGTCCCACACATGTGGTATCCCCGTACTCAGGAGAAGCAGCAGAATATATTTTGGGGTGCAATTCCACATATGCCCATGGCATGTTTGAGGAATATATCATTTAGTGACAACTTTGTGCAAAAAAAATAAAAATAAAAAAAAAATTGTCACTTTCCAGCAACTTGTGTCAAAATATAAAATATTCCATGGACTCAACATGCCTCTCAGCAAATAGCTTGGGGTGTCTACTTTCCAAAATGGGGTCATTTGGGGGGGTTTTGTGCCATCTTGGCATTTTATGGCCTTCAAAACTCTGATAGGTAGTGAGGAGTGAAATGAAAAATTTATGCCCTTAGAAATCCTAAAGGCGGTGATTGGTTTTCGGGGCCCCGTACGCGGCTAGGCTCCCAAAAAGTCCCACACATGTGGTATCCCCATACTCAGGAGAAGCAGCTAAATGTATTTTGGGGTACAATTCCACATATGCCCATGGCCTGTGTGAGCAATATATCATTTAGTGACAACTTTGTGCAAAAAAAAAAAAAATTGTCACATTCCCACAACTTGTGTCAAAAAATAAAATATTCCATGGACTCAACATACCTCTCAGCAAATAGCTTGGGGTGTCTACTTTCCAAAATGGGGTCATTTGGGGGTGTTTTGTGCCATCTTGGCATTTTATGGCCTTCAAAACTGTGATAGGTAGTGAGGAGTGTAATCAAAAATCTATGCCCTTAGAAATCCTGAAGGCGGTGCTTGGTTTTCGGGGCCCCATACGCGGCTAGGCTCCCAAAAAGTCCCACACATGTGGTATCCCCGTACTCAGGAGAAGCAGCTGAATGTATTTTGGGGTGCAATTCCACATATGCCCATGGCCTGTGTGAGCAATATATCATTTAGTGACAACTTTTTGTAAATTTTTTTTTTTTTTTTTTGTCATTATTCAATCACCTGGGACAAAAAAAATAAATATTCAGTGGGTTCAACATGCCTCTCAGCAATTTCCTTGGGGTGTCTACTTTCCAAAATGGGGTCATTTGGGGGGGTTTTGTACTGCCCTGCCATTTTAGCACCTCAAGAAATGACATAGGCAGTCATAAACTAAAAGCTGTGTAAATTCCAGAAAATGTACCCTAGTTTGTAGGCGCTATAACTTTTGCGCAAACCAATAAATATACGCTTATTGACTTTTTTTTTACCAAAGACATGTGGCCGAATACATTTTGGCCTAAATGTATGACTAAAATTGAGTTTATTGGATTTTTTTTATAACAAAAAGTAGAAAATATCATTTTTTTTCAAAATTTTCGGTCTTTTTCCGTTTATAGCGCAAAAAATAAAAATGGCAGAGGTGATCAAATACCATCAAAAGAAAGCTCTATTTGTGGGAAGAAAAGGACGCAAATTTCGTTTGGGTACACCATTGCATGACCGCGCAATTAGCAGTTAAAGCGACGCAGTGCCAAATTGTAAAAAGTGCTCTGGTCAGGAAGGGGGTAAATCCTTCCGGAGCTGAAGTGGTTAACGTGTGTAGCTCCAGCCAAAAAATCTTTTTTAAGCTTTTTGGAAAACATAGGGAAGGGTTATCACCCCTGTGACATTTGTTTTGCTGTCTTTCCTCCTCTTCAGAAGATTTCACCTCACTTTTTGTCGAAAATGACAAATGTTTTTTGAAAATTCTGCGTTTTTTTGTGGAACAAGGATTGGAAAGCATCAGTGGAAAGGAGAAATGTTTTTCCCATATTAACTCTTACAGGAGAGAATTTCCCTTCCTAGGGGTAGATTTCATCTCACTTCCTGTTGTCTCCTTCCGTTTGCAAGTAGGAGTCGTTTGTAAGTTAGATGTTTGAAAGTAGGGGCCTGCCCTATATACTCAGCAGAAATTTGGGCCTTAGGTGTTGTTGTGGCCACAACACTGAAAGCCCTAACAGGGCCCTGCTGTGAAATATTAGATCAAGAATTGTAATTACATGCCCCTGTTGAACAGGGGCAGAAAAACTGGGCCTTTGGTGGTGGTGGTGGTGGTGCTGGTGCCAAAACACTGTAAGTCCTCACACGCTCTTGGTGGGTGCAGAAATGGGCACTGCTGTGAAATATTAGATCAAGAATTGTAATTACATGCCCCTGTTGAACAAGGGCAGAAAAATTGGGCCTTTGGTGGTGGTGGTGTTGGTGCCACAGCACTGTAAGTCCTCACTCGCTCTTGGTGGGTGCAGAAATGGGCCCTGCTGTGAAATATTAGATCAAGAATTGTAATTACATGCCCCTGTTGAACAGAGGCTGAAAAATTAGGCCTTAGGCACTGGTGCTGGTGCCACAACACTGCAACCCCTCACAGACACTCTAGTTGGAACACAGGAACGAGCCCTGCTGCAAAGTATTGCATCAAAAATTGTAGTTACACGCCCCTGTTTAGGGATGAGCCGAACACCCCCCGGTTCGGTTCGCACCAGAACCCGCGAACGGACCGCAAGTTCGCACGAACGTTAGAACCCCATTGACGTCTATGGGACTCGAACGTTCGAAATCAAAAGTGCTCATTTTAAAGGCTAATTTGCATGGTATTGTCCTAAAAAGGGTTTGGGGACCCGGGTCCTACCCCAGGGGACATGTATCAATGCAAAAAAAACTTTTAAAAACGGCCGTTTTTTCGGGAGCAGTGATTTTAATGATGCTTAAAGTAAAAAAAAAAAAGTGAAATATTCCTTTAAATATCGTACCTGGGGGGTGTCTATAGTATGCCTGTAAAGTGACGCGTGTTTCCCATGTTTAGAACAGTCCCTGCACCAAATGTCATTTTTAAAGGAAAAAATCTCATTTAAAACTGCTTGCGGGTTTAATGTCATGTCGGGTCATGGCAATATGGATGAAAATCAGTGAGACAAACGGCATGGGTACCCCCCAGTCCATTACCAGGCCCTTTGGGTCTTGTATGGATATTAAGGGGAACCCCGCACCCAAATTAAAATAAGGAAAGGTCCCTATATACTCTGAACAGCAGTATACAGGCGGTGCAAACAAGACAGGGACTGTAGGTTTGTTGTTAAGTAGAATCTGTTTGTAATTTTGAACATTTTTAATGTGTTTAGCTCCAGCCAAAAAATCTTTTCTAAGCTTTTTGGAAAACATAGGGAAGGGTTATCACCCCTGTGACATTTGTTTTGCGTCTTTCCTCCTCTTCAGAAGATTTCACCTCACTTTTTTGTCCCAATGAAAAATGTTTTTTGAAAATTTGTGTTTTTTTGTGGAACAAGGATTGGAAAGCATCAGTGGAAAGGAAAAATTGTTTTCCCATATTAACTCTTACAGGAGAGAATTTCCCTTCCTTAGGGGTAGATTTCATCTCACTTCCTGTTGTCTCCTTCCGTTTGCAAGTAGGAGTCGTTTGTAAGTTAGATGTTTGAAAGTAGGGTCCTGCCCTATATACTCAGCAGAAATTTGGGCCTTAGGTGTTGCTGTGGCCAAAACACTGTAAGCCCTCACAGGGCCCTGCTGTGAAATATTAGATCAAGAATTGTAATTACATGCCCCTGTTGAACAGGAGCTGAAAAATTAGGCCTTAGGCACTGGTGCTGGTGCCACAACACTGCAACCCCTCACAGACACTCTAGTTGGAACGCAGGAACGAGCCCTGCTGCAAAGTATTGCATCAAAAATTGTAATTACACGCCCCTGTTAGACAGGGGCAGAAAAATTGGGTCTTAGGCACTGGTGCTGGTGCCACAACACTGCAACCCCTCACAGACACTCTAGTTGAAACGCAGGAACAAGCCCTGCTGCAAAGTATTGCATCAAAAATTGTAATTACACGCCCCTGTTAGACAGGGGCTGAAAAATTGGGTCTTAGGCACTGGTGCTGGTGCCACAACACTGCAACCCCTCACAGACACTCTAGTTGGAATGCAGGAACGAGCCCTGCTGCAAAGTATTACATCAAAAATTGTAATTACACGCCCCTGTTAAACAGGGGCTGAAAAATTGTGCCTTAGGCACTGGTGGTGGCGCCCAGAACCAAAAATGTTCTTACAAGCTATCAGCGTGATGATTGAGGAGGAAGAGGATAATTACTCAGGGATAGTCACTCAGCATCAGCATAGGCAGTCTTTGAAGGGATCTGAGATTTCAAAAAAAATTATTCGGTTACATCTGCATCAGGTGCTTGGTAGCTGGTGGTGATCCAAGACTGATTCATTTTTATGAAGGTCAGCCGATCGACCGAGTCGGTGGACAGACGCACCCTGTGATCGGTTACCACGCCTCCAGCAGCACTGAATGTGCGTTCCGAAAGAACGCTGGATGCAGGACAGGCCAGTAGCTCAATTGCATACTGTGCAAGCTCTGGCCAGTGATCCATCCTCAAGACCCAGTAACCCAGAGGATTTTCGGTGGGAAAGGTGTCCAAGTCTGATCTTGCCCCTAGGTATTCCTGCACCATGTAAAACAGACGCTGGCGATGGTTGCTGGAACCGATCATACCTTGGGGCTGCGGACCAAAAAATTGTCTGAACGCATCGGTCAGACGGCCACCTTCTCCACCGCTCCTTCTTTGACTGACCGAAGCCTCAGCAACACGTTGTCCAGAAACATAAGTTTGTAACCTCCCAGTCTCTGGGAACGCGTTGCACAGACCTTTCTGCAAGGCCTCCCGAAGATGTTTCATCCTCTGCTCCCTCTGCGATGGCAAGATAAGGTCCGCAACCTTACCCTTGTAACGTGGATCAAGGAGGGTTGCCAGCCAGTATTGGTCCTTCTCCTTGATACCACGAATACGAGGATCCTTACGCAGGCTTTGCAGGATCAGGGAGGCCATGCAGCGTAGGTTTGCTGAGGCATTCGGTCCGGAGTCCTCTGGGTCACTAAGGACAACAACGTCCGCAGCCACCTCCTCCCAGCCACGTACAAGTCCATGTGTTCCTTGGGACTGATCCCTTAAAGACTGCTGATGCTGAGTGCCAGGCTCCACCTCCATACTGACACAATCTTCCTCCTCCTCCTCCTCCTCCTCCTCGTCCTCTTCCTGTGTGATCGGCGGGCACGCAGGAACACTGTCTGGATAAAGGGGGCCTTGAGAGCTAAGGAAGTCCTCCTCTTCCTGCCTCTGTTCTGCCTCAAGTGCCCTGTCCATTATTCCACGCAGCGTGTGCTCCAACAGGTGGACAAGGGGGACAGTGTCACTGATGCATGCACTGTCAGTGCTCACCATCCTCGTGGCCTCCTCGAATGGTGACAGGACAGTGCATGCATCCCTGATCATGGCCCACTGGCGTGGGGAAAAAAAACCAAGGTCCCCTGACCCTGTCCTGGTGCCATAGTCGCACAGGTACTCATTGATGGCCCTCTGCTGCGTGTGCAGCCGCTGCAGCATGGCCAACGTCGAGTTCCACCTGGTGGGCATGTCACAGATTAGGCGGTTCTTGGGCAGGTTAAACTCCTTTTGGAGGTCCGTCAGCCGAGCACTGGCATTATATGACCGGCGGAAATGCACAGAGACTTTCCTGGCCTGCCTCAGGACATCCTGTAAGCCCGGGTACCTGCCCAAGAACCGCTGCACCACCAAGTTAAGGACGTGAGCCAAACAGGGCACATGGGTCAGTTGTCCCTGTCGGAGGGCAGAGAGGAGGTTGGTGCCATTGTCGCAAACCACCATTCCTGCCTTAAGTTGGCGTGGCGTCAACCACCTCTGAACCTGCCCCTGCAGAGCTGACAGAACCTCTGCCCCAGTGTGGCTCCTGTCCCCCAAGCACACCAGCTCAAGCACCGCATGGCATCTTTTGGCCTGCGTACTTGCGTAGCCCCTTGAACGCCTACGGAGCACCGCTGGTTCCGAGGAAGAGGCCATGGAGGAAGAAGAAGAGGAGGGGGTGGAGGAGAGAGGTGTGTCACAATCAGCATTTTGGAGGCGTGGTGGCGGAACAACCTCCAACACTACTGCACCTTGTCCTGCATCCTTCCCAGCTGCCAGCAGAGTCACCCAATGCGCCGTGAAACTTAAGTAACGTCCCTGTCCATGCCTGCTGGACCATGAGTCAGCGGTAATATGCACCTTACCGCTGACCGCCCTGTCCAGCGAGGCATGGACATTGCCTTCCACATGCCGGTAGAGAGCCGGAATCGCCTTCCGTGAGAAAAAGTGGCGTTTGGGTACCTGCCACTGAGGAACCGCACATTCCACAAACTCACGGAAGGGGGCAGAGTCTACCAACTGAAAAGGCAGCAGTTGAAGTGCTAGCAATTTTGCCAAGCTAGCATTCAACCGCTGGGCATGTGGATGGCTGGGAGCAAACTTCTTTCGGCGGTGCAGCAGCTGGGGCAGGGAAATTTGCCTGGTACAATCTGACGTCGGTGTACCAAAAGCAGATTGCCCATAAGTACTTGGCTGTGACACACCTAATTCTACACCTTCATTCCTCTCACTGCAGGTCGCAGAGAGGACTGAAGGTCTAGTGGGGTTGGAAATCTCAGCTGATGAGGAGCAAGGAGAGATCGTCTTTGTTCTTTGGTGTGGGTCTTTTAGATACGCTTGCCAACGAACTGCATGGCAGGTCAACATATGTCTGGTCAAGCATGTGGTACCCAAGCGGGAGATGTTTTGGCCACGCGAGATACGCTTGAGACATATATTGCAAATAGCAGCGGTGCGATCTGATGCACTCGTCTCAAAAAAGGCCCACACCAAAGAACTTTTTGAATAACGCGCAGAGACTGCAGCGCCCTGCACATGTGGAGCTTTGGGGTGTGATGCAGTCAATGTGCTGCCCTTAGGCTGGCCCCTGGAGGGCATCCTGCCTAGTTGGTGATGTGCCACCTCCTCCTCCTCCTCCTCCTCCTCCTCCTCCTCTCTCCTATCAGGCACCCACGTTGAGTCAGTGACCTCATCATCCCCTCCCTCCTCATCACTGGAGCAAACCTGGCAGTATGCTGCAGCAGGGGGAGCATGACTGCCAGATTGCTGTCCTTCTTGGGCACCCCCTCTGTCCGTGCTCATGTTACTGCCTTCATTGAGCTCAGTATCATCATCAGAGCCTTCCAAACGCTGGGCATCCTCCTGGAGCATGTACCCAACACTGTGGTCAAACAGTTCGAGGGAATCCTCATGAGGACATGGTGGAGCTAGGGAAGGAGTCACTGATGACATTGAGCTGAGGGAAGAGGCCGCTGCTTTGCCAGACAAAGCACCCTGGGCATGGGTGAGAGAGGATGAGGAGGATGAGGACGGCTTGGTCATCCACTCGACCAAGTCTTCCGCATGTTGCGGCTCAACACGGCCAGCTGCCGAAAAAAAGGCCAAGCGTGTCCCATGGCCACGTGCTGATGAGGATGCACCGTCTCCACGACCAGCACTAGACACAGAGCCTGCTTGCCCTCTCTTATTGGCTTGTGACTGTCTGCCTCTCCTTCTTGGCCTTCCAGACATACTAATGGCCTGTAGCTGCACTAAGCTGGGATAGAACACCTGTAATTTTCTTCAGGTAGCTTTATATACTGTAACCAGACAAGCCTGCCTGTCAGTAGGAAGATAACAGGAACGGATCTAGCTGAACACTGTGAGCAGGACGTACTGCACTAAATGTATATAGCAGGAACGGATCTAGCTGAACACTGTGAGCAGGACGCACTGCACTGAATGTAAATAGCAGGAACGGATCTAGCTGAACACTGTGAGCAGGACGCACTGCACTGAATGTAAACAGCAGGAACGGATGTAGCTAAACACTGTGAGCAGGACGCACTGCACTGAATGTAAATAGCAGGAACGGATCTAGCTGAACACTGTGAGCAGGACGCACTGCACTGAATGTAAATAGCAGGAACGGATCTAGCTGAACACTGTGAGCAGGACGCACTGCACTGAATGTAAATAACAGGAACGGATCTAGCTGAACACTGTGAGCAGGACGCACTGCACTGAATGTAAATAGCAGGAACGGATCTAGCTGAACACTGTGAGCAGGACGCACTGCACTGAATGTAAATAACAGGAACGGATCTAGCTGAACACTGTGAGCAGGACACACTGTACTAAATGTAAATAGTCTAGCTGCCTGACCGTGGTACTAATAGGATCAAAAAGAACACCTGTAATTTTCTTCAGGTAGCTTTATATACTGTAACCAGACAAGCCTGCCTGTCAGTAGGAAGATAACAGGAACGGATCTAGCTGAACACTGTGAGCAGGACGTACTGCACTAAATGTATATAGCAGGAACGGATCTAGCTGAACACTGTGAGCAGGACGCACTGCACTGAATGTAAATAGCAGGAACGGATCTAGCTGAACACTGTGAGCAGGACGCACTGCACTGAATGTAAATAGCAGGAACGGATCTAGCTGAACACTGTGAGCAGGACGCACTGCACTGAATGTAAATAGCAGGAACGGATCTAGCTGAACACTGTGAGCAGGACGCACTGCACTGAATGTAAACAGCAGGAACGGATGTAGCTAAACACTGTGAGCAGGACGCACTGCACTGAATGTAAATAGCAGGAACGGATCTAGCTGAACACTGTGAGCAGGACGCACTGCACTGAATGTAAATAGCAGGAAAGGATCTAGCTGAACACTGTGAGCAGGACGCACTGCACTGAATGTAAATAGCAGGAACGGATCTAGCTGAACACTGTGAGCAGGACGCACTGCACTGAATGTAAATAGCAGGAACGGATCTAGCTGAACACTGTGAGCAGGACGCACTGCACTGAATGTAAACAGCAGGAACGGATGTAGCTAAACACTGTGAGCAGGACGCACTGCACTGAATGTAAATAGCAGGAACGGATCTAGCTGAACACTGTGAGCAGGACGCACTGCACTGAATGTAAATAGCAGGAACGGATCTAGCTGAACACTGTGAGCAGGACGCACTGCACTGAATGTAAATAGCAGGAACGGATCTAGCTGAACACTGTGAGCAGCACGCACTGCACTGAATGTAAATAGCAGGAACGGATCTAGCTGAACACTGTGAGCAGGACGCACTGCACTAAATGTAAATACCAGGAACGGATCTAGCTGAACACTGTGAGCAGGACGCACTGCACTGAATGTAAATAGCAGGAACGGATCTAGCTGAACACTGTGAGCAGGACGCACTGCACTGAATGTAAATAGCAGGAACGGATCTAGCTGAACACTGTGAGCAGCACGCACTGCACTGAATGTAAATAGCAGGAACGGATCTAGCTGAACACTGTGAGCAGGAAGCACTGTACTGAATGTAAATAGCAGGAACGGATCTAGCTGAACACTGTGAGCAGGACACACTGCACTGAATGTAAATAGCAGGAACGGATCTAGCTGAACACTGTGAGCAGCACGCACTGCACTGAATGTAAATAGCAGGAACGGATCTAGCTGAACACTGTGAGCAGGAAGCACTGTACTGAATGTAAATAGCAGGAACGGATCTAGCTGAACACTGTGAGCAGGACACACTGCACTGAATGTAAATAGTCTAGATAGAAGATAACAGGAACGGATCTAGCTAAACTGAATACAGTGTATATATATATATGCAACACCTGGGATGCATATATATACACAATACACTGTAAGTGCAGCTAACTGACTGACTGTTCTGCCTAATCTATCTAACTCAAATCAAATGACACTGTCTCTCTCTCTCTCTATCGCTCAGCACACCGGAACACACACTACACAGGGCCGCCGTGCAGGCGGCCTTATATAGTGTGGGGTGTGTACTAAATCCCCTGAGCCATAATTGGCCAAAGCCACCCTGGCTTTGGCCAATTACAGCTCTCTCTACTGACGGCGCTGTGATTGGCCAAGCATGCGGGTCATAGTGCATGCTTGGCCAATCATCAGCCAGCAATGCACTGCGATGCCGCAGTGAATTATGGGCCGTGACGCGCCACACGAATTTGGCGCGAACGGCCCATATCGTTCGCAATTCGACGGACGGTCGAACAGCCGATGTTCGAGTCGAACATGGGTTCGACTCGAACACGAAGCTCATCCCTACCCCTGTTAAACAAGGGCTGAAAAATTGGGCCTTAGGCACTGGTGCTGGTGCCACAACACTGCAACCCCTCACAGACACTCTAGTTGGAACGCAGGAACGAGCCCTGCTGCAAAGTATTGCATGAAAAATTGTAATTACACGCCCCTGTTAAACAGGGGCAGAAAAATTGGGCCTTAGGCACTGGTGCTGGTGCCACAACACTGCAACCCCTCACAGACACTCTAGTTGGAACACAGGAACGAGCCCTGCTGCAAAGTATTGCATCAAAAATTGTAATTACACGCCCCTGTTAAACAAGGGCTGAAAAATTGGGCCTTAGGCACTGGTGCTGGTGCCACAACACTGCAACCCCTCACAGACACTCTAGTTGGAACGCAGGAACGAGCCCTGCTGCAAAGTATTGCATCAAAAATTGTAATTACACGCCCCTGTTAAACAGGGGCAGAAAAATTGGGCCTTAGGCACTGGTGCTGGTGCCACAACACTGCAACCCCTCACAGACACTCTAGTTGGAACGCAGGAACAAGCCCTGCTGCAAAGTATTGCATCAAAAATTGTAATTACACGCCCCTGTTAAACAGGGGCAGAAAAATTGGGCCTTAGGCACTGGTGCTGGTGCCACAACACTGCAAGCCTCACAGATACTCTAGTTGGAATGCTGAAATGAGCCCTACTGCAAAGTATTGCATCAAAAATTGTAATTACACGCCCCTGTCAAACAGGGGCTGAAAAATTGTGCCTTAGGCACTGGTGGTGGCGCCCAGAACCAAAAATGTTCTTACAAGCTATTAGCGTGATCATTGAGGAGGAAGAGGATAATTACTCAGGGATAGTCACTCAGCATCAGCATAGGCAGTCTTTGAAGGGATCTGAGATTTCAAAAAAAATTATTCGGTTACATCAGCATCAGGTGCTTGGTAGCTGGTGCTGATCCAAGACTGATTCATTTTTATGAAGGTCAGTCGATCGACCGAGTCGGTGGACAGATGCACCCTGTGATCGGTTACTACGCCTCCAGCAGCACTGAATGTGCGTTCCAAAAGAACGCTGGATGCAGGACAGGCCAGTAGCTCAATTGCATACTGTGCAAGCTCTGGCCAGTGATCCATCCTCAAGACCCAGTAACCCAGAGGATTTTCGGTGGGAAAGGTGTCCAAGTCTGATCTTGCCCCTAGGTATTCCTGCACCATGTAAAACAGACGCTGGCGATGGTTGCTGGAACCGATCATACCTTGGGGCTGCGGACCAAAAAATTGTCTGAACGCATCGGTCAGACGGCCACCTTCTCCACCGCTCCTTCTTTGACTGACCGAAGCCTCAGCAACATGTTGTCCAGAAACAGGAGTTTGTAACCTCCCAGTCTCTGGGAACGCGTTGCACAGACCTTTCTGCAAGGCCTCCCGAAGATGTTTCATCCTCTGCTCCCTCTGCGATGGCAAGATAAGGTCTGCAACCTTACCCTTGTAACGTGGATCAAGGAGGGTTGCCAGCCAGTATTGGTCCTTCTCCTTGATACCACGAATACGAGGATCCTTACGCAGGCTTTGCAGGATCAGGGAGGCCATGCAGCGTAGGTTTGCTGAGGCATTCGGTCCGGAGTCCTCTGGGTCACTAAGGACGACATGGTCCGCAGCCACCTCCTCCCAGCCACGTACAAGTCCATGTGTTTCTTGGGACTGATCCCTTAAAGACTGCTGCTGATGCTGAGTGCCAGGCTTACCCTCCATACTGACACAATCTTCCTCCTCCTCCTCCTCCTCCTCCTCCTTGTCCTCTTCCTGTGTGATCGGAGGGCACACAGGAACACTGTCTGGATAAAGGGGGCCTTGAGAGCTAAGGAAGTCCTCCTCTTCCTGCCTCTGTTCTGCCTCAAGTGCCCTGTCAATTATTCCACGCAGCGTGTGCTCCAACAGGTGGACAAGGGGGACAGTGTCACTGATGCATGCACTGTCACTGCTCACCATCCTCGTGGCCTCCTCAAATGGTGACAGGACAGTGCATGCATCCCTGATCATGGCCCACTGGCGTGGGGAAAAAAAAAACAAGCTCCCCTGACCCTGTACTGGTGCCATAGTCGCACAGGTACTCATTGATGTCCCTCTTCTGCGTGTGCAGCCGCTGCAGCATGGCCAACGTTGAGTTCCACCTGGTGGGCATGTCACAGATTAGGCGGTTCTTGGGCAGGTTAAACTCCTTTTGGAGGTCCGTCAGCCGAGCACTGGCATTATATGACCGGCGGAAATGCACACAGACTTTCCTGACCTGCCTCAGGACATCCTGTAAGCCCCGGTACCTGACCAAGAACCGCTTCACCACCAAGTTAAGGACGTGAGCCAAACAGGGCACATGGGTCATTTGTCCCTGTTGGAGGGCAGAGAGGAGGTTGGTGCCATTGTCGCAAACCACCATTCCTGCCTTAAGTTGGCGTGGCATCAACCACCTCTGAACCTGCCCCTGCAGAGCTGACAGAACCTCTGCCCCAGTGTGGCTCCCGTCCCCCAAACACACCAGCTCAAGCACCGCATGGCATTTTTTGGCCTGCGTACTTGGGTAGCCCCTTGAACGGCTACGGAGCACCGCTGGTTCCGAGGACAAAGCACAGGAAGAGGCCATGGAGGAAGAAGAAGAGGAGGGGGTGGAGGAGAGAGGTGTGTCACAATCATTAGCATTTTGGAGGCGTGGTGGCGGAACAACCTCCAACATTACTGCACCTTGTCCTGCATCCTTCCCAGCTGCCAGCAGAGTCACCCAATGCGCCGTGAAACTTAGGTAACGTCCCTGTCCATGCCTGCTGGACCATAAGTCAGCGGTAATATGCACCTTACCGCTGACCGCCCTGTCCAGCGAGGCATGGACATTGCCATCCAAATGCCGGTAGAGAGCCGGAATCGTCTTCCGTGAGAAAAAGTGGCGTTTGGGTACCTGCCACTGAGGAACCACACATTCCACAAACTCACGGAAGGGGGCAGAGTCTACCAACTGAAAAGGCAGCAGTTGAAGTGCTAGCAATTTTGCCAAGCTAGCATTCAACCGCTGGGCATGTGGATGGCTGGGAGCAAACTTCTTTTGGCGGTGCAGCAGCTGGGACAGGGAAATTTGCCTGGTACAATCTGATGTCGGTGTACCAAAAGCACATTGCCCACAAGTACTTGGCTGTGACACACCTAATTCTACACCTTCATTCCTCTCAGTGCAGGTCTCAGAGAGGACTGAAGGTATAGTGGGGTTGGAGATCTCAGCTGATGAGGAGCAAGGAGAGGTCCTCTTTGTTCTTTGGTGTGGGTCTTTTAGATACGCTTGCCAACGAACTACATGGCAGGTCAACATATGTCTGGTCAAGCATGTGGTACCCAAGCTGGAGATGTTTTGGCCACGCGAGATACGCTTGAGACATATGTTGCAAATAGCAGCGGTGCGATCTGATGCACTCGTCTCAAAAAAGGCCCACACCAAAGAACTTTTTAAATAACGCGCAGAGACTGCAGCGCCCTGCACATGTGGAGCTTTGGGGTGTGATGCAGTCAATGTGCTGCCCTTAGGCTGGCCTCTGGAGGGCATTCTGCCTCGTTGGTAATGTGCCTCCTCCTCCTCCTCCTCTCTCCTATCAGGCACCCACGTTGAGTCAGTGACCTCATCATCCCCTCCCTCCTCATCACTGGAGCAAACCTGGCAGTATGCTGCAGCAGGGGGAGCATGACTGCCAGATTGCTGTCCTTCTTGGGCACCCCCTCTGTCCGTGCTCATGTTACTGCCTTCATCAAGCTCAGTATCATCATCAGAGCCTTCCAAACGCTGGGCATCCTCCTGGAGCATGTACCCAACACTGTGGTCAAACAGTTCGAGGGACTCCTCAGGAGGACATGGTGGGGCTAGGGAAGGAGTCACTGATGACATTGAGCCGAGGGAAGAGGCCGCTGCTTTGCCAGACAAAGTACCCTGGGCATAGGTGAGAGAGAATGAGGAAGATGAGGACGGCTTGGTCATCCACTCGACCAAGTCTTCCGCATGTTGCTGCTCAACACAGCCAGCTGCCGAAAAAAAGGCCAAGCGTGTCCCACAGCCATGTGCTGATGAGGATGCACCGTCTCCATGACCAGCACTAGACGCAGAGCCTGCTTGCCCTCTCTTATTGGCTTGTGACTGTCTGCCTCTCCTTCTTGGCCTTCCAGACATACTAATGGCCTGTAGCTGCACTAAGCTGGGTATATATATATATATATATATATATATATATATATATATATATATATATATATATTTGTACTGATACTGCAGCTAGCAAAATCAACTGCCTGCCTGTAGTATGAGAACACCACCAACCTTCTACAGGTAGCTTTAGCTGAACACTGTGAGGTGGACGCACCCCACTAACTTGTAGGTTTAGCTGAACACTGTGAGCAGGACGCCCCCACTAACTTGTAGGTTTAGCTGAACACTGTGAGCTGGACGCACTGCACTAACTGTAAATAGTCTAGCTGCCTGACTGTGGTACTAATACGATCAAAAGAACACCAGTAATTTTCTTCAGGTAGCTGTAAATACTGTCACAAGACAAGCCTGCCTGTCAGTAAGAAGATAACAGGAACGGATCTAGCTGAACACTGTGAGCAGGACGCACCCCACTAACTTGTAGATTTAGCTGAACACTGCGAGCAGGACGCACCCCACTAACTTGTAGGTTTAGCTGAACACTGTGAGCAGGACGCACTGCACTAACTGTAAATAGTCTAGCTGCCTGACTGTGGTACTAATACGATCAAAAGAACACCAGTAATTTTCTTCAGGTAGCTGTAAATACTGTCATAAGACAAGCCTGCCTGTCAGTAAGAAGATAACAGGAACGGATCTAGCTGAACACTGTGAGCAGGATGCACCCCACTAACTTGTAGGTTTAGCTGAACACTGTGAGCAGGACGCACCGCACTAACTTGTAGGTTTAGCTGAACACTGTGAGCAGGACGCACCGCACTAACTTGTAGGTTTAGCTGAACACTGTGAGCAGGACGCACCCCACTAACTTGTAGGTTTAGCTGAACACTGTGAGCAGGACGCACTGCACTAACTGTAAATAGTCTAGCTGCCTGACTGTGTTACTAATAGGATCAAAAGAACACCAGTAATTTTCTTCAGGTAGCTGTATATACTGTAACAAGACAAGCCTGCCTGTCAGTAGGAAGATAACAGGAGCAGATCTAGCTGAACACTGTGAGCAGGACGCACTGCACTAACTGTAAATAGTCTAGCTGCCTGACTGTGGTACTAATAGAATCAAAAGAACACCAATAATTTTCTTCAGGTAGCTGTATATACTGTAACAAGACAAGCCTGCCTGTCAGTAGGAAGATAACAGAAACGGATCTAGCTAAACTGAATACAGTGTATATATATATATGCAACACCTGGGATGCATATATATACACAATACACTGTAAGTGCAGCTAACTGACTGACTGTTCTGCCTAATCTATCTAACTCAAATCAAATGTCACTGTCTGTCTGTCTCTCTCTCTCTATCTCTCTCAATAAACGCCGGAACACATCCCCTGAGCCTTAATTGGCCAAAGCCTCCTTGGCTTTGGCCAATTACGGCTCTCTGTTCAGACGGCGCTGTGATTGGCCAAGCATGCGGGTCATAGTGCATGCTTGGCCAATCATCAGCCAGCAATGCACTGCGATGCCGAAGTGAATTATGGGCCGTGACGCGCCACAGGAATTTGGCGCGAACGGCCCATATCGTTCGCAATTCGGCGAACGGGCGGACAGACGATGTTCGAGTCGAACATGGGTTCGACTCGAACGCGAAGCTCATACCTAGTCCTGAACAGGTAGGTTTTGTGGTTGGGAGATTGGCAATGACTAATGTGAGGAAGGTTGTTATTGTACTTGAGAACTATAGATGGGATTTTTCTCTAAAGTCAGGAACCATCGATAGGATTCGATGGAAGTGGCTATTTCAGGCTCTACCTCATTCTGGTTTCAAAGAACACTTTATAAGTTTTATTTGATCTATGTACTCCTTATCATTTGCTATGCTGTAATTAGAAGGGGAATTCCCCTGGCAATTCCCCTACAGCGTGGTTCATGCCAATGGTGTCTTCTGTTCCCATTATTGTTTAATCCTCTAGCCAAATCTCTGACAGGGTGTCAGTATTTTAAAGGGATTTAAATTGAGCTTGAGCAGATTAAAAAAAATTGCTCTGTTTGCAGATGACATTTTATTATTTTTCTCCAATCCTAAGGGCCCTGTGATGTGTAGAAGAATTGTCAGCATTAAAGATAAATCACTCTAAAAGTAAAGTTCTATTTCTAAACAAATGTACTTTCCAAGTAGATTCCCAATGGTTGAGTTGAATGTGGCTGAAAAGAATAGATGGCTTTTACTTACTTTGGTGTACAATTCTCCAGTGACTCATTAGATTTACAGTGGGGACGGAAAGTATTCAGACCCACTTACATTTTTCACTCTTTGTTATATTGCAGCCATTTGCTAAAATCATTTAAATTCATTTTTTCCTCATTAATGTACACACAGCACCCCATATTGACAGAAAAACACAGAATTGTTGACATTTTTGCAGATTTATTAAAAAAGAAAAACTGAAATATCACATGGTCCTAAGTATTCAGACCCTTTGCTCAGTATTTAGTAGAAGCACCTTTTTGATCTAATACAGCCATGAGTCTTTTTGGGAAAGATGCAACAAGTTTTTCACACCTGGATTTGGGGATCCTCTGCCATTCCTCCTTGCAGATCCTCTCCAGTTCTGTCAGGTTGGATGGTAAACGTTGGTGGACAGACATTTTTAGGTCTCTCCAGAGATGCTTAATTGGGTTTAAGTCAGGGCTCTGGCTGGGCCATTCAAGAACAGTCACAGAGTTGTTGTGAAGCCACCCCTTCATTATTTTAGCTGTGTGCTTAGCGTCATTGTTGGAAGGTAAACCTTCGGCCCAGTCTGAGGTCCTGAGCACTCTGGAGAATGTTTTCATCCAGGATATCCCTGTACTTGGCCACATTCATCTTTCCCTCAATTGCAACCAGTCGTCCTGTCCCTGCAGCTGAAAAACACCCCCACAGCATGATGCTGCCACCACCATGCTTCACTGTTGGGACTGTATTGGACAGGTGATGAGCAGTGCCTGGTTTTCTCCACATATACAGCTTAGAATTAAGGCCAAAAAGTTCTATCTTGGTCTCATCAGACCAGAGAATCTTATTTCTCACCATCTTGGAGTCCTTCAGGTGTTTTTTAGCAAACTCCATGCTTCCGTCAGGCCACGGAGAGGCTTCTGTCAGGCCACTCTGCCATAAAGCCCCGACTGGTGGAGGGCTGCAGTGATTATTGACTTTCTACAACTTTCTCCCATATCCCGACTGCATCTATGGAGCTTAGCCACAGTGATCTTTGGGTTCTTCTTTACCTCTCTCACCAAGGCTCTTCTCCCCCGATAGCTCAGTTTGGCTGGACGGCCAGCTCTAGGAAGGGTTCTGGTCGTCCCAAACAGCTTCCATTTAAGGATTATGGAGGCCACTGTGCTCTTAGGAACTTTAAGTGCAGCTGAATTTTTTTGTAACCTTGGCCAGATCTATGCCTTGCCACAATTCTGTCTCTGAGCTCTTCAGGCAGTTCCTTTGACCTCATTATTCTCATTTGCTCTGACATGCACTGTGAGCTGTAAGGTCTTATATAGACAGGTGTGTGGCTTTCCTAATCAAGTCCAATCAGTATAATCAAACACAGCTGGAATTAAATGAAGGTGTAGAACCATCTCAAGGATGATCAGAAGAAATGGACAGCACCTGAGTTAAATATATAAGTGTCACAGCAAAGGGTCTGAATACTTAGGACCATGTGATATTTCAGTTTTTCTTTTTTAATAAATCTGCAAAAATAATATACACACACAACTCTCATATATATATATATATATATATATATATATATATATATATATATATATATATGCAGTATATATATATATATATACACACTGTATCCAGTTTAGCTATATCTGACTGCAGGCCATTCCTGGTGTACTTTTTCTAATATACTTCAGGCGGTGTACACAGTATACAGTGCTGTGCACCCATAGTGCAGTTGCTCATACTTTTCTGGTGGTCAATACACTACACCCATAGTTGTTATTACACTTCTGTTGGTGTACACAGTACCGTGCACCCATAGTGCAGTTGCTCATACTTTTCTGGTGGTCAATACACTACACCCATAGTTGTTATTACACTTCTGTTGGTGTACACAGTACCGTGCACCCCTAATGCAGTTGCTACTACTTTCCTGGTGGTGTACACAATACATAAAGTGCACCAATAGTTGTTAATAAACTTCTGTTGGTGTACACAGTACCATGCACCCCTAGTGCAGTTGCTACTACTTTCCTGGTGGTGTACACAGTACACAATACAGTGTAGTGTTTTTTTTTGCTAAACTAAATTTACAGCATGTCCAGAAGGCCACCAAGGAGAGGCATACATTCACAGGCCACTAAAAGAGGGCAAGCAGGCTCTGTGTCTACAGTCGACAGTGCTGGTCATGGACACGGTGCATCCTCAGCACGTGGCCGTGGGGCACGCTTGTCCTTTTTTCCTTCAGCTGGCAGAGTTATTGAGCCACAACATGCAGAAGAGTTGGTGGAATGGATAACAAAGCCGTCCTCATCCTCCTCATCCTCTGTCACCCAGGCTCAGATTAGTTTGCCTGCTAGCCCGACCATCATGCACGATGGAGTCCCCCGAACTATTCGACCACGATTTCGGGTACATGCTGCAGGAAGATGCGCAGCGATTTAAAGGCTCAGATGATGGTACCCAGGTTGAGGAAGGGAGTAACATCAGCCTAGAGGGAGGGGTGCCCAAGAAGGTCAAGAAACTGGCAGTAATGTTCCCCCAGCTGTAGCATACTGCCAAGTTTGCTCCAGTGATGAGGAGGGAGGGGATGATGAGGTCACTGACTCAACATGGATGCCTGATAGAAGAGAGGAGGAGGAGGAGGCACATCTCCATCTGCCCCCTGGTAGGATGCCCTTCAGGGGGCAGCTTAAGGGCAGCCACTCTATTGCATCACATCGCAGAGCTAAGCAGGGGCAGGGCGCTGCTGACTCCCCACATATTTTGAAAAGTTCTTTGGTGTGGGCCTTTTTTGACACGTGTGCAGCAGATTGCACCCTTGCTGTTTGCAACATATGTCTGAAGCGTATCAAGCGTGGCCAAAACAGCAGCCGCTTGGGCACCACATGCTTGACCAGACATATGACGACCTCCTATGCAGTCCGTTGGCAACAGCACTTTAAAGACCCACATCAAAGAACAAGGCGGGCCTCTCCTTGCTCCTCATCAGCTGGGTTCTCCAACCCCACTATACCTCCAGTCCTCTCAGAAACCTGCACTGAGAGGAATAAAGGTATAGCAATAGGTGTCCCAAGTACTTGCAGCCAATCTGCTATCAGTACACCTCCATCTGATTTTAGCAGGCAAATTTCCCTACCCCAGTTGCTAAACCGTCAAAAGAAATTTGGTCCCAGCCATCTACATGATCAGCGTCTGAATGCTAGCTTGGCCAAATTGCTAGCACTGCAACTGCTGCCTTTTCAGCTGGTAGACTTTGCCCCCTTTCGTGAATTTGTGGAATGTGCGGTACCTCAGTGGCAGGTTTCCAAATGCCATTTCTTTTCATGGAAGGCCATTCCGGCTCTCTACCAGCATATGGAAGGCAATGTCTTGGCCTCGTTGAATAGGGCGGTCAGCAGTAAGGTGCATATTACCTCTGACTCATGGTCCAGCAGGCATGGACAGGGACGTTTCCTTTCTTTCAGGCGCGCTGGGTAACTCTGCTGGCAGCTGGGAAGGATGCAGGACAGGGTTCAGTACTGTGGAGCTTGTTCCGCCACCACGCCTCCAAAATGCTAGTGGTGATTCTGCCACAGCTCTCTCCTCCACCCCCTCCTCTTCTTCTTACTCTATGGCCTCTTCCCCTGCAGATTTGTCCTCTGAACCAGCAGTGCTCCGTAGGCATTCAAGGGGCTACGCAAGCATCAGGCAAAAAGATGCCATGCGGTGCTTGAGTTGGTCTGCTTAGGGGACAGGAGCCATACTGGGGCAGAGATTCTGTCAGCTCTGCAGGTGCAGGCTCAGAGGTGAATGACACCATGACAGCTTCAGCCAGGAATGGTTGTATGTGACAATGGCACCAACCTCCTTTCCGACCTCCAGAGGGACACTTGACCCATGTTCCTCGTTTGGCTCACGTCCTGAATTTGGTGGTGCAGCGGTTCTTGAGCAGGTACCCGGGCTTACAGGATCTCCTGAGGCAGGCCAGGAAAGTCTGTGGTCATTTCCGTCGGTCATATAATGCCAGTGCTCGGCTGGCTGACATTCAAAGAGAATTCAACCTGCCCAAGAACGCCTCATTTGTGACATGCCCATCAGGTGGAACTCAACGTTGGCAATGCTGCAGTGGCTGCACACACAGCAAAGTGCCATCAATGAGTACCTGTGCGAGTATGGCACCAGGACAGGGTCAGGGGAGCTTGGATTTTTTTCGCCACGCAAGTGGCTAATGATCAAGGATGCAAGCACTGTCCTGTCACCGATTGAGGAGGCCACGAGGATGGTGAGCAGTGACAGTGCATGCATCAGTGATACTGTCCCTCTTGTGTTCTTGTTGGAGCACACGCTTCGTGGAATAATGAACAGGGCACTTGAGGCAGAACAGCGGGAGGAAGAGGAGGACTTCCTTACCTTTCAAGGCCCCCTTTATCCAGATACTAGTATTCCTGCAAGCCCGCCGATCACACAGGAAGAAGAAGAGGAGGAGGAGGAGGAGGAGGATTGTGTCAGCATGGAGGTGGAGGATAACACTCAGCATCAGCAGCAGTCTTCAAGGGATTGTTTTCAGTCCTCAGAAACCCATGAAGTTGTACGTGGCTGGGAGGAGGTGGTTGAGGATTAGGGATGAGCTTCGAGTTCGAGTCGAACTCATATTCGACTCGAAAACGGGCTGTTCGCAAGTTCGCCGAACAGCGAACAATTTGGGGTGTTCGCGGGAAATTCGAATGCCGCGGAACACCCTTTCAAAGTCTATGGGAGAAAGCAAAAGTGCTCATTTTAAAGGCTTATATGCATAGTATTGTCATAAAAAGTGTTTGGGGACCTGGGTCCTGCCCCAGGGGACATGTATCAATGCAAAAAAAAGTTTTAAAAACGTCAGTTTTTTCGGGAGCAGTGATTTTAATAATGCTTAAAGTGAAACAATAAAAGTGTAATATCCCTTTAAATTTCGCAGCTGGGGGGTGTCTATAGTATGCCTGTAAAGGGGCGCATGTTTCCCGTGTTTAGAACAGTCTGACATCAAAATGACATTTCAAAGGAAAAAAGTAATTTAAAACTACTCGCGGCTATTAATGCATTGCCGGTCCGACAATACACATAGAACTTCATTGATAAAAACGGCATGGGAATTCCCCACAGGTGAACCCCGAACCAAAATTTAAAAAAAAATGAGCCCTTCAGATCTGGTATGGATATTAAGGGGAACCCCGGCCAAAAAATAAAAAAAAAATGACGTGGGGGTCCCCCTAAATTCCATACCAGGCCCTTCAGGTCTGGTATGGATATTAAGGGGAACCCCGTGCCAAAATTAAAGAAAAAACGGCGCGGGGTCCCCCCAAAAAGCCATACCAGATCCTTATCCGAGCACGCAACCTTGAATGCCGCAGAAAAAGAGGGGGGACGAAAGAGGGGCCCCCCTCCTGAACCGTACCAGGCCACATGCCCTCAACATTGGGAGGGTGCTTTGGGGTAGCCCCCCAAAAACACCTTGTCCCCATGTTGATGAGGACAAGGGCCTCATCCCCACAACCCTGGCCGGTGGTTGTGGGGGTCTCGTCCAGCATCTCCTCCACGGCGTCTTCTATCTTCTTCTCCTCGGGCCGCTCCGCACCCATGGCATGGGGGAGGCTCCCGCTCTTCTCTTCTTCTCTTCTTCTCTTCTTCTCTTCTTCATTTTCTTCTCCGGGCCGCTCCGCACCCATGCTGGCATGGAGGGAGGCTCCTGCTGTCAGCGTCTCCTCGTCTGACGGTTCTTAAATAACGGGGGGCGGGGCCCCCCGGTGACCCCGCCCCCCTCTGACACACGGTGACTTGACGGGACTTCCCTGTGATGTCACGGGGAATGCCACAGGGAAGTCCCGTCATGTCCCGTGCGTCAGAGGGGGGCGGGGTCACCGGGTGGCCCCACCCCCTGTTATTTATCCCCACAACCCTGGCCGGTGGTTGTGGGGGTCTGCGGGTGGGGGGCTTATCAGAATCTGGAAGCCCCCTTTAACAAGGGGACCCCCAGATCCCGGCCCTCCCCCCTGTGTGAAATGGTAAGGGGGTACAAAAGTACCCCTACCATTTCACTAAAAAACTGTTAAAAATGTTAAAAATGACAAGAGACAGTTTTTGACAATTCCTTTATTTAAATGCTTCTTCTTTCTTCTATCTTCTATCTTCCTTCATCTTCTTCTTCTTCTGGTTCTTCTGGATCTTCTGGTTCTTCCTCCGGTGTTCTCGTCCAGCATCTCCTCCGCGTCGTCTTCTTCCCTTCTTCTCCTCAGGCCGCTCCACATCCATGGCATGGAGGGAGGCTCCCGCTCTTCTCTTCATCTTCTTCACTTCATCTTCTTGTCTTCACCTTCTTTTCGGGCCGCTCCACATCCATGCTGGCATGGAGGGAGGCTCCCGCTGTGTGACGTTTCTCCTCTTCTGACGTTTCTTAAATAATGGGGACGGGCCACCCAGTGACCCCGCCCCCTCTGACACTTGGGGACATGGCTGGACTTCCCTGTGGCATTCCCCGTGACGTGGAGCCTCCCTCCATGCCAGCATGGATGTGGAGCGGCCCGAAAAGAAGATGAAGAGAAGAAGATGAAGAGAAGAAGATGAAGAGAAGAGCGGGAGCCTCCCTCCACGCCATGGATGCGGAGCGGCCCGAGGAGAAGAAGGGAAGAAGACGCCGCGGAGGAGATGCTGGACGAGAACACCGGAGGAAGAACCAGAAGATCCAGAAGAACCAGAAGATAGAGGATAGAAGAAAGAAGAAGCATTTAAATAAAGGAATTGTCAAAAACTGTCTCTTGTCATTTTTAACATTTTTGACAGTTTTTTTGTGAAATGGTAGGGGTACTTTTGTACCCCCTTACCATTTCACACAGGGGGGAGGGCCGAGATCTGGGGGTCCCCTTGTTAAAGGGGGCTTCCAGATTCCGATAAGCCCCCCGCCGGCAGACCCCCACAACCACCGGCCAGGGTTGTGGGGATGAGGCCCTTGTCCTCATCAACATGGGGACAAGGTGTTTTGGGGGCTACCCCAAAGCACCCTCCCAATGTTGAGGGCATGTGGCCTGGTATGGTTCAGGAGGGGGGAGCTCTCTCGTCCCCCCCTCTTTTCCTGCAGCCTGCCAGGTTGCGTGCTCAGATAAGGGTCTGGTATGGATTTTTGGGGGGACCCTATGCCATTTTTTTTTTAAATTTTGGCATGGGGTTCTCCTTAATATCCATACCAGACCTGAAGGACCTGGTATGGAATTTAGGGGGACCCCCACGTCATTTTCTTTAATTTTGGTTCGGGGTTCCCCTGTGGGGAATTCCCATGCCGTTTTTATCAATGAACTTCTATGTGTATTGTCGGACCGGCAATGCATTAATAGCCGCGAATAGTTTTAAATGACTTTTTTTCCTTTGAAATGTCATTTTGCTGTCAGACTGTTCTAAACACGGGAAACATGCGCCCCTTTACAGGCATACTATAAACACCCCCCAGGTACAAAACTTAAAGGGATATTACACTTTTATTGTTTCACTTTAAGCATTATTAAAATCACTGCTCCCGAAAAACGGACGTTTTTAAAACTTTTTTTTGCATTGATCCATGTCCCCTGGGGCAGGACCCAGGTCCCCAAACACTTTTTATGACAATAACTTGCATATAAGCCTTTAAAATTAGCACTTTTGATTATTTATGTTCGTGTCCCATAGACTTTAACGGTGTTCGAACAAATTTTTTGCCTGTTCGCATGTTCTGGTGCGAACCGAACAGGGGGGGTTCGGCTCATCCCTATTGAGGATCATGTGATCCTTAGTGACCCAGAGGACTCAGGATCGAATGCCTCTGCATACCTACACTGCATGGCCTCCCTGGTCCTGCAAAGCCTGCGAAAGGACCCTAGGATTCGTGGTATCAAGGAGAGCGATAATTACTGGCTGGCAACCCTTCTTGATCCACGTTACAAGGGTAAGGTTGCAGAACTTATCCAGCCTTTGCAGAGGGAGCAGAGGATGAAACATCTTCGGGAGGCCTTGCAGAAAGGTTTGTGCAATGCGTTTCCAGAGCCTGGGAGGTTACAATATCCTGGTGCTGGACAAGGTGTTCCTGAGGCTTCGTTCAGTCACAGAAAGAACGGTGGAGAAGGTGGCTGGGCTGACTGATGCCTTCAGGCAATTTTTCAGTCCAGTGCCCAGGTCTGATCAGTTACAGCAACCATCGCCAGCATCTGAATTACATGGTGCAGGAATATCTAGGGGCAAGATCATACTTGGAGACCTTTTCACCAGAACATCCACTGGGTTACTGGGTCTTGAGGATGGACCACTGGCCAGAGCTTGCTCAATATGAAATTGAGCTACTGGCCTGTCCTGTATCTAGCGTTCTTTCTGAACGCACATTCAGTGCGCTGGAGGCTTTGTAACTGATCACAGAGTGCGCCTGTCCACAGACTCTGTTGATTGGCTCACATTCATAAAAATGAATAAGTCTGGGATCACCAGCTACCAAGCACCTGATGCTGATGTAACTGATCAAATTTTCTATGGATGTGGGATCACTTAAAGACTGCATATGCTGCTGAGTGACTATCCTATTCCTCCTCAATTTTCATGATGATAGCTTCTAAGAATATTTTCGGTTCATGGCACCACCACCACTACCTAAGACCCAATTTTTCTGCCTCTGTTTAACAGGGGCGTGTAACTACAATTTTTGATCAATTATTTAACAGCAGTTTTTAATGACTTTTTCCTTTAGAAATGTCATTTTGTGCAGCGACTGTTCTAAATACGGGAAAATGTGCCACTTTACAGGCATACTATAGACACCCCCCAGGGACGATATTTAAAGGAAAATTACACTTTTATTGTTTCACTTTAAGCATTATTAAAATCACTGCTCCCGAAAAAACGGCCATTTTTAAAACTTTTTTTGCATTGATACATGTCCCCTGGGGCAGGACCCAGGTCCCCAAACACTTTTTATGACATTAACTTGCATATTAGCCTTTAAAATTAGCACTTTTGATTTTTCACATTCAAGTCCCATAGACTTTAGCGGGGTTTGCGTGTTCACACAAATTTTTGGTCTGTTCGCATGTTCCGTCGCGAACCGAACCAGGGAGTGTTCGGCTCATCCCTAGACAGATGTGTAAGATGTGTCAGATGTGTCACATATGTTGATCACTGGGACAGATGTGGCAGATGATCCTGGACAAATGTGTGCAGATGTGCACTGGGACAGATGTTGCAGATGATCACGGACAGATGTGCGCAAATGTTTACTGAGACAGATGTGGCAGATGTATAATGGGACAAATGTGGCAAATGTTTACTGGGGCAGATGCGGTAGATGTTCACTGGGACAGATGTGTGCAGATGATCACGGACAGATGTGTGCAGATCAAGGATAGATGTGGCAGATGGTCACCGATAGATGTGGCAGATGATCACGGACAGATGTGGCAGATGATCATGGACAGATGTGCACAAGATGTTCACTGGGACATATGTTCACTGGGATAGATGATTTTTTGGGACAGATGTGAGACAGATGTGTGACAGGTATGTTTTACTGTGTGTGGACACTGTTTTGGGTACACTAGCTGGGTGATCATCGCGTAAAAAGCTGTAAAAAAACAGCTCATACACACTGATCCCCGGCTCACAGCACAGATCTGCTCTCCTTCTCCTTACTGACAGGCTCCGTGTGAGGAGAAGGAGAGCCAATCACCTGGAAATGGCTCTCTGTTTACATTACGTGAGGGCTGTGATTGGACACAGCCATCATGTAATCAGGAGGGCCAATCACAGAGCCCTCCTTCCGATCCGAGATGTGTTTGGGGACACGAGCGCATCGGAATCACGCAGCTGCACGGGCACACGGTCCTGCTCCTTCTGAGGGATGTTCAGAAACATCCACACAGAAGGACAAAACGCTTACTGGGCCATTTATATGCAGTGGCCGAGTGGGAGGAGGTTAAATAGTAAGGCTAGGCCCAAATTTACTAAAGACAAGGAGCACAGGTGGGGGCTTTACTAAGAAAAATACAATAGTATAGAGGATACAACAGTGTAAAAATGATCAGCACCAGATCAGTTTTATCAGACAATATAGGTCTAATCGGTGTATGCCTATCTTTTTTTTTTATCAATGGTCGGTGCGCTGCTATCCTGGGTGGATGTCAACTGACTTCCTCCCAGGATTACACCTTGTGCATTCAACAGACACAGCAGATAACAAATTAGTGTAACGGGCTGCTACTAGTATCATTTGATTGCTGTGACCAATCACAGCAGACCACATGGCAATTGTACACAATAAATGGCTACCATACATAGCCATTCATTGTGTACTATGTGTTGATTTCTGTGGTTGTACATAGTGATCACATGGTACAGACATGGTACAGGACCAATCACAATCCATCTATACCTTGTGATTAGCTGTGGCCAGTCATAGCTAATCACAATAGTACACACTGAATGAATGAATGTCATTCATTAAAAATGGTTTCTTATAACAGTGATTATCACTCTTATAAGAATCATAGGGTGTAGAAAAATCTCCCCAGAGTAGTACAGTGTTACTATGGTAACACTAGATTGTTTTGGTCACAATATGTAAAACAAAAAAAAAACATAAAAAAAGAATAAAGTTGTAATAAAAAAGAAAACAAATGTTAAAAAAATACAAAAAGTATTATTATTATTTTTTTTTTACATGCTATCACCAGTCAGTGTCCCTAATCACTGCTCCACCAGTTATGTAATGACACTGTACTGCACTGATGACATCAAAATTGCAAAAAGAATGCCGGGAACTCAATTGCTTCTTCTTAAACCTTTATTGAGCACAAACAGCAGTGCGACATCAAAACACTAACATATTTCGGCTAAAGCCTTCCTCATAGCATATTGATTTACAATAAAATCAAGTTTATATAGGAAAAGGTGTCCATTCCTCCAAAAAAGGGGGCAGTACAATCCAATTTAAAATCAATTGACAATTAAAATCATGTGAGGTTGGTAAAGCCAGAGAAAAGGGGGGAGGGGGAAAGAATGGACACACAGACTGGAAACTCTAGGGCAAACAATTATTAACCCCCTGTGGAATCAAATTATATTATTTTAAAAACAAGTTCACATCCATTCTACTCTTCATTCCACCATTAAATTGACTATTCAATCTGTGTATCCACCGCACCTCCCGCTGAAGTAGGGTATGGTGTGTATCCCCCCCCCCCTCCCGCTAACAGATCTTCTCACCTGTTCCAGACCGCAAAAAAAAAAAGTCTCCGGATTGCCACCATGAAATGTTCTAAAATGTTTAGATACATTTGAAATATTTTTTGCATTGCTATTTAAAGTGTCATTGTAGTGTTCTGATATCCCACATACTGTACTTTACAAATACTGCAATCAATAAGGTAGACATTCATCTTTGAGCTACAATTTATAAAACTTTTTTACTGGATATGTGCTACCTGTTGAAAAAGAAATAACAGACTTGCTTTTCCTGTTTCTTTTACACTGTTTACATGTGTTATAACCACAGGCATAGGGAGCCCACTGTCCCCAACCATGAAATGGAAGGGGAAGTGGAACTAAATAGAGAAGGCGAAAGCATAGTACTCAAAGTAGGAGCTTTCCTACTGGAAAAGCTGCACCCCTGTCTTAAAATATGATGCAAAGTTTTATCCGCATATAGGACAAGGAGGCAGTGTTTTGATGTATTGTTGTGAGTAAGTGGTCACAATGTGAACACCTCTCCTCCCACTGGACCGTGCCTTCTTATTGATAGAAAAGAAATTGCCAATCAGATCACCACGTTCTCTATTTTCTGCCAATCTCCTGCCTTTATCTATTTAATGCCTGCTATATCCTTGCTCTCTCAACCTACTATTTCGTTCCACTTCCCCTTCCATTTTATGGTTAGGGACAGTGGGCTCCTATGCCTGTGGTTATAACACATGTAAACAGTGGAAAAGACACAGGAAAAGCAAGTCTGTTATTTCTTTTTCAACAGGTAGAACATATCCAGTAAAAAAGTTTTATAAATTGTAACTCAAAGATGATTGTCTACCTTATTGATTGCAGTATTTGTAAAGTACAGTATGTGGGATATCAGAACACTACAATGACACTTTAAATAGCAATGCAAAAAATATTTCAAATGTATCTAAACATTTTAGAACATTTCATGGTGGCAATCTGGAGACTTTTTTTTTTGCGGTCTGGAACAGGTGAGAAGATCTGTTAGTGGGAGGGGGGGGGGGGATACACACCATACCCTACTTCGGCGGGAGGTGCGGTGGATACTCAGATTGAATAGTCAATTTAATGGTGGATTGAAGAGTAGAATGGATGCAGTATTTGTAAAGTACAGTATGTGGGATATCAGAACACTACAATGACACTACAATGACACTTTAAATAGCAATGCAAAAAATATTTCAAATGTATCTAAACATTTTAGAACAGTTCATGGTGGCAATCTGGAGTCTTTTTTTTCTTTTGCGGTCTGGAACAAGTGAGAAGATTTGTTAGGGGTGGGGTGGAGATACGCACCATACCCTGCTTTAGCGTGAGGTGTGGTGGATACACAGATTGAATACTCGATTTCCTAGTGCAACGAACAGTAGAATGGATGTGAACTCGTTTTTAAAATAATATAACTTGATTCCACAGGGGGATAATTGTTTGCCCTAGAGTTTCCAGTCTGTGTCTCCATTCTTTCCCCCTCCCCCTTTTCTCTGGCTTTACCAACCTCACATGATTTTAATTGTCAATTGATTTTAAATTGGATTGTACCGCCCCCTTTTTTTGGAGGAATGGACACCTTTTCCTATATAAACTTGATTTTATTGTAAATCTATATGCTATGAGGAAGGCTTTTGCCGAAACATGTTAGCGTTTTGATGACGCATTGCTGTTTGTGCTCAATAAAGATTTATGTGTTCTACTACATTTTTTGGTAAAAAACCTGAAATCAGTGTTATTCAGCTCATCATCTTATAAACATGTGGTAGAGCTTGGGTGAGTTTTTGTCTACATTGCACTGGTGACAGTATTAAAAAAAAATGACAAAAACTATTTTTTTAAATTTTTAAATTTTCTAAAAAATTCTGACAAAAAAATACTACTTCAAAAAGTTGCCATACCTCTTACTAAATACCACAGACTGTCTACATTCCAAAAAGGGGGTCATTTGGGGGGTATTTGTATTATCCTGGCATTTTAAAGCCTCAAAAAATGAGATAGGCTGTCAACACATCAGGATTAATACATTTTCAGATATACAGTATATCATAGTTTGTGAACTCTACAACTTTCCTACAGACTAAATAATATACACTGATTTCAGTTTTTTTCTACCAAAAAATGTAGTAGAACACATTTGGCCTAAATTTCTGAAGGAAGATTACCATATTTATCGGCGTATAACACGCACTTTTTTCCCCTTAAAATCAGGGGAAAATCGTGCGTGCGTGTTATACGCCGATCCCCCTGCGATTGTGAGCCTTTTGGCGGCTCTCGGCGGGTTTCGGACGTCCTCGGTGGCTTTCGGCCATTCTCGGTCGCTCTCTGTGGCTTGCGGCCATTCTCACCGGCTGTAGGCCGCTTTCGGCCATTCCCGGTGGCTCTCGGCCATTCTCGGCGGCTTTCGGCGGCTTTCGGCCATTCTTGGCGGCTCTCACAGTCCCGCGTGAGTCACCGAAAGCCGAGTGCGTCCGAAAGCAGCCGAGAACGTCCGAAAGCCGCTAAGAGCCGTCAAGAATGTCCGAAAGCCGCCGAGAGAGCCGCCGAGAGCGCCATTTTTAAATGCCAGATGTACTGCAAACGACACAGGGCAAGGCTGCAATGGGCTGCAGGCTACTGATGGACACTGACAAGGCTGCAATGGGGGACAATGGGGGACAATGCTGCAATGGGGGACAATGCTGCATTGGGGACAAGGCTGCAGATGGACACTGACAAGGCTGCAATGAGGAACAATGCTACAGATGGACACTGACAAGGCT
The DNA here is from genome assembly GCA_037952925.1 of Lithobates clamitans. NCBI lineage: Eukaryota > Metazoa > Chordata > Amphibia > Anura > Ranidae > Lithobates > Lithobates clamitans. The sequence continues at coordinate 6,249,727 of JBBGZY010000214.1, read as the reverse complement.
GCAGATGGACACTGAGGAGGCTGCATTGATGGGCATTTAAATGTAAGTTTTTTCCTTAAACTTCCCTCCTAAAAGTTTTTTCCTTAAAATTCCCTCCTAAACTTGGGGTGCGTGTTATACGCCGGCGCGTGTTATACGCCGATAAATACAGTATTTATTTTCAAAATTTTATAACAAAAACAAAGAAAAATAATTTTTTTTCAAAATTTTGAGTGTTTTTTTTTCCTTTATTTAACAAAAAAATTTCATACACAATGGGGATCAAACAACACCAAAAGAAATAGTGTGAAAAAAAATTATAAAAAATTATTTGAGTACAGTGTTGCATGAAAGAACAATTGTCATTCAAAGTGTGAGAGCACTGAAAGCTGAAAATTGGCCTAAAATAGAGGCCCTATCAACATGCAATATAAATCAATAAACACCCCAAATCAATGAAAACCCCAAATACTGCCCCTTGAATGGATCTCATACCTGAAGAATTCATTGTGAACTCATGGTAAAGGCAAACATGAACCTCATTTGTATTTGTAGCACCTAGTCTGTATAGCCTCATGAGATATGATGGAAAAGAATAGTAATCTTAATAATAATATCTGATTTCAGATTCCGATATCTCGATGCTCAGATTCCTGTTTACCTGGCAGCAGAAAAAAGTTTGGATCGTCAAGGCATAAATGCTGCTATGATTGTGTCTCATGTTCAGAAGGAGAGATATCCAACATTTCCGGTAGAGTTTGTATTTGTTAGTAAGTTATTTTTTGACTAGGCAGAGGGTATCACGGAGGTTAAAGTGTATGTCAGGGATTCCTGCATTAGCCAAGCCACTCACTACAAGAAAGAACGTTGGGCCCTACACCAGAGATTGGAAATATCTTTTCTACATTTCTTGCAATATCCCTTCGTAGATTAGACTGAGCGCATAAACCAATTCGTCTGAAGAGCACTAAAGATTCCCATTCCAGTAACCCTGTGAAAGTCTTAGCTGTATTTCAAAAACACCTTTCTGACCTTTATTCCGCGATCGGCGGGTTTGATGAAACCTGTGCTTCAACACTATTTTCTAACCCTGTCAGCCTCCCAATGGACAGACCTTGAACAGCCCATCTTTGAATTGGAAGTCCTCAAAGCTATTGAAACTTCAGAAGCAAATAAGTGACTGGGCCCCGATGACTTCACAGTTGCATACCACGAACATTTTGTCGATCTACTCGCTTCCCTACTGACCAAAGCCTTCAACTCTATCTTAAAGGGGTTGTAAAGGTAAAAATTTTTTCACCTTCGCGTTCCCAACATCTATTCCTCCGCTCACCCTGGCCGCTGATTGGCTACAGTAGATGGATTGGAAGCAGTGCAGCCATTGGCTCGCGCTGCTGTCAATCACATCCAATGTCGCGGCGCGCTGGGGGGCGGGGCCGAGTGATACAGTGAGCGGCTATAGCCGCCGGCTGTATCACGGGAGCGCGCCCGCAAGCACTAACCACCATGCGAGGGAACTCGCATTAAGGTGGTTAATGCTTGCGGGGAGGAGCTGAAACAGCTGCCGAGGGACCCCTGAAGACCAGGTTTGGGGCCACTCTGTGCAGAACGAGCAGCACAGTGAAGGTAAGTATAACATGTTTGTTATTTTTAAGAAAAAAAAAATTTACCTTTACAACCCCTTTAAAAGGTCACTCTTTTCATACTGTCTCCCTTACGGCCATTATCTCCATGCTGCCAAAACCCCAATGAGACGACTACTCTTGGGCCAATTATCGCCCCATTTCTTTGTTGAACATAAACTTATGGCAAAAATGTTTTCTTCCCCTCTGAACCTGATCATAGGGTCTCTCATTCATAAAGACCAAATTAGGTTTATCCTCTTGAGACAAGCTAGAGATAATGTCCGCTGGGCAGTCCTGTTGACCCATGTGGCCTGCTCTCGTAATATACCCACATGTTTTTTATCATTAGATATTAAAAAGGCCTTTGATACACTCTCTTGGCCCTACCTTCAATTTGTGTTGCGCAGATGGGGCTTCAGACTGCATTTCCTCAGATGAATCTCTTCTCTATGTATCTCCCGCTTGGCTTACCTCAAATATGCTGACTAAAAATCCGACCTTTTTCTGGTCTGTCATGGAATGAGACAGGGCTGCCCCATATCCCCACTTCTTTTTGCCCTAGCCACCGGCTCAATTGATATGTTCCAATCCTGAAATCAAAGGACTTGAACTGGGTGGTCATCATCACAAGCTATGTCTGTTTACAGAAAACATTCTCCTCTTCCACTCTTCCATCCCCAATCTCCTCTCAACTCTGGACCAGTCTGCGGCAATTTTGGGTTCAGTCGTGAACTCACAGAAATCCAAAGCCCTTAATGTCTCTTTACCCCAGCCCAAATTATCATAAGTCCAGGAGGCCCTCCTATTCTCATGGTCACCATAATATATCTCATACCTTGGTATTAACATTACTGCAGACCCTGCTGCCCTGTACTCAGCCAATTACCCACCTATACTGACCCATTTAACTAGCCTTATGTCCTCTTGGTCTGTCTTGCCCCTGGCATAGTTGGGCCGCCTAACTGTAAATAAAATCGCGATTCTGCCTAAAATTCTATAGCTATTTCGGATCTTACCTTAGCAAGAATGGTCATGTGTTCCCCTAAACTTCAAGGTGGTCTCAGACTCTCACACTTCGCCAAATACTTTTAGGGGGTCCAACTATGTCATTTGAGCCTGCAAGTTCACAACCCCGATACCTTCAAGACATTTTCAACCCTCCGTGAGTCCTACGGAATCTCTCATTCCAAAATTTTCTGATACATTCAAATTAAACATTTCCTTACAACGTGTTTATGCATAGATTCTTCCTTACCCAACCTGACTAATTTTTAACGTATTTGCCCCGTGCATGAGGCGTAATTTCTACTTTCTATACACAAATGTTAGACCCGCCGTCCCATGCATCCCTCCATTACATTACCAAATAGGAATCTGACCTAGGTCTCTAACTGGATGCCAAAGACTGGTGCAATATTTTGACAGCCACTAAATCGGCTTCCCAGAATGTTGAAACCTCAGAAACAAATTATAAGGTATTAATGTGCTGGTATTTTGTTCCTGTTCAGACAGCTAAATATCTTCCATCCTATCCTCCCACCTGCTTCCAAGGCTGTTTAGACAATGGCACCCACTTCCATATTTGGTGGAGCTATCTACTTGTCAAGTCAATTTGGACTGAAATCTTCCATATACTCTCCACCCTCGTTGTTAGCACTCTAGACTCTGACCCAGCCATGGCTTTATTCAGGAAAAAACTCTCCTGACGCAACTTAACTCCAATTTCAACTGCTCCTGCAGGTCATGGCTGCTGTGGAGCAAACCATCACAAAGGCCTGAAAAAACACTCATTACAATGTCACGGAAACTAGGAATAGAGTCACCAGAGCCATGATACACACCAAAAAATATTTAAAAAATCCTGCGTTAATCACTACCTCCCCCGACTTCGATAACACGTTACTTCTTACCTAAATTGCCTTTTCTCCAGCTCTGATTGTTGATAGGAACCGGTTCCATATCCTCCTCACATTTTACCCCCTTCCCACCATAACTCCCTTCATGCTTTCCACCTCTTTTCCTTGAGCTATCCTTTTTCCTTTTGCCTTACCCCCCCCCTTCTTTTTTTTTTTCCTTTTTCTTCACCATTCTTAAACGTATCCTTCTGTAATGATAGTCTATCATTTTAAATCGGTCTAATTGGTTCGTAGTGCAAAGATCGGACACTTCCCACCTACTGCTTACCTGCCAAGCCCTGATTCTTAGTTGCTCTCTGTGATTACCCCCTTTTCCCCCCTCTCCCCACTCCAAGGATCCTTAGCACTGTGTTTTCTATCCCATACTGGGGCAGTAGCACCTAGAACTCCCTTTAACTAGCCTCTATTTATAGGAACCAAATTTGTACTGACCCCTAGTTATTACCATTGGTCGCCTATGTGTCTTTGGATTTGCGCACACCGAGTTGCCACCTAAAGCCTCCATGTGTATTGTTGTTATTTATGTTATGCTAAAATGGGCTTCTTCCCTAACATTGTCACTATACAATCTACATCTTCCCCACTCTAGGGGATGACTCCTCTATTCTGTATTTTGTAAGCTTTTTTCTTTTCCCTAATAAAATATTTTGAACAAGAAAAGTATATGTCAGGCAATAAGACATATGAAGTACATCTCTGCAATGTGTGCACATTTCCCCACATTTTATCCTTTTAAAGATCTTGCAGGTACCAAAGTATACCTATTGATCCTATAGAAAAAGAAAGCCTGTGGCTGCCCCAAGCATACCCCTGGCCAGAATTGGAGGATTTTGGACTACATAGTTACATAGTTAGTCAGGTTGAAAAAAGACACAAGTCCATCTAGTTCAACTAAAAAAAAAAATAATAATAATGCAATCCCATATACGCAATCCTTCACCCACAGTTGATCCAGAGGAATGCAAAAAACCCCAGTAAAGCATTCTCCAATTTGCTACAGCGGGGAAACAAATTCCTTCCTGATTCCCTGAGAGGCAATTAGATTTTCCCTGGATTAACTTTACCTATATATGTGTAACTGCTGGTTTTACCGGGCCTGTCCTCTTATCTCTTTTAAATTGTTCAATCCCCTTTGGCACAGCTGTAGTGCAGTGTTGTAATGATATGAGTATTGACTTTAACCCACAGTATACATTTACATTTATATTTGCCTCTACCTGGGTGTCTGTAGCTTCACCTGCAGGAGAAATAACAACACTGCATACAAACTTCAATAATACCCAGAAATAACTTCTTTCTTTGAATAAGTAGTATATTTATATAGAGGGTTATTACAATGACTACACTATCACACCAACGTAGTGCAATAGTATAGTAAATAGTTATAACAATTGGTAACGTACACAAATATACCTAACTGTATATATCTATACCAGGGAGCTCCCCCTGCTCTAAACGGTAAAGTCACTATACTTAGTAAATAAATGCAGAGCCCTGCAATAAAAAGATAGTCTTGACGTCTTTGGTCTTCACTAGCTAAGAACTTGTAATTGTAATCCACAAGGGGGTTCCTTTTGGGTGTTGCGCAGTGTAAGGTAACACACTAAGGCAGTTATAATCCAGCAGACTGACTAATGCCCTGTACACACGGTCGGACTTTGTTCGGACATTCCGACAACAAAATCCTAGGATTTTTTCCGACAGATGTTGGCTCAAACTTGTCTTGCATACACACGGTCACACAAAGTTGTCGGAAAATCTGATCGTTCTAAACGCGGTGACGTAAAACACGTACGTCGGGACAATAAACGGGGCAGTGGCCAAAAGCTTTCATCTCTTTATTTAGTCTGAGCATGCGTGGCACTTTGTCCGTCGGATTTGTGTACACACGATCGGAATATCCGACAACGGATTTTGTTGTCGGAAAATGTTATATCCTGCTCTCAAACTTTGTGTGTCGGAAAATCCGATGGAAAATGTGTGATGGAGCCTACACACGGTCGGAATTTCCGACAACAATGTCCTATCACACATTTTCCTTCGGAAAATCCGACCGTGTGTACAGGGCATAAGTGTTCTCATATGAAGAAGACAAACATCTAGCATCCGCTCTTGAATACTGAAGTCTATGCAGATGTACTGTTTTCCAACTTAACTTGTTCTGTGGGACTCAGTCCCAGCAACACTCTGTAACAGTTCTAAGGCCCCTTTCACACTGGGGCGGTGGAGGCGGCGGCGGTATAACAGCACTATTTTTAGCGCTGCTGTACCGTCGTTCTTGCAGCGGTATTCGGCCGCTAGCGGTGCGGTTTTAACCCCCGCTGGCGGCCGAAAAAGGGTTAAAATCCCTTGTACAGCGCGGCTATAGCCGCGGTATTGCCGCGGTATTGCCGCGGTATAGCCGTGCTGTCCCATTGATTTCAATGGGCAGGAGCGGTGAAGGAGCAGTGAATACACCGCTCCTTCACCGCTCCAAAAAAGCAGTTTGCAGGACTTTTTTCACTGCCCTGCCTGCGCACTGCTTCAGTGTGAAAGCCCTCGGGCTTTCACACTGAACAAACAGCGGAGGCTGTTTAGGGGCGGTTTGCAGGCGGTATTTTTAGCACAATACCGCCTGCAAACCGCCCCAGTGTGAAAGGGGTCTTACTGTGTGTGTAGTATTAAACAAACTTCCGGGTGTTAACCCTCTCACCACACCGGATCCGGGCAGATAAATGTCTCAGTTTCATCAGTTCTCAGTCCGTATGGAGGCACCACCACGCCGTCACACTGTTCCGTTCACTAACGACCAGGAGTCCTCGGTTACCTCCCCACGGGTCTCCGGAATGATCACTTCTTCTGCTCCAGCACACTGTGATTCGATGGCAGGATCCTTGCAGCTGCTCCGCTCCTGTTGATCATATCCCCCTTAATCTCCTCTTCTCAAGAGGGAAAGGATTCAGTTGCTCTAAACTTTACTCATATTTGAGTTCCTCCATGCCAATAATCAGTTTGGTTGCCCTTCTCTGCACTTTCTCCAGTTCCCCGATATCCTTTTTGTGAACCGGTGCCCAAATCTGAACTGCATATTCCAGATGAGGTCCTACTAATAATTTGTACAGGGGCAAAATGATATCTCTCTCTCTGGAGTCCATACCTCTCTTAATACAAGAAAGGACTTTGCTCGCTTTGGAAACCGCAGCTTGGCATTGCATGCCAATAGTATTGCAGGCTATTATTGAGCTTATGATGTACCAAAACCCCCAGATCCTTCTCCACCATTGATTCCCCCAGTTGTACTCCCCTAGTATGTATGATGCATGCATATTCTTAGCCCCGAAGTGCATAACTTTACATTTATCAAAATTAAACCTCATTTGCCACTTATTTGCCCAATAAGACAGTGCATTGAGGTCGGCTTGAAAATTGGAGACATCCTGTAAAGACATTATTCCACTGCATAGCTTAGTGTCTATCTCGGTACCCAAGGATTTAGGCGAATATATACCAGTATATTAAATATAAGATTTATTAATGGAGAAGCATATTTAAAACAATGAAGTAAAAACCATATTCACAATACAATCAATAGTTACAGCCGTGCATAATATTCAAAAGTTGCAGAAAAGATGTTGATTATTATTATTATACAGGATTTATATAGCACCAACAGTTTATGCAGCACTTTCCAATATAAAAGGGAGACAATACAGTTATAATACAATAAAATACAAGAGGATTAAGAGGGCCCTGCTCAGAAGAGCTTACAATCTAATAGGGTGGGGCAGGTGATACAAAAGGTTGTAACTGTGGGGAATGAGCTGGTGGAAGTGGTAGGAGATTAGTTGGAGACGTGATAGGCTTTCCTGAAGAGATGAGTTTTCAGGGATCGCCTGAAGGTAGCAAGAGTAGGGGATAGCCGGATAGATGGAGGTAGCGAGTTCCAGAGGATGGGAGAGGCTCTGGAAAAATCCGGGAGACGAGCATGGGAGGAGGAGATGAGAGAGCTTGAAAGCAGGAGGTCTTGAGAAGAGCGGAGAGGTCGATTTGGGTGATATTTGGAGACAAGATTAGTGATGTAGCTTGGGGCAGAGTTGTGAATGGCTTTGTATGTTGTGGTTAGTATTTTGAATTGAATTCGCTGGGTTATTGGGAGCCAGTGTAGGGATTGGAGTAGAGGGTTGGCAGACACTGAGCGGTTGGTAAGGTGGATAAGTCTGGCAGCAGCATTCATGATAGACTGAAGAGGGGATAGCCTATGGAGAGGTAAGATAATGAGAAGGGAGTTGCAATTGTCAAGGCGAGAGATAACAAGGGAGTGAATGAGGAGCTTGGTGGTTTCATTTGTTAAAAAGGGGCAAATTTTAGAGATGTTACAGAGGTGAATTCTACAAACTTTTGACAACGATTGGATTTGAGGCTAAAATGACAAGTCAGAGTCTAGGATTACACCTAGTACCCTGGCGTGAGGGGAGGGACTGATGGTTGCATTGTTTATTTTGATGGAAAAGTAATGGAGGGGGGCACAGGCGGGGGGGATATTAATAGCTCAGTTTTAGAGAGATTTAGTTTAAGGAAGTGGTGCGACATCCATGCTGATATGTCAGCATGCTGATATGTCAGTTAGTAAGCAGAGAACCAGGATAGAGCAGAATCTCGGAGGCCAAGGGAATGTAGTTTATTGAGAAGGAGCGGGTGGTCAACAGTATCAAAGGCCGCAGAGAGGTCAAGTAGTAGGAGTATGGAGTACTGGCTGTTGGTTTTAGCAGTTAGTAAATCTTTAGTGATTTTTAGTAAGGCAGTTTCCGTGGAGTGCTGCGAGCGAAAGCCAGACTGTAAGGGGTCAAGAAGGTTACTTTAATTGAGGTAGGAGCTAAGACGGTTGTAGACTAAGCGTTCCAGAAGTTTAGAGGTGAATGGGAGCAATGAGATGGGTCTTAAGTTGTTCAGGTCGGTAGGGTCCAGTGAGGGCTTTTAAGAATGGGAATGGTCTGCGCATGTTTTAGAGGGGAGGGGAAGATGCCACTAGAGAGGGAGAGATTGAAGATGTGGGTGAGGGAGCATAGGATAGAAGAAGAGGGTAACCGTAGTTGTGAGGGAACAGGATCCAAGGGACAATTGGTTAGGTGGGCATCCGAGAAAATTTTTGTAACCTCTTCAGTAGTAACCATTTCAAAAGAGGAGAGTGCAGAATGTGCTGCTAGGCAAGGTATGTTGGGTGGGGAAGACGTACGCACAGTGGAGATGTCCTCACAAATTGCATCGATCTTGTCTTTGAAGTGATTGGCAATCTCTTGGGCAGTGAGTGAGTTAGTTGGTAGAGGGGGTGGTGGACGAAGCAGAGAGTTAAAGGTTGAGAAGAGCCGACGGGGACTGGATGACAAGGAATTAATAAGAGAGACAAAGTAGGCTTGTTTGGCAGCATGGAGGCATGAATTGTATTTTAGAAGGGCAGATTTATATAGGGTGAAGTCTTGCAGGCATTTGGTTTTACGCCACAGTCGTTCAAGAGCACGGCAATGTCTCTTGAGATTTCTAGTGTTGTCAGTTTGCCAGGGTTGTAACAGTCGGGGCCTGATTCTGCGTGTGGTTAGAGGAGCAAGTGCATCTAGTGATGATGAGAGTGAACTGTTTTAGACAGAGGTGGCCAGGTCAGGACAGGACAGGGGAGAGATTATGTCATATAGGTGGTCAGTAGCAGAATAGAGAAGAGAAGGGTTAAAGTGGCGAAGGTTTCTACAAGTAATTGTTTGCTGCTTGGAGGGATGGGTTGTTGGAGGCAAGGATACAGTGAAAGTAATGAGGTTGTGATCAGAGAGAGGAAAGGGGGTGTTGGTTGCCAGGGTTGCATAGATGGGAGAATACAAGGTCAAGGGTATTACCATTGGAGTGAGTGGAAGTATGTATCCATTGGGTTAGGTCAAAGGATGAGGTTAAGTCGAGAAGTTTAGCTGTAGTTGGGCTGTTAACATTGACAGGAATGTTAAAGTCACCAAGATAAATGGTGGGTATTTCAGAGGAGAGAAAGTAGGGTAGCCAGGCAGCAAAGTCATCAAGAAAGTGTGGTACCGGTCCTGGAGGCCTATAAATTGCTGCAATCCTAAGAGAAATGGGAGAAAACAGACGAATACAGTGCATCTCGAAAGAAGAGAGGGATAGAGAGGAAGGGACAGGAAGTACTTGGAAGGTGCTTTGTGGGGATAGAAGGAAGCCAACTCCACCTCCTTTCTGTCTGTTGGGTCTGGGGGAGTGAGTCCAATGGAGACCACAATGGGAGAGGGCAGCAGGAGAAGCTGAGTCAAAATTTTGAAGCCAGGTTTCTGTTATGGCGAGCATGTTCAAGCCATGAGAGATGAAGAGGTCATGTACAGATGTTAGCTTGTTACAGATGGAGCGGGCGTTCCAAAGGGCGCATGAGATTGGTGGGGTGCTTTGAGGAAGCAGGGGGATAGAAATTAAACTGAGTGGATTGCGGTGGTTGCCAGAGGGGGAGGGGGATTGGATATGTGGCTTGCATTTGGAAAATGGCGGACCAGGATTAGGAGAAATGTCACCTGAGACTAGGAGAAGGAGGAGGGCGAGGAAGGCAAGGTGGGAGTGGGATGTGCAAGAGCGCACGTGTCTAGTGGCCCTGGTGTTTATGTCAGCATGTGGGTGCAGCAAATGCAGGAGATGATGGGTGCCATAGTAGGGAGATGGTAGGAGTGAGGGTGATATGTGCATGCTGCAGGGAAGAGAGGAGGGGTAGAGTAAAGACAATTTGAGGATAGAAGACACCAATGTGAGAAGGAAGAGAATAAGGAGCATGTTAGTGGATAGAGCGTGGGAAACTAACCTAATATAAAATAAATGTCAAAGCTGGTTTGCTTGTTGTTTTGCAGAGTGGAGCAGAGTTCTTGCTATTGTTCATGCAGCTTTAGTTATCCTGCTTTCGTTAAACTGCGTCGGTGAAACTGCGCATCACTCGTGACAGAGCCACTCAGGAAAGAGCCATGATGTCTGCGCCTTGCCCCTGTCTGCGCCACCCCATAAGCTGCCATAAATTTATAGGGAGACTAAGCTGGGATGCATTTCTCAGTTGGTCATTATTGGGTCTCATGTGAGACACCTGAATATGGGGAGGAGATGGCCAGTACCAGACCAGACCAGCTACAGACACAGGCTAGGGTCGTAAAGCTAATTACCTCTCTTGATCACTCAAGCCACACGGAGTTGAGAATCAATCACCAGTAATATTGCTATTGCAGTGTGTTTGTTATAGAGCTAGCAGTAAATATGGAAGTTTAAAGATATGGCAGCAGGAGACAATTACCAAAAATATGTTACAGCAAAGTCCGTTCAGTAGAGATGTACAGATGAATAGGAGACAATTACCAAAAATATGTTACAGCAAAGTCCGTTCAGTAGAGATGTACAGATGGATAGGAGACAATTACCTGTAAAAGAGCAGAGAAGACATGATCAGAATTGATAACTGCGTCGGTGAAACTGCGCATTACTCGTGACAGAGCCATTCAGGACAGAGCCATAATGTCTGCGCCTTGCCCCTGTCTGTGCCACCCCATGTTGATGAACCCCCGATGTTGACATGGGGTACCAGATATAATGAATCTTGGTGACAGTTCTCTACATGTTTCGCAGCATATGCTGCTTCTTCAGGAGAAGTCAATCATTGTTATCTATAAGGTAAATTATATTCATAATTCCATGTTTAGATGACCATAACAAACAGTCAATCATTACATTTGTATTTTTAATATATAATATAAGAATATTTTACATTTTCTTGGGGAAAAAATTGTGCATTGCTTACCCGAAAGAGCTATGGCTGCCAGACTGCCTCTAGATGGTGTACATATGTATATAAGAGAAGGTATGTATATCAGTCTATGACTGCATATATACAGTATCTCACAAAAATGAGTACACCCCTCACATTTTTGTAAATATTTTATTATATCTTTTCATGTGACAACACTGAAGAATTGACAATTTGCTACAATGTAAAGTTTTGAGTGTACAGCTTGTATAACAGTGTACGTTTGCTGTCCCCTCAAAATAAATCAACACACAGCCATTAATGTCTAAACCGCTGGCAACAAAAGTGAGTACACCCCTAAGTGAAAATGTCCAAATTGGGCCCAATTCGCCATTTGTCCTCCCCAGTGTCATGTGACTCGTTAGTTTTACAGGGTTTCAGGTGTGAATGGAGAACAAGGTGTGTTAACTTTGGTATTATTGCTCTCACTCTCTCATACTGGCCACTGGAAGTTCAACATGGCACTTCATAGCAAAGAACTTTCTGAGGATCTGAAAAAAAGGAATTGTTGCTCCACATAAAGATTGTCTAGGCTATAAAAAGAATGCCAAAACCCTGACACTGAGCTACAGCACGGTAGCCAAGACCATACAGTGGTTTAACAGGACAGGTTCCACCCAGAAGAGGCCTCGCCATGGTCGACCAAAGAAAATAAGTGCACGTGCTCAGTGTTATATCCAAAGGTTGTCTTTGGAAAATAGATGTATGAGTGCAACCAGCATTGCTGCAGAGGTTGAAGGGGTGGGGGGTCAGCCTTTCAGTGCTCAGACCATACGCCGCACACTGCATCAAATTGGTCTGCATGGTTGTTGTGCCAGAAGGAAGCCTCTTCTAAAGAAGCATGTGTGGCATCAAGCGTGTGTGGCGGCAAACAGGTGAGGAGTACAAAGACAAGTGTGTCTTGGCTACAATCAAGCATGGTGGTGGGAGTGTCATGGTCTGGGGCTGCATGAGTCCTGCCAACACTGGGGAGCTACAGTTCATTGAGGGAACCATGAATGCCAACATGTACTGTGACATACTGAAGCAGAGCATGATCCCCTCCCTTCAAAGACCACTGCCTTGCTAAAGAAGCTGAAGGTAAAGGTGATGAACTGGAAAATCATGTCTCCAGACCTAAACCCCATTGAGCATCTGTAGGGCATCCTCAAATGGAAGGTGGAAGAGCGCAAGGTCTCTAACATCCACCAGCTCCATGATGTCATCATGGAGGAATGGAAGAGGACTCCAGGGGCAACCTGTGAAGCTCTGGCGAACTCCATGCTCAAGATTGTTAAGGCAGTGCTGGAAAATAATGGTGGTGTAAGGAAGACCGGATGTCTACCACCAAAAGGCCAGTGCGGATACATGCTCATGCTCGTGCACATTGCACATGTGCTAATATTTATAAGGGAAAGACCAATGTCCTTTGTGCAGTGCCAGTTCATCGCGGACATATTTGTGGGCATGCGCGAATCCATGCTTGCACACGAACGCGTGCGGGCACACTTGCACATGCCAATTAGCACTTGGCGCCCAGTGGCCTATTTAAACTGCTCTATCACTGTGAAAGTCGCTGAATGGTCTTCAGCTTGTTCCTGACTTTCCAAGACCTGATCTGCTGTTCCTGTTTGCTTGTGTATCACCCTGCTTGCCTTTGGATTTTACCTCTGCTTGTGCTCTAGCTCTGTTACCTAGTATCCAGACCTTGGCTTGTTTACTGGATCTGATCTGTCTGCTAACTTTGTACTGTATTGCCCAGCTGTTACCGACCCTGGCCTATCTTCTGGACTTGCTTTGCCTACTGATTCGGTATCTCACTGCTCGGTTTCCGCTGACTGCTGCTCATCTCCTGGTTCTGCTTCTGTCCCATGCTCTGGTGCCAAGCTGCTCTTGCATCCTGTTCCGAGGACTGTGACTACCAGCTCTACCCACCTACAGAGTGGACATCACCAGCCAGCTGCTACGGCACTCGTGCCACTCCTTGTCTTTACACTCTCTGTCCCCACCGTCAGGAGTGTTGGCGGATGATGCAAGAGAGGCCTTCACAACATTCCAGTCTGCACCAGGTACCTGATAGGTCACCACACAAAATATTGACACTTTGGGCCCAATTTGAACATTTTCACTTAGGGGTGTACTCACTGTTGTAGCGAGCGGTTTAGACATTAATGGCTGTGTGTTCAGTTATTTTGAGGGGACAGCAAATTTGTACTGTTATACAACCTGTACACTCACTACTCCACATTGTAGCAAATTGTCATTTCTTCAGTGTTGTCACATGAAAAGATAGAATAAAATATTTACAAAAATGTGAGGGGTGTACTCACTTTTGTGAGATACTGTATAGTATAGTGCAAAATTTAGATTTGCAATAATGTTGGTTCACTCAGTGTAAAGCTGCATCTAGCACACCTCATACAAGGTAGCAAATGCTCACAGTAACTATACACGTATATAGCGTCTATAGGGGTATCTGCTGGGATAAAATAATTCACCATTTACTGTCTCAACACTCGTATATCCCCTGGGAAGTGGTTGCCTGACTGAAAGCTGCTCCATGCATCCTTATGTGTAGAAAAAAAGAAAGGGTTCCCCTGAGTGCACTTTAGCGGCACTTGCAAAAGAGTATTAGATAGTAAGTATATATAGCAAAGTATAAAAAATAAAATAATTTTTTATTTGAAAAATGACATTGATTAAAAACATTGTGTACAGTAAATTCAACGGAGCATATTACATATTCAACAAGTCTAGTGTTGTTACCAAACGGCAAAAATTCTATACGAGGGCTCTTTTCACACCCAACGCGTTTCGGAACAAACAGTGTTTTTATCCTTCTTCAGGGATGTAGTAGAAAAGAGAAATTTTTGTTTGTTTCGAAACGCGTTGGGTGTGAAAAGAGCCCTCGTATAGAATTTTTGCCGTTTGGTAACAACATTAGACTTGTTGAATATGTAATATGCTCCGTTGAATTTACTGTACACAATGTTTTTAATCTATGTCATTTTTCAAATAAAAAATTATTTTATTTTTTATACTTTGCTATATATACTTACTATCTAATACTCTTTTGCAAGTGCTGTTAAAGTCCACTCAGGGGAACCCTTTATTTTTTTCTATATATATATTTGTATTATTGGATGTGGCACTGCTCTCCTTAACCTAGGAAAGCTAATCACCCCGTAGTTATTATGCATCCTTATGTGCCTCCAATCCAGTATCACGCCCACCAGCTGGCAGGCGCTGGCGGGTGATGTCACCAGATCCAACTCTCCGAACGCGGATGATCCATCGTGGGATGTGGCCAGCATGGCCGTCATCCAGGTAGGAGTGGACTGATTCTCCATGTTTGGTGGAGACACTCCTCTCCCTAGAAAGCCGCATGCCCACCACTGGGAGAACAAAAACACTTCAGGCTGATTATGCAGCCACAGAGGTCCCGGAAACAATGCAGTGTAAAAGAGTTAAAAACAATGCAAAGAATAATATCAGAAGGGAAGGTGGCCATGACGCAATTTGCAATGGTCAGGATCCCAATACAGATGTATAAGTAATTTTTCCGAAACATAAATGCATATAATTTAAACCGCAATATTGTTGCTATACAATAATCACATATATATATATATATATATATATATATATATATATATATATAAATTTCTGTAGCATGCGGATGGGGAAAGGAAGGAGTCTGACAATCAGAAATTAGGAGGAAAGGGAGGGGAAAAAAGGGGGGGGGGAGTGAAAGGGGAGGGAATTTTTTATAGAAATTATAAAAATGGTTTATATGTATGAACCTGGGGGGGGGGGGGATGTTTGCATTGACTCGCTCTATTTATATGGTTTCCCATTGAAGGATTAAGAGAGCTCAATCACCCCCTCGCTTGTCTTCTAGAATTACCTAAAGCACCACAAATTTGGCCACTTCTGGCTCAAATCTGTGGTGCAAGCCTATATGGCGGCCCACTGTTGTAAATTTTCCATTAGAGGAATAGTATAGATGATTCCCTATTCTCTGTTGGAACTCTCTGATGGTTTTGCCTACATAAAAGGCATTGCATGTGCATACCATCAGATAGATAACTCTGCTTGTGTTACTGTTGGCATGAAAAGAGGGGACAAATAATTCTCAGTTAGGGAGTATAAATGTTGTACCTTCTTGGACCCAAGGGTCCAGTTCATCTTCTTCTTGGACCCAAGGGTCCATCGTGTGCATTTTCCACAACGGAATATGCCACGCGGGCCCAAAGGATCACGTGGCCCTTCCTGATAGTGGCTGCTGGTAAGCCTGTCTCCTAGTGAGGTTGCCCGACAAAATACCAGTTCTAGGGTGGGTCTAACGCATTTCTTAAGGATATGATGATCAGTCAATAGGTGCCAGTGATCTGAGTTTTTTTTTAATTGAACTGTTAGACAGGGTCAATGCAGTTTGTTGCAGGTTGGCTGGTAAGTGAGCTGGGAATATTTGTTTGTTGTTTTTTGACATGGGTCACCCTTCCATGTGCTCCTTGCTGCAAGGGCCAGTTATATGTTGAGGTGGTTGCCATTTATTTAGACAGTCGGGGGCCCTTCATTTCATTTCTGTCAGCGCCAGTCCTCAATTTAAAGTGCACGAAACACCACTTTTCTTTCAATAAATGCCCCCAATCACACATTTCCCAGTTTCTATTAAATTTGGGTAATAACCCCCCATCATGTCTGGTTGACCAACATGGAAAGACGTTCCCATGCCACTGTGAGGGGGCCAGCTGCGTCTGTGTCCACAGGCAAAGGTGGATGTGGTCCATCCTCAGGCAGGGCAAGTTTGTCCGTGTTTACTAATGTTACCTGTGCTACAGCATGGAGAAGAGGTGGTGAACTGGCTCACTAAACATCCTCATCCTCTATGACCTAAGCTGACACTAGTGCACGGTCCACCGCAGCTGCCTGAGTGCCTTTTTCTGCCTCCTTGTCCACCATCATGCATGTTGGAGCCAACTGAATTGTTTGAACACAGCGTCAGCCATTTGCTTCTTAAGCATTCACAGATATTACTCAATTCTGATGCTGGGTCTGAGGTAGAGGAAGGGAGCTTCACCGGTAGATATTTCATATCTGATGACATTGGATGGACTGCATATATATGTTCATGTATTGCTGGCACTTACTATGAGGTGACGGTGCTTTCCATAGGATTATATGTGTGTTGTTTATGCACTGCATTGTGGATTTAAGGTGCAGTATTACCATATACAAGATTTCTGGTGATGATTGGGTCCTTTGATTCATATGGACTATAGGTCCCATTAACAAACAGGTGCTTATATCAGAGGTTCCATCAGCTTTAGGAGGTCCAGGTTATACAGTATTATAGATATGTCCTACCTGTTTCACTAAATATCACATATTACTGCATTTTTTTTATTAGGGATAATCATTCATGCATATTTTTTTTTTTTGCTGCATAGCTTCCTAAAATAGCTCACTTTCACAAAATTATTGCGCTTATTAATGCATTTTTCCCTTTTTATGCTGCAAAACTCCTTCAATTAGCGCACCATTTTTATTATCATTATTTGTTTTAGAATGTTCGGGTCACTTGCTAATGGTTGCAGATTTTTCATGTGTTATTTTAGGGTGATATATTATTATTTGGTATTTATTTTGTGTATCAGTTTTGGTTGGTTGTGAGGTCCATAGTAGTGCACAAGTACTTTATATTTAATATCAGGTTATCATTTAATTAGTGCCCCCTATGACCCAGCTCTCAGGATTCAGCCACTGGTGCAAACGTTGCCTTGAGGGTGCCCCATAGGTTCTATATGTTTCCACTTCCTCAATAGAGCTAGGTCCTCTTCCAGGGATAGCTTTAGAGATAAACAATTTCACCAGATAAACCAATTTATAGGTTATACTATGATTGCACAAGAATTTTGTGATCGTTCCTAGTTTTTTCCTCTGCAGCAGAGTGTATTGAGATCGGGGTAAAACTCGTAAAATGATGGGCATATTGTTGAGGAACTGTTTCTGAATTTCTAGTGGCTCAAAGGAATTTGTCTTTAATGTGACAGAAATGTATTCTCACCACCATATATTTGAATAGTTTGTCTGGCAGGTGTGTCAGTTTCAATCTGCATTTCTGGTCTAAAATCAACTCTGTTGGAGAGGCACTGGGAAGAAAGGTGGAAATTAGCTTAATAAAAAAAAATCTCAATTCTGCTAGCTGAATGGTTTCTGGAGTGACATGGATGTTAACCTTGTTACACCTGGAATGCTCCTTCAGGTCAGCCATTTTTGCCTTGAGCCACTCCACATCCTCCTTTCTTTCAGTGTGAGCATCAACCAGCTCATTAAATGTGGTGGCAAAGTCCCCTATGCCATTTTCAATGTGACTAACCCTGTTGCCTATCTCATTTAAAGAGGTGAAATTTGCTTAAATAGAGCTGTGTAAAGACACAAGCATTTCCTTCAATTGGTATCCATAATGGGCTAATTAAGAGTGGGAAATGCAGTTATAGAGGAATGGGTGGCACTAGAATCTTCAGAAGTTCAGGCAGCTGCAGACTCTAGAGGTGCCATAGGATGCTGGTATGCCCAACCGCTGCAGCTGTACCTCTTCTCTCTCCCTGCTGACATGCTGCTGTCAATCCTGAGCCGGCATCATCATGGCTGAAGGAGTGAGAAGTGAGGAGGGGAGGAAGAACTCTATAATTTTCCTAGGCTTCCCCTGCTCCTTCCTCTTTCTCAACTTCTCCTTGCGTTGCTGTGACTTGAGTTGAGCAGGATCGCTAGATAGGCGATACCCGCTCCTGTTGTGCAGAGACAAGTCAGTAGGCGGCCATCTTGCTGCTTGGCTGCCGATCATGCTCCCCATTTGTTTTATTTTATTTACCTCTCCCACAATGCACAAATGGAAACCCAACTGCTATCTGTGAGCCAACACAAGACAATTTGTTTTCTCAGAAGCTCTGAAACAGATGCTCATTGTGTTTATATTGTTCTTCCTGTAGACAGTGAAAACTGCATTAAATGTCCTGATGAAGAATGGCCAAATGCGAAGAAGGATCGGTGTGTTCCAAAGTCTATGGAGTTTCTCTCCTACACTGATGATACCATTGTTGCAGTATTTTCAGTTGTCTCCATCATCTGTTGTCTTCTGACTGGTTTAATATTGGGGATATTTATACATTACCAGGACACCCCTATTGTTAAAGCTAATAACAGGAACCTGAGCTATGTTCTCCTGGTCTCCATCATGCTGAGCTTCCTCTGTGTCTTCTTGTTCCTTGGCCATCCAGTAGATGTAACCTGCATGCTGCGTGTAACCTCTTTTGGTGTAATCTTCTCAGTTGCCGTTTCTTCTCTACTTGCCAAAAGTTTCATGGTGTGTACTGCTTTTAAAGCCACCAAACCTGGGAGTCCCTGGAGAAAATGGATGGGAACCAAACTGCCCAATTGTATAATTTGTGTCTTTTCATTGGTTCAAGTCATAATCTGTGTCACTTGGTTGTCTATTTCTCCCCCCTTCCAGGATCGGGACACTCACTCTTATCAGAGAAAGATCATCATTCAATGTAATGAGGGTTCAATTATCGGCTTCTACTCTGTCCTGGGATATATGGGACTTCTGGCAGCTGTGAGTTTCATTATAGCTTTTTTAGCCAGGACATTACCGGACAGTTTTAATGAGGCCAAGTACATCACCTTCAGTATGCTGGTGTTCTGCAGTGTCTGGATTGCCATGATCCCAGCCTATCTGAGCACAAAAGGGAAATACATGGTGGCTGTGGAGGTTTTTGCTATAATAGCATCAAGTATTGGACTTATGGGCTGTATATTTTTCCCAAAATGTTACATAATTCTGTTCAGACCCGACCTGAATACAAAAATAGTTATCCGCTAATATGTATGGAGCAATATTGGGTTGCCAGTAGTTATAGCATTATCTTTATTATTGTTAATTTTAGTATTTTGTTAAGGTATTGAGAATGAACATTGTTACATTTATTTCCTCAATAAAGAGGAACTACAGTGACCAGAGGGGATAAAGTATCCAAAACATCCTAAAGTATCAGATATCAGAGACATCCATCACTCTGCAAGAGGGGGAAGATTTTACTCACCACCTTCCAGAAAGATAAATATTAACCAGTTGCCGCCCACCCACCGTCAAATGACGGCGGGGCAGTGCGGCTCTCGTTCTGGGACACCATCATACGATGGTGTCCCAGAACAGCCACTCTTGCATGCCCATGGGGGCACGCGGCACGGCGATCCTGGCCTCGCTGTGTTGCTAGGACACGGCACGACCCCGATCTCTGTAAAGAGCCACGCCTGCAGCTCTTTAACCATGTGATTGGCTGTGTCCAATTACAACCGGTCACATGTAAACACGGAGATGCCGGTAATTGGTTCTCCTCGCCTCACACTAACAGAGTATGTGGCGAGGAGAGCCGATCAGAGGCATCTCCTCACAGGAGACATCAACACATGTAATCAGGGCACTGATCATCAGTGCCCTGATTACAATAGTGACACCAGTGCCACAAATCAGTGCCAGCGATGAGTGCCCACCAGTGCCAACAATCAGTGCCCACCACTGCCATCAATCAGTGCCCACCGCTGCCCACAAGTGCCATCAATCGGTGCCCATTAGTGATGCCAGTCCGTGCTGGCTATCAGTCCCGCCTATCAGTGCTGCCCATCAATGCCCATCACTGCTGTCCATCAATGTTCATCAGTGTCGCCCATCAGTGCAACCCATCAATGCCCATCAGTACCCATCAGTACCACCTATCCATGCCACCTATCAGTGCCCACCAGTGCCGCCTATCAGTGCCCACCAGTGCCGCCTATCAGTACTCACCAGTGCCACCTATTAGTGCCCATCAGTGCCACCTATCAGTGCTCATCAGTGCCACCTATCAGTGCCCATAAGTGCAACATATTAGTGCCTCCTCATTAGTGCCACCTAATCAGTACCCATAAGTGCTGCCTCATCAGTGCCAATAAGTGCCACCTCATCAATACCCACCAGTATAGCCTATCAATGCCCATCAGTGCTGCCTCATCAGCGCACATTGGTGAAGGAGAAAAATTACTTAATTACAAAATTTACTGACAGAAACTAAGTAAAAACATTTTTATTGTAATTTTTTGGTCTTTTTTTTGTTCTTTAAATAAAAAAACCCAGCAGTGATTAAATACCACCAAAAGAAAGCTCTATTTTTGTGAAGAAAATGATAAAAATGTCATATGGGTACAGTGTAGCATGACCGCGCAATTGTCATTCAAAGTGTGACAGAGCTGAAAGCTGAAATATGGCCTGGGCAGGAAGGGGGTGTAAGTGCCCTGTAGGCAAGTGGTTAAACATGTTCTTCTATAAGCTGATATTAATGTCATTATTTTAGTTTCAGGGATACTTTAATTTTATTGTATGTAGATGACTCTGTCTATATTAATAAATACATTTTGTTGGTATATTCTTAAAATCAGTTTTAATATTAGTTAAAATTGATGAGATCATGTTCTCAGTAAGTTTGCATTTTAAGTAATTATTTGACTTCATTTTAAAGGATATTTTCATGATAGGACCTAATAAGAAATCTTTCTTTCTTTGTAAACTGCTGCCACAAGGGATAAGGGATTATTCATCTTCCCCATACAATGCTGTAGAGACAACACTCCTACCCCACACCTTGCCAGATCCTGATATGAAAACTTTCAAAGCTAAAAACGGGTTCCAGGTGCTCATTGATCAAAGTTTTATTCTGAAGAAGACATTAAACATTAGAATTATGATAGCTTAATATGTTATGATATGAATTTCTTACTCATAAGGGCCTCATAATAAAGTGATTATCTCCAATATCTTCTAGTCAGACGCGTCAAAGAAAAAGCTAAAAAGATTAGGAAGTAGCAATCCCCCCAATCCCTTACTATAAGTATTCAAATAATACACACTAAGAACAATACTGCATAAAAATAACAAAATATATAAATAAACCCCCCAAAAATGTCATATTATTAATCAATATTCCTCAGATAAATAAATAAATCACTCTTTCACAAAACATATTAAATGTGCAAATAATAAAGTGCCAAACAGTGTAAGATCAATACATAGATCTACATTGATTTAACATACAAAAACTCACCCCACAATAAAAGAGCCCAAATAATCAAATTCCCTTAAATCATGTACAACGTGTGAAAATCAAGTCCTCCACAATACTAAGTGCAATAAATCCCCTCTTCAGTGACACGGAAGAAGATTGTTTCTTTGTGTTCTTCAAGCGATCTCTTCATGAACCCCCCAAACCGTCATCCACTCACCTTATAAGTCTGACCTCTTCAATGAATAAGTTGGTCATAGAGTACTTGTTGTATATAAAAAATCCGTAACTCGGCTCCACATAGACAAATGCAGTCAGTCACATATGAAACAAAAGCACATTTTTCTATAGAGAAGCCCTGCTGTCGAAAATCAGTTCAGCATAAAAGAGAGGTCCTATCATCACAAAATAATAATCAATATACCCGAAAAGAAATACAAACACCAAAATCCCCCCCCCCCCCGAAACAAGAGCCAGAGGAAAGGGAAACATAATAAAAAAATATTGATACTTGCCTTACAGAGGTGATGGCTACAAGGAATATCACCTAGGTGAGAGTAGACAGAGGAGTGTCTATAATGGGTTACAAAGACCATTTCTGGAGCCCAGAGAGGACCAGATTTCCATGGATGAACTGAACAGTGGACCCTCTGTGGTATTTGTACATTCCAGAGGATGGGAACCCATAAAAGGACTGAGGAAGCGAGTCTATGTACACACCCCAGATCTTCACCAGAGACCCCACAAAAGGCAGAAACTTCACCTTTGATAATAGTGAGAGTCAATCGCTAGTCCAGACCTAGTCATTTTCCCACCCACCATCACTGTTTTGCTATGGTTTTATTATTTTTTTTTATTTTTCCTTTTCTTATTTATTAATTTTTTATGTTATTTTTACTTTTTCCTTGTAAGGCTGTTTTTGCCCTGATCAAACAAACAATGACAGGGAAGGCAAGGCTACAACTAAATGCTTTTAAGTCATCATATCTATGGATTAGTGGGTGTCAAGGCTGTCCATTGGCTGGAGGTGACCAGTATGCCCTTGAGGTACTAGACTGCCCTGCTGTACATGTCATGTAAGGGAAATCACCTTGATTAATAGATAATCAGTAGGTAAAGTGATGACAATTGAAGAGTTATGCCGCGTACACACGACCGGTCTTTCCGTCAGAATGAACTCTGATGGTCTTTCCAACGGAGTTCTGCTGAAACGGACTTGCCTACACACGATCACACCAACGTCTGTTCGTTTAGAATGCGATGACTTACGACAGGACTAGAAAAAGGAAGTTCAATAGCCAGTATCCAGTAGCTGCCCTTGCGTCATTTTTGGTCCGTCAGAATAGCATACAGACGAGTGGTTTTCCCGATAGGAACTGATTCCTTTGGAAAGATTTGAAACATGTATTATTTCTAGGTCCGTCAGAATTTTTGAAAAAAAAAGTCAGATGAAGCCCACACACGAGCGGGATGTCCGATGAAATGATTCCGTCGGACTTTTCCTGCCGGAAAGTCCGATCATGTGTACACGGCATTAGCCATCACTCAGTTGTTGCAGACAGATATTGGTCCAATGATTTTTGGTTGTGAAGATTTGTGGACACAGACAGGACACCTAAGAAAATGTACCCCATCACTGCAATCCAAAGAACTCAAGCATGTTGATGTAAACCCAATCACCTAAATCTCATATAAGCTTTAACCTGATAGCATTACCTGCCAAACCTATTTTTTTAATCACTAGTTTGTATGAAAATAGCAGCTGGTGATACTCATATAAAGTCCTTGTTTGGACACTTTGAATTATGTGGTGATAATGCTCTGCCCACAATTCCTGCCTGTCTATCACCCTGTTACATATTTTCCCAAAGAATCTGTACTGATGCACATTGTCCAGGATTCTTCTACTGTTGTCATTTAAAGGGAACTTTCATCTTAAAGCCAAATCATCTGCAAAGCAGATTTAAAAAAAAAATCAGTTGCTGAAAAAAAGAAAAATACTTACCTCAGCCCCGGCCTCCAATGTTTCAAAGAGGAGTGGGTGACCTTACAGTGCCTCGCTGCTGCCCCTGGGATAGCTGGACACCAGAAATCTTGTGAGAATATGCCTAATGCCGCGTACACACGACTGAACTTTCCGGCAGAAAAGGTCAGACGGAATTGTTTCATTGTTCCGCTCGTGTGTGGGCTTTCTAAAATTATGATGGACCTAGAAATAGAACATGTTTCAAATCTTTCCGACGGAATCAGTTCCTATCGGGAAAACCGATCGTCTGTATGCTATTCTGACGGACCAAAAACGAAGCAAGGGCAGCTATTGGCTACTGGCTATTGAACTTCCCTTTTTCTAGTATGTCATCACGTTCTAAACAATCGGACTTTGGTGTGATCCGTTTCAGCAGAACTCCATTGGAACTCCATCAAAAAGTCTGTCAGAGTTCATTCCGACAGAAAGACCGGTCGTGTGTATGCGGCATTACAATGGGCCTCTTGTTTCCACTCCATAATGCTCAATGTTGTAATCTCGCACAGACAGAGCTCTCTCTATATTACATGTATATACTGTACAGGGCCGTGGGTTACAGCTGTGCTCATAATTCTACACACCCTTGACAGAATTTGTAAGGCGTGGATTCTTTTTTTAAGAAAACACATTTATTTCATTTTTATGAGATTCCAATTAAACATCTCAAAATAGCATAATCCTAATTAGTGAAGGAATCACCAGACAAAAGTCTTTGTAATCACAATGCACTTCCTGACCTTTGAACTCAGGTCATCTGGCTTACAAGGCCGATAAGTTAAGATTTGGATGATCCACCCCTCTCCCCCTCTATAATAGGATGAGGTCACAGCAGCCATAGTGACATGTGCTTTATCTGTGATAGGGAAGGTATAAGGAGTACTGCTGATAAAGTACACAGGGAGAGATTAGTGTAGAGATTGTAGGGGTTGGCAGGTCTGTTATAGTACATGTAAACCCTTACTGAATGCCATAGAGGTATTGAGAAAGAATTCATGAAATTATAAGTTATGGTAATTATTTGTGTAAAGGAAATGTGGAAGTTCTATATACTGTATAATTGTATTGTATTTTGTATGTATTGCACATTGCCCTCACTGTGCACACGGCACTAATAATGTTTTCATTACATGTTTGCATTCTTTCGAGTCCTGGTTAGAATTAGCCTACCTATGTTACACCCCTTGTCACCATACAAGTACAATTGTAATATTAATGTGATACCTACGTAATCATGTGTATAAAAACCTTCAATTGTGTCATAATAAAGCAGAACAGTTATTTGGAAAGATGCGGAGTGTATCTTTTGTGTCTGTTCCATACTGCAGTAGTTATTATTAATTTGGAACCACTAATCAATATGAGGATAGGAGTTGCCTATCTATAAATGTCCATGTCATTTGTATCTTTGCTTATTATAATATTTCTATGTAATGTAAGGCTGACGTGTCATTAAGAAAACCTTTGACCCAACTCCATGTCATTTCATGTCTTGTCAGATAAAGTTGTAATCTGATTGAACTTTGTAATATCTTTCATGTTTGTCAGTGGAAACGGTTATCATATCAATGTGACCTTTGTCATGTGACTATCTCCATGTTATGAGAATTCATTGTCTCAAGGTACACCTATAATGATTAGGACATAAAAAGAGATTTCATTCAATAAAATAATACATAATGAGATTCTTTATGAAGTCTGTACTCTGTGACATCACATAACCTTACACCACCTGACAATTTCCTGACCAATCATATCACATATCCATAATATATAAATAAAATATTCATCATGCAAATATGCACCATTTCTTCTGCAATATCACCTTTAACCATTTTGCACAAATAATAAAATGCACATTTTAAGCCTGAAGATGGGGTAAACTCCCTAAATATTATATATTGTCTGAAAGCAGAGAACCTGGAGAATAAAATGTTGGTAGTTTTATGTCACACGTTTATAATGAAATTGTTTATAAAACGCATATTTTCAGAAAATACACTAAAGTTAATTTTAGTGCACATAAATGCAATATATTACCCATTTTTTATAAAAAAAAAAATTGAGGTTGTGTTCAGTAAAAAGTTCCCCAACATGTCACAACTTCAAATTGTGTGTGCCTCTAAAACTGCCACAAACTTTGCTACTCAGAATTGTCCATAGTTGACACTTTAAAAGCCTTTATTCTATCAGTTTAGTTACTTTTTTGTATTTATTATTTGTTACTATTTTAACTTTTTTTTCACATGTATCCCTTGAATTCCACAGAAGAAAGATAATAGAGTATGAATTGTGTATTATCTGCTTCCCTGGACACCTTTGTTGTCGGCCCCTTACTATTAGACATGTGCGGTTCGTTTCATTCCCAATCAAAATTTGAACAACATTTTCATTATTCGGAGATTCAAATTTGTCTGAATTTCTGAATTACTTTAGTATTGAATTTCAACAAATCCAAAATGAAGAAATTAAATTTGTCCAAAATAGCCAATTATTCAAGTCAAATTTGAATCAAACCAAACTCTAATTGAATTGGATTTGAATTTGAATTTGAAAACAAATTCAAAATGTAAACATATTGCTGACAATTACTGATGTTCTTTAACCACCTTAATACTGGGCACTTTCACCCCCTTCCTGCCCAGGCCATTTTTCAGCTTTCAGCACTGTCACACTTTGAATAAGCGGCACTGATGGGTGGCACTGGGCACAGATAGGCAGCACTGGTGGGCACAGATAGGCGGCACTGATGGGCGTCATTGATGGGCACTGATGGGCATTGATGGGTGGCATTGATTGGCAGCACTGATGAGCATTGATGAGCACCAGTGATGGGCATTGATGGGCAGCACTGATAGCCAGCACTGACTGTCATCACTGATGGCCACTGATTGCTGGCCCTCGTGGGCACTGACTGCTGGCACTTGTGGGCACAGATTGGTGCCAATTGTGGGCACTGGTTGGCACTGATTGTTGGCAGTAGTGGGCATACATTGCTGCCATTGCTGGCACTTAATTGTAATCAGGGCACTGATGATCAGTGCCCTGATTACATCCCTAGATGTCCTCTGTCTGGAGATGCCGCTGATCGGCTCTCAGCTGTAAACATCTCCGTGTTTACATGTGACCAGCTGTGATTGGACACAGCCGATCACATGGTTAAAGAGCCGCAGCTCTTTACGCAGATTGGGGTCGCGCCTTGTCCTAGCAACACGGCGCGGCCCCGGGGAGAAAGCAGTCATTCTGGAGGGCCGTCATATGACGTCCACCCAGAACGAGAGCCATGCTGCCCAGCCGTCATTTGACGGCTGGAGGGCAGGAAGAGGTTAAAGACTGTGGGGGGTGTTATTTATTAAAGCTGGAGAGTGCAAAATCTGGTGCAGCTCTGCATAGAAACCAATCAGTTTCCAGGTTTTGTTGTCAAAGCGAAATTGAACAATCTGAAGTTAGAAGCTGATTGGCTGCTATGCGCAGCTGCAGCAGATTCTGAGTGCTCCAGTTTTAGTAAATCTCCCCCTATGTGTATATTAGTGGACCTAAAAGATCTGATGATGTTTTGAATCCAAAGGATATTCAAATATTGATTAGATTTAGATTTTTCTTCTCCTCGCTCACTCTGCATTTTATAAATGGATAAAAATAAAGAAGTAAATATGTATATATGAAATCATTTGTACTTTACATTATTTCTTCACACCTGCCTAAATCTTTTGCACAGTACTGTACATAGAGACAGCAAAATATTGATGTCAGATGTTTCTTTTATAACTGAGAAGACATCACATATTGGGAATAAATCTTATTTTTAATGCAAATAAGATGAATGTGTCTTTTTTTTTTCTGGTGAATTATAATTTTATCATCATTTGTGTGCAGATCACCATACAGATCATTCATAAAGTATTCAGATCCCCTTCACTTTTATCTGGGTTGTTATGTTGCACCCGGATGATACTACAGATGTTTACATTCAATTTTCTCTCATTAATCTACGCTTAGCGCCCCATAATGACAAAGTGACAACAGCATTTTAGAAATGTTTATAAATGTAAGAAAAAGGAAAAACTGAAATCTCACATTGACAGAAGTATTCAGATTCTTTACAACAACACTTGAAATGTACCTCAAATACCTCCCAATCCTTGATCATTGGTGAGATGTTTCTACACCTTGATTGGAGTCCACCTAAATTGATTGGACATGGTTTCCAAAGGCCCACATCTCTCTATAAAAGATCTTACAGCTGACAATGCATACTATATCAGAGCAAAGGAAGAGGTCAACGGAACTGACTGAAAAGCTCAGAGACAGGATTATTGCAAAGCACTAGGGATGAGCCCAATGTTTGACTTAAGTTCGACTCGAACATCAGGTGTTCGCCTGTTCGCTGAACAGCAAACAATATGCAGTGTTCGCAGCAAATTCGAAAGCTGCCGGAACACCATTAAAGTCTATGGGACACGAACAAGAAAAATCAAAAGTGCACATTTTAAAGGCTTATATGCAAGTTATTGTCATAAAAAGTGTTTGGGGACCTGGGTCCTGCCCCAGGAGGCATGTATCAATGCAAATTTTTTTTTTTTAAACGTCCGTTTTTTTCGGGAGCAGTGATTTTATTAATGCTTAAAGTGAAATAAAAATGAAATATTCCTTTAAATATTATGCCTGGGGGTGTCTATATTATGCCTGTAAAGTGCCACATTTTTCCCGTGTTTAGAACAGTACCACAGCAAAATGACATTTCTAAAGGAAAAATTGTCATTTAAAACTGATCGCGGCTGTAATGAATTGTTGGGTCTCGGCAATATAGATACAGATAATTGAAAAAAAGTTCATGGGACCCCCCCCCTCCATTACCAGGCCCTTTGGGTCTGGTGTGAATATTAAAGGGAACCCCAAATCAAAAATTAAAAACAAAATTTCATGGGGGTCCCCCTAAAATCCATACCAGGCCCTTAAGGTCTGGTATGGATTTTAAGGGGAACCCCGAGCCAAAATAAAAAAGATGGTGTAGGGCCCCCCAAAAATCCATACCAGACCCTTATCTAAGTACGCACAGGAAAAGGGGGGGACGAGAGAGTGCCCCCTCCTGGACCTTACCAGGCCATATGCCCTCAACATGGGAAGGGTGCTTTGGGGTCCCCCCAAAACACCTGGTCCCCATGTTGATGGGGACAAAGGCCTAATCCCCACAACCCTTGCCCAGTGGTTGTGGGGGTCTGCTGGCGGGGTCTTATCAGAATATGGAAGCCCCCTTTAACAAGGGACCCCCAGATCCAGACATCCCTATGTGAATGGGTATTGGGTACATTGTACCCCTACTCATTCACCCAAAAAAGTTACCACTAGTTACCACTAGTTACTGTCTATAACAAGCGGGGTCCCCTACCTATGCTAGCCACTCGCAAAATGTGCCCCAAAACTTGGGGGCAGGGACTTAAATAGATCTTGCTGACTCAAGATGGCCAACAAGGGTCACATGGCCACAGTGTAAACAACCAGAACACTGCTCCATTGACCCAGGATACCATAGAGAAACTGTATTTCTCTTGGACTTCTTCTCCAAGCTGTGGTATCACTAGGGTTGAGTGTCACCTACAGTGAAGAAAGACTATACCTGCCTACATGTCTATTCCGCACAAGTGTGCCCATAGCAAGCAGCAGAAGGGCAGGGGGGAGGAGGGAGAGGAGCCAAGAGCACCTGCAGGGGACCCCAGAAGAGGAGGTTTGGGGCTGTTCTGTGCAAAACCATTGCACATAGCAGGTAAGCATAACATGTTTGCTATTTTTAAAAAAATCCCTTTACAATCAATTTAACTCTGGTCAGACTTGTTGTGATTTTCCAGGTTTGATTTCATACTGTCCTTTCATCCAGGATCCAGGAATACTAAAGCTGATGTGTTATTCCATTCCTTCAAGAAACAAGATGTGGAGCCACAACCGGCCTTTAATATTGACACATCTCAGATGCTGAAAGATGCACCGATATGCTTAAATCAAATTTCCCCTGGAAAAACTTTTTTAAATTCCTGAGAGAATACACTCCCACAAGGGTACAAAACTGAATTGCAATACAAGAAATGAACAGCAAATCATTGTACAAAGTGAGAATGGTAGGCCTATTTAAGTCCTGTCGGAGTAAGAGAGAAACATAGTACAAATCTTGTGCTTAGTGCTTAGTATTTATGTGTATCCTGGCAGCTCTATGGTGCCCCCTTCCATTTCTAGAATGTTGAAGCATGTTCTAGAATTAGTGGGTGTGCGCTAGGAGAGGCTGCCATAAATATTTATGGGCCCTCTGCCAATCCCCAAGAATAGGCCTGGTAGGGGACTAGGAAAACAGATAAATAGACATGGGCCATGAGAGCAAGGGAGATCAGGTTGAAGATGAAGGAGCAGAGCTGAGGAGGCTGTCAGTGGCCATTGAGGGACCCCTTACTGGGTGGGGTGAGCCTCAGGCTTGGAGCTCAGGAAAAGGGAAGGAGCAAGCAGAGACAGTGAGTAGATCAGCACAGTGCAGGGACAAGACAAGCAGAGAGACTGTCATCTGTAACAGTGCTCTCTTGAGAACCATAGTATGCCACGTCTTGTCATTGGTACACACCTGATATAGATGCCCATAAAGTGCATAAGGGGCATATGTAACAGTGGGGTCAGAGGTGGCGGACCTTTCAAGGATGGAATAGAGAAACTGTAGAAAAAAAAAAATATATATGTACATATACTGTCAGGGAAATTTTAAGCTTCTCCCTATAAGCAAATAATTTCTTTGCGCTTAAAAGCACAAAAAAACAGCTCTCTTATATAATGCCGGGAAAGCGCGCTTGCATTTCTCCAAGTAACACAGACACAGATGGTGGTTTCACCTTGAGCTTAGCAGAATCCTCAAGAGAATAGCCAGCTTCTTTTATTTATACTATAAGCATGAATAACAAAGGAAGGTGGTGACTTCAGAATCAGCCAATCAGACACTTGTATTCTTTCAAAAGAACCAATCACACACATGTATCTATTCAAATAGAAATACAGCAGTGACGTGTGCAAATGGTCATGTGCAGAGCCATGCGGCAAGCGTCTTTGTGAGACACAGAGTGTCTCACAATTTGAGCACTACTTACATGGCTCTGAACATAATCGTGTGCACATTCCCACTGCTACCAATGACGCGAGCCATACTCTATCATGGCTCAGTGGGCCATAATTTTGTATGGTTATGCTATGGTTCCCATGTACGCAGATCTGCTTACTTAGGAGTTTAGATGCGGTTGCCATGGAGTGGCCAGTCCCTTGGTGAGGCATAAACAAAATCCTTAAAAGAGCAAACAGATCTGCCGTGTCCACGGGAAGGTTTCCGCAGCCAATGGTCTTCCACCAACGTCTGAAGGTGCGAATATGCTCACATGAGCGTATTACAGCAAAACTGACACTGGGGGACAACTGACAACATACATTAATAAAAATTTACACAACAAAACATATCTCTCTAGGCATATATGTAACATCCCAAAGCTATTGATATGACTATTAATTTGTTTATAAAGACACTGCCTAAGCAGTAGGGATGAGCTTTATGTTCGGGTCGGGTCAGCTAAGAGAGCCATAATTGGCCAAAGGCAGGGTGCCTTTGGCCAATCATGGCTCAGGGGGACTAAGTCCATGCCCCACACTTTATAAGGCTGCCTGCACGTTGGCCCTGTGTAGTGTGTTGTTGGCGTGGACGGAGAGAGAGTGTGATTTAGATTAAGCAGGCAGGCAGGTTATTCAGTTAGCTGCAGTGTATTTAATATATATATACAGTCAGTCTTGTGCTTATATATACAGTATATATATATATATATATATATATATATATATATATATATATATATATATATATATATATATATATATATATATATATATATATATACATATACTGCATCCAGTTTAGCTATATCTGACTGCAGGCCATTCCTGGTGTGCTTTTTCTAATATACTTCAGGCAGGCAGGTTATTCAGTTACCTGCAGTGTATTTAATATTTACAGTATCTCACAAAAGTGAGTACACCCCTTACATTTTTAAATATTATCCTTAAATATAAATAATAATATATCCTTAAATATTTTATTATATAATTTCATGTGACAACACTAAAGAAATGACACTTTGCTACAATGTAAAGTAATGAGTGTACAGGTTGTATAACAGTGTAAATTTGCTGTCCCCTCAAAATAACTCAACGCACAGTCATTAATGTCTAAACCGCTGGCAACAAAAGTGAGTACACCCCTAAGTGAAAATGTCCAAATTGGGCCCAAATAGCCATTTTTCCTCCCCGATGTCATGTGACTCGTTGGTGTTACAAAGTCTCAGGTGTGAATGGGGAGCAGGTGTGTTAAATTTGGCGTTATCGCTCTTTCTCTCTCTCATACCCGTCACTGGAAGTTCAACATGGTACCTCATGGCAAAGAACTCTCTGAGGATCTGAAAAAAAAGAATTGTTCTACATAAAAATGACCTAGGCTATAAGAAGATTGCCAAGACCCTGAAACTGAGCAGCAGCATGGTGGCCAAGACCATACAGTGGTTTAACAGGACAGGTTCCACTCAGAACAGGCCTCGCCATAGTCAACCAAAGAAGTTGAGTGCACATGCTCAGAGTCATATCTAGAGGTTGTCTTTGGGAAATAGGCGTATGAGTGCTGCCAGCATTGCTGCAGATGTTGAAGGGGTGGGGGGTTAGCCTGTCAATTCTCAGACCATATGCCTCACACTGCATCAAATTGGTCTGCATGGCTGTTGTCCGAGAAGGAAGCCTCTTCTAATGATGATGCACAAGAAAGCCTGCAAACAGTTTGCTGAAGACAAGCAGATTAAGGACATTGATTACTGGAGCCATGTCCTATGGTCTGATAAACTTATTTGGTTCAGATGGTGTCAAGCATGTGTGGCAGCAACCAGGTGAGGAGTACAAAGATAAGTGTGTCTTGCCTACAGTGAAGCATGGTGGTGGGAGTGTCATGGTCTGGGGCTGCATGAGTGCTGCCGGCACTGGGGAGCTGCAGTTCATTGAGGGAACCATGAATGCCAACATGTACTGTGGCATACTGAAGCAGAGCATGATCCCCTCCCTTTGGAGACTGGGCCGCAGGGCAGTATTTCAACATAATGACCCCAAACACACCTCCAAGACAACCACTGCCTTGCTAAAGAAGCTGAGGGTAAAGGTGATGGACTGGCCAAGCATGTCTTCAGACCTAAAGCCTATTGAGCATCTGTGGGGCATCCTCAAACAGGAGGTGGAGGAGCGCAAGGTCTATAACATCCACCATCTCCATGATGTCATCATGGAGGAGTGTAAGAGGACTCCAGTGACAACCTGTGAAGCTCTAGTGAACTCCATACCCAAGAGGGTTAAGGAAGTGCTGGAAAATAATGGTGGCCACACAAAATATTGACACTTTTTTTTTATACATTTAAGTTTATTGAGAAACAAAAGAAAAAGTTGTATACAAGCATGGAAAACCATCAAAATGCAGACACGTGATATGATCAAGCACATAGTCAGAAAGAGAAAAAAAAGCCATGTTTTCTAAGTTAGTGGGTGGTAATATATAAAAACAGAAATAACAAAGTGAACCACAAGCAATGCCTGGGTCCTCAGCTTGGTGACAGGTTCCACCACCATCGTAATGTAATTTCCCATTTGTCATATTTAAAGAGAGATGATACAGAGAAGAGAAAAGAGGGAGGAAAGTATAGAGAGAGAGAAAAAAGGCATACTATAGACACCCCCCCAGGTACGAAATTTAAAGGAATACTACACTTTAAACACACGGTCGGACATTGATCGGACATTCCAACAACAAAATCCTAGGATTTTTTCCAACGGATGTTGGCTCAAACTTGTCTTGCATACACACGGTCACACAAAGTATGTCGGAAAATCCGATCATTCTGAACATGATGACGTAAAAAACACGTACGTCGGGACTATAAACAGGGCAGTAGCCAATAGCTTTCATCTCTTTATTTATTCTGAGCATGCGTGGCACTTTGTGCGTCGGATTTGTGTACACACGATCGGAAATTCCGTCAACGGATTTTGTTGTCGGAAAATTTTATAGCCTGCTCCCAAACTTTGTGTGTCGGAAAATCCGATGGAAAATGTGTAATGGAGCCTACACATGGTCGGAATTTCCGACAACAAGGTCCTATCACACATTTTCCTTCAGAAAATCCGACCGTGTGTACGGGGCATTATGGTTATATTGTAGTGAGAGGATGTTTTGAATTACCAACAATTATCATCAAGCAAATATCGAGACAGGTGTCTAGTGAATCCATATGTAACACTATATATTCCAAGTCCTGAAGTAGGATTAAAAAGAGTTAAAGTGGATGTAAACCCAATGTCATCCTTTCTAAATTACTGCCATAGGGGTTATCTATAAGGATATACATGTCTCCTGCATGTATCTTTACCTGTCAAATGTCTCCCCTCTGTCTGTTATTAGACCCGAAAAACTGCAGATTCTGTGGGTGGGTCTGTTGTCTGGAGCTCGGTGGGCGGAGTTGTGATGTCAGTAGACTCACCGCCCACCTCTACACTCCCCTTGTCAATATGCATTTTCTCCTGTGTATTCCTTACACTGAACTTCTCCTATGATCTCTAACATCCAGTGAAAAGACAGGAAAGTAACCACATGACTTCAGCATGCCAAATCATGCTGAGGTGTGGAACAGCCAATCCTTGCAGAGCTGTTGAAGAAAGGAGTGGGGGAGGGAATTAAATACTGCATGTGTCTTAGGCTGGTGCACAAGATATGTAAATCACCTGTCACTCACAGCAAGGGGGAGTATTTGGTTGATTTATCTCACTGAACAAAAAAAGAGGATTGCTCAATGACGGATTAACTCTGTGTGGCAAGACTGGGCTCAAATGATAGGAAGTCTTATACTTTACTGTATGATATAAAAAAAAAAAAAAATTGGGGGTTTACATCCACTTTAAGAAGACCGGCAAGGGTAATACGTTCATGTGCGGTGAAGATATGAGATTCAGTGAATTATGGTTGACCTATTAAATTTTCATAAGACTGAGAATATCTAAAGACAAACCAGGGAGACCAAGTTTTGTGGTAACGGTCCACATTCTCAGTAGACTGGGCCTTGGTATCCTCCATCTCGCAGATGAAGGAGACCTTATGGAGCCAGTCTTTCAGAGTGGGGGTCCTTGTTGATTTCCAAAAAAGCAGAATCAGAGAGTTAGCTGCATTAATCATATGTCTAGAGAGGGAATTCTTGTATTGCTTGAGAGAAAAATTTGAAATGTGTAGCAAACAACAAGCCGCATCAAGCTTAAGTTTGGTCATCATAATTTGATAGACTTACAAAGAAAGTCTGGGAACTGACCCCTAACATAAAACACCTCCATCCCTAATATCAGAAAAAAGCAAATGAAAGTCGCCCACGGGACTTTAAATGAGGTGTAAATGGTGATCAAAGGGTAGACAAATATGAAGGTACAAGTATTTATTGAATACAGCAGCATAATCCATAATAGAGCATAAGCATGGGTGAAAAGGTTCATAAAACAGCAACATTGCATGGTAATCCTAAAACATAGCCATAATAAATAGTAATATATATAATACAGGTATGCATAGTACATCTCTAACCCGACGCGTTTCGCGAGCTTTCCTCGCTTCATCAGGGGCTGATGTGCATAGCTGCTGTCTGTAAATACAGATAAAGTAATTAGAGTATCGGTTATGAAGGGATACAGCAAGAAGCCAGAACCGGTCATCCCATACTTACTTGTAAAACCAAGGCTACAAACACATAACCCAAGTACAGGTCGGCGGAGAGCATCTCCCCCGGGAGCTGAAGGGGCCGAGGAACCAACCAGAGGACCGAGGCCAGGCACGGGGGGCAGCATGGCAGAGTGAGGAGAAGAAAAGAGGGCGTGAACCCAGATTGTTCCCAAATGTACTGCAGGGCAACTCTCTGTATGGAAATGTAAACATATGGTAATATAGAGTTAAAGAGTAAATAAGTATGAGATGTATATCGTAGCATAAAATGCAAGATATGTTGATAAACAAGATCTAAAGTAGTGACATTGGTATTGTCATGGAAATATAAATATGTACTGCTTGCATGGTATGCATAAGGTGTCCCGCAGAGCAGAGGGAAAAAGGAGGGTACAAGGTAGAGGAGTGAATGAGAAAGGGAAGAAAGTGGAGGGGGAGGAGGGAAGAAAAAGGGGAGGTGAAGTGGATGGTGACAGGAAAAGACAAAAAAGAGAAAAAAGAAGAAAGAAAAAGGAAGGGAAGAACAGGGCCAGGGAAAAGAGAAAGAGAAAGTGAGAGGGGTGAGGAAAGATGAAACAGAGTGAAGAGGAGGACAAATTAGTTGATGGTGTAATGAACTAGAGAAGTGTTTCCGTGTGGAAAGAAAAACAGTGTAGTAAGGGGAATCAATCAGAGACAGTAAGTGAGGATAGGTCCGCTGTGGAGTGCAGGTGATTATATAGAAGTAAATGAGTAGGGTGCTTACCACAATATGCAGCGTCCGGACTGAGTGTAGGAGAAATAGTGAGAGAGAAGTTGCCATGCTGACATCCCCAGCCTTATATCCGGACATCCGCCGGGTTCTCCGCCCCTAACGTCATGCGTCAGGTGGGGCAAAGGGGATCGCAACGCACCCGCCGCAAGGAGGCAGGCACTCGCGATCCCCAGCCCCCTTCAAGATGACATATCCCGCCCATCAAAAAGGGGAGACCGCTGTGATGCAGACATCCCCAGGTGGGCGTGGAAAGGCATGACGCCGATGCACTGGTGGCCCCGCCCCTCCGGAAAAACCAGAGAGACGGGGACAGCTGGGGAAGTGAATCCCCATTTGTGCATCGCAGCTCCCGGGGGGTAAAACAGACCGTCCAACCCGAACACGGGCGCAGTGAAGGAGCAAGGTCTACAAGTACATGGTAGATTATATGAACAGTAATATAAAGATATGCTAGTAAGGGTCATAGAGGTTCAGTAATAGCCGAACCCATGTAGCCCCTAGGATCTAGGGTCAGCATCAGACCAGGGCATTATGGTGTTTTCCACCTGGGTACAAATTTACAAAGAAAGTCTGGGAACTGACCCCTAACATAAAACACCTCCATCCCTAATATCAGAAAAAAGCAAATGAAAGTCGCCCACGGGACTTTAAATGAGGTGTAAATGGTGATCAAAGGGTAGACAAATATGAAGGTACAAGTATTTATTGAATACAGCAGCATAATCCATAATAGAGCATAAGCATGGGTGAAAAGGTTCATAAAACAGCAACATTGCATGGTAATCCTAAAACATAGCCATAATAAATAGTAATATATATAATACAGGTATGCATAGTACATCTCTAACCCGACGCGTTTCGCGAGCTTTCCTCGCTTCATCAGGGGCTGATGTGCATAGCTGCTGTCTGTAAATACAGATAAAGTAATTAGAGTATCGGTTATGAAGGGATACAGCAAGAAGCCAGAACCGGTCATCCCATACTTACTTGTAAAACCAAGGCTACAAACACATAACCCAAGTACAGGTCGGCGGAGAGCATCTCCCCCGGGAGCTGAAGGGGCCGAGGAACCAACCAGAGGACCGAGGCCAGGCACGGGGGGCAGCATGGCAGAGTGAGGAGAAGAAAAGAGGGCGTGAACCCAGATTGTTCCCAAATGTACTGCAGGGCAACTCTCTGTATGGAAATGTAAACATATGGTAATATAGAGTTAAAGAGTAAATAAGTATGAGATGTATATCGTAGCATAAAATGCAAGATATGTTGATAAACAAGATCTAAAGTAGTGACATTGGTATTGTCATGGAAATATAAATATGTACTGCTTGCATGGTATGCATAAGGTGTCCCGCAGAGCAGAGGGAAAAAGGAGGGTACAAGGTAGAGGAGTGAATGAGAAAGGGAAGAAAGTGGAGGGGGAGGAGGGAAGAAAAAGGGGAGGTGAAGTGGATGGTGACAGGAAAAGACAAAAAAGAGAAAAAAGAAGAAAGAAAAAGGAAGGGAAGAACAGGGCCAGGGAAAAGAGAAAGAGAAAGTGAGAGGGGTGAGGAAAGATGAAACAGAGTGAAGAGGAGGACAAATTAGTTGATGGTGTAATGAACTAGAGAAGTGTTTCCGTGTGGAAAGAAAAACAGTGTAGTAAGGGGAATCAATCAGAGACAGTAAGTGAGGATAGGTCCGCTGTGGAGTGCAGGTGATTATATAGAAGTAAATGAGTAGGGTGCTTACCACAATATGCAGCGTCCGGACTGAGTGTAGGAGAAATAGTGAGAGAGAAGTTGCCATGCTGACATCCCCAGCCTTATATCCGGACATCCGCCGGGTTCTCCGCCCCTAACGTCATGCGTCAGGTGGGGCAAAGGGGATCGCAACGCACCCGCCGCAAGGAGGCAGGCACTCGCGATCCCCAGCACCCTACTCATTTACTTCTATATAATCACCTGCACTCCACAGCGGACCTATCCTCACTTACTGTCTCTGATTGATTCCCCTTACTACACTGTTTTTCTTTCCACACGGAAACACTTCTCTAGTTCATTACACCATCAACTAATTTGTCCTCCTCTTCACTCTGTTTCATCTTTCCTCACCCCTCTCACTTTCTCTTTCTCTTTTCCCTGGCCCTGTTCTTCCCTTCCTTTTTCTTTCTTCTTTTTTCTCTTTTTTGTCTTTTCCTGTCACCATCCACTTCACCTCCCCTTTTTCTTCCCTCCTCCCCCTCCACTTTCTTCCCTTTCTCATTCACTCCTCTACCTTGTACCCTCCTTTTTCCCTCTGCTCTGCGGGACACCTTATGCATACCATGCAAGCAGTACATATTTATATTTCCATGACAATACCAATGTCACTACTTTAGATCTTGTTTATCAACATATCTTGCATTTTATGCTACGATATACATCTCATACTTATTTACTCTTTAACTCTATATTACCATATGTTTACATTTCCATACAGAGAGTTGCCCTGCAGTACATTTGGGAACAATCTGGGTTCACGCCCTCTTTTCTTCTCCTCACTCTGCCATGCTGCCCCCCGTGCCTGGCCTCGGTCCTCTGGTTGGTTCCTCGGCCCCTTCAGCTCCCGGGGGAGATGCTCTCCGCCGACCTGTACTTGGGTTATGTGTTTGTAGCCTTGGTTTTACAAGTAAGTATGGGATGACCGGTTCTGGCTTCTTGCTGTATCCCTTCATAACCGATACTCTAATTACTTTATCTGTATTTACAGACAGCAGCTATGCACATCAGCCCCTGATGAAGCGAGGAAAGCTCGCGAAACGCGTCGGGTTAGAGATGTACTATGCATACCTGTATTATATATATTACTATTTATTATGGCTATGTTTTAGGATTACCATGCAATGTTGCTGTTTTATGAACCTTTCCACCCATGCTTATGCTCTATTATGGATTATGCTGCTGTATTCAATAAATACTTGTACCTTCATATTTGTCTACCCTTTGATCACCATTTACACCTCATTTAAAGTCCCGTGGGCGACTTTCATTTGCTTTTTTCTGATATTAGGGATGGAGGTGTTTTATGTTAGGGGTCAGTTCCCAGACTTTCTTTGTAAATTTGTACCCAGGTGGAAAACACCATAATGCCCTGGTCTGATGCTGACCCTAGATCCTAGGGGCTACATGGGTTCGGCTATTACTGAACCTCTATGACCCTTACTAGCATATCTTTATATTACTGTTCATATAATCTACCATGTACTTGTAGACCTTGCTCCTTCACTGCGCCCGTGTTCGGGTTGGACGGTCTGTTTTACCCCCCGGGAGCTGCGATGCACAAATGGGGATTCACTTCCCCAGCTGTCCCCGTCTCTCTGGTTTTTCCGGAGGGGCGGGGCCACCAGTGCATCGGCGTCATGCCTTTCCACGCCCACCTGGGGATGTCTGCATCACAGCGGTCTCCCCTTTTTGATGGGCGGGATATGTCATCTTGAAGGGGGCTGGGGATCGCGAGTGCCTGCCTCCTTGCGGCGGGTGCGTTGCGATCCCCTTTGCCCCACCTGACGCATGACGTTAGGGGCGGAGAACCCGGCGGATGTCCGGATATAAGGCTGGGGATGTCAGCATGGCAACTTCTCTCTCACTATTTCTCCTACACTCAGTCCGGACGCTGCATATTGTGGTAAGCACCCTACTCATTTACTTCTATATAATCACCTGCACTCCACAGCGGACCTATCCTCACTTACTGTCTCTGATTGATTCCCCTTACTACACTGTTTTTCTTTCCACACGGAAACACTTCTCTAGTTCATTACACCATCAACTAATTTGTCCTCCTCTTCACTCTGTTTCATCTTTCCTCACCCCTCTCACTTTCTCTTTCTCTTTTCCCTGGCCCTGTTCTTCCCTTCCTTTTTCTTTCTTCTTTTTTCTCTTTTTTGTCTTTTCCTGTCACCATCCACTTCACCTCCCCTTTTTCTTCCCTCCTCCCCCTCCACTTTCTTCCCTTTCTCATTCACTCCTCTACCTTGTACCCTCCTTTTTCCCTCTGCTCTGCGGGACACCTTATGCATACCATGCAAGCAGTACATATTTATATTTCCATGACAATACCAATGTCACTACTTTAGATCTTGTTTATCAACATATCTTGCATTTTATGCTACGATATACATCTCATACTTATTTACTCTTTAACTCTATATTACCATATGTTTACATTTCCATACAGAGAGTTGCCCTGCAGTACATTTGGGAACAATCTGGGTTCACGCCCTCTTTTCTTCTCCTCACTCTGCCATGCTGCCCCCCGTGCCTGGCCTCGGTCCTCTGGTTGGTTCCTCGGCCCCTTCAGCTCCCGGGGGAGATGCTCTCCGCCGACCTGTACTTGGGTTATGTGTTTGTAGCCTTGGTTTTACAAGTAAGTATGGGATGACCGGTTCTGGCTTCTTGCTGTATCCCTTCATAACCGATACTCTAATTACTTTATCTGTATTTACAGACAGCAGCTATGCACATCAGCCCCTGATGAAGCGAGGAAAGCTCGCGAAACGCGTCGGGTTAGAGATGTACTATGCATACCTGTATTATATATATTACTATTTATTATGGCTATGTTTTAGGATTACCATGCAATGTTGCTGTTTTATGAACCTTTTCACCCATGCTTATGCTCTATTATGGATTATGCTGCTGTATTCAATAAATACTTGTACCTTCATATTTGTCTACCCTTTGATCACCATTTACACCTCATTTAAAGTCCCGTGGGCGACTTTCATTTGCTTTTTTCTGATATTAGGGATGGAGGTGTTTTATGTTAGGGGTCAGTTCCCAGACTTTCTTTGTAAATTTGTACCCAGGTGGAAAACACCATAATGCCCTGGTCTGATGCTGACCCTAGATCCTAGGGGCTACATGGGTTCGGCTATTACTGAACCTCTATGACCCTTACTAGCATATCTTTATATTACTGTTCATATAATCTACCATGTACTTGTAGACCTTGCTCCTTCACTGCGCCCGTGTTCGGGTTGGACGGTCTGTTTTACCCCCCGGGAGCTGCGATGCACAAATGGGGATTCACTTCCCCAGCTGTCCCCGTCTCTCTGGTTTTTCCGGAGGGGCGGGGCCACCAGTGCATCGGCGTCATGCCTTTCCACGCCCACCTGGGGATGTCTGCATCACAGCGGTCTCCCCTTTTTGATGGGCGGGATATGTCATCTTGAAGGGGGCTGGGGATCGCGAGTGCCTGCCTCCTTGCGGCGGGTGCGTTGCGATCCCCTTTGCCCCACCTGACGCATGACGTTAGGGGCGGAGAACCCGGCGGATGTCCGGATATAAGGCTGGGGATGTCAGCATGGCAACTTCTCTCTCACTATTTCTCCTACACTCAGTCCGGACGCTGCATATTGTGGTAAGCACCCTACTCATTTACTTCTATATAATCACCTGCACTCCACAGCGGACCTATCCTCACTTACTGTCTCTGATTGATTCCCCTTACTACACTGTTTTTCTTTCCACACGGAAACACTTCTCTAGTTCATTACACCATCAACTAATTTGTCCTCCTCTTCACTCTGTTTCATCTTTCCTCACCCCTCTCACTTTCTCTTTCTCTTTTCCCTGGCCCTGTTCTTCCCTTCCTTTTTCTTTCTTCTTTTTTCTCTTTTTTGTCTTTTCCTGTCACCATCCACTTCACCTCCCCTTTTTCTTCCCTCCTCCCCCTCCACTTTCTTCCCTTTCTCATTCACTCCTCTACCTTGTACCCTCCTTTTTCCCTCTGCTCTGCGGGACACCTTATGCATACCATGCAAGCAGTACATATTTATATTTCCATGACAATACCAATGTCACTACTTTAGATCTTGTTTATCAACATATCTTGCATTTTATGCTACGATATACATCTCATACTTATTTACTCTTTAACTCTATATTACCATATGTTTACATTTCCATACAGAGAGTTGCCCTGCAGTACATTTGGGAACAATCTGGGTTCACGCCCTCTTTTCTTCTCCTCACTCTGCCATGCTGCCCCCCGTGCCTGGCCTCGGTCCTCTGGTTGGTTCCTCGGCCCCTTCAGCTCCCGGGGGAGATGCTCTCCGCCGACCTGTACTTGGGTTATGTGTTTGTAGCCTTGGTTTTACAAGTAAGTATGGGATGACCGGTTCTGGCTTCTTGCTGTAT
Source organism: Lithobates clamitans (assembly GCA_037952925.1). Lineage (NCBI taxonomy): Eukaryota > Metazoa > Chordata > Amphibia > Anura > Ranidae > Lithobates > Lithobates clamitans. The sequence continues at coordinate 6,207,598 of JBBGZY010000214.1, read as the reverse complement.
CCCTTCATAACCGATACTCTAATTACTTTATCTGTATTTACAGACAGCAGCTATGCACATCAGCCCCTGATGAAGCGAGGAAAGCTCGCGAAACGCGTCGGGTTAGAGATGTACTATGCATACCTGTATTATATATATTACTATTTATTATGGCTATGTTTTAGGATTACCATGCAATGTTGCTGTTTTATGAACCTTTTCACCCATGCTTATGCTCTATTATGGATTATGCTGCTGTATTCAATAAATACTTATACCTTCATATTTGTCTACCCTTTGATCACCATTTACACCTCATTTAAAGTCCCGTGGGCGACTTTCATTTGCTTTTAATTTGATAGACAATCTCATTCACTTTGGACCAGAATGTTAGTATCATTTCACAATGCCACCAAATGTGTATGAAAGGTACCTTTTTGTTCATTGCATCTCCAGCAAATATCTTAGGACTGAGGATACCACTTGTGGATTTTCTCTGGAGTGGCATACCAGTGAGTTAGAATTTTATATGCAGTTTCCTGCATTCGGGTGCTGAGTGAACTTCTGTGGGCCAAGACACAGGATCTTTCCCATTGATCATCTGTGATCAGTATTCCAAGCTCATCTGTCCATCTCTCTCTGAACCTGTCCAGGCTCGCAATCTTTAGACTCTGCAACCATGTATATGAGGTGGAGGTGGCTTTCTGAACCTGTTCTCCTTTTAAGCACACCGACTCAAACTCAGTGAGGTCTCTCATGAAGTGACTTCTACGAGAAATATTATTGACATAGTGGCGCACCTAAAGATACGACCACATGGGCATGAGGGGAATATTATTGTCTTCCTTGAGTTGGAATGAAATCTTATTATTGTCTTATTGGTAAAGCAATGTAAAGCAAGGAGAGGCAAAGTCTTGTCTGATGGTCTCAATAAGCGATTCCCCAACCCTGGTGGGAAATCAGGAGATATTTCTCCCAGCACTTGCGGCAATCGATCGGCGGGAACGAGTGTAATGCAGATGGCGGCTCTGTTTGCTCATCTTCACTCAATTCAGTGTAGAATGACGGGTTGGGGCCGCTAGTCCGACAGAGCTCTTCAGCTAAGCTGCCATTCTTGCCGCGCGCCAAGCCACGCCCCAAATATTGACACTTTGGGCCCAATTCGGACATTTTCACTTAGGGGTGTACTCACTTTTGTTGCCAGCGGTTTAGACATTAATAGTTGTGTGTTGAGTTATTTTGAGGAAACAGCAAATTTACACTGTTATACAAGCTGTACATTCACTACTTTACATTGTATCAAAGTGTAATCTTCAGTGTTTTCACATGAAAAGATATAATAAAATATTTTATATGCAGTGTATATAAATAAATATTTTATGCAGTGTATATATATATATATATATATATATATATATATATATATATATATATATATATATATACACTGCATCCAGTGTAGCCAAGCCTATATCTGACTGCAGGCCATTCCTGGTGTACTTTTTAAAATATACTTAACGCAGGCAGGTTATTAAGTTAGCTGCAGTGTATTAAATATATATATATATACTTTTCTGGCAGTGTACACAGTACACAATACAGTGCACCCATAGTTGCTATTAGACTTCTGGTGGTGTACACAGTCCTGTGCAGCCATAGTGCAGTTGCTACTACTTTTCTGGTGGTGTACACAGTACACAATACAGTGCACCCATAGTTGCTATTACACTTCTGGTGGTGTACACCGTATTGTGCACCCATAGTGCAGTTGCTATTACTTTTCTGGTGGTGTACACAGTACACAATACAGTGCACCCATAGTTGCTATTACATTTATGATGGTGTACACAGTACCGTGCACCCCTAGTGCAGTTGCTACTACTTTTCCGGTGGTGTTCACAGTACACAATACAGTGTAGTGTGGTTTTGCTAAACAAAATTTACAGCATGTCCGGAAGGCCACCAAGGAGAGGCAGACGCTCACAGGCCACTAAAAGAAGGCAAGCAGGCTCTGTGTCTACAGTCAACAGTGCTGGTCATGGACACGGTGCACCCTCAGCACATGGCCGTGGGGCATGCTTGTCCTTTTTTTCTGCAGCTGGCTGTGTTATTGAGCCACAACATGCAGAAGAGTTGGTGGAATGGATAACAAAGCAGTCCTCATCCTCCTCATCCTCTGTCACCCAGGTGTAGAGTATTTTGCCTGCCAATGCAGCTGCCAAATCGACCTATTCCATCGGCTCCATGTCAACAGTCACTCCTTTCCTAGCCCCACCATCATGCACGGAGGTGTCCCCCAAACTATTTGACACAGTGTTGGGTACATACTGCAGGAGGATGCGCAGTGATTGGAAGGCTCTGATGATGATACCCTGGTTGCGGTAAGGAGTAACGTGAGCCTAGAAAGAGGGGGTGCCCAAGGAGGACAAAAAACTGGCAGTCATGTTCCCCCAGCTGCAGCATACTGCCAAGTTTGCTTCAGCGATTAGGAGGGAGGGGATGATGAGGTCACTGACTCTACTTGGGTGCCTGATAGAAGAGAGGAGGAGGCACATCTCCAAAGAGGCAGGATGCCCTCCAGGGGGCAGCTTAAGGGCAGCCACCCTATTGCATCACACCGCAGAGCTAAGCAGGTGCGGGGCGCTGCCGACTCCCCATATATTTTGAAAAGTTCTTTGGTGTGGGCCTGTTTTGACATGTGTGCAGCAGATCGCACCATTGCTGTTTGCAACATATGTCTGAAGCGTATCAAGCGTGGCCAAAAAAATAGCCGCTTGGGCACCACATGCTTGACCAGACATATGACGACCTCCCATGCAGTCTGTTGGCAACAGCACTTAAAAGGCTCACATCAAAGAATAAGGCAGACCTCTCCTTGCTCCTCATCAGCTGGGATCTCCAACCCCACTATACCTCCAGTCCTCTCAGAAACCTGCACTGAGAGGAATGAACGTATAGAAATAAGTGTCCCAAGTACTTGCGGCCAATCTGCTAGCGGTACACCAACATCCGATTTTAGCAGGCAAATTTCCCTACCCCAGTTGCTAAACTGTTAAAAGAAATTTAGTCCCAGCGTTCCACATGCTCAGCGTCTGAATGCTAGCTTGGCCAAATTGCTAGCACTGCAACTGCTGCCTTTTCAGCTGGTAGACTCTGCCCCCTTTCATGAATTTGTGGAATGTGCGGTACCTCAATGGTAGGTTCCCAAACTCAATTTCTTTTCATGGAAGGCCATTCCAGCTCTCTACCAGCATGTGGAAGACAATGTCTTGGCCTCATTGGACAGGGTAGTCAGCAGTAAGGTGCACATTCATGGTTCAGCAGGCATGGACATTGACGTTACCTTTCTTTCACGGTGCACTGGGTAGCTCTGCTGACAGCTGGGAAGGATGCAGGACAGGGTTCAGTATTGTTGGAGCTTGTTCCACCACCACGCCTCCAAAATGCTAGTAGTGGGCATTCTGCCACAGCTCTCTCCTCCACCCCCTCCTCTTCTTCAATGGCCTCTTCCTTTGCAGATTTGTCCTCTGAACCAGCGGTGCTCCGTAGGCGTTCAAGGGGCTATGCAAGCACTCAGGCAAAAAGATGCCATGCGGTGCTTGGGTTGGTCTGCTTAGGGGACAGGAGCCACACTAGGGTAGAGATTCTGCTCTGCAGGGGCAGGCTCAGAGGTGGTTGACGCCACGCCAGCTGCAGCCAAGAATGGTTGTATGCGACAATGGCACCCATCTCCTCTCCACCCTCTGACAGGAACACTTGACCCATGTTCCCTGTTTGGCTCACGTCCTGAATTTGGTTGTGCAGCGGTTCATGAGCAGGTACCCAGGCTTCCTGAGGCAGGCCAGGAAAGTCTGTGGTCATTTCCGCCGGTCATATAATGCCAGTGCTCGACTGGCTGACCTTCAAAGGGAATGCAACCTGCCCAAGAACCGCCTCATTTGTGACATGCCCACCAGGTGGGACTCAACATTGGCAATGCTGCAGCGGCTGCACACGCAGCAGAGGGCCACCAATGAGTACCTTGTGAGTATGGCACCAGGGCAGGGTCAGGGGAGCTTGGCTTTTTTTCGCCATGCCAGTGGCTACTGATCAAGGATGCATACACTGTCCTGTCACCATTTGAGGAGGCCACGAGGATGGTGAACCCACCAAGAGTAACTGTGAGGGCTTACAGTGTTGTGGCACCACCAACAAAGGCCCAATTTGTCTGCCCCTGTTTAACAGTGGCATGTAATTACAATTCTTGATATAATATTTCACAGCAGGGCCTTTTCCTGCGCCCACCAAGAGTAACTGTGAGTGCTTACAGTGTTGTGGCACCACCACCACCAAAGGCCCAATTTTTATGCCCCTGTTTAACAGGGGCATGTAATTACATTTCTTGATATAATATTTCACAGTAGGGTCCGTTCCAGCGCCCACCAAGAGTAACTGTGAGGGTTTACAGTGTTCTGGTACCACCAACATCTAATGCCACGTTCAAATGAGCGGAATTTCCATCCGCAAAATCTTGGATGGTTTTTCCGACGGAATTTCGCTCAAGCTTGTCTTGCATACACACGGTCACACAAAAGTTCTCTGAACTTTCAACCATCAAGAACACGGTGATGTACAACACTACAACGAGCCGAGAAAATGAAGTTCAATCCTTCCGAGCATGCGCCGAATTGTTTCCGAGCATGCGTGATTTTTTGCACGTCCGAATTGCATACAGACGATCACATTTTCGGATAGGAACTTTTCCCGACCGAAAAATAGAGAACATGCTCTCAACCGATGGAGCATACACATGGTTGGATTTTCCGACAAAAAGCTCTCATCGGAATTTTGCTTGCGGCATTTACGATTGTGTGTACGCGGCATAAGGCCCAATTTTCCACAGAGTTTATAGGGCAGGCCGTATAGTATATTCAGGCAGTCCACTATTTTCAAACATCCGACTTACAAATGACTCCTACTTACAAATGGAGGGAGACAACAGGAAGTGAGAGGAAATCTACCCCTAGGAAGGTAAATTATCTCCTGTAAGAATTAATATGGGAGAAAGGTGTCTCCACTGATGCTTTATCACCAATCCTTGTTTCCCTAATAACCCAAAATTTTAAAAATCCAATTGTCATTGGGACAGAAAGTGAGGTGAAATCTTCTGAACAGGTGCACAGACAGCAAAACAAATGTAGCAGGGTTGATAACCCTTCCCTATGTTATCCAAAAAGCTTAAAAATAGATTTTTTGGCTGGAGCTACACTTAAAAAATGTACCTGTTCCAAATTACAAACAGATTAAACTCAAGAACAAACCTACAGTCCCTATCTTGTTTGTAACCCGAGGACCACCTGTATACTCCTGTTCAGAGTATGTAGGGCCTGGGCGCCCCACACCTTTTTTTGCGTGCGGGGTTACCCTTATTATCCATACAAGACCCAAAGGGCCTGGTAATGGGCTGGTGGGGGGGACCCATGCCGTTTTTCTCAATGATTTTCATCTATATTGCCAGGACCAGACAATACAATACAGCCACAAGCAGTTCTAAATGACTTTTATTCCTTTAGAAATGTAATTTTGCTGCAGGGACTGTTCTAAACACGGGAAAAAATGTGCCACTTTACAGGCATACTATAGTCACCGCCCAGGCATGACATTTAAAGGAATATTTCACTTTTATTGTTTCACTTTAAGCATTATTTAAATCACTGCTCCAGAAAAAACTGACATTTTTAAAACTTTTTTTGCTTTAATACATGTCCCCTGAGGCAGGACCCGGTTCCCCAAACACTTTTTATGACAATAACTTGCATATTAGTCTTTTAAATTAGCACTTTTAATTTTTCACGTTCGGGTCCCATAGACTTTAACTGTGTTCGTGTGTTCACACAAACTTTTTGTCAGTTCGCATGTTCTGCCACTAACTGAACCGGGGGATGTTCGGCTCATCCCTACTAAGCAGTCTCCATTCAAAAAACAAGGCTAATATGGAGTTGCTTACCCAGATGGAATAGATGCAGTACGTGAAAAGTTTCATCAATGCAAAAGGGGGAGCAGTCAAAGACCAACCCAAACAGGTGATTTAGGATGTAATAAATTCACCATGGCTAGAAGATTTCCTGAAATTAGCAATAAATGAAAAGCAATGAAGCAAAGACTTCTACTTCTGGTGACACTCTCAGGGTCAAAAGCCACTCGAACACTACTTTATGGAGAGAACACTCGTTGTTGTTCATCTGAACACGAGATAGGAAATCTGCCTGAACATTCTGGATTCCGGGTATGTAGACCGCTGAAATATTGGACAAGTTCTTCTGCGCCCAGCTCATAATTGGCCCTCCTTCCTGTAGCAGGAACAAGCTGTGGGTTCCTCCTTGCTTCCTTATGTAGGCCACTGCGGTTGTATTGTCCAACCTGACCATCACTGAGGATTGCACCATTAGGTGACAGAAGGCTAGTAATGCCTGGAATGTGGCCCACATTTGCAGGATTTTTGGACACTATTCCATGCGAGGGGGAGTCCCATCTTCCCTGTGCTTCCTCCGATAGACAATGATAGCCCCAGCCCTTGTTTCTGGCATCTGATGTGATCATGACCCATGTGATGGGAATGATCGAGTGGCAATTGCGAAGGTTTCCCAGCCAAAGGAGAGACACCCTCATAACCGGAGTAAGGTAGATGCCTTGGTTCTTGTCGTCTGATCTCCATTGCTGTAGAAAACCTTTCTGGAAGGGTTGTGTCCGCCACTGTGCCCACTTCACCATGGGAATTGTAGTCACCATGGTGCCAATCACTTTCAGAGACTGGAGGGCCCAGAGATGAGAGAGGTGAGATGAAGCAAGGGCTGAGCGGATTCTGTTTTGGATCACTGCAATCTTCTCTTTGGACAACCCTCTACTGTGTTGAAGTGAACTCCGAGAAACACGAGGGACTGTGAGGGTTCCAGGTGACACTTCTCTAGAGTCAGGAGCCACCCGAACTCTTGAAGGGTGGAGATGACCAGGCTCCTGTGTTCTAGCAGTTGACATTTGTCTTGTGCCAGGAGAAGGAGGTCATCTAGGTAGTGATGAAGACGAACCCCCTTGACTCGGAGCAGCGCCACAACTGCCAACAAGACTTTGGAGAAGATACGAGGAGATGTCGTTAGCCCAAAGGGGAGACAGGTGAAGTGTAAGTGCAGCGGGCCTACGGCAAAACAGAGGAATTGTTAAAAGTCTGCTGCTACCGGCCGTGGAAATATGCGTCTTTCAGATCAATCGACACTAACCAGTCTCCTGGCTGGACCGACTGGATGGTGTATAAAGACTATATTTTGAATATTTCTTTCCTGATGAAGCAGTTGAGATGGGTCAAGTCTATGACCGGTCTCCATGTGTCATTCTTTTTCTGTACCATGACCAGAGGAGAATACATGCCCTGGCCTTGCTTGCCGTCCAGAACAGGAATAGCTGTGCCTTGCTCCAATAAAGAGTTTATGTAGGCTAATAGGATTTGCTTTTTTTTTCTGAATGTGAAAGGGACATAGGAATGAATCTGAGCCTGGGGGTGCTGCTGAAGACCCAGGTGCAACTTGAGGAGACCGTTTTGATGGTCCAGAAGTTCTGGATTGAGGCCACCCAGACATGCTGAAAGTGGAGAAGACCAGCCCACACCTGGCATGCTTGAATAAAGCTTCAGACTAAAGAATGCAAAGCAAGTGGACCTTGAAACAAAATCGATAAGGCCGAGACCTGGCCTTTGATGGTACTCAAGGCCAGCTTCATCTCTAACCCCATTTGCAGAAAGGCAAGGATTCTACCTATAACATATTTTCTAGGATGCCAACCCCTGGATTCACACCAGGAAACATATGCCTTCCAGACTCTATAATAAATGACTCTGGAAGCTGGCTTCCTTGCATTAATCAAAGTAGATATCACTGAGCCTGAAAGCCCATGATTCCTCAGAATGTGGGTTTCTATAGCCAAACCATTAAATTTAGCGTTTGTAAGGTAGAATGGAATACTGGTCCCTGCGATAGCAGGTCTGGACAAACATGGTGGTAGGGTCCATGGGGCCCCTACCGCTATCTTTACTATTTCTGCATACCAAGATCTTCTGGGCCACGCTGGGGCAACAAGAACCACTGACTTCTTTTCTTGCTTGATCCTGCGAAGAAGTTGTGGTAGCAGCAGAATAGGAGGGAATGCATAAATCAGTGAGAACTGATCCCACAGGGTCACCAACGCATCTGTTCCGCATGCGAGTAGATCCCTTGTTCTTGACACAAAGTTGTCGACTTTGTTGTTGAACCTGGATGCAAAAAGATCTACGTCTGGGATCTCCCATCTTTGTCATATAGCCAGGAAGATGTCTGGGTGAAGGGACCATTCCCCCCGGGAACAACTGCTGGAGACTTAAGTAGTCCGCCTGCCAGTTTTCTACCCCTGGAATGAAGATTACCGATATGCATGGCACATGCTTTTCTGCCCAGGTTAGGATATGGTTTACCTCTCCCTGGGCTGCCTGACTTCTTTTGCCCCCTTGGTGATTGATATAAGCCACTGCTGTTTCATTGTCAGATTGAATCCTGACAGGAGAATCCCGAAACCTGAATGTCCAGGCCTTTAGGGCTAGGTGCGCTGCCCAAATCTCTAGAATGTTGATGGGCAAGGTCCTTTCGGTTCTGAACCATTTCCCTTGGACAGATGCTTCTTCCAGGACTGTTCCCCAACCTGAAAGGCTGGCATCTGTTGTTACCATCTTCCAGGTAACTGGTAAGAATGATTTCCCCTTTTGCAGATTGTCGGATATCCTCCACCAACTGAGGCTCTGGCGCACTTTTGGTGACAAAGGCAACAGAAAATCTAGTGCTTGGACCTTCTTGTTCCAGGCAGACAGGATACTGTTTTGCAGCAGTCTCGAATGAAACTGAGCATAGGGAACCGCTTCGAATGAAGCCACCATTTTCCCCAACAACCTCATACAAAGGCGAATAGAAGGACGCCCTTAACACCTGAATCAGCTCCTTTATGGCGCTGATCTTTGCCTGGGGTAAAAACACCCACTTCTGGGCTGTATCTATAACCAGACCCAAGTATTCTAATCTTCTTACTGGCTTTAAAGAAGATTTCTCTAGGTTGAGGACCCAACCTAGGTATTCCAGGTAGTTGACTGTGGTGACCATACTTTGGTCCAAGCGGGCTACCGACCGGTCTATCAAGAGCAGGTCGTCTAGGTATGGTATTATCGTTATACCTAGAGTCCTTAATCTGGCCAAAGGAAGGGATAGAAGTTTTGTAAACACCCAAGGTGCAGTAGCTAGACCAAAAGGCAAGGCTACAAACTGAAAATTGAGTTTTTCTACTTTTTCTACTTCGAAACGTAGATATTTCTGGTGAGTGGGGAAAATAGGATACATGCAGGTATGCATCCTTGATGTCGATTGATGCCAGAAGTTCTTCACCTTGTAGGATGGAGACTACTGATTGGATAGATTCCATGTGAAAAGAGCAGATATTGAGTAACCAGTTTAGATCTTTGAGATCTAGAATGGGTCTGACATCTCCATTTGGTTTTGGCACAGTAAAAAGGTTTGAATAAAATCCCAACCCCTGCTCTTCCATGGGAACCACCATGATCACTTTTTGCGACAAAAGTCGGTCTAACGATTGAAAGAGAGAGTCCTTTTTTCTCTGGATCTTTGGGGACATTTGACCTGAGGAGACGGGAGTTCTCGGAACTCAAGTTTGTAACCTAAAGCTATTGTGGAGACCACCCATCTGTCTCGAAATTCTTCCTGCCAGACCCTTGAGAACTGCAGAAGTCTTCCCCCCACTCAAACAGGCCGGGGCACCACTTCATAAAGAGGTTTTAGCATTCTCTCTTGTAGGTTTCCTCCCCCAGGACTTCTTTTGTCCCTGGGGTTGACCCTGAGATTAACCTCTAGAACCTGATGGAGGAGGCCATTGCTACTGCCTGGAGGCTGATGCCCCTGGCACTGGAAAAAGAGCCTGTTTAAATGAGGGATGTTTACTCTTTTTCCTAACTAGAAAAAGGGTACTTTTCCCACTTATTATCTTTTGGATATATTTGTCCAAATCCTCCCCAAACAGCTTTTCACCGCGGAAAGAAAAACCAGCCAGGAGCTTTTTGCATGGCACTTCAGCTGACCAACTTTTCAACCATAATATTCTATGCATATGTACCAACCCAAGCGTAAGACGAGAAGTTTGAAGAATATAATCTCTGATTGCGTCAATTGCAAAACACAAAGCCACTGGCAGCTCAGCTAAATCCTGGGCCTGCTGTTCAGGGAAAACCTTGAGCACCTGTTTCAAATGGTCTCTCAAGGATTGACATACCCCAATTGCCGCCACTGCAGGTTAATCCACTAAACCTGCCAAGGAGAAAATGTTTTTTAACTGGAATTCCAATTTTTTATCAGTTGGATCCCTAATCATTTGTGCATTATCAACCGAACAAGTGAAACTTTTATTCGCAGAGGATATAGCAGCATCAATTGCTGGTATACTCCACATCTTAGTAAATTTTTCCTCCATAGGATAAAGTGTTGAAAACTTTTTTAGAAGGCAAAAAATGCTTATCTGGGTGATCCCACTCAGAATACATAAGCTTTTCTAGCAATGAATGGACAGGAAAGGCACGCAAAGCTTGAGGAGGCTTTAGTGACCCCAACAAGAAATGGGCTCTTCAACCGACTCAGTTAAGGGTAGCTTAAATGTGGCGCGGACCATTTCAGTAAGATAATGCACCAGAAATTTCTCAGGTTGTGGAGCTGAAGAAGGTCCTTCCCCACTTGATCCCTTGGAAGAGGAGTCATCAGCCTCTTCACGGTCCCCTGGGGGGGATTCATCTTCCCTCTCCCACTGTTCCTCTGTTTGAGGATCCTGGGTGGTAGAAGGGGGCCTAATGCGTTTTCTTCTACTCTGTGAAGATGTGATTAAAGCCGCTAACCTTTCCTCCAATCCAATCATAGCTGAGGAGAAAACCTCCTCAATTGCAGCCCCTGATGACCCCGATGGCTCGCTCTGACCAGCCTCCCTAGGCCTTTCAGGGGGGATGTTGTTGCAGAGGGAGGGTCCTTAGGGCCTGAGGGCCATCCCTTCGTGGTATTTGTACCACCCCCTCTGGTCAAAGTGCTGAGCACAAACGCAGAGGTACTGCCAAAAAAATGCACCCACTGCTGAGCAAATAGTCTAGCAACTGCCGCTGCTATTAATGCTCAGCCTGATGCAAAATAAACCTGCCCTGGGAATGCCTTTGTCACCAACACTCACATGCCTCCCGTCTGCTCTGTGTCCCTCCTTCAGCTGTATGCACCTGAAAAAAGTCCACTTTCTAGCTTTACACAGCCCGCGTTGAGGTCACTGAAACACATCGATGCCGCGGTAAGCCCCGCTCCCTTCCTCTGACCTCCCACCGCCCCCCCCATTTTTTTAAAAAAGTACTGATTTCCCACGCGAGCAGGCTCCAATCTGTCCGGATCACATGTGGAGGGGGCTGGGGTGAAGGAGAGCTGCTGGACGGAGAACCGCCGTAATGGCGATGGCAGCAGGAGCGGCGCGGCATACCACCGACTGGCCTATACTCCCTCTGCCTCCTGGGGAGAAGCCGGTACCTCTATCCAGGTGAGGGACATTCAAAAGAAAAAAAACCCTTCCCACGTCTTACCTGGAGCTTGGGCTGGAGGAAGCGTGCAGCTTGTAACACAGCTTGACACAGAGCGAGGCTGGCAAGCATGGAACAGGTACATGCTCTTGACAGCTCCTGGTGGCGACTTTAGGCATGACAACATTTACTTTAAAGGAGAAAACCCACAAGAATTAGAAAAATTCCTTAGGAATCCCCCTGACCTTATCCAGCTGCAGGGTTCTATGGAAAAAAACGGACAAACCCCATCCTCACCACTCATGGTTGGCTCCATTAAAAAACCTTCAGGGACCGATGTCCCTTTGTATCGGGGGTTCCACACCCCTGGACCTGTAAAGCACCCCGCCGGGAAATATGGCTTAAAAAACCAAAGCACTGAATCCTGGGGTCCAGCTCTTTAAAAAGAGAAGCGTTACAGGCAAAACCTTGTTTATTCCACCACGAGGCCCGGGTACTGTTCAATTCAGCCTTAAAAGACACTTTGAATTGATCCGGTTGCATGGCTTGCCCCAGCAAAGATTTCTCCAGCGGAGCTCAGCACAGCACATCTTTACTCGTGACCAACACCTAAGACACTGGCGAAAAAACTGAGGTACTCCTGATATGGGGATTTGAACTTCCTGTCTAGGGTGTGCCAGTGTCCATCACCTGAAGGTGCCATATAAGCCATATAGTAATTACTGTGGCTCTGTGTCCCATGATGTACAATAAAGAAATAGTCCACAGGGCAGCCGTGGAGCACAGCAGGGCTACCCTGTCCATTAAGTAGCAAGTACAGCAAACATTATTCTGACGGCAGTAATATAGCACAGCAGAGGGTAAACAGTCCATGGAGTTGCAATATGGCAAGGGAAGAAGGGAATAGTCCAGAGAGCAGCAATATGGCACAGCAAGGGGCAATGATCTTCCAGGTGGTAAAATGGCACAGCAAGGAGAAATAATCCAGAGAGCAGTAAAATGACATGGTAAGGGCTAACAGTCCATGGAGTGTTGATATAGCTCAAGAAAGGGAGATAGGCCACATGGCAACGATATGGCACAGCAAAAGGTGAAAATGATCCTCATGGCACAGCAGGGTTTACAGTACACAGAGTGGCTATCAGTGCTTGAACCTTTCTGTATTGTTCAATATTGTGCCTATTGCCCAATGGTCTCGGGCAGCTGGTGGGGTGATCTGGGTAATGGAAGACTGGTCCAGGTTAGTCCATGGAGGCAGGTCCCGGGCAGGTATATGCTGGATCCAGAGAGAGAGGGGTGAACAGAAGGTGCAGACAGAGAGGCAGCTGTACAAGAAGAGGTACAGGGCAGCTCCTGAAGGCCTGAACTTAGTCTTGGGTCCTCACAGGCAGAGTTAGCCTTCAGTGGGGCTGAGTATTAGATTGCCCGGGCAAGAGATTCCACCCCACTCCTGTGCAGCCACATCAGGAGCACTTCTGAAGGTGAGCACTTTATCTCCAGCCAGGCATAGCACACTCTTCTTCCTGTGCTTTGCTCTGCCGGTGACATATAGCTCATCCCTCTAAAGCTCCTGAAATGTGGCTGCATGGAAGTGGAGGAATCTGTTTCCTGGGCAATCCAATGCTAATCCTCTAGCTTCCTGTGTAACAGGATCACACCCTGGCTCAGGTATATGTACCTGAGCCGGGGGGGCAGTAGTCAGACTCTTGCTATAAGTACCCTAAAAGCTACCTGTGCCTGTGAAGATCCAAGACTAAGGTTGGGCCTCCAGGAGAAACCCCATGCCTCTCCTTGTCTACCTCTGCCTGGGCAATCCAATGCTAAGCATTGCGTTGTCAGGGTCATAGGATCACGCCAAGGCTCAGGTATATGTACACGAGCCAGGGGGGGCAGGTACTCAGACTCTTGTTGCCTGTCCCCCTGAAGGCCGCCTGTGCCTGTGAGGACCTCCAGGAGGTCTACTTGTGCCTCTCCTTGTACAGCTGCCTCTCTGCCTGCATATTCTGCTCCTCTCTTTCTCTGGACCCAACGTATTCCTGCCAGGGGACCTGCATCCATGGACCTTCCTGGACCAGTCTTCTGTCACCTAGACCACCTCACCAGCTGTCTGGGACTGTCGGGCTTCCTCAGCATTCGTACAGGAGTGTGTGAACTTTCCTGTATCACCAGACCCTGCTTCCTAGGGGAAGATAGTCTGCAGCTGTATGAGGGAATCCACACACTGGCCACAGCACACAGCGCACACATGGAGGTGTAAAGAGGTGGGAACTGTGCATAAGGTGCCAGCTGTTTGCTGCACGTCTCCCCGCATATATGTGTTGCAGGCTGTGGGGGATATGTGGGGAGTGGAGGGGAAGTTGGGTGCTTTGACAGGTGACATTTTAAAACAGCTAGAAAGACTGCAGAAGTGGTCTTCCAATCCAGTACAATGAAGTGCAAAGGGGTTCAGTAATTCTGAGAAAATGCATAGTTACCACGAGTAACTCATTTTACCTATTTACCAATTTTTTGTTGTGCATTTTTCCTAGCAAAGTGAGTTTTTCCTAGCAAAAAAAACAACAAAGCAAAGTGAATTTTGACAATTTGACATTCACTTTCCATCCTGTAAAAATATAATTTTACCAGAAAAAAAACTATATATATATATATATATATATATATATATATATATATACTGTATATATATATATATATATATATATATATATATATATATACACAGTATATGTATTTAAAAGTATATCCTGAAAATGAATAAATATAATACTGAATTGTACTGAATATGAAACATAAGAATAAACCAACTTTATTAGATCAGTTACACTGCCCGATATAGATTTTATATTTTCAGATTGACGTTACTATTATTCTGTTCTTTGTTCTGTAGTGTAAAATCGGTCTCAGCCGATGTGTATAAAGTTCCGATGATTGCTTCTACTTCTGGGCAGAGCTGCCGGTGACTGAGAGGATCTGCTGTGTGACATGAAATGTTCTCCAGTGCTCTGTGTCTTTTACCTGCTGATACTCGTCCTTCCCATCACATCCTATGGAGAAGTATTGACCCGGAGCTCAGCATCTGCTTGCAGACTTGATAGGCTAAAGCCATGGTTTGAGTATGAATATTACCAGGAGGGAGATGTCATCATTGGAGGATTAATCTCTGCTCACTTACACAGCCTATTTGATACAAGCATTAAAGATGTAAGAATTGGTTTTGATGGTTCTGTAACCGTTTCCGTGTGTCACACGTAAGTTTCCATTTCTCATCTCACTCTCTCTATATAACTCAACAAAGATAAATATAATGCTTTTTCTTCATTTTCATTGTATTGTTTTATGACAATTTACAAATGTATCTGTGGATGTTTTTTTATATACTGTCTCCTTATTAGAATAAAGTCTGTTTCTCCAATAAACATTTAATACATGGGGCTTCCATAATATTGTGTCTTCAAGCCATGCTGGGATTTCTGATAAATAGCCAAGTCAAGTCCTTATAGACGGCATCTGCAGATGGTTCCATCTGTGCCAGGAGTGAGGGAGGGAGGGAGGTGTGCTGTCTTTCTATAACTTGAGTGTACGATCTCCTACTATTCAGGAATGTTTACAATAAAGGCTATTTACAGCATAGCAGTAAGTCAGTCTGGTTAAAAATTTAAGGGTATATGTAGAAATCAGGGAATACAGTATGACATTCAACAAATATTCACTGCGGGTGATTCTCCCAGTTTTATGTGTGTGTGTGTACCACAGCGCTCTGGTTAATTTATATGAGTTGTATTAACGCTAACACCAAAAATGACTAGAACTCAAAAACTGCCACGATACACAGACCCCAAACTATCTCCACACATACAAGTTGGGTGTGCTATCCCTTTAAAAATGTAATATCTCACTATTGTACTAAAATACAATCCAAATTTCAAAATATTAACCGTTTCAGCCCCGGAAGATTTTTACCCCTTCCTGACCAGAGCACTTTTTGCGGTTCGGCACTGCGTCGCTTTAACTGACAATTGCGCGGTTGTGCGCCATTGCACCCAAACAAAATCGACGTCCTTTTTTTCCCACAAATAGAGCTTTCTTTTGGTGGTATTTGATCACCTCTGCGTTTTTTTTTTTTTGCACTATAAACAAAAAATAGCGACAATTTTGAAAAAAAAAGCAATATTTTTTACTTTTTGCTATAATAAATATCCCCCAAAAATATATAAAGAAAACAATTTTTTTTCCTCAGTTTAGACCAATGTGTATTCTTCTACATATTTTTGGTAAAAAAAATGCAATAAGCGTATATTGATTGTTTTGCTTTAAAGTTATAGCGTCTACAAAATAGGGGAATATTTTTTTTTATTAGTAATGGCAGCGATATGCGATTTTTATCGGGACTGCGACATTATGGTGGACACATCGAACACTTTTGACACTATTTTGGGACCATTGTCATTTATACAGCGATCAGTGCTATAATAATGCACTGATTACTGTGTAAATGACACTGGCAGGGAAGGGATTAAACACTAGGGGGCGATGAAGGGGTTAAGTGTGTCCTAGGGACTTATTTTAACTGTGGGGGGGTGGGCTACCACTGACATAAGAGCAATCACTGCTCCCGATGACAGGGAGCAGTGATCTCTGTCATGTCACAAGGCAGAATGGGGAAATGCCTTGTTTACATTTCCCCATTCTGCAGCTCCGTGACACAATCACTGGGACACCGGCAGACATCGAGTCCGCCGGTCCCACGGGCATGGTCACGCTGTACGAGGCGGGCGTGCGCGCCTGCTAGCCTCGCTAATTAAAGGGGACGTACAGGTACACCCATTTGCCCACCACTGCCATTGTGCCAATGTATATTGGCGTGCAGCGGTCGGTTAGTGGTTAAAAATGTAATGTCTCACTATTGTACTAAAATACAATCCAAATTTCAAAATATTAAAGACCAACTTCTAATTCATAAATACTAAAGTTATGACTAAGGCCTTACAGACTGAAACACGTCAACTGACTTAATCTGTTCACTGTGGCTATTCAATAAAATGAAGAAATTTTAAGAGAAACAACCGGAGAGCAGATCATTTTTTGTACATAAATACTAAAGTACCTGTGCAAATAAATAGAACAACATTTTCATGTGTAAAATGAGACACGAGTTTCATGTGCAGATTTCAGCATTAATTATCAACTTCTTCCACAAACCACAACCTCATAAATGTCCGAAATGTTATATATTTCAAAACAGTTCCATGCAAATGTGAAGAATTTAAACTTGTGCAGATCCATTGCAATCTTTTGACACCAATTTCTGTGTACTGTCCCCCAGAGAGGAGCACACACTATCTGCTTACCAGATAGGATAGACCTCTGAGGACAATTGCTCTTTGTTATATGCCTCTTTTGAGTGTTATGAATGAATCTGCATATGGATCTTACGTCATATGTTGAATTTTGCACATGACATTTTTACTTTATTTATTTATTAGCTCCAGTACTTTAGTATTTATCTAGTATTTATCTAGTATTTATTTAGTAACCTCAACTCCGGGGAATTTTCACCCCCTTCCTGACCATGCCAATTTTCAGCTTTCAGTGCTGTCACACTTTGAATAGCAATTATGCAACATTGTACCCAAATTACATTTTTATTATTTTTTGAGACAGATAGAGATTTCTTTTGATGGAATGTAATCATCACTGGGTTTTTTCTTTTTTGCTATATAAATGAAAAAATACAAAAAAAAACCTTGTTTTCATAGTTTTTGTTAAAATTTTGCAAATAAATGATCATTCATCATAAATGTAGTCCAAAATGTATTCTGCCACTTTTTTTGGTAAAACATAACCCAAATTAGTGTACATTATTCAGTATTTGTGGAAGTTATAGAGTCTACAAACTATGATATGTACAACAGGTGAGGTCAATGGCTCGTGAGGCGCTGGCTAGTATCAGAGTCAGATACACACAGGTTACATAAATGTTAGAGCGAGAGCAATAATTCTAGCATCAGATCTCCTCTGTAACTCTAAACAGGTGACCTGTAAAAAAAAAAATTGAAAGCCTCACCTATGGAGATTTATAAGTACTGAAGTTTGGCGCCATTCTACAAGTGTGCGCAATTTTAAAATGTGACATGTTAGGTATCTATTTACTCGGTGTAACATCCTCATTCACATTATACAGAAAAAAATCGGACTAATGTTTTTTTTATTCATGAAACAGTTTTTTTCCCCCAAAAAAATGTCTTTAAAAAAAATTGCTGCGCAAATACCGTGTGACATAAAAAGTTGCAACGACCACCATTTTAATCTGCTAAAACAATATATATAATGTTTAGGGGTTCTAAATAATTTTCTAGCAAAAAAATTATGATTTTTTACATGTAAGAGAGAAGTGTCAGAATTGGCCTGGGTGGCAATGGGTTAATTACCATAAGTAAGTAATATACAAATAATTATTATATATTGTTTTTAAGGTAATTTACTATATTTTCAAAATCTGTACTCAAGCAGGTGGCTTAACGGACAAATTACTGAAGTTTGAAGTTATAACTTCCAACCAGTAATTTCACAGTAAATAGATAAATAATAAATTATTATCTTTTAAAATATAGCATGTACCGTAAATATATGATGTAGCTTGAATATAACAGTACCTTTCCAACAGAATCAGTTTCTCCCTATTAACTGTGTGAGAAAAATATGGGATTGTGGGGAAATCTTATAGACATAAACACATGTTTTTTCCTTGTAGTTAAGAGGGCTGGGCTGGAAAGGAGCATTTGTCTTTTAGAAACATGCCCCTTCTATGACACTGCAGTGAGAGGCGTGCCTCCACTGCAGCATTTTTTAATGGACAGCTGGGACCAATGGTACTTTACCATTGGTCCAAGACTCCAAGCTGTTCATTGAGCTCAGTGCCTCTGATAATAAGTGAGGAGAGGCACTGTGAGCCCATCCTCTCAGTCTGCTGCAAACCGAGTGTGCCAGCTTGTATTTAAAGTGGCCACTCTGTATTTAGCTCCTGACAGGCTGCACTAGAAGCCCCATAGCTCTGGAACTATAGATCATAGGAGCTCCAAATTTTTCCCAGTGGTGGGGTGGGTCTCTGTGACCATAGGTCGCTGAGCTACGACCCTCGAAGCACAACTTTTTTTTTTTTTTAATGTTCATGGCAGGTGAGACCTTGCCTCAACTGCCTCCCCTGACTGCACGTCCCTGATATACAGGATACATTTGAAAATTGATCAGTCCTGACAAAATGACTACCTACAGTATATCATTTCTTGAGGCCCTAAAAGTGCAGGACAGTACAAATACCCCCAAATGACACCTTTTTGGAAAGTGAACAGTCTGAGGTAATTAGTATGAGGTGTGGTGGGTTTTTTTAAGTTGTAAATTTTGCCAACATTTTGGGGAAAATTATGAAATTAAATAAAATGTGCTTTTCCATAAAAATTGCATTTTAGGCTGGGTTCACACTGAAATCAGATGTGGCTCACAGCGGGGGTCCGGTGTGTCACTGTTCTCCATTTCAGGGATAAATCAGGTCTGAGTTTTTGCCTGAATTCGAACCTGAAATGAAGCCAAAGACACACATCACCCTGGTTCAATCCACTCCACGGCAACCCTAGAGATGTGTGAACCAGCTCTATTGAGAGCCGGTCACAGTCTCCTGTCATGCGAATTGGTTGTGGGAAAACCCACATCCAATTTGCATAAGTGTGAACCCAGCCTTAAGTTATTCCTCACACACAGCATAGGCATACCTAAAATTAAACCCCAAAACACATTCTGCTACTCCTCCTGGGTAGGACGATACCACATGTGAGACTTTTTCACAGCTTAGCCACATAGAAAGGCCAAAAATCCAATGAGCACCTTCAGGCAGTCTAGGGACATAACATTACACATCTAATTTCCTGACTACCTAACACGTTTTTTGGAGGCTAGTGAAAACACCCATAAAATGACCACATTTTAGAAAGCAAACACCTCAAGGCATTATTTAAGAGGCGTTTGAGTCTTCCGAGGACTTCATGTTTTTTTGCGATACATTTTTGGAAAATGATGAATGAAAATTAAAATGTATTTTTTTTTTTGCAAAACATTGTCAATGAATAAGATGTTTTAACAAACAGCATATACATATTAAAAATTACGCCTTCCGAGTATGTTGATACCACGTGTCAGACTTTTTCCCAGCCTAACCACATAGAGAGGCTCAACATCCAATGAGCACCTTTGAGCATTTCAGGGGCATAAATTACCTATTACATTTTTGGAGGACCCGGAACATCAGGACAGTGGAAACACTAACAAAATAACCATATTTTAGAAAGCAAACACCTCAAGGTATCTTCCAAGAGGCATGAGGAGTCTTCTGAAGACTTAATTTTTTTGCCACAAGTTTTCAAAAAGTGAGGCATGAAAAAGCATCCACATCTACTAGTAAAATCAGCACAAATTAAACTTGTAAGGCACACAGTTAACCCTTCCATTACCCCTAGACGATAACCCCCTTCCCAGCCAGTGTATTAGTGTCACTGGGGATATCAGTGTCAGTTAGTCAGTTGCTACCCAGTGTCAGTTAGTGTCAGATTACCTGCTGCAATATCACAGTCCCACTATAAGTTTCTGATCATGACATTACTAGCATAAAAAATAAATAAATACAAATTCCAGTATATGTAAGTCATCATTTGTAGATGGAATAACTTTCACGCAAACCAATCAATACACAGTAAAAAAAAAAAAAAACCTGAAGAAAACCAAAAACTTAGTTTTCTCCTATAGGAAACACTACTCTTGATCCCCTGACATACGTGAGACTGCCGTGTTTTCTTGAATCCCACTTATACGGTGGCAGGGCAAAAGATAAGTCCAGAGGGAAGGCAATAAACATGGCCAATTAACAGGCCAAGGTTATTTCAGGCGGCAGGCAGAGACATGGTCGATTAACAGACTGAGGTTAGTTCAGAAGAAAGGCAGAAACTTGGTCAATAAACAGTTCAGGTGGTAAGCAAAGGCAGGCAAATGGGTCCAGGCGGTAGGCAGAAACATGGCATGGAAATAGTAGGTAGTAACAAGGGAAATATTATCACCATACCTTCACTAATATTGAATTGAAGTATAGCAGCAACAGAAGCACTCTCCTATACAGAGGCCAGGCTAGTTGGGACATTGGGGACAATAGTATCGGGTTCACCATGAATTCTGTTTTTGGGGCATACACGATATCTTCTTTGGGGTATGCATCTGTTTGGGTAAGTCGGAGGATATCGGGGAGATGTCTTTCATGCAGCCTGCTAACAGTGTCAGGGCGAATTTGTTCAGGTATGGCACTTATAGATGAGGGATGTGACAATCTTTCCTGATAGTATAAGAAGGTGACAGGTCTTTGTGCAGACTTCTGAAAGAGGAAGTAGGAATTGTAAAGTGAAAAAGGTAGAGCGATACTTTATACCAGCAGATTCATCTTCTGGTGGCTAAGACATTTGATTCTTTAAATCAACTCCCCTATGAACTGGTTGTAATTGTGTATGAACTGGGGTTTTTGGATGCCTCCCTTGAATTTCCAATAAGCTGTTGTTGGGGATAGAGGAAAGGACATACACATCTTGTTTGTCTCACCACTTAATGGCCATGATCTCTTCATTCCTCAGACTGGCTGACTCCCCTGTGTTCAGCCTGGTGGCAACCTGTTGTAGGAAGCCTTTCTGACTGGGTCGAACTGTGCTGTAGCCTACAGTTTTGTGGAATTTTTGGAGGCTTGTATAAAATATAAACAAAAGTGTGTTTTGCTATCAAGATAAAGGGCTAGTGCATCAATACTTTAATCAAATGATAAGGCAAATAAAGTGTTTAAACAAACATGATTATGTGCAAATAAATTTATTCTTATAGAAAAGAGCACAGCAGTCCATCAATATATGCTCAGTGCAGTCAGTCCATAAATGAATGTATGTGACGCCCAAATAAAATGATCCTGTGTGTATACACCACTTCACACCTGAGTGGGCACCACACTCACAAGCCACTTACCACAAAGATGGAGTTTCTTTTCTTAATAAATGCTGGTATTTTATGCTACTACACTACTGAGCCCCATCTGTGGATTGCCTTGGATATTGTGGCAACCCCCGTTCCTGAGCCCTGGATTGTGCCATCCATCCTAGTGGGATTTCTCCCTAAATGTGCAGCCAGACCTCCATCTTTGAGGTCTTACCTGTCTGTAAGCAGTTTGTAAATGGGGTGCGCACTCGGGTGTGAAGGGGTTGTAGAGAGTCAGCCTAGAGAGGGTTAATAAAAGAGGGCAATTACTTCCAATTCGGGCCTACTTATTAGGCAGCTTAGATAGGCTGATGGGAATGGCGGGTTTTCTATGACTGCTGAAGAGAGCTTGATGCTGGAAGGACACCTGTTGCCTCTCTCTTGAACTTCCTGGGTGAGCTTGCCTATAACTTTGTTATGTTATATTCTGTGGCTGGGATGTTGAGATATTTAAAAGGACTGTCTAGTGAGACCCAAAGAGAGAGAAAACAAGAGAGAAAAGAGAGAAGGGCTGAGCATGACAGTATGAGAAGGGGAGACAGTATAGGGTTAAAAGGCGGTGAAGGTTTTGTAAGTAGGGGATAAAAGGATTGGTGCAGAAGAGAAGAGTTGGGAGGGGTTTTGTTTAAGGGGGAGGCGAGGCTCCCAGGCAGCAGTGGTAGGGGCAGAAGAGATAGGAAGAAGTTTCCACGCTGCTAGACATCACAGCACCATGGCCGATGTCGATTGGATTCTGGCCCAGCTGCAGGCAGTTGCCGTGACCAAGGGACCAGAGTGGCTACACTGCCAGGTGTCCTCCCTTCTAGAGGACCAGGCATCTGGATTGGCAGCAGGGGGGCAGGAGCTTCAATAAGCTCGGAGGTCCAGGCCTCTGGAGCGTTTCTCACCGGGATTCTCCCCCTGAGCTTTGAGCCATGGTAGGAGCCCCACATGGGAACCGTCAGGCCCACTGGCAAAGCGCCCCTCGGCTTCCGCGGGTGGTGCACCTGGACTGAATCCTTGCCTCAGGTGGAGCTCGGTCGGCGGGGCAATGGTAGGCACATGCGCCTCTCCCCCGCCCACTCGGCGGAACTATTGGGAGATGGCGGACTCCTCCCCCTTAGGGGTGACTGCTCATGGGGAGTCTCGGTGAAGGAGAACCACAGCTACGGCTGCCAGGCCATTACCAGATGCAGCCAGCGGGTCCACCGAGAAGGCAGGTCCTCCTGCTGAGAGAGGAGGTGGAGAAGTAACCGGAAATCGGGGGCTGATGCACAGGGCCCAAGTTGAGGGGCAAGTGCAGCGGCGCATCGGTGGGTGGATCTGATGCTGGTAGGTGAGGCCAGAAACGGCAAGGATCCACAGCATCCAAGCCCTCCTCATCTGGGATGCTGCAGATGGAGGACCAACAATCTCCTGAAGTGCAGTCAGAGGGCGAGCTGTCTTGCTCAGAGGAGGAGGAGGAGCAGAGTCACACGGCACCGGTGGATTCTGGATCGGCCGCCATTGGGGCACTCCTGGTCAGCCTGGTAAGTCTTCTTTATTATTTAACAATTCTTTAAGTGCTGCATTGTGTGAGTTGCTGGGGGTAGTGGATGGGGGTGCTGCAGTGGCTGCTAGAGCCACGTCGCAGTCATCTGCGGGAGTGGCAGCTGGCCCACAAGTGCTTCTGGGACAGATGAGCAGCTGCAAGACTTGCTGGGGGGTCTGCAGGATTTGGTGCAGTGATTTGCAGGGGGAAAGGGGGTTCAGGTGCCGTGTCACCGTGGGTCCCGCCAGTTGGCGGATCAGTTGCGGGTGGTGCAGGGAAGGGGTCAAATGGGATGGCCCCCCACCCCCCCGGTCTGTAGATGCTGCAGCAGGGGAGTAGACCGGAGTGTCGCAGGAGGTCAAGGGTAAAACGGATACTGTTAGGATTGCTGATGCAGCAAAATTTTAGGTTTACATGTGCTTTGAGGGGCCGCTAAAGCCCGACAACACCAACAAAGAGGATGAGGAGAAGCGGCTGTACAGATTGATTCCACTGGCTTTCTCTAACTGGCTGCAGGCGTTCGTCATTATGGCAAGCATCATTGGGGAGAAGAGCCTGGAACACTGTTCAGCACTCTTTTTTTACATGGATGCCATCAGAGAGGCTCATAGAGTCTATGGGGAATTGGCATGGCTACGGTATGACGAGCAGTTCTGGCAGCGTAGGGCCGTCTGTCCATCTGTCCGCTGAGATAACAAAGACATTTGCCTTTGGATGCGTCTGATGTCCTCGGCTCAGGCCCCGAATCAGTTTTTTTCAGGGGAAGGGGCAGTGGTGCATCTTCCCCAGGTCAACCGGCCGGTAAGAAATGGGGTCTCTGCTGGCAGTACAATGAGGGATCATGTAAGTTTGGGGGGGCATGCCGTTTTAAGCACAAGTGCTCCGGTTGTGGAAGTTCTCATCCCATGTCCCGCTGCTTCAAAAAAGGCAAGGGCCATGTTTGCTAACAAGAGGGATGACACCGGTGAGGAGGGAAGGGATGCAACCTTTCCTAAATAGGTACCCCGACCTGGATGCGGCGAAGTTGTAGGGCGCGGTATTCTTGGAGGGTTTTAAGATCCTATGTTCTTTGTCTGCCATCCTGCCTATAGCGTAGAATTTGCGTTCTGCATTGCAGAATCCTGGAGTGGTTTCTGAGAAGTTGGCTAAGGAAGTGGCACTGGGTCGCATGGGTGGGCCTTTCTCGTTTAAGCCTTTGCCGGACTTGGTAATTTCGCCTCTGAGGGTGATGCCTAAGAAGAAGACTCACAAGTTTCGCCTTATTCACCACCTGTTTTTCCCGAAGGGAGGTTCAGTCAAAGATGCCATAGATCCTGAAGCATGTACGGTGTCTTGTACCTCTTTTAATGCAGCAGTTGGTTGGGTTTGCCGATTTGGAAGGGGGTGCTAATGGCAAAATCTGACATTGAATCCACTTTACACTTGCTTACAGTCCATCCGCCTGCTGATGGCCTTACAGTCCATCAGTTTCCGCCTGCTTGGTCGTTTCTGGCAAGACATGGATCGCTGCCTGCCCATTGGCTGCTCCATTTCCTGTGCCTTGTTCGAGACATTCAGCTCCTTTGTTGAATGGGTGGTTCGTGATGTATCGGGGGTGAATTCATTCAATATTTGGATGATTTCCTTGGCGTGGGGCCACCTTCATCTAATGTGTGTGCGATACTTGCAGCACATTGCGGGTAAATTTGGTATTCAATTGGCTGCGGATAAAAGAAGGAGGGCCTGACTACCGTGCTCAGTTTTTTGGGCATAGTTCTCAACTCGGGCGATATGGAGCGTCGCCTGCTGGAGGATAAATTAGTGGGGAGATCAAGATGGAAATTCGGGGGACATTGGGACTGCACAAGATTCAGCTTCGGAAGCTACAATCTCTGTTGGGTAAGTTTAATTTTGCATGTCGCATTGTTTTGCCGACGGGTCTCGGCGGCTAATGTGGGGGTTAGGACCCCCACCCATTTTATCCGTCTCACTAGGGAACATCGAGAGGACTTGAGGGTGTGGCATACGTTTTTGGAAACCTATAACGGTCAATCAGTTTGGATATCCGGTCTGGTGAGCAACTTTGACTTGGAGCTGTTCACAGACACAGCCAGGTCGACAAGTTATAGGGCTTTTGATCAGGGTCACTGGAGCGCGGAACCTTGGCCGCTGGGTAGACGCGGGCATTCTATGTAACCTGGTGCTCCTGGAACTTTTTCTGATGGTGTTGGCTATAGGTGAGTCATTTCGGAACTTTTGGAAAATACAGTTAAACTGTGACAACATGGGAGCGGTTTAAGTCATTAACTGCATTACAGCATCGTCACAACCTGTAATACAGCTGCTGTGCCACATGGTGCTGCGTTGCTTGCAGTTGAATATTTTTCTTTATGCTGTCCACCTTCCTGCTGTTGACAATACTTTGGCTGACTCCTTGTCTCAGTTTCAGTGGGACAGGTTCTGAGAGCTTTTACTGGTGGCCGAGCAACAGGGGAGTTCCTTGCCCTGGATGGCTGTGGAAGATTGCCTTGGAGTCATCGCTGGATGGATCGGATGGTCTTTGAGGGAGTCCACGTGGGCGGCCTACGCCAAGGTATTACAGAAATGGTTGGGGATGATTCGGCGAGCCAGCGTTGAGCAAGAAGGTCAGGAGGTAAGGCTACTGGTACTTTACTTTGTTTACAGAAACCTGGAGTGAGGGGTGTCGGTGTATGCCATTGAGCAGAAAATGGCTGGCTTGGCATTTTTCTTCAAATTACAGGGCATGGTGGATTTTACAAAAGATTTTTGGATCTGCCAGGCTTTAAAGGGGTATCGTAAGTTGCATAAGCACAAGGATGCTAGGCGGCCCATGTCCTTTGTTAATTTACAGGTAATTTCTGGTCATCTGGGGTCATTGTGTACATCGAGATACGAGGTCTCCTTATTTAAGGCTGAGTTTTCTCTGGCCTTTTTTGGAGCGTTTCGGTTCAGTGAACTGGTCAGCCCATCTAAGAGGGTTCCGGGTGGGGTTTTTGGTGCAGGATGTGATTTGCAGGTAAGACAGTTGCTGTGCAGGTCCAAGACAGACCAGTTTGGCAAGGGCACGTGGGTGCAGCTGTTTTCTCTGCCAGGTTCCCCTGTTTGCCCGTGGGGGTGGTACGGGAGTTCTTAGTGGTTTGCCCAGTCCTGGAGGGGCCATTTTTGTTACATGGGGATGGGTCTCCTTTAAGTTTCAGTTTGTGTCTGTTTTGCCAAAGAGTCTTAGGGCAGTGGATTTAGTTCACAAACAATATGCCTTGCACTCCTTCTGCATTAGGGCAGCTACGGAGGCCGCACAGTGTGGGCTGGACGAGGCAGCTGTAAAAGGGATTGGTAGATGGGATTCCAGGAGATTCCATACCTACATTTGCCCGCATTTGTTGTCAGATTAGATGATGATGGAGGTGGAAGGGAAGTAGCGGGTGCATGTCTTTATGTGTTTTCATGTTGGGTGAGTGTCCATTGTTTGTCTTGGTGTTATTCCATGGTGTTTTCGTTTTTTCTTTCAGATGGAGAGCAGCTAAGCCTCATCTGGATTATGGGCCACATATATGTTTTTTGGGGGGCCAGGCAAGTTGACGTTAGGCCTGATGGCAGGCAGCTGGGTATTTATAGGCAGGAGGCGTGTATTCATTGGTTGGGGGTAACCGGGATGATGTGTAGCAGGGACGTGCCTGCGGTGCATCGTTTTGCATGTCAGGACTGGCCAACTGCCATTCTGGTACTCTATGTTGTTGGGAACAATTTGGGGGTTCGTTCCATTAGGGAGCTCATTATGGATGTCAAGTTTGATTTCCTGCGGCTCTACATGGCCTTTCCTGACATGCTGGTCTTGTGGTCAGACATTGTGGCTCGGACAACTTGGCACCTGGCGAGGTCAGTGGCAAGGCTTAATAAGGCCCGCATAATGGTAAATAAGGTGGTGGGCCAATTCATTATTATTATTATTATTATATGGAATTAGAGTCAGATACCAGACTGCACCTCTGGGCGGATGGTGTCCACTATCGTGGGTATCGATTTATGGGCCCTGGGGCTACAGGATGGGTTTCAGCATGCTTTGTGGGTGTGGAGGGGCCCTTAAGGGTAAGGTGTTACCCTTATGGGCGGTGGCAGTGTTGGGGACTCATCGGTAGTATGTGGCTGTCACGTACCTGGTAGGTTTTGAGCCTGAAGTGCAGAGAAAGACCTCCCTTACAGCTCCCACTCCCATTCCCCTGGAATGGAGACAGAGGGCCAGGAGTGAAGAGTGGCATGGGTGCCTGGCAGGATCAACAGTCGCTGGAAGTTCAGTAGTGGTGGCACCCTCTGGAACCTGAAGCCGAAGAGAAGACTGAAGACAGAGACTGGAATGCAGGGAGGACTAGGAACCCAGCAGGTAAGCAAGCCGGACAGTGGAGTGCTGGACTGGAACCAGGAGCAAGCAGCAGGTAGTAGACTGGAACGCTGGACTGGAACAAGGAACAAACAGCAGGTAGTAGACTGGAACGCTGGACTGGAACAAGCAGCAGGTAGGAGCCTGGAACGCAGGACTGGAACCAGGAACAAGCAGCAGGTAGTAGACTGGAACGCTGGACTGGAACCAGGAACAAACAGCAGGTAGGATCCTGGAACGCTGGACTGGAACCAGGAACAATCAGCAGGTAGTAGACTGGAATGCTGGACTGGAACCAGGAACAAACAGCAGGTAGTAGACTGGAACACTGGACTGGAACCAGGAACTGACAGCAGGTAGGAGCCTGGAGTGCTGGACTGGAACAAGCAGCAGGTAGGAGCCTGGAACGCTGAACTGGAACAAGCAGCAGGTAGTAGACTGGATGCTGGTATACACAGCGGGAAGGTCAACAAGCCGGTGGTCGGTATCGGTCGGGCAGAAGAGGTACCAGGGATAATGCAGAGGGATGGCCAGGCAAGCCAAAAGGGTCTGGTGCAGGCGGATAGCAGGATGGTCAAAACAGGAAGCCGGGTCAGATAACAGGATACACAGATCAGATCAGGTAAAGCACACGGAACGCTGTAGAGCAGACAGAGGGGATAAAGTGTGACAGACCGGTTTAAATAGCTCGCCTGACACCAGCGGGAGTGCGCGCGTGCCCGTGCGTGACCGCACCCGTGAATGCACGCACATGCGCAGTGGGACCCGTGGCCGTGTTCCCGTGCGCCTGGATCGCCGGTTACTGGCAGGATCTTCATGACATTGCCCCCCCACCCAAGGGGCAGCCTCCGGATGCCCTTTTGAAAAAAATTCTCTGGATGGGATCTTTTAAAAGATTGTAACAGATCTTCAGCATGAATATTATCTTCTGGTTCCCAAGAATTCTCTTCTGGGCCAAACCCCCTCCACTTTATCAAAAATTGATTCTGGTTACCTCTTTTCCTATGGTCCATGATAGCCTCCACCTCGAATTCCTCCTCCCCATCTACCAAGATTGGATGAGGAGGATCCGTACTTTGGCCTGGAAATGGGTTGGAAATAGAGGGTCTGAGCAGGGACACGTGAAAAACTGGATGCACCTTTAGTGAATCCGGGAGTTCAAGTTCGTATGCAACTTCATTAATTCCCTGCTTGACAGAAAACGGCCCAAGAAACTTGGGACCCAATTTCTTTGAAGGGCAAGTCAACCTAAGGTTTACTGTGGACAACCATACCTGATCCCCAGGTGCAAGTAACAGCTCACCTCGCCTTTTCTTATCGAAGGTTGCTTTATTATACTCCTGGGTCCTGGTCATGGTCTCCTGTAAAACTTGGTTGTTGGAGGTGAAGAAATCCAATTTCTCCTGGACTGCGGATACTGTACATTCTGGAAGAGAGTTAGGTAAAAATGAAGGGTGGAAACCATAATTCGCAAAAAACAGAGTTTGTTTGATAGCAGAATGAATATAATTGTTATAGGCGAATTCGGCCAATGGAAGAACAGAAATCCAATCATCTTGGGCAAAAGAAGAAAAACAGCGCAAATATTGTTCAAGGGTCTGGTTTGTTCTTTCTGTTTGCCCATTAGTCTGGGGATGATAAGCCGATGAAAATGAAAGTTCAATGTTCAAGGTTTTACACAGAGACCTCCAGAATCGGGAGGTAAACTGTACCCCCCGATCTGAAACGATATTGACTGGTACCCCATGGAGCCTGATGACTTCTTTAATGAACGCTTGTGCTGTTTCTGTAGCTGAAGGGTGCCCTTCATTGGGACAAAGTGGGCCATCTTCGACAACCGGTCCACTATGACATAGATTGAGGTGAAGCCCCCAGCCGGGGGTAATTCTACAATAAAGTCTATAGAGAGCATTTTCCAGGGCCTATCTGGGACAGGCAAGGGTTTTAGTAGTCCCCATGCCTTTGTTCTGTGCCCTTTGTTCCTGATGCAGGTGGTACAGGACTCTACAAACTTTTTACAATCTTCGCGTAGCTGAGGCCACCAGAAGGTACGCTGTACCAGATCAGTGGTCTTAGCTACGCCAAAATGCCCAGCCAATGCATGATCATGACAGAGCTCTAGTACTGTAACTCGTAGTGTTTCAGGTATAAAGATCCTATTCTCATGCCACAGTAACCCATCCTTAACTTGGAGCTCTGCCTTAATAAAAGATCCCAATCCTGCGGAAGCCTGCTTAATCTGGGAAAGCAGGTCTCCCTGAAGTAAAAGACAATTCCCCGGGGACAGAATGGTGTCTGGAGGGGAAATCTCTTGGGATTTGTGAAACATCCTGGATAGGGCGTCATGTTTGGTATTTTTGGAGCCAGGGTGGAAAGTGACATGAAAGGAGAACCTGGAGAAAAAGAGAGCCCACCTGGCCTGACGTGGCTTCAACCTTTTTGCAGATCTCAAATACTCCATGTTCTTATGATCTGTAAAAATTAAGACTGGATGAGCGGCACCCTCCAACAGATAGCGCCACTCCTTCAATGCTGACTTGATTGCCAACAACTCTCTGTCACCTACATCATAATTTCTCTCTGCCGTGGTCAATTTACGAGAAAAAAAGGCCACAGGATGCAGCAGGGCCTTATCTCCCTGTCTTTGGGACAGCACTGCCCCTACTGCAATTTCAGATGCATCCACCTCTAGTATGAATGGCAGAAAGGAATCTGGATGCTTTAGTACAGAGGCGGAGGTAAAAAGGCCCTTGAGAGTCTCAAAAGCCTTTTGGGCTTCAGCAGACCAATGGAAGCGTGTACCTTGTTTAGTTAGCTGTGTGATGGGTGTAATGATGGCTGAGAACCCTTTAATAAATTTACGGTAAAAAATAGCGAATCCAACGAATCGCTGGATTCCTTTTTTGTCTGTCGGGACTGGCCAATCTAGAACTGCAGTGACCTTTTGAGGGTCCATCTTAATGCCCTTACTGGAAATGACTAACCCCAAAAATGGAATACTTTCCTGTTCAAATTCACATTTTTCAGCCTTTGCATATAGACCGTGTTGTCGAAGCCGGCCCAACACACTTCTGACGTGCCTGCGATGGGATTCAAGGGAACAAGAAAAAATGAATATGTTGTCTAAATAGACGATAACAAACAGGTCTAGAAAGTCACGTAACACATCATTGATAAAGTACTGAAATGTAGCAGGGGCATTGCACAGGCCGAAAGGCATCACGAGGTACTCAAAATGTCTATAGCGGGTACGAAAGGCGGTCTTCCATTCGTCTCTGTCCCTAATACGAACTAAATTGTAGGCCCCGCAGAGATTAAGTTTGGTGAATATGGTGGCCGTCCCCAGTCTTTGGAACAACTCTGGCACCAGGGGGAGAGGGTACCGATTCTTCACAGTGATCTTATTTAGTTTGCAGTAATCCACACAAGGTCTGAGGGTCTTATCTTTTTTCTGCACAAAGAAGATGCCTGCACCTGCGGGAGACGTGGATGGACGAATGAAGCCTCTTTTAAGGTTCTCATCAATGTATTCTTCCAAAGTCCCTTGTTCCACTTCAGTTAAAGGGAAGATTCTTCCAAAAGGAATTTCAGCACCGGGAAAAAACTCGATGGGACAGTCATAGGCCCGGTGAGGGGGTAACACCTCTGCCCTCTGTTTGCTAAATACATCCAAGAAATCATGATAGGCAGAAGAGATGGACGGATGTAGACTAGGATCTGTATCTAGGCAGAGCAGAGTAGGGTTCTCCTGAGCATTCTGAGTTCTGCAGAATTGCTGGCAATAAAAAGAAGGGAAGGTAACCTCACCCGTGATCCAATTAATGTCCGGATTGTGAGCCTAAAACCATGGAATGCCAAGGATTATGGGAAACAGGGGTGAAGCGATAATGTTCAGGCGTAGCTGTTCTTGATGGGTGTTGGAAAAGGAGACAGGTATTGGGATAGTCTCTTGAGTAACAGGTCCAGATTTGATAGCGGTTCCATCAGCTAGATGGATGGAGAGTCCATGGGCTTTAGGTAACAGAGGTATCTGGTGTTGGGTGGCAAAAAGAGAATCCATGAAACAGCTGCAAGCTCCGGAATCAATAATGGAGGTTATTTGCAGAGTCCTTCCTGGAAGCTGTAGCAGGAGAGGGAGAGCAAGGTGAGTGGTATTTTTAACCAGAGGTGTAACATAGTCAGTAGACAAAGATAAGCACTTACGGAGTTTAAGGGGACAGTTCCTGACATAGTGCCCAGGTTCCCCGCAATACAGGCACAAAATATTTGCTCGACAATGTTGTCATTCCTCCTGGGTGACAGAAGGCCGCAGGACTCCTAATTGCATTGGCTCAGGTAGGTTAAACGTGGAGGTAGGTGGTGTTGGAGATGGGTGATGGGGAACCTTAGGGGTAACCCAAGTTGGACGAGGAGATCCCATAGCTCTCTCAGACCTACGCTCTCGTAGGCGTCGATTGATCTGGATGGTTAGATCGATTAAGGCATTTAAAGTCTGTGGTGTACCCACCCTGGCCAATTCATCCTTCAGAGAGTCAGAAAGTCCCAACCGAAACTGATAGTGGAGAGCCACATCATTCCAATTAGTGTCCGCACTCAACTTCCTGAATTCAGCCACATAGTCCTCTGCTGCCCTGCGACCCTGTTGAAGGGTATGCAGAGCCGTCTCCGCAGTCACGGACAGCTGGGGGTCATCATACAACTGACCCAATGCGTCAAAGAAGGTGGAGAGATTGGTCAGGGATATGTCCTTTTGCTCCAAGAGGCGATGGGCCCAGGTTTGGGGGTCACCAGAAAGCAGAGAAAATACATAGCCCACCTTGGTAGCCTCCAGGGAAAAGGTACGTGGCTGAAGAGCAAAAAATAATTCACAGGAGTTGCGGAAGGCCCTGAACAAACAGCAGGTAGTAGACTGGAACGCTGGACTGGAACAAGCAGCAGGTAGGAGCCTGGAACGCTGGACTGGAACCAGGACCAAGCAGCAGGTAGTAGACTGGAACGCTGGACTGGAACCAGGAACAAACAGCAGGTAGGATCCTGGAACGCTGGACTGGAACCAGGAACAATCAGCAGGTAGTAGACTGGAATGCTGGACTGGAACCAGGAACAAACAGCAGATAGTAGACTGGAACGCTGGACTGGAACCAGGAACAACAGCAGGTAGTAGCCTGGAATGCTGGACTGGAACCAGGAACAACAGCAGGTAGTAGCCTGGAACGCTGGACTGGAACCAGGAACTGACAGCAGGTAGTAGACTGGAACGCTGGACTGGAACAAGCAGCAGGTAGGAGCCTGGAACGCTGGACTGGAACCAGGAACAAGCAGCAGGTAGTAGACTGGAACGCTGGACTGGAACCAGGAACAAACAGCAGGTAGGATCCTGGAACGCTGGACTGGAACCAGGAACAATCAGCAGGTAGTAGACTGGAATGCTGGACTGGAACCAGGAACAAACAGCAGGTAGTAGACTGGAACGCTGGACTGGAACCAGGAACAACAGCAGGTAGTAGCCTGGAATGCTGGACTGGAACCAGGAACAACAGCAGGTAGTAGCCTGGAACGCTGGACTGGAACCAGGAACTGACAGCAGGTAGGAGCCTGGAGCGCTGGACTGGAACAAGCAGCAGGTAGGAGCCTGGAACGCTGGACTGGAACCAGGAACCAACAGCAGGTAGGAGTCTGGAACGCTGGACTGGAACAAGCAGCAGGTAGTAGACTGGATGCTGGTATACACAGCGGGAAGGTCAACAAGCCGGTGGTCGGTATCGGTCGGGCAGCAGAGGTACCAGGGATAATGCAGAGCGATGGTCAGGCAAGCCAAAAGGGTCTGGTGCAGGCGGATAGCAGGATGGTCAAAACAGGAAGCCGGGTCAGATAACAAGATACACAGATTAGATCAGGTAAAGCACACGGAACGCTGTAGAGCAGACAGCAGGGATAAAGTGTGACAGACCTGTTTAAATAGCCTGCCTGACACCAGCGGGAGTGCGCACGCGCGTGCCCGTGCGTGACCGCACCCGTGGACGCGTGCGCATGCGCAGTGGGACCCGTGGCCGTGTTCCCGTGCACCTGGATCGCCGGTTACTGGCAGGATCTTCATAAAAGTGGCCCTCTGGTGTATTCCAGTTAAAACAGTTAGCTGGAATATGGTAATGGTTGCACTGCGGTTAGTGGGTTGTCTCTGAGCTGGTGTGTTATGGCTGGAGGCCTATCATGTAAAAAGGTCCCGCAGTGTAGAAGTGGAATATATTTTAATTTTGGGGTGCCGTCAAAGACCAACAGGCTGAGTGACTGATAGTTTTGTTTTCAGATGTTTATGTGCTAAAGATTGTGAAATTTGAATATTTTGTTAATAAAAGACTGCTATGGCCATTTGTACTACAATT
Source organism: Lithobates clamitans (assembly GCA_037952925.1). Taxonomy (NCBI): domain Eukaryota; kingdom Metazoa; phylum Chordata; class Amphibia; order Anura; family Ranidae; genus Lithobates; species Lithobates clamitans. The sequence goes on along the minus strand of JBBGZY010000214.1, from coordinate 6,173,705 downwards.
CCATGTGTGGTCTCGTTAATTTTAGGTAATGGTAAGAGGGAAGGTGGAGTACCAGTGATCGGGCAGTTATCAAGAAGGTTTGGGACATTTGGTCTTCACTGGTCATGTACTGATAAGAAGAGTTTTTGTGTTGTTTGGACTGCCCTTGAAGACAAAGTTTGTCATTTTTGTGTTGCTTTTTGCTGAATGAAGCCTTTTAGGTTGACTAATCTGTCTCACAGCTACCCGTTAACCCCTCAGAACCTGACAATTGGTGGAGGATGCATTGGGCAGTTTGAGGGGTGAAGGCCAGTCCCATGTCTTGGGTTAAAGCTGCACAGGCTCTGAAAACTTCAGATAAAACAATGGAGGAATTCTTAAAGCAGTTGATGGTGTCTAATTCTACACAGTAGCAAATGAATGTTGCACAGCAACAAATGAATAGTGCTCAACAAGAGACAAACCACTTACTGATGGAACAGATAGCAGGATTACAAAAGGCCAGCAAGCTGAAATTTTGAAAAGTGACCCCGCTGTAAAGAATGATCTGCGGAAGGCAGTGCAGCAGACCCTGAAAAAAAAGTTGGCCGCAGATAATTCTGAAGCTTATTTGGAAATGTTTGAGAGGATTGCAACAAGGGAAGGTCTGCCTGAGAAAGACTGGGCAGATGTGCTGTCTCCTTTCCTGACTGCAGATCCCCAACAGGCATACTGTGACTTGGCCCCTGAATCAGCACGGGAATATAAACTGCTAAAAGCAGAAATACTAGCAAGGCTGGGAGTGACTGTTGCTTTAAGGGTGAGCCAAGTCCATGGCTGGCGCTTGGACAAGGCTAAGCCTGCCCGTGCGCAGCTGTATCACCTGATACACTTGTTCCAGGATTGGCTGAAACCAGAGGAGAAGACCACCTCTCAGATTGTAGACCGAGCTGCACTGGATCGCTTTTTGCATGGTCTTCCTAAGGCGCTGCACAGATGGATGGCTCAGTCCAATCCTCAGTCCCTGGATGAGATGGCTGCTGCTGTCAAGCGCTACAGTTGTGCAGCAGCACAGGACAGTCCAGGACAGTCCCTGTGTGTCCAGGACAGTCCCTTTATTACCAGAGAGCTGGCCCATTCCAAGGGAGAGCGTTCCAGCTCCAAGATGGCTCCTGTTGAATGCATGGTGTCTGCTTGGGTGCCTTACACTCCTGCCAGGAGCACCCCAATGTTAAATCCTCCTGAGAGTCGGCAGGGGGATTGGGAACCCCCCGTAAGGTTTGCTGCAACAACTGGGTCATATGACCACCCAGTGTTCAAGGTGGGAGGAGACAATGGAATGTGACATGGCTTGACATGACTCTATGTTTGCTTTTGCCGCTGGTCCCTTGAACAATCTAATCCTACTTGAGAGTGTGGTGTGGGTTAATGGACAAGAGGTTGTAGCACTTGTAGCACCTGACTCGGGAGTGGGGTTACCCTGCTTCAATCGACAGGTCACAGGGACAGCTGGTACCTGGGAAAAAGATTGGAGTGGTGTCTGTACATAGGGTTGTCAAGGACTATCCAATGGCCCGTGTAACTTTGTCCACAACAGCATGAACTGCTACACTGAGAGTTGGGGTGATCCCGGGGTTGCCCCATGACTTGCTAATTGGGAAAAACTGCCCCATATTTTGAGACTTGTGTGAACAAAAGTTCAAAGGTTCAGGGGCCACCCTAAAAAGGAGAAACCCCCATGTAAAGTGTTTAATATTTTGTTGCACGACGTAAATAGTAATGAAACGTATCAGATGTGAACCTGCAGAAGCTGACCTAGGTTTTCTGGAGGTGTTTGCAGGATTGGAAGCAGAGAGTTCTCCCTCTGAGCCTGACTTGTTATATCTTGGGGGCCCCCTAGATGATTTCCTTGGTGCGGAGTGATGCTACTCCAGGCATAGTATCCCAAATGAACGCCCGCCCCACTCAAACCTTCAGGTGCAGACTCTGCAAACATGTAGACAATCAAGGAAGATAGCTGAGCGGCCGCACTCTGAATATACACCTTTATTGTAGCAAAAACAGTGTTAAAAATCCAAAGCTGTCACATCATGGCTGAAGCAGGTACAGGAAAAAAAGGCTAATGCTGCGTACACACGAGCGGACTTTTCTACCGGACTGGTCCGACTAACCAAGTCCGGCAGACAATTCGACCATGTGTGGGCTTCACCGGACCTGCAGCGGACTTTATCGGTCTAAAATCTGACGGACTTTCGAATTGGAACATGTTTCAAGTCTTTCAGACGGACTTGAGTCTGGTTGAAAAGTCCGCTCATCTGTATGCTAGTCCGACAGACGCTAGGGTAGCTATTGGCTACCCACAGGGGAACCCCGAACCAAAATTTTTTTAAAAAATTACGTGGGGGTCCCCCTAAATTCCATACCAGGTCTGGTATGGATATTAAGGGGAACCCCATGCCAAACTTTTTAAAAAAATGGCGTTAGGGTCCCCCTCAAAATCCATACCGGACCCTTCAGGTCTGGTATGGTATGGATTTTAAGGGGAACACGCTCCAAAATTTAAAAAAATGGCGATAGATTTGGAACACGTTTCAAATCTTTCTGACGGACTCAAGTCCGGTCGAAAAGTCCGCTCGTCTGTATGCTAGTCCGACGGACGCTAGGGTAGCTATTGGCTACTGGCTATCAACTTCCTTATTTTAGTCCGGTCATTAGGCATGAGCCGAACCCCCCTGTTCAGTTTCCATCAGAACATGCGAACAGGCAAAAAATTTGTTCGAACACGTGAACACCGTTAAAGTCTATGGGACGCGAACATGAATAATCAAAAGTGCTCATTTTAAAGGCTTATATGCAAGTTATTGTCATAAAAAGTGTTTGGGGACCTGGGTCCTGCCCCAGGGGACATGGATCAATGCAAAAAAAAAGTTTTAAACTGACGTTTTTTCGGGAGCAGTGATTTTATTAATGCTTAAAGTGAAACAATAAAAGTGTAATATTCCTTTAAATTTAGTACCGGGGGGGGGGGTGTCTATAGTATGCCTGTAAAGTGACGCATGTTTCCTGTGTTTAGAACAGTCTGACAGCAAGATGACATTTCAAAGGAAAAAAAGTAATTTAAAACTATTTGCGGCTATTAATGAATTGTTGGTATGACAATACACATAACAGTTCATTGATAAAAATGGCATAGAATTTCCCCACAGGAGAACCCCGAACGACGTGGGGGTCCCCCCAAATATCATACTAGGCCCTTCAGGTCTGGTATGGATATTTAGGGGAACCCCGTGCCAAAATTTAAAAAACAATGGCGTGGGGGTCCCCCTCAAAATCCATACCAGACCCTTTAGATCTGTAATGGATTTTAAGGGGAACCAGCGCCAAAAAAAAAAAAAATGGCGATAGATTTGGAACATGTTTCAAATCTTTCCGACGGACTCAAGTCTGGTCAAAAAGTCCGCTCGTCTGTATGCTAGTCCGACAGACGCTAGGGTAGCTATTGGCTACTGGCTATCAACTTCCTTATTTTAGTCCGGTCGTTAGAGATGAGCCGAACCCCCCTGTTCGGTTCGCAACAGAACATACGAACAGGCAAAAAAATTTTTGAACATGCGAACACCGTTAAAGTCTATGGGACTCGAACATGAATAATCAAAAGTGCTAATTTTAAAGGCTTATATGCAAGTTATTGTCATAAAAAGTGTTTGGGGACCTGGGTCCTGCTCCAGGGGACATGGATCAATGCAAAAAAAGTTTTAAAAACTGAAGTTTTTTCGGGAGCAGTGATTTTAATAATGCTTAAAGTGAAACAATAAAAGTGTAATATTCATTTAAATTTCGTACCTGGGAGGTGTCTATAGTATGCCTGTAAAGGGGCGCATGTTTCCCATGTTTAGAACAGTCTGACAGCAAAATGACATTTCAAAGGAAAAAAAGTCATTTAAAACTACTCGCGGCTATTAATGAATTGTGGGTCCGCCAATACACATAAAAGTTCACTGATAAAAAAGCATAGGATTTCCCCATAGGGGAACCCTGAACCAATCTTAAAAAAAAAATGGCGTGGGGGTCCCCCTAAATTCCATACCAGGCCCTTTGGGTCTGGTATGAATATTAAGGGGAACCCTGCGCCAAAATTTTTAAAAAAATGGTGTGGGGGTCCCCCTCAAAATCCATACCAGACCCTTCAGGTCTGGTATGGATTTTAAGGGGAACCCCGCACCAAAATAAAAAAAATGGCGTGGGTCCCCCCAAAAATCCATACCAGACCCTTATCCGAGCACGCAACCTGGCAGGCCGCAGGAAAAGAGGGGGGATGAGAGATCAGCCCCCCCCCTCCTTAACCATACCAGGCCACATGCCCTCAACATTGGGAGGGTGCTTTGGGGTCCCCCCAAAGCACCTTGTCCCCATGTTGATGGGGACAAGAGCCTCATCCCCACAACCCTTGCCCGGTGGTTGTAGGTGTCTGCGGGCAGGGGGCTTATTGGAATCTGGAAGCCCCCTTTAACAAGGGGACCCCCAGATCCTGGCCCCCCCGTATGAAATGGTAAGGGGGTACAAAATTACCCCTACCATTTCATAAAAAAAGTGTCAAAAATGTTGAAAATTACAAGAGACAATTTTTGACAATTCCTTTATTTAAATTCTTCTTCTTTCCATCTTCTTTCTTCTATCTTCTTCTACCCGGGGGCTGCCCCCTCTCCAGACCACCCCCTATATGCAAAATGGTTAGCATAGCATGAATCTATACATGGCCGCTGCGGCCACCCCCTATTAATGCGTCCGGCCCCTTTCGGGGCACCGGGTGCATGAATAACAGCAGCTGGGGATTTTTTTGAACCACCTGATTAGAGTCAGAGGCTTTAATAGGCTTCAAAACAGGGTGGGCTCAGGTCACAGAGCATGCGACCGGAGCCCACCCAGGTGTGTTACAACAGTGAATAAATATTCACTGTTGAAACACTGATCCTCAATCTGGCCAATCAGAAGCGGGCGTGAGAACTGTTTTCTGAATGCCTAAAAGAGAAGACTCCCAATTGGCCGCTGAGGAGGAGGGAGGAAACGGAAGCCGCCGCCATGGAGAGCAGGAGAACGGGAAGCAACCAGTGATGGAGAACAGGAGGCCGCCGCCGCCGAGCAGGGGGAAGCCGCCAATGATGGGGTAAGTGCTACCGATCGGGGGGGCATACTGTTTATCCCCTCCCAAAAAAATGTTCCACCAGCCGCCACTGATATATATATATATATATATATATATATATATATACACAGGATATATAATATACACAAGAATGTGTGTGTATTGAGCTTTGGGGTGCACACCCTAATGCAATAGGCTGCACACGCCTATGTCGCGGTCACAGCATTCAGTGCACTGCTTCTGCTAAAGGAGAAAGTAATGGCTTTCGGATGGGTGTTCCCCCACCCCGAGCATCCTGCACGAATACTAGATAGTGTCCCTGCTGCCGTGACCACACTGAGTGCAGTGATCAGAAGTGACAGACAGCATCCACTCTCCACCCATCTCCACCACTCATTGCCTGTCAGTAGTAGTGATGGGTTGGTTGCTTGGTCATCCAAGCAACCAATCACGTGCTTGCCCCGTTCCCAGGGTCTGACTTTTAAAGGAGAAGGAGAACAGAGCTTCCTACTGCAGACCTGCCAGGGCTTTAATTGTCTGGTAAAGAGGGGTCCTTGCCAGGTTTAGGTATTACTGAAATGTGTGAACTGTGAGTGTGGGATTTCCCTGCAGAGCAATGTTCCAAATAACTCCAGCATATGCGGTGTCAGAGTGGGCAAGAACGTTTTATAATTGTGATATAGAAGACCATCAGGGCCTGGAGATTCATGAAGAGGAAGGTCCTTGACTATTTTTGTGAATTCCTCAGTGGTAATAGGGGCATTACGTTTTTCAAGGTCTGAGGAGGTCAATTTAGGTAGAGAGATATTTTCAACAAATTGGTCAAAATTATCTTGTGTAAAATTTAAAGTGGTGTTCCGGGGTAAGGCAATTATAAAGTTTACAGTAAAAATACCTAAAAACCTTAGTCATGGTTTGAGGTCAGAGGGTAGGGGTACCATCAGCTTGAATAAGTAGATCTAGGAAAGAATGGAAGGGGTGTGGGCAGAGCTTATTAACCAATATTCTGTGTGGTTTATTAGAGAACTCATTAAAAGTTTTGTTTAGCCTACATCAAGGACTTAGCTGCCTTGTTCAGTGCTAAGGATTTTAATTAATTGCATAGTGAAACAACCTTATGGGGGCCCTCGATTGTAGGGGCAGCAACAAGCCCATGCTCCACAAGCTTCAAGTCCACTAGTAGGGACACTCACAGGCCCTCGCTATCTCTCTTCAGACGAGAGCCCTCAGCAATACATAAGCATTGGAAGTAGGCCTTGTGAGCTTCCCGAAGGGTCGAGGCACCCTGTACAGAACTCACGTTTAGTTAGTTTAGTCTCTCCTTGATGGCTAAAGAATTAAGAAGGTGATCATTAAGATGCCAGTGACAGATCTTAGAGGTGGGGGTTTGTAAGGAAATATCTAAGGAAATAGGGGCATGGTCAGACCAAGTGAAGGGTGAAATATTAGAATCTACAGCATGAGGGAGCAGTGGAGCTGATATAAAGAAATGGTCTAATCTAGAGTACATTTTATGAGCCATAGAATAAAAGGTATATTGCCTATGTGTTGGATGTTTAATTCTCCAGGCATCAAATAGGTGATGGGATCTGATACATTTTCGAAATGAGGTGGCCTGGGACATAACCTTCTGTGATGGGGTGTCTCTAAATAGTGCATGTCTGTCTCTAGTGGGGGACATAACTATATTAAAGTCACGTCCAATTATCATAAAGGGTTGAGAATAATGCTGAATAAGGACAAAAAGCTTATCTAGGAAACCAATTTGCCTAGAGTTGGGGACATACACATTCACCAACGTGAATGAGGAGGACATGTAGTCACAGACCAGGATGACAAACCTCCCACGGGGGGGGGGGGGTTGATGTATTTATCTTCATCCTGTAAGGGGCAAGATTTTTTTTTTTTAAATCGTTAATTATAACAGTTTTAGAAATCTTACAATGCAGTGCATAGAGTAAAGCATTTCAGTATAAAGAAGCATTACATGTATAGTTGGGTGAGACATATCGAGAGCATTGTATAGTCAGATAATAAGGTCTTCCATCTCAGATCAACAACGCATATGTACTGTACCATACAAAATAATAGAATGAAGTAAAACATCAAAGAATTATAAAGACAATATAACAAATAGTTAGCACCAAGGAGACCAAAAAACGCAAACGTCACCAGAAACATGGTGTAAAGGGGACAGATTATTTAAGATTCATTATTTTCGGGGGACTAAGATTCATCCAAAACTTTCCATATCTTATAAAAGGAAGGTAGTGAATCATTGATCAATGCAGTCAGATGTTCCATCCTACGAATATCAGCCACTGTAGAAATAAATTGATGGAGAGTGGGCGTGGGGGAGTGGACAGCCAGTTTCTAGGTATAGCTCATTTTGCAGCTAGTAAGATGAAATCTCTGAGGCTTTAGAGATACCTGAAAAAGGGGAGGCCTAATAAAAAGTGTATGGTAGGGATGAGCTTCGTGTTCGAGTCGAACCCATGTTCGACTCGAACATCGGCTGTTCGGTCGTTCGCCGAATTGCGAACGATATGGGCCGTTCGCGCCAAATTCGTGTGGCGCGTCACGGCCCATAATTCACTGCGGCATCGCAGTGCATTGCTGGCTGATGATTGGCCAAGCATGCACTATGACCCGCATGCTTGGCCAATCACAGCGCCGTCAGTAGAGAGAGCTGTAATTGGCCAAAGCCAGGGTGGCTTTGGCCAATTATGGCTCAGGGGATTTAGTACACACCCCACACTATATAAGGCCGCCTGCACGGCGGCCCTGTGTAGTGTGTGTTCCGGTGTGCTGAGAGATAGAGAGAGAGAGAGACAGTGTCATTTGATTTGAGTTAGATAGATTAGGCAGAACAGTCAGTCAGTTAGCTGCACTTACAGTGTATTGTGTATATATATGCATCCCAGGTGTTGCATATATATATATACACTGTATTCAGTTTAGCTAGATCCGTTCCTGTTATCTTCTATCTAGACTATTTACATTTAGTGCAGTGTGTCCTGCTCACAGTGTTCAGCTAGATCCGTTCCTGCTATTTACATTCAGTGCAGTGCGTCCTGCTCACAGTGTTCAGCTAGATCCGTTCCTGCTATTTACATTCAGTGCAGTGCGTCCTGCTCACAGTGTTCAGCTAGATCCGTTCCTGGTATTTACATTTAGTGCAGTGCGTCCTGCTCACAGTGTTCAGCTAGATCCGTTCCTGCTATTTACATTCAGTGCAGTGCGTCCTGCTCACAGTGTTCAGCTAGATCCGTTCCTGCTATTTACATTCAGTGCAGTGCGTCCTGCTCACAGTGTTCAGCTAGATCCGTTCCTGCTATTTACATTCAGTGCAGTGCGTCCTGCTCACAGTGTTCAGCTAGATCCGTTCCTGGTATTTACATTTAGTGCAGTGCGTCCTGCTCACAGTGTTCAGCTAGATCCGTTCCTGCTATTTACATTCAGTGCAGTGCGTCCTGCTCACAGTGTTCAGCTAGATCCGTTCCTGCTATTTACATTCAGTGCAGTGCGTCCTGCTCACAGTGTTCAGCTAGATCCGTTCCTGGTATTTACATTTAGTGCAGTGCGTCCTGCTCACAGTGTTCAGCTAGATCCGTTCCTGCTATTTACATTCAGTGCAGTGCGTCCTGCTCACAGTGTTCAGCTAGATCCGTTCCTGGTATTTACATTTAGTGCAGTGCGTTGTGCTCACAGTGTTCAGCTACATCCGTTCCTGCTATTTACATTCAGTGCAGTGCGTCCTGCTCACAGTGTTCAGCTAGATCCGTTCCTGCTATTTACATTCAGTGCAGTGCGTCCTGCTCACAGTGTTCAGCTAGATCCGTTCCTGGTATTTACATTTAGTGCAGTGCGTCCTGCTCACAGTGTTCAGCTAGATCCGTTCCTGGTATTTACATTTAGTGCAGTGCGTCCTGCTCACAGTGTTCAGCTACATCCGTTCCTGCTATTTACATTCAGTGCAGTGCGTCCTGCTCACAGTGTTCAGCTAGATCCGTTCCTGCTATTTACATTCAGTGCAGTGCGTCCTGCTCACAGTGTTCAGCTAGATCCGTTCCTGCTATTTACATTCAGTGCAGTGCGTCCTGCTCACAGTGTTCAGCTAGATCCGTTCCTGGTATTTACATTTAGTGCAGTGCGTCCTGCTCACAGTGTTCAGCTAGATCCGTTCCTGCTATTTACATTCAGTGCAGTGCGTCCTGCTCACAGTGTTCAGCTAGATCCGTTCCTGCTATATACATTTAGTGCAGTACGTCCTGCTCACAGTGTTCAGCTAGATCCGTTCCTGTTATCTTCCTACTGACAGGCAGGCTTGTCTGGTTACAGTATATAAAGCTACCTTAAGAAAATTACAGGTGTTCTTTTTGATCCTATTAGTACCACGGTCAGGCAGCTAGACTATTTACATTTAGTACAGTGCGTCCTGCTCACAGTGTTCAGCTAGATCCGTTCCTGTTATCTTCCTACTGACAGGCAGGCTTGTCTGGTTACAGTATATAAAGCTACCTGAAGAAAATTACAGGTGTTCTTTTTGATCCTATTAGTACCACGGTCAGGCAGCTAGACTATTTACATTTAGTACAGTGTGTCCTGCTCACAGTGTTCAGCTAGATCCGTTCCTGTTATCTTCCTACTGACAAGCAGGCTTGTCTGGTTACAGTATATAAAGCTACCTTAAGAAAATTACAGGTGTTCTTTTTGATCCTATTAGTACCACGGTCAGGCAGCTAGACTATTTACATTTAGTACAGTGCGTCCTGCTCACAGTGTTCAGCTAGATCCGTTCTTGCTATTTACATTCAGTGCAGTGCGTCCTGCTCACAGTGTTCAGCTAGATCCGTTCCTGGTATTTACATTTAGTGCAGTGCGTCCTGCTCACAGTGTTCAGCTAGATCCGTTCCTGCTATTTACATTCAGTGCAGTGCGTCCTGCTCACAGTGTTCAGCTAGATCCGTTCCTGCTATATACATTTAGTGCAGTACGTCCTGCTCACAGTGTTCAGCTAGATCCGTTCCTGTTATCTTCCTACTGACAGGCAGGCTTGTCTGGTTACAGTATATAAAGCTACCTTAAGAAAATTACAGGTGTTCTTTTTGATCCTATTAGTACCACGGTCAGGCAGCTAGACTATTTACATTTAGTACAGTGCGTCCTGCTCACAGTGTTCAGCTAGATCCGTTCTTGCTATTTACATTCAGTGCAGTGCGTCCTGCTCACAGTGTTCAGCTAGATCCGTTCCTGGTATTTACATTTAGTGCAGTGCGTCCTGCTCACAGTGTTCAGCTAGATCCGTTCCTGCTATTTACATTCAGTGCAGTGCGTCCTGCTCACAGTGTTCAGCTAGATCCGTTCCTGCTATATACATTTAGTGCAGTACGTCCTGCTCACAGTGTTCAGCTAGATCCGTTCCTGTTATCTTCCTACTGACAGGCAGGCTTGTCTGGTTACAGTATATAAAGCTACCTTAAGAAAATTACAGGTGTTCTTTTTGATCCTATTAGTACCACGGTCAGGCAGCTAGACTATTTACATTTAGTACAGTGCGTCCTGCTCACAGTGTTCAGCTAGATCCGTTCTTGCTATTTACATTCAGTGCAGTGCGTCCTGCTCACAGTGTTCAGCTAGATCCGTTCCTGGTATTTACATTTAGTGCAGTGCGTCCTGCTCACAGTGTTCAGCTAGATCCAGTCCTGCTATTTACATTCAGTGCAGTGCGTCCTGCTCACAGTGTTCAGCTAGATCCGTTCCTGCTATATACATTTAGTGCAGTACGTCCTGCTCACAGTGTTCAGCTAGATCCGTTCCTGTTATCTTCCTACTGACAGGCAGGCTTGTCTGGTTACAGTATATAAAGCTACCTTAAGAAAATTACAGGTGTTCTATCCCAGCTTAGTGCAGCTACAGGCCATTAGTATGTCTGGAAGGCCAAGAAGGAGAGGCAGACAGTCACAAGCCAATAAGAGAGGGCAAGCAGGCTCTGTGTCTAGTGCTGGTCGTGGAGACGGTGCATCCTCATCAGCACGTGGCCATGGGACACGCTTGGCCTTTTTTTCGGCAGCTGGCCGTGTTGAGCCGCAACATGCGGAAGACTTGGTCGAGTGGATGACCAAGCCGTCCTCATCCTCCTCATCCTCTCTCACCCATGCCCAGGGTGCTTTGTCTGGCAAAGCAGCGGCCTCTTCCCTCAGCTCAATGTCATCAGTGACTCCTTCCCTAGCTCCACCATGTCCTCATGAGGATTCCCTCGAACTGTTTGACCACAGTGTTGGGTACATGCTCCAGGAGGATGCCCAGCGTTTGGAAGGCTCTGATGATGATACTGAGCTCAATGAAAGCAGTAACATGAACACGGACAGAGGGGGTGCCCAAGAAGGACAGCAATCTGGCAGTCATGCTCCCCCTGCTGCAGCATACTGCCAGGTTTGCTCTAGTGATGAGGAGGGAGGGGATGATGAGGTCACTGACTCAACGTGGGTGCCTGATAGGAGAGAGGAGGAGGAGGAGGAGGAGGAGGAGGTGGCACATCACCAACTAGGCAGGATGCCCTCCAGGGGCCAGCCTAAGGGCAGCACATTGACTGCATCACACCCCAAAGCTCCACATGTGCAGGGCGCTGCAGTCTCTGCGCGTTATTCAAAAAGTTCTTTGGTGTGGGCCTTTTTTGAGACGAGTGCATCAGATCGCACCGCTGCTATTTGCAACATATGTCTCAAGCGTATCTCGCGTGGCCAAAACATCTCCCGCTTGGGTACCACATGCTTGACCAGACATATGTTGACCTGCCATGCAGTTCGTTGGCAAGCGTATCTAAAAGACCCACACCAAAGAACAAAGACGATCTCTCCTTGCTCCTCATCAGCTGAGATTTCCAACCCCACTAGACCTTCAGTCCTCTCTGAGACCTGCAGTGAGAGGAATGAAGGTGTAGAATTAGGTGTGTCACAGCCAAGTACTTGTGGGCAATCTGCTTTTGGTACACCGACGTCAGATTGTACCAGGCAAATTTCCCTGCCCCAGCTGCTGCACCGCCGAAAGAAGTTTGCTCCCAGCCATCCACATGCCCAGCGGTTGAATGCTAGCTTGGCAAAATTGCTAGCACTTCAACTGCTGCCTTTTCAGTTGGTAGACTCTGCCCCCTTCCGTGAGTTTGTGGAATGTGCGGTTCCTCAGTGGCAGGTACCCAAACGCCACTTTTTCTCACGGAAGGCGATTCCGGCTCTCTACCGGCATGTGGAAGGCAATGTCCATGCCTCGCTGGACAGGGCGGTCAGCGGTAAGGTGCATATTACCGCTGACTCATGGTCCAGCAGGCATGGACAGGGACGTTACTTAAGTTTCACGGCGCATTGGGTGACTCTGCTGGCAGCTGGGAAGGATGCAGGACAAGGTGCAGTAGTGTTGGAGGTTGTTCCGCCACCACGCCTCCAAAATGCTGATTGTGACACACCTCTCTCCTCCACCCCCTCCTCTTCTTCTTCCTCCATGGCCTCTTCCTCGGAACCAGCGGTGCTCCGTAGGCGTTCAAGGGGCTACGCAAGTACGCAGGCCAAAAGATGCCATGCGGTGCTTGAGCTGGTGTGCTTGGGGGACAGGAGCCACACTGGGGCAGAGGTTCTGTCAGCTCTGCAGGGGCAGGTTCAGAGGTGGTTGACGCCACGCCAACTTAAGGCAGGAATGGTGGTTTGCGACAATGGCACCAACCTCCTCTCTGCCCTCCGACAGGGACAACTGACCCATGTGCCCTGTTTGGCTCACGTCCTTAACTTGGTGGTGCAGCGGTTCTTGGGCAGGTACCGGGGCTTACAGGATGTCCTGAGGCAGGCCAGGAAAGTCTCTGTGCATTTCCGCCGGTCATATAATGCCAGTGCTCGGCTGACGGACCTCCAAAAGGAGTTTAACCTGCCCAAGAACCGCCTAATCTGTGACATGCCCACCAGGTGGAACTCGACGTTGGCCATGCTGCAGCGGCTGCACACGCAGCAGAGGGCCATCAATGAGTACCTGTGCGACTATGGCACCAGGACAGGGTCAGGGGACCTTGGTTTTTTTTCCCCACGCCAGTGGGCCATGATCAGGGATGCATGCACTGTCCTGTCACCATTCGAGGAGGCCACGAGGATGGTGAGCACTGACAGTGCATGCATCAGTGACACTGTCCCCCTTGTCCACCTGTTGGAGCACACGCTGCGTGGAATAATGGACAGGGCACTTGAGGCAGAACAGAGGCAGGAAGAGGAGGACTTCCTTAGCTCTCAAGGCCCCCTTTATCCAGACAGTGTTCCTGCGTGCCCGCCGATCACACAGGAAGAGGACGAGGAGGAGGAGGAGGAGGAGGAGGAGGAGGAAGATTGTGTCAGTATGGAGGTGGAGCCTGGCACTCAGCATCAGCAGTCTTTAAGGGATCAGTCCCAAGGAACACATGGACTTGTATGTGGCTGGGAGGAGGTGGCTGCGGACGTTGTTGTCCTTAGTGACCCAGAGGACTCCGGACCGAATGCCTCAGCAAACCTACGCTGCATGGCCTCCCTGATCCTGCAAAGCCTGTGTAAGGATCCTCGTATTCGTGGTATCAAGGAGAAGGACCAATACTGGCTGGCAACCCTCCTTGATCCACGTTACAAGGGTAAGGTTGCGGACCTTATCTTGCCATCGCAGAGGGAGCAGAGGATGAAACATCTTCGGGAGGCCTTGCAGAAAGGTCTGTGCAACGCGTTCCCAGAGACTGGAAGGTTACAAACTCCTGTTTCTGGACAACGTGTTGCTGAGGCTTCGGTCAGTCAAAGAAGGAGCGGTGGAGAAGGTGGCCGTCTGACCGATGCGTTCAGACAATTTTTTGGTCCGCAGCCCCAAGGTATGATCGGTTCCAGCAACCATCGCCAGCGTCTGTTTTACATGGTGCAGGAATACCTAGGGGCAAGATCAGACTTGGACACCTTTCCCACCGAAAATCCTCTGGGTTACTGGGTCTTGAGGATGGATCACTGGCCAGAGCTTGCACAGTATGCAATTGAGCTACTGGCCTGTCCTGCATCCAGCGTTCTTTCGGAACGCACATTCAGTGCTGCTGGAGGCGTGGTAACCGATCACAGGGTGCGTCTGTCCACCGACTCGGTCGATCGGCTGACCTTCATAAAAATGAATCAGTCTTGGATCACCACCAGCTACCAAGCACCTGATGCAGATGTAACCGAATAATTTTTTTTGAAATCTCAGATCCCTTCAAAGACTGCCTATGCTGATGCTGAGTGACTATCCCTGAGTAATTATCCTCTTCCTCCTCAATCATCACGCTGATAGCTTGTAAGAACATTTTTGGTTCTGGGCGCCACCACCAGTGCCTAAGGCACAATTTTTCAGCCCCTGTTTAACAGGGGCGTGTAATTACAATTTTTGATGTAATACTTTGCAGCAGGGCTCGTTCCTGCATTCCAACTAGAGTGTCTGTGAGGGGTTGCAGTGTTGTGGCACCAGCACCAGTGCCTAAGACCCAATTTTTCAGCCCCTGTCTAACAGGGGCGTGTAATTACAATTTTTGATGCAATACTTTGCAGCAGGGCTTGTTCCTGCGTTTCAACTAGAGTGTCTGTGAGGGGTTGCAGTGTTGTGGCACCAGCACCAGTGCCTAAGACCCAATTTTTCTGCCCCTGTCTAACAGGGGCGTGTAATTACAATTTTTGATGCAATACTTTGCAGCAGGGCTCGTTCCTGCGTTCCAACTAGAGTGTCTGTGAGGGGTTGCAGTGTTGTGGCACCAGCACCAGTGCCTAAGGCCTAATTTTTCAGCTCCTGTTCAACAGGGGCATGTAATTACAATTCTTGATCTAATATTTCACAGCAGGGCCCTGTGAGGGCTTACAGTGTTTTGGCCACAGCAACACCTAAGGCCCAAATTTCTGCTGAGTATATAGGGCAGGACCCTACTTTCAAACATCTAACTTACAAACGACTCCTACTTGCAAACGGAAGGAGACAACAGGAAGTGAGATGAAATCTACCCCTAAGGAAGGGAAATTCTCTCCTGTAAGAGTTAATATGGGAAAACAATTTCTCCTTTCCACTGATGCTTTCCAATCCTTGTTCCACAAAAAAACCCAAATTTTCAAAAAACATTTTTCATTGGGACAAAAAAGTGAGGTGAAATCTTCTGAAGAGGAGGAAAGACGCAAAACAAATGTCACAGGGGTGATAACCCTTCCCTATGTTTTCCAAAAAGCTTAGAAAAGATTTTTTGGCTGGAGCTAAACACATTAAAAATGTTCAAAATTACAAACAGATTCTACTTAACAACAAACCTACAGTCCCTGTCTTGTTTGCACCGCCTGAATACTGCTGTTCAGAGTATATAGGGACCTTTCCTTATTTTAATTTGGGTGCGGGGTTCCCCTTAATATCCATACAAGACCCAAAGGGCCTGGTAATGGACTGGGGGGTACCCATGCCGTTTGTCTCACTGATTTTCATCCATATTGCCATGACCCGACATGACATTAAACCCGCAAGCAGTTTTAAATGAGATTTTTTCCTTTAAAAATGACATTTGGTGCAGGGACTGTTCTAAACATGGGAAACATGCGTCACTTTACAGGCATACTATAGACACCCCCCAGGTACGATATTTAAAGGAATATTTCACTTTTTTTTTTTTACTTTAAGCATCATTAAAATCACTGCTCCCGAAAAAACGGCCGTTTTTAAAAGTTTTTTTTGCATTGATACATGTCCCCTGGGGTAGGACCCGGGTCCCCAAACCCTTTTTAGGACAATACCATGCAAATTAGCCTTTAAAATGAGCACTTTTGATTTCGAACGTTCGAGTCCCATAGACGTCAATGGGGTTCTAACGTTCGTGCGAACTTGCGGTCCGTTCGCGGGTTCTGGTGCGAACCGAACCGGGGGGTGTTCGGCTCATCCCTAGTGTATGGGGTTCAGAGGTATGGGGATGTTTAATAACTTCTGCAAAAGCTTTTATATTTGAGTCCAGAAAGGGATATTAGAAGGACACTCCCAAAAGATGTGGAAATGGGTGCCCGTAGCTTCATTACATCTTCAACATTGTCTAGGAGATGTTGGGTTGTGGGCGTGTAGGATATCTGGGGTTCTATACCAAAAGAGCAAAATCTTAAATCTTAATCAGTTTCTCTCTGCAATACACAGCATGAGATTTTGGACGAGGACTCACAATTTTTCCCCCAATCTATTGGAGATATACCGTAGGTTGCTGTAATTTATGAGTCCATTTCTTCATTTAGTAATGAGTTGATGCCACAAGGGGAGAGGCTTCATGCAAAATGTTATATATGGACGAGATTAGTTGGGGTTCATATAGGCCATTGGCACATAAAAGTTCAAAATTGGTAGGTTTCTATAAAGATAATGAGGGTGATTTAGAGAGGAAAAATATTTAAATTGTATATATGAGTACAAAAGTGATGTGGGAGCTGATGTTTCGCTTGGAGGTCTGCAAAAGACAGGAGTCTACGTGTCACTGGGTGTACAAGTTGCAGTCACAGTTGAAAGATTCCTGCTTGAGTCCATGGCAGCATCCGAACATAGAATAGACCATCAGGGATGTCCGGGTTAAAAAGTACATTTAGAAATGGAGGGCAGGAAGAGGAAAGGGAAAACTGCTTCCAGTTTGATAGGGTGGAGAGCATTTGGGTCAGGCATAAAGATTTCAGCATAAGGAAAGGGAAAACCACTCCGAGCATCTTTTCCAGATTGATAGGGTGAAGAGCATTGGAGCCAGGCATGTGTTTGCTTGAGAAGGGCCATAACATGTAACATGGGTGTACCGGGCGGTAACCCCCATTTCAATCTCAGCCCATCTGTTTGGGGCCTTCCTAGATGTCCAGGAAGTCAATACTCTGAGATGAGATGCTTAGTAATATTGTATGATGTCAATTGTATGAAAGCCAATTTCCTTTGGAGAGCTTTCAATTGCAACATTGGAATTGAAACTGGGAGTGTCTAAAATAAGTATAGCAATTTGAACATTAATTCTTCCAAGAAGAGATATAGGAAGAGAGGGCCATTGATTTAATAAACAAGTTATTTCCGTGAACATAGGGAGAAAGTTGGCCTGATATAGGGAGGAGTAAGAGGGTGTGATATGGATGCCCAAATATTTAAGTGTATGAGTGCACCAACGATATTTAAAGTTATGTTGGAGAGGGATGAGTTGGTCTGGTGGGATGTTAATAGGTAGAGCCTCAGTTTTTGAGGGATTCATTTTAAACCCCGAAAAAGATCCAAAGGAAAATAATACAAAGTAGCAGCACTAAAAAAACATGACCAAAAATGAAAAAAATTGAATAAGTCCAAGTGTATAGATAAGTGTATAGATACCATAAAAAGTGAAAATAACAGTCCAGAAAATAGCACAAAGGTAAGTGCTAAAAAGTGACACCTCTTGACGACAGTGCACCGCCACCACATAGATTGTGTGCTTACCGGAAGGCAAGCTTTAGAGAGCCCGCGGCTAAACACCCAGTCAGGGCCTTTATCCAAACGGAGGATGATATTCCACCACTAGTTAGGGAAGGAGCTTGTATGAACCTCAATTTAGCCAAAAGTATTTGAGCATCAGCCACCAGGAATCAATTGAGATATTGTCCAGAAAATAGAAAGAGAGACTCTATAGTGTGTATTGTTGTACCATAAAGGATTTAATAAGAAAAAAGAATTGCACTTACAAATGGGAAGATAAAAACAGTCATATCACAACAGCCGGCCAGCAAGCGAACACCTGTCCACTGAGAAGCGCAATTACGTCAGCACGTCAACCCCCCCCCCCCCTAATTCTTTTCAAAGATCCAAAGGAGGCCAAGGTGCCATGTAGGGAAGGTAGAGATAGATGGGGATGGTTTAAAGTCAACAAAATATTATCGGCAAAAAGTGACACTGTATATTCATGCTGTCGCAGCAGCACTCCGTGAATGTCCAGATGGGACCTAATGGCAAAGGCAAGGGGTTCCAATCTTAGAATAAAAAGCAAGGGCGACAAAGTGCAACCCTATCTGGTGTCATTGTTTAGGTGGAAGGTCTGCGACAGATGAGAAGACAGCTGAACTTGGGAAGAGGATTTTGAATATAAAGCCTTTAAAGTCTGAATGAAAGGGCCCGAGAACCCATATCTGGAAAGGACTGCAAACATAAATGGCCAGCTTAAGAGAACAGAGGCTTTTTGTGCATCCAAACTTAAAACAATGGCAAGACGTTTAGTCTTAGTCAGGAGGTCTATCAAGTCTATCGTTCGTCTCGTGCTGACCCCTGCATGTCTTGTTAGAACAAAACCTACCTGGTCTCTGGGTATCAATGACAGCAGCAATGGTGAAAATCTGTTGGCTAAGATTTTTGTAAACATCTTGTAAACTGAGTTTAATAATGCGATCGATAAGGATGAGTTACTACCCGGTTTAGGAATAAAAGTTATACATGCATGCAAAAACTGTGAGTATGGGAGGGTACCTTCTAGTAAGGAGGAAAATAGGGTCAGTAGATACGGGCTTTATATTGGGGAAAATGTTTTGTAGTAGATATAATGGAGCCCATCAGGACCTGGGGATTTATGGGACGGTAAACATTTACTGTAATCACTTCCGCTATTTCCTCGACAGTGATAGGTGCGTTAAGCATAGATCATTGTTCGGGGGAAATCTCAGGTAATTTTAAGGAGGCCATGAAATCGCCAAAATTTGCCTGTGTAAAATGGAAATTAAGTTCGGAGCTCAAACAGTTATAAAGTTCCTGATAGAAATTACCAAACACCTTAGACATATCATGGGGGCAATAGGTGGGGGTACCACCTGGCTGCATTAAATGATCAGGAATTGATAAGAATGGACGTGGTTTAAGTCTGTTGACCAGCATCCTATGTGGTTTGTCAGCATACTCATAATATTTTTGTCTAGACCACAGTAATGATTTAGATAACTTGCTCATGTTAAATGATTTAATGTGGTTACGGATCGAGACAACAGCTCGTAAGTGTTCCACTGTGGGGGAGTGAAGTAGGTGCATCTCCGCAGTCCGCAGCTGAGTGAGGAGCTCAGCTTTCAACTTGGTGGAATCTCTTTTTAGGCGAGAGCCTGCAGAGATGCACTCACCTCTGAAAAAGGCCTTATGGGCTTCCCACAAGGTGGAAATCTCCAATACCGAACCCTCATTTAATTGAAAAAATTCAGACAATTTTTTTTGCAGTTGAGTTTGGATTTTGGGATTTTGTAGCAAGGATTCATTGAGACGCCAATGACATGTTTTGGGCGTTGGAGCAGATAGAACCATATCTAGGTTAATAGGTGCATGGTCCGACCACGTGATAGTGTTTATCTCTGATGAGACTACATAAGCTAGTAGAGGGGCGGTTACAAAGAAATGATTCAGTCTAGAATATAGTTTGAGGTGGAGAATAAAATGTGTATTGTTTCTGGGTAGGGTGCTTCACTCTCCACATATCATAAAGATTATGAGATCCAGTCAGTTTACGAAAGGAAGGGGACAATTTCTGAGTATGGATCCATGGAGTGTTTTGAAACAGGGCATATCTATTCTTGGTCGGGGACATACACACATTAAAATCTCCTCCTATAACCATAAAAGGTTGTGAGAAAGATTGGTTTTCTCACATAGGTATTTGAGAAGCTACAATCTGTCCCACATTCGGGGCATAGATATTAGCCAAAGAAAATGATGTGTTCTGGAGAATACAACTCAGGAGAACAAACCGACCGTGGGGGTCTAGATAGGAAGAAAGAACATGTATTGGGCTGGAACGATTAATTAGAATCGCAACTCCAGCTTTCCCAGAGGGGTCGGAAGCCATAAAGCAAGGGTCTCAAACTGGCGGCCCTCCAGCTGTTGCAAAACTACAAGTCCCATCATGCCTCTGCCTGTGGGAGTCATGCTTGTAACTGTCAGCCTTGCAATGCCTCATGGGACTTGTAGTTCCGCAACAGCTGGAGGGCCAACAGTTTGAGACCCCTGCCATAAAGGCTGTAGGGAAATGCTTGGAGGCAAACTTAAAAGAACCCCCTAGGTCTAAAAGGAGTCTCCTGAATCATAATCACATCCACCTTTGAAGACCTGAATTCCTTCAAAGCTATCCATCTTTTTTGAATGGAATTCAAGCCCTTCACATTGCAAGAAAAGACATTAAGAGCCATGATATATCACAGAGGCATGTAGCTAATGACATACAGACAATAAGCAGACAAATACTGATCCATGGTGCAACAAACATGAAAAACATTTAAGCATATATGTTGAAATGGTGCAAAAAAAACAGAACTGAGAACATAAAGAAGGTAAAAATAAGACCTGAAAAAGGAGTTGGGGGAAAAAAAACAACAAAAAAAATTTGAAAATGTTATGTAAAAACATTTTTTGAGAGGCCTGAAGGGAAAAATATCTTCAGGAATCCAAGGCAAAGGCCTAGGACAATGGTGAGGTGCATGGCTAACTGCAAGATCCAATGGTGAGGTTCCGTCTCCTCTGAGTAGCATATAACAAAGATCAGTGGGAGGCAACCGACGTAACAAAAAAAAAGAATAAAAAATAACTCCCCTTGTAATGGTTGTGTGCATTTGGCGCATGAAAGCTGTAGGCGACATTCATTTTTTTCAGGTCTCAGCCATGTTTGTCATGAGAAGAGGCATAGCTAGTGATCTTACTCCTTCCTTCCTTCCTTCCTTCCTTCCTTCCTTCCTTCCTTCCTTCCTTCCTTCCTTCCTTCCTTCCTTCCTTCCTTCCTTCCTTCCTTCCTTCCTTCCTTCCTTCCTTCGTTTCTGCTGACCATAAAAAATCTACAGATGAACACTTTTCCGTGACCTATCATAAAGCTCTGCAAAATCCTCAGTTCTGTCACCCATGGTTTGTAGGGCAATTAAAGCACTAGGAACACATAGCGTGCCAAAAATGTCTAACCAGAAAAAAGTCAGGCATGGGGCAACCTCTCTGAGACCCCTGCCCAGTTCACAGCTTAACAAAATCCCCACACAATTCATAAAACCAAACAGGACCAAGACGCATTACTATTAAGTATATATTTGAATGGGGAATATCATACCGAACAAATCAAGGTCATACATGACTAAGCTAGAGCATACAGAAGGGAAGATAGCAGTCTCCTACCTCCTGCGTGGCAGGCCCATCTGATATATTCTGTGTTTGGTATCACTGGACATGAAATTGAAAGCTGAACAATAATCTACTGGTTTCTAGAATGCAACCTCGCACATATTGGAAGATATTAAAGTGGTGGTAAAGGCAGAAGGTTTTTTATCTTAACGCTTTATATGCATTAAGATAAAAAGCCTTCTGTGTGCAGCAGCCACCCCAGCACCCCCTATTACTTACCTGAGGTCCCTCTAGCTCCAGCGATGTTGTAGGAATGTCTCGACCATCCAGGACTCCCCCCCTCTTTATTGGCTGAGACAGCAGCGTGGCACCATTGGCTCCCACTGTTGTCAATCAAAGTCAGACAGCCAATGAGAATAGAAAGGGGGCAAGGCCGGGCAGAAGCTCCATGTCTGAATGGACACGCTGAGCCGTGACTTGGCTCAGGTGCCCCATAGCAAGCTGCTTACTGTGGGGACACCCAACAGGAGGGAGGGGCCAGGAAAGTCGAAGAGGGACCCAAGAAAAGGATCCCGGCTGCTCTGTGCAAATCCACTGCAACAGAGCAGGTAAGTATAACACATTTGTTATTTTTAATTAAAAAAAAATCACTTTAATATTAGACTAAAACTGTGTGAGCAGGAGGGCCATGATACAGTCATAAACACGATGGCCACTCCTTAGACGCTTAATTGGTAAGATGGCCTCTATCAACACCCCTTTGATCTCAAAGAAAAGGGGCATGCCAGGACAGTTTGACAGCTCTTGTTAACATCAAACCAAGGAACACCTAACAGGACTTGTGAGACTGTACCATTGTTGCTTACTTGCTGGACTCTGCTGAAACCAGGACATTGTAAGTATTCTTCCTTTTCAGCTCTTTTTTATTTCTCTGTTCACTTATTGTCTCTTTTTTTCTATGTAACAACCTTTTTTCTGTAAATATTTTATTTGCACAGTTTTAACCTTTTCATTATTAAATCCTAGAATGTTTTAATGCAAACTAAAAAGAATCCCTGTCTCTTGAAGGGATACTGTATAGTATAAGTGCTCTGAACATACCTGTCTGTGGTGATAGTATGTGTTACAGTCATTTATTCTAAAATCATAGTTGGTAAAGCTAATATTGTGAAAGGTTGATAGGCCCAAAGCTATCTGTTGTCAGTTTGGAGTTTAAAGGGTTAATTGCTTAATTCATGTAGCCCAGCCACAATCACTCTCAGGCTGCTGACACCTAGATTGGGTCCCGCAAGCTGAAAAATCTTTGTGCAGGGTGCAGCGGAGAGTGGCATTGTTATGTAAGTGGCTGTGTGAGATTGGCCAGTCCTTTGTCACAAGTTGGTGCGAAGGGCATGGATCTGATATGCACTTTTGTCACACACCCACCTTTAAAATTCAGCTTTTCTTGAGTTTTCTGGGTTTTCCCAGAAATAAGTATATGTAGTACTGTTTAGGATGTAGTGGTGTATCCCTGTTATTATAGATATTTTTACACATACTGCATAATATACACCTATTTTGTTTTACCAAAGAAATGTAGCAGAATACATTTTTGGCATACATTTATGAAGAACGATTATTTGCAAAGTTTTAAAACAGAAACAAAGAATTTTTTTTTTAATTCTTCTTTTGTATAGTAAAAAATAAAAAACCCAGTGGTGATTAAATACCACCAGAAGAAAGCTCTATCTGTCTAAAAAAATGATCCAAAATTCATTTGAGTGCAGTGTTGATTGACTGGGTAACTGTCATTCAATGATAATTGAAACATGTCCTGGAAAGGTGTAACATGCAGGTCTTCAAGCGGCTAGATAAGATTACTTTTTTGAAGCAGAAAAAAACTAATTTTAGCCCAAAATATTCAATCATACTTTATTTCTTTTTCAGATATGCAATTTATAAATTATACATATTAGCTTTACAGAATTAACAAATTATTTTCCCTGCTGCCCTCTTCAAAACACTGCTCGTCTCTGCATCTTCTGCAACCCTCCTCCAACATTGCTCACCTCTGTAACCCTCCTCCAACCCTGCTCATCTCTGCAACCCTCCTCCAACACTGCTCCCCTCTGCAACCCTCCTCCAACCCTGCTCACCTCTGCAACCCTCCTCTGCCACTGCTCACCTCTGCAACCCTCCTCCAACACTGCTCACCTATGCAACCCTCCTCCAACCCTGTTCACCTCTGCAACCCTCCTCCAACACTGCTCCCCTCTGCAACCCTTCTCCAACATTGCTCACCTCTGCATCCTCTGCAACCCTCCTCCAACACTGCTCCCCTCTGCAACCCTCCTCCAACCCTGCTCCCCTCTGCAACCCTGCCACCTCTGCAACCCTCCTCCAAAACTGCTCACCTCTGCAACCCTCCTCTAACACTGCTCCTCTCTGCAACCCTCCTCCAACACTGCTCACCTCTGCATCCTCTGCAACACTCTTTCAACACTGCTCACCTCTGAAGCCCTCCTCCAACACTGCTCCCCTCTGCAACCCTCCTCCAACCCTGCTCCCCTCTGCAACCCTGCTCACCTCTGCAACTCTTATCCAAAACTGCTCACTTCTGCAACCCTCCTCCAACACCGCTCCCCTCTGCTACCCTCCTCCAAACCCTGCTTACCTCTTGAACCCTCCTCCAACACTGCTCACCTCTGCATCCTCTGCAACCCTCCTTCAACACTGCTCACCTCTGCATCCTCTGCAACCCTCCTCCAACACTGCTCACCTCTGCAACTCTCCTCCAACACTGCTTACCTCTGCAACCCTCCTCCAACACTGCTCACCTCTGCATCCTCTGCAACCCTCCTCCAACACTGCTCACCTCTTCAACCCTCCTCCAACACTGCTCCCCTCTGCAACCCTCCTCCAACACTGCTCACCTCTGCAACCCTCCTCCAACACTGCTCACCTCTGCATCCTCTCCAACCCTCCTCCAACACTGCTCACCTCTGCAGCCCTCCTTCAACACTGCTCACTTCTGCAACCCTCCTCCAACACTGCTCACCTCTGCAACCCTCCTCCAACCCTGCTCACCTCTGCAGCCCTCCTTCAACACTGCTCACTTTGCATACTCTTGAACCCTCCTCCAACACTGCTCACCTCTGCATCCTCTGCAACCCTCCTGTAACACTGCTCACCTCTGCATCCTCTCCAACCCTCCTCCAACACTTTTAACCTCCAAAACCCTCCTCCAACACTGCTCACCTCTGCATCCTCTGCAACCCTCCTTCAACACTGCTCACCTCTGCATCCTCTGCAACCCTCCTCCAACACTGCTCACCTCTGCAACCCTCCTCCAACACTGCTCACCTCTGCATCCTCTGCAGCTCTCCTCCAACACTGCTCACCTATGTACCCTCTATAACCCTCCTCCAACACTGCTTACCTCTGCAACCCTCCTCCAACACTGCTCACCTCTGCAGCCTCTGCAAGTCTCCTCCGACACTGCTGACCTTTGCAACCCTCCTCCAACATTGGTTACCCCTGCACCCTCAGACTCTTTTCCAACACTACTCCCATCTGCACCCACTGCAATGCTTTTCCAACACTGTTGAACCCTGCACCCCTCTTCCAAAGTTGTTCACCCCCTGCAACCTCTGCAACCCTCTTCTAACACTGTTCATCCCTGCACCCCCTGCAGCCCTTTCCAGCACTATTAATCCAACACTGCTCCCTTCTGCTTCTCATGCACCCTCTTTTAAAACTCCTCACCTCTGTACCTCCTGCAGACTGCTCATCCATTCCCCCTTATGCACCCTTCCCCCAGCACCGCTCACCTCTGCAACTCCTGCAACCCCCTTCCAGCACTGCTCACCTCTGCACCTTCATCACACTGCTCTTCCATTCCCCCTTCTGCATCCATCTTCCAGCACTCCTCACCTCTGCACCACCTGCACAATGCTCATCTATTCCCCCTTCTGTAACCCTCTTTCAGCTCTGCTCACTTCTGCACCACCTGTGCACTGCTCATCCATCCCCCTTCTGCAACCTCTCTTTCAGCAATGCTCACTTCTGTGCCTCTCTTTCAGCACTGATCATCTCTGCCCCTTTTGTAACCCTCTTCAAGCACTGCTCACCTCTGCACCTCCTGCACATCTCCTCCAGCACTGCTCACCTCTACATATCCTGCAGCCCTTTCAGCACTGCTCACCTCTACACCTCCTGCACCCCTCTTCCAGCACTGCTCACCTCTGCACCTCCTCCACCCCTCTTCCAGCACTGCTCACCTCTCTTTCAGCAATGCTCACTTCTGTGCCTCTCTTTCAGCACTGATCATCTCTGCACCTCTTGTAACCCTCTTCAAGTACTGCTCACCTCTGCACCTCCTGCACATCTCCTCCAGCACTGCTCACCTCTACACCTCCTGCAGCCCTTTCAGCACTGCTCACCTCTACACCTCCTGCACCCCTCTTCCAGCACTGCTCACCTCTGCACCTCCTCCACCCCTCTTCCAGCACTGCTCACCTCTGCACCTCCTGCACCCCTCTTCCAGCACTGGTCACCTCTTCACCTCCCACACCCCTCTTCCAGCACTGCTTACCTCTGCACCCCCTTTCAGCACTGCTCACCTCTACACCTCCTGCACCCCTCTTCCAGCACTGCTCACCTCTGCACCTCATCCACCCCTCTTCCAGCACTGCAACCTCTCTTTCAGCAATGCTCACTTCTGTGCCTCTCTTTCAGCACTGATCATCTCTGCACCTCTTGTAACCCTCTTCAAGCACTGCTCACCTCTGCACCTCCTGCCCCCCTCTTCCAGCAATGCTCACCTCTACACCTCCTGCACTGCTCTTCCAGCACTATTCATCCCTGCATCCTCTGCAACTCTATTCTCGCACTGTTCATATCTGCATCCTCTGCATTTGTATTCTAGCACTGTTCACCTCTGCATCCCCTGCAACCCTGCTCATCCATTCCCGCATTGGCACCCTTTTTCCAGCACTGCTCACTTCTGCACCTCCTGCACACTGCTCATCCATTCCCCGTTCTGCATCCTTCTTTCAGCACTGCTCACCTTTGCACCCTTCTTTCAGCACTGCTCACCTCTACACCTCCTGCACCCCTCTTCCACCACTGCTCATCCCTGCACCCCCAGGTAACTGAGCAATAGAGATTTCAAAATTTTGAAAAGTTACCAGGTTTACCAGATATCATTAGCAGTTTACTGTTTGTAATGTATGTCATCTGCAATTGCTATTTAACTTTTTTAATATTATGGTTATGGTTTGAAAACCTCTCAATATCCCACAGTGTTGACCTTGAGGAGTACAAAAGCATCTTGGCGATGATCTTGATTGTCAATCGGATTAACAAGGACCCCAATCTTCTGCCCAATGTTACTCTGGGCTATCATATATTTAGTACTTGTTCTGATCCAATGAAAACTTTGGGCTATGCCATAAAGATATTGTCTGGAGAAAAGGAAGCTCCCAACTATTACTGTAAAGGACGTGGAGAAGTGGTTGGTTTTATTGGTGACAGTACTGTCTATACAAATCAGGCATTGGCCCAATTACTTAGTCTGTATCGGTATACACAGGTAAGTAATCACTTCAGTATATTATGTATGTAACATGGAGTGTACAATAAATGGCTTAGTACAGTCTAGGTGGATTTCTTGTGGCTTTCCTGTTCTAGAATGAGTGCAGGTCAAAATAAACAGAAATCTGATTATTTCAGGTCCACAGAACATTGTAACTTGGGAAATTATTCAGTGACCATTATCCACAAGTAGGGATGAGCCGAACACCCCCCGGTTCGGTTCGCACCAGAACCCGCGAACGGACCGCAAGTTCGCACGAACGTTAGAACCCCATTGACGTCTATGGGACTCGAACGTTCGAAATCAAAAGTGCTCATTTTAAAGGCTAATTTGCATGGTATTGTCCTAAAAAGGGTTTGGGGACCCGGGTCCTACCCCAGGGGACATGTATCAATGCAAAAAAAACTTTTAAAAACGGCCGTTTTTTCGGGAGCAGTGATTTTAATGATGCTTAAAGTAAAAAAAAAAAAGTGAAATATTCCTTTAAATATCGTACCTGGGGGGTGTCTATAGTATGCCTGTAAAGTGACGCGTGTTTCCCATGTTTAGAACAGTCCCTGCACCAAATGTCATTTTTAAAGGAAAAAATCTCATTTAAAACTGCTTGCGGGTTTAATGTCATGTCGGGTCATGGCAATATGGATGAAAATCAGTGAGACAAACGGCATGGGTACCCCCCAGTCCATTACCAGGCCCTTTGGGTCTTGTATGGATATTAAGGGGAACCCCGCACCCAAATTAAAATAAGGAAAGGTCCCTATATACTCTGAACAGCAGTATACAGGCGGTGCAAACAAGACAGGGACTGTAGGTTTGTTGTTAAGTAGAATCTGTTTGTAATTTTGAACATTTTTAATGTGTTTAGCTCCAGCCAAAAAATCTTTTCTAAGCTTTTTGGAAAACATAGGGAAGGGTTATCACCCCTGTGACATTTGTTTTGCGTCTTTCCTCCTCTTCAGAAGATTTCACCTCACTTTTTTGTCCCAATGAAAAATGTTTTTTGAAAATTTGTGTTTTTTTGTGGAACAAGGATTGGAAAGCATCAGTGGAAAGGAAAAATTGTTTTCCCATATTAACTCTTACAGGAGAGAATTTCCCTTCCTTAGGGGTAGATTTCATCTCACTTCCTGTTGTCTCCTTCCGTTTGCAAGTAGGAGTCGTTTGTAAGTTAGATGTTTGAAAGTAGGGTCCTGCCCTATATACTCAGCAGAAATTTGGGCCTTAGGTGTTGCTGTGGCCAAAACACTGTAAGCCCTCACAGGGCCCTGCTGTGAAATATTAGATCAAGAATTGTAATTACATGCCCCTGTTGAACAGGAGCTGAAAAATTAGGCCTTAGGCACTGGTGCTGGTGCCACAACACTGCAACCCCTCACAGACACTCTAGTTGGAACGCAGGAACGAGCCCTGCTGCAAAGTATTGCATCAAAAATTGTAATTACACGCCCCTGTTAGACAGGGGCAGAAAAATTGGGTCTTAGGCACTGGTGCTGGTGCCACAACACTGCAACCCCTCACAGACACTCTAGTTGAAACGCAGGAACAAGCCCTGCTGCAAAGTATTGCATCAAAAATTGTAATTACACGCCCCTGTTAGACAGGGGCTGAAAAATTGGGTCTTAGGCACTGGTGCTGGTGCCACAACACTGCAACCCCTCACAGACACTCTAGTTGGAATGCAGGAACGAGCCCTGCTGCAAAGTATTACATCAAAAATTGTAATTACACGCCCCTGTTAAACAGGGGCTGAAAAATTGTGCCTTAGGCACTGGTGGTGGCGCCCAGAACCAAAAATGTTCTTACAAGCTATCAGCGTGATGATTGAGGAGGAAGAGGATAATTACTCAGGGATAGTCACTCAGCATCAGCATAGGCAGTCTTTGAAGGGATCTGAGATTTCAAAAAAAATTATTCGGTTACATCTGCATCAGGTGCTTGGTAGCTGGTGGTGATCCAAGACTGATTCATTTTTATGAAGGTCAGCCGATCGACCGAGTCGGTGGACAGACGCACCCTGTGATCGGTTACCACGCCTCCAGCAGCACTGAATGTGCGTTCCGAAAGAACGCTGGATGCAGGACAGGCCAGTAGCTCAATTGCATACTGTGCAAGCTCTGGCCAGTGATCCATCCTCAAGACCCAGTAACCCAGAGGATTTTCGGTGGGAAAGGTGTCCAAGTCTGATCTTGCCCCTAGGTATTCCTGCACCATGTAAAACAGACGCTGGCGATGGTTGCTGGAACCGATCATACCTTGGGGCTGCGGACCAAAAAATTGTCTGAACGCATCGGTCAGACGGCCACCTTCTCCACCGCTCCTTCTTTGACTGACCGAAGCCTCAGCAACACGTTGTCCAGAAACAGGAGTTTGTAACCTCCCAGTCTCTGGGAACGCGTTGCACAGACCTTTCTGCAAGGCCTCCCGAAGATGTTTCATCCTCTGCTCCCTCTGCGATGGCAAGATAAGGTCCGCAACCTTACCCTTGTAACGTGGATCAAGGAGGGTTGCCAGCCAGTATTGGTCCTTCTCCTTGATACCACGAATACGAGGATCCTTACGCAGGCTTTGCAGGATCAGGGAGGCCATGCAGCGTAGGTTTGCTGAGGCATTCGGTCCGGAGTCCTCTGGGTCACTAAGGACAACAACGTCCGCAGCCACCTCCTCCCAGCCACGTACAAGTCCATGTGTTCCTTGGGACTGATCCCTTAAAGACTGCTGATGCTGAGTGCCAGGCTCCACCTCCATACTGACACAATCTTCCTCCTCCTCCTCCTCCTCCTCCTCGTCCTCTTCCTGTGTGATCGGCGGGCACGCAGGAACACTGTCTGGATAAAGGGGGCCTTGAGAGCTAAGGAAGTCCTCCTCTTCCTGCCTCTGTTCTGCCTCAAGTGCCCTGTCCATTATTCCACGCAGCGTGTGCTCCAACAGGTGGACAAGGGGGACAGTGTCACTGATGCATGCACTGTCAGTGCTCACCATCCTCGTGGCCTCCTCGAATGGTGACAGGACAGTGCATGCATCCCTGATCATGGCCCACTGGCGTGGGGAAAAAAAACCAAGGTCCCCTGACCCTGTCCTGGTGCCATAGTCGCACAGGTACTCATTGATGGCCCTCTGCTGCGTGTGCAGCCGCTGCAGCATGGCCAACGTCGAGTTCCACCTGGTGGGCATGTCACAGATTAGGCGGTTCTTGGGCAGGTTAAACTCCTTTTGGAGGTCCGTCAGCCGAGCACTGGCATTATATGACCGGCGGAAATGCACACAGACTTTCCTGGCCTGCCTCAGGACATCCTGTAAGCCCGGGTACCTGCCCAAGAACCGCTGCACCACCAAGTTAAGGACGTGAGCCAAACAGGGCACATGGGTCAGTTGTCCCTGTCGGAGGGCAGAGAGGAGGTTGGTGCCATTGTCGCAAACCACCATTCCTGCCTTAAGTTGGCGTGGCGTCAACCACCTCTGAACCTGCCCCTGCAGAGCTGACAGAACCTCTGCCCCAGTGTGGCTCCTGTCCCCCAAGCACACCAGCTCAAGCACCGCATGGCATCTTTTGGCCTGCGTACTTGCGTAGCCCCTTGAACGCCTACGGAGCACCGCTGGTTCCGAGGAAGAGGCCATGGAGGAAGAAGAAGAGGAGGGGGTGGAGGAGAGAGGTGTGTCACAATCAGCATTTTGGAGGCGTGGTGGCGGAACAACCTCCAACACTACTGCACCTTGTCCTGCATCCTTCCCAGCTGCCAGCAGAGTCACCCAATGCGCCGTGAAACTTAAGTAACGTCCCTGTCCATGCCTGCTGGACCATGAGTCAGCGGTAATATGCACCTTACCGCTGACCGCCCTGTCCAGCGAGGCATGGACATTGCCTTCCACATGCCGGTAGAGAGCCGGAATCGCCTTCCGTGAGAAAAAGTGGCGTTTGGGTACCTGCCACTGAGGAACCGCACATTCCACAAACTCACGGAAGGGGGCAGAGTCTACCAACTGAAAAGGCAGCAGTTGAAGTGCTAGCAATTTTGCCAAGCTAGCATTCAACCGCTGGGCATGTGGATGGCTGGGAGCAAACTTCTTTCGGCGGTGCAGCAGCTGGGGCAGGGAAATTTGCCTGGTACAATCTGACGTCGGTGTACCAAAAGCAGATTGCCCATAAGTACTTGGCTGTGACACACCTAATTCTACACCTTCATTCCTCTCACTGCAGGTCGCAGAGAGGACTGAAGGTCTAGTGGGGTTGGAAATCTCAGCTGATGAGGAGCAAGGAGAGATCGTCTTTGTTCTTTGGTGTGGGTCTTTTAGATACGCTTGCCAACGAACTGCATGGCAGGTCAACATATGTCTGGTCAAGCATGTGGTACCCAAGCGGGAGATGTTTTGGCCACGCGAGATACGCTTGAGACATATATTGCAAATAGCAGCGGTGCGATCTGATGCACTCGTCTCAAAAAAGGCCCACACCAAAGAACTTTTTGAATAACGCGCAGAGACTGCAGCGCCCTGCACATGTGGAGCTTTGGGGTGTGATGCAGTCAATGTGCTGCCCTTAGGCTGGCCCCTGGAGGGCATCCTGCCTAGTTGGTGATGTGCCACCTCCTCCTCCTCCTCCTCCTCCTCCTCCTCCTCTCTCCTATCAGGCACCCACGTTGAGTCAGTGACCTCATCATCCCCTCCCTCCTCATCACTGGAGCAAACCTGGCAGTATGCTGCAGCAGGGGGAGCATGACTGCCAGATTGCTGTCCTTCTTGGGCACCCCCTCTGTCCGTGCTCATGTTACTGCCTTCATTGAGCTCAGTATCATCATCAGAGCCTTCCAAACGCTGGGCATCCTCCTGGAGCATGTACCCAACACTGTGGTCAAACAGTTCGAGGGAATCCTCATGAGGACATGGTGGAGCTAGGGAAGGAGTCACTGATGACATTGAGCTGAGGGAAGAGGCCGCTGCTTTGCCAGACAAAGCACCCTGGGCATGGGTGAGAGAGGATGAGGAGGATGAGGACGGCTTGGTCATCCACTCGACCAAGTCTTCCGCATGTTGCGGCTCAACACGGCCAGCTGCCGAAAAAAAGGCCAAGCGTGTCCCATGGCCACGTGCTGATGAGGATGCACCGTCTCCACGACCAGCACTAGACACAGAGCCTGCTTGCCCTCTCTTATTGGCTTGTGACTGTCTGCCTCTCCTTCTTGGCCTTCCAGACATACTAATGGCCTGTAGCTGCACTAAGCTGGGATAGAACACCTGTAATTTTCTTCAGGTAGCTTTATATACTGTAACCAGACAAGCCTGCCTGTCAGTAGGAAGATAACAGGAACGGATCTAGCTGAACACTGTGAGCAGGACGTACTGCACTAAATGTATATAGCAGGAACGGATCTAGCTGAACACTGTGAGCAGGACGCACTGCACTGAATGTAAATAGCAGGAACGGATCTAGCTGAACACTGTGAGCAGGACGCACTGCACTGAATGTAAACAGCAGGAACGGATGTAGCTAAACACTGTGAGCAGGACGCACTGCACTGAATGTAAATAGCAGGAACGGATCTAGCTGAACACTGTGAGCAGGACGCACTGCACTGAATGTAAATAGCAGGAACGGATCTAGCTGAACACTGTGAGCAGGACGCACTGCACTGAATGTAAATAACAGGAACGGATCTAGCTGAACACTGTGAGCAGGACGCACTGCACTGAATGTAAATAGCAGGAACGGATCTAGCTGAACACTGTGAGCAGGACGCACTGCACTGAATGTAAATAACAGGAACGGATCTAGCTGAACACTGTGAGCAGGACACACTGTACTAAATGTAAATAGTCTAGCTGCCTGACCGTGGTACTAATAGGATCAAAAAGAACACCTGTAATTTTCTTCAGGTAGCTTTATATACTGTAACCAGACAAGCCTGCCTGTCAGTAGGAAGATAACAGGAACGGATCTAGCTGAACACTGTGAGCAGGACGTACTGCACTAAATGTATATAGCAGGAACGGATCTAGCTGAACACTGTGAGCAGGACGCACTGCACTGAATGTAAATAGCAGGAACGGATCTAGCTGAACACTGTGAGCAGGACGCACTGCACTGAATGTAAATAGCAGGAACGGATCTAGCTGAACACTGTGAGCAGGACGCACTGCACTGAATGTAAACAGCAGGAACGGATGTAGCTAAACACTGTGAGCAGGACGCACTGCACTGAATGTAAATAGCAGGAACGGATCTAGCTGAACACTGTGAGCAGGACGCACTGCACTGAATGTAAATAGCAGGAACGGATCTAGCTGAACACTGTGAGCAGGACGCACTGCACTGAATGTAAATAGCAGGAACGGATCTAGCTGAACACTGTGAGCAGGACGCACTGCACTGAATGTAAATAGCAGGAACGGATCTAGCTGAACACTGTGAGCAGGACGCACTGCACTGAATGTAAACAGCAGGAACGGATGTAGCTAAACACTGTGAGCAGGACGCACTGCACTGAATGTAAATAGCAGGAACGGATCTAGCTGAACACTGTGAGCAGGACGCACTGCACTGAATGTAAATAGCAGGAAAGGATCTAGCTGAACACTGTGAGCAGGACGCACTGCACTGAATGTAAATAGCAGGAACGGATCTAGCTGAACACTGTGAGCAGGACGCACTGCACTAAATGTAAATACCAGGAACGGATCTAGCTGAACACTGTGAGCAGGACGCACTGCACTGAATGTAAATAGCAGGAACGGATCTAGCTGAACACTGTGAGCAGGACGCACTGCACTGAATGTAAATAGCAGGAACGGATCTAGCTGAACACTGTGAGCAGCACGCACTGCACTGAATGTAAATAGCAGGAACGGATCTAGCTGAACACTGTGAGCAGGAAGCACTGTACTGAATGTAAATAGCAGGAACGGATCTAGCTGAACACTGTGAGCAGGACACACTGCACTGAATGTAAATAGCAGGAACGGATCTAGCTGAACACTGTGAGCAGCACGCACTGCACTGAATGTAAATAGCAGGAACGGATCTAGCTGAACACTGTGAGCAGGAAGCACTGTACTGAATGTAAATAGCAGGAACGGATCTAGCTGAACACTGTGAGCAGGACACACTGCACTGAATGTAAATAGTCTAGATAGAAGATAACAGGAACGGATCTAGCTAAACTGAATACAGTGTATATATATATATGCAACACCTGGGATGCATATATATACACAATACACTGTAAGTGCAGCTAACTGACTGACTGTTCTGCCTAATCTATCTAACTCAAATCAAATGACACTGTCTCTCTCTCTCTCTATCGCTCAGCACACCGGAACACACACTACACAGGGCCGCCGTGCAGGCGGCCTTATATAGTGTGGGGTGTGTACTAAATCCCCTGAGCCATAATTGGCCAAAGCCACCCTGGCTTTGGCCAATTACAGCTCTCTCTACTGACGGCGCTGTGATTGGCCAAGCATGCGGGTCATAGTGCATGCTTGGCCAATCATCAGCCAGCAATGCACTGCGATGCCGCAGTGAATTATGGGCCGTGACGCGCCACACGAATTTGGCGCGAACGGCCCATATCGTTCGCAATTCGACGGACGGTCGAACAGCCGATGTTCGAGTCGAACATGGGTTCGACTCGAACACGAAGCTCATCCCTATCCACAAGTCCCACTGGGTCCCAGCACTTTACTTAATTGTTTTATTTGCTTGAATGAGAAAGCAATCCAGGTGGCTTGAACTTACCATGCCCCTTTGGTAGGTTCTTAGTTATCTTCTGGTGTTTTAGATCTGGTGTCCAGAAGATAAGCTCAATAATCAGGAGCTGTAAGAAAACACATTGTGCCATTTGTTTAAAGAATATGTTACCCCAACATTTCATATTTCTGATATGCGGCTGCTTTACCATGTACTTATTTGAAAAATGTATCCTGTTCTCTTTTGTATTGCTTTCTTTGTGTGAAATCCTTGTTGTTCCAGCCAGTCCCTCTGCTTTCCTATTAAAATACTGACCACACTAAGCATGAGAGCACAGCGTGGTCAGTTCCCAGCTGTAATGGGAACTCAGCCTGCTCTCCTCTAATGATAAGACTTGCGCTGACATGCCCCCTCCACGCACACAGCCATTCACTGAGAAGTTCAATATGCTGCTGTTTCTCCTCCCTCAGCTCCTATGCAGCACAGAAAATGTAAAACATGGGGGGAAGATAGTTTTTAAATCTATACAGAAATATTTTACCTTTCATTTCTATTTTAAACTCAGTTGGGTTGTTTTACAAGGTAAGGGTTTACATACACTTTAAAGTGGTTGCAAACATAGATAGCTACTTTTTACTTTTTGTTAACTCGGCAAACCAACACAACTCATTTGTGCACAGTCTGGCGGGGAAACTAGCAGCCTGTCATCTGTAATCCTCCCCGCTTTGCTACTAAAAGAAAAATCCAAGCTGATTGGAAAAAAGCCAATGTGGTACCAATATTCAAAAAAGGGCATAGACAAACTCTGGGGAACTACAAGCCGGTCAGCCTAACATCAATAGTAGGTAAATTATTGGAGGGGATGATAAGATACTATATCCAAGAATTTGCTGAGGAAAACAGTATCATTAGTCGTAATCAGCATGGGTTTACAATAGGTTGTTCTTGCCAGACCAATCTATTAACTTTCTACGAGAAAGTGAGTTGCCATCTAGATAGGGGGTGGTCTGTGGATGTGGCGTATCTGGATTTTGAAAAAGCATTCAAGACAGTTCCCCATACATGCTTAATCTAAAAGCTGAGGTCTGCAGGCATGGACCATAAGATTTGTTCTTGAATAGAAAACTTGCTACAGGGGTGCGTCCAAAGGGTAGTGATAAATAATGTGTACTCAGACTCAGGGCCGTCTTTAATTTTGATTGGGCCCTGGGCAAACATTTTCTTGGCCCCCCCCCCCCTCCATTCTGAGACATACAAAAAATAGCAGGTAGACTCAAAATCAGTTTACTGCAGCAGATCACGCAGTGATTGCAATTGTTTGCCAGAGGTTACAGCCTATCCTTACTGCTCACTGGCTGGTTTCTAGAGGTTACAACACATCATTTCTGTTTTCCGATTGGTTGCTAGAGGTTAGTGTACATTATTAGTGCTCATTAATTGGTTGCTAGGGGTTACAGCACATCATTGTCACTTACTGATTGGTTGCTAGAAATTAAAGCAGATCACTACTGTTTGGTTGCTAGAGGTTAATGCACATCATTACCTCTCACTGAGCAGTGGAGCAATCCCAAATGATTGAGCAAGTAAAGGGGCACATTAATACACATACTACAGGAGAGTGTCAGAGAGTGCAGACATACTACAGGAGAGGTTCAGAGACTGCGGACAAACTGCATAAGAGGTTCATAGATTGCGGACATACTACAGGAGACAATCAGAGACTGCGGACATACTGCAGGATATTACTAGAGACTGCGGACATACTGCAGGAGACAATCAGAGACTGCGGACATACTGCAGGAGACAATCGGATACAATTAGAGACTGCGGACATACTGCAAGAGACAATCAGATACTGCAGACATACTGCAGGAGACAATCAGAGACTGCGGACATACTGCAGGAGACAATCAGAGACTGCGGACATACTGCAGGAGACAATCAGAGACTGCAGACATACTGCAGGAAACAATCAGAGACTGCGGACATACTGCAGGAGATTACCAGAGACTGCGGACATACTGCAGGAGCTTACCAGAGACTGCGGACATACTGCAGGAGATTACTAGAGACTGCGGACATACTGCAGAAGATTACCAGAGACTGCGGAAATACTGCAGGAGATTACTAGAGACTACGGACATACTGCAGGAGATTACTAGAGACTATGGACATACTGCAGGACTTACTAGAGACTGCAGACATACTGCAGGAGACAATCAGAGACTGCGGACATACTGCAAGAGACAATCAGAGACTACAGACATTATACAGGTGATGGTCAGAGAACTTTCAGCAATGCATAGCTTTACAGTTGAATAACACAGCTCAGGGATTAAACATTCAGGCATTTTATGGGTGTAAGGACATACCTGGCCAGCCAAACTCACTACATACATTCAGGTGTGTGGGCGGGGCTTTCACTCTCTGCTCTCACTACAACAGCTGGGAGCTCCACTGACGCTTTGTTGGGGGGCCTGCACTACCCGTGAATTGGGGCCCCGATGACAGCTTTGCAGAGTGCACAGAGGACATGGGAAGATGTATTCCCGCGCTAGCCAGCTGGGGGGAGAGGCCGGGAGCTCCACTGACGCTCTGACCCCGCCCACGTGCAGCCTGTATACTGGGAACAGAGCGACTGTAGTGAGAGCCAGTGATCGGAGTGGGAGCGTCAGTGGAGCTCCCGCCCCCGGGCCTCTGTATTCAGCAGCCTATATAGAGGGGGCGGGGCTGGGAGCTCCACTGACGCTCCCACTCCAATTACTGGCTCTCACTACAGACGCTCTGTTCCGATTATACAGGCTGCACGTAGGCGGGGTCAGAGCATTAGTGGAGCTCCCGGCCTGGCCCCCTCTCAACTGGCTAGCACGGGAATACAGCCTCCTGTGTCCTCTGTGCGCTCTGCAAAGCTGTCATCGGGACCCCAATTCATGGGTAGCGCAGGCCCCCCAACAAAGATTGGGCCCAGGGCAAGTGCCTCGTTTGCCCTGCGCTAAAGACGGCCCTGCTCAGACTGGTCTGGAGTAGTAAGTGGGGTACCACAATGTTCTTTGTTGGGACCAATTCTGTTTAATTGAATGTGTAAGAACCAGTGCGCAAAACCACAATGTGAGTAAGAGAATTTTGAAACTGACGGTAAAATACCCGATAGAGAGCCGCCAACATAGATAGGTCCACTCAGTTCCCCAAAAATAGAATATTAAAATAAAGATATGTGGCGCTATTCCATCAATCAGTAACAAATATAAATGTGAGATGAAGTGGGCAGAAT
This sequence comes from Lithobates clamitans, assembly GCA_037952925.1. NCBI lineage: Eukaryota > Metazoa > Chordata > Amphibia > Anura > Ranidae > Lithobates > Lithobates clamitans. Next base: position 6,135,988 of record JBBGZY010000214.1, on the reverse strand, counting down.
AAGCTCCACCTCATATAATAAATGCCAGGAAAAAGTAAATAATAGCCTAGGAATAAATGTCACCATACAAGAGTAAATCAAAAAAGAGAGAATCAGTTCTGCAATATGAAAAAAATGAATAAATGAATATCTGCAATTGAATACAAACTGACTCAGTGCTTGGTGAAATAAATATATCGGTCACCCCTCATCAGGTGAAAAAATAGTGAATATGATAAGCTGACTTCCCAAATTGAATGCTCACAACCAGAAATCATACACAAGTGATAACCAGTAACTCACAAGTAATCACTGGAGATTGAATAAATTCTAGTGCTGATAGCAAAATAAGTTAAGTGGCTCTTCAACGTGAGCTAAAATATTAAAAATAATAAAGTGACATAAAGTGCAAGAAAATTCCTAAGATCAGCAAAAAATATATTCATATAATGCGCAATATAAAATGAATACCCAAATAAATAGTGCAATCATGCCATAATACACTAGTAAAATAAATAAAGTATTAAATAATATTGTATATTGAATAAGTAATTTAAATGAATAAAAAAATCGATTGCAATAGGACAGCTAATCCCACCACAGAGATGCTGTCCCAAACGGTGACAATAGTGCAATATAGTCCATACAAAAGGTGCAGTAGTGATGGGTGATTTCCACAAAAAAGTCTTTAAACACAGTGCAAAAAAGTGTGCAGTGACTGGTACTTTTCTTCTATGCACGTTCTAGTGCATCTCCCAGGTGTTTCCCCCAGCCTCTCACCTCCAGCAGCGGCCCCCAATGGGCCAAGTAGAGCGGGTGGATATTTCTAGGAGAGGATGTGTTTCCTGCAGCGTGTCTTTAAACATCAAATGGGTCTGTCTCTCTGCAACTCATCCCACAGCTCCCAGCACTCTCAGCGGTCCTAGCAGCCACTGCTCCAACTTCACCTACCTCCAGGAAGGTGAAGTTGGAGCAGTGGCTGCTAGGACCACTGAGAGTGCTGGGAGCTGTGGGATGAGTTGCAGAGAGACAGACATTTATTCCTAGGCTATTATTTACTTTTTCCTGGCATTTATTATATGAGGTGGAGCTTATTCTGCCCACTTCATCTCACATTTTTATTTGTTACTGATTGATGGAATAGCGCCACATATCTTTATTTAAAATTCTGTTTAATTCATTCATAAATGATATAGAGGATGGGATAAATATCTCAATCTCAGTTTATGCGGAGGATACAAAAATAAGCAGGGCAATAACTTCACAGCAGGATATAGAAATTTTTACAGAAAGACCTGAACAAAATAATGGAATGGGCAACTACATGACAAATAATAAAATAATGCACTTGCGGGCTAAGAACGTAAATGCAAACTACTCACTGGGGGGAGAACTGCTGGGGGAGTCAAGGATGGATAAAGATCTGGGGGTCCTAGTGGAAGATAGACTGTGCAATAGCATACAGTGTCGAGCTGCAGCTACCAAAGCCGGCAGAATATTAGCAATGTGGCAGAGTAACGGTGTGCTTTGCCAAGCTGCACCCGCAGCTATGGAGGTCGGAGGTCTTATGGCAGATGCAGCAAGTGCTGACTGACCTTGATGAACCTGTTTCTGCATTGGATGATCTTGGATGGAGGAATGTGCCTGTCCAGCAGAATGCCAGAGAATCGGCAGTGTAAAATCTGAAGATTGCCGTCCCCAAACCTGAAGTGCTGACAACAGGGCAGAGCTCTGATAACCTCTGCCCAGCACTGATAGCATCTTCTGAGTTCCACGGAGAGGAGATGGTGAACCTTTATCCCCAGACACCAGTTGCAGAGACAGGGGATTTGATAGACTTTTCTGCTGAGGAAGAACAACCTCGTGAGCCTCCAGCAGAAGAAGAGCTGTTATTAGGGCCAAACTTCACTGTGCTCTGTGATACACCAACAGAAGTATCTGTGAAGTCACAAGGAACTTCCACAGCTAAAGCGCTGGCAACCGGACAGGGGGTCCAAGATCTCTGCCCTACACCTACGGCGGTTCCGGAGGCTCAGGGTGAGAAGGAGGTGGTCACGTCCCAGCAGCAGATCAGGATACAGGGGGAGAAGGGAGAGGAGGTGTTCGTCATCCCTCCCCAACAGTTAGCCGGAGCAGATGGTGTGGGGTTTCCAGCAGAAGGGCTGGCAACAGGGCCGAGTACTGCTGGACTCTGCCCTCAACTAACAGAGGATGAATGTCCTGTGAATGTGGATGGGACTTCAGTCTCCACCTGTATACCCCAGGGATGCTGGGCAGTCGGCCCAGATCCCCAACAGCATGATGGAGTGAGCCCAGACACCCTGTCTTCTCTCCAGCGGCAGAAAGGACATCAGGGAGAAGGGCCAGTCCAGGCCTCTCCCCAGCGGCAGATATGTTCTCTGAGAGAGGCAGAGGTTGGCTGGGTGAGTAATACTTTGTTTGGAACAATTTGTTTGGGGTACTGTGTGGGTACAGGCATTAGAGGACTGGAACTACTGACTAACTTCGGAGTCAACCCGTCTGGGGTCTCCTCCTGTGTTAGTCTCCTGCTGAAAGGGGAGAAATGTGACAGACCTAGCCGGGAAAGAGACTTTTGGAGGGGACTGTATGCTAGCCTCTTGCTGATCGATCGGGGCCCTTGCATTTGGGGGAACGGTGCTCTTTGTGAGCTGTATGTCTGGGGACCCTGGATTTGCCGTATTGGAATAGTGGCTGATTCATAATGCTGGGACAGATACTGTTAGGAGATGCTGATGTAAATTCCAACACCTGTCTGTCTATTGTCTGCTAAAATGTGTATTGTAAATAAGTCTTCTATGAGATCTAAGAGTCATTAGATCCCCATTGTTATTTGTGTTAATTAACTCTGCTATTGTGTGAAGAAGAGTCTATGTTGATTGTGATAATGTTAATTGGATTTTCTGAACTACAAGACGGCCAGTCTGGCCTAAAAGTCATGTCTGAGTCATCTAGGCTGGCTAAAGGGATTAGTTAATTAGCTCATGTTAATTAGGTTAATTGGGTTACAGCTGTATTGCTAGAGTAATATGAGCAGGAGGTCTGCACCTCCACTTTTAGTGTATAAAAGCCTGTATTTTGTCAATAAAGATAGATTCCTGTTTGAACTTACATACAGCCTGCCTGGTGTTTGTTCTGAGCTATCACAACTGGGTTAGAACGGCACATAGCTGAAGTTCTAATCCCAGAGCATTGGATGACCGAACCATCAGACGTTGCAATCTGATTCAATAGCTGCAGAGGAGTGTCGGGAGTGTGGAACCGAGTGAGCAAGGGGCTCGTTACAGAAGCGATTTAACCTTAAGCCGTGCAGGGGGTTTTTCACTGTCAGGGTGGTGAGAATGTAGAACTCTCTTCCACAAGCGGTGGTGTCAGCAGAGAGTATTGATATTTAGACATGTGTAGTTAATTTAGTTCCGAATTTGTTTTTTAAAAAATTTTGACAAATTAGTTAATTCGGAAATAACCGAATTAACGAAAACACGTTTTAACAAATTTTTCTGGATCTTCGTAAATTTGGAATTCGAAAATTGAAAACCTGAAAATGCAATAATCTGAAATATTAACCAGCTAATAATAACTTAACTATTACTAACTATTAAATTATAAGTATTGGAATTTCCTTTCAAATTTTCTGTTAGTGAACGTAACAAATACAAATTTAACTGAGGTTACGAATTATCCGAAATAACGAATGCCGTAATAATAATAATGAAAGGCAAAACCATTTTGTATAGATATAAAAAAAACATTATAAATACCTTTTTTCCCTTTTTATAAGTGATCACTTTCCCTCTGTTCTCAGCTGCATAAGAGCTGGGGGAGGAGAAGCAGCAGCACACTGAGCTTCCCAGTGAATGACTGTGTAGCAGGGGCGTGTCAGGACAAGTCTGATCATTGGAGGAGAGTACACTGAGTTTGCAGCATATCCACAGAAGTGACCACAGTGTGCTCTCCTGCTTATTGTAGTCAGTTTTTAATAGGAAAGCAAGGGAACTAGCAGGAACACCAGGGATTTCCCTCAAAGAAAACAATACAAAGAGAACAGGATACTTTCTCACACAAGTTCAAGGTACAGCAGGCACTTGTTTGGGTAGCAAATTCTTTAACATCAATCCCCCCCCCACAGTAGTGTAATGTCCTCTGCCCCCTTTGCAACACTCCCCTCAACGGTGTCCTTTGCCCCCCTTCACATCAACCCCCACAATTGTGTCTTCTGTCCCCTTCACATCATCCCCCACAGCAGTGTCCTCTGCCCCTTTAAATCATCACCCGCAGTAGTGTCCTCTACCCCTTTACATCACCACCCACAGCAGTGTCTTCTGCCCCTTTACATCACCCCACAGCAGTGTCCTCTGCCCCTTTACATCACCCCCCTCCCACAGTAGTGTCCTCTGCCCCTTTACATCACCACCCACAGCACAGTGTCCTCTGCCTCTTTACATCACCCCACAGCAGTGTCCTCTGCCCCTTTACATCACCCCCCACAGTAGTGTCCTCTGCCCCTTTACACCACCACCCACAGCAGTGTCCTCTGCCCCTTTACATCACCACCCACAGCAGTGTCCTCTGCCCCTTTACATCACCCCCCCCCACAGTAGTGTCCTCTGCCCCTTTACAACACCACCCACAGCAGTGTCCTCTGCCCCTTTACATCACCACCCACAGCAGTGTCCTCTGCCCCTTTACATCACCCTACAGCAGTGTCCTCTGCCCCTTTACATCATCACCCTACAGCAGTGTCCTCTGCCCCTTTACATCACCACCCACAGCAGTGTCCTCTGCCCCTTTACATCACCCTACAGCAGTGTCCTCTGCCCCTTTACATCATCACCCTACAGCAGTGTCCTCTGCCCCTTTACATCACCACCCACAGCAGTGTCCTCTGCCCCTTTACATCACCCCCCCCCCCCACAGTAGTGTCCTCAGCCCCTTTACACAACCCCCACATTTGTGTCTTCTGCCCCTTCACATCACCCCCCACAGCAGTGTCCTCTGCCCCTTTACATCACCCCCACAGCAGTGCCCTCTACCTCTTCACATCACCATGCACAGCAGTGTCCTCTGCTCCTTCACATCACCACCCACAGCAGTGTCCTCTGCCCCCTTTACATCACCTCCCCACAGCAGTGTCCTCTGCCCCTTTACATCACCCCCACAGCAGTGCCCTCTGCCTCTTCACATCACCACCCACAGCAGTGTCCTCTGCTCCTTCACATCACCACCCACAGCAGTGTCCTCTGCCCCCTTTACATCACCCCCCACAGCAGATCTGCCCCCCCCTTCACACCACAGCCACCCCACTTCACACCACAGCCCCCAGAGCTCTGCCCCCCACTTCACACCACAGCCCCTGCAGCTCTTCTCCCCTATTCACACCACAGTGCCCCCACAGTTCTGCCCCCCATCCACACCACAGTGCCCCCACAGCTCTGCCCTCCAACTCACACCACAGCCTCCCACTGCAGATCTGCCCCCTCACTCTCCTACTTTTGCACAGGTGTACAGCAGAGCAGAGAGCTGGAGGCAGGACAGCTCTGAACAGAGGGAGGGAGCAAGAACTTTTCATATTAACAAGCTAATGAGGGGTTGCTAGGACTGCTAGGACTGCCCTGTATCCTAGCAACCAATGACTGGCTGGATAACTTGAGAAGTTTACTCCGGTATCTCTCACTACTGATCTCTGTCCAGAGCTGTTCTGACTCCATCTCTTCACTCTGCTATTATAATGACTGAGGTGGATGCTGGGGGAAGAACTGGTTGCTAAATGACGGGTCCGCGGGGTTCCGGATGGGAAAGTGTCTGGGTCTGCCATTTAGTGATGCCTGTCCTACACGTATTCCTTGTGCTGTATCTAAGAGAGCTGCAGAATGATTTTGTGCAATTGAGGAGGATTATATGTACATTACATTGGACTGGAAGGTGCATGGATTGGAGAAGTTGTATGCTCTATGAAATCTAATTAAATACAGTATATACCAGGGAGGTCTTATTGTTTTACAGCTATATGGGGTGATCCCCCCAAGGGTTTTTTTTTTAGCAGCAAAGTATTAAATAAAAAAAGTTGTGATTTAATCAAATCTTTTTATTTCACAAAATGAAATTCAAATTCATTAATGGTTTAAAATATGAGCTCTGGTTACAGACTTAAAAAAACATGTGGATGGCAATTTTGTAATGTAATGTTTAATTTGCTCCACTGTGTGATTTTTGCTATGTATGATGAAAATTAAGCAAATTAAACATTACATTACAAAATTGCCATCCACATGAAAACCCAATGCATTTCGACCCATATAGTCATGGTCTTCTTGTTTTACAGCAGCCCCAGTGTGAGCAGTTGTTGTAGGTGAGTTAAGGCCTTTTATATACTGAGATCTCTATGCTATAAATTCTGACAAGTACTTCTTGTACAATGACAAGAAATCTTTGAGTGACGTTTATATATTACATTTCTCATATTTTTGTTGTTTGAATAATAATATCCCATTCAAATATTTCCCAACATCTTATCCAGATCAATTATCGAGTCATTGACACTCCCCTGAGTGAAGGAAAAACATATCCAACTTTATTACGTATGACACCAGATGACCAGGTCCGGTATGTAGCTATTTTGAAATTATTGCAGCATTTAGGGTGGAATTGGGTTGGAATATTCTCATCAGAGGATGGCAGCGGTGATGAGGATTCTCAAGAACTGAGTAAGAAGATGAGCCAACACGGGATCTGCACAGATTATATAATTCAACTCATTACGGATATTGAAAATGATATTCAGAATATAAGGACTATTAGTAAATCATCAGCTAAAGTTGTCATAGTGTGTGGGCCTTACACAGACCACTTTTATCACATTGCTTCTCATATACCATCTGTTATAGGAAATATCACATTCATTTTTCCACCATCATGGAGTAAAATAAATAATATGTATAACAGTAACTTTACATTAATCAACTGCAGCTTCATATTTTCATGGCCACCAATATTCAACCTAGACCCCAATATTTACATTCCTCACATGTTTCCTAAAGGCTTACACGACCCAATACTGGAAGATATTTGGATTCACTGGTTTCAGTACCTTTCCCCAAATCTATACAAAAATTACGTTTTTGCAACTTCTCAAGAGTTGAATTTAAATCCTCCTCCTAATTTAACAGATGTGTCATTTATATTAAGTGGTTTTACACCTATACCTTCCTATGCATACACGGCTGTATATATTCTGGCCAGTGCTGCACATGAAATATACATGATGAACAATAAATCTAAACAAAATGCATTCCAGCATTTGGTAAGTAGGATAATAAGTGCTTATAGTACTATAATCCGATCCTATATTATATAAGAATTATGTGAGTGAAGTGGGTCCGTTGGCATGGACCATAGGGTGCGTACATGGATTGAAAACTGGCTACAAGAGCGAGTTCAGAGGGTGGTGATAAATGGGGAGTACTCGGAATGGTCAGGGGTGGGAAGTGGGGTCCCCCAGGGTTCTGTGCTGGGACCAATCCTATTTAATTTGTTCATAAACGACCTGGAGGATGGGGAAAACAGTTCAATTTCTGTATTTGCAGACAATACTAAGCTAAGCAGGGCAATAACTTCTCCGCAGGATGTGGAAACCTTGCAAAAAGACCTGAACAAATTAATGGGGTGAGCGACTACATGGCAAATGAGGTTCAATGTAGGAAAATGTAAAATAATGCATTTGGGTGGCAAAAATATGAATGCAATCTATACACTGGGGGAGAATCTAGGAATCTGGGTGGAATCTAGGATGGAAAAGGACCTGGGGTTTCTATGTCATCGAAATTAGGCTGTACGCAGAGCTCACAGCCAAATCTCCTGTCTCTAATAATAATAACATTTTCGTCTAATGATATAAATGCATCTTATCTAAAAACCCACGAATCCAAGTAATAAGACATCACCATCATTCCTTACATTACCAGCTCAGCCTTCAACAGCATCTCTGACCTCTCCCTCGCAAGCAGGCTCTTTTATTAACACAAAAGGTTTCACAAACAGGAAGTGATGTTTCCAACAGTCAATCACTTCTTACATGGCAAGTGACATCACAGGATATGACCATATAAGGATTTAACAACACAGGAAAATGCAACAACCAATAAACAATGACTACAGGAGTCTTATGGGTGTGTCTGAGCAGAGACAGGGTGCATGCATGCTTTTAGAAGCCACATGACTTTCAAACATTGGCTCTGTCTCCAACCAGAACAACCCAAAAGACTCTCGTATTTCCGTTGATAGAAATCCCTATTATACATGGTTCTAGAAAACAATGTATACCTGGATTATTCTACTGTCTTTGTGGACGAGAGATTATCAGCAGGCGTACACTCATGGGGCCACAAATATGTTGATCAGGCACACAGGGGCAACATGAGCGCACACTCGTTAAACCGATAATGTCTTTGCAGAGTGAGCACACCCCCACCAGATGATCGTTCTGAGCATCGCACAGGGGCCCTTAGCTGGCAGACATGTCCCCACTCCGCAAACACTTCTCTACCTCCCCAAGGAGCTTTCCACTACCAAACGGAACTCAACCAGTGTCAGTCTGCCCCAGTCAGCTCTTTAGAGCGGGCTGCGAGAGAATGAACACTGGGAGACTTATGACAATACATTAAAATACATCTTCATAAAATTTTCCACAACACCTAGTAGATGATAGGTTCAGCAATGGCATGCAATGCCAAGCTGCTGCTAACAAAACAAACAGAATATTGGCATGCATTAAAAAGGGGATTAATTCCAGAGATAAAACGATAATTCTCCCACGCTACAAGGCTCTGGTCCGGCCGGACCTAGAGTATGCTGTCCAGTTCTGGGCACCAGTCCTCAGGAAGGATGTACTGGAAATGGAGCAAGTACAAAGAAGGGCAACAAAGCTAATAAAAGGTCTGGTGGATATTAGTTATGAGGAAAGGTTGTGATCACTGAACTTATTCTTTTTAGAGAAGAGACGCTTGAGAGGGGATATGATTTCAATTTACAAATACCATACTGGTGACCCCACAATTAGTCTTTTTGTCTTCAGCAACTGTTTGCAGGCTTTCTTGTGCATCATCTTTAAAAGAGGCTTCCTTCTGGGACAACAACCATGCAGACCAATTTGATGCAGTGTGCGGCGTACGGTCTGAGCACTGACTGGCTGACCCCCCACCCCTTATACCTCTGCAGCAATGCTGGCAGCACTCATACGTCTATTTCCCAAAGACAACCTCTGGATATGACACTGAGCACGTACACTCAACTTCTTTGGTCAACCATGGCAAGGCCTGTTCTGAGTGGAACCTGTCCTGTTAAACTGCTGTATGGTTTTGACCACTGTGCTGCAGTTTAGTTTCAGGGTCTTGGCAAGCTTCTTATAGCCTAGGCCATCTTTATGTAGAGCAAAAATTCTTTTATTTTTTTAGATCCCTAGAGAGTTCTTTGCCATGAGGTGCCATGTTGAACTTCCAGTGATCAGTATGAGAGAGTGAGAGTGATAACACCAAATTTAACACAGCTGAGACCTTGTAATACTAACGAGTCAAATGACAGCGGGGATCGAAAATGGCTAATTGGGCCCAATTTGGACATTTTCACTTAGGGGTGTACTCACTTTTGTTGCCAGTGGTTTAGACATTAATTAGTTTGTTGAGTTATTTTGAGGGGGTAGCAAATTTACACTGTTATACAAGCTGTACACTCACTGCTTTTTACATTGTAGCAAAGTGTCATTTCTTCAGTGTTGTCACATGAAAAGATATAATAAAATATTTACAAAAATGTGAGGGGTGTACTCACTTTTGTGAGATACTGTGTGTATATATATATATATATATATATATATATATATATATATATATATATATATATATATATGCATTTAGATTTATATATATTTATAAAATACTGTATATTTATGTATGCTTATGTTCATATACATTTAAGGTTAAGTCTTTTTTGCATGTAAATTGTAGAACACAGTGCAAAAGACCTAAAAGTTTATCGAGAGTATGTCTCTTTAACCGCTTGCTGACCACTGCACACAGATGTACGTCGGCAGAATGGCACAGGCAGGCAAATGGGCATACAGGTACGTCCCGAAAGGGTCCTATGGATCCTGGGAACTCTATGCTCTCCTGCGGCCCGTGATTGCGGTGTGGAGAGGTAGAACGGGGAGATGCCTTAATAAACAAGGCATTTCCCCATTCTGCATTGTGTAATGACAGAGATCTACTGCGCCCTGTGATCGGGAGCAGTGATCACTGTCATATCCTAGGTAGCCCCTCCCCTCCACAGTTAGAATTACTCCCTAGGACATACTTAACCCCTTCATCGCCCCCTAGTGGTTAACCCCTTCACTGCCCGTGTCATTTACACCGTAATCAGTGTATTTTCATAGCACTGATCGCTGTAAAAATGACGATTGTCCCAAAATAGTGTCAAAAGTGTCCAATGTGTCCACCATAATGTCGCAGTCATGATAAAAAATTGCAGATCGCCGCCATTACTAATAATAAAAAAAAAGAATAAAAATGCCATATATCTATCCCCTATTTTATAGACGCTATAACTTTTGCGCAAACCAATCAATATACGCTTATTGCAATTTTTTTTTTTTTACCAAAAATATGTAGAAGAATACATATCGGCCTAAACTGAGGAAAAAATGTGTTTTTTTATATATTTTTGGGGAATATTATATTATTTATTATTATTATTATTATTATTATTATTATTATTATTATTATTATTATATATTTATTATAGCAAAAAGTAAAAAAAAAAAACTTTTTATATTCAAAATTGTCGCTCTTTTTTTGTTTATAGCACAAAAAATAAAAACCGCAGTGGTAAACAAATACCACCAAAAGAAAGCTTTATTTGTGGAAAAAAAAAGGACATCAATTTTATTTGGGTGCAGCGTCGCACGACAGCGCAATTGTCAGTTAAAGCGACGCAGTGCCGAATGGCAAAAAATGGCCCAGTCATTCAGCAGCCAAATCTTCTGAAGTGGTTAAAGATTTTGTGCATCTTGATTATAAGCCCCTGTCTCTAGGACTAAACTCATAAGGCTGAAACATGTCAGAGAAGGGTGGCCAGCAGGTGAGAACAGCAGCGTGTCTTTGGTTGGCTCAATAAAGTTTTAGTGAGAGAGTGATGTCACCATTGTTCAGTGTTCTTTGAGCCAATACAATCTGGTATTTGGGAACAAAGCAGCCATTGCTACATAAATCCAGAAATGTGTGACACCATGATAACTCCCCACATCATCCTGTGCTTTACACTGAAAACATAGTGGTGGTTGACAGCAAAATGGTGTCACAGCTGCCATTTTGTGGAAGACCACATCAGTGTTTTCACTACAGGGCAGCACCTCGTCTCCCTTCCTGGCATCTCACCTGCACTCTGGGCACTTCATCTTCCTACAAGCAATTAAATTCCCTCCAAGTTCCCTTCTTCTTTCTCAGCTTTAATAGTAAAATTGGCTTTTTCATTTTTCCATTTCTACCTACCTTTCATCTTATCTTAAACACTCGTCTCTTACACATAATGGTTGCTGTAATAAATATTTCCTGTACATACTGCCCTGTCATACCCTCTGCACTGCTCTCCTGTACATACTGCCCTCTATCATACCCTCTTAATGGACCTTTGTTCTAAACAGGACTATGTCCGCTGTAAATACTTCCTCTGTCTGGTACCGCACGATCCAAGACCCTTTTAGCTCACCCAGTCACTAGCCTTAACTCTGGATAGGGTGAAAAACATCAGACTCATTATTCAAGCACATGTAACAACAGATATACAACTCAGGGACACCTCCCTTCCTTAGATTCAGGGCGGTAAACCGTCCAATAACAATAGACACACAGGTCAGGTGTATTCAAACTTCTCATCAGTAAACAGTCTTATCATCAGGGAGGGGCTGCTGGAGGAGTCCCCCCTCCACATAGAAATACATCCCAGAATATACTTTTCTCCCAAGACTGACAGAAACAACAGAACAATTGAATACAACAGCGCCCAAAGTGACTCCTGTCCCAGTGACACTTGGTGCAAACACTTGTAGCGCTGGTGCTGGGGAACAGTAGGGCAATCAGGGGAAGTAGGGTCCCCGTGACAACCGCTCCCCCCTCCAATTTGCGAGTGCTAAAAGGGGGACCTCAACAGGATACCCTAGAGGCACTTGTGGGTTGCTGGGCTTTACAGGGAATCGTGTTGATGGGAGAGCCCATCTGCATTTTGGGATTGGCTCCCCCTTCAGTACTGAATAGTGAAGTTGTACGGTTGTAGGGCCAAATTCCACCTTAGCAGGTGGCCGTTATCCCCTGAGGCCCGATTCAGCCAGATGAGGGGGTTGTGGTCCGTGAAGATGGTGAACTCCCTGCAGTACAAATAGGGTTGCAGATTTTTCCAAGGCCCATACTATAGCCAGCCACTCCTTTTCGAAGGTGGTATAGGCCATCTCCCTGTCCAGCAACATTCTGCTAAGGAGGACCACCAGGTGCTCCTCCCCCCCTGGACAGCCTCCAGCCCATATGTGGAGGCATCTGTCTGTACAATGAACCTTTGCTTGTAGTTTGGAGCTGCCAGGACGAAGTCGCGGGAGAGGACCTCTTTCAGCTGGTCAAAGGTGGAGTCCACGTCACCACCCTGGACATAGTCATCTTGGTCAGGTCCGTCAGTGGCTTGGCAATTGTGCTGAAATGGAGAACAAATTTGCAGTATTAGTTAGCAGTGCCCAAAAAGGCCATAACCTACTTTTTATTCAAAGGAGTGGACCAGTCCCTAATGGCTTTGATTTTTTTGATTTAGTTCGGGGCACTGTCTGACTCCCCCCCCACCCGGTGTTCCAAGTATTGGACCTCAGGCATTCCCATCTGGCACTTATCGGGCCGGATAGTGAGGTTGGCACCTGTAATTAGGTCTAGGATGGTGCCCACATGCCAGAGGTGGTCTTCTAATGTTTCGCTGAATATGGCAATGTCATCAAGGTAGGCACAGGCAAAGTCTTGGCAGCCCTGCAGCAACTGATCCACCATGTGCTGGAAGGTGGCAGAGGCATTCTTCATCCCAAAGGGCATGCTGAGAAATTCAAACAGTCCAAAGTGGGTGATGAAAGCAGAATGTTCCCTCCCTTCCCCGGTTAAGGGGATTTTCCAGTAACCCTTGCTCAAGTCCAGTGTAGTGACATATCGGGCCCCAGCCAGGCAGTCCAACAGGTCATCTATACGGGGCATTGGGTAGGCGTCGCCTCATTAAGATGTTGGTAGTCTACACAAAATTGAATGGTGTCATCTTTCTTGGGTACAAGAACAACAGGTTAGACCCAGGGGCTCTGGAAGGGTTGGATAATTCCCAGGTCCAACATTTTTTTCAGTTCTTGTTTTATGGTGTTCCGGATGACTTCTGGAACTCGGTAAGGGCCTTGTTGGATGGGTCGGGTTTGCAAAGTTTCCACATGATGAGTGGTGAGGGTCATCCTTCCGGGCCAAGAGGAAAAGATGGGATGGCGGTGGTGCACAACATTCGTCATGGACACCTGCTGTTCCTGGTTGAGCTGGGAGCAAAAGGGTACCTGGTGTATGTCAGTCGCGTGGCGCACTACCTCCAGGAGATTGAGCACGACTTTGTTGTCTTCTTCAGAGGGTAGGGGGCAGACTGCCAGGATGGGAAGGTTTCTGTCATGGTATTCCTTGATCATATTGACATGCACAGTCTTTTTCAGCTTCCCCTGGTCATCCAGCGCGAGAACATACTTGGTCTCATTCAACTTCTTGATGATACGAAAGGGTCCCTCCCATATAGATTGTAATTTATTTTGGGGATTTGGGAGTAGCATGAGGACCTGTTGGCTCTCGGCAAAATGACAGGTTCTAGCTTTGCGGTCATACCCTCTCTTTTGGTGTGTTTGGGCAGCCCTGAAATGGTCCGCCGTGAGCCCAGCAAGTTGGCCCATTCATTCACGCAGTTCTAGGATGTAGGGGACCACAGGAACCCCCGTATCCTATATTTGGCCCTCCCAGTATTCTTTCAGCAGGGTCAGGGGGCCTCAGACCTTCCTCCCATACAGCAGCTCAAACGAGGAAAACCCAGTAGATTCCTGCGGGACCACCCGGTAGGCGAAGAGAAGGTGGGAAGGTACCATTTCCCAGTCTAGTTCCTGGTCAATAAAAGCACGTAGCATGGCCTTCAGGGTCTGGTATGCCCATGCCTGTGCACCAATGCGCATCTATTAACTGGACTTCTCTTACAGTGTGTCAGAAACCATGAAATCAGGCTGAGACAGAAGTACAGTTAAATCACACTTCTTTAATAATAAAAGTAAAAAGAACAAACATAGTCAAAAATTAGCCAAAGTTCAGTAACCAGAACAGATAGTCAGCCAAGCCAGATTTCAGGGATCAACATAGAGAAACAGCAAGAAGGATCTGGAGCCAGAAGGGATGTCAGCAAAGCAAGCCTTTAAACGGGAACGCAGGAGATTGTCACTGTGATGTTGACCAAGACTAAGGCAGAGCTCCTCTGGACTAGACGGCTTAAGTAGGCAGGACTGACAAACAGGATATCATCAATAGGGATGAGCGCGATGTGAACATTAGGTGTTTGCCTGTTTACCGAACAGCGAACAATATGCGGTGTTTGCGGCAAATTCGAAAGCCGCCGGAACACCATTAAAGTCTATGGGACACCAACATGAAAAATCAAAAGTGCTCATTTTAAAGGCTTATTTGCAAGTTATTGTCATAAAAAGTGTTTGGGGACTCGAGTCCTTCCCCAGGGGACATGTAGCAATGCAAATTTTTTTTTTAAAAACTGATGTTTTTTCAGGAGCAGTGATTGTTTTAATGCTTAAAGTGAAACAATAAAAATGAAATATTCCTTTAAATAACGTCAAAAATATAAAGTGTATCGCTAAAAAAACAAAATCACCTCTAATATGGTGAAGGTACGTAAACCTATAAACACAAATGCTGTGAAAAAAAAAAGTTGTTGAAAATAATAAACTGAAATGTTCCAATGACCAAATATCACATGTATAGTGTCCAATAGAACTTTCTCTTCAATCCTCGACTAAGGCAGGAGATACGTGGTCACAATAAACCCAAATTGTGCCAGAAAGCATATAGGATTGATTCAGATGAGAGGATGGGTACTCTTACCGGAACAGGTGGATGCGCGTGCATCTAATAGGTTTGTGGTACTGGAACCCCAGTGATGTAATAATGTCAGACTGGATGGTGATGTAAGGGCCATGGACTCAGATTCACCCAAGTTGGACGATGGTTCCATCGTCAACAAATGTTGGTTTATTGGGGATAAAAAATACCAAACATGGATGGCTAAAAGTGATCACAAAATATAAAAAGTAAAAACAGCAATGTGGGAGACAGGGAATGCTGGCCCGAAGCGTTTCGACTGAAGTCTTCAACTGGGGCATATCCTAACATCCCCACATTGCTAACATATATATATATAAACTGTACATCAATTACAAATTTGAATGGATCCGCCTCCATCATGGCAGAACCGGAAGTAGATTGGACAGCACACGTCTAAAATCTCACCTAAATACATACAAAATTACATAGTAATGTGCATGACCTGATAAATGATGGTTATATCCAGATCGAAAGATTAACAACTACTATACTGAAACAAGAGAGCCGGGCGCAAACCAGAATCATCTATCATTTGCGTCCCAAGCCTCATGTTGAGTATAGGAAGTGACAAAAGCACTTCCCCAGGAACGTAGGGGACATTACATCAAAAGCGACGTAGTGGAGGGGAGAAGAAACCGTCCGATCACATGACCACCCACAGACAATGTCCCACGTCAACATCCGATTACGATGGCGACGTGGGGGAGATAAACATGCCGAGTAAGGGCACGTGACCATACTATGCCAAGACATGCTAACAGGAGAAACAAGTGAAAATGGAAATTAGAATAAACCACGGGCTAATCCCCATTAGATGCCAGAGTGAAAAAAGGGGGAATTTATATATATATATATATATATATATATATATATATATATATATACTCCTCAGGCTAGACCGAAAGGAAGGGCAAGTAATACGCACATACACCCCTAAAAGGGTGCATGATCATGCCACAGCCCCATCATGTGAAGAAAAAATAGACCGACAGGGGAACACATTCAGGGTGCCTCAGCTCCCATAACGGGTGAGAGGTAACCCAACAGCGTCCACCAAAGACAGCCAATAAATTCCACACAGACACATAGATATGTCAATTGCGGAAATGCCTGGGATCCTACCACTCAATGTAAATAATGTTCATAGGTCGTATAAATATCCCAAATGTATGAACCATAATCACAGTCTTACTCCAAAAAACGTAGATGATGAAAATATATATAGAAATGTTCACATAACGAACACAAAGAGAAAGGGGGCCCTAGGAACCTAAGAATAAATAGGGGTGTACCGCAGATGGGATGCCAGGAGGAGAGGTGCCACCTATGCCCAGCTGATAAAGCAATTGATGTCCCAATGCACATTCATACCATGGGGCGAGTAGCACCTCAGCTCGTGGATCCAATAGGTCTCAAGCCGCGGCACTCCCCTAAGGCGGGACTCACCCCTCCAGTGAGGAACAAACTTATCAATGACCTGGAAAGAAGTACCCATAGGGTCTTTATCATGAAATTATAGGTAATGGCGGGGAACGCTATGCTTAGTGCAGCCCTTTTTGATCTTAGCTATATGCTCGTTCACCCTAATTAAAAAAGTCCTAGTTGTACGTCCAACATATTGCTGCTTGCAAGGACAAGTAATCAAATACACAATGTACTTAGTGGCACACATAGTGAAGTGTTTCATACTATAGCTCTGCATCGTTACTGCTGAAAAAAAGGAGTAAGATTTGCGTCTGCCACAAACATTGTGTTGACAAACATTACACTTCCTGCAGGGAAAGTACCCTTTGCAATTTTGGAAAAAGGAAACGGCCTGGGGAGGATCCAAAGTGTTGGGGCGACCTCACCCTGAATAGAGTGAGAACCTCGAAAAGTGATGCCCACCCGATCCGGTAGGACCGGCCCCAACACCCGGTCATTCAATAAAACTTTCCAGTGTTTGTTTAATATCTTTTTGATTTCATTGTGTTGAATAGAATAAGAGGTAAAAAAGGACCATTTAAAATGGTTCTCCCTTTGTACCTTGGGACGATCCGCCAATAAAGAGTTCCTATCTATACCACTGACTGCTTGGATATCAGCATCTAGTTCCAAAGGCTTGTACCCCTTCTCCATAAATCTCAACTTGAGAGTTTGGGATTGGGAAAGAAAGTCACCCGTATCAGTGCAATTTAGTCAAAGTCAAAGAAATTGGCCTTTGGGGACAGACTTGAGCCATTGGTGGTGGTGGCAACTGTCTGTGGGGATGTATCCTTTCCGGTCCGTGGGTTTGAAAAAAGTCCTAAGCACCAGCAGCTGGTCCACAACTGAGATCTCCAGATCCAGAAAATGTATGGTCTTAGGGCTAGCCTCAAAACTCAGAACAATACCCCTGTCATTAGTATTCAAATAAGACATAAAGCCTTCCAAAGATGCTCGATCTCCCTTCCAAAGGAGGAGGATTTCGTCCATATACCTAGCCCACAAGACCAGCTCAGGTCGCTTAAGGGCATAGACTACATACTCCTCCGACTAGGCCATGAAAAGGTTTGCCAAACTGGGGGCATACTTGGCCCCCATCGCAACACCCTTTATTTGTGAGTAAAAAACATCCTGGAACCAAAAATAATTGTGTTCCGTGGTGAACTTAAGTAGATCCATGATGTAATTTTTGTAAATCAAAGGTAAAGCCGAAGTCCTAGAAAGAAACAAATCGACTGCGGCCAAACCAAGATCTTGTGGAATGGATGTTTACAGTGGGGACACATCCGTCGTCACTAGAAGGAGATCATCATGAAAATCAACTCTTTCCAACAGGTTAATAGTATCTCTGGTGTCCTTAAGATAAGAGGGCACCTGTTTAACCAGTGGCTGAAGATAGAAATCTATATACCTTCCGATCCTTGAGGTAACAGAGTCTATCCCACTCACAATCGGGCGGCCAGGAGGTTTAGTGGAATTTTTGTGTACCTTCGGGAGGTAGTAGATGATAAGTATCCGAGGGGCCATGGGAACAAGGAATCCTCTCTCTTTTTTATTAAGAATATTAGGAGAGAAGCCCTCATCCACCAATGCTATGAGTGCTCATTTGTACTCTACAGTGGGGTCCTTAGACAGGACCCTATAAGTGGCTGGATCGTCCAACAGGTTCTTCATTTCCGTAATGTAGTCATCATTATCTAAAACCACTATCCCATCCCCCTTGTCAACGGGACGGATAATGAGGTATTTTCTATCACATACGGCTTTCAATACCTTTGCGATAGCCGGGTCTTGATGTAATCTTTTATTAGATAGTTTGTCCAGATCTTCAAGTACTAAACTTTTAAAAACATTAATGGAATGAGATGTACTGTTTGGAGGATTAAAAAGAGATGGGTTAGAGAGACCAGAGTGTAGGATACCACCTCTGGGATCAGCCGAATGGGCTGTCAAAAAGTGCCTCTGTATGTTCAACTTTCGGACGTATTTCTGTACGTCAATAAAGGTTGAAAATTTATTTAATTTCTTTGGAGGGACAAATTTGACTCCCTTGTCTAGAACGTATTTCTCTTGATCAGTAAGAACTTTTTTACTTAAGTTAAAAATGCCTGCACCTACTGTGACCTTTTTCTTTTTCCTCCATTGGAGGCGCCACCCCCTTCTGCATCCTCTTTTGGTTTTGGACTTCGTGGGGGGTTGTAAGTGGGTTTGTAAAAACCTGCAGATTAAGAGGGACCAGGCTGATTATAGTAATAGGGTGTCCTTATATAATACTCCTCCTCCCTATTATCATAATAGGGTCGATCATACTGTGCTTGATAGGAACACTCATCCCGAAGGACGGCATAATTGGTATGTAGGGGAGTGCCATAACCATAGCCATCTCCTCCATATCCAGATCTTTCGCCATGCCGTGATGTGAGTGGCCCACTTGGTTGATTACCATAGTATGGCTCTCTAGCCATACTGTCTTGATTACCTCTCCCCCTAACATATTGTCCCCTACCCCTATTGTTGGAAGGGTGTCTACCACGATTGGAGTCTCCTGGGTGACCTCTATTGTTGGAAGGGTGTCTCCCATGGTTACAATCTCTCAGGTGGTAGACATTATGAGGTCCACCCCTAGGGGCGGTGGCATTATTTCTATTCTCGATTGGTCTTTCGACTCGAGAGGGGGGGATCATAAACCAGCCTTCTATCAGAGTTCTGGGGTGTCAATTCCAAGGTCTCCAAAGGTGGAGTAGTAGACCCTAGATCGGTACCTTGGGCCATCTTTTTCTGCCAACCGAATACCAGATTTGCTTTGTAGTCAGTAAAATCACAATTATACTTTTTCTGTTTTTTACTCCTCTGGTCCCTTTCTTCTTTCTCAAGAAGGGTTCTTAGATTGGTGGAAAGAGAGGTATATTCAGATGACCCACAAGACTTGTACGTGGCTGGGAGGAGGTGGCTGAGGATCATGTCGTCCTTAGTGACCCAGAGGACTCTAGACCGAATGCCTCAGCAAACCAACGCTGCATGGCCTTCCTGATCCTGCAAAGCCTACGGAAGGATCCTCGTATTCGTGGTATCAAGAAGAGGGATCATTACTGGCTGGCAACCCTCCTTGATCCACATTACAAGGATAAGGTTGCGGACCTTATCTTGCCGTCGCAGAGGGAACAGAAGATGAAACATCTTTGGGAGGCCTTGCAAAAGATCTGTGCAATGCGTTCCCAGAGACTGGGAGGTTACAGGCTGCTGTTCCTGGACAACGTGTTGATGACACTTCGGTCAGTCAAAGAAGGAGCGGTGGAGAAGGTGGTCGTCTGACCGATGTGTTCAGACAATTTTTTAGTCCGCAACCCCAAGGTATGATCTTTACCAGCAACCATCGCCAGCGTCTTATTCACATGGTGCAGGAAATCCTAGGGACAAGTTTAAACTTGGACACCTTTCCCACCGAAAATCCTCTGGGTTACCGGGTCTTGAGGATGGATCACTGGCCAGAGCTTGCACAGTATGCAATTGAGCTACTGGCCTGTCCTGCATCCAGCGTTCTTTCGGAACACACATTCAGTGCTGCCTTTGTAACCGATCACAGGGTACGACTCCGTCGATCGTCTGACCTTCATAAAAATGAATCAGTCTTGGATCACACCAGATACCAAGCACCTGATGCTGATGTAACCGAATATTTTTTTTTGAAATGTCAGATTCCTTCAAGACTCTCTATGCTGATGCTGAGTGACTATCCTGTTATGCTGAGAGACTATCCTCTTCCTCCTCAATGATCATGCTGATAGCTTGTAAGAATATTTTTAGTTCTGGGCACCGCCACCAGTGCCTAAGGCCCAATTTTCCTCCCCCTGTTTAACAGGGGCGTGTAATTAAAATTTTTGATGCAATACTTTGCAGCAGGGCTCGTTCCTGCGCTCCAACTAGAGTATCTGTGAGGGGTTGCAGTGTTGTGGCACCAGCACAAGTGCCTAAGGCCCAAATTTTCATCCCCTGTTTAACAGGTGCGTGTAATTACAATTTTTGATGCAATACTTTGCAGCAGGGCTCGTTCCTGCACTCCAACTAGAGTATTTGTGAGCGGTTGCAGTGTTGAGGCACCAGTGCTTAAGGCCCAATTTTTCTGCCCCTGTTCAACAGGGACATGTAATTACAATTCTTGATCTAATATTTCACAGCAGGGCCCGTTTCTGCACCCACCAAGAGTAACTGTGAGGACTTACAGTGTTGTGGCACCAGCACCACCACCACCACCACCAAAGGCCTAATTTTTCTGCCCCTGTTCAACAGGTGCATGTATTTACAATTCTTGATCTAATATTTCACAGCAGGGCACCTTCCAGCACCCACCAAGAGTAACTGTGAGGACTTACAGTGTTGTGGCACCAGCACCACCACCACCATCACCAAAGGCCCAATTTTTCTGACCCTGTTCAACAGGGGCATGTAATTACAATTCTTGATCTAATATTTCACAGCTGGGCCCTGTGAGGCTTACAGTGTAGTGGCAACACCAACACCTAAGGCCCCAATTTCTGCAGAGTATATAGGGCAGGCCCCTACTTTCAAACATCCAACTTACAAATGACTCCTACTGCAAACGGAAGGAGACAACAGGAAGTGAGATGAAATCTACCCCTAGGAACGGAAATTCTCTCCTGTAAGAGTTAATATGGGAAAAATGTTTCTCCTTTCCACTGATGCTTTATCACCAATCCTTGGATTCACTAAAAACCCACATTTTCAAAAAACTTTTGTCATTGGGAGAGAAAGTGAGGTGAATTCTTCTGAAGAGGAGCACAGAAAGCAAAACAAATGTCACAGGGGTGATAACCCTTCCCTATGTTCTCCAAAAAGCTTAAAATAGATTTTTTGGCTGGAGCTAAACACTTTAAAAATGTACCAGTTCGGGGAGCAGGAGGCGGAGCCTAGCAGAGCAGACATGCATTGTTAGAGCTCCACACCGCTGAGGAGAGAAGAGAAGGACAAAGCAGAGCCTGCAGGCTCAAAAGGTATCCATTTGAACCTTTTTGCCCCAGGGAACAAACTGTGAAAGTTTGGGCAGGAAATATGGTACTGAGAGGAAACCGTGGCAGAAATAAAAATCACCTCACAAAGAGCTCACAGGCACTCACTGCAGCTGAAGCAGCTCCAGTCACCTCACAAGATACAGCATCAGGGCGCTCTCACAGACAGAAAATGTCACAGCAAGACTCTCCATTTGAGTCAGATACAGAACAAATCCTCTCACAAACTTCTCCACAAGCCTCCTCAGTATCCCCAGTAATATTATTACAATTTGAAAAGATGCTTCATAAGGCTTTAAAACAAACCTCAGACCAAATAACAAAAAGCCTAACCAAAGAAATAAGAGAGCTGGGAAACCGCACAGCAGCCTTAGAAATAAAAATGGATGAAATTGAAATTACAACCCAAGAAAATATAACAGAATTGGAACAATTAAAAAAAGAGAATTTAATACTTCAAACTAAGCTCGAAGATTACGAAAATAGAGCCAGACGTTCAAACTTGCGCATAAGGGGAATACCTGAAACTGTGACAGATCTGCAATCTACTATTACTGCTCTATTACAAGAACTAAAGCCAGATATCCCTATTGAACGTTTAGAACTGGACAGAGTACACAGAGCCCTCACAGCCAAAAAGAAAGATGGACCCCCACGTGATATAATCACAAAATTTCATTATTACAGAACGAAAGAACAAATACTAATTGCTGCAAGAGAAAAAAAGGAACTTAATTTTCAAGGACACAATTATCAAATTTTTGCTGACCTATCCCAACTTACTATTACTAAAAGACGATCCATGAAACCCCAACTAATGGAACTGCAACGCCACAACATTATGTATCAATGGGGCTTCCCCTTTTCAGTCAGATTTAACTACCAAGGTACAATTTACAGAAGCAGATCAGCAGATGAACTACAACAAACCCTTTTAAAATTAAATCTGACAGAACCCACAAGCAGCAACTCTCCCACACGCAGAAGAATGGCGTCATCTTCACCTTCAGGCAGCACCCAGAAAATTTCAGAACAAAATGGGAATCATCATTCTCACAAAAGAGGCCGTTATGCCACATCATCCATGGACCAAGAAGATTCAATGGACTGACATCCTAATTCCTGATATCTCTTCATTTATTATACTAAGAGATGGTTCTCTATAAAAAACCTGTATTTATAACTGAATGTAACTGCATTCTGATAGTCACACACTGTGTGGGATCGTGTTACATTCCAGTTATATTTCTTTTTACTTCTGATTCATATAGCCTTAGACTATATAAGTGAAATAAGGAAATTCTTGTTCAGTTATATATTATCAGGTAATAACAATAGATTTATTACTTTTTAGGACAAATATGTTCAATAATCCAGAAGTAATGGAAGCTTTTTCTTTCTTTCTTCTTCCTAGAATTATGTTTTTGTTTATTCTAATCTGAAGCAATACAACCTCAATTTTATGAGTTAACATATCTAAACAGTTACATATGAATAAAATATGTAATTGTTTACTCTAAAAGGGTTAAAATCCCAAAATAATTCAAACTATCTTCATCAATACCAAAGTTATTAACAGTACCTTTCTAACTGAATTATTTAGCCTAGGGCAAGACTAATCATATACAACCACCCTAGAATAAATAATTTCAACAAAAACTATATTCTGCACTCCAATTAATGAAACATCATTTTGATGTCTTTTGACATAGCACTTCTCTCCTGTAAGCGGAAGATCCGTGTACCCCCATTAGCCCTCCTCATTCTCCCAACCATATTATGTGGGAGTGTGACGAAGGCACTTATTCCCCTGAGAGAGATATTTATTCTCTTTCACGGGTAAATTGTGATTACTTGCAAAAAATAATTTATACAATGTATCATCTAATCTCATATGTTTTTTATTTACTCTTTACTCCAGAATTCACTGGTTTCTTTTCTATCTATTCATCTCTTCAGTCCACACAGGTTGATCTGCGCAGTCAGCTCTGCATAACAAAAAGTAAGTCAAAACTATTTGATCTATTGCCATGGCACCACTGAATATACTTTCCCTGAATGTTCAGGGAATAAATGTCCCTCAAAAAAGGACCAAAGCCTTCCGTACTTTCCATAACAAGAAGGCTCACATAGTATGCCTCCAAGAAACACACTTCACCAAAGATTCTACTCCAAAATATATTTCTCCTTTTTATCAACAAATTTACATGGCTTCTGCCTGTACCAAGCAAAGGGGAACTCTAATTGCATTTCACCGATCCACACCATTCACCTTATCATCAGAAATAAAGACCCAGAAGGTAGATACCTGATACTCATGGGTTATATAATGGATACAGCAATCACGGTGATTTCCTACTACGCTCCTAACAAACAACCTACACCATTCGTCTCACATATATTACAAGTGATTAATACACACAAAATAGGAACAGTGATAATGTGTGGGGATTCGAACCAGGTCCTCCTCCCATTTCTAGATAAATCACCTTTTACACCATCCAAAATAACCTCTAGATTACCTTTTTCTCAACTTCTTTCCAAATACAATCTGGTAGATTCATGGAGAGAAAGTAACCCAATGAAAAAGAAATTCACTTATTTCTCGCACCCTCATCAAACCTTCACCAGAATAGATCATATTTTTCTAACAATAGGAATGATACCAGAAATTATTGCATCAGATATAATTCCGATTCCGTGGTCTGACCATAATGCAGTATACACTACTATAGCCTCAGCCATACCAAAAGCGCATGACCCAACGTGGTACTTACCGGACATAATGCTCAAACACCCACTACATCAGATGGCCATTGAACAAGCTTTAAAGGAATACATATCAATTAATAATACAACAGACATCTCCCCAATAACACTGTGGGAAGCTCATAAGCCTGTCTTGCGTGGTACAATACAAAGACAAATGGCACTATTTAAACGGGAACGCAAAAATCTAGCAAAAAAACTAGAACTCAATTTTAATGCAGCCTACATATAATTTCAAGATAATCCAACCCAGAGTACAAAATCTCATCTGGAAAAATCTAGATTGGAATACGATCTATTTCTCACTGAGTCAGTTGATAAATCCCTCAAACGCTCCAAACACAATTTCTACATGAATACAAACAAACCAGGTACATATTTGGCTCGGGCATTAAATTCAACTAACAAATCTTTCAAACCAATACGTTTGAAATTATCAAAAAATGTTTACACTTGTAATCCAGTTAAAATAGTCTATAAATTTCACTCACATCTCGCAACTTTATACAAGACAAACAATGAATTTAATCCTACAGAAGCTGAATCCTTCTTCTCAAAAATAACCTTACCTGAGTTATCTCAGAATCAAAAAAGCAGTTTGGATGAGCCTATAAATATAGATAAAGTTGCTAACGCCATAAAAGACCTAAAACTTAACAAAAGACCAGGCCCAGACGGCTACTCGGCTTTATACTATAAAACATTCTCAGAAATACTCTCTCCCATTCTCACTGAAACTTTTAACAAACTTCTAGATGGACATTCTTTTCGGCAAGAAACACTAATGGCAATTGTTTGTATGATCCCAAAACCCCTTTCTGATGATACTTCCTGTGTGAATTATCGGCCTATCTCTCTGTTAAACCTCGATATTAAATTATTAGCAAAAATAATAGCAAAACGCCTCAATAGCATTATAGGAAAATTAATACATAGAGATCAAGTAGGCTTCATGCCAAATAGACAGGCAGGCGATAATATACGCAGGGCAGTGTTATTGGCACATATTGCTAAAAAACGGAAAATCCCTTTATGTTTTCTATCTCTCGATATTAAGAGGGCATTTGACACAGTATCCTGGCAATATATGCAATATTCATTACAAAAATGGGGTTTTGGACCCCACTTTTTAACATGGATCAAAGCATTATATAATAAACCCAAAGCCTATATAAAATATGCTGGATACAAATCTGAAGCCTTTAATATCGAAAGAGGTACCCGACAGGGTTGCCCATTATCTCCCTTATTATTTGCCCTTATCCTCGAACCCATGGCCCAATACATCAGAACAAACCAAACTATAACTGGCATTGAAGTAGGAGGTATTACACACAAATTATGTATATTTGCAGACGATATATTACTTTTTCTATCATCACCACAGGTCTCTGGTCCTAACTTAATACCAGCTCTTGATGGATTTGCAGCCCTATCCGGCCTTATGATTAATCCTAAGAAATGCCTAGTGCTTAATATTTCACTCACAAACATGGAATTGATACTGGCTAGGGCTGCACTCCCATTCACATGGGCAGAAAAATCAATCCCATATCTTGGAATTCATTTAACAGCATCTCATTCTGACTTATTCTCAACCAATTATCCTCCTGTATTAGGACAGATCACAAATCTAATAAAACAATGGTCGCAACTTCCTTTATCCTGGATAGGGAAGATTAATGCAATCAAAATGACTATTCTACCCAAATTGCTTTATCTATTCAGAGTCCTCCCTATTCCAATTCCTTCCTATTTTTTGAGAATAGTACAAAAAAGAGCAACTTCGTTTATATGGGGCTCTTCTAAACCACGTATACCTATACACACACTACATCTTCCCAAAAATAAAGGAGGCCTGGGATACCCTAATTTTACTAACTACTACAGAGCAGCACATTTGGCCAGTCTGTCCAAATACCATGCAAAACAGGAAATCCCATTATGGGTATTTATAGAGGCTTCAGAAAATGACCCTCTATTAATATCAAATTTATTATGGCTTGATCCTAAAGACTGCTTTAAAATTCATAATCCCATAACTAAACACTTCTTATCTCTCTGGGATAAACTAAAAACCAAATATCAGTTACAATCTCCACACAATCCTCTCCTTTCTTTTATTAGAAATCCGGCCTTTTATCCGGCATGGATCTACCCAAATTCTTTTAAAGCTTGGACAACATCAGGCATTCAGACACTAAATGACTTCATAGCATCTAAATCATTCCTTTCATTCCCATCGCTTAGAGAAAAATATGATCTACCAAACTCTGAGATATTTAGATATCTCCAAATCAAAAATTTCTATACACCATTCCTAAAGGGGGATACACCATTATCCCAATTATCCATTTTTGAATCAATCTGTACAAAAGATCCATTTGCTAAAGGTACAATTTCATCACTTTATAATCAATTATATGGAGTAGCAAATCTTAATAGACCCTCTTACGTTCAGAGGTGGGAGGAGGACCTGGGACGAACTTTAGAAGACACGGACTGGTCTAACATATGGCTCACATCTAAGTCATCTTCACCCAACATCTTAGCACTGGAGACAAATTATAAAGTCCTAACTCGCTGGTACCTTGTACCCGCTAGAGTGGCAAAATATTCACCTAATACCTCAGCTCTTTGTTTTCGAGGATGCCCAGAAATAGGCACATATTTACACATATGGTGGACGTGCCCAGTAATCCAAACCTTCTGGAAGGAAGTCTTCGTGATTGCATCTAAAATATTTAAAAAAATAATACAACCAGATCCATATTTAACTTTACTTAATCTAAAACCGGAATGGTTAACACTCTCTCAATTCAAACTTATGATCCAACTAATAACGGCTGCAAAACAAACAGTGGCCAAGGCATGGAAATCTCCTACATTGGTACTAGCAGAAACAATTCACAGAATGAATAATACAATGTCCCATGCTAAGATGGTAGCCATCGATCAAAATCAAATTCCAAAATTTGAAAAACTTTGGCACCCTTGAATAAAACAATAGTTCCTGTCAAACTTCAATGACTCTGTCCTGTTGCCATGGTAACAGATTAAATGACTTACAGAGACACCCATTCTAAGGCTTCAAAGAGAACTAAAAAGAATAATAAACTGACGAGCGGGACAACCTTGTGGACCATACCTCTACCTTTCTACCCTTTTTCTTCTTTCTCTTTCCTTTTCTCCACCTTACGATTAAAGCTCATTATCAGAATTTATTTGACCTATATACACTCTACTTGTAAACAATATGTATAGTAGGTATAAATCATTTAAATACCTACAAAAGTAACTAAGGAAATTATATATACCTTTAATTTAGGTTTACGTGAACCCGTTTAATATTTGAAATTTCATGATATTTACCTATATAAACCCTACTGTAAAACAATGAGCTTACTTTATAGATCCTTGTAAACTTACTTTATGTATCTTTATAACATTGTATACTCAATAAACTTCTTTTGACAAGAAAAAATGCACCAGTTCAAAATTACAAACAGATTCTACTTAACAACAAACCTACAGTCCCTGTCTTGTTTGCACCGCCTGTATACTGCTGTTCAGAGGGCCTGGGGCCCCACGCTTTTCCTTTTTTTAATTTGGGTGTGGGGTTCCCCTTAATATCCATACAAGACCCAAAGGGCCTGGTAATGGACTGGGGGGGGGATACCCATGCCGTTTGTCTCACTGATTTTCATCCATATTACCATGACCGGACATTACATTAAAGCCGTAAGCAGTTTTAAATGACTTTTATTACTTTAAAAATGTCATTTTGTGCAGGGACTGGTCTAAGCACGGGAAACACACGCCACTTTACAGGCATACTATAGACACCCCCCAGATACGATGTTTAAAGGAATAGTTCACTTTTTTTTTTTCACTTCATTAAATCACTGCTCCTGAAAAAACGTCCATTTTTTTTGCATTGATACATGTCCCCTGGGGCAGGACCCGGGTCCCCAAACCCTTTTTAGGACAATACAATGCAAATTAGCCTTTAAAATTAGCACTTTTGATTTTGAACGTTCGAGTCCCATAGACTTCAATGGGGTTCTAACATTCGTGCGAAGTTTCGGTCCGTTCGCAGGTTCTGGTGCGAGCCGAACCTGGGGGGTGTTCGGCTCATCCCTAGTAATGAGTTATTTTGAGGGGGCAGCAAATTTACACTGTTATACAAGCTGTACACTCACTACTTTACATTGAAGCAAAGTGTCATTTCTTCAGTGTTGTCTCATGTAAAGATGTAATAAAATATTTACAAAAATGTGATGGGTGTACTCACTTTTGTGAGGTATATACTGTATGTATATATACACACACATTTTTCCAATCTGAAAATAAAACAAATGATTGATGATTCTCTGGATTGGGTTGGATATTTTTTTTTTATATCAGAGAGATGTACATGGAAACATTGCAGGATAATGAAAAAATAAAGAATGTGTGATACTCCTGATTTATTTATTTCTATTCACATTTATAGAATTGCCACCTAGTACATTGATTAAATCTGACCACTTTGTATTTTATTTCAGACTTTGTATATGATAATGTGTGTATTTCTGTTTTTCATGAAAAGCTGCACAATGTGAGCGATAATTATTACAGGGACTCATACGGATCCAAGATCTACTTTAATGAGAGGAAAGAAATTGTAACTGATCTTTTTTTACGAAGCTGGATTTTTCGTAATGCTTCACATATTTTCTATACCACAATTTCCACTCTTCAAGGCCCAGACTATCTGCCTCAAACATTTCCCAATATGAGTAATCCCTGCTTCTGGAAAAGCGGCAAAGTAAGACATAACTTGATGTTTTCTTTTATATCATTTGCTGATGAGGTTCATAATTTGGATTTATAGGGATTTTTTAGCCTTGCTTTAAGATGTATTAGAAAATGTTCATGAAAGGGGTCATTTTTGGAGTCAATGAAGGTTGTTGATTGTGGTATTTTTGTGGGTGTGGAACATTTCTTACAAGATATTTATATTCTATTTATATTCTATTTTGTGTATAGAAGGTAACAGGAGCCGTAAATCTTTGAAATATGTGACGTGAGATATACTTTCTTTTTTTTTCTTTTTTTTTACAAACTGTTTATTTAGAGATAACAGGACATATTACAATGTATAAAGAAAAACAGCAGTGCTGAATCAGAAGTGCACTATGTAGAGTGCAGAGTTCAAGAGTGCACTACTCACAAATTGCAGGGTTCAGAAGCATGCTACATATAGAGTTTACTGTTCAGGAGTGTGCCAGCACAGGGTGCAGACTCCAGGCATGCTCTACACACAAGGTGCAGAGTTCAGGAGTGTGCAATATACAGTATACAGGGTTGAGGAGAGCGTTATGCACATAGTGCAGGGTTTAGAAGTGCGCTACATACAGAGCTCAGGGTTCAAAAATAGGCTACATACAGAGTGTACTATTCAGGAGTGCGCCAGCACAGAGTGCAGATTTTAGGCATGTGCTACGCACAGGGTGTAGAGTTCTGAAGTGCGCTATATACAAAGTGCAGAGTTCAGGAGTAAGCTAGGTACAGAGTGCAGAGTTAAGGTGTGCGCTACGCACAGGGTGCACAGTTCAGGAGTGAGCTAGGTACAGGGTGCAGAGTTTGTGTGCGTTATGCACAGAATGCAAAAATCAGATGTGCACTATGCACAGAGTACAGATTTCAGGCATGCACTAAGCACAGGGTGTACAGTTCATGCATGTGCTATGTGCAGAGTTCCATAGTGCACTACGCCAGTTTACAGAACCTCCCAGTACAGAGCTCTTTAACCTTCCCTGTTCCATACCTACATTAACTCTCCTCTCCCCCCGCAGAACAGAATTTACTGTAGAACTTACTGTGGCCAGGCTGCTGCTACTGGCTTCAGTTGACGCTGCGAGTGTGAGGCTAGAACGACCATGTGGATACCCCACCCCTTTCTCTGTTGTACATGCAGAACAGGGAGAGCAGGGATGGTTATGTGTGTGTAAATGGTAGAAGCCAGCACTGGAGAGGCAGAAGTTACGATGGAAAAAAAACCCAACCACCCTCTGTGTACTCTCCCTTCCTGTGCCGGGTGCTGGTACATGGAGAGGGTTCCAGCACCCAGCTCCTGCTGCCACTCTGCATGTTGGGCGCTTAATTACTCCTTTCTGTGCCAGCTGCTGGAACACACAAAGTCCCGTGTCGGGCACCCAACTGCCACTCTGCATGTTGCGCTAAGCGTGGTTAGGGTGTGCCCAGGCACACCCGGGACTCTCCGTATGCAAGCCTAGGACCATGTTTTTGAAGAGACTGATGACTTTTCACCATGTAGCTTAATCGACCAGCACCTGAATGCTTACCCTCACAAGGAAAAGGCTGTACTCCTCCCTCACCTTCCAGATCCTCTCTACTCCTAACCTCAGTATACAAGATTCTCCAGCAACAGACTCCAGTTCTAGGAATGAAAGAGGAAGAGGGTCAACATGCAGAGTAAGGGCAAATTTAGGGTGGGACCTTGTTCAGATTCAACCAGCCCCATCCTGCCATCTTCAGCTGTATTATTGGGCAGGCAGGTTTCTCTATTCATCTGCTGGAATGGAAGAAGAAATTCACCACCAATTACCATTGCAAAATGACTTTTTTACAGATTCTGCCTTTCCAGCTGGTGAATTCAGCCCCCTTTTGTGAATTTGTGGCTGTGCAGAAGCAGGTTATCAGCCACCATTTATCTGTAAGGTCATCTCTAATCTTCACCATCACGTGGAAGGCAATGTTTCCACATCACTGGACCAAGTGGTTCAGCAAATATAGACAGGAAAGTTATATATACTGTAGTTCATGGTCAACTGGGTAACTCTGCTGGCAGCTGGGAAGTATGCAGGATAGGGCACTCTGTTGGAGTTGATTGTTACATAGTTATTCTGGTTGAACAAAAATACACAATACACAAGTCTATCTAGTTCAACCCATAGAGTAAAAAACACACACAAATAGAAAACCTCTATATACACAATCCTATACCCAGTTGATCCAGAGAAAGGCAAAAAAAAAACAATGAACCATGATCCAATATGCTTCAATGGGGGGAAAAATTCCCCAAGAGGCAATCAGATAATCCCTAGATCAACTTTACCTATAAATATTTAAAATCTGTTATATTTTGTGCATTTAGAAAAGAATCCAGGCCTTTAAAAAAAAATCTTTATGTATGAATAAAAGAAAATCATTAGTCTATTAATAGGTACAGAAGACTCAAATAGATTGCCAGTATCCAAAAATAGAACAATGATCAAAAACAGTTTGCCTCAACAGGGACACATGTTCCCAGGGATATATTGCAAATATTACCATAACGCATATAACTGTGGGGCAATCCAGTGATTGTGATCAATAAAGGCCCTGACTAGGGCCCAATACCAAGGTCTATTAGAGTCAGAGAAGCCAAGAAGCCAAGAAGAGCTAAAGAAAGAATCCAAGAGGGGCTAGAAAGGGGTAGAAGGGAGGCAAGGCTAGAAAAAAAACTCCAACCCCCCATGGAGGAAGAGGGTAAGAAAACAAACAGCATTAAAGCTTTCCAAACCATCCCTAGTTTAGCAATATGATCAACACCGGTAAGGGAATATCACTGCATCAATTGTCTATATAGGTCAGAGGTGGTAAAATCAATCCAAACTGATCGTATAGATCTGAGAATATTTTTAAAGACATTGGTACCTCCACTCCTCCATTGCTTGAATTTCTTTCACCCTCAGAAGCCAGTGCCATGCTGTGGGAACCACCAAGGACCTCCAGTGTAGAGGTATAAGGCTTCTGCCAGCATTGAGCAGGTGAGGAATCAAAGAGAGTTTGTATTTACCAACCGGTAAATGAGCAGCATGAAATAATATGGGAAGAGGTTTGTCCTCTGGTGTTGTGTGACCGTGGCAATAAGGTTCCAGATTTCTCCCCAGAATGATTTAATCCAGGCCTATTTTAAAACAACTTACTCCCTCAAGAACCAACTCTTGAGGGAGTCTATTCCACATTTTCATAGTTCTTACTGTGAATAAGCCTTTCCATATTTGAAGGT
This sequence comes from Lithobates clamitans, assembly GCA_037952925.1. NCBI lineage: Eukaryota > Metazoa > Chordata > Amphibia > Anura > Ranidae > Lithobates > Lithobates clamitans. The sequence goes on along the minus strand of JBBGZY010000214.1, from coordinate 6,103,487 downwards.
TAAATCTTTTTACCTCCAGACAAAAAGCGTACCTCCTCTGTGATGAAAGTGAAATACTCAACACCAAGTTCCCTATATGGACCACTTATGTATTTGTACATGTTGAACATATCCCCCCTTAATCTCCTCTTCTCAAGAGAGAATAAATTAATAAATAAATGTCCTAATGCATGTCCTAAGGTCTGTCCAGGAAGTAATAGAGAAATGTTTTTATGCATCCAGCTGGACAGTGAGGTAAGGGGTGTGTAAGATAAATATTTCTACAAAAGAAATACATTAATGGTATATTGGTGCATAAGGGAGCTGAAATTTTTAAAAAAAGCAAACTTATCCTTTAACCAAAAATAGAGGCCCCACCAACATACAATAAAAATCAATAGTGACTTGACAGGCAGAGCGGATGGAAGCATTCTAGGAGAGTCCCGGGACTTCCACGGCTCCATGAATAGACAAACTCTCTATTTCACCCGCAATGGGCAGACTTACCAGAGCGACACCTAACTACGAGGCAAGGCGCACTCTGGAAATGGCTTCTCCCCACCATATCCCACACCATATCTTCAAGCCTTGCTCGGTCCGCAATAACAGCTCATTAATGGGCAAGATGGTGGCGTCCCACCACAAGGAAGAAGAAGACAATGACAGATCCATTGCAGCCTTAGAAGACTCAGTAAGGGACTCTACATATGCTGACCAGTCTTTAACGTTGGCTGACATGACAGAGATAGCTGCTGACATTAAAAAGTCAGTGACTGCATCAATCACAGACTTAAAATCTGAGCTCAGAAACATGTCAGAGCAGCTGGCTAATCAGGAGAGAATGGGGAGGAAAAGAGGCAAGGCAATCACTAGACTAGAATCCATTGCTGAGACACACTCCAACCACCTGATCAATAGGAACAGGCATCTAGAAGACCCAGACAACAGAGGAAGGAAAAGTAATGTAAGGGTGAGAGCTGTATCTGAAAACATCACGCAGAACAAATAAAGCCTGTCCTACAGAAAATATTAAACAATGTCCTGGAAAAAGACACAGAAACTGAAATACGTTTTGAACGAGCTCATAGAGCTCTCAGACCCAAGGGCCCAGATGACACACCACCCAGAGATATAATCTGCTGTCTTTCCTTGTCAAAAGGTTTAATTGGTTTGTACAAGGTGATAACAGGTATGATAGTGGGATATAATATGACAAAAGGAATGAAGCTCATTGTTATGTAGGTATATAGACATACAAAGCACATAGTATATAACCATAAATGATCAGGAATGATGGTACAGAAATTTTGTGAACATGACCAAAATTAGTAAAATTACTAGAAATAATTGCAGTTATTGCAGAAAAGTTGGGGAAGAGAGTTAAATTCTGCAAGATCAAGAGCTTCAAAATCATAAAAAGGTAAGTGGAGGTAAAAAATAGAGAGAAAAGAAAAGGAAAGAAGATAGAGAGTCGAAGAAAAGAATGTCCACTTGGTCGGCCCAAAAGTCACTATGAAATATAATATGGTTATTCGTAGATCAACTACCAAGGTAGGAGAACACTTTCATCGAAAGTTGAAGGGAGGTGGTATTTTATTCATGGGTGCCATAATTTTTCAAATTTGGGGATCTGATCTCTTTCAAAGGGTGCTATTTTAGCATGAATGATGGAATTATGCATCCTGTGTTTTGACTCAACCACTACGGAAGGGGATTTCCATGCTTTTGCAACTGTTTTTTTAGTGGCTGTAAGTAGTTGGAGAAAAAGTTTAAATTGGATGTGTGTTAAGCACACCGGTTTCAAATTGAGTAATGCAGTATTTGGGTCAGGATGAATTTTCAAGCCAAACATTTTGGAAGCCAATTCAAAGATTTCTTTGCAGAAGGCCCAGGCTATAGGGGAGGTCCACCATGTGTGTAGGTATGTGCCCAATTCTGAACAACCTCAGAAACAGAAGGCAGAATAAGTAGGCACATACATAGCTATTCTGGAAGGAACCAGATACCAACGGGTCAACACTTTGAAATTGGCTTCCAGCGCTAGAACATTAGGGGAAGAGGATTTTGTTACCATCCAGATCTTAGACCAATCTGCTGAGTCAAGGGTATGACCAAGGTCTGCCTCCCATTTCTGGGTGTATGATGGTTTATCTGATTCTGAATTGGATAAAAATTGGGAGTATGAGGAAGAGATTAGATCTTTAATATTGAGGTTTTCCTTACACACTGATTCAAAATCCAAAAATTGAGTAAGACTGCCAGTGTTAGTATTCGGTGTGTAGAAGTTTTTAATTTGAAGATATTGGAACAATTCTGATTGTGGTAGACCGCAGGTCTCGCAGAGAGTTGGGAAAGGGATAAATGACTTAGATGTAACAAATTTGTGAAATCTTAGAACTTCCAAGGATGTCCATATTTTAAATGATGAGGGAGAGACCCATGCAGGGAAAAAGGTGGGGTTTTTAAAAAATGAAAGGAGAGGATTATGTGGGCATTATAAATGATGTTTAAGTTTATCCCAGAGAGATATAAAGTGTTTAGTGATGGGATTAGGTATTTTGGAACGATCTTTGGGGCAAAGCCAGAGTAAATTAGAGATCAATAAAGGAACACATTCTGTGTACCCATAGAGGAATTTCATGTGTTGTGTGGTATTTAGATAAACTAGCAATATGCACTGCTTTATAATAGGATGCAAAGTTGGGGAAGCCGAGGCCTCCGCTAATTTTAGGGAGATATAGTGTGGTATATGTGGTTTGGAGAGGCCCAAAACAAATGATGTAGCTTTTTTCTGAATTATTCTTAGATAATAGGCAGGGATTGGGATTGGTAGTACTCTAAAGAGACACAAAATTTTGGGCAGAAGTGCCATTTTTATAGCACTAATTCTTCCCAACCACGGTAGTGGGAGGTGAGTCCATTGTTTTAACAAGTCTGTCGCCCTTTCCAAGGTTTGTGGATAATTGACAGAGAAAATATCAGGCATGGAGGCTGTAAGATTAATCCCTAAATATGGGATTGATTTCTCAGCCCAGGTAAAAGGAAGTGCTATTTTAGCCGAATCCAGTTCCATGCTGGTGAGAGAAATATTTAATACTAAACACTTCATAGGATTAATTATGAGACCTGAGAGGGTAGCAAACTTGTTGAGAATGGGTATGAGGGATATAAATATAACATTTATATCCCTCCACCATTTAAAATGGATGTTATGCTCAGACTAAATGAATTCCTGTTAGATAAGGAAGAAGTGACGGTCATAGTAGTAGGAAACTTCAATGAGGTCCTAGACAAAAAGTTGGATAGGTTCCCCGTACAAATACACTCAGAGTCTGTAGAGAAGTCCCGACTGAGCCAATTTTTGGATGAACTGGGGTTAATGGACATGTGGAGGGCGCGGAATCTGGGAGTTCAGCAATATTCTTGCTACTCGGCCTCGTATTCCACGCTCTCCAGGATAAATATGGCCTTAGGAAATGAGAGAGCGCTGCAGAACACAGAAAAGATCGTATATCTGCCAAGAGGGATATCAGATCACTCCCCATTGGTGCTTACACTGAAATTAGGGGGGGGGGAAGAGCCCAGAGCAAGTGGAAAATAAATCCATACTGGTTTAAATTAATAAAAAAAACAGACGGGGTCCTACCTAAACTAAGAGAATTTGTAGAATTTAATGAAGGTACGGCGGTAGCTGGAATACTTTGGGACACTTTGAAGGCATATTGAGAGGTGTCCTAATTCAACAGGTGGCTAAATTTAATAAAGAGGCCAGAGTATGAGAGGAAAATATCCGAAGAGAGGTGATAGAGGCTGAAAAAAATTGCGTAATAAATCCAACACCTGGAAGGGAAAAAATATGGTTAGATAAACAACAAGACTACAAGATAGCAATTATGCGGAAAGTTGAGACTAGACGACTTTTCTCGCGGCAGTCTTCTTTTGTAGAGGGCAAAAGCTTAGGAAAGATGCTGATGCAGCTGGTGAAGTCCAACTCCCCACCTTCTATTATCCCCACTATTAGATCCACAAGAGGAGAGATTATATCTAACACCACCAAGATAGTGCAGACATTTAGGGCTTACTACAAAAATCTTTATACAGCTCAGAAGGTGGGAGAAGAGGGTGTAATGGAGGTTTTTCTGGGAAAACTTGAAATACCGACCATTACGCAAGAGGAAAGAGATGGAAACTCCAATAATGCTTGTGGAACACCAACAGGCAGTAGCCAGTATGGCAAATCAAAAGTCCCCTGGCCCAGATGAGCTATCAAATGAGGCATATAAATACTATGGAGAAATATTACTTCTGGAACTCCTAAAAGTATTAGGGGAAGCGACCAGGGAGGGAAGACTGCCTGTTTCAATGCTAGAAGCAACTATTATAGTCATACAAAAAGAAGGGAAGGACCCTCTAGATGTGGCTGCATATAGACCAATTTCTCTCTTATTTTTTTATAAAAAAATTTTGGCTAAGTTCCTGGCAGCAAGGTTGAATAGTATTATCTCCTGATCCACCCAGATCAGGCGGGATTTATAGCCAATAGATCAACAAGCATGAACATCAGAAGGACATTTCTAAACTTACAGACCCCGACGGAGAATGAGGGATCGAGAGCGGTGTTGTCAATGGATGTGAGCAAAGCTTTTGACAGCGTGGAGTGGGGATACATCTGGTGGGTGTTGGAGAAATTTGGATTTGGTCCCTCTTTTACCGGCTGGATAAAAATGCTTTATGATAAGCCCAGTGCTAGGCTCAGAATTAACAACAAACTCTCGGATAAAATCGAGCTGGAAAGGGGGACGAGACAGGGGTGTCCATTGTCACCCCTGCTCTTTGCCCTAGCAATGGAACCCTTGGCTATCTCTATAAGAACAAGCACTGAGAGAACTGGTTTTTTAGAGGAAGACGGGAGATGAAAAAAATATATAATATCCTGCTCTTCCTGGGAGATACGGGGCAATCATTAATAAAAGCAATGAGCATAGTGAAAGAATTTGGTAGCTTTACAGGATTAGAGAGAAATTGGGGTAATTCTAAGCTTTTACCAGTGGATCCCACCAGTGCTTCAACAGTGCCAGGAATGCCTCAGCTGGTGGTGGTGGATACATTGAAATACCTGGGGATAGCCCTAAAAAGGATCCTAACCAATTTAAAAGTAAAAATCTCATACCATTACTGGCCAAATTTAAACAAAAAATTGGCATCTGGAAAAGGCTCCCATTATCGGTGGCAGGTAGATGCAGTCTAATAAAAATGATCTGGATGCCACAATTGTTGTACATATTGCACAGTTCGGCAGTTTGGATATGCAAGAAATGGTTCAACAAAATGGAGACCCTTTTCAGGGAGCTAATATGGAAAGGGGGACAAGCTAGGATTAGACTCCGAACGCTTCAGCTCCCAGTAGGGGAAGGAGGTTTGGCATTACCCCACCCTGAGCTGCACAGTTGCAGCACTTAATGGGTTGTGATACCCCGGGAGGAGGCACCCCTAATGGGAGAATAATACTAACCGGCGCTTTACACGATACAATTATTGACGCACTGGAGGCGGATTCCTTTCGCTATAGGTGCCCAACAATAAAGATGATAATTAAAATATGGAAAGTAGTTAAAAAACTGATGAGATACAATGGGATAACCGAATAAAACCCCTATGGAACAACAGCAACCTGCAGGAAACTTCCCTGATAGTAAAAGATAGCGCATGGGAAATATAAGGTATTAAAGGTATACAAGGTATTAAAAGGCTGAGACAACTGTATGTGGGTAATACTCTCAAAAAATTCTCGGACTTGAGATGGGAGGTTAATGTACCACAATGTACATTCTACACTTACTTACAGGTGGGGCATGCCCTGGAAGCCTAATTTAGGGAAAAACACTCAGAATGGAATAAAATGCCCTTGTTTCAAAGTATACTTTGGGTAGGCTCTACTAAGGGTCTTATATCCAAAGTGTGCGGACAGTTAGGCAAAGAAGCCAACACTGGGTGGAAACTCTGCAATGAAAGAGAGAGATGGGAAGTGGATATAGGGGAAATAACACAGGAACAGTGGAGGAGAATCCTAGAGATGGGTCCCCACAGAAGATATCCCACCTGATGTTGATAAATAGAGCTTATTACTCCCCCAAGCGACTGTTTAAGTTTGGCAGAAGATCAGATGACAGGTGCCCCAGATGCCAGGGGACTGGCGATCTCATATATATGGTGTGGAGATGCCTCAAGCTGTTCCGATACTGGGAGGGAGTGCTTAATACCATGCATGATATATTTGGAATAGCATTGGAGATGGGTGCCGTGTTATGCATTCTGGGGTATAGGAAGGAACAGAGGGAGAGGAAGAGCACCACAATTCCAATATTAAGATGCTTGTTTCAAGTGAGGAAAATTATTGCAACTAGATGGCAGTCGAGGGCACCCCCTACAGTAAGAGATTGGATTGGGGTAATGAATGAAACCATCTGTAAAGAAAGAGCAGTGTATACAACCTCAAAAAATTTGATAAGATGTGGAGACTTTGGCTGGAGAAAAGAAAAGAAAATGGGTCCCCTTCAAAGGAGTAAAAAATGTATTGAAAAAACCTGAGAACAACCAAAATAGATAAATTGATAGGTTAAAGACATACTAGATAAACTCGATGTAATACGTTTTCCAACTTTAATATTGTAAATCATATGGAATGAAAAAATGGTTGAGAGATTTGATCTATTAATTCAGTTATGAGATTACTGGAAGGGTAATAGGAGGGGTGGAAAAGAGGGGAGGGATAAAGGAGTAATGCCAATTTTACAATATTGGGAACAGGTGAAGCAATTTGTCTTTATCTCTCACTCTACATGGTTATAATATAATGTGATGTTATTTATTTATTTATTTGTTTTTATTAATCTTACTGTGAAGATAGAGACTATCTGTTTCCCCTTTTAATTGAATTGTTAAGCTTTGGAAGAAAATTGAATAAAGGATAAAGTTTAAAAAAAAATAGAAAGAAAAAAAAAAAGAATGGGTATGAGCTTGGGGTCTAAAATTTGTGGGGATGATAGGAATAGTAAGATATCGTCTGCAAAGAGACAAAGTTTGTCAGTTATAGTTGGGTCTGATCTAATTAGTTGAGCAAGAGGTGTTATATTAATATACCAAACAAAAGAGGGGAAAGTTGTTCAACTCTGACATGTGCCCTTCCTTATATTGAAGGAGTCTGATTTATACCCAGCGTATTTTATGTATGCCTGAGGGTTATCGTATAAAGAAGCAATCCATCTCATGAAGTGTGGACTAAAACCCCATTTCTGTAGGGAATAATGTAAGTAAGGCCAAGAAGCAGAATCAAAAGCTTTCTTGACATTAAGGGAGAGAAAATAAGATGGCATGCGGCGAGTTTTTGCGATATGGGCTAAAAGGACTGCCCGACCTATATTGTCATTTGCTACTACTACGTACTTGATCACGATGTACAAGTTTACCAATTATTCTATTAAGAAGATTTGCCAAAATGTTTGCTAGGATTTTTATGTCAAGGTTCAGAAGGGAGGTAGGGCGATAGTTTGTACAAGAGCAGTCATCAGAATGGGGTTTCGAGATCATGCAGATGGTTGCTGTTAGCGACTCCTGTCTGCAGGAGTGGCCTTCTAATAAAGTATTAAGGGTGTCTGCCAACATAGAGAATAATGTTTCTGAAAAGGTTTGATAGCATAAGGCCGAGTATCCGTCAGGGTCAGGTATCTTATTCTTTTTTAAATCTTTGATGGTTTTAGCTACGCCATCTACTAAAATGGGTTCATTAAGTTTTCTTTTTTGGTCACGAGATAGCTCAAGTATATTTATTTGGGAAAAGAAGGTGTCAGTGCTGTAGGCCTAAAATTGTTAGTTTCCCTGTATAAGGAAGCTAAGTGGGAACAAAGTTTATGTACAATATTGACAGGGTTATGTATAAATATTATTTGATAATTTAATTATTATTGGTTTGGATGGTTTGTTAAAGGATTTGAGTGCTCTTGCCAGTAAATTGCCTGATTTATTGGATTTCATATAGAAGATATGTTTAGATCTGTATAGAGATTTTTCTGCTGATTCTGTGAGGAATAAATCGTATTCCAGATGGGCCTTTTCTAATTGGGTTTTAGTCGTTGGGGTGGGATTATCCTGAAATAATGCAAAGGAAGTGTTAAATTCAGACTCTAACTTGTGAGCAAGATTTCTTCGTTTGTGTTTGAAAATGGTGGATTGTCTTTGAAATATACTACGCATTACTGGTTTGTGTGCTTCCCAAAGTGTTAGTGGGGATATGTCAGGGCTAATATTATGTGTTAAATATCCTTTCAGAGCTTGTTCAATGGTTAAGCGATGGGATGGATGTTTAAGTATTGTATCTGGGAGGTACCAAGCGGAGTTGTGAGCTTTAGGGATGGGTGAAGCAATTGTGGTTAGAAATGCATTATGATCAGACTAAGTAATGGGGATTATATCTGAATTGAGTATTTCTGGTAACATCCCTGTGGTTAAAAAGATATGATCGATGCGTGAAAATGTTTGGTGAGGGTGTGAGTAGTACGTGTATCTTCTTTTAGTTCGATTATTTTCTCTCCAAGTGTCTACTAATTTGTGTTTAGAAAGAAGCTGAGAAAAAGACAGTTTATTAGGATTTTGGGGTGGGTGGTATAGTGATTTATCTAGGAATGGGTGGAGTACCTGGTTGGACTCACCACACATTATAATTGTTCCAATCTTATGTGTGGAAATTACCTGCATCAGGTGTGAGAGGAAAGGTGTGGGTTGTTTATTTGGTGCGTAATACGAAACTATGGTAACTGCTGTGTCCATAGTGTGTCCCGTGAGAATTAAGTATCGCCCTTCGGGGTCTTTAAATTCTGTTTGAAATGTGAGTGGGATCGAGCGGTGGAAAGCTATGAGGATTCCACACTTTTTTTTTATTAGTTGAGGCTGTGAATATTTGCGTATAAAAAGAACTCATAAATGTAGGCGTAGAGTTTACTGTCAAGTGTGTTTCTTGTAAGCACACAATGTGTGTTTTTCGAGCATGAAAAGAGCAAAACGCTTTAGATCTCTTCTGTGGTATGTTGATACCCTGAACATTCAGGGAGAAAATGTTCAGAGGTGCCATGGTAGGAATTTACACTTACCAGTAATCGTGAAGTTCTGGCTAATTGAACCTATTAGAATGGACATGAAGGAGGAGAAGATGAAGGATGAACCTTTTTCAATTTTGAATCAGCTTCTATCCAAGGCCCTCTTACTAGAATAGCAGATAACCCCGAATTCAGGCTTGCAGAACAAAGCTATTCCCCCCACTTCCAGTGGTTCCCCATTACTGGTCTCTCATTGCATACAATCAGGACTGATAAAATCAAAAGATACAAACTCTATGTAAAGGTTAAACACTCTCGCAATGGACATACCTACAATTACGGTTTACAGTTTTAGGTAAAGACATTAGTGACTCTCAATGGGAAAATGCCTGAATACTTTCTCATAAAGGTTCAATTAGCACCAGACTCCAAGAAACCTGATATAAGATACCTATACAGTGGTACGCTACCCCTGATAAACTACATTCTTGGTACCCACAAGCTTCAGGTAAGTGTTGGAGATGTAATATTGAAACAGGTTCAATGCTACACATTTGATGGTGTTTCCCTTTGATCCCTGATTTCTGGAGAAAGGTTTGTGAACTGACCAAGAATATAACAGAGTAAACCATAGAGCTAGATACTGCTCTCTGCCTTCTTCACACATCTCCACTACCTATCCGACGTTACAAAAATTTCCTAATCAAACATTTTCTCAACGAAGCAAAAATTTTGATACCCAGAGCCTGGAAAACCACACACACATCCCTTTGATCAAAGACTGGCTTCCAGAGATAGATTTTATGCATTCCTTGGAAGAAACCCTTGCCATGTCAAATGACCGCCTAGAACAATACCATAAAACCTGGAATACATGGATCCATTCCAAATACTCTGCTGATTATGAACATCTTATGGGCACTTGAATTGACCTATCACCATATACATTGTCACTATTCTCTTTACCATGACATGATATTAATCTTCTATGTACTCTACTGTATACCTAACCTACCTATCCCTTATATCTGGGAATGCATAGAGAGAATAGACCATACATTAAAATGTTCAATTTAAACTAAAATGCTTTAATTACCTTTTTCTTTGTCTTTCCTTTTTTTTGTGCATACTCTCTATTACTAAATATTTCATGTAAGATTTTTTTATCAAGAATGCATTCCATTCCTATAAGTTCTTATATTTTTAGTTGTTAGATTATTTTCAATTACTACCAGTTATTTTATGTACTTACATTCTCTTTTGTAAACCCCTGAATACCCTTTTACTCTTCTTGTGTTATTTGTATACTCATATACAGTATCTCATAAAGTGAGTACATCCCTCACATTTTTGTAAATATTTTATTATATCTTTTATGTGACAACACTGAAGAAATGACACTTTGCTACAATGTAAAGTAGTGAGTGTACAGCTTGTATAACAGTGTAAATTTGCTGTCCCCTCAAAATAACTCAACACACAGCCATTAATGTCTAAACCACTGGCAACAAAAGTGAGTACACCCCTAGGTGAAAATGCCAAATTGAGCCCAATTAGCCTTTTTCCCTCCCTAGTGTCATGTGACTCGTTAGTGTTACAAGGTCTAAGGTGTGAATGGGGAGCAGGTGTGATAAATTTGGTGTTATCGCGCTCACTCTCTTACACTGATCACTGGAAGTTCAACATGGCACCTCATGGCAAAGAACTCTCTGAGGATCTGAGAAAAAGAATTGTTGCTCTACATAAAGATGGCCTAGGCTATAAGAAGATTGCCACGACCCTGAAACTGAGCTGCAGCATGGTGGCCAAGACCATACAGCAGTTTAACAGGACAGGTTCAGTTCAGAACAGGCCTCGCCATAGTCAATCAAAAAAGTTGAGTGGACTTTCATAGCCTCTTCTAAAGCCTCTTCTAAAGATGATGCACAAGAAAGCCCACAAACAGTTTGCTGAAGACATGCAGACTAAGGACATGGATTACTGGACATGTTAGAGTGAAAGAGCACTCCAGTGGCAACCTGTGAAGCTCTGGTGTACTCCATGCCCAAGAGGGTTAAGGCAGTTCTGGAAAAGAATGGTGGCTACGCAAATTATTGACACTTTGGGCCCAATTTGGACATTTTCACTTAGGGGTGTACTCACGTTTGTTGCCAGTGGTTTAGACATTAATGGCTGTGTGTTGAGTTATTTTGAGGGAACAGCAAATTTACACTGTTATACAAGCTGTTCACTCACTACTTTACATTGTAATAAAGTGTAATTTCTTCAGTGTTGTCACATGAAAAGATATAATAAAATATTCACAAAAATGTGAGGGGTTTACTCACTTTTGTGAGATACTGTATGTTTGTATACATTCAAATATTTTCACTAAAATCTATTTAGTGAAAAATAAAAAAAAAATCAATAAACACCCCAAATGAATGAAAACCTCAAAATGCTGCCCCTTGAATGTATCTCAGACCTGCAGAATTCACCTTGAACCCATTGGAGAGGAAAACCTGAACCTCATTCCTATTTGTAACACTTTGTATAGTCTCATGAGATATGATGGACATTTACATTATAATAATGATAATAATATCTGATTTCAGGTTCCGGTATCTCGATGCTCAGATCCCTGTTTACCTGGCAGCAGAAAAAAGTTTGGATCTTCTATCCATAAATGCTGCTATGAGTGTGTCTTGTGCCCAGAAGGAGAGATCTCCAACATTTCCAGTAGAGTTTGTACACATTTTCCCATGTTTTATCATTTTAAATGTTTTGCAAGTACAAAACGATACCTGTTGATCCTGCCAGAAATGTATTTAGCTCCTAAGTCCTGTTGTCGGCTGACTACACACAGGGGTTTCTGGACTGAAATCAAAAGAATAGAATCAGCCCTGCCCAGTTATATTTTGCTAATGCTACTTATTTATTACAGGTACTTATATAGCACCACCAATTTACCCAGCACTTCACATATATACAGTATATATTGCACATTCACATCGGTTTCCGCCCTCAAGGAGCTTACAATCTAAGGTCCATAACTCACCTTTATACATACACATACTGGGGCCAATTTAGACAGGAGTCAATGAACCTCTCAGCATGTCTTTGGAGTGTGGGAGGAATACTGAGTACCCAGAGGAAACCCATGTAGGCACAGGGAGAACATGAAAACTCCAGGCAGGTAGTGCTCTGGTTGGGATTCAAACCGGTGACCCCAGTGCTGCTAGGCAGAAGTGCGATCTATTTAATTTCCACTATTACTACTACAAAGCTGCTGAGTTACTCCTCTATCCTCTATAGGAATTTTTGCATGGTATTTTTGCACAGTATTTTGGCACAAGTCTGAATGAATAAATTCCTGATATGGCACAATGCAGAACAACAGTAAAGTTTAATTTCTAAAGTTCCACATTTATGGTTAAAAAATTTTCCTTAACCATTTGTCGACCGTATAAATTACATACAGTATATGGCTGCAAAGTGGCACTGCTGCACTGGATCACTTACCTAGTATGTGACTCAACACTTCTGGGTCTGGGGGCACACATGCACCCCGCCAGCGGCTTGCTCCCATGATTATAGCTGATAGGCCATTACAGTGGACTCAGCTGAAGCACTACATGGCACCTTTTAGGCCTTTGAACGCTTAGGGGCTACTTGAGGTTCATAGGACAATTCAGCAGAGGAGGGCATGGAGGAGAAGGAGGAGGAGGAGGTGGTAGAGCTGACAAATCTTGCATCATCATCAGCTCTATGGAGACGTGAGGGCACAACAAGCTGCAGCACTGAGCCCTGTCCTGCATCCTTCCGAGTTGCAAGCAGAGTTACCCCGTGTGCTGTGAATGAAAAATATTGTCCCTGACCATGCTTGTCGGACCACATGTCAGCAGTAACGTGGACTTTGCGGCTGACTGCCTGGCCCAACGATGCCACAACATTGCCTTCCATGAGATGGTAGAGAGATGAAATGGCCTTACATGAAAAGAAATAGTTACTGGGAACCTGCCATTGTGGTACAGCACATTCTGCAAATTTACAGAAGGGGGCAGAATCCACCAGGAGGAAAGTTAGAAATTGTAGATCCAGCAGCTTTGACAAGCTTGCATTTAGACGCTGGGCAAGTGGGTGGAAGGGACTGTATTTTTTTTCCGCTGCAGAAGATGGGGCAGAGAAATTTGCTGGCTATAGTCTACAGCTGGTGGTGTGCTACTGGCAGATGTGCTGCAAGGACCTGGGATACCCTGCCCTATACCATCATTCCTGTCAGTGGAGGCTGCTGAGAGGTCATGGGGTATAGCAGGGGCAGACTGAAGTGAGTAAGGAGGGACAGATTTGTGCCCCTTTGTGTGTCTTTCAGGTATTCTTGCCAATGGGCTAAGTGGTGGAAGGGCTAAGTGCCTTGTCAAGCATGTGGTACCCGAATGGCTGGTGTTTTTGCTACGTTTGATGTGCTTGAGACAAAATTTGCAAATAGCAACAGTGCTGCACATGTACTAAAAAAGGCCCATACAGCTGAGCTGTGGGAAGTGGGCCAGGAGATTACAGCTCCACAATGTGATGGAATAGGGTGGCTGCTCTCTACTCTTCCACGATGGCTGCCTCATTGGGGTTGTGCCTCACTTTCCTCCTCTGCTCTATCTGGCACCCAAGTTGCATCAGTGACCTCATCATCTCCTCCATCCTCATTATCACTGGAGACAACTTAACAATACGCTGCGGCTGGGGGAACATGAATGACAGTTTGTGTACCAGTGTTCTCCCATCTCTGTAGGCTCAAGTTTCGGCCTTCCTCAACCTCAGAACCAACATCTGTAATGGCTGTGCATCGTCAAGTGGCAAGTGGCTGATGCTGTGTTCAAATAACTCAGCTGACTCCTCCATAGCTGATGCTGGGGCTATGGCAGGAATAGCTGTGGACAAGAGGCAGATGTAACCACTCTGGCAGCTGCAGGGGACTGCCTACTAGTCTCTGCTTGGGTGACGGAGGATGAGGATGAGGACGGTTTGGTTTAGTAAGCCAGTTTACCCCCTCCTCTGCATATTGTTGCTGGATAGCACGGGCAACATCACTAAACAGAGGAAATGATGCCCTGCCTGAGGATTGACCATGTCCACCTTTACCATTGCCTGTGAACACATATGCTGCTAGACCCCTTGCAGTGCCATGGAAACATCTGCCTCTCCTTGCTGTCCTCCCAGACATGATGGGGGGCGTGCTTATTAACCAAATGTAATAAAGATATGTAAATGTGTACGTGAATGCACTTTAATCAATGTAAAGTGGTGTTTGGTGCACTTTAATTTGAGTACTCACTACACAGACACACTTCATGGATACACTACAATATACTGCAATATACTGCATCAAATGTGCAGTAACACACAGAACTATATGGCGTTTAACTTGCAGTAATGCAATGAAATATATGGTGTTAAACTTGCAGTAACGTACAGAAACTTTTGGCATTAAACTTGTAGTAACGCAATGAAATATATGGCGTTAAACTTCCAGTAACAAACAGAACTATATGGCATTAAACTTGCAGTATTGCAATTAAATCTATAGCGTTAAACTTGCAGTAACACAATGAAATATATGGCATTAAACTTGCAGTAACACAATGAAATATATGGCATTCAACTTGCAGTAATGCACAGAACTATATGGCACTAATCTTGCAGTAACACAATGAAATATATGGCGTTAAACTTGCAGTAACGCAATAAAATATATAATGTTAAACTTGAAGTAACGCAATGAAATATATGGCGTTAAACTTCCAGTAACACAATGAAATATACGGGGTTAAACGGTCACTACACTCACACTCACTCAACTGTTCCTATATTCACACTGATATAAAGATGAATGGTGGTCACTCACTACTAGGAATGGGCGAACGGTTCGGCCCGAACATAAGTTCAGGCCGAACTTTGGTTGTTCAGATGTTCTGAGAACACCGAACAATGTGCGGTGTCGGGCAAATTCGAAAGCCGCCGGAACAACGTTAAAGTCTATGGGACACTAACACGAAAAATCAAAAGTGCTAATTTTAAAGGCTTATATGCAAGTTATTGTCATAAAAAGTGCTTGGGGACCCGGGTCCTGCCCAGGGGACATGTATCAAAATTATTATAATAATAATTATTATTATATTAATTATAATTATAATAAATTATTATAATAATAAAATAATAATAAAAATTATTTTTTTTAAAAGATTTTGATTTTTTTAATGCTTAAAGTGAAACAATAAAAGTGAAATATTCCTTTAAATATCGTGCCTGGGGGTGTCTATAGTATGCCTGTAAAGTGGTGCATTTTTCCCGTGTTTTGAACACTACCACAGCAAAATGACATTTCTAAAGGAAAGATTGTCATTTAAAACTGACCGTGGCTGTAATGAATTGTCGGGTCTCGGCAATATAGATAAAACTATGACTATGACTACCTCACTATGCTACAGGAAAAGTTTGGACAGACAAAGAAAGCGACAGACTTGATTTACCATTTTGAACATGCTCTCCAACACCATGGTGAACACCTTTCTGAGTATATCAGATGTTTGAACAAAATGCTGAACCAAATTGTGTTGAAGGAGGGAATGGAACCCCCTGCGATAGATCAAGCTAGAGTGCAGCAGATCCTAAGAGGGGCTCTATGTTCCAATCCAGTCTGGATCCAGCTGAAGACCTAAGCAGATGTCATGTTGTAGAAATATCCTGAGCTCATTAAGGTAGTGAGGGAAGAAGAAGCCATGTTTGAGGGCAAACAAGCTGCAGTCAGGCCAGCATCAGCATCTTTAGCTGACGTTGGCAATGGAGCCCAATTTGGAGACAGCCATCATAAAGTCACAGGTGATGAATAATGGAGATGATGAACCTACTGGCAGCTAAAATTACCACATTGTCTAGCGAAAGTGCCACAGGGTCTAACCTATCTTCAACTCCTTCTGTCATCTCTACCCAGAAACCAGCAAGTCAAGGGATCTGTATCAACTGTGGAGGAGTCACATTCAAGAGTTCAGTCAAACTCAATTGGAAACAACTGGGCCCCTTTGTTGTTCTGGAAGCTGACTGTCAAGGAGGGGGACACGGGGTGCAGGTAATCCCAGAAGTGATATCGACTAGGACTTTGCAACAAAACCATGGGAAGATCCCAGTCAGTGTTCGTAATGTTACGCTGAGATTGCGGGCTCAAATGTTATTAGGACAAGTAAATCCAGCCACCCCAGTCTCACCATCTGATTTGGCAGGGGGAGTAAAGGATCTAGAGAAGTTCTACCCACAAAATACAGTACTTTACTCTCAAGTGAGTGGAAAGAAAAAGTCATAGCCCAGCTTCTGAGATGGCAAGATATGTTTTTGAAGAATGAGTTTGATGTGGTATGTGCAAAAAGTGCCCAACTACGGATCCACCTTCAAGAAGACAAGCCATCCAGGGAGAGAGTCTGACAGATCCCATTGGGAGACCTTGAATATCTATGGGAACAGCTGGCAGAACTGAAGAAAGCAGGTATCATCCGGGAGTCTAGGAGTCCCTATGCAATGGCGTCCCTAGGGGGGCCAGAGGGGGCCCTGACCCCCCAACATTATGCTGTGCCCCACCATGTGCCCCCCCAATTAATTTTTTTGTTATTTATTTACAAAAAGGCAATGTCTTTTTGTTTGCATTCGTAGCAGATGCAACGCATCTTACTCGGGCCGCCGCTGGAGTAACACAGTCTCTATTGAGAGGGAGAGCATCCCCAGTCAGATCCTGCGGGTGATTCCTCCCTCCTCCCTCTGCTCACTGACATTGCATAATGCAAGCGCTCACACAACCATGGCCGCCGATCTGCTCCTTCCCCTGCATCCTCATTGGTAGGGAGAAGAGCGAGTTGCAGGAAGGACTCCACCAGGACTCTCAGTTACTGAAAAAATAGACTGATTTCTCCCATCCTTAGGACAGGAGAACCAGCCTGTAAATTCCAAGAGATTCCAGTACCAGGGGCAGGACAGCAAGAGGGGGCTGAGGAACCCCACAGTGGCAGAACACCAGGGCCCGGTGGCAAGACAACCTTTGCAACCCTGATATTTCTCCCACTGCTTTGGACCCTTATATTTTCTTGGTATGATGGTGACATATATCTCTTGTTTTCTGCCACCCTGGGGGGCCCCAATACAGTAGGAAGGGAGCTCACTGCAGAACATTTGAAAGGACCCATTGTGGGATCGTAGTAAAGGGCCCCAGGATATATATATATATATATATATATATATAAATAAATTGCATTTTATAGTTGCCCCCCATGTGTCCCCCCTAAATATGAAAGCAGATGCCACTGTCCCTATGCCTCCCGTATAGTGGTGGCGTGGAAGAAGAATGGTTTCACTGAAGGAGTGGCCACTGGTTCCTAAGGTTTTGCATAGACTAACGGATGCTAAATTGAAGAACCATCAACATTTCAGAGACTGATGGAGAAGACAGTAGGGAACATGAACCTGATTGAAGTGTTGGTGTACCTAGATGATATTATTGTCTTTGGAAAAACTCTCAAAGAACAGAAGAGTGTCCGGAGAAGGTTCTGAAGAGACTCCATGATGAGGGGTTAAAGCTGTCCTTGAAAAAATTTTCAGTTTTGCCAGCCTTCAGTTATTTACCTTGGCCATGTTGTCTCCACTGAAGGAGTGGCCACTGACCCCCAGAAGTTGGTAGATGTCACCTCCTGACCAAGGCCTACCAATTTGTCTCAGCTTAGGTCATTCCTGGGGTTCTGCTCATACTACAGAAGATTACTTGAGGGATTTACTAGAATAGCTTGCCCCTTAACAAATTACTGAAGAATGAGGATAAATATTACAATCCAGATCTAACAAAACCAGTTAGACAACCTGGAGGGCCCAAAAAGCCTTGGGAGTCAATCCAAGACCAGTGGACTGACAAGTGTGGGCAAGCCTTCCAGCAGCTGAAGTGGAGCTTAACAAGTGCTCCTGTTCCGGTCTATGCTGATCCAGCCAAGTCATATGAACCCCATGTTGGTGCCAGCCGAGATGGGTTAGGCTGGATGTTGTTTTAAGAACATGATGGACACCTGTGGCCTGTCACTTATGTGAGCCGAAGTCTTGTACCTGCTGAGAAGAACTACCCTACCACAATTTGGAATTCTTGACTCTGAAGTGGTCAGTGGTGGACAAGTTGAAAGACTACTTGTATGGTGCAGATTTCATAGTCAAGACAGACAACAAACCGCTCACATATTTTCTTACCACCGCCAAGTTGGATGCTAATGGTCACAGGTGTTTGGCCAGCCAATCAGGGTTCAGTAGATTGCTTTAAAAAAGGCCTGAATTCTTTCTCAATGTACAAAATATAACTGGATACTAATATTTATAGGTAAAGTTGATCCAGGGAATATCCACTTGCCTCTGAGGGGATCAGGAAGAAATTTTCCCCTGCTAGAGGAAATTGGATCATGCTTTGCTGGGGTTTTTGCCTTCCTCTGGACCAACTGTGGATATACTGTAAGATTGTGTATATAGGATTGTATTAGTTGTTTTTTCCCCCTTTTTTGGTTGAACTAGATGGACTTGTGTCTTTTTTCAACCAGACTAACTATGTAACTATGTTATCTCAGAAGCTCTGACTCAGATGCTCATTGTGTTTGTATTCTTCTTCCTGCAGACAGTGAAAACTGCATGAAATGTGCTGATGATGAATGGCCAAATGAGAAGAAGGATCAGTGTGTTCCAAAATTGGTGGAATTTCTCTCCTACACTGATGATACCATTGTTTCGGTATTTTCAACTGTCTCCATCCTCTGTTGTCTTCTGACTGGTTTAATATTGGGGATATTTATACATTATCAAGACACCCCCATTGTTAAAGCTAATAACCGAAACCTGAGCTATCTTCTCCTGGTCTCCATCATGCTGAGCTTCCTCTGTGTCTTCTTGTTCTTTGGCCATCCAGTAAATGTAACCTGCATGTTGCGTGTAACCTCGTTTGGTGTCATCTTCTCAGTTGCTGTCTCTACTCTACTTGCCAAAAGTATCATGGTGTGTATTGCTTTTAAAGCCACGAAACCTGGGAGTCCCTGGAGGAAATGGATGGGAGCCAAACTGCCCAATTTTATCATTTGTGTCTTCTCACTGGTTCAAGTAACCATCTGTGTCTCTTGGTTATCTATTTCTCCTCCCTTCCAGGATCAGGACACTCACTCTTATCAGGGGAAGATCATCATTCAGTGTAATGAGAGTTCAGTTATCGGCTTCTACTCTGTCCTGGGATATATGGGGCTTCTGGCAGCTGTGAGTTTCATTATTGCTTTTTTAGCCAGGACATTACCGGACAGTTTTAATGAGGCCAAGTACATCACCTTCAGCATGCTGGTGTTCTGCAGTGTCTGGATTTCCATGATCCCGGCCTATCTGAGCACCAGAGGGAAATACATGGTGGCTGTGAAGGTTTTTGCTATAATGGCATCAAGTTCTGGACTTCTTGGCTGTATGTTTTTCCACAAATGTTACATAATTCTATTCAGACCTGACCTAAATACAAAAATAGTTATCCACTAATATTTATGGAGGGACACTGGGTTACCAGTAGTTGTAACTGTATCTCTATTATTGTTCATTTTAGTATTTTGTTAGCATCTTGAGAATGAAAATTGTTACATTTAAACATTTAATATTTACCTCTCCGGTAGATTCTGAGTTTAATTTATCCTCTCTTGAAGAACGAAGGACACTGCCGGTATCTGAAACTTAGGGTTTGTTGGAAGGCTTGTCCCCTGCTGGTCACTTGTCCCCTGCTGTGTAGTCACTTAGTGAGGAGGAACAAAAACATCACAAAGCGTCAGATACTATCACCACCCATCGCTCTTCAAGATGGTAAAAATTTCACTCACCCAACTCCAGAAAGGTTAATATTAATCATGTTCTTTTATAAGCTTCTTGTAATGTCATAATTAATTCTTTTTTATTGTATGCAGATGTATCCAGCTATATTAATAAATTTGTTTGGCTTGGTGTATTCTAAAATAATTTGCAATATTAGTTGAAGTTGATGAGTCATGTTCTGAATAAGTTCACATTTTAGGTGATGAGTTGACTTCATTTTACTTCCAATGTTTTTTATTGACCTTATAAAACAGTAGAGTGATACAGAAGGATGAAGCCATACAAATTACAGCAGTATGAGTGACAAGAGCACAAGAATAGTATTATGAAGAAAAACAAACATTCAGTCAGCAGATGAGGTCAGATAGAATTAGTAGACTGAAAATAAGCTTACAGCCAGTAGCGTTGGTGTTGAAGAAATGTCTTCATCATGGAGATGTAGAACGAAAGGGTGAAGGGGTAAGGGAGGGAGGATTAACCGCTTCAGCCCCAGAAGATTTTACCCCCTTTCTGACCAGAGCACTTTTTGTGATTCGGCACTGCATCGCTTTACCTGACAATTGAGCGGTCATGTGACGTTGCACCCAAACAAAATTGACGTCCTTTTTTTTCACACAAATAGAGCTTTCTTTTGGTGGTATTTGATCACCTCTGCGGTTTTTCTTTTTTGCGCTATAACCAAAATAGAGCGTCAATTTTGAAAAAAAAAGCAATATTTTTTACTTTTTGCTATAACAAATACCCCTCAAAAATGTATACATATTTTTCGTAAAAAAAACCCCACAATAAGCGTATATTGATTGGGTTGCACAAAAGTTATCGTGTCTACAAAATATGGGATAGTTATATGGCATTTTTATTATTTGTTTTTTTATTAGTAATGGCGGCAATCTGCGATTTTTATTGGGACTGCGACATTATGGCAGACACATCGGACACTTTTGACATTATTTTGGGACCATTGTCATTTATACAGTGGTCAGTGCTATAAAAATGCACTGATTACTGTGTAAATGACACTGGCAGGGGCAATGAAGGGGTTAAGTGTGTCCTAGGGAGTGATTCTAACTGTGGGGGGGATGGGCTTCAACTCACATGACAGCAATCACTGCTCCCGATGACAGGGAGCAGTGATCTCTGTCATGACACAAGGCAGAATGGGGGAATGCCTTGCTTACATAGGCACTTCCCTGTTCTGCGGCTCCGTGACACGATCGCCGGGAGACCGGCGCACATCGAGTTCACTGGTCTTACAGGCACGGTCACGCTGTATGCTGTAAGTGCCTGCTATCCCCGCCTCTTAAAGGGGACATACAGGTACGCCCATTTGCCCAACGCTGCCATTGTGCTGACTTATATCGGCATGCAGCGGTCGGCAAGTGGTTAAAGATTGGCGTATGGCTGGGTAGAAGAGCAAGACAGCGGGAGGAGGGAGGGTAATCAAATAAGGTAGTGAACTAATAAAACAAGGAAAAAGTTCCAGTTAGTAACAAAAGACAATGTAAGTGCATGTCATCATTCTTATACAGTACAGTTTGGGTTATTTAACCATATAGACCAAGATAGATCATATATTTGGTAGTGGTACATTTTTTGATGACAGTATTTTTCCATTTCAGACTGCTAGTTTAAGTCTCTAATGCCCCGTACACATGGTCGGACTTTGTTCAGACATTCCGACAACAAAATCCTTTTTGTCAGACGGATGTTGGCTCAAACTTGTCTTGCATACACACGATCACACAAAGTTGTCGGAAAATCCGATCATTCTGAACGCGGTGACGTAAAACACGTACGTCGGGACTATAAACGGGGCAGTGGCTAATAGCTTTCATCTCTTTATTTATTCTGAGCATGCGAGGCACTTTGTCCGTTGGATTTGTGTACACACGATCGGAATTTCCGACAACGGATTTTGTTGTCGGAAAATTTTATATCCTGCTCTCAAACTTTGTGTGTCAGAAAATCCGATGGAAAATGTGTGATGGAGCCTACACACGGTCGGAATTTCCGACAACAAGGTCCTATCACACATTTTTCATCGGAAAATCCGACCGTGTGTACGGGGCATTAGAGTGTTGACTACACTGGGTTGTGAAAGAAAATTCCAAAGTCTAACAATATTGGGTTTAGCTGCAGAAAGTAGGTGCAGAACCCTGAATTTAGCATTCAGGCTATTTGTTAACCACTTGACGACCGCCTCACGCCGATGTACGTCGGCAAAGTGGCACGGACAGGCAAAATCACGTACAGGGTACGTGATTTGCCTTCCGCGGGTGGGGGGTCCGATCGGACCCCCCCCCGGTGCCCGAGGCGGTCGTCGTTTGTCCAGCGGCGATCGGTGATGAGGGGGAGACCATCCGTTCGTGGCCCCCCCCTCGCGATCGCCGCCGGCCAATCGAATCATTCCTTTGCTGCTGTATGCTAAACAGCAGCAAAGGAAGTGATGTCATCTCCCCTCGGGTCGGTATTTTCCGTTCCGGCCCGAGGAGAGACGACAAGTATGTGAGTGCACCAAACACTACACACACAGTAGAACATGCCAGGCACACAAATCACCCCGATCCCCCCCCCGATCGCCCCCCGATCCCCCCCCAATCACCCCCCCCCCCCTGTCACAAACTGACACCAGCAGTTTTTTTTTTTTTTTTTTTTTTTTTTTTTTTCTGATTACTGCATAGTGTCAGTTTGTGACAGTTAGTGTTGGGACAGTTAGTATTACCCCCCTTTAGGTCTAGGGTACCCCCCTAACCCCCCCTAATAAAGTTTTAACCCCTTGATCACCCCCTGTCACCAGTGTCACTAAGCGATCATTTTTCTGATCGCTGTATTAGTGTCGCTGGTGACGCTAGTTAGTGAGGTAAATATTTAGGTTCGCCGTCAGCGTTTTATAGCGTCAGGGACCCCCATATACTACCTAATAAATGTTTTAACCCCTTGATTGCCCCCTAGTTAACCCTTTCACCACTGATCACCGTATAACCGTTACGGTTGACGCTGGTTAGTTTGTTTATTTTTTTATAGTGTCAGGGCACCCGCCGTTTATTACCGAATAAAGGTTTAGCCCCCCGATCGCCCGGCGGTGATATGCGTCGCCCCAGGCAGCGTCAGATTAGCGCCAGTACCGCGAACACCCACGCACGCACCGTACACCTCCCTTAGTGGTATAGTATCTGATCGGATCAATATCTGATCCGATCAGATCTATACTAGCGTCCCCAGCAGTTTAGGGTTCCCAAAAACGCAGTGTTAGCGGGATCAGCCCAGATACCCGCTAGCACCTGCGTTTTGCCCCTCCGCCCGGCCCGGCCCAGCCCACCCAAGTGCAGTATCGATCGATCACTGTCACTTACAAAACACTAAACGCATAACTGCAGCGTTCGCAGAGTCAGGCCTGATCCCTGCGATCGCTAACAGTTTTTTTGGTAGCATTTTGGTGAACTGGCAAGCACCAGCCCCAGGCGTCAGGTTAGCGCCAGTACCGCTAACACCCACGCACGCAGCATACGCCTCTCTTAGTGGTATAGTATCTGAACGGATCAATATCTGATCCGATCAGATCTATACTAGCGTCCCCAGCAGTTTAGGGTTCCCAAAAACGCAGTGTTAGCGGAATCAGCCCAGATACCTGCTAGCACCTGCGTTTTGCCCCTCCGCCCAGCCCAGCCCACCCAAGTGCAGTATCGATCGATCACTGACACTTACAAAACACTAAACGCATAACTGCAGCGTTCGCAGAGTCAGGCCTGATCCCTGCGATCGCTAACAGTTTTTTTGGTAGTATTTTGGTGAACTGGCAAGCACCAGCCCCAGGCAGCGTCAGATTAGCGCCAGTACCGCTAACACCCACGCACACACCGTACACCTCCCTTAGTGGTATAGTATCTGATCGCATCAATATCTGATCCGATCAGATCTATACTAGCGTCACCAGCAGTTTAGGGTTCCCAAAAACGCAGTGTTAGCGGGATCAGCCCAGATACCTGCTAGCACCTGCGTTTTGCCCCTCCGCCCGGCCCGGCCCAGCCCACCCAAGTGAAGTATCGATCGATCACTGTCACTTACAAAACACTAAACGCATAACTGCAGCGTTCGCAGAGTCAGGCCTGATCCCTGCGATCGCTAACAGTTTTTTGGTAGCGTTTTGGTGAACTGGCAAGCGCCAGCGGCCTAGTACACCCCGGTCGTAGTCAAACCAGCACTGCAGTAACACGTGGTGACGTGGCGAGTCCCATAAGTGCAGTTGAAGCTGGTGAGGTGGCAAGCACAAGTAGTGTCCCGCTGCCACCAAAAAGACAAACACAGGCCCGTCGTGCCCATAGTGCCCTTCCTGCTGCATTCGCCAATCCTAATTGGGAACCCACCGCTTCTGCAGCGCCCGTACTTCCCCCATTCACATCCCCAACCAAATGCAGTCGGCTGCATGAGAGGCATTTTTATGTCCTCCCAAGTACCCCTACCCAACGAACCCCCCAAAAAAGATGTCGTGTCTGCAGCAAGCGCGGATATAGGCGTGACACCCGCTATTATTGTCCCTCCTGTCCTGACAATCCTGGTCTTTGCATTGGTGAATGTTTTGAACGCTACCATGCACTAGTTGAGTATTAGCGTAGGGTACAGCATTGCACAGGCTAGGCGCACTTTCACAGGGTCTCCCAAGATGCCATCGCATTTTGAGAGACCCGAACCTGGAACCGGTTACCGTTATAAAAGTTAGTTACAAAAAAAGTGTAAACAAAAAAAAAAAATATGAAATAAAAAAAAATAGTTGTTGTTTTATTGTTCTCTCTCTCTCTTTTCTCTCTCTCTATTGTTCTGCTCTTTTTTACTGTATTCTATTCTGCAATGTTTTATTGTTATTGTTATTGTTATTGTTATTGATTGTTATTGTTATTGTTATTGTTATTATGTTTTATCATGTTTGTTTTTCAGGTGTGTAATTATTTACACTTTACTGTGCTTTATTGTTAACCATTGTTAACCATTTTTTTGTCTTCAGGTACGCCATTCACGACTTTGAGTGGTTATACCAGAATGATGCCTGCAGGTTTAGGTATCATCTTGGTATCATTCTTTTCAGCCAGCGGTCGGCTTTCATGTAAAAGCAATCTTAGCGGCTAATTAGCCTCTAGACTGCTTTTACAAGCCGTGGGAGGGAATGCCCCCCCCCCCCCACCGTCTTCCGTGTTTTTCTCTGGCTCTCCTGTCTCAACAGGGAACATGAGAATGCAGCCGGTGATTCAGCCAGCTGACCATAGAGCTGATCAGAGACCAGAGTGGCTCCAAACATCTCTATGGCCTAAGAAACCGGAAGCTACGAGTATTTCATGACTTAGATTTCGCCGGATGTAAATAGCGCCATTGGGAAATTGGGGAAGCATTTTATCACACCGATCTTGGTGTGGTCAGATGCTTTGAGGGCAGAGGAGAGATCTAGGGTCTAATAGACCACAATTTTTTCAAAAAAGAGTACCTGTCACTACCTATTGCTATCATAGGGGATATTTACATTCCCCGAGATAACAATAAAAATGATTAAAAAAAAAATATGAAAGGAACAGTTTAAAAGTAAGATTAAAAAAGCAAAAAAATAATAAAGAAAAAAAAAACAAAAAAAAAAAACACCCCTGTCGCCCCCTGCTCTCGCGCTAAGGCAAACGCAAGCGGCGGTCTGTCGTCAAACGTAAACAGCAATTGCACCATGCATGTGAGGTATCACCGCGAAGGCCAGATCGAGTGCAGTAATTTTTCCAGTAGACCTCCTCTGTAAATCTAAAGTGGTAACCTGTAAAGGCTTTTGAAGGCTTTTAAACATGTATTTATTTTGTTGCCACTGCACGTTTGTGCGCAATTTTAAAGCATGTCATGTTTGGTATCCATGTACTCGGCCTAAGATCATCTTTTTTATTTCATCAAACATTTGGGCAATATAGTGTGTTTTAGTGCATTAAAATTAAAAAAAGTGTGTTTTTTCCCCAAAAAATGCGTTTGAAAAATCGCTGCGCAATTACTGTGTGAAAAAAAAAAATGAAACACCCACCATTTTAATCTGTAGGGCATTTGCTTTAAAAAAATATATAATGTTTGGGGGTTCAAAGTAATTTTTTTGCAAAAAAAAAAAACTTTTTCATGTAAACAATAAGTGTCAGAAAGGGCTTTGTCTTCAAGTGGTTAGAAGAGTGGGTGATGTGTGACATAAGCTTCTAAATGTTGTGCATAAAATGCCAGGACAGTTCAAAACCCCCCCAAATGACCCCATTTTGGAAAGTAGACACCCCAAGCTATTTGCTGAGAGGCATGTCGAGTCCATGGAATATTTTATATTGCGACACAAGTTGCGGGAAAGAGACAAATTTTTTTTTTTTTTTTTTTTTTTTTTGCACAAAGTTGTCACTAAATGATATATTGCTCAAACATGCCATGGAAATATGTGAAATTACACCCCAAAATACATTCTGCTGCTTCTCCTGAGTACGGGGATACCACATGTGTGAGACTTTTTGGGAGCCTAGCCGCGTACGGGACCCCGAAAACCAAGCACCGCCTTCAGGCTTTCTAAGGGCGTGAATTTTTGATTTCACTCTTCACTGCCTATCACAGTTTCGGAGGCCATGGAATGCCCAGGTGGCACAAAACCCCCCCAAATGACCCCATTTTGGAAAGTAGACACCCCAAGCTATTTGCTGAGAGGTATAGTGAGTATTTTGCAGACCTCACTTTTTGTCACAAAGTTTTGAAAATTGAAAAAAGAAAAAAAAAAAATGTTTTTTCTTGTCTTTCTTCATTTTCAAAAACAAATGAGAGCTGCAAAATACTCACCATGCCTCTCAGCAAATAGCTTGGGGTGTCTACTTTCCAAAATGGGGTCATTTGGGGGGGTTTTGTGCCACCTGGGCATTCCATGGCCTCCGAAACTGTGATAGGCAGTAAAGAGTGAAATCAAAAATTTTTACCCTTAGAAATCCTGAAGGCAGTGATTGGTTTTCGGGGTCCAGTACGCGGCTAGGCTCCCAAAAAGTCCCACACATGTGGTATCCCCATACTCAGGAGAAGCAGCTAAATGTATTTTGGGGTGCAATTCCACATATGCCCATGGCCTGTGTGAGCAATATATCATTTAGTGACAACTTTATGAAAAAAAAAAAAAAAAAAAAAAAAAAGTGTCACTTTCCCGCAACTTGTGTCAAAATATAAAATATTCCATGGACTCAATATGCCTCTCAGCAAATAGCTTGGGGTGTCTACTTTCCAAAATGGGGTCATTTTGGGGGGTTTTGTGCCATCTTGGCATTCCATGGCCTCCGAAACTGTGATAGGCAGTGAAGAGTGAAAGCAAAAATTTACACCCTTAGAAATCCTGAAGGCGGTGATTGGTTTTCGGGGCCCCGTACGCGGCTAGGCTCCCAAAAAGTCCCACACATGTGGTATCCCCATACTCAGGAGAAGCAGCAGAATGTATTTTGGGGTGCAATTCCACATAGGCCCATGGCCTGTGTGAGCAATATATCATTTAGTGACGACTTTTTGTAAATATTTTTTTTTTTTTTTTTTTTTGTCATTTTTCAATCACTTGGGACAAAAAAAATAAATATTCAATGGGTTCAACATGCCTCTCAGCAATTTCCTTGGGGTGTCTACTTTCCAAAATGGGGTCATTTGGGGGGGTTTTGTACTGCCCTGCCATTTTAGCACCTCAAGAAATGACATAGGCAGTCATAAACTAAAAGCTGTGTAAATTCCAGAAAATGTACCCTAGTTTGTAGACGCTATAACTTTTGCGCAAACCAATAAATATACGCTTATTGACATTTTTTTTACCAAAGACATGTGGCCGAATACATTTTGGCCTAAATGTATGACTAAAATTTAGTTTATTGGATTTTTTTTATAACAAAAAGTAGAAAATATCATTTTTTTTCAAAATTTTCGGTCTTTTTCCGTTTATAGCGCAAAAAATAAAAACGGCAGAGGTGATCAAATACCATCAAAAGAAAGCTCTATTTGTGGGAAGAAAAGGACGCAAATTTCGTTTGGGTACAGCATTGCATGACCGCGCAATTAGCAGTTAAAGCGACGCAGTGCCAAATTGGAAAAAGACCTCTGGTCCTTAGGCAGCATAATGGTCCGGGGCTCAAGTGGTTAAACACCTAAATGCAGTTATGCAAATGTAGGGTCAGGTAAAGTCAGAGTGCCTATAATATTAGAGGTGTAGAGTTTTGTGGGTATTGCCAAAAATGTTAATATTTAGTAGCACCATCATCCCTTGAATCAGATAATAGAAGAATAGTGTAACCAGGAGGGGATTTTTTAGGTGTGATTATGGTGTTTCACAAACTACTGTTATAAAAATTAAATAAAATAGCTTTTATTCACAAAATACGGTTAAAAGACATAGATACATAGGTTTAACTATATGTTGGTATGTAACATGGAGAAGTTTCCATCATGCTTGTAGTTTAACATGTTTTTCCATCTTTGGCTTTTTCAGGAAAGTGTGATAATAGTACTAATGAAACAAAAAAAAAGGCATATCATCACAGTATTCAAATCAACACAATAGCAATATAGAACAAAAAAAAAAACGAACACTATTTTTAGGTAAGGCTGTAAGTACCAAGCAAATATGGAGCACCCAATCTCCAAATGTGTTTTGGAGAAAATCATAAAAGTAAAAAGGGGGAGCAGAAAGTGGGTCATCCAATGGCGCCTCACAAGCCCACTACCAAGGGTGTAGGATATAATGCTGAACCTCCCATAGAGGAGGGTAAGAGACCACATAAACTATAAAGTAATAATGATAGTTCACTAAGAGTATTACAAAAAAAAACACATAACATAGTATCCCAGATACACACTGATGCTATCAAGGTACTTTATATGTCACTTACTTGGGTTTAATCTGTTGGCAATATGGGGAACCTCTGTCCTCTGAATGGTATAGATGTCATAAGGAGTTTGTTTAAAATGCTATAATGATAACATATATACATTGCGATCAGAAAGATCCCAAATGTAGAATATTAGAGGCTGGGAAGGTTCAAAAAGAATGCCACAAAATATAGAAATGGGATCCCGTTTCTCCTTATAGTCTCTGACATATAGGGTATTGCATCATGTATAATCTAAAAGAACTTGAAGGGGGTGGGGTACCAATGATGGGGGGGGGGGGTTGGTATCGTTGCCAGTGGTTGAAACAGTGGAAGGCTTTATATGTAGTGGGGAGTGTGGCTTTCCAGCTGCTCTCAGTGAAGTGTCCATCTATTAATGTTTACCATCTCTGCATGGTATTGGTTAGGAGAAAGAGATATTTTAGTTTAATGGGCTGTAAAAGAGTGCTATTCATTTTTTGTGGTGCTTATGGTCTTAGAACAATTAATATACAGAGGAAGGAGGTTCAATATAGGGAGGGAGAGGGATTTTATGGAAAAAATGAAAAATGTGTAAATAGGAGAAGTAGTCTCATGTTTGTAAATTAAATTTAGTTCATAATGTTCTGAACGTGTTAAATGCTTGGTTAGAGAATAGTTGTATTAAAAATGCAAGGCCCTTGGTGTTCCCATGGAAAATTTGCAGTTTAGGGATGAACTGATGCAGTAGGTCAGCAGGGAAGCTAATCCTCTGTAGCAGTGGTCTCCAAACTCCAAAAATGGGGGCATAATTCTTGCCCCTGACACCAAGGACATTTTCTACTTCCCCTGGCCACAGTGAGGCCCCCAAAAGTCTGAAGGACAGTAAACTAGCCCTTTGTTTAGAAAGTTTGGAGACCCCTGCTCTGTAGAGATGAATAGGTATTAGGTTGTAATGAAGCTTGGGACCAAACTTTGTGTGATATAGTAACTGCTGGTTATTCTGACTTGGGGGGGGGGGGGTAATCTTAGTTTAATTGCCATCATTGTCAGTTTGGGTTTTTTTTCTATAAAGAAGGAAGACTCCATATGGGACCAAGTTTTATCTGGTGTTGAGTTCCACCAAAAGCAAAGTTTGTCTAGGATGGTAGCTTTATGATAAAGGGATATGTTTGGCAACCCCATGCCTTCATTAGATCTGTGTCTAAGAATAATATTAAGCGTACATCTGAGAGGTGTATTGCCCTATACATATTGTGCTATAAGACGTTGAATCAACATAAAATATGATGAAGAGAGAGGGATAGTATTGGTTCTGAATAAGTAGAGCATTTCAGAGAGCAGTATCATTTTTAGAGCTACTATTCTACCAGCTATAGAAAGATCATGGGATTGCAATTGTTTTAGTTTCCATGGTAAAGAGGATACAATTGGTTTATAAATTAAAGGCTTAGTTCATATTTAAAAATAAATAAATAAATGTACTTTTTTGCAGTTAAAAAATGTGCATTTACTATTTTTTTCTTAGGAGCCTGAAAAGCATTGCACCCACGATCAGCAGATCGAGGATGCAAAGCCTAGCTCTTGTAGACTGTCTGTGTAGCTTTCTGACCATACCTCTGATAAAGGCAGGCAGTTACTAAATGACAGGAAGAATCAATGAACTACGAGGATGCTCACCAGTGCCCTCATAGTTCATTGACAACTACAAGTCATCAGCTGCAAAAGCTGAAGGTAGTTGTAGCGCATTCATTCACAGAACTCTCATGGCTTAGAATGACTGTGCTCTTTTCAAATTGCAGCAGCAGGTGTGGAGAGAATATTCCCAGCCCCTTGTCACAGAAAGATGTTAGATGTGTAGCACTAAATCTCAGTGGAGCTGCTGGTTTAAAACGGGCTTGTTACCTTCACTCTCGATACCTCAGTTTCACCGACACCGAGTCTAGGGTTCCGTTGAGTTTACCTCTGGATGATATAAGCACCAAACACTCGAGTAGGTTTTCCAATGCTTTAATGAACAAATAAAGGAAGTAGCAGGAAAGAGGCAGAAGGAAAGCTGCAGGGAAGCTCAAATACCTTACCTTAGTATTCTCCAAAACATTCTTAGTAATTGAACACTTGTAGTTGAATGCACTCACCCTTGTGGGATTCAATCTTTGCCCGCCTGGATAGACCTCTCTCACTTGTCTAGCAGCCAGTACGTAGCACGAACAAAAGTCTCTGCCACAGACTTGTTTGGAATAAAACCCATACGATCCTCTGCCACAGGATGTATTAGTTTGCGATGAATATCAGACACGGTACTTGAACCTTTAAGCCGACCCGACAGTACTATGCGCTAAAACTACTTTAGGATACGTCCTCCAACCGAGTCACCAGGCCCCTCTGCAGACCAGCACTCTGCATGATCCTTCCATGACGGGTCCTCCCCTGGGATCTCCTTGGTTGTCCAGCTTCTTCACACAGGATAGACAGCTCAGGACCGTTCCTCTGCTGCTGTGGTAGGCCCCAGACAAGCTCCTGGGGCCAACCACACGCTGCAGCGACGTGGGCCTATGGACCGGAGGACCACAAGGTGGTACTCTTAACGCATACCTGTCGGCCAGGAGGGCCAGCAGGTGGCTGGAAAACGAACCCCAGAACATGGCGTCCGTCCCATAAATACCCTCTCTTAGAATGCAACTCGGAGGACCACCTCCACCGAGTTATCTCCGGGAAAGAGGAGCACTCATACGCTTCAATACGTTGCTTTTCCAACACTGGCCCATGGTGACAACGACACCCACCGGCACAGTGTGGAACTACACGCAACGTCAGCCAAGCTGGAACAGAGGCAAATACAACTTCCTATAACAAGCGACCCATTAGATTTATCTATCAGCGGTAGATAAAAATCTACCAGCGCTACATACTCCCCCCACTACAATAGACGTTGTCCTCAACGTCTGTCACAAAAATAATATCTCCCAAGCCTGAGAGCAGGTATTTGAGCTTAAAACTTGGATTTAGGCAAAGAAGAAAGAAAGACAGTAGAAAGACATTATAAAATTAACATTTGTAAAACAATATGTTCACGTCCGCAAACAAAACCATCCTATGACTGTACATAACCTCACTATCTATCTTGCTGGAAATCCTAACAGCTTGATAGGAGATCAAATGATTCCTGAAAAGGAAAACACATTAAACACACATGCAACCTATACAGTTTCAGGAGCAAAGTCTCATTTGAAAAATGAAACTCTCTTCCCATTATCTTCATCAAAATAATCTTTAGGAGTCCATCCCTATATATACATTTTTTTTTTCTAAATGAAAGAAATCCGGCTAGCAAAAAGAAGTCCTTGGATTTGAAACTCTGAGATGAGTATTCAGATCTTGACCACGAAGATCTCTATATTCTGACACTAACTAACTATCCCAAAGTTCTTTTTGTCCATAATTACCAATAAAACCGGGGATCTGGCAATGTCAGGGTCTTTCCCAGTTTATCCACTGTAGTGATGAAATACACAATGTCATCTTTTCTGGGTCTGCAAATGAGCACTTTGTCAGCATGAATGTGCCGACCATAGTTCCAGTGCATAAAACATCCACTGTAGCGTTCATCCATAGCAACAGAACATCCAGTTTTCCGGAAGGGCTTAGGCACAGACAAATAGTCCCAAACAGCTTCACTGTACCAAAGCTCCCGGTTAGCTTCAATCACTTGCATTATTTCCTGAGGGACATAAGGGAACTCCAAACCATATTCCGTAGCCACATGCTTGTTCAACATTCTCTGCAAACGTGCAAGTTTCGGTAAGGATCTATTTTTCCCCATACCAGGAAGCACACATGAATCCAATGATTTGCTCACCATAGACCCAGCCGGTGTCTAAAGTGAACTAGCAACTTTTGACAATGTCTCATTTACAGTGCTGTGTGGCTCTACACAAGGTGATATCTTCCCAGAACTCAGGGCTGTCCATTCAGGGAAAGTCATAGCAGAGGCGACATCTTCGCCCTGGGCCCATAACAGCTCCTGTGACATAATCTCAAATAGGTCATCATCACCGGAGAGATCCGACATGGATTCTATCTCCGAATCTCCCAACTCCTCTGCTGGCAGATATTTATTTACAGTCCCAGATACATTTCCCATCAATTGCCCACCCGTTCCTGTCGTGGACTTTGTTGGATCCGGTTCGGATAGTCTCTGGGGTAGGCCTCGACCACGGCCGTGGGAAGCCTTCACATATCCCACCTTCTTCTGTACAGGTACAACAGGAATAGGCGTAGTGGAAGCGGAAATCAAAGCAATGTCCGCTGATGAATCGGTAACAGCAGTGTCTCTCTCCGGAACATTCTCGGCAACAACAGGCAAAGTCACGGCCTGCCATTCTCTTTCTGCAGGAGTAGCAGCTTCTACTGTGGTGACACCTGTAGCCCAGTCTATACGATAAGCACGGGGTGACATGGTAGGTTGCTCCACCACAAACAAATATTCTCCACATTGCCGGCAGCGACCAAATGGACGGAGATGTACGGCCAGTCCTTCATATTTGTGGCAAATCATGCCCAGCCCTTTGATATCTCAGACAGTATAGAGAACAAACCTCCCCTGTGGCTTCAGACAAATACCGGTATCTGTAAGCAGGGTTCCGGTCAGCACAGTACTCGACATGGTGCTCGCAGGGAACATTCTTGGTCCCATAATTGGCTGCATCGCCGAAAAAGACATGGCCACACTCTGATCTTCTCAGTACGATCAGGAGGCCTCTCTTCTTCTCTGGCGCCAAACACATACACGTGTCCCACGCGGTATCAAGTAGGGTAGGCTCCTCCCACTTGTTCTTCTGATCACGTAGCTCCCGGGCTTTTACTGGCGCCCGCCGCCTACGCACTCAAAAAAAAAGTCCTGCAACTTTTAACCTCTTCTTCTCCTGAGAAAATGACAAAGTCCAGCTCTCACCGTAAACTCCCGGTGAAACACCTCTCCATGTTGCGAGAATTGAAGGATAACAAATTCCGGACGAGCCCCCAACATGTAGCACTAACTCTCTGTGGAGCTTCTGGTTTAAAGCGGGCTTGTTATCTTCACTCTCGATACCTTTGTTTCACCGACACCGGGTCTAGGGTTCCATTGAGTTTACCTCTGGACGATATAAGCACCAAACACTCGAGTAGGTTTTCCAATGCCTTAATGAACAAATAAAGGAAGTAGCAGGAAAGAGGCAGAAGGAAAGCTGCAGGGAAGCTCAAATACCTTTCCTTAGTATTCTCCAAAACATTCTTAGTAATTGAACACTTGTAGTTGAATGCACTCCCCCTTGTGGGATTCAATCTTTGCCCGCCTGGATAGACCTCTCTCCCTTGTCTAGCAGCCAGTACGTAGCATGAACAAAAGTCTCTGCCACAGACTTGTTTGGAATAAAACCCGTACGATCCTCTGCCACAGGATGTATTGGTTTGCGATGAATATCAGACACAGTACTTGAACCTTTAAGCCAACCCGGCAGTACTATGCGCTAAAACTACTTTAGGATACGTCCTCCAACCGAATCACCAGGCCCCTCTCCAGAACAGCACTCTGCATGATCCTTCCATGATGGGTCCTCCCCTGGGATCTCCTTGGTTGTCCAGCTTCTTCACTCAGGATAGACAGCTCAGGACCGTTCCTCTGCTGCTGTGGTAGGCCCCAAACAAGCTCCTGGGCCCAACCACACGCCGCAGTGACGTGGGCCTCTGGACTGGAGGACCATGAGGTGGTACTCTTAACGCATACCTGTCGGCCAGGAGGGCCAGCAGGTGGCTGGAAAATGACCCCCAGAACATGGCATCTGTCCCATAAATACCCTCTCCCAGAATGCAACTCGGAGGACCACCTTCACCGAGTTGGAAAGAGGAGCACTCATACGCTTCAACACATTGCTTTTCCAACACTGGCCCATGGTGACAACGACACCCACTGGCACAGTGTGGAACTACACGCAACGTCAGCCAAGCTGGAACAGAGGCAAATACAACTTCCTATAACAAGCGACCCACTAGATCTACCAGCGCTACACATGTTACACTCTCCATATGTTACTAAAGGTAAAATGATCCTTTATGGTCATATAAGTG
Organism: Lithobates clamitans; assembly: GCA_037952925.1. Taxonomy (NCBI): domain Eukaryota; kingdom Metazoa; phylum Chordata; class Amphibia; order Anura; family Ranidae; genus Lithobates; species Lithobates clamitans. The sequence continues at coordinate 6,068,590 of JBBGZY010000214.1, read as the reverse complement.
TGAGGTAGATGCCAAAATCAATGCATATACCTAGAAAGGTGATTGCAACTGTTGCCCAGACATATACCCTGGAAGTTAGGTTTCAGTGCTGGGGTAAGTGATGGCTTAATATTTGGGATTTAGTTTTGTTTAGTTTATACTAAGAGCCAGCACTAAACTAGGAGATAATATATTGTATTTCTTACAGGGAAGTATTAGGATTGGAGACTATGAGGATAAAACTTCTGCAAATAAGCTTATTTTATATGCAGTGTTGTGTAATGTTATACTTGAAATGTGAAGGTTATTTCTTATCCGCTCTGCTAGAGTCTCCATTATCAAGGCAAATACTATGGGTGATAAGGGACATCCTTGCCTAGTTCCATTTGTAATGCAAAAAACTTTAGAAAGTATTCCACATGAGAAGACTCTTGCTGAGGGATAGGAATATAGGGACATGGTAGCACAAAGCAGCCACCCGATGATACCAAATTTTTGGATTACTGCCTTTAGGATTTCCCAATTTTTGGAGGACTGCCTTTAGGAATCCTCAATGGACTCCACCAAATGCCTTCTCTGCATTTCAAGATAGAAGAAGAAAAGGCGTTTTCTGGAGCTCCATGTTTTTAACCATTTGACCATTGGGCACTTAAACCCCCTTCCTAACCAGACCAATTTTCAGCTTTCGGTGCTCTCACATTTTGAATGACAATTACTCAGTCATGCAACACTGTACCTATGTGAATTTTGTGTCCTTTTTTCACACAAATAGAGCTTTCTTTTGGTGGTATTTAATCACCGCTGGGTTTTTAAGCGCTATAAAAGAAGAAAGACCGAAAAAAATGCATTTTTCTTCGTTTCTGTTAAAAAATTTAGCAAATTAGTACATTTTCTTCATATATTTTGGCCAAACTTTATACCGTTTGGTATAAAATTTGTTTGGTAAAAATAACCCAAATTGCTGTATATTATTTGGTCTTTGTGAAAGTTATAGAGTCCACAAGCTATGGTGCCAATCTCTGAAAATTGATCACACCTGAAGTACTTACAGCCTATCTCATTTCTTGAGACCCTAACAAGCCAGGAAAGTACAAATACCCTCCAAATGACCCCATTTTGGAAAGTAGACATTCCAAGGTATTTAATAAGAGGCATGGTGAGTTTTTTGAAGTTGTAATTTTTTCCCACAATTCTTTGCAAAATCAAGATTTTTTTTTCACGAAATTGTTATATTAGCAGGTTATTTCTCACACACAGCATATGCATAGCACAAATTACACCCCAAAACACATTCTGCTACTCCTCCTGAGTATGATGATACCACATGTGTGAGACTTTTACACAGCGTGGCCACATACAGAGGCCCAACATGCAGGGAACGCCATCAGGCGTTCTTGGAGCATAAATTACACATATAATTTCTTGACTACCTCTTACACTTTTGAAGGCCCTGGAGAACCAGAACAATGGAAATGCTCCAAAAATTACCCCATTTTGGAAAGAAAACAACCCAATGTATAATCTATGAGGCATATTGAGTCTTTTGAACATGTCATTTTTTTCTACAAGTTTTTGGAAAATGTGTAAAGAAAATGAAAACGCATTTTTTTTTACACAACGTTGTCCATTTACACAATATTTCTAGCACATAGCATGTACATACCAAAAATTACACCCCAAAATAGATTCTCCTACTCCTCCTGAGTACGGCGATACCACATGTGGGAGACTTTTCCACAGCATTACCACATACAGAGGACCAACATCCAGGGATCACCATCAGGTGTTCTAGGCACATAAGTTTCAAATCTAATTTGACTAACTATTACACTTTTGTGAGGCACTGTAGTGGCATGGATGATAACTGATGTGGCATGGATGAGCGTGGATGGGGATGGATGAGCCGTGGATGGGAATGGCTAAGCATGAATGTGTATGGCCGGGTACGGCTGAGTACGGATGAGTATGGCTGAGTATGGATGGGTACGGCTCAGTATAATAAAACCAAATAATAATTGCGCTATTACAAAAAATAATGAAAAAAATAGCTGCTGGCATGTAACACAGTGGTAAACAATGTACGAGAAAAGTGAGATAAAAAACATGCAGCGCTCAAAAAGGTGCATATAAATTAATAATTTATATCTATGGGGGAGTGTTAAAGAGAAAAACTATACCCATGAAGTAAAAATCAAATGTGTAACCATATTATAAAAAAAGTCCATAGGTGTACAGTGAATCATCTGTTAGTCCCAAACACACATGAGGGTTCATGGGCGTAAATGGTGTCGTGCATCCACGTAACGTGGGAACCGAGGAGGACTCTGTATGAGGAGACACTCTGCACATGGGTCTTCTAATTACACAATGGACACTGTAATCGGTAGAAATGGATATCCTTACCGGAAAAGGTGGACACAATCACCGTATAGTGGAGTGTCATACAGGCTTGAGGGATACACCGATCCCAAAGTTATCCAGCTGGAGGAGTCCTGACGGGGAGTCGCATCCAGGATCCGAGTCGCCGGACGGTGGTATGGGGGTTCCCGGTCTCTCAGGGTCTCTCTTTCAGATGGAAGAGGTTTGAAGATAGAAATGGTTGGGGCTCAGTGCACTTCATTAAGTAAAATGTGATCACAAGAAGTAAAATAAAATCGCGTGGTAACAGGTCATTTAATGGCGTGAGCAACCCGACATGTTTCGGAGCATCGTCCTTCTACTGGGGCATAAGCCTAAATGCCTGAACCACGCTTACATTTATGCACAAATAATTAGACAGAATAGCAATCAGCTGTATAAAACCTGGGTGTTCACATATTTGCATGGGATCTGGGAGATCCTTTAGGCAATTACATGAAAATCCTCAGCTGCTGGAACAAACAGCTCCCTTTGTCTGACCCAGCAGCTGATAAAAGACCTACATTGCTGACACTTAAATTCACTATAAAGCGAATATCCAATCAGGGTGCTCTATGCGGAGTCATGTGACAGCGTCACCGCGCGTGACGTCATCGCGCACCGGACGCCGCGCTCCAAGCCTCCTTTCCATTCCAGGAAGTAGAGGGCTAGCTAGTGGAGTCATTACATCCACAGCGGTCCCAGGAGGTTAATGAGGCACGTTAGTCCTGTGCGCTCCAGTGCGCTTGACATCCGGTGTCCCCACTCAGGGGAATAGAGCATTAGGTGTTACAGGGAGAGGGACAAATATATAAATACATATATCCACAAAGGGAAAAAACACCTAAGATCAAACATAAATATAATATGTGTGTCTGACAATATGATTGTAAGTCTTTATACTGAAAAACATAAAACATGAAATGAAAGATACTTTTAACTTTCAAGCTTAATTGCCTGTTAGGTGATATCAGGCCCTACTAGGTGGTCATATAGCGGGATCCTGCAATAGATAGCATAATGAGAATATTAGCAAAAATGACATGAAGGTATATGTGTAAATCGAGGGTTTCCAACATGGTTTAGGACTTATTTATAAAAGCATTTACGTCCCATTCCATGTTTAACCCATGGGGGGAGTAGCTTTTTAGTTGGTAAATCCAGAAAACCTCAAGCTGTGATACCCCCCTAGTACGTGGACCCACTCTCCAAGATGGAATGAATTTGTCTATTACTTGAAATTTAGAGCCTCTCGGATTTTTTTTATGGAATTCTAAAAAGTGACGGGGGACACTGTGATTAGTGCAACCTTTTTTGATAGCAGTAATGTGTTCATTAACACGAATGTTAAATGATCTGATGGTGCAGCCGACATACTGCATATTGCAGGGACATGTGATGAGGTACACGATGTATCGTGTGGTACATGTGACAAAATGTTTAATCTGGTATGTAGTGGAAGTGACGGTAGACTCAAAATTCACAGATCTATGGTTCCCACAAGAGTTGTGCATGCACACGTTACATTTCTTACAGGGATAGTATCCTTTGGTCTCTGGGAAAAAGGACGGTCTGGTGGGTGCTTCTATAACATTACGGGAGATGCGATTCCGCAATGACGGAGCACCCCTAAAAGTAACCCCTGCTTTCCTGGGAAGCACAGGACCTAAAACCGGATCACTTCTCAGAATATTCCAGTGTCGATTTAAAATTTGTTTGATCTGTCTGTGTTGGACAGAGAACTGGGTGAAAAGTGACCACTTAGATTTATCGTTGGGAGCTGGTTTTGGTCGCACAGATGTTAGCGTTATTGCGATCAATAAGGGAGAGTTTTGAAATCTCGCTGTCGATCTGGGCGGGTTGGTAAACTTTCTCCAAAAAACGTTCTCTAAAGAATTGTGTTTGATGCAAGAAATCAGTGGTGTTGGTACAATTCCTTCGAATTCATAATAACTGACTGCGGGGGACAGAGTCAAGCCAAGGGCCATAATGGCAGCTATCTGTGGAGATATAGCCGTTTCTGTCCGTCGGCTTGAAGAAGGTGGTGGTTACAATCCGACGGTCAGAAACGGCAATCTCCAAGTCCAGAAAATGTATCGAAACCGTGCTAAGTTCATACGATAGGATGATACCTCTATCATTATGATTCAAAGTGGCCATAAAATCGTGAAGAGTCTCCTCATCACCCTTCCACAGGAGGAGGATGTCGTCTATGGATCTAGCCCATAGGCACAGCTCCGGTCATTGTGCGGGATAGACGACATCCTCCTCCCAAAGGGCCATAAAGACGTTGGCGAGGCTAGGGGCAAATTTGGCCCCCATAGCCACACGTTTCCTCTGCAAAAAGAATTGGTTGTTATACCAAAAATAATTTGTTTGTGTTGCGAACCGTAAAAGTTCCATAATATAATGTTGTTGTGGTAACGGGATATCCTCACTAGTGTTTAGATAATGTTCAACGGCCGCTATACCTAACCTATGCAGGATGGAGGTAACGTCAGCCGTGACCAAAATAAGGTTGTCTTGATATTCTATACTTTCCAATCTACGTATAGTGTCCCCAGTGTCCCTAAGGTAGGATGGAACCCTGGACACAAGGGGTTAGAGGAAGTAATCTATGTAGCGGCCGACTCTAGATGTTATAGAGTCGATACCGCTTATGATAGGTCTACCAGGGGGTTTTTCGCTATTTTTATGTACCTTGGGGAGGTAGTACATCACTGGAATGCGTGGTCCTACTGGGACTAGGTAGTCCTTTTCTTTTTTCGTGAGGATTCCTTGTTGGAAGCCTCGCATTACTAAGTTCACTAGATGTTTTTTAAATTCCCTTGTTGGGTCCCGGGGTAGGGGTATATATGTCTTTTCATCACTCAGGATATGACACATCTCTCTGTAATAGTCCTCCTTATCTAAGATGACTACCCCGCCCCCCTTATCAGCGGGGCGGATGACTATGTCCTTACGTTCACAGAGAGATTTTAGACCTATCCTGATATTGGGGTGGTCAAAAATACGCCCCAACCATTTCTATCTTCAAACCTCTTCCATCTGAAAGAGAGACCCTGAGAGACCGGGAACCCCCATACCACCGTCCGGCGACTTGGATCCTGGATGCGACTCCCCGTCAGGACTCCTCCAGCTGGATAACTTTGGGATCGGTGTATCCCTCAAGCCTGTATGACACTCCACTATACGGTGATTGTGTCCACCTTTTCCGGTAAGGATATCCATTTCTACCGATTACAGTGTCCATTGTGTAATTAGAAGATCCATGTGCAGAGTGTCTCCTCATACAGAGTCCTCCTCGGTTCCCACTTTACGTGGACGCACGACACCATTTACGCCCATGAACCCTCATATGTGTTTGGGACTAACAGATGATTCACTGTACACCTATGGACTTTTTTTTTTTATAATATGGTTACACATTTGATTTTTACTTCATGGGTATAGTTTTTCTCTTTAACACTCCCCCATAGATATAAATTATTAATTTATATGCACCTTTTGAGCGCTGCATGTTTTTTATCTCACTTTTCTCGTACATTGTTTACCACTGTGTTACATGCCAGCAGCTATTTTTTTCATTATTTTTTGTAATAGCGCAATTAGTTTGGTTTTATTATATTTCACTATTTTGGTTTATAGTTGCTGCCATTACGTTTTTCTATATCACGATATGGATGTTTTTGAGTACCGCACCACTCGTTCCATTACCACAGAAGGAGTTTTTGTGGTTGTAAACACTAACACTGAAATAGGGGGCCTATTTATGCGCCTCAAAAATTTGATGGTGTCCGAAATCCACCTTCTTTGGGACATTGCGTTCCTGGAGCAATACTCCAAGGACCGCATGGTCCCCAGAGGTCTTAGGTGGGATATCCACCCACAGCAGGAGGTGGTTGAGACTGAATCCTGGTATCACTATTTCAATGAAGCGGGTGTAAACCTTATATGTTTTTTGATGGATAGAAAAAGAAATAGATTATCATTGATTGATAGGGAAATTAAGGAACTCAAAGACAAACTCCTCCCCTATAAATCCACACCGGAATATTTATCCCTTTCAACTAATCTTAGGAACCACTTGGAAAAAGAGGAAAAAGAGGATAAAGATCAAAGGACTAAAAAACAAAAGAAATACACAAGAGATACTAATGACTACAAAAATCATCTTGTGTTCAACTGGCAGAAGAAAGATGGTGACACCTCCGCCGGACCAGCTGAGATGGACACTTCTTCCTCCATTCCAAATAGTGGATTAGCACCCACACCTCTAGAGACACACTCTAATCAGACCACCACTCGTAAAAATGTCCATCCCCCCACTACCCCAAATAATCACAACAAACCCTCAGATAGAAATCATCTTTCTTACAACCCCTCTGGCTATGGTTACCAACAGCCTAATAGGGGAAGAGGGAATACCCAGAGAGGTAGAGGTAATCCCCAAGGATACAACAGAGGGACTGGACATTCTGAAACACATACTCAATATAGATCCCCCCATGTTCATAATAGATCCCCTCAACGTAACCAACACAGAAGGGACTATCCTGAACCATATTACAACTATCGGACCCCTGTCCGTACCTATAACCGATTATCACCGCTAAGAGATGAACCACACACTAGGGACCATTATCAACTTGAGAGATCACCATATACATACAACCATTCATACCCAGACCCCCCATATAAAGAGGATTTTCCCCGGGGACAACCCGGGCCCAAACGAAGAATAGATGGAAACGAGGCTCTAGAGGAGGCTGGAGGTCCAGGAAAAAGAAAACGATATTGAAAATGAGTGGCATTTTCAATCTCAGCCAAAAACCTTTCTCCAGTGCTGAACTACACGTACTGGACAAGGGTCTCAAATTTGCTCCCTCTAAAAAACTGAACAAATTTGACACCTTTATCGATGTCCAGAAATTTAAAAGAAAACTCAATGTGCAACGACACTTTTTAGCCAACCCTGTGAGTGTTGAGGGTACAACTAATACAAATGTTACAACCTCAAGCCCGATAGCCCTTCATACGGGACTGGCCAATCCCTCCCTATTCAATCCTCCTAGCGCTACAGCACCTGCCATCAAAGTCTTTTGTGATTTAGTTCTCAAAGATCTGGACAGTTTACCCAATAAACGTATTTTTGACCACCCCAATATCAGGATAGGTCTAAAATCTCTCTGTGAACGTAAGGACATAGTCATCCGCCCCACTGATAAGGGGGGCGGGGTGGTCATCTTAGATAAGGAGGACTATCACAGAGAGATGTGTCATATCCTGAGTGATGAAAAGACATATATACCCCTACCCCGGGACCCAACTAGGGAATTTAAAAAACATCTAGTGAACTTAGTAATGCGAGGCTTCCAACAAGGAATCCTCACGAAAAAAGAAAAGGACTACCTAGTCCCAGTAGGACCACGCATTCCAGTGATGTACTACCTCCCCAAGGTACATAAAAATAGCGAAAAACCCCCTGGTAGACCTATCATAAGCGGTATCGACTCTATAACATCTAGAGTCGGCCGCTACATAGATTACTTCCTCCAACCCCTTGTGTCCAGGGTTCCATCCTACCTTAGGGACACTGGGGACACTATACGTAGATTGGAAAGTATAGAATATCAAGACAACCTTATTTTGGTCACGGCTGACATTACAGCGTTGTATACCTCCATCCCGCATAGGTTAGGTCTAGCGGCCGTTGAACATTATCTAAACACTAGTGAGGATATCCCGTTACCACAACAACATTATATTATGGAACTTTTAGGGTTCGCAACACAAACAAATTATTTTTGGTATAACAACCAATTCTTTTTGCAGAGGAAAGGCGTGGCTATGGGGGCCAAATTTGCCCCTAGCCTCGCCAACCTCTTTATGGCCCTTTGGGAGGAGGATGTCGTCTATCCCGCACAACGACCGGAGCTGTGCCTATGGGCTAGATCCATAGACGACATCCTCCTCCTGTGGAAGGGTGATGAGGAGACTCTTCACGATTTTATGGCCACTTTGAATCATAATGATAGAGGTATCATCCTAACGTATGAACTTAGCACGGTTTCGATACATTTTCTGGACTTGGAGATTGCCGTTTCTGACCGTCGGATTGTAACACCACCTTCTTCAAGCCGACGGACAGAATCGGCTATATCTCCACAGATAGCTGCCATTATGGCCCTTGGCTTGACTCTGTCCCCCGCAGTCAGTTATTACGAATTCGAAGGAATTGTACCAACACCACTGATTTCTTGCATCAAGCACAATTCTTGAGAGAACGTTTTTTGGAGAAAGGTTACCAACCCGCCCAGATCGACAGCGAGATTTCAAAAATCTCCCTTATTGATCGCAATACGCTAACATCTGTGCGACCAAAACCAGCTCCCAATGATAAATCTAAGTGGTCACTTTTCACCCAGTTCTCTGTCCAACACAGACAGAACAAACAAATTTTAAATCGACACTGGAATATTCTGAGAAGTGATCCGGTTTTAGGTCCTGTGCTTCCCAGGAAAGCAGGGGTTACTTTTAGGGGTGCTCCGTCATTGCGAAATCGCATCTCCCGTAATGTTATAGAAGCACCCACCAGACCGTCCTTTTTCCCAGAGACCAAAGGATACTATCCCTGTAAGAAATGTAACGTGTGCATGCACAACTCCTGTGGGAACCATAGATCTGTGAATTTTGAGTCTACCGTCACTTCCACTACATACCAGATTAAACATTTTGTCACATGTACCACACAATACATCGTGTACCTCATCACATGTCCCTGCAATATGCAGTATGTCGGCCGCACCATCAGATCATTTAACATTCGTGTTAATGAACACATTACTGCTATCAAAAAAGGTTGCACTAATCACAGTGTCCCCCGTCACTTTTTAGAATTCCATAAAAAAAATCCGAGAGGCTCTAAATTTCAAGTAATAGACAAATTCATTCCATCTTGGAGAGGGGGTCCACGTACTAGGGGGGTATAACAGCTTGAGGTTTTCTGGATTTACCAACTAAAAAGCTACTCCCCCCATGGGTTAAACGTGGAATGGGACGTAAATGCTTTTATAAATAAGTCCTAAACCATGTTGGAAACCCTCGATTTACACATATACCTTCATGTCATTTTTGCTAATATTCTCGTTATGCTATCTGTTGCGGGATCCCGCTATATGACCACCTAATAGGGCCTGGTATCACCTAACAGGCAATTAAGCTTGAAAGTTAAAAGTATCTTTCATTTCATGTTTTATGTTTTTCAGTATAAAGACTTACAATCATATTGTCAGACACACATATTATATTTATGTTTGATCTTAGGTGTTTTTTCCCTTTGTGGATATATGTATTTATATATTTGTCCCTCTCCCTGTAACACCTAATGCTCTATTCCCCTGAGTGGGGACACCGGATGTCAAGCGCACTGGAGCGCACAGGACTGACGTGCCTCATTAACCTCCTGGGACCGCTGTGGATGTAATGACTCCACTAGCTAGCCCTCTACTTCCTGGAATGGAAAGGAGGCTTGGAGCGCGGCGTCCGGTGTGCGATGACGTCACGCGCGGTGATGCTGTCACATGACTCCGCATAGAGCACCCTGATTGGATATTCGCTTTATAGTGAATTTAAGTGTCAGCAATGTAGGTCTTTTATCAGCTGCTGGGTCAGACAAAGGGAGCTGTTTGTTCCAGCAGCTGAGGATTTTCATGTAATTGCCTAAAGGATCTCCCAGATCCCATGCAAATATGTGAACACCCAGGTTTTATACAGCTGATTGCTATTCTGTCTAATTATTTGTGCATAAATGTAAGCGTGGTTCAGGCATTTAGGCTTATGCCCCAGTAGAAGGACGATGCTCCGAAACATGTCGGGTTGCTCACGCCATTAAATGACCTGTTACCACGCGATTTTATTTTACTTCTTGTGATCACATTTTACTTAATGAAGTGCACTGAGCCCCAACCATTTCTATCTTCAAACCTCTTCCATCTGAAAGAGAGACCCTGAGAGACCGGGAACCCCCATACCACCGTCCGGCGACTCGGATCCTGGATGCGACTCCCCGTCAGGACTCCTCCAGCTGGATAACTTTGGGATCGGTGTATCCCTCAAGCCTGTATGACATTCCACTATACGGTGATTGTGTCCACCTTTTCCGGTAAGGATATCCATTTCTACTGATTACACTATCTATTGTGTAATTAGAAGACCCATGTGCAGAGTGTCTCCTCATACAGAGTCCTCCTCTGTTCCCACTTTACGTGGACGCACGACACCATTTACGCCCATGAACCCTCACGTGTGTTTGGGACTAACAGATGATTCACTGTACACCTATGGACTTTTTTTATAATATGGTTACACATTTGATTTTTACTTCATGGGTATAGTTTTTCTCTTTAACACTCCCCCATAGATATAAATTATTAATTTATATGCACCTTTTGAGCGCTGCATGTTTTTTACGGCTGAGTATGGCTGGGTATAGATGGTACAGCTGGGTACGACTGAGTATGGCTGGGTACGGCTGAGTATGGCTGAGTACAGCTGGGTATGGCTGAGTATAGCTGGGTACGGCTGAGTATGGCTGGGTATGGCTGAGTATGGCTGGGTATGGCTAATTATGGATGGGGGGTGGATGGCTGAGCATGGATGGATGGATGAGTATTGCTGAGGATGGATAGATGGCTGAGCATGGATGGATGGATGAGTATGCTGAGTATGGATGAGGATAGATGGATGAGTATGCTGAGTATGGATGAGGATGGATGGATGAGTATGCTGGGTATGTAAGGATGGATGAGTATGCTGAGTATGTATGGGTGAGCTTGGATGGATGGATGAGTATGCAGAGTATGGATGGGTATGCTGAGTATGGATGGATGAGTATGCAGAGTATGGTTGGGTATGCTGAGTATGGATGGGTATGCCGAGTATGGAAGGGTTTGCCGAGTATGGATAGGTATGTTGATTAAGGATGGGTATGCCGAGTATGGATGGATGGATGGATGGGTGTGCAGAGTATGGATGAGAATGCAGAGTATGGATGGGTATGCGGAGTATGGATGGGAAGGCCGTGTATGGATGGGTTTGCCGAGTATGGATGGGTATGCCGAGTATGGATGGATGGATGGGTATGCCGAATATGGATGGGTATGCCGAGTATGGATGGGTATGCCGAGTATGGATGGGTTTGCCGAGTATGGATGGGTATGCCAAGTATGGATGGATGGATGGGTATGCAGAGTATGGATGAGTATGCAGAGTATTGATGGGTATGGAGAGTATGGATGGGTATGCTGAGTATGGATGGATATGCAGAGTATGGCTGAGTATGCAGATTACGGATGGCTATGCATGGCTGAGTATGCAGAGTATGGATGGGTATGCATGGCTGAGTATGCAGATTATAGGTGGGTATGCATGGCTGAGAATGGATGGATAGATGGATTTGTCACTGAGCAGCGCTGTGGGCACTACACATCCAGCCCACAGTGCTGCTGCCACCGATCTCTCCCCTCTCCGCTCACACTGGACGGAGAGGAGAAAGGGGAACCGGATATCATGCCGGTTTGTTTACATGTGATCGCTCCGTCATTTGACGGAGCGATCACATGGTAAACGGCTGCGTTCAGCCATTTACCATGTGGTAATGGATGTATTCGGCTGCACGCCCCAGGAATTCTGGGAGGATGTCACTGTACGCCCTCCCAGGGTTATGCAACCACCCTGTAGCCATCATTCAGCTATGGGCTGGTTGTTAAGTGGTTAATGAGGGTGATCAGTCTTCTAGTTCCATAAGGTGCTTGCCTTCCTGAGATGAATTCCACCTGGTTTGTCAGCTGCAGAACTATCGGATATACCCTCTAAGATGGGCTTTTAGTTGTTGGTGAGGGAAGGATCCTTGCCTGGTTTGGAAATAGTGACAATAACAGCTTGTAACATTTCTTTGGGTGAAGCACCAGAGAGCATGGCTAGATTGAAGATAGACACTAAAATGAGGTGGGACTAAATCATTAAAAGTTTGCAGCCCATGGAATTATGGTTCAGTAGTGATTTATTAATGGATTGAGTTTCCTGTGTTGTAAACGGTTTAAATAATTCTTCAAGTTGTTTAGAGTTTATTGTTGGAAGGTTAAAGGCCTTTAAGAAAGTTTCGGTAATAGAGGTAGTTTCTTGTGAGGCAGATTGGTTGTTTTGTAGGTCATACAATAATTGGTAGTAGTCTTTAAAGGCATTAGCAATAGCTTGAGGATTTACTGGATTTTTACCAGTGGTGGGACATTGTATATCTGATATGCTTTGTTTAGATTGTTGGGGTTTCATTTTTCTAGCTAGCATGGTGCTTGCTTTATTACAAAGACAATAGAAGTTAGCCGTTGGTATGTTTCAGGTTTATTTCATATTGATGCAATAGTAGGTATCTCAATAGGTTCCTATCTTTCCTAATGGAAGAGGATAACTGAGCAGTAAAGTTGGTTTTGTTTTGTTTCTCTTTGAGTCTAACTGAATTCAACATATTATCAATCTGCAGGGTCCTTTGCATTTTTACATAGGAATTAAGTTTAATCAACATACCACACATATAATTTTTACAAGTATTCCAGAGTATAAAGTGGTCTAAATCAGGTGAATTGTTGAGGTCAAAGAATTGCTGATGGGCGTCAACAATCTGTCGGGTGATGGATGGATTTATGAGGAGAGAGGTGTTAAATCTCCATAGATGGGAAGCAGATTTAGGGGGTTGATCCTCAATTTCTTTTTTTTAATCAGTATTTAAAAAAAAATAATTTACACTATTGAGACAAATCGACACACTCAGGACAAAAACATAAAAAAAAGTATCATGAATGCATAATATTTAAATTGAGTAAAGGAAAGAAGTTCATTGCAAATACCCCCAATGTCAATTGTGATGGGATGATGGTCTGACCACAAAATGACTCCTCCTGCAGAAGAAGAGATGTTTTGGAGTGACCATTTGTCTGTTTTTAAAAGGACTAATCTGGAGTAGGAATCATCAATTGTGAGAAAAAGGTAAAGTCTTTCTCCGAGCCGTGGTGTCAATGCCAGATATCATATAGGTCATGTTTGTGTAGGGATTTATTGAGGGATTGGGATAGAGACCTATTGCTAGAGGATTACTCTTTAGTGACATCTCCAATAGTGTTGAGGTCACCTCCCATGAGGTAATGCTGATTTGGGTAATGCAAAGAGAAAGTGAATTTGTTTAGCGTTTTGAGTATAAGTATTCACCAATGTGTAGGTTACATTGTTATTGTTATTTTGCATGAGAATTTTTAGAGCAATCAAAGGAATCTGCAATATCTTGAATATGTTTAAAGGATACCAAGGTTGATTTTCTAAAGGCAAATCCACTTTGCACTACAAGTGCACTTAGAAGTGCAGTCGCTGTAGATCTGAGGGGGACATACAAGGAAAACAAAAAAACAGCATTTTTGCTTGTACATGATTGGATGATAAAATCAGCAGAGCTTCCCCTCATTTCAGATCTTCCCCTCAGATTTACAGCGACTGCACTTCCAAGTGGTATAGTGCAAAGTGGATTTGCCTTTAAAAAATCGACCCCATATTCTCTTTAATTGCTATGAGGATGCCACTTTTTCTTTTGCTGGCAATAGCCATTCAGACAGACACGGGGAAACCATTTGATTTTCAGGTATGGGTGTTTAGCAGATGCAAAGTGGGTTTCTTTTTTTTTTCCAAATATGTTTATTGAGATTTTAACATTTTTAGTACAAAAGTATAATAAATAGGTATTCAATACCCAAATGAAAAAGAAGTCATTTTTGAGGACGTAAGGCATATAAGATGGCCCTCACAAAATAAACAATAGAACTGAAAAGACAAAACAACAAAACTTGAAAACAGTGATAATTGTATAATAGCTGATCTGGTTAGGTAACAAATCTCGGGATCCACCAAAGAAACGACCTGAAGAGTGGAAGCATATGAACACAGTGACTAAATAAAGGAAAGGTTGCAGATACATGTACATCTCTAATTAAAAGACAGTTACGAATCAGATCAATCCGATCAGAGCAATTGGAATGTCTAAGGGGGGAGGTCAGGGTGAGTCTGGGGGTCAGAAGTATCTTTGGTTCTAAGTTTGCCCAATGTGTTGGTGAGGTCAGCACGTAGATATCAGTCCAAGAAGTGAAATGGTTTCATGTGTAGAGAAATTTCTTCTGGTGAAAAAGAGTGCTCCATGTAACAGCACCATCTAGCAATAAAACACTTGAAAGACTTTAAGTTTTGAGTGATGGTGTCCAATTTTTTCATGAAAAAAAGGGCTTGAAGCATTTGTTTCACTGATGCAATCTGAGGAGGGGTGGTGTGTATCCAGGCTTGCATGATGGCTCTGTGAGCTGCTAAGAGGCATATGTGGGCCCACTGAGGGAAATAGTCACAGGTGGATGTGGAGGATGAGCCAAGCAGAGTGTCGCAGATGAAAAGACATAGCAAGGGGTCCTTGGGTAGGGTTTTTTGCTAGATCCTGTCAATAAACTTTAATACTTGGTCCCGGAAAGTAGAGATCTTTTGGCAGGTCCATAGTCTGTGGATGAGAGATGGTCTGGGGGTGGTACACCAGGGGCAGGATGAGAGAGAGGGATCTACTGTGCTGTGGCGAAACAGAAGATATGGGAGATGAGCAATTTTGAATTGAGTTTCTCACCAAGTTTCGCAGACCATTAGTGAGCGGACTCTTTGGTAACCTGCAAAAATCTGTGCTGGTGCTTCCTGGTTGTCAAAGATGGATGACCAGGGGTTGAAGGGGACTATGTGATACTTGGAAGCCTGGTGTGTAATGAGGTTGGAATATATCTCCGAAATAGAGTACTGGCCTCTGGTTAGCAGAACATCAATAAGGGATTGTTGGCAGGGGTTTTGACTTAGGCAAAAGCAGGATTTGAAATAGCCTGTTAACTGGTAGTAGTAAAACACCTGAGAGTATGGTATGGAGTATTGCTTGGTCAGCTCCGAGAAGTGTCTGATAGTTCCCTGGGCAGGGTTAAAAACATTGGAGACAGTCTTCAGGTCAGAAGAAGACCATTGGGTGAAAACTTTACTTTCTGTAGAAGAGGGGAACATCGGGTTGCCTAGTATAAGTAAATGACAAGAGATGGTGGAGGGCAGACCCAAGAGTCTCCACACCTCTCTCCAAGCAATAAGGGGGTCTTTAATTAATAAATTATATGTGGGAAGGACATCCTGAGCCAGAGCACCTGGAGTGGGTGTGTCTTTACCAAATGTCTTCACATTCAGGCTTCACAGTTCAGAGCAGTGTTCCTTTTGTGTTATTTTTTACAGCATGTTATGAACTGCTCTACGTTGTTTTCTTATGGTCATCCAAGTCACATAGAACAACTTTTTTTCTACTTATCCCTACAAAGCTACTTGCCTTTTTCCTCATCAAGATCACCAAATGGACCGGGATTCTTCATACTACTCTCTGCACTATACCACAAACAATCCTTATTTTCAAAATCAACACAACCTCTAAACGGTGTCTGAACCTCCAAAGGTACTGTTCTTTTTTTAAGACACATAAGCACAATATTCACCACGTACATACTCTCATACTATGACCTTAAAAATTGTATCAATAAATACAAAAAGGCTAAATAGCCTGTATAAAAGGTCAGTACTACAAAAGAAGTATTTTCTCTGAAAGGAGATATTCTTTTTGTTCAAGAAAGCCCCTTTAGCGTAGCTTAGCGTGGAGAACGGCCTGGAGGTTGAAAGGGGACACCGGGGCACCCTCCAGCATGTAGTTGGAGTAACGGGACTTTTCAGACAACCAGTCAAGTCCTTGCCTTAATAAGCATGAAAGATTATAAAATCTAATATTGAGCAGGCCTACCCCACCCTGCAAATGGGTTTCTTGAATCAAAAGAATATCTTCTTTCAGAGAAAATACTTCTTTTGTAGTACTGACCTTTTATATGGGCTATTTAGCCTTTTTGTATTTATTGATACAACTTTGAAGGTCATACTATAGGAGTATGTACGCAGTGAATATTGTGCTTATGCGTCTTAAAAAAAAGGAACAGTACCTTTGGAGGTTCATACACCATTTAGAGATTGTGTTGATTTTGAAAATAAGGACTGTCTGTGGTAGAGTGCAGAGAGTAATATGAAGAATCCCGGTCCATTTGGTGATCTTGATGAAAAAGGCAAGTAGCGTTGTAGGGATACCTACAACCTACAACAGTTCATAACATGCTGTAAAAAAAAAACACAAAAGCAACACCGCTCTGAACTGTGAAGCCCGAATGTGAAGTAACTTGGTAATGACACTGTCAGAAACCATGAATCAGACTGAGACAGAAGTACAGTTAATCACACTTGTTTAATAATAATAAAAAAGGTAAACAGAGTAAACGTAGTCAATACATAGCCAGAGTTCAGTAACCAGATCGGGTAGTCAGCCAATGTCAGAGAGCCAGAGATCAACGTAGTAGTACAGCAAGCAGGATCAGGAGCCAGAAGGGACATCAGCCGAGCAAGTCTTCAACAGGAACGCAGGAGAAAGTCTCAGAGATGTGACCAAAGGCGAAGGCAGAGCTGAAGTGAGCTGGACGGCTTTAAGTAGGCAGGAATGATGAGCAGATCATCCACAGCTGAGTCACTGTGGAGAGAAAGGAGCTGGCAATTAGCCGACAGCTGAGTGGCCAGCTCAGAGAAGGAATGGCTGAGCACAGCCCTGACAGACACACCCACTCCAGGTGCTCTGGCTCAGGATGTCCTTCCTACATCCAAATATGATCTCTTAAAAAAAAAATAGAATAGCAGGCACCTCTGGAAGTTTCATCTGTAATCTTTATTTCAGCATGACCAGGTTAAAATGATGGCTAACGCGTTTAGGCACAAGCCTTGTTCACAGCACAATCAAAAAATGAAAAACACAACATATACAATATATACTGTATACACACAAATAAAAAGATAATGTGGTCCTCTCCCTCTAATTAGATGATGTTATTAATTGTAGTGAATGGTTAAACACCACTGCAGGTGTGTAGTCCCCGGAAAGTGCAACACACATCATAATGTTTTTGAAAAGTACCGGGTAAGCAAAATGGATCTAAAACAAACAAAATAAATTACAGTAAGATCAAAGAGATCACTTAGATGTACATTTACCGGAGAGAAACATCATTATCATATCTGAAGTTCATACCCGATGGTATTCTTGTATGAAGATTAAAAATCCACCAGACTTCTCTTTCGAGAAGCCTGCCATGCAGATCTCCACCCCAAGGTGGATTTTTAACTCTTTCCAGACCATAAAAGACAAAACCTGACATATTGCCTGAATGTTGATACTTAAAATGTTTGGACACATTGGATAAACCCTTGTCAGAAGAGTAGTATGCACCATGATAATGCTCATTTATCCTTGTTCTTAATGGTCTTGTGGTGCATCCGACATACTGCATCTGACAAGAGGTGCATTCCACTGAGTAAACTACACTGTTAGTTCCACAGTTAATGTAATCACATATTGTGAAAATCTTACTAGTGGAGCAAGATCGTATTCCACTGCATTTTTTGGAGTGCTTTCCACAGAAACGACAGGTATTAACTCCACAGGCATAAGAGCCTGTGGTGTGTGACCATGTCCTCTTCAAACCCCCTGACTGGTACAGATTGGGGATAAGAATGTCCCCCAGAGTGCTGGCACATTGGTTTGAGAACCTGCAACTTGCTTCAATGACAGGCATCAGGTCCTCATCTGTTGACAGGATAGGGAGGTGTTTGAGTATGATGTTTTTTACAAATTGAATTCCTGTGAATAGGTTGTAACAAAAGTGACAAGATTAACTCCTTCCACTCTATTCCTTTTTCTGTGTGAATGTCTTAAAAGAGAGGTCCTATCTCTATCCTTGGCCACACTTATAGCTCTATCGATGTCATTCTGTCTATATTCGCAGTCTAGAGGTCAATACATTGCATTCCTCAGAAAAGCTATCAGGTGTAGAGCAATTCTGTTTAGCTCTGATACATTCTCCCACTAGGATGACCGTATCGTGTGCACCGGATGGCAACTAGTGGCCAATAACAATGAGTTGCCAGCACATTCTTTGTGGTAAGTCTGAGTATGGACAGTCCCTGAAGAGCTTCAGCCTTCCAAAGTAATGTAAAAAAAAAAAATATTTGTGTGATGATTGTCAAAACTAAATTCAAGGTTAAGAAGGTTTTTGTTGGCATAATTGACAAAAGACACAATATCAGCAGGAACACCTTCCCTTATAACATTTTTGAATCAGGAGTAGTATGCCAGCAAGGGCAACAAAATATAAGACTTTGTACGACATAACAAGCAAAATAGAATCGCGTGGCTTGGAGTCTACAGACATTCATATGAGAACTAGTAGCTAAGTATCTGCTCTAACAAGAGTCACTAGTGATTCTACCAACAAGGCAACCTAAGGAGTGGAAGCAGGTGAACGTTCCACCCAGGAACAAGTAGAAAGATTAATAAAGTTATTAAGAAATAAAGAACATATCTCATCAAAGAAGGTACTACTTGATCACATAGAGTAGGTGGAATGCCTAGGGGAGGGGATATGGGGATTTAAGGAGGTGGAGGAGACCTGGATCCTAAGTTTGCCCAGTGTATTGGCAAGGTCTGCATGCAGGTACCAGTCCATATAGCGGGAGTCCTATGAAAAACATTTTGGTTCGGGGTTCCCCTGTGGGGAATTCCCATGCCGATTTATCAATGAACTTCTATGTGTATTGTCGGACCGGCAATTTTAAATGACTTTTTTTCCTTTGAAATGTAATTTTGCTGTCAGAATGTTCTAAACACGGGAAACATGTGCCCCTTTACAGGCATACTATAGACACCCCCCAGGTACGAAATTTAAAGGGATATTACACTTTTATTGTTTCACTTTAAGCATTATTAAAATCACTGCTCCCGAAAAAAACGGCTGTTTTTAAAACTTTTTTTGCATTAATCCATGTCCCCTGGGGCAGGACCCGGGTCCCCAAACACTTTTTATGACAATAATTTGCATATAAGCCTTTAAAATTATCACTTTTGATTATTCATGTTCGAGTCCTATAGACTTTAACGGTGTTCTCGTGTTCGAACTAATTTTTTGCCTGTTCGCATGTTCTGGTGCTAACCGAACAGGGGGGTGTTCGGCTCATCCCTAACGGTGGCCAAGACCATACAGCAGTTTAACAGGACAGGTTCCACTCAGAACAGACCTCGCCATGGTTGACCAAAGGAGTTGAGTGCACATGCTCAGCGTCATATCCAGAGGTTGTCTTTGGGAATTAGACGTATGAGTGCTGCCAGCATTGCTGCAGAGGTTGAAGGGGTGGGGGTTCAGCCTGTCAGTGCTTAGACCATACACCTATATTCAGTCCATGAATAGGTTAAACAAAATAAAGTGAAAAAAAGGAAAAAGTCCCTTTGGTGTATCACATCACAAAACCAGGAAAGTAGTAAGTTGTAAAGAACATTTCCGAATACACATTGATTGCAGAAGAGGAGTAATGGATGTACCCTTACCCCATTCGTTGGACCTCCTCTATGGCAAGGTCGTATGGGCTTGCAGATATAACCCTCTGCGGGGACAGATGGAATGTTGATGTCCGGGTCCTGTCAGCGTGCACCACCGCCTCCAATCTGATCCGACTGATCCAACTGCTCCAGCGTCAGAGGGGAGACTCAGGAGTGGGAGAGTCCATATTTAAGAAAAACAAGGGGAAGAACTCCAATAGTGTAGTAATGTTAGGGATTTATTGGTTAAAATAAACCACAGATATATATGTAAAAAGTTCCAATATAGGAAAAAACGTTACATCTAAAAAGCCGGCATAAAAACAGAGGCTGAACGCCCGTGCAAACAAGAAATCAGGAACACACGTGATGGCAAGCACTGCGAGGCCACGCCCTACATGTTTCGTCATACGTGACGTCTTCTACGGGGCACGGGCGACGCAATGAACCATCACCTTATATATAAACGAACAAAGTATAGCCACGCCCCGTCTCCGCCCATGTCCTTCATGCGACAGGGCATGCGCAGAGATTCGACCAAGCCGTCATTGAAGACCGCCTTCAGGGCGGAACGTACACAGAAAACCAAAACGAAAAAACCAAAACGAAATTACAGCCAAGCCTCATTTCAGCGCCGGCCCGTCACACGACTAGGCATGCGCAAGGATATACCAAGCCTCGGTCTGGCTGTCATTGAGAGCCTCCTATAGAGACGGATCATGATTAAAAAACCGGAAAAGCTCGAGCGTGTACCCTGGGTTGGGAAATAGAGAGGACGATCCATAACACCCCAGAACATCCTTTATCTAATAAGTAAAAAACAGATTTAAAAAACTTGACACTGCAATTAGACCTAAAAAGACTACTCTGCAGCACATATGTTGTGCATTACTATAATATTAAAATGCACCATCCACTTATTATAATGAAAAGGAATATTATAATACACTATACTGTGGTGTGAAAAAACCCTTGTTTTGTCTTTTAATTTTTTAATACATATATGTAACAAAAATATAATAAATATTAAAAATAAGATAAATTAAAATAAAATTAGCCTGGAACTTATGGAAGGACATATGAACTAGTGTCCAAATTTATCAATGAAATTATATAAAATATGGACAAATCATATTAGAAATGAACCCGTTATATCTTTAGAATTACACCTATAAGGTTTAAATTTGGACCTGACAGCCAGAACAAACCTCAGCCTATCACTTTACAATCTTCAACCTAAGGGAGGAAAAGATGGAGTCTTATAGGTACAAGGAGCAAAAAAACAATTTGAATAATCATAAACACACTAGAAAAAAGGTTCTAATTGGCCTATGAAGGTAGTTATAGTCACGAGAACCATATAAAATATTATGTCTGAAGTTTCCATCATGCGTTATCAATAAACGCATTGATTTTAATATCGACATTGAGTCCTCGTGGTTTAAGACACCCGATTTTGTATATCCATTCCATTTCTAACTTGGATATGGCTCGTCTTTTGGGCCCTCCTCTCCAAGGTACATTCAATCTATCAATACCTATGAATTGAGTGCCCTTGGGGTCTTTGTCGTGTACGTTAAGATAGTGTTTAGATACCGGATGGCCTATGAAACCTCTCCGAATATTAATAATGTGTTCGTTTAACCTGACTTGGAGCGGGCGAACCGTGCGTCCCACATATTGGAACCCGCACGGACAGGTTAAAAGATACACCACATGGGTAGTGGAACATGTAATGAACGATTTTATTGGAAAAGTTTGTGAAGTGCTGATGGAGTGAAAATGGGTCACCTTCCGATCTTTGATGGCATTGACGGTGCAAACCGCACATTTTCTACATCTGTAGTACCCAACTAAATTATGAAAAAACATTGGTTTCCTTGTCAGAGGGTCACATACACTGGGAGCCACCAATGCTCTAATGGATGGCAATCCCTTAAAAACTACCTGGGGTTTCTCAGGGAGTAGGGGACCCAATATATTGTCATTTTTGACAATATGCCAATATTTATGTATCAGTTTTCTGATTGTAAAATGTTGATGGGAATAATTGGTTACAAATGGGCAGATAAAGTCTTTCTTTGTGGTGTGCCCTATTTCTGTTTGATCTCTTAATAGGAATTCTCTATCTAATTTTTCCACCTCCTCAACTCGCTCTCTTAAAAAAGAGGCGTCGTAGCCTTTTTCAAGGAATCGCTCTGTGAGAACCTGAGACTGAATCCTGAAGTCGCCAATAGAAGAACAGTTGCGTCTGATTCTGATATATTGGCTTTTCAGGACTGAATCCAACCAAGCTTTGTGATGGCAGCTATCTCGCGATATGAACGCGTTTCGATCAGTGGTCTTAAAATAGGTAGAAGTCAGTATCATGTCTCCTTCTCCCCATATTTTAAGATCCAAGAAATTTATTGTACTCAGACTAGCTTCGTAGTTAAAATGGATTCCCCTATCATTTTCATTCAAGCCCTCCATGAATCTACACAGAGAGTCATGGGTACCATTCCATAGGAGGAGGACGTCATCAATGTATCTTCCCACAAGACTAATTCTGGTCTACGTTGAGCATAGATGATGTCCTCCTCCCATTTGCCCATGAATAAATTAGCCAGGCTGGGGGCAAACTTTGCCCCCATGGCTACCCCTTTCTTCTGCAAAAAGAAAAAATTCTTATGCCAGAAGAAATTGTGAGTAGTGGCATACTCCAGCAAGTCCATTATGAACCTCTTTTGTTTTCTCAGTAATGTCACGTCCTTATACAGATAATATTTCACTGAGGATATACCCCAGGCGTGGGGAATCGCCGTGTATAAAGACGTGACATCCTTGGTCATTTTAATGTTTTTACTTTTTATACCGTCCAAATCCCTTAGGAGGAGGTCCCTAAAAACTTTAATGGAAGTCGGTAAACCACCTGGTGGGTTGAACAGTGAGGCGTTCGCCAGGCCTGAATGTTTGACATTCGTATGGTTGTGATTCTGAGTATTAATGGGATTAGCCAACAAGTATCGCTTGATGTTCAGTCTTCTAGTATACTTGTGTATATCCATATATGTCTGGAATTTATTAAGTGGTTTTGGGGGTGCAAATTTTAAGGGATTGCCATCCATTAGAGCATTGGTGGCTCCCAGTGTATGTGACCCTCCGACAAGGAAACCAATGTTTTTTCATAATTTAGTTGGGTACTACAGATGTAGAAAATGTGCGGTTTGCACCGTCAATGCCATCAAAGATCGGAAGGTGACCCATTTTCACTCCATCAGCACTTCACAAACTTTTCCAATAAAATCGTTCATTACATGTTCCACTACCCATGTGGTGTATCTTTTAACCTGTCCGTGCGGGTTCCAATATGTGGGACGCACGGTTCGCCCGCTCCAAGTCAGGTTAAACGAACACATTAGTAATATTCGGAGAGGTTTCATAGGCCATCCGGTATCTAAACACTATCTTAACGTACACGACAAAGACCCCAAGGGCACTCAATTCATAGGTATTGATAGATTGAATGTACCTTGGAGAGGAGGGCCCAAAAGACGAGCCATATCCAAGTTAGAAATGGGATGGATATACAAAATCGGGTGTCTTAAACCACGAGGACTCAATGTCGATATTGAAATCAATGTGTTTATTGATAACGCATGATGGAAACTTCAGACATAATATTTTATATGGTTCTCGTGACTATAACTACCTTCATAGGCCAATTAGAACCTTTTTTTTTTTTTTTTTTCAAATTATTTTTTATTAAAGATTTTCAAGTACAAAACATAGTACAAGTTTTTTTTTTGAACATTAACGTACACATCATGGGAACATACATTAATCAGAGACAGGTTCTGAGTTTACATTGTAGAGGGTAAGTAACTTTTACAATGTTATTATCTTATTTATTAAATATGATGTAATAATAGTTTATTTGACATAATGTATTTCCATGAGGCAATAAAGTGAAAGTGTAGCAAAAGATAGAAGGGGGGGGGGAGGGGAAGGAGAAAGGGTAGGGTAGGGGGTTGGAGGGAGTATAGGGAGGGGGAAGGTGACGGAGCAATGTAGGTATGTGTATTTTTCATTAACTATACAAGCTTAACTAAGAAGTAGCGAGGGTTATATATTTCAATTCAGAAACCTCTATTTTTCTGTAAACCAATCCGACCATATTTTCCAATGTTTGTCAAAGGCAGGTTTTTGTTCAGTTCTAGCTGCTATTAATGATTCAAAGATGTAATTGGTTCGTGTTATTGAAAAGGCTTCTGAAGCGTTGGGTACAATATTTGTTTTCCAATATTTAGTAATCAGTGATCTAGCAGCTAGGAGTACATGTGTGATCACTGTACGAAAGCAAGGGGGGAAACTTTCAATGCCCAAGTTTAACAGTGCCAAAACTGGGTTTGGTGGTTTTAGTATTCCTGTGATGCGAGATATATACTTAAATATATTGTTCCAGAAGCTGGTGAGATGTTTACATGACCAGAATACATGTAAGATGTTACCCACCTCCCCACATGTTCTCCAGCACAATGGTGAGTTGGAGGAGGAGAATTTGGATAATCTATAAGGTGTGAGGTACCATCTTTGAGCTATTTTTAAGGAAAGTTCCCAATGATTTACACATCTAGTTGCTTTGTACGTGGTTTTGAGTGCATTTTCCCGTTGATTGTTAGTGTAGGATTCTCCCAGTTCCAACTCCCACTTTAGGAAAGGTGGAAGTTTCGTGAAGGAAGATTTATTTTGGAGGAAATTATAAAATAAAGAAATACCTTTAGGTGTAGCAGGGGTTTTTGTGTAGAATTGCCATATTGATTCATGTATAGGTATGTGGGTTGATTTTAAAGATTTTAGAAAATGAACCAGTTGTCTATATTTAAAGTGATCCGCTAGGGGCAGTGAGTATTCCTCCACTAGTGTATTGAATGTTTTGAGCGTGTTGTTAATATATAGATCGGCAATCAGAGATATACCTCTTGTGGACCAATTTGTAAAATTGGAGTATGGTATGGTGTGGTTCAAGATTGTGATTGGAATTGGGATGTTTATACTTTTGGTTGGGGGTGGGGGAAACTTGTGTAGTTCTCTCCATGCTAGTAGAGAGGCCTGAACAGTTAGTGGTAATGATCTTAAGGGATAAGGTTTCCATGTGTCAAGTAGTAATAGTAGTCGGAGATCTTGGGTTGGGCTGAGGGCTTGTTCTATGTTGTGCCAGAGGACATCCGGGGATGGTGACAACCATTGTCTGAGTTGGGTAAGCAAAGATGCTCGATGATAGTCCTTGATATCTATCAGGCCCATACCTCCTGCCAACCTATGTTTAACTAGAACAGTTCTAGAGCATCTGGGTCTTTTGGGTCCCCATATGTAATTTTTAAGAAGATAGTTTAGTGATTGGAGATGGGTGTTCTTGAGTGGGATTGGTAGTGTACGGAAAACATATAGAATTTGGGGGAGTAGGAGCATTTTGAAGGATGCTAATCGTCCTGACCATGATAATTCTACTTTGGTGAGTCTTTTTGTTTCTTTCGTGATTTTGTCAATTAGCGGGTCATAATTGGCATCTGCTAATTTGGAGGGGTCGGCCGTTATTTGTAGTCCCAGATAAGGGATACTGGATGAGTTCCATGTATAAGGGAATCGTTTTTGTAGATCTACTTGGAGGGATGGAGGGATATTTAGACCTAAGATTAGAGATTTTGAGAAATTCACCTTGTAGTAGGACACTTGGCTAAAATTCGTAAGAATATCATGTGCACAACTTAGGGACCTAGTTGGTGAGGTCAAAAGAAGGATGATGTCATCTGCGAATAAGTTAATGTTATGTGATTTACCTGGCAGGGAGAATCCGGGTGCATCTGGGTGTGCTCTAATTTTTTCGGCTAGAGGTTCTATAAGGAGATTGAATATAGAAGGGGACAGAGGGCATCCCTGTCTAGTGCCATTGGTAATTGGAAAGGAAAGGGAAAGGGTACCTGAAGTGTAGACCTGCGCACATGGTGAAGAGTACAGGGCCAAGATAGCCGAGAGAATGGGACCCGCGAACCCAAACTTCTTAAGTGTTTGTGCCATATATCCCCAGTGGACCCTGTCGAATGCCTTCTCCGCACCCAAAGAGAGTAGCAGAGAAGGCACCCGACAGGATCCAGCGCGATAGACCACGTCAATGATCCTCCTTGTGGCATCAGATGCTTGTCTACCCTTGGTGAAGCCCGTTTGATCTGGGTTGATCAGAAGTGGTAGGAGTGTTATGATTCTATGTGCTAGGATCTTGGCGTACAGTTTAACATCTGTATTTAGTAGGGAAATAGGTCTGAAGTTAGCAGGTGTAATAGGGTCTTTTCCAGGTTTTGGAATAGTGACAACATACGCTTTGAGCATCTCGGCTGGGAATGAGGCAGAGGACATTGCTTCCAGGTAAATTTCTTTGAGTGAGGGGGACAAGATTTCGCAAAACGTTTTATAGTAACTGTTTGGTAGTCCATCTGGTCCTGGAGATTTACCAGTGGGTAACGTTTTAATTGCTTTACGGATCTCAGTCTCCGTTATGGGTAGATTAAGCTGTTCTAATTGTGATTCTGAAAGGGAGGGTAGTGTGAGATCTGCCAAAAATGATTGAATGGCGTCATCTGAGGGCTGTTGTGTATTTGTATCGTCTTTTAAATTATAGAGAGAAGAGTAGTACTCAGCAAAATTATTTGCTATGTCGTTGGGGTTGAATATTTTACTGTTATCTGAGCTACGAATTAGGTAAGGGATCCTCATTTGTGTCCTACGGTCCCTCAGTCTCTGGGCCAAATGTTTGCCAGCTCTGTTACCTGAAGAGTAATGATTTAGTTTAAGGTACCTAATATGTTTGTCATATTGTTCTAGCAACAGGAGCCTGAGATCCGATCGCAACTGGTTTAGTTTGTTTGCTATGCTTGGGTCAGGTAATTTTTTGTTTTGAGCCTCCAGAAGTTTTATATCTTTGAGAAGGGAATCTAATTTCAGTGTCCTCTGCCTCCTCATCCGCGAGCTGATCTGAAGCAATATACCTCTAATATATGCCTTATGGGCACACCACATAGTAAATGACAGATTTAGCATTAACATCAAAATAATCTTTTAGATGTTTGTTTACAAGAGCAACCTGGGAGGGTTGTTGGAAGATTTGAGGGTTGGCCCTCCAAATGTAGGTTGGTGCTGATGCGTATCTCTCCTCTATCGTGAGGGACACAGGAGCGTGGTCCGACCACGTAATGTCATGCACGGCAGAGGAGGACACCTTCTGAAGTAGAGTTCTGTCTACCAAGATTAGGTCTATGCGTGAATACGAGTTATGTCTAGAGGAGTGAAAGGAGTAGTCTCGCTCATTGGAGTGTTGACACCTCCAAGCGTCGTACATCTCTTCTTTATGTAGTATGTTTTGGATTGAGGGAAGAGGGCGTCTTGATTTGGAGGTGGTGTCCATTTTGTAATCCACTGTGACATTATAATCTCCACACATTATAACTGCTCCCTTTTTGATTGAGTTGATCTTACGAAACATCTTTTTCAAAAAGCTGAGTTGGCGTGTGTTTGGCACATAAAGATTAACCAGCGTGTATATATGGTTGTTAAATTCCCCAATTAGGATTAAATACCGACCCTCAGGGTCTACGTGGGTCTCCCAGATTGAGAGAGAAACAGAGTCCCTGATGGCAAAGAGCACGCCCCTTTGTTTTTTAGAAGCTGATGCCTGAAAAATGTGAGGAAATTTATGGTGGGAGAACTTGGGGATTGCTGAGGTTACCCAATGCGTCTCCTGCAAGCACAGGATGTCAGAGTTTAATTTGAGGGCCTCCCTCCACACTGAGGCTCTTTTAGCAGGGTGGTTTAGTCCATGGACATTAAAAGAGGTCACTCTAACCGCCATGTGTAATATGTGGGATGATGGTAAGTTGGTACCTTATGTATTCCTGGGTAAGCTGCTGGTGGTCTTAGTTGTGGTTTTCCTTCTTTCTGGATGAGAAGAATTCCTCCAGTGGTATGATCTTGCAGTCCATCACCGATTTGAGGGGTTAAGGGATGAGAAAAAGAAGAGGTAAAACAGAGAAAAACAACAAACAAAAATAGAACTGGTGTGTAAAAAAGGTGAGATTCCTTCCGGAATTTGATGGCAGATGTACTGCACATTTTTAGGAGGGGAACTACGTGGAGTGTTAGCTCCATTAGGTGTCAGGAGAATCGTAGTTGTGGGTAGCTTATGACATTCGAGGCGAGTATTTGTTGCGGCTTTTCTGCTGCTTTTTGTATGACACAACCTTCCACTCATTCTGGTCATCTAGCCTTGAGGAGGGGGAAGGCCCTGGAGAGGGTTGTTCTGGTAGAATGTCCCAGGTGCGCAACATTGATAGGCCGTCTTCCAGATTGGTGATCACCGAGGTCTTGTCATCATGGGTGACGATAAGTTTTGTCGGGTAACCCCATCTGTATGTGATGTTGTGATTGCGCAGTGCCTTAGTCACAGTTAGCAGTGATTTACATTTTTGCATCGTAAACTGTGAGAGGTCTGCAAACATTTGGATATTTGAGTATTGCTCAGGAGGTTGTGAATTTTTTCTAAAGGCTAGCATGAACTGCTCCTTGACATGGAAAAAGTGCACCCGCATCAGAACGTCTCTAGGAATGTTGTCTGGTAGGTGTGCAGGTTTAGGAAGTCTGTGGATTCTGTCAATGATTAACTCCGAAGAAGGAGTAGATGGTAGGTAGACTGACATGAATTCCAGGACATATTGGCGGAGTTGTGAGGGTTGGACACTTTCAGGGACTCCGCGCATTTTCAAATTATTTCTGCGTGATCTGTCCTCGAGGTCTGCGACTTTTTCTTTAAGCCATGTTACCTCATCTGATTGGTCATTATGAGCATCTACCAGTGTATTGTATGATGCAGCATAATCCCCCATTTTTTTCTCCACGTGGTCCACTCTGCCCCCCAACTCCTTCACTTCTGTTTTAAAGTTCCGCATGCATTCCATCATGTCTGCGTGCAATGAGCTGCGTAATGAGACTAACATGTCTCTAAGGGTTGTGTCTGAGAGGGGTTGGTTTACAGTGGGGAAAGAGTTAATGGAATCAGCCATCTCTCTCGTGTCTTCTAGAGAGTTATGGCCGGTACTGACCTTTTGGTTGGTCGAGTCATTCGACATGCGGGGTTTTGATTTGGCTGGGCTGCCTGAAAGCGGAGTGGAGGCATCTGGAGAGCAGGAGTGTGGGCCTTTTCCGGAGCTCGGGCTTGGTGTGGCCGAGTGTGATCCGATTGATGTGACCGGAGAGCAGCCGGTGGCGCCATCTTGGATCTCGCTGTGGTTCTTAGGGGGGAAGAAATCGTTCAATTTCTTCGGTTGTGAGGAGTTCTGTCTCTTTCTTGTCATCTCGGAGGGTGGTGCGGGTCTTTAGGTAAGTGCTGGTACCAGAAGGAGCAGTCTGGATCGCCTCGAATTGTTTTAAATCCTGCCGTCAGAGCAGAGCTAACAGGTCATGCGTCTGTTCTCTAGCGCGGTAGCCACGCCCCCAATTAGAACCTTTTTTCTAGTGTGTTTATGATTATTCAAATTGGTTTTTTGCTCCTTGTACCTATAAGACTCCATCTTTTCCTCCCTTAGGTTGAAGATTGTAAAGGGATAGGCTGAGGTTTGTTCTGGCTGTCAGGTCCAAATTTAAACCTTATAGGTGTAATTCTAAAGATATAACGGGTTCATTTCTAATATGATTTGTCCATATTTTATATAATTTAATTGATAAATTTGGACACTAGTTCATATGTCCTTCCATAAGTTCCAGGCTAATTTTATTTTAATTTATCTTATTTTTAATATTTATTATATTTTTGTTACATATATGTATTAAAAAATTAAAAGACAAAACAAGGGTTTTTTCACACCACAGAGTCCCTTTAATTTAATAAACGTATAGTGTATTAGAATATTCCTTTTCATTATAATAAGTGGATGGTGCATTTTAATATTATAGTCATGCACAATATATGTGCTGCAGAGTAGTCTTTTTAGGTCTAATTGCGGTGTCAAGTTTTTTAAATCTGTTTTTTACTTATTAGATACCGGATGTTCTGGGGTGTTATGGATCGTCCTCTCTATTTCCCAACCCAGGGTACACGCTCAAGCTTTTCCGTTTTTTTATTCATGGTCCGTCTCTATAGGAGGCTCTCAATGACAGCCAGACCGAGGCTTGGTATATCCTTGCGCATGCCTAGTCGTGTGACGGGCCGGCACTGATATGAGGCTTGGCTGTAATTTCGTTTTGTTTTTTTCGTTTTGGTTTTCTGTATACGTTCCGCCCTGAAGGCGGTCTTCAATGACGGTGATGGTTCATTGCGTCGCCCGTGCCCCGTAGAAGACGTCACGTATGACGAAACATGTAGGGCGTGGCCTCGCAGTGCTTGCCATCACGTGTTCCTGATTTCTTGTTTGCACGGGCGTTCAGCCTCTGTTTTTATGCCGGCTTTTTAGATGTAACGTTTTTTCCTATATTGGAACTTTTTACATATATATCTGTGGTTTATTTTAACCAATAAATCCCTAACATTACTATACTATTGGAGTTCTTCCCCTTGTTTTTCTTAAATATGGACTCTCCCACTCCTGAGTCTCCCCTCTGACGCTGGAGCAGTTGGATCAGTCGGATCAGATTGGAGGCGGTGGTGCACGCTGACAGGACCCGGACATCAACATTCCATCTGTCCCCGCAGAGGGTTATATCTGCAAGCCCATACGACCTTGCCATAGAGGAGGTCCAACGAATGGGGTAAGGGTACATCCATTACTCCTCTTCTGCAATCAATGTGTATTCGGAAATGTTCTTTACAACTTACTACTTTCCTGGTTTTGTGATGTGATACACCAAAGGGACTTTTTCCTTTTTTTCACTTTATTTTGTTTAACCTATTCATGGACTGAATATAGGTGTTTTTCGGATGTGTGAATGTTTATATCTTATTTTCAGAATATTCAATTTTTTTTCTGATCTTTGAGAGAGGATTTTATGCACTTGTCATCGCTTTATTAATTTTTGCTGGGATTCATATATAAATTGTGTCTCCGAGCATTATCCCAATTATATTATTGCTAGCGCACAATTTTTTATTTACATGTTTTATTACTTCATGGATATTTGGAGTTTTTTTTTTTTTGCAGCTGCATCTTTGTGAATTTAATTTTTGATTTATTATGTTTTGCTCATTAGCGCAAGTTTTTCCCACCATTTCTCAGACCATACACCGCACACCGCATGAAATTGGTCTGCATGGCTGTTGTCCCAGGAGGAAGCCTCTTCTAAAGATGATGCAAAAGAAAGCCCACAAACAGTTTGCTGAAGACAAGCAGACTAAGGACATGGATTACTGGAACCATGTTCTGTGGTCTGATGAGACCAAGATAAACTTATTTGGTTCAGATGGTGTCAAGTGTGTGTGGTGGCAACCAGGTGAGGAGTACAAAGACAAGTGTGTCCTGCCTACAGTCAAGCATGATGGTGGGAGTGTCATGGTCTGGGGCTGCATGCGTGATGCCGGCACTGGGGAGCTACAATTCATTGAGGGAACCATGAATGCCAACATGTACTGTGACATACTGAAACAGAGCATGACCCCCTCCCTTCAGAGACTGGGCCACAGGGCAGTATTCCAACATGATAACGACCCCAAACACACCTCCAAGATGATCACACACCTCAAAGACGACCACTGCCACTGAAGGTGGAGGAGCGCAAGGTCTCTAACATCCACCAGCTTCGTGATGTCGTCATGGAGGAGGGGAAAAGGACTCTAGTGGCAACCTGTGAAGCTTTGGTGAACTCAATGCCCAAGAGGGTTAAGGCAGTGCTGGAAAGTAATGGTGGCCACACAAAATATTGACACTTTAGGCCCAATTTGGACATTTTCACTTAGGAGTGTACTCACTTTTGTTGCCAGTGGTTTAGACATTATTGGCTGTGTGTTGAGTTATTTTGAGGGGACAGCAAATTTACACTGTTATACAAGCTGTACACTCACTAGTTTACATGGTATCAAAGTGACATTTCTTCAGTGTTGTCACATGAAAAGATAGAAGAAAATATTTACAAAAATGTGAGGGGCGTACTTACTTTTGTGAGATACTGTGTGTGTGTGTGTATATATATATATATATATATATATATATATATATATATATATATACAGCTACCCCTGCCGACACCTTCTGATTAACCACTCGACCACACCCCCTTCATTCATGACCAGGACTTTTTTTGCCATTCAGCACTGTGCTACTTTAACTGGCAACAATTGCATGGTCACGCAACACCGTACCCAAATTAAATTTATATAATTTTTTCAAACTAATAGAGATTTCTTTTGGTGATATTTAATCACCATTGTGTTTTTTTTTGTTTTTTAATATATATTTTTTTTAACTCAAAGAAGTCTTTTATTGAAAGAATACACAAATGCAAATGAGATATTTACGCCAAAGAAAATGCAACATATTTAACCACTTTCCGCCCGCCATATAGCAAAGTTACGT
Source organism: Lithobates clamitans (assembly GCA_037952925.1). Classification (NCBI taxonomy): domain Eukaryota; kingdom Metazoa; phylum Chordata; class Amphibia; order Anura; family Ranidae; genus Lithobates; species Lithobates clamitans. The sequence goes on along the minus strand of JBBGZY010000214.1, from coordinate 6,036,136 downwards.
CGGCAAAGTGGTTGTGTTATTCTGACCAGATGTCATATGACGTTTTTTAGGATAACAAGCCGTCATGGTGATCATTGTTGCAGTGTGTCAGTCTGACACACCGCAACTCTGATCTAGGTAAAGAGTCTCTGACGGATTGTGTCCAATCACAGGTGATCACAGTGTAAACAGGAAGAGCCATTGATCGGCTTTTCCTCATTAACGGCTGCTCCTTTGACAGGGGGGTCTGTGCTGATTGATTATCAGCACAGCCCCCCAGAGGATGCCCACACTGGACCACCAGGACTGCCCCCAGGACCACCAGGGATGCCCACCAATAGTCACCACCAGGGATGCCACCCATGGCCACCAGGGATGCCAATCAGTGCCCACAATGGATGCCAATCAGTGCCCACAATGGATGCCAATCAGTGCCAAACAATAATGCCTGCCAGCAGTGATGCCCATCAGTACCATCCATTAGTGTACATCAGTGCCACCTATCAGTGCCCATCCATGCCCATCTGTGCCACCTATCAGTGCCCATCCATGCCGTCTTTCAGTGCCCATCAGTGCCATCTATGTGTACCCATCAGTGCTGCATTTCAGTGCCACCAATCAGTGCCACCTATCAGCGCCCCATCAGTGCCGCATATTAGTGCCCATCAGCAGTGTCCATCAGTGCCACCTCATCAGTGCCACCTCATTGGTGCCCATCAGTGCTGCCTTATCAGTGCCCGTCAGTTCAGCCCCATCAGTTCCCATCAGTGAAGGAGAAAACGTACTTATTTACAAAGTTTTGTAACAGAAACAAAAAAAATGTTGTTTTTTTTTCAAAATTTTCGGTCTTTTTTAAAATTTTATTAGCAGAAAATAAAAATCCCAGAGGTGATCAAATACCACCAAAAGAAAGCTCTATTTGGGAACAAAACAATACAAATTTAGTTTGGGTACAGTGTAGCATGACCGCACAATTGTCATTCAAAGTGTGACAGCGCTGAAAGCTGAAAATTGTTCTGGGCAGGAAGGTGCCCTGTATTGAAGTGGTTAAAGGCAGTGCTTTTTTTCTCAGGGAATAGATGTAGGAACTCCCCCCTTCTAAGTCACTTTGTGTCTTTGCCCCACTACCCACCACCGAGCACTGACCCTTGGTTCCGCCCTACCCACCTCTGAGCAGCGATCCTTGGTCCCACCCCCTACCCAGCTCCCAGTACGGCCCCTTTTAGAGAATATAGAGCCAAGAATAATTTTGTAGTGTTAAGCAATTTGTATGTAATTTGGTAATGATAACAAGAAAAGCAATATAATAGATTCCCCTCAGCCAGCAGCAATAGACCCCCCTCATTACCCAGCAACAATAGACCCCAAGCAGCAACAACAGATCTCCCAGCAGCCAGCATCAATAAACACTCCAGCAGCCAGCAACAGTAGCCCCCCCCTAAACAGTAGATCCCTCCAAGCAACAGTAACAAAAGATCCTCCACCAGCAACAAGAGATTGCCATGCAAAAATAGATCCCCTCCAGCAACAATGGATACCCCAGCAGCCAGCATCGGTAGACACTCCATCACACCCCTGCATCACTTGCCATTGCATACATTCAGTGCTAGAGGTGCCGGAACTGTGTTCCTCCATGTTCCCGCTGAAAAAAAGCCTTCTTTAAAGGTATCACAATTACATATCCCAAGAGTATCCCTACTGTACCCATACAACGATGCAGTTAGTTTTTGGAACCAGTATATACAGTACATGCCCAGTCTGTAATATAATCACAACTATACCACACATGAAACTACATTCACAAAATTCTGTCTAAAATTAACTCAACAGGTGATAATAGAAGTGTGTCTATCCAGGGAGAGCCCACTGCTTGGAATTTGTTCGGGCATCCCTATGCTGGAGGATATATTTTTCTAGGCATAATGTATGCCCTATTATGGCCACCCACTCTTTCCCTGAGGGAGAATCAACTGAATTCCAGTGTCGGGGAATTTGTTTCCTGGCCCGAAACAAGCCTGGGACAGTTTTTTAATATATTAATTTAAAAAATACCTGGAATTTAGTAAAAAAAATATATATATTTTCTACTTTCTGTTATAAAACATATCCAATAGAATTAAATGTCTTCATAAAGTTAGGCCAAATGTGTTCTGCTACATGTCATGGCTACATGTCAACTGCTAATACTGCGTTTTTGTGGGCACTATACTATTGAGAACACTAGTATAGTTCTAATGTTGACCAGGATATGGACCCAGACAGACACTATATAGTAATGGAGGTGATCAGTGACTTATAGTGTGACTGTAATAGTGTGGTGGGCAGACACTGGCTCTAATTGACACTTGCTCGGAGGGACGCTAACTTAATATAACTGACACTATCTGGCGTCACCAGTGACACTAATACAGTCATCAGTGATAATACTCTACACTGTCATTGTACTAATGACACTGGCTGGGTGATCAGGAGGGCAATTAAAGGGTTAACTGTGTGTCTAACAAGTGTATGTGTGCTGATTTTACTCACTTACAGACTGGCTGGCTTTTTTCCCTGATCTCAGCTGTGAACGGTAAGTAAAATCAGGGAGAAAAAAAACTGCCAGATCTGGGTTGTGTTTACTAACACACAGAGATCTATACTGTAATTGGCCACAGAAATCAGCAGTTTCACAGCCAAAATCTTTGGCTGCAAGCCTGCTGATGTAATTCTGCTGTGTCCAACCACAACATAAGAGGCAGGGGCCTGTGCTCCTGTAAGCCTGGAAATTGGGCATGACATACGGGTACTTTGCGGTGTCTAGGGTAGCCACTGGCCAGCAGTAAAATTACTACTGGCCGGTTGGAAAGTGGTTACCGGTAATCACTTTCAAAAGATTTTTATTCTTCAATTCATAAGAAAAACAACACAGAACTTTAAATCGACACACATCATGATAATTGACAATGTAATGGAGATGTGGAGGTACAAACATTCAGCAATGAGATAGTCATCTTAGTTATTTCCCCAGACCTTGCGGCCCTGGATTAGAGTCAAGAGGGGAGGGGTAGCAGGATGGGAAGGGGGACTTCCCTGCCCCTGGCACCTCAAATGGGATCATTGAATTGTGGTTCAGGGGGCACCAGAGTAAAAAGTCCAGGATGAAGCTGGGGACTGCCTGTCTTTCTATTCGGACCCAATCCATTTTTTCAAATCTAGAGTATATTGTGGAAAGTTGGGCTAGTCTAGCAGCCAAGTGCTATTTGTGCAAGTGTGATAATCCAAGACCTCCCTTGCGCCTGTGAATATATAAGGTGTGTTGGGGGATTCTGTAGCCTGAGTTTCCCCACACAAATTTGAGTATCTTACTTTGCAATGCCCTAAGGTGGTCCTTCCTAATGGGGAAGGGGAATGAGCGAAATAAGTATAGGATTCTTGGGAGTAAAGTCATTTTAATCGAGTTTATTCTACCCAGCCAGGAGAGTTCATTTTTGGACCATGTCTTAAGGTCTGCTTCCAGTTTTCAGTATAAGGGTGGGGAGTTGTAAGTGTAGAAGGATTCTGTGCGGGCTGTCAAGGTGATCCCTAAATATCTTATTGAGAATTCACTCCATTCAAATTTAAAGGACTTCTGGATAAGGCAGACTGTTGAGGATGGGAGAGAGACATTTAGGGCTTGCGATTTGGAGTAATTAACCTGGAGACCTGAAATTTTGGAAAATTCTGCTAGGACTTTGCATAGGTTGGGTAGGGAGGTTGGGGGGAAGTCAGAAATAAGAGGATATCGTCCGCAAAAATTCTGCATTTGTAGATTTGGTTGCCACATGTCACCCCTTTAATGTTGGGATTGTGGCGTATAGCGATGACTAGGGTTTCAATGTCAAGGGCAAAGATGAGTGGGGAGAGAGGGCAACCCTGTCTGGTTCATCTGGCAATGTCTGTCGTGTTTGAATAGTAACCTTGTAAACAAAATTGGACCTTAGGCCGGGAATAGAGGAGAAGTATCAATCCCATGAAGCACTGACCAAAACCCCAATGCCCTGGGGGCGTGGCTAGCCGGCGCGGTGTATGGACGCTCACTGAAAGAGCTCCTCTCTGCCAAGGGCCATCAGACATCCAAACAGCGACTTACAACCTAGAAATTTTACCACAACCAAAGCGGTTCAGCTGGGGGAACATCAAGGATGACTTCCAGGAAAAGAAAAGAGGATACTTACCCCAACAAGCTGCCAGATTACTTCATGTGGCAGCGGCGGTCTCCTGAGCAAGATGGCGGCGGCAAGCAGGGGAAAGGCACACGAGGCTCTCATACACAGAACGGCGCTGCACAGGGGAGAAGACCAAACAGAGCTTACAACTCACCCACCGCTGAGCAGTACTCCCTGCCTCCTTCAGCCTCATCCAGTCCAGCCAAAAGCAAGCCAAAGTTGGATCACACAGAGGAGGATGATGAAGAGGTAAGCCTGCATTCATCTCAGGATGATACCAGAGAACTACAAGACTCCATAACTGACTTCCCCACCGCTAATACACCAATAATGGACACTACACTTAAAGACATGTTGATATCTCTCAGATCCACATTGCATGCTGACATTCAATCACTAACTAGACAATTTAAATCTTAAATATCTTCAGTGAACAAGAGAATCTCACATGTCGAAACAAAGATGGGTGAATTCGCATGCACTTTTAATGATTTAGTGGATGCCCATAATGATAGAGATGACGACATGATGCAACTGAAACTAAAATTAGCAAATTTAGAAGATAGGTCCACGAGAAACAACGTTAAAATACGGGGAATACCTGAATCAGTTAAAAATCCTGACCTGAAACCCCACTTTATACAAATGCTGAAATCTGCCCTTCTAGAAGTTCCCCATGATGAACTAGTAGTGGATCCTATCCACAGACTGCCTAAGCCTAAACATGTAGCCGCCCACCTTCCCAGGGACACCATTGTCAGAATACACTTTTATCATGTTAAAGATCAGTTTATGGCAGCCACAAGAAACCGTGATTCCCTTCCAGAGGAGTTCCAAGAACTTTCCTTTTATGCTGACCTCTCAGCCTTCACCATGCAACAGAGGCGTCAACTAGCCTCTATTACGAAGCCACTGAACAATCACCATATCACCTATCGGTGGATATATCCAGCAAAACTCATGATAACAAGAGAAGGAACTACACATGTGATCTCTAACATCAAAGATGGCCTCCGCCTCCTGCGAGATTGGCAAATCATTCTCCCTGATGCAGACGACCAAGTCAATCATGGCTAGAAAGAAAGAGGTCCACAAACTAGATCTACTTCTAGGCAACTTCTACTGCTATTACATCCCTGATGGCCCCGGGGATTGCCACCTTTCGTTTACCTGTTAAACACCCCTCATTTGAGCGGTTATTCCTACCGCACTGATTCTTTTAAGAATCAAGTTTTGTTTGTTGTTGTTGACTATTTCTTTTCTCCAAGAAGTTTCCAAGACTAGGATCCATCCCTGTACATCCCAAGGAATCGCATACTACTCCACCTGAATAGAAACCCCACCTGCAGTAACTCATCTCAGCATATCCGCAACAGCTACCACCTGAGAGTCTCCTAATCCACAAGTTCCACCTTATGGACCACCACACTGCCAGCGTCTGCTCATCGCCTTCAGGACCAGAACCGAACCACTCATCGACCTTAAGGTAACCAACATCTAAATAACTGTCAAACCATATAACTAAGACCAACAGGAACCCACACCATGCCGATCAAAATTGTATCTCTTAATGTAAAGGGCCTGAACAGCCCATACAAATGACAAATGGCCTGGAAAGAAGCTAAAAGTCTTCACTGTGATGTGATTTGTTTCCAGGAAACACACTTTGCAGCAAATAAATCGCCTAACTTTCAAAATCGCCAGTTCCCGCACATTTTCCAAGCAAATTATACCTCAAAAAAAAGAGGTGTAGCCATAGCTATTAAGGATTCTGTGCAATTCCAAAGTCTAGATATCCATTTGGACAGTTCAGGCAGATTCATCATCTTAGTATGTGAGCTTAACGGCAAAAAATTCACCTTAGTGAACATCTACCTTCCAAACTCCAAACAGCTATCTTTTCTAAAAAAAATATGGAAAAAAGTCTCCTCAATGCAACAAGGTCATACCATCTTGTGTGGAGACTTTAATGCTGTCCCCAACAGAGACCTAGATGTGTCCAGCCAGATCAAGCATTCAAGAAACAGATTGACTCTGAATGATTTCATCTCATCTTCCGGTTTGTATGATGTGTGGAGGTGCCAACATTCCTCAGAAAAGGACTTTACTTTTTTTTCCAGCGTTCACCATACATATTCTCATATAGATTTGTTTTTAGTAGATAAATTTATTCTACAACAGATTACTAAATCTGAACTGCATTGTATTACATGGTCGGACCATGCTCCGATTTCGGTGGACGTGGGGGATCGCTGTGCCGAGACCAGGGCTAACAGATGGCGCAATGACATTTTCACATTATCTCAACCGCAAAACCTAACGAAAATCGAAAAAGCAATTAAAAAATTTTTTGCCATCAACGCCCCTTCGGTCAGCGACCCCTTCACGCTATGGAATGCACATAAAGTTTATGTAAGAGGTCTACTCATACAGATGAGCGCTAGAGCAAAAAGACAAAGATTAGAAAAACTCAATACTATATTAGCTCAAATCCAACAGTTAGAAAACTTAAACAAACAACATACCACACAAAAGATAAGAGAAGCATTGTTTATGTCCAGACAAGAATTGCGAACTCTCCTAATTTCACGCCACAACCACCAATTGAGATCACTTAAAGCTCAAACATATAGATACGGGAATAAAGCAGGAAAGTCCCTAGCCACACAATTAAAAGAAAAAACTATTAAACAAAAAATTTCCTACCTCATTAACCCCAAATCCAACAAAAAAGTTAACAACCCGCAAGAAATAGCCGATGCATTTAGCGATTACTACGAGAAACTATATAACCTTCAAAAGGACCCAGACACTTTTCAGCCCAATGACAAAGCAATTTCAGAATTTTTGGAATCAATACATCTCCCTAAAATATCTCCAGAAGATTTAGCATACATAAACCAACCATTCACGCTAAAAGAAACAAATGACGCCATCAAACATCTCCCCCGCAACAAAGCCCCAGGCCCAGATGGTTATTCTTCAGAATATTATCAATTATTCTCCCCCATCCTAACCCCCCACTTACTCCATGTTTTTGAAGCTGCAACTACTACAGCAAAATTTCCCCCAGAAATGCTTACAGCCACAATTATAACTCTCCCTAAACCAGGCAAAGAACCCAACCTCCCACAAAATTTTCGGCCGATATCCCTATTAAATGTAGATGTCAAATTGCACGCTAAACTGATAGCTAACAGATTATCACGTATTCTACCCAACTTGATAAACTATGACCAGGTGGGATTTGTAATGAGTCGCCAGACCACAGACGCCACCAGAAGAATGTTAAATCTCCTTCATTTGGTAGAGGAGAACAAAGAGCCTTCTCTGCTTCTGGCCTTAGATGCAGAGAAGGCCTTTGATAGAGTGCATTGGGGGTACCTGTCCAAGGTCATGGATAAGTTTGGTCTGGTCGGCCCATTGCAGAGTGCAATAATGGCACTATATTCATCACCCTCAGCATTTGTTTATACTGAAGGCATGTTCTCTAAACCATTTCCCATTACAAATGGAACAAGACAAGGGTGCCCCTTATCCCCCATAATTTTTACCATGCTTATGGAACCATTAGCGGAAAAAGTTAGGTCCCATCCCTCTATACATGGTATCACGTCACAAGAACACCACCACAAAATCTCACTATTTGCAGACGATGTTATTTTAGCCCTATCAAACCCAGACAAATCACAACCTGCAGCACACAAAGTCCTTGCACATTTTAGTAACATATCTTATTATAAAGTTAATGCATCTAAATCCAGCATTTTAGGAATACATATACACAAAAAACTTGAAAACCTCCTCAAACACTCCCTACCATATCCCTGGACGAACGAATCAATCAATTACCTAGGTATTAAGCTCACCTATCCAGTTTCGAAAACATATACCATTAACTATACCCCACTTCTCTCCTCCCTTCAACCAGAACTGTCTAGACTGGGGAAGCACCACTTGACGTGGCTAGGCAGATTAGCAGCGTACAAAATGCTTATCTTACCGAAACTAATATACATATTCAGAGTTCTACCTATACCGGCACCAGCATCATTTTTTAGATCAATGCAAAAACAATTATCTAACTTTGTATGGGCAGGAAAAAGACCAAGATGTTCCCCTGAAATACAAACTAAAAACAAAACGGTGGGAGGCATGGGTTTACCAATCCTGAAAGACTATCACACAGCGGCAGTTCTGGACCAACTTAAAAATTGGTTCTCCAACCCTATTACTAAACCATGGTGTCACTTGGAGATTGCACGACTAAACAAGACTTCACCATTATCATTTTTAATTGCTACTAAAGCACATAAACAGAATAGAAGACCCCTCCCACAAACAATGCAAGCGATACTACAATCTTGGGAAGAAATCAACATTACAGGGAATGTATTTTACCCCTCAACAATGATACCCATTCCCCTTGACACACTGCAATGGATAATTCCCAATATTAACCTTCGCAACTGGTATAAAGCAAATATACTAAATATAATGGATAATATGTGTGGCGATGGGCTCCTACCGTTTAGCACAATACAACAGAAATTTAATCTCAATACTTCTGAATTCCTAACATATACCCAGATTACTTCATATCTTCAGGGGTCTAGGGCAACACATGTGTCCATAGTAGAAAAGATATGGACTTTCCTTCAATCCAAAAACCCCAATATAAAAGGAATAAAAATAATCAACAATTATCTTCACTCTAAAGATGTCTTTACAAAAAATAACAAGATTTCCAAATGGGAAAAAGAATTAGGCAAAGAGTTCACAGATCTACAATGGAAACAAGCGATTGCTAATAATCGCAAATTCTCCAGATGCGCCAATTATGAGGAACTAACACAAAAATTGATGTTAAGATGGTACTACACACCATATATTACAGCAAAATTCTCCAAAGACAACTCAAATCTATGCTGGAGAGGATGTGGTCAGATAGGGACCCTAACACACATGCTGTGGTTGGTGGAGGGTCTATGATATGCTTTCGAAAATAACTAATAGCACGGTGGTCCCAAACATAGAACAAGCTATTCTAGGATTAAACATGGACCAATACAAACCAGAACTTAGGTGTATAGCAACACAAGTCTTGCTGGCAGCAAGAATGGAATTAGTATACAGATGGAAATCTACTGATGTACCTACTATTAAAGATATAAAAATAAAAATTAACACTATTATAGAATATGAAAAAATTATGGCTTACAGGGATGGAACCTTTTCAAAGTTTGAATCTAACTGGTCCCCATGGAAACTCCTTCTATCTTCTAATTATTTGTTTTAACTTTTTTTTTTCGTTTCAACATTCCAACTAGCTGTAGCTGGTAAGCTATGCAAAGTAATATATCTCAGTGACTCCCGAGTTATACTGATTATTTTTGGAATGTTTACTGATTTACTAATATAATTAAGGGGGGAGGTCCCTGTGTGAGCACAGTGTGATCCCATTGGGGTGCCCAGGGATCTCCTCCACCGTTATACAAGCGAAGTATTTCCCATTACTTCTCCACTGCTACTCGTGGACTAGAGTAACTAGCATCATCTCACGGTCTCTCTATAGTAATAAAGCTACACTCTTTAAGATTCCTTGGAATGGCTACAGACATACTCAATGTTTATAATAAAAATTTGTAATTATTACTTTTGATTGCTTTCTGTACAGTAAGTACGGGATTGTTTCAATATACTCCTGTATGACTGCATTTATCTGTATTTGCACTAAAAATTTTTCAATAAAAACTATTTGAACAAAAAACCCCAATGCTCCAAGAGAGAAAATATATAGGGGTAAGACACAGAGTCGAAAGCTTTCTGCAAATCAAGTGCGAGGAGTAGACCCTTTTGTTTAGGCCCTCCATCCCAATTAGTTTGCAGTATTGATACCACATCAATTGCACGTCTAACTTGGTCGGGACCCTGTCTACCCTGGATAAAGCTCACCTGGTCTTTATGGCTATATGAACTAATAAAGGAGGAGAGATGGTTGGCCATAACTTTGGTTAATATTTTCAGGTCATTATTTATTAGGGAAATCGGGCGATAATTGCTAACTTCTTTAGGGTTCTTGTCTGATTTGGGTATGACTTTGATGTATGCTGAGTTGAGTTGGGTGCCTAAGGGGATGCCCTGTGTTTTGAAATTAAAATGTTTTGCTATGTGTGGGGCAAAAAAGGCCATGTAATAGGGGATGGAAAGGCCATCTGGGCCAGGGGCTGACCCCCTTTTGAGGCCCTTGATGACTTCCATCACGTCCTCCTCCAGAATGGCTGCCTCCAGGAGATTCCTGTGTTTAGTATCTAGGGATGGAATGGGATAAAGACCTAATGGGCAGCCCAGAGAGTTTCAGCTGATATTCCCTCCACATTGTTAAGCTTGAAATATTCCTGAAGTGACTAATTCGTTTCTGTGCTCCAATAGGGTCGGAAAGAATGGATTAAGTCAGTCTCCAGTCCCCCCGTTTTGTGTCATGTACACTAGAACGAATAGACATGACTACTAAAGAGTGGTCAGACAGGGTCGTGTCTCTAATTTGGGAGCGAAGGACCATAGGAAGATCAATCCTGGCGTATGTGTTGTGTGGCTGGGAGTAATGAGTGAAGTCCCGTTTAGAGGGGTTTAATTCTCGCCAGACATCTGCTAGTCCCTGGGCATGAAGTAGCCTGGCTATTTTGTGGCTTGCTCTGGTAGGTCGGGTTAATTGAGTTTTAGGAGGCTTGGATTTGTCTAACCCCTGGTCAAATTCCACATTTAAGTCCCCTCCAAATATGATTCTGCCTTCCAGAAGAGGATTCAGGATTTCCATGAGGAGTTGGAAGAATTGTCCTTGACCTTTATTGGGGGAGTAATAGGATAATAGGGAGTGTAGGTGCCCTTCTATCATGCCCTTCACTAGAAGAAACCTGCCCTCTGGGTCTTTGAAGTCAGACACTCAAAGCTACAGGATTTGGAAACGAGAATTGCAACCCCTCTGGTTTTATCTTCGGCATTGGCCAAGTAGAAGTGGGGAACGTGGGAGTAGAGGAATTTAGGACTCTACCGTATAGGAAAGTGAGTCTCCTGCAGCATGAGAATGTCCACTTTTAGGGATTTGTAGCTGTCATAAACTTTCCTCTGTTTAAGAGGGGAGTTTAGGCCCTGGACATTGTGGGTAGCTATTTTTTTTTCCACAAAAATTTTTATTGAAAAATTTTACAGATAATACAGAAAGTACTATAAAGAGCATAACCAAATAGATGTACATGGTTCCAAAAAGGGAACAGAGTTCAAATACTCGTAAATGAAGGAACCAACAGTTGCTGCCCTCTACAATTAGCCAATAACAAACCCGATATGAAGATACACAGATTTTCCTAAGTTTGGTAAGGTATAGTAATTTAAAGAAATGTTACTTCAGTGTATTATAAACCTGTCAGAGTTACTATGTAAGGGGGGCCTTCAAAAATTTACTTAACCTAGTTTCTGATTGTACTACAAGTCATACGGGGAATTGGAATAGCGCCCGACCATCAGGTCAGCTCGCTACTCCATATCCTTCCTACAGTATGTGAGGATTTAGTGTAAAAGGCAAAGAAGAGAAGAGAAAAGAGAAGAATGGATAGAGAGGTGGGAAAGGGGGGGAGGGGGAGGTGAACCCCAGGGGAATGAGTGGGGAGGGGGTGGGAATGATACTAATTGGTTTGCATAAAAATTATAGCGTCTACAAACTATGGGATAGATTTATGGACTTTTTAAATTTTTTAATATTTTTTACTAGTAATGGCAGCAATTTTTAGCGGGACTGCAACATTGCTTACAGGTCCACTTTTGTAACATCTTTTTTAACCACTTCAATACAGGACACTTATACACCTTCCTGCCCAGACCAATTTTCAGCTTTCAGCGCTGTCACGCTTTGAATGACAATTGCACGATCATGCTACACTGTACCCAAACTAAATTTTTATCATTTTGTTCCCACAAATAGAACTTTCTTTTGGTGGTATTTGATCACCTCTGGGATTTTCTATTTTCTGCTAAACAAAAAAAAAGTCCGAAAATTTTGAAATAAAACGTTTTTTTTTGTTGTTGCTGTTTTGCCCCGTACACACAGTCGGATTTTCCGACGGAAAATGTGTGATAGGACCTTGTTGTCAGAAATTCCGACCGTGTGTGGGCTCCATCACACATTTTCCATCGGATTTTCCGACACACAAAGTTTGAGAGCTTGCTATAAAATTTTCCAACAACAAAATCCGTTGTCGGAAATTCCGATCGTGTGTACACAAATCCGACGCACAAAGTGCCACGCATGCTCAGAATAAATAAAGAGATGAAAGCTACTGGCTACTGCCCCGTTTATAGTCCCGACGTACGTGTTTTACGTCACCGCGTTCAGAACAATCGGATTTTCCGACAACTTTGTTTGACTGTGTGTATGCAAGACAAGTTTGAGCCAACATCCATTTGAAAAAATCCTAGGATTTTGTTGTCGGAATGTCCGATCAATGTCCGACCGTGTCTACGGGGCATTACAAAACTTTGTAAATAAGTAAGTTTTATCCTTCACTGATGGGCACTGATGGGGCTGCACTGATGGGCACTGATAAGGTGGCACTGATGGGCACCGATGAAGTGGCACCAATGAGGTGGCACTGATGAGGTGGCACTGATGGGCACTGATGATGGGCACTAATATGTGGCACTGATGGGGCACTGATAGATTGTACTGGTGGGCACTGATAGGTGGCAATTATATGGGTACACATATGGGTGGCATTGATGGACACTGAAAGGCGGCACTGATGGGCACTGATAGGTGGCATGGATGGGCATGGATGGGCACTGATAGGTGGCACTGATGTACACTAATGGATAATACTGATGGGCATCACTGATTGGCAGGCATTATTGTTTGGCACTGATTGGCATCCATTGTGGGCACTGATTGGCATCCATTGTTGGCACTGATTTGCATCCCTGGTGGCCATGGGTGGCATTCCTGGTGGTGACCAGTAGTGGGCATTCCATGGTGGTCCTGGTGGCGTCCCTGGTGGTCCAGTGTGGGCATACTTGGGGGGAGGCTGCACTGATAATCAATCAGCACAGACCCCCCTGTCAGAAGAGCAGCAGATCGGCTCTCCTCTATTCACATCTGACAGACACGAGTGAGGAAAAGCCGATCAACTGCTCTTCTTGTTTACATCACGATCAGCCATGATTGGACACGGCTGATCACGTGGTAAAGAGTCTCCGTCAGAGACTCTTTACCTGGATCGGAGTTCCGGTGTGTCAGATTGACACACCACAACAACGATCGCCGTGATGCGCACCCCCGGGGGTACGCAGCGGCTTGTTATCCTGAAAGACGTCATATGTTGTCCAGTCAGGATAACACAACCACTTTGCTGATGTCATTTTGCTATATGGCGGGCAGCAAGTGGTTTAATAATCACAGGTCAAACTTGTAAAAATATATTTATTTCAATTTCTTTTTGCTTCTTTTGCCTTTTAAATATACAGATAATGAGATCACTCTTGCAAGACAATATCACCAAATGAAAACATATCACCCCAATAACTAAATAAATACATGTCTCACTTCTGTATCATTACTAATAAAAGTTATTGATGAATCAATAGGTGCATAGCTGAAATGTGAAAATGTATCTGGAGCTTGACTGGTTAATAATAATGATATCAGTTTGATCAGAAATGTCATTTTCTGTACACTTTATTTTTTAAAATCACACAGGGATGTCTACTGTCTGTCTATCTGTATAATCAGATCAGAGAATAGAATTGTATGAGCAGCTGGCAGACTGCGCTCCCCCTCCCTTCATCCTCCCCCTCCTCCATCCTCACCGGGATCATTCTATCAGTACACAGTAGTAGTTGTATGAATACACAGAGGACGGTGTCACCTGGATACATAATTACAGAGGTGTCACCTTCATAGAAAGACAGATCAAAGCTCCTCTCCCTGCCGAGACTCTCCTGGGGCCCGTCCCGGCTAACTGATGATTATTGATAACAATGAATGGCAATGGGATTGTTTTCATAGCAGAATACAATGATTTTATTATAACTTTATCTGTATCTTTCCAGGGGGAAAACTGATGCTGAATAGACTTGCAGCACAGCGAGAAGCACACAAGAGACACACAGAAACACAAGAAAATACTTTACAGTATAGAAAAGTTTTACACAAGTTATACGATATATGTCAAATAATTTAGTACAATATATTCATTTTAATAGATAAATAGATTTGATAAGCATTCAATGATCAAATATGTTCATTGTAAAAAAAAAAAAGAAAAGAAAAAAATGTAACATACAATTATGTATCAGTAGTGATAGATAATACAAACATATCTCACTAAACCCCCCATCAAAGCTCAACCCCAACCAGAATTTGACGAAATGCATGCATACATATTATCTATGTATTTATGTAAATGATTTTATTCAATTTATTTTTAAAAATGAATTCCTGTAGATATGAAAATATGTCTATATGGTCTACTCAAACAGCATTATATTCTACCCCATACATGATAATTACCTGTAATTAAATTCAGCAATTATCAATAACATTGGTATATTATTATGCATTTATATAATTTAGCATTGGGCAGCATGGGAATGGAAAAAATTTTAAGTGGAACACAAAGTATACAAAAATATAAATGGGGTCAGAGATATGAAAGTGAACCTACATTAAAAAAAATGTTGTAGGAAAAAAATGTTAGTGGTGTCTAAGCGGTATCCTGAAAAATGTACCCTTTGTCTGGGTTTCCTCTTAAAAAATAATCTTGCACTTCTTGGTACATGAGGGTGCCTCAGAGCTCTCATGCCTAGTGCCTACAGCTTCATAGCTGTTAGTAAAAGATGAGTTTATAGATGATGGACATTATAGGCATAACACAAGTATATTCAAAATATATTTATTACAAACATAGAATCAAGACAATTACATAAAATTTCATAAATTATTCACAAAATGTGCCTATGAGCATAAACAACGCACCTACACATACATGTAAAATAATAATCAAAAGATCGGAGGGCCCAACAGATCACTTTACAGCATTGAGAAAATTGGAATAAGGAAATGTTAAAAAACTCAGCTCTACATGTTGCGCATATTCAACAGACGCTTCTTCAGGAGCTCATGGCGTATTCTATGAACAGAATTATTTGCAATTATACTAATTGCAATAGGCATAACTTGTGTTATGCCTATATAATCCATCATCTATAAACTCATCTTTTATTAATTCAAATAATTGGGACGTGGCATTATATACAAAAGTGTTGTATCCAATTCCATTTACAAACTTTTAATTACATTCATAGCTGTTAGGAATTAATGATGAACTGAGCGCACCTGGGTGAGGTTCAAAGTAGTTTTGGGGAACCCCATAGGGATCAATGGGAGCTGAACCTTAGAAATCAGTAATGGCCATTTCAAGGCTAAAAGGAAAAGGATTAATAAACAAATGGCATGGTGTCTGGGTACTGTGCTGAAGGACTTGTACCGTAGAAAAAATAAATAAATAAATAAATACATAAATAAATAAAACATTCTATTGAGTGGGAAGCAATGGTTTTAATAATGCCTAAAGTGAAACTTTAAAAATACAACATTTCCTTAAGTAATATGCTTGAGGGATGCCCTTATCTTGCCAGTGAAGTGCAATATCTGTACAATGTATACAACCTACTGCAGTAAAACTGACATTTGCAAAGAAAATAATTACTATTTAAATTGCAAGTAAATGTTCCCATCTGTTTTTTTCTGCTCCTTCTGTTTTTCAACAAAGATGTTAAGGATTACATTCATCTTTATGAGGGACCCCTCCTCCCCCACAGGAGATGGATGGGAAGGCAACGATCAGAGGCCTTCTTACCTTAGGAGGCAGTTGAGGAGGATCCGGGGTAAGGCTGCTGCTCCTCGCTCTGAGGGAAGAGCTGCACCGTTGCTTCCCCTCCCTGGACCCAACAGTAAGTGGGTCCTGAGACCTGATTGGCCAGGGAGTCCTAAGACCTCTGGATGCAGGTCTCAGGACCTGCATCCTGATTGGCCGGGAGGAGAATCAGGAAGACAATAGAGAATATTAATTTGCTATTGTCACACAACTGAGTGGGCTCAGTGCAATGCGCCCCAAGTCCACCCTTTTTTTTTCATATACCACCAAAACAAAGCATTATCTGTTTGAATAAATGATAAACATTTCATTTGGGTACAGAGTTGCATGCCTGAGTACCATAATTGTAATTTAAAGTGCTGAAAGCTGAAAAATGGCCTGGGCAGGAAGGGGGTAAAAGGGTCTGGACATGAGGTGGTTAATGGCTAAGCACAATGGGGTGGATTTACTAAAGGCAAATGTGCACTTTGCAAGTGTAGATGCACTAGTTTTCCTCAGAGCTTTGTGAATGTGCTGATTTACATTATCGCGATAACTTTTGTGCAAACCAATCAATATACACCCATTGCGATTTTTTTTTACCAAGAATATGTAGAAGAATATATATCGTCCTAAACTGATGAATAAATTCATTTTTTTACATATTATTTTGGGATATGTATTATAGCAGGAAGTAAAAAAAAATGTTTTTTTCTTTTTAAATTGTTGGTCTTTTTTGTTAATAGCGCAAAAAAAAAAAAAACAGAGGTGATCAAATACCACCCAAAAACAATGCTCTATTTGTGGGTAAAAAAAGGACTTCAATTCTGTTTGAGTACCACGTCATATGATCATGCAATTATCAGTTATAGTGACGCAATGCCATATTGCAAACAATAGCATGGTCATTAAGGGGGCAAATCCTTCCGGGGCTGAAGTAGTTAAGCTTGTTTTTTGGAGAGCTTATGTGGCTTAATGTACAATAAAGTGCCTAAACCCTAATAAATTGTTTTTGCACAACCTAAGTGCTCAACTTCCCAAACCTATCCTAGAAGTTTCATGTATCTTGGTTTCCCACAAGGCAAACTAGGGACATTAAGCTTATTTTTTGGGAGCTTAATGTGGCTTAATGTATAAAAAACTCACTGTGCCCATCTGCAGCCGTACCTTTGATTACTAAAACAGCAGGTGTCTCCCGCTGTGTTATGCAGTCTATTTGGCAACCGTCCATTGTAACAAAGCCCCGCCTCTTCCTCGTCCGTGATAGACAGAATACTGATACAGTTTCCCAGCATTGTATCAGTATTCCTCTATCACGGACGAGGAGGAGGCGGGGCTTTTTTACAATGGACAGCCGAATACACTGCATAATACAGCGGGAGACACCCGCTGTTTTAGTAATCAAATGTACGGCTGCTGTACTGCTCACTTGAGTATAACCCGAGGGGAGGTTTTTCAGCCTAAAAAATGGGCTGAAAAACTCAGCTTATACTCGAGTATATACAGTACCTTATATGCAGAGTACATCATTCAAAATGTCAGGATCAATTAATCACAAGCTGGAATTAAGATTGCCGGGAGGAATATCAACAACCTGAGATATGCAGATGATACCACACTAATGACAGAAAGCGAAGAAGAACTAAAGAGTCTCTTAATGAATTTGAAAGAGGATAGTGAAAAAGCTGGAATTCAATTGAACATTAAGAAAACTAAGATCATTGCAACAGGTCCCATCACTCCTTGGCAAATAGAAGGAGAAAAAATGGAAACAGTAACAGATTTTATCTTCCTAGGCTCCAATATCATGGCAGATGGTGACTGTAGCCATAAACTTAAGAGACGCTTGCTTCTTGGGAGGAAAGCAATGGCAAACCTAGACAACATCGTAAAAAGCAGAGACATCACCCTACCGACAAAGTGCCATATAGTCAAAGCTATGGTATTCCCAGTAGTAACCTATCGTTGCGAAAGTTGAATCATAAGGAAGGCTGAGCGCCGAAGAATTGATGCTTTTGAACTATGGTGTTGGGGAAGACTCTTGAAAGTCCCTTGGACAGCAAGAAGGTTAAACCAGTCAATCTTAAAGGAAATCAACACTGAATATTCACTGGAAGGCCAGATCTTGAAGCTGAAACTCAAATACTTTGGCCACCTAATGCGAAGAGAGGAAAAGACCCTGATGTTGGGAAACATGGAAGGGAAAAGGAGAAGAGGATGACAGAAAACAAGATAGATAAATAGCATCATCAAAACAATGAACATGAAGTTAAACAAGACCTGGGAGGCAGTGGAGGACAGAAAAGCCTGGTGTGCTATGGTCCATGAGGTCACAAAGAGTCAGATATGACTAAACGACTGAACAACAACAAATGTGGCTTAACGTAAAAAAAAAGAATGTTAACCAATTTCCCCCAACTTTCAATCAATGAAAGACTGTCTATGCCAACATATTCTTAAAATTGCAGATCATTTGGTTAATCGTGCCAAAACTTACATTTAACCACTTTGTTACAATCCTTAACCACTTAAAGACCAGCCGCCGCAGTTGTACTGCGGCGGGTTGGCTCTCCTGGGTAAATTGCCATCATGGTACGTCGGCTGCTTTAAGACCACCAGGGGGCACCTAAAACAATGATTCTCAACTAGGGTTCCTCCAGAGATTGCTAGTGGTTCCTTCAGCATTGGGCACTTTCTGCCTCTCAGATAAGTTCCCACTGACACCATTGATCTTTTTAACTATCTGTAAGGAGGTAATTCTTCCCAATGAGCACACGTGTAAGGACCATTCTTCCCACTGACCATCACACTAATGTATCATAAGTTGTAGATTTCAAATTTTTAGCAGGGGTTCCCTGAGACCAGAGAACTATTTCAAGGGTTCCTCTGTGTTGAAAAGGTTGAGAAAGGCTGACCTAAAACTTAATCAACAGTCTTGAAACTTTACACAACCTAAGTTCTCAACTTCCCAAACCTACCTAAGAAGATTCATGTATTTTGGTTTCCTACAAGGCAAACTAGAGACATATAGCTTGTTTTTGGGGGAGCTTAATGTAGCTTAACTTACAAAAAAGAGCTTAAATGTAAACCAATTTCCCAAACTTCACACAATAAAAGACTATCTATGCCAACATGTTCTAATAAAATTTAGATCATTTGGTAAATCAGAACAAAAGTTATTCACACCAAACCATTTTTTTTACAATCCTAAAACGTGGCTTAACCACTTCAATATAGGGAATTATAGACCCTTCCTGACCAGAGCAATTTTCAACTTTCAGCGCTCTCATATGACAATTACTCAGTCATGCTACACTGTACTCAAACAAAATTTTGAAAAAAAAAACACCTTGTTTTGTTTCTATCGTAAAATTTTGCAAATAAAGTCATTTTTCTTCAAAAATGTGGGCCAAAATGTATACTGCTACATATCTTTGGTAAACATAACCCAAATTAGTGGATATTATTTAGTCTCTGTAAAAGTTATAGAGTCTGCAAGCTATGGTGCCAATCATTGAAAATTGATCACACCTGATGTAATGACGGCCTATCTCATTTCTTGAGATACTAACAAGCTAGGACAGTACAAAAACATCCCAAATGACCACTTTTTGGAAAGTAGACAATCCAAGCTATTTAGTAGAGGGCATGGAGAGTTTTCTGAAGTTGTAATTTTTTCCCACAAAACATTTTTATTTTTCTACACAAAATTGTCATATTAACAAGTTATTTCTCTAATGACCCGTACACACGGTCGGATTTACCGACGGAAAATGTGTGATAGGACCTTGTTGTCGGAAATTCCGACCGTGTGTAGGCTCCATCACACATTTTTCATTGGATTTTCCAACACACAAAGTTTGAGAGCAGGCTATAAAATTTTCCGACAACAAAATCCGTGTGTACACAAATCCGACGGACAAAGTGCCACGCATGCTCAGAATAAATAAAGAGATGAAAGCTATTGGCTACTGCCCCATTTATAGTCCCGACGTACGTGTTTTACGTCACCACGTTCAGAACGATCAGATTTTCCGGCAACTTTGTGTGACCGCGTGTATGCAAGACAAGTTTGAGCCAACATCTGTCGGAAAAAATCCTAGAATTTTGTTGTCGGAATGTCCGAACAAAGTCCGACCGTGTGTACGGGGCATAACAAAGCACATGCATACTTGCAATTACACCCCAAAATACATTCTGCTACTCCTCCTAAGTATAATGATACCACGTGTGTGAGACTTTTACACAGCCTGGCCACATAGGCCCAACATCCAAGTAGCACCTCCAGGCGTTCTAGGAGCATAAATTACACATCTAATTTGATGATGACCTATCACACTTTTGAAGGCCCTGGAGATCCAGGACAATAGAAATGCCCATAAAATGACCCCATTTTGGAGATAAAACACCCCAACGTATAATCTATGAGGCATAATGAGTCTTTTGAATGGTTTTGAATGGTTCATTTTTTTCCACACATTTTTGGAAAATTTGAAAACGCATATATATATATATATATATATATATATACAGTATATATATATACATGTATGTATTTTATATATGGTGTTATATGTAGGCATTCTAGGACAAGTCCATTGTGCAGGCCACATTGGTATCTGTTAATCTAATTACACATATCAAAGGGAACTTGTTGATCAAAGGGGAAGTGGCCAAACAAGGTTTACTCCACATATCAAAGGGGACAGATAGTGACTCTGGGCTATGTTAATGTTAATATGCAAGAATGCAAATTAGGGCAGTTTATGACTGCAGCTGAATATAACCTTGCGTTAAGTCTAGTCTGTGTGTGTGATTATGAAGGCGCAGATCTAGGAAACATGGGATTCTGAAGGCTAGTATGTTTACTAGCGTTGTCATATTTACTCTGTTGGATTTTTGTCACCTGTGGACTTTGGACTTTGTTCTGTGTTGGAAGTAAAAAAAGTGCATCTCTCTGGAAGAATTGGGTTGCTGCGGAAGATCACTTATAATAACTACTAATTAATTATCTACTACTATATAATATATCACTACATTGGTGCCATTCAAGTGACCAGAAGAGCATTCGGAGGTGACAACAATCCTGTGAGGTGGACAGAAGTCTAATGGAGAACCAAGGGCTGTGCTGTGACTCTAATGTCTGGTTGTGACTAGGGATGAGCCGAACACCAGAACCTGCGAACGGACCGAAAATTTGCACGAACCTTAGAACCCCATTGACGTCTATGGGACTCAAACGTTCAAATCAAAAGTGCTCATTTTAAAGGCTAATTTGCATGGTATTGTCCTAAAAAGGGTTTGGGGACCCGGGTCCTACCCCAGGGGACATGTATCAATGCAAAAAAAACTTTTAAAAACGGCTGTTTTTGGGAGCAGTGATTTTATTGATGCTTAAAGTAAAAAAAAAGTGAAATATTCCTTTAAATATCGTACCTGGGGTGTGTCTATAGTATGCCTGTAAAGTGGCGTGTGTTTCCCGTGTTTAGAACAGTCCCTGCACAAAATGTAATTTTTAAAGGAAAAAATCTCATTTAAAACTGCTTGCGGGTTTAATGTAATGTCGGGTCCTGGCAATATGGATGAAAATTAGTGAGACAAACGGCATGGGTACCCCCCAGTCCATTACCAGGCCCTTTGGGTCTTGTATGGATATTAAGGGGAACCCCGCACCCAAATTTAAATAAGGAAAGGTGTGGGGCCACCAGGCCCTATATACTCTGAACAGCAGTATACAAGCGGTGCAAACAAGACAGGGACTGTAGGTTTGTTGTTAAGTAGAATCTGTTTGTAATTTTTAACGGTTACATTTTTAATGTGTTTAGCTCCAGCCAAAAAATCTTTTTTAAGCTTTTTGGAAAACATAGGGAAGGGTTATCACCCCTGTGACATTTGTTTTGCTGTCTTTCCTCCTCTTCAGAAGATTTCACCTCACTTTTTGTCCCAATGACAAATGTTTTTTGAAAATTTGGGTTTTTTTGTGGAACAAGGATTGGAAAGCATCAGTGGAAAGGAGAAATGTTTTTCCCATATTAACTCTTACAGGAGAGAATTTCCCTTCCTAGGGGTAGATTTCATCTCACTTCCTGTTGTCTCCTTCCGTTTGCAAGTAGGAGTCGTTTGTAAGTTAGATGTTTGAAGGTAGGGGCCTGCCCTATATACTCAGCAGAAATTTAGGCCTTAGGTGTTGTTGTGGCCACAACACTGTAAGCCCTCACAGGGCCCTGCTGTGAAATATTAGATCAAGAATTGTAATTACATGCCCCTGCTGAACAAGGGCAGAAAAATTGGGACTTTGGTGGTGGTAGTGGTGCTGCTGGTGCCACAACACTGTAATGCCCCGTACACACGGTCGGATTTTCCGATGGAAAATGTCCGATCGGAGCGTGTTGTCGGAAATTCCGACCTTGTGTGGGCTCCATCGGACATTTTCCATCGGATTTTCCGACACACAAAGTTGGAGAGCAGGAGATAAAATTTTCCGATAACAAAATCCGTTGTCGGAAATTCCGATCGTGTGTACACAAATCCGATGGACAAAGTGCCACGCATGCTCAGAATAAATAAAGAGATGAAAGCTATTGGCCACTGCCCCGTTTATAGTCCTGACGTACGTGTTTTACGTCACCGTGTTTAGAACGATCGGATTTTCCAACAAGTTTGTGCGACCGTGTGTAGACAAAACAAGTTTGAGCCAACACCTGTCGGAAAAAATCCTGGGATTTTGTTGTCGGAATGTCCGAACAAAGTCCGACCGTGTGTACACCCTATAAGTCCTCACTCGCTCTTGGTGGGTGCAGAAATGGGCCCTGCTGTGAAATATTAGATCAAGAATTGTAATTACATGCCCCTGTTGAACAAGGGCAGAAAAAATGGGCCTTTGGTGGTGGTGGTGCTGGTGCCACAACACTGTAAGTCCTCACTCACTCTTGGTGGGTGCAGAAATAGGCCCTGCTGTGAAATATTAGATCAAGAATTGTAATTACATGCCCCTGTTGAACAAGGGCAGAAAAATTGGGCCTTTGGTGGTGGTGGTGGTGCCACAACACTGCAACCCCTCACAGATACTCTAGTTGGAACGCAGAAATGAGCCCTGCTGCAAAGTATTGCATCAAAAATTGTAATTACAGGCTCCTGTTAAACAGGGGCTGAAAAATTGGGCCTTAGGCACTGGTGCTGGTGCCACAACACTGCAACCTCTCACAGATACTCTAGTTGGAACGCAGAAATGAGCCCTGCTGCAAAGTATTGCATGAAAAATTGTAATTACACCTTCCTGTTAAACAGGGGCTGAAAAATTGGGCCTTAGGCACTGGTGCTGGTGCCACAACACTGCAACCCCTCACAGATACTCTAGTTGTAATGCAGAAACGAGCTCTGCTGCAAACTATTGCATCAAAAATTGTAATTACATGCCCCTGTTAAACAGGGGCTGAAAAATTGGGCCTTAGGCACTGGTGGTGGTGCCCAGAACCAAAAATGTTCTTACAAGCTATCAGCATGATGATTGAGGAGGAAGAGGATAATTACTAAGGGATAGTCACTCAGCATCAGCATAGGCAGTCTTTGAAGGGATCTGAGATTTCAAAAAAATTATTCAGTTACATCAGCATCAGGTGCTTGGTAGCTGGTGGTGATCCAAGACTGATTCATTTTTATGAAGGTCAGTCGATTGACCGAGTCGGTGGACAGACGCACCCTGTGATCGGTTACAAAGCCTCCAGCAGCACTGAATGTGCGTTCCGAAAGAACGCTGGATGCAGGACAGGCCAGTAGCTCAATTGCATACTGTGCAAGCTCTGGCCAGTGATCCATTCTCAAGATCCAGTAACCAAGAGGATTTTCGGTGGGAAAGGTGTCCAAGTCAGATCTTGCCCCTAGGTATTCCTGCACCATGTAAAACAGACGCTGGCGATGGTTGCTGGAACCGATCATACCATGGGGCTGCGGACCAAAAAATTGTCTGAACGCATCAGTCAGACGGCCACCTTCTCCACCGCTCCTTCTTTGACTGACCGAAGCCTCAGCAACACGTTGTCCAGAAACAGGAGTTTGTAACCTCCCAGTCTCTGGGAACGCGTTGCACAGACCTTTCTGCAAGGCCTCCCGAAGATGTTTCATCCTCTGCTCCCTCTGCAATGGCAAGATAAGGTCCGCAACCTTACCCTTGTAACGTGGATCAAGGAGGGTTGCCAGCCAGTATTGGTCCTTCTCCTTGATACCACGAATACGAGGATCCTTACGCAGGCTTTGCAGGATCAGGGAGGCCATGCAGCATAGGTTTGCTGAGGCATTTGGTCCAGAGTCCTCTGGGTCACTAAGGACGACATGGTCCGCAGCCACCTCCTCCCAGCCACGTACAAGTCCATGTGTTTCTTGGGACTGATCCTTTAAAGACTGCTGCTGATGCTGAGTGCCAGGCTCCACCTCCATACTGACACAATCTTCCTCCTCCTCCTCCTCCTCCTCGTCCTCTTCCTGTGTGATCGGCGGGCACGCAGGAACACTGTCTGGATAAAGGGGGCCTTGAGAGCTAAGGAAGTCCTCCTCTTCCTGCCTCTGTTCTGCCTCAAGTGCCCTGTCCATTTTTCCACGCAGTGTGCACTCCAACAGGTGGACAAGGAGGACAGTGTCACTGATGCATGCACGGTCACTGCTCACCATCCTCGTGGCCTCCTCAAATGGTGACAGGACAGTGCATGCATCCCTGATCATGGCCCACTGTCGTGGGGAAAAAAAACCAAGCTCCCCTGACCCTGCCCTGGTGCCATAGTCGCACAGGTACTCATTGATGGCCCTCTGCTGCGTGTGCAGCCGCTGCAGCATGGTCAATGTTGAGTTCCACCTGGTGGGCATGTCACAAATTAGGCGGTTCTTGGGCAGGTTAAAACTCCTTTTGGAGGTCCGTCAGCCGAGCACTGGCATTATATGACCGGCGGAAATGCACACAGACTTTCCTGGCCTGCCTCAGGACATCCTGTAAGCCCTGGTACCTGCCCAAGAACCGCTGCACCACCAAGTTAAGGATGTGAGCCAAACAGGGCACATGGGTCATTTGTCCCTGTCAGAGGGCAGAGAGGAGGTTGGTGCCATTGTCACAAACCACCATTCCGGCCTTAAGTTGGTGTGGCGTCAACCACCTCTGAACCTGCCCCTGCAGAGCTGACAGAACCTCTGCCCCAGTGTGGCTCCTGTCCCCCAAGCACACCAGCTCAAGCACCGCATGGCATCTTTTGGCCTGCGTACTTGCGTAGCCCCTTGAACGGCTATGGAGCACCGCTGGTTCCGAGGACAAAGCTCAGGAAGAGGCCATGGAGGAAGAAGAAGATGGAGGGGGTGGAGGAGAGAGGTGTGTCACAATCATTAGCATTTTGGAGGCGTGGTGGCGGAACAACCTCCAACATTACTGTACCTTGTCCTGCATCCTTCCCAGCTGCCAGCAGAGTCACCCAATGCGCCGTGAAACTTAGGTAACGTCCCTGTCCATGCCTGCTGGACCATGAGTCAGCGGTAATATGCACCTTACCGCTGACCGCCCTGTCCAGCGAGGCATGGACCTTCCACATGCCGGTAGAGAGACGGAATCGCTTTCTGTGAGAAAAAGTGGCGTTTTGGTACCTGACACTGAGGAACCGCACATTCCACAAATTCACAGAAGGGGGCAGAGTCTACCAACTGAAAAGGCAGCAGTTGAAACGCTAGCAATTTTGCCAAGCTAGCATTCAACCGCTGGGCATGTGGATGGCTGGGAGCAAACTTCTTTCGGCGGTGCAGCAGCTGGGTCAGGGAAATTTGCCTGGTACAATCTGACGTCGGTGTACCAAAAGCAGAAAGTACCAAAAGTACTTGGCTGTGACAAACCTAATTCTACACCTTCATTCCTCTCAGTGCAGGTCTCAGAGAGGACTGAAGGTATAGTGGGGTTGGAGATCTCAGCTGATGAGGAGCAAGGAGAGGTCCTCTTTGTTCTTTGGTGTGGGTCTTTTAGATACACTTGCCAACAAACTGCATGGCAGGTCAACATATGTCTGGTCAAGCATGTGGTACCCAAGCGGGAGATGTTTTGGCCACGCGAGATACGCTTGAGACATATGTTGCAAATAGCAGTGGTGCGATCTGATGCACTCGTCTCAAAAAAGGCCCACACCAAAGAACTTTTTGAATAACGCGCAGAGACTGCAGCGCCCTGCACATGTGGAGCTTTGGGGTGTGATGCAGTCAAGGTGCTGCCCTTAGGCTGGCCCCTGGAGGGCATCCTGCCTCGTTGGTGATGTGCCGCCTCCTCCTCCTCCTCCTCTCTCCTATCAGGCACCCACGTTGAGTCAGTGACCTCATCATCCCCTCCCTCCTCATCACTGGAGCATACTGCCAGGTTTGGTCCAGCAGGCAGGGGGAGCATGACTGCCAGATTGCTGTCCTTCTTGGGCACCCCCTCTGTCCGTGCTCACATTACTGCCTTCATCGAGCTCAGTATCATCATCAGAGCCTTCCAAACGCTGGGCATCCTCCTGGAGCATGTACCCAACATTGTGGTCAAACAGTTCGAGGGACTCCTCAGGAGGACATGGTGGGGCTAGGGAAGGAGTCACTGATGACATTGAGCCAAGGGAAGAGGCCGCTGCTTTGCCAGACAAAGTACCCTGGGCATGGGTGAGAGAGGATGAGGAGGATGAGGACGGCTTGGTCATCCACTCGACCAAGTCTTCCGCATGTTGTGGCTCAACACGACCAGCTGCCGAAAAAAAGGCCAAGCGTGTCCCACGGCCATGTGCTGATGAGGATGCACCATCTCTATAACCAGCACTAGACACAGAGCCTGCTTGCCCTCTCTTATTGGCTTGTGACTGTCTGCCTCTCCTTCTTGGCCTTCCAGACATACTAATGGCCTGTAGCTGCACTAAGCTGGGATATATATATATATATATATATATATATATATATATATATATATATATATATATATATATATATATATATATATATATATATATATATATATATATAATATATATATATATATATATATATATATATATATATATATATATATATATGTACTGATACTGCAGCTAGCAAAATCAACTGCCTGCCTGTAGTATGAGAACACCACCAACCTTCTACAGGTAGCTTTAGCTGAACACTGTGCAGAGCTCGCAAAAAAATAACTTGTAGGTTTAGCTGGACACTGTGAGGAGGACGCACCACACTAACTTGTAGTTTTAGCTAAACACTGTGAGCAGGACGCACCGCACTAACTTGTAGTTTTAGCTGAACACTGTGAGGTGGACGCACCACACTAACTTGTAGTTTTAGCTGAACACTGTGAGCAGGACGCACAGCACTATCTTGTAGTTTTAGCTGAACACTGTGAGCAGGACGCACCGCACTAACTTGTAGGTTTAGGTGAACACTGTGAGGTGGACGCACCACACTAACTTGTAGTTTTAGCTGAACACTGTGAGCAGGACGCACTGCACTAACTGTAAATAGTCTAGCTGCCTGACTGTGGTACTAATAGGATCAAAAGAAGACCAGCAATTTTCTTCAGGTAGCTGTAAATACTGTAACAAGACAAGCCTGCCTGTCAGTAAGAAGATAACAGGAACGGATCTAGCTAAACTGAATACAGTGTATATATATATGCAACACCTGGGATGCATATATATATACACAATACACTGTAAGTGCAGCTAACTGACTGACTGTTCTGCCTAATCTATCTAACTCAAATCAAATGACACTGTCCGTCTCTCTCTCTCTCTATCTATGAACGCCGGAACACACACTACACAGGGCCGCCTTGCAGGCGGCCTTATATAGTGTGGGGCGTGTACTAAATCCCCTGAGCCATAATTGGCCAAAGCCTCCTTGGCTTTGGCCAATTACGGCTCTCTGTTCATATGGCGCTGTGATTGGCCAAGCATGCGGGTCATAGTGCATGCTTGGCCAATCATCAGCCAGCAATGCACTGGGATGCCGCAGTGAATTATGGGCCGTGATGCTCCACACGAATTTGGGGCGAACGACCCATATCGTTCGCAATTCGGCGAACGGGCAAACAGAAGATGTTCGAGTCGAACACGGGTTCGACTCGAACACGAAGCTCATCCCTAGTTGTGACAAAAGAGAGTCTGATCTACAAAATTAAACAAGTTGGGAACTCCAGAATTATTCTCTGGAGACTGGAAACAAAAAAAAAGGGACTGTGTCATGTACCAGAAGACCTGAACTGGAAGCTTAAGAGAGTAACTAATGCGGTTAAATATTTCCTTCTTTTTTTAAATTATTAGTAATATAGTCAAAATGCTTACTCAGTGTGAAGCTAGTGTCAGTTCTGATAAAGTTAACAGATGGGTATTAAAATGCATTAAGTGCCATGGCGGTCCTTATAAAATTCCAGAAAAATGTAAGCAGACGTGGACAAAATTTCAGAAAGTAAAAGAAAAAGTTGTATTGTGCAGGGCTTGTTATCTTGCTGTTTAACAATGGAAAGTTCTTTGAATGGTAAGGTGGTAACAAGGTTTGTCAAAGATTACAAAACCAATCAGAAACAGAGACAGTAAATTTAAAATTGCATGCAGTTACCATTGGGGGAGCTTTGCTTGAGAAATCAAAACGGTAATTAATTATCAGAGGAAAATGAGAGATTGTAATTAAGAATTATGGAATTAGAGAAGAGATCTCAGGAATGCAGATATGCATCAAATCTTGGATTCAGCAATCTGCAGCAAAATACAAACATAAACTTTCTATCAAATGAAACAGAACCTCATATTAAATCTGATAATCCATTACCAGCTTCCCCCACTGTGACCACCACAGTTTATAACAATAATAATAATACAGGTGAAGTTCAGTTTGTAATGAAGCCTTTGAAACCAAAAGAATTAGACACAATTCTTAAAGAAATAGGAATGATTCCATGCCATGATTTAAACAGATTTTTAAAATGGTTTTGTGACGTGCAGCAGGTCAGAGATATGTACAATCTCAACCCATCTGACTTAGAAAGAGTCATACAACATTCTATAGGAAGTGGTCTTTGGATGAGAATTAAACAGATCTGTATTCAGCCTCTTAGAACAAGGGACATATTACTGGAATTATTATGGGTTTTGTATGGTGTACGTTCTGATGTTACTATTTATGGGAAGATCCAACAAATGTAAAACAAATCTCCCTATGAATTGTCACACAGGATAGCAACTATTACGGAATTATTGGTCGGTAATAACCTTGCATTTGAGCGTGGTGGCTTGATACATGTGAGTATGTTTCTAGATGCTTTACATGAAGATATCAAACAAAATATTTTATTAGTTACCCCAAATCCTCATGATTTAAAAGACATATTGTTGACAGCAGACCATTTATGGAGAAAGTCAAGTGAGCAAGCTGTCAAAATTGATTCAGCCACATTGTTTAGGATAAATACTGAATATAAAGATCAAAAGATATTATCTTATAATAACACCCAGAGAGGAGACACCGGGTCAAATATAGGTGATATTAATATGAAAAACAAAGCTGACCAAAATAATTATAAAAAAAGGTCCAAGACCTGCATATAATTTTCTCAGTAAAAACAGAAATATGATCACCTGAAGATTGAGTATGACAAGATGAAAGGGGGAACCTTATACATTATTAGAGCAGTTGAAGGGGGTACAAGATGTACATTCTTCAGATCTGTTTTTGAACGCAAATGACACTTGTCTAGCAGTGGGGGTGAATTAGATTCAAACTGTAAATGTGTAAATAGTGCTTTGTTTTAACTTCAAACAACGTTTAAGGACCTTGCTATTGAGTTTTGTTGGAGAGTTTTTTTTTTCTTTCAGATATTGCCGGAGATGCTCGATTGCATGTGAATTGCAGAAGCACTAGAGGTATCTGACATTGCTGGCTAATGAGAAACGCTGAATAGACAATATCACTATTCAAGGGATTATAAAGAATTCATGGACTCTCTCAATATTTATCAAGCAATGGACCTTTTTTCTTTTTTCTTCCATGCCCTAATTTTTAATTTTTCTCTTTTTTTCCTGATATATGCTTTTCATTTTTTATTTTCATTATGTTTTATTTCTTGAACTTTATCTTAAAATCAAAGAGAATCATATAAACCTAAAATAATTTTCATAACCTCTATACATATTACATAATACCTATTGATCAATATATTTGACATCTAAGGTGAGATGCTGCACAATGGCTTGGCATAGCATAAATTAGACTGAGTAGAATAGTATGTTGGGTTGTTTTCCTAAATTTATAAGGGGTGAGTGAAATTCATCACTCCAGTCATGATTTGAAACTTTGTTGAATCAGTTGTTTATAATATGCTGAAGGCTATGACATATATGGATGAAAAAGACCTTTCTACCTTTCATGGTGAGGATACTGACAAGAATTTCCACTGCCGCTTTGTCTGGATAGAAGATCTGATAAACACTGATGTCAAGCTGATTTTATCTGAACCATCGTGTGGGGGTATATGTATATGTTGGTATACCATTCAGGTGGAATTATGGACTGAATGATCAAAGTAACTGCTCTATTGAAGGCAATAAGGGGTTGACCTACAGCAAATTATAAAAGCAAATTGTGGCTGGCAATCAACAAATTTAGGTATTTGACAGGTCCACAACAGGTGATTATTGTTCAAATAGGAAATAGAAAGAAGCAGATGTGAATTGTAAAATGCTTGCAAGATGGACTCATGAATGTCAAGTGCAAGGAAATAGTTTGCAGCACAGAGATTTTACTGCTGTGTCCAAACCTTTTGACCTTAAAAGTGAGTGCTGGTACATTGATGGTTCTTCTTACTATAAAGATGAAAGTAGAATGTTTATGTAAAAACATCTTTAAAAATGAAAGGCATGAGCCTGGAGATGAGAGAATCCTGGATTTATGTGGATTGGAGCTCCCAGAGCATACCAAGTTTACTTTCAGTGAGATGGTGAGAGATG
Organism: Lithobates clamitans; assembly: GCA_037952925.1. Lineage (NCBI taxonomy): Eukaryota > Metazoa > Chordata > Amphibia > Anura > Ranidae > Lithobates > Lithobates clamitans. The sequence continues at coordinate 6,005,098 of JBBGZY010000214.1, read as the reverse complement.
TGATGGAGTCAGACCGAAGAATGGACTGTGGCATCAGCTCGTCTTTGAGCAATATTCAAGATCTTGATGTGATATAATAAGGCCTAACAGCTATACGGGCCACTGATGTTTACCAAATCATTTTCCAGTCATGGCCTAAAAGTTATATTATCTAATAACTGTCTCATGGGGATATTTTAGAGACTGGTGAAGAGAGATGTAACCAGTTTCAACTTCATATTTTATATGAGCCATTGCAAAGCATTTAGTACCTTAAATCATAATGATATTTTTGTTGTTTGATTTTTGGGTCAGTTCTAGTAGTTGAGGAGGATCATGAGGATCTGATTCCTACTGTATTAAAGTGTATTGTATTTGTACTGTCTACCCTCAAGTTGTAAATCCTGTATAATAATAATAATAATAATAGTAGTTAGAACCGACCCAAGTGGGGGTATATGTAGTGTGTTTTGTATATATATATATATATATATATATATATATATATATATATATATATATATATTATATATGGTGTTATATGTAGGCATTCTAGGACAAGTCCATTGTGCAGGCCACATTGGTATCTGTTAATCTAATTACACATATCAAAGGGGAGTGTTGATCAAAGTGGAAGTGGCCAAACAAGGTTTACTCCACATATCAAAGGGGACAGATAGTGACTTTGGGCTATGTTAATGTTAATGTGCAAGAATGCAAACTAGGGCAGTTTATGACTGCAGATGAATATAACCTTGCGTTCAGTCTAGTCTGTGTGTGTGATTATGAAGGCGCAGACCTAGGAAAAATGTGACTCTGAGTTATATTTACTCTATTGGATTTTTGTTATCTGTGGACTTTGGACTTTGTTCTGTGTTGGAAGTCAATGAAGTGCATCTCTCTGGAAGAACTGGGTTGCTGTGGAAGAGTACTTACATCATCATTATAATACCTAAATATTAATTATATACCCACTATACTATATCACTTCAACATGGTCCATAAAAAGTCCTGGGGCAGTGCAGGCAGCTATATTGTCAGCACAGCCAAAGTATTGATCCAGGCAGGACTATCAAGCTTAGGGCCTCAGTCATAAAAGAATGGGGACAGGGGTAGAGGCTTCTCCCACCCAAATTGCTTTGAAGCCTCCGGACTCCAGACCCTGTTCTGGGAATTACAAAACAAAGAGAAAACCAAGAACTGTTTTTCTCAACTCAGAACACTATTCTGGAGGCCCTCACATATGTGAGACCCCTGTGTAGCAGGGTGAAAGATTAGTCCAAGTGGCAAGCAAAAACATGGTCAATAGGGATGGGCAAACGGTTTGGTCCGAGCATAAGTTCGGGCTGAACCCCAGATCCCATCCTCCCCCCCATGTGAATTGAACATTGGACTCCTACCATCTCACAAAAAAGTGTCAAAAATAGTAAAAAAGACAGGAGATACTTTGGGACAAGTCCTTTATCATGAGTGACGATTCTTCTCAATGACAGCTGTTATATAGCTGAGGGCGGGGCCACTCAGTGACATAAACGGGTGACCCCGCCTTCCTCTGACTTCACGTGGCATCAGGGGGGGTGATCACCCGTTTATGTCACCAGGTGGCCCCGCCCTCAGCTATATAAAAGCTGTCATAGAGAAGAAGCATCGCTCAGAGGGAGCCTCCCATGGAGGCGGAGCTGTTGCTTTTTTTTTTCTTTTTTCGGTCCATCAGGTGGCGTGAGATGGATTTACATCGCGGGACATTTTTTTTTTAATAAAGGACTATTTTTGACACTTTTTTGTGAAATGGTAGGGGTACAATGTACCCATTACCAATTCACATGGGGGGAGGCTGGGATCTGGGGGTCCCCTTGTTAAAGCGGGCTTCCAAATTCCGATAAGCCTCCCGCCCGCAAACTCCCACAACCACCAGGCAAGGGTTGTGGGGATGAGGCCCTTGTCCCCATAAACATGGGGACAAGATGCTTTGGGGGCTACTCCAAAGCACCCTCCCCATGTTGAGGGCATGTGGCCTGGTACGGTACAGGAGGGGGGCGCTCTCTCATCCCCCTCTATTCCTGTGGTCTGCCAGGTTGCATGCTCAGATAAGGGTCTAGAATGGATTTTGGGGGGACCCCATGCAATTTTTTAAACATTTTTTGGTTCGGAGTTGCCGAGACCCAACAATTCATTACAGCCGCGATCAGTTTTAAATTACTTTTTTCCTTTGGAAATGTCATTTTGCTGTTGTATTGTTCTAAACACGGAAAAACTGTGCCACTTTACAGGCATACTATAGACACCCCCCAGGCATGATATTTAAAAGAATACTTAATTTTTATTGTTTCACTTTAAACATTATTAAAATCACTGCTCCCGATAAAACATTGCATTGATACATGTCCCCTGGGGCAGGACCCGGGTCCCCAAACACTTTTATTGACAATAACTTGCATATAAGCCTTTAAAATGAGCACTGTTGATTTTTCAGGTTCGTGTCCCATAGACTTTAACAGTATTCGTCCAAATTTTTTGCCTGTTCACAAGTTCTGGTGTGAACCGAACCGGGGGGGGGGTGTTCCGCTCATCCTCAATGGTCAACAGGCCAAGGTCAGTGCAGGTAAATAGATGGTAGGCAGAGGCATAGTCAATACAGCCAATACAGCCCAGGGTCAGTTCACATGAAAGGCAGAAATATGGTGGATAAACATTGCAGACAGCAGGCAGAGGCATAGTTGATAAACAGGCAGTATGGCTATCTGGAGGTGTTGTGTACACAGAACGCCCCCCAGAAATATAATTTCCTGCTTGTGTGATTGGCTCACTGATTTTCCCAGAAGTCTGCACTAAGATATAAGTCAGATTTCAGGCATCCCCTGGAACAAAAATGTCATCCTAGAAGTTTCATATATTTTGGTTTCCCACAAGGCAAATGATTGACATTTAGCTTTATCCTTTGGGAGCTTAATATGGTTTAGCATACAAAAAAGAACTTGTGCAAAGTTCTGTGCAAATTTACTAGGCACTTTATTACACATTAAGCTCATTTTACATTAAGTTGTTTTAGTTAAATATTTCAGGACTGTAATAAAATAGGTAACTATGAATAATCTTTTGTCTGTTTTACCAAGCAACCTGAGATTTTTAAAATAAGTTGGCATAGATAGAGTCTTCTATTGTGTGAATTTTGGGTAAATTTGATAACTGTCAAGTTTTTTTTTTGTACATTAAGCCACATTCAGCTCCCAAAAAAACAAGTGCAGCACCCCCTGACCCCCGGAGGCATAGCATGGACCCCCAAAGGCAGGGAAGGTTGACATTTTGTCCTCAGGCAGATCCTAGGCCAGTGAAGGCATGTGCAATCAAAGAAAAAATTGGTGCCAGTCATTTTAAGTATATTTTTTAATGCTTTATTGGAGAACTCCATAACTGGGAGAGAGGGTATAGGGAAGTGATGGCGGACCTTGGCACCCCAGATGTTTTGAAAATACATTTCCCATGATGCTCATGCACTTTGCAGTGTAGTTGAGCATCATGGGAAATGTAGTTATAAAACATCTGGGGTGCCAAGGTTCGCCATCACTGGTATAGGGCTTAGAACATCCATGGCAAAATTAGATTAGAACAGAACTCCAGACTCACCAGTTCCTTTCACTATTCCACAGTGCCGAATCAATAGGAGCACAGGCTGGCACTGGGGATTGGCATGAGATATTCAGTAGGAGAGACACCAGACTTGGTTCTTGGATCCATTCTGGTACCAGCTACCTCTAGTAGCCATCCAGCTTCTCTTGTTCTCTTCCTCAATCAGCATGTGAGGCCTCTTCTAGGCTTGAGGCCTAGTCAAACTTTTCCCACACTTGAGCATTCCTATCCCCAGGCCAAAACTGGAGGTAGGCTGTACTACAACTGAGCATATTCTCCCCAGTATATATGCACTTCTTCAGGACTTGCCCAGCATGCACCACTGGCCAAGAAACCCCTAGTAATTGGCTGGTGAGCCACACACACACACATACTATTCCCCCATTGGATGTCCCACGCTATGGCCACTACACAAAAGGGGTACACAAGCTTAATGTCACTCACTTGCTTTGTGGGAAACAAAAATCCATGAAACTTCTAGGATAGGTTTGGGATGTTAAGAACTTGGGTTATGCAAAGTTTCAATACAATTGATTAAAGTTTAGGCACATTATGGTACATTAAGCTCTTTTTACATTAAAGAGGAAGTAAACCCTGCCTCTTTTTTTTTACATTTTGCCAACCTGCAAAGTAAATGCATAATGTGCTAGTATGCATCGCATACTAGCACATTATGTGAAACTTACCTGCAAACAAAGCCCTCGTTATCACTGCTGGAGGCTGCATCCATCTTTGCCCATCTTCCTTCTGGGTCCGCGAACTCCAGCTCTGACAGAGCCGCATGACGTGAGCACCGATTGTTACTAGGAAATAAGGTATACAGAGGCATTTTTTAAATAAAGCATATAAAGTAGACACATTGCATTATGGAAGACTGGGGATTGCCTGACAATTAACAAGTGGTTTTACAACCACTTTAAACTGTTCACATTAAATGTTTTAGGATTGTAAAAAAATAATTTAATGGGAAATACGTTTTTGTATGATTTACCAAATGATTTGAAATTTTCAGAATATGTTGGCATAGTCAGAGTCTACTATTGCGTAAAGTTTGGGGAAATGTGATTTACATCTAAATCCTTTTTTGTACGTTAAGCCACATTAAGCTCTCAAAAAAGCAAGTTTAATGTCTTTCATTTGCCATGTGGGAGACCAAAATCCATGAAACTTCTAGGATAGGTTTGGACAACTGAAAACTTAGGTTGTGCAAAGTTTCAAAGCAATTGATTAGGGTTTGGGCACATTATGGTACATTAAACTCTTTTTACACTAGGCTGTTCACATTAAATGTTAAGGATTGCAATGATATAATTTAATGTGAATAACTTTTGTTAAATTTTACCAAATGGCCTACAATTTTCAGAATATGTTGGTATAGACAGTATCTGTTATTGTTTAAAGTTTGGTGAAATTTGGTTCACATTAAATGTTTAGGGTTGTAAAAAAATTAGTTTAACGTGAATAACTTTTGTTATGATTTACCAAATGATCTGATATTTTCAGAATATGTTGGCAAAGTCTTCTATTGTGTGAAGGTTGTGGGGAAATTGGTAAATATCTAAGTTCTTTTTTGTAAGTTGAAGAGGAAGTAAACTAACATTTACCTAAAGGTAAGCCTATAATAAGGCTTACCTATAGGTAGTGTAAATATCTCCTATACATGTACTGTTTAGGAGATATTTACATTACATGCAGCCAGTGACATCACTGGTTCATGTGCTCTGAAGAAACGGCCACGAGTGCCATTCCTTTCAAGCAGTGTGCTGTGAACTGCAGCTCCCACGCACATGCGTGGAAGTGACTTAATCGTGGCTTTGGTCAATCACAGTTCCAAGGCCAGCGAAACTCCAGGAAAGATGTTGGCCGTTTCAGTGGTGTGCGGGCGCTGCTGCGAAGGCTTTGTTCTAAGGTGAGTATATCATAATGAGCTAGTATGCAATGCATACTAGCTCATTATGCCTTTGTCTTGCAGTTTTTTTTTTTGTTTTTTTTTTTAGGTTTACAACCTGTTTAAGCCACATTAAGCTCCCCAAAAAACAACCTTGATGTCCCTAGTTTGCCTTGTGGGAGACCAAAACCAATGAAACTCATAGGATAGATTTGGGAAGTTGAAAAGTTTTGTGCAAAGTTTTAAGGCAATTGATAAAGGTTTAGGCACTTTATTACACCTTAAGTTACATTGGTCATTTTCACATTAAATGTTTTAGGATGTCCCTGACAGAAGGACACTGGGGGTTTTGTTTAAAAATCTTAATTTGGATATTGAAGTGCCGCACTAAATAATCTGAGTCCAAAATCAGGTATATTCTAAATATTAAATGGGTAAAACAGTCAACGCATTTCAGGGCTCCAACATCAGCCCCTTCACCAAGGCTTAACAAAATATAGGGTTGACAATCTAGTGACTCAGGCATAACTAATGCATTAAGATTTGTTGCAGTGTGAACACACACATATATTAATTCTTTGTCACCCAATTAATGTTTGGAATATACTTAATTTTAGATTCAAACCATTTGGTATGGCTCTCCAATTTCTAGATCAGAGTTTTGAATATACAACCCGGGGTGATCGCAGTAACACCCTTGGTTTGCAGAAGCTGCTAACCTGCTAAACAGATGCCCTACAGGGACTACACAAACATTATATTGAAAATAATTTGAACACAAAACTATTACCCACTTCCAGCCTCAGGTTTCATCGCCTTCTATCTACCCGAGTATTGAAAAATAGAATTCACACAAGCTTAACCCAGAATTACCGGCATTTGTCACTTCAATCTCGTCAGACTTGGGTAAAAGCTATTTGAATCTTGTGTGAAAACATTTATAAGCTGATCCCTAAGAGTAGTTACTCATGTCGATTTTTTTTTTATCACGTAAAAATGACTCTCTATTCATATTAGGTTTAGTTCAATAGATCTTTATTGAGGTTTAATACAGAAAGTAAAACAATCCAGTAGCAATATAACAGAGTCTCCTATTAGCATATAATTGAATCCAGCTTATATTGACCAAGAAACATTTAAGAGTTATAAAACGTAATGTGTGAAAAGACACATGCGTTCAGATTCGCTGCCATTAGCGTACAACTACAGGTGGGAGGGGAAGGTGAAGGGGGGGGAATGGTTTAGGGGGGAGGGGAAATAGGGAAATAGGGAAGGGATCACCAGCGTGACAAGTGTAGAAGTTTCAGAACAGTATAGAACAATATAATACACATTTGAACTTTACATTTTGGGTGTATCAACCATTGTGCGCATTGTGCATAAAATATTTCTAGTTGCATATTTTTTCTAGCTACTATTTTCTCCATTTCATATTGTAGGTTAAGGTTAGCAATTGTGCTACATATGGAGGGGGTTTCTAAGGTTTTCCATTAACTAGTAATACAGTATTTAGCTAGGCTGCAAGCAATAGGTGTATTATGACAGATTTAGAGTTTGAAGGGTATTTTTCTAAACCTACATGAAGCAGTGCCAGGGAAAGGGTAAGGGTAGTAAGTATGCCAGAGACTGAGGAAATCAGTGTGAATATTTGTCTCCAATATGAGGTGAGGGATTTACAGTGCCATAAGATGTGGACAATGGATCCTATGCTACCACAATTCCTCCAACAGCTCGTTGGGCTTCCCATGTATATTTTTGAGAGTTGGTAAGGCATTAACTACCACCTATGTAGGGTTTTCTTATATGTTTGCCAGTGGTTAGAGCAGTGGGAGGCAGCATAGGTAACCCTAAAAGCTTGTTGACACATATCAGGGGTGATGTGGATGGTTAGCTTGTCGGTCCATTTAGTCAGAGTAGCAATTTTCGAGTAGGGACGATCGTCATTCAGTAAGGAGTAGAATAAAGGTATTCTTTTTTTGGGGTATGGAGAGTGTGTGTAGAATTGAAACAGTGGTTCGGGCAGCATGTCTGTAGAGGGCAATTTTAAAGAGTTAAAGGGGTTGTAAAGGTGTTTTTTTTTTTTTTTAAAAATAACAAACATGTCATACTTACCTTCACTGTGCAGCTCGTTCTGCACAGAGTGGCCCCGAACCTGGTCTTCTGGGGTCCCTCGGCGGCTGTCTCAGCTCCTCCCCGCAAGCATTTACCACCTTCATGCGAGCTCTCTCGCACGGTGGTGAGTGCTTGCGGGCGCGCTCCCGTGATACAGCCGGCGGCTATAGCCGCTCGCTGTATCACTCGGCCCCGCCCCCCGGCGCGCCGCGTCATCGGATGTGATTGACAGCAGCGCGAGCCAATGGCTGCGCTGCTTTCAATCCATCCACTGCAGCCAATCAGCGGCCAGGGTGAGCGGAGGAACAGATGTCGGGAACGCGAAGCTGACTTTCGAGGCGTCAGGTAAGTAAAACGGGGGGGCTGGGGGCGGCGGTTCTGTCAGAAGTTTTTTCACCTTAATGCATAGAATGCATTAAGGTGAAAAAACTTTTACCTTTACAACCCCTTTAAGAATGTGGCAGATTCTCACGTAGGTAGAGAATTCTGAGTTTGGAAGGCCAAATTCATGTTGGAGATTCTTGAAAGGTTTTAGCGTAGGGCTTTTGATGAGATTGAGGACATTTGTTATACCATGGTTATTCCATGAAGAGGCTTTGAGGTCTGGAAGATGTTTGATTAAGGCCCTTATGGTACTTTCTCAGGATTCAATATTAACTGGGATAAATCAGTAAAAATGCCGATTGATCCAATAGACCCGATACAATTGGGGTCTCCACACCAGAATCATCAGATGAAGTATGTTATGTCATTTAAGTACTTGGGGGTGATAATTACTCCAAATGTTAAGGATTACATAGATAAAAATATATTACCTCTTTTAGGTAAATTTAGGCAACAAAGTAAAACCTGGAGTAAATTCCCATTAACTATGATAGGGAGAGCAAATCTGGTGAAGATGGTGTGGCAATTGCTATTCCTACTACATAATTCTCCAGTTTGGTTGACATTAAAACTATTTAGGACACTAGATGCTATATTTAGAGACCTTATTTGGAAACATGGTAAACCAAGAATTAAACTTGAAACCCTCCAACAGGCGCAAGACAGAGGTGGAATAGCGGTTCCTAACTCTAGACTGTACTTTTTTGCAGCACCATTGGTGTGGTTGGGAGGATATAGATCAGTGTTTCTCAACTCCAGTCCTCAAGGCGCACCAACAGGTCATGTTTTCAGGATTTCCACTATTTTGCACAGGTGATTTGATCAGTTTCACTGCCTTAGTAATTACCACAGCCGTTTCATCTGAGGGAAATCCTGAAAACATGACCTGTTGGTGCGCCTTGAGGACTGGAGTTGAGAAACACTGATATAGATGACCAAGACCCTATACAGAATATAATAATGACTCAGTTTAAACCTCTACCATTAGTTCAGCGAATAGTCTCCCACAGATTCCATGAAAAGAGAAAACTTCCAACTTTTTATCTAATCCATAAACTGTGGGAGACAATATGCATTATTACGCAGCATAAGGGATTCACAAGACATATGCCAATATGGGAGAATTCTTGTTTACCTGAGTTGAATAAAATACCAGAATTTCTAGAATGGAAAAGGGCTGGGATAAATTTTCCTTATCAGATATTTGAAGGGGATACTTTATTGCCTTTCAGTATATTGAAAGACCGCTTCCAACTTTCAAAAGTTAACTTCTACCAGTACCTTTAGATTCGCCATGCTTTACAAAGCCAAGCTTTAACATTTCAATTTCAATATAATCTATCAGAAATCCTACTGAAAGCAACTTCAGTTAGGCTTACCAAAAGAGGACTAATAGGGGACCTTTACCACATTTTATTAAATACAGTGAAGGCAGATGGACAGGCTAAGAGTCTTATTCGTTGGCAGAAAGATCTGATAGATCTTAATGCAGATGAATGGACTTGTGCTATGGAGATCATTCCTGAGTAGGGATGAGCTTCGAGTTCGAGTCGAACTCATGTTCGACTCGAACATTGGCTGTTCGCAAGTTCGCCGAACAGCGAACAATTTGGGGTGTTCGCGGCAAATTCGAATGCCGCGGAACACCCTTTAAAAGTCTATGGGAGAAATCAAAATTGCTAATTTTAAAGGCTTATATGCAAGTTATTGTCATAAAAAGTGTTTGGGGACCTGGGTCCTGCCCCAGGGGACATGGATCAATGCAAAAAAAAGTTTTAAAAACGGCCGTTTTTTCAGGAGCAGTGATTTTAATAATGCTTAAAGTCAAACAATAAAAGTGTAATATCCCTTTAAATTTCGTAGCTGGGGGGTGTCTATAGTATGCCTGTAAAGGGGTGCATGTTTCCCGTGTTTAGAACAGTCTGACAGCAAAATGACATTTCGAAGGAAAAAAAGCCATTTAAAACTACTCGCGGCTATTGCATTGCCGGTCCGACAATACACATAGAAGTTCATTGATAAAAACGGCATGGGAATTCCCCACAGAGGAACCCCGAACCAAAAAAAAAAATGACGTGGGGGTCCCCCTAAATTCCATACCAGGCCCTTCAGGTCTGGTATGGATATTAAGGGGAACCCCGGCCAAAATAAAAAGAAAATGACGTGGGGGTCCCCCTAAATTCCATACCAGACCCTTCAGGTCTGGTATGGATTTTAAGGGAACCCCGCGCCAAAAAAAAAAAACGGCGTGGGGTCCCCCCAAGAATCCATACCAGAACCTTATCCGAGCATGCAACCTGGCAGGCTGCAGGAAAAGAGGGGGGACGAGAGAGCGCCCCCCTTCCTGAACCGTACCAGGCCACATGCCCTCAACATTGGGAGGGTGCTTTGGGGTAACCCCCCAAAACACCTTGTCCCCATGTTGATGAGGACCAGGGCCTCATCCCCACAACCCTTGGCCGGTGGTTGTGGGGGTCTGCGGGTGGGGGGCTTATCGGAATCTGGAAGCCCCCTTTAACAAGGGGACCCCCAGATCCCGGCCCCCCCATGTGAAATGGTAAGGGGGTACCTACCATTTAACTAAAAAACTATCAAAAATGTTAAAAATGACAAGAGACAGTTTTTGACAATTCCTTTATTTAAATGCTTCTTCTTTCTTCTATCTTCCTTCATCTTCTTCTTCTGGTTCTTCTGGCTCTTCTGGTTCTTCCTCCGGCGTTCTCGTCCAGCATCTCCTCCGCGGCATCTTCTATCTTCTTCTCCTCGGGCCGCTCCGCACCCATGGCATAGGGGGAGGCTCCCGCTCTTCTCTTTATCTTCTTCATCTTCTTCTTTTCTTCTCTTCTTCTCTTCTCCTCTTCTCCTCTTCTTCATTTTCTTCTCCGGGCCGCTCCGCATCCATGCTGGCATGGAGGGAGGCTCCCACTGTGTGACGGCGTCTCCTCGTCTGACGGTTCTTAAATAACGGGGGCGGGGCCACCCGGTGACCCCGCCCCCTCTGACACATGGGACATGATGTGACTTCCCTGTGGCATTCCCTGTGATGTCACAGGGAAGTCCCGTCAAGTTACCGTGCGTCAGAGGGGGCGGGGCCTCCCCCCATGCCATGGGTGCAGAGCGGCCCAAAGAGAAGAAGATAGAAGACGCCGCGGAGGAGATGCTGGTCGAGAACGCTGGAGGAAGAACCAGAAAAGCCAGAAGAACCAGAAGAAGAAGATGAAGGAAGATAGAAAAAGGAAGAAGCATTTAAATAAAGGAATTGTCAAAAACTGTCTCTTGTCATTTTTAACATTTTTGACAGTTTTTTAGTGAAATAGTAGGGGTACTGCCCCCTTACAATTTCACACAGGGGGGGCCGGGATCTGGGGGTCCCCTTGTTAAAGGGGGCTTCCAGATTACGATAAGCCCCCCACCTGCAGACCCCCACAACCACCGGCCAGGGTTGTGGGGATGAGGCCCTTGTCCTCACCAACATGGGGACAAGGTGTTTTGGGGGGCTACCCCAAAGCACCCTCCCAATGTTGAGGGCATGTAGCCTGGTACGGTTCAGGAGAGGGGGCGCTCTCTCGTCCCCCCTCTTTTCCTGCAGCCTGCTAGGTTGCGTGCTCGGATAAGGGTCTGGTATGGATTTTTGGGGGGACCCCATGCCGTTTTTTTTTTTTGGCACGGGGTTCCCCTTAAAATCCGTACCAGACCTGAAGGGTCTGGTATGGAATTTAGGGTGACCCCCACGTCATTTTTTTTACATTTTGGCCGGGGTTCCCCTTAATATCCATACCAGACCTGAAGGGCCTGGTATGGAATTTAGGGGGACCCCCACGTCATTTTTTTAAAAATTTTGGTTCGGGGTTCCTCTGTGGGGAATTCCCATGCTGTTTTTTATCAATGAACTTCTATGTGTATTGTCGGACTGGCAATGCAATAGCCGCGAGTAGTTTTAAATGGGTTTTTTCCTTTGAAATGTCATTTTGCTGTCAGACTGTTTTAAACACAGGAAACATGCACCCCTTTACAGGCATACTATAGACACCCCCCAGCTATGAAATTTAAAGGGATATTACACTTTTATTGTTTGACTTTAAGCATTATTAAAATCACTGCTCCTGAAAAAACGGCTGTTTTTAAAAAATTTTTTTGCATTGATCCATGTCCCCTGGGGCAGGACCCGGGTCCCCAAACACTTTTTATGACAATAACTTGCATATAAGCCTTTAAAATTAGCACTTTTGATTATTCATGTTCGTGTCCCATAGACTTTAACAGTGTTCTCGTGTTCGAACAATTTTTTTCCTGTTCGCATGTTCTGGTGCGAACCGAACAGGGGGGTGTTCGGCTCATCCCTATTCCTGAGTTATCTATCTCACAAGCTCAGCAATTGACTCAGCTTTTTATTCTACACAGAACCCACTATACCCCACAAAAACTATTTGTGTGGGGAAAAAATGCATCGCCTTTGTGTCCGCAATGTTTAGTTTCGAATGGCTCCCTTGTTCATATGCTTTGGCGATGTCCCAAACTTCGTAGATATTGGGAAAAAGTTTTTATGACCCTAAATACAATTTTGCAAACAGAAATAATAAATACTCCTAAATCATCAGTACTGGGAATAATTCCAGATGGAATTTTACCTGTAGATATGCATATAATGTGGACTAGATCTCTCTACCTAGCCCGTAAACTTATCCTACAAAAATGGACAGATAAGGTTCTACCAACCCATAAACAATGGATTAATAAAATAAACTATATATTAAAAAGAGAAAGATTAACATATAAACATAGAGGAGTCCCCCAGAAATTCAGTAAAATTTGGCATTACTGGATTGAATCGAGTAATCTACTGTATGATGGTTCATGTGGAGGGATTGGTGATGAGGGGAGAATAGGGACGAGGAGATTGATCTATAATATATTAATATGATGAGAGTTGAACAAAGTAAAACCAACCGGAAATTAAAGTGAGGTGTATGTTTAGTGTTTAGCGTTGGTGTGCGTGGCTAATTTTATATGAGTTTTTGATGTTGTTTGTATTTGTTTATGTCTCAAGTTGTTTACTTGGTCAAAGATTATTGTCTTTTCATCTGTATCGAACATGCATTATAAAAATAAAAAAAAGATTTGATATAAAAAAAAGGCCCCTATAGGGATCGGTATAGAGCGGGTTGGAGAGATCTGGTTGTGCAAGAATTTTTTCCACGTCAGTGGGGATCCTGTGATTGATGGGAACGAGTGGGGCTTAGGTGGAGGACAGCCTGCTGTGGTAAGGAGAAGGGAGTCTATGGGGTGTTTAGTTTGGAGAGATTAAGTTTCCATGAGTGACTAGATTTTTTTCATATTCAATTCAGGTTTAAATAGGATGATGACACATTTTGGAACAAACATACAACTTAGAAGTCCAGCACTTGAGGCCAATATGGCAAATACCACCACAGCCACCATGTATTTCCCTTTAGTGCTCAGATAGGCTGGGATCATGGCAATCCAGACACTGCAGAACACCAACATGCTGAAGGTGATGTATTTGGTCTCATTAAAACTGTCAGGTAATGTCCTCACCATGAAAGCCAGAACAAAACTCATAGCTGCCAGAAACCCCATATAACCCAACACAGAGCAGAACCCAATAACTGACCCTTCGTTACACTGAATGACGATCGTATCTTTATAAGAGTGAGTGTCCATTTCCCTAAAGGGGTGAGAAGAGGAAAACCAAATAATACATATTACTACTTGAATAGATGAACACACTGACACTATGGCACTGGCCATTTTGCTTCCAAGCCACTTCCTCCAGTAGCTGTCAGGTTTGGTGGCTTTAAAAGCGATGTAAACCATTATTGTTTTAGCAAGAAGAGAGGAGACAGCCACGGAGAAGATGACTCCAAATGTCATGACACGAAGTATACAGGTTATATCCAGGGGCTGACCAAGGAACAGGAAAACACAGAGGAAGCTCAACAAGAGAGAGACAAGGAGAACAAAACTCAGATTTCTGTTATTAGCTTTGACGATGGGGGTGTTTAGATAGGAAATAAAAATCCCCTTTATTAAAACAGTTACAATGCAGAGTAAAGAAGAAACTGTTAGGAATACTTTAGAAATGCCATCAGTGTAGGAAAGAAAGTCAGGAAGTTTTGGAATACATCGATCCTTCTTCTCATTGGGCCATTCTTCCTCTGGGCAATTCATACAGTTCTCACTATCTGCCAAAAAGCAATAAGTTCAATATTATTTTTTATTCTAATTGATTAAATTGTCATTTGTAGAGGAGCAGTGGGAATGTAATACTTTTACCAGTTCTTTTAAATACTGGGAGCTCTTGGGTAAACCAATTATTCTCATTGCACAATAACAACCAATAATGCTCTAGGCATAGGTGTGCACAGCCTATTCCATTAGGGTGTGAACCCCAAGGCTCAAATACATGTCTTTCTCTGCAGCCTCAACTACACAGGGCAGTGGATGAATGCTCTGTGCTGAGTGGCTTCTTGCTCATTCACAAACTAAAGCATAGTAAAAACAGTTTACTATGTATCAGTTATGAATGGACACAGTGAGCGAATGTGTTCACTGTGTTCAATAAGAAAAGGAACTATGTACTAGCCCCTTCCCTGCTCTATATCCTTAAATATCCCCCTCATCAACCAGGGAGAGAGGAGAGGAGGGAAGCCAGCAGCACTGCAGGGAGGGTGGGGGGACGCAACAAGGGGGAGGGGAGCCTGGGAAGTAGGGGGAATTCGGAATGCAAAAAGTGATTTGGGTGTGCCCAGGCACACCTGGCACACCCCCTGTGCATGCCTATGGCTCGCAGGTTGCAGTTCGCATGTTGGCGGCCAGCCTTTCCACACAAATGGCAACTCATGATGTTAAAGTAAGGGCAGGAGGCATGCAAGAGCACCACCGCACTTCCTGCCTTTTACCACACTACTGAAGGGCTTTGATGTGAAGAGAAGACTGTGTGATGGGGGATTTATAACGGGGAGCTCTGTGATTTGGAGGTTCTTTGATGGGGAGAGCTCTGATGTGATCAGAAGACTTGGTGATGGGGAGAATCCGATATGACGGGGGACTCTGACATATAATGGGGACTTTGACACACGGGGAGGACTTTTCTGATTAGGTTTAGGGGGGATCTGACATTATGGGGGACCTCTGATGTGAAGAGGGGCTTTTGATGTGAAATTCACTGTCAAGGTTGTTGAGTGCATCACCACTGGCTCAGGTTTCCAATCGAAAAGCAACATTTATATTTTTACATTTTAGATTGGGGTCATGTAGTAAAAGGCAGTTAGGTCCTATTCACATATATGCAAATTAGATGCATTTTGAATCAGATCCAATTTGCATGACATGTGAATCAAACCAGTTTTCTATGAAGCAGGTTCACATATATGCGGTGCAGCTGCAGTACAAATTTGCTGCAAATTTAAAAATAGTCCTTTGCATTTCCTGAGCACTGCGCTGTTGTTCAGATGCAAATTCAAGAATCACCTTCTATGGGAACGCATCTGAATCACGCATGTGGTCAGTTTTGAACATGAATTTTATCAGAAAAAAAGAAACAGCAAGGGGGCCCCCCAATCCATACCATACACTTTTGTACCTGGTACAGATTTTAAGGGGAACTAAAAACAGTGTGGCGTCCATCCCTGATCCATACCAGACCCTTAGGTCTGGTATGGTTTTAAGAGGAACCCCCACGTCCAAAAAAAAACAGAGTGGGCCCTCCCAAAATCTATTCTAAATGCGGGCACAGCAGGCTTTCTCTGAAAAAGTTACTTTCTTTACATTTAGAACTGCATGAGATGTAAGCAGTGTGCATGCGCAAGCGGCTCTTGTGCTCATTCTAATGCGTTTGTTCGCTGCGCAGCCAAAATCTTGGTAAATGTTAAGTAAAGTACATGCAATTGCATGGGTTGAACGGGAACACCTCTAAACTTGTCTTTTTTTTTTTTTTTTACGCTGGTTCACCTTTATGTATTTTTTTAAGGAGATATGCACACATGCCATGTTAGCATGGTAGGTTGCCAACATGTGACATGCACCTTGTTAAAATTATGTAAAAAGACTCTTGCTCCTCTAGCTCCTCCTAAAAGGTCATTTAACCTTAACCCTCTAATGCATATGATTTTCTTGGGCTAGCTTTTGCTTTTAAAGGGGAACTCCACGCCCCATTCTACAATGCTCTTGTCTCCCCCCTTTAATCCCTTGGATTTCCATGGGCTAACTTTTTATTTTAAAGGGGAACTCCACACTCCATTCTCCAAAACTCTTGTCTACCCCCTCTAACCCCTCGGATTTCCATTGGCTAATTTTTGCTTTGAAAGGGAAACTCCACACTCCACTCTATTCTCCAAAGGCTGTGAGCTGCCTTCACCAATCCAAACCACATCCTTTTTCAGAGCATACAACAGGGCCAGCTAGGAAAGGGGGAGAAAAGCAATCACCCAACCCCCCTCCTGAACCATACAAGGCCACATGCACTCAACATAGCTGGCTGCCTTTGAGGCATGTTGAGCTCAGCCCAATACTAACCACAAACCACCTTGTACCAACTAGTTTAAAGGGGCTTTCCACATTTCGTAAAGCTCCCTGTATGCAGCCCCCACAACCCCAGTCTAGGGTTGTGTGGAAGAGGCCCTTGACCCCCTGAATTTGGGAACAAGGTGGTTGACTTTTGGGGTGCCCAAGCCCCTTCTGCCCCCAAGCATTCACCCCCCTTTCATGGGCTGGCTTGCTGTGTGTTTGGCTAGGGGTTTGTTAGTGTGTGGGAGGGGCACAATCTTTTTTTAGTTTGGGGTGGTATTTTTCACGTGGGGGTTTTTAAGCCCTAACAGACCCAAATGGCCTTGTATGTATTGGGGGGGTAGGCTATTTTTTGTTTTGGGTTAAAATATTGCAGCTGCAATGTACAGTCAGGTCCATAAATATTGGGACATTTTTGGCTCTATACACCACCACAATGGATTTAAAAATGAAACAAACAAGATATGCTTTAACTGCAGACTTTCAGTTTTAATTTGAGGGTATTTACTTCCAAATCAGATGAACTGTGTAGGAATTACAACAGTTTGTATATGTGCCTCCCACTTTTTAAGGGACCAAAAGTAATGGGACAATTGGCTGCTCAGCTGTTCCATTGCCAGGTGTGTGATATTTCCTCATTATCCCATTTACAAGGAGCAGATAAAAGGTCCAGAGTTCATTTCAAGTGTGCTATTTACATTTGGAATCTGTTGTTGTCAACTCTCAATATGAGATCCAAAGAGCTGTCACTATCAGTGAAGCAAGCCATCATTAGGCTGAAAAAAACAAAACAAACCCATCAGAGAGATAGCAAAAACATTAGGTGTGTCCAAATTAACTGTTTGGAACATCCTTAAAAAGAAAGAATGCACCGGTGAGCTCAGCAACACCAAAAGACCCGGAAGACCACGGAAAACAACTGTGGTAGATGACCGAAGAATTTTTTCCCTGGTGAAGAAAACGCCCTTCACAACAGTTGGCCAGATCAAGAACACTCTCCAGGAGGTAGGTGTATGTGTGTCAAAGTCAACAATCAAGAGAAGACTTCACCAGAGTGAATACAGAGGGTTCACCACAAGATGTAAACCATTGGTGAGCCTCAAAAACAGGAAGGCCAGATTAGAGTTTGTGAAACAACATCTAAAAAAGCCTTCACAGTTCTGGAACAACATCCTATGGACAGATGAGACCAAGATCAATTTGTACCAGAGTGATGGGAAGAGAAGAGTATGGAGAAGGAAAGGAACTGCTCATGAACCAAAGCATACCACCTCATCAGTGAAGCATGGTGGTGGTAGTGTCAGGGCATGGGCATGTATGGCTGCCAATAGAACTGGTTCTCTTGTATTTATTGATTATGTGACTGCTGACAAAAGCAGCAGGATGAATTCTAAAGTGTTTTGGGCAATATTATCTGCTCATATTCAGCAAAATGCTTCGGAACTCATTGGACAGCGCTTCACAGTACAGATTGACAATGACCCGAAGCATACTGCGAAACCAACCAAAGAGTTTTTTAAGGGAAAGAAGTGGAATGTTATGCGATGGCCAAGTCAGTCACCTGACCTGAATCCGATTGAGCATGCATTTCACTTTCTGAAGACTAAACTGAAGGGAAAATGCCCCAAGAACAAGCAGGAGCTGAAAACAGTTGCAGTAGAGGCCTGCCAAAGCACCACCAGGGATGAAACCCAGCGTCTGGTGATGTCTATGCATTCCAGACTTCAGGCTGTAATTGACTGCAAAGGATTTGCAACCAAGTATTAAAAAGTGAAAGTATATGGATGATTGTTAATCTGTCCCATTACTTTTGGTCCCTTAAAAAGTTGGAGGCACATATACAAACTGTTATAATTCCTACACCATTCACCTGATTTGGATGTAAATACCCTCAAATTAAAGCTGAAAGTCTGCAGTTAAAGCCCATCTTGTTCATTTAAGTTCAAATGCATTGTGGGGGTGTATAGAGACAAAAAGATTAGAATTGTGTTGATGTCCCAATATTTATGGACCTGACTGTAGATCTGTAAGTTTTCTCTAAAGCCGTACATCTTTAAAGCAGCATTTTGGATACATGCTACAGATGCACCACTTTGCAGGCAGAGTAACCCCCTGCCCAAATTACTAGCTTTTAAGCAATTTTGCATTTTTATGGCTGTGATTGAATGCCTAGAGGGCTGTTCACTGGGGTGTTGTCATCTATTCATCTGGACCACTTACTCCAGTGATGTTGCGGTTGTGGGCACAAAAGGCATTCCCCAGCTCAACCTCTAGTGATTCTGTTCAATAGTCTAACTGAGGTTGAACAATGGACCCAGACATATCATAGTTTAAGCTGTTCATCCCAGTTATCTCCCTCCCTAGCCTGCATCTCCTCCATAAGCATGATGTCATTGAGGATGGCAATCCATCTTTGGAGGGGGGGGTTACTTCAGATTTCCAATATTTTGTGATCAGCTGCCGAGCTGCCGATAGAAAAAAATCTAAGGAGGTTGGTTTTCTGGGATTTGACTGATGTCGGGAAGATGGACAGTAGGGCAACCTTTGGGGAGAGGGCGAAAGAGTCATCATACATTTCATTATAGATCTCAAATATACCTTTCCAAAAGGGGTGGCTTCAATCGCATTCCCACCAGATATGGAGGTATGTTCCTTTTCCTCCGTTACAGCGCCAGCAAGCATCCGCAGAGTTGGGGAACATCCCATGGACCAAGACCAGATCCCTGTACCATCTGGAGAGTAGTTTGTAGTTTTTCTCCTGCGTGAAGCTGGAGATTGAAGATTTGTGGGTGAATGTGAAAAAGGTCTGCCACTCAACTGGGGTGATATCTTTACCCAGGTCTCTGGACCACTTTTGTGTGAATGTGGGAAGGAAGTTATGGGTGTGGGAAAGAATTTCCCTATATATTAGCGATAGCATGTGTCTGGGAACCTGGGAGAGACTACACATCTCCTCAAAGGTCGTTGGGGTCCTGTGTATTCGACCTGATAAGTGTAAGGTAGAGCAGAAGTTTGTCAGGGACATCATGGATAACCAGTTCATTGAGGGGCGTTGGTTGCCCTTTTGTGGTATGAATCTACCTGTTGTCGCCTGGACAAAGGAGTGTGCTGTTGGCCAGTCTGCCCTCTCGTAGCCACCTATTCGTTCAGAAGTTTCATAGTCGGGAAGTGTCGGGTTGTTAAATAGCGGTGTCAGGAGGCTGGGGTCGGTGGATAGTGCATAAGTTATATGTTGACAGTACCACAGAACCAGCGCCACCTCGGTCAGTGGGGGGAGCATAGGCATGGTGCGGTATTTGAGGTGGTATCCCCAGAGCAGAACCTGCAGGTCTACCTGTGCCATATCTTGTTCTATCAGTGTTGATGGTTTGGTCAACGGGCGTGGGGACCATTCCAGCAGTCTGGAGAATATGGTTGAGGTGTGATATATTTTGAAATCAGGGAGGCCGATGCCTCCCCGATTTCGGGGAGTAGCGATTGTTAAAGCAGGATGTAGTCTAATCTGCTATATGACCCGTGTGCTGAGGAGGAAAATGTGTAGCCTCTACCAGTAGGATTATTCTCCAAGTATCCACTAAGGACAGGTTGGTGAAAGTGGAGCGTATTTTGGTTAATGTGGATGGTGATATGTGGGACTTAAAGGTAGAGGAGTCCAGTCTCGGTAGCAATGGGACATTCAGGTCACCCCCCAATATCAGAATAAGGGTCCCAAATGCTTCCAGATGCACCGCCACGGAGGGTAGAAAGGCGAGTTGATCCTGGTTAGGAAGATAAACATTAGCCAGCGTTAATATTGTTTGCATGTGCTTCAAATTCAAGAACAAGTAGCGCTCTAATGGATCGATATATGAGTCTAGGACCTCCGGGTGACAGAGTTATGGAATGCTATTGAGACTCCCTTTGACTTAGGGGCTGGATTTGTGCTATGATACCAGGTGGTAAAATATTTATTTGGGAGGGGGGATATAGAGTCCGACCTAAAGTGAGTTTCCTGGAGAAATAATATCTAAGTGTGGGCCCTGTGGAAGTGATATAGCAGCTGTCTGCATTTCTCTGGGGTATTAAAGCCTCAGCAGTGGGGATGAGCTGAACACCCCCCTGTTTGGTTCGCACCAGAACTTGCGAACGGGCAAAATATTCAGTTGAACACGCGAACGCCGTTAAAGTCTATGGGACACGAACATGAATAATCAAAAGTGCTAATTTTAAAGGCTTATATGCAAATTATTGTCATAAAAAGTGTTTGGGGACCTGGGTACTGCCCCAGGGCACATGGATCAATGCAAAAAAAAGTTTTAAAAATGGACGTTTTTTTCGGGAGCAGTGATTTTAATAATGATTCAAGTGAAACAATAAAAGTGTAATATCCCTTTAAATTTCATACCTGGGGGGTGTCTATTGTATGCCTGTAAAGGGGTGCATGTTTCCCGTGTTTTGAACAGTCTGACAGCAAAATGACATTTCAAAGGAAAAAAAGTCATTTAAAACTACTTGCGGCTATTAATGAATTGCCGGTGAGACAATACACATAAAAGTTCATTGATAAAAACGGCATGGGAATTCCCCACAGGGGAACCCCGAAACAAAATTTTAAAAAAAATGACGTGGGGGGGTCCCCCTAAATTCCATAACAGGCCCTTCAGGTCTGGTATGGATATTAAGGGGAACCCAGGCCAAAGTAAAAAAAAAATGGCGTGGGGTCCCCCTTAAAATCTATACCAGACTGTATGGATTTTAAGGGGAACCCCGCGCCAAAATTTAAAAAAAAATGGTGTGGGGTCTCCCCAAAAATCCATACCAGACCCTTATCCGAGCACGCAACCTGGCAGGCCGCAGGAAAAGAGAGGGGGATGAGAGAGCGCCCCCCCTCCTGAACTGTACCAGGCCACATGCCCTCAACATTGGGAGGGTGCTTTGGGGTAGCCCCACAAAACACCTTGTCCCCATGTTAATGAGGACAAGGGCCTCATCCCCACAACCCTTGGCCGGTGGTTGTGGGAGTCTGCGGGCGGGGGGCTTATCGGAATCTGGAAGCCCCCTTTAACAAGGGGACCCCCAGATCCCGGCCCTCCCCCCTGTGTGAAATGGTAAGGGGGTACTTGTAAAAAAATGTTCAAAAATGTTAAAAATGACAAGAGACAGTTTTTGACAATTCCTTTATTTAAATGCTTCTTCTTTCTTCTATCTTCCTTTGGTTTCTTCCTCCATCTTCTTCTGGTTCTTCCTCCGGTGTTCTCGTCTGGCATCTTCATCTGCGGTGTCGGCATCTTCTTCCCTCCTTCTCCTCGGGCCGCTCCGCATCCAAGATGGCATGGAGGGAGGCTCCTGCTGTGTGATGCTTCTCTCATCATCTTCTTCTCTTCTCACCCGTTACGTAACCCCGCCCCCTTCTGACGTCACGGGGAATGCCACAGGGAAGTCCCCGTCAAGTCCCCGTGCGTCAGAGGGGGCGGGGTCACTGGGTGGCTCCACCCCCGTTATTTAAGAACCGTCAGAAGAGGAGAAGCGTCACACAGCGGGAGCCTCCCTCCATGCCATCATGGATGCGGAGCGGCCCGAGGAGAAGATGAAGACAAGAAGATGAAGAGAAGAAGATAAAGAGAGAAGCGTCACACAGCGGGAGCCTCCCTCCATGCCATCATGGATGCGGAGCAGCCCAAGGAGAAGAAGAGAAGAAGACGCCGACACCGCGGAGGAAGATGGTGGATGAGAACACTGGAGGAAGAACCAGAAGAAGAAGAAGATGGAGGAAGAAACCGAAGGAAGATACAAGAAAGAAGAAAGAAGATAGAAAAAGCATTTAAATAAAGGAATTGTCAAAAACTGTCTCTTGTCATTTTTAACATTTTTGACAGTTTTTTAGTGAAATGGTAGGCTTACTTTTGTACCCCCTTACCATTTCACACAGGGGGGGGGCCGGGATCTGGGGGTCCCCCTGTTAAAGGGGGCTTCCAGATTCCGATAAGCCCCCTGCTCGCAGACCCCCACAACCACCGGCCTAGGGTTGTGGGGACAAGGTGTTTTGGGGGGCTACCCCAAAGCACCCTCCCAATGTTGATGGCATGTGACTTGGTATGGTTCAGGAGGGGGGGCGTTCTCTCGTCCCCCCCTCTTTTCCTGCGGCCTGCCATGTTGCGTGCTCGGATAAGGGTCTGGCATGGATTTTTGGGGGGACCCCATGCCGTTTTTTTTTTTTATTTTGGCGCGGGGTTCCCCTTAAAATCCATACCAGACCTTAAGGGTCTGGTATAGATTTTGAGGGGGACCCCACGCCATTTTATTTTATTTTTTTGGCTGGGGTTCCCCTTAATATCCATACCAGACCTGAAGGGCCTGTTATGGAATTTAGGGGGACCCCCACGTCATTTTGTTTAAATTTTGGTTCAGGGTTCCCCTGTGGGGAATTCCCATGCCATTTTTATCAATTAACTTTTATGTGTATTGGCGGACCGGCAATTAAATAGTCGCGAGTAGTTTAAATGACTTTTTTTCCTTTGAAATGTAATTTTGCTGTCAGACTGTTCTAAACACGGGAAAAGTGCGCCCCTTTACAGACATACTATAGACACCCCCCAGGTACGAAATTTAAAGGGATATTACACTTTTATTGTTTCACTTTAAGCATTATTAAAATCACTGCTCCCGAAAAAACGTCAGTTTTTAAAACTTTTTTTTGCATTGATCCATGTCCCCTGGGGCAGGACCCAGGTCCCCAAACACTTTTTATGACAATACCATGAATATAAGCCTTTAAAATTAGCACCTTTGATTTCTCCCATAGACTTTTAACGGGTGCTCTGCGGCATTTGAATTTGCCGCGAACACCCCAAATTGTTCGATGTTCGGCGAACTGACGAACAGCCGATGTTTGAGTTGAACTTATTTGAAGCTTATCCCTACTCAGCAGTTAAGTGAGGAAACTTGAAGAGCTAAGGAAGATGCCATGGGATGGGGAGTATGTAATGGCAGGCTCCGAGAGGGAGTCGACCACTGTATATCGTGAGAGCTGTGGACAGTATATCAAACAGAAGGGGAGGGTGAAGGATGGGAGGGAAGGGGGGGAGAGCAAGGGTACAAAGTGTGAAAAAAAAATGTACCTACAGTCATGAGGTAGTCCTGCGTACAGGTTTGTCGTCCTGATAGAGCAGGCTAATCAGAGAAAGTATCCAAGTTGGCCAGACTGTTGGAATCTGGGGACTGAACCCTGAAAGGTGGGGAAACAGTGCCTTCTAGTGACCATAGGGGGGAAATAACATAGGTCTCTAGAAATAGGTATAACTAAATTAAACATTGAAAACAGAATCAGTAAAGACTCTTCTAACCTTCTAAATATAACATATATGTTGACAGGTAAATGTAGATAGCAAGTTGAAAGCGAAACTAACAGTTGTAAACTAAACTAACAACAGTGCTGATTAAGGCGTAACAGTTATTTTGGCAGCACACTCGGCATGTCCCGGGGGGACCCTGTCTAACTTGAGTCAGGCAACCAGTGGTGGGTAGGGACGAGCCGAACACCCCCCTGTTTGGTTCGCACCAGAACATGCAAACAGGAAAAAAGTTCGTTCGAACACGCGAACACCATTAAAGTCTATGGAACACGAACATGAATAATCGAAAGTGCTAATTTTAAAGGTAAATATGCAAGTTATTGTCATAAAAAGTGTTTGGGGACCTGGGTCCTGCCCCAGGGGACATGGATCAATGCAAAAAAAAGTTTTAAAAACGGCCGTTTTTTCAGGAGCAGTGATTTTAATAATGCTTAAAGTCAAACAATAAAAGTGTAATATCCCTTTAAATTTCGTACCTGGGGGGTGTCTATAGTATGCCTGTAAAGGGGCGCATGTTTCCTGTGTTTGGAACAGTCTGACAGCAAAATGACATTTTGAAGGAAAAAACTCATTTAAAACTACCCGCGGCTATTGCATTGCCGACAATACACATAGAAGTTCATTGATAAAAACGGCATGGGAATTCCCCAAAGGGGAACCCCGAACCAAAATTTAAAAAAAAAATGACGTGGGAGTCCCCCTAAATTCCATACCAGGCCCTTCAGGTCTGGTATGGATATTAAGGGGAACCCCGGCCAAAATTTAAAAAAAAAATGACGTGGGGTTCCCCCTAAATTCCATACCAGACCCTTCAGGTCTGGTATGGATTTTAAGGGGAACCCCACGCCAAAAAAAACAAAAAGGGCGTGGGGTCCCCCCAAAAATCCATACCAGACCCTTATCCGAGCACGCAACCTGGCAGGCCGCAGGAAAAGAGGGGGGGACGAGAGTGCGCCCCCCCCATCCTGAACCGTACCAGGCCACATGCCCTCAACATTGGGAGGGTGCTTCGGGGTAGCCCCCAAAACACCTTGTCCCCATATTGATGAGGACAAGGGCCTCATCCCCACAACCCTGGCCGGTGGTTGTGGGGGTCTGCGGGCGGGGGGCTTATCGGAATCTGGAAGCCCCCTTTAACAAGGGGACCCCCAGATCCCGGCACCCCCCTGTGTGAAATGGTAAGGGTGTACTTACCCCTACCATTTCACAAAAAAACTGTCAAAAATGTTAAAAATGACAAGAGACAGTTTTTGACAATTCCTTTATTTAAATACTTCTTCTTTCTTCTATCTTCCTTCATCTTCTGGTTCTTCTGGCTCTTCTGGTTCTTCCTCCGGCGTTCTCGCCCAGCATCTCCTCCACGGCGTCTTCTATCTTCTTATCCTCGAGCCGCTCCGCACCCATGGCATGGAGGGAGGCTCCCGCTCTTCTCTTCATCTTCTTCATCTTCTTCTCTTCTTCTTTTCTTCTCTTCTTCTCTTCTTCTCTTCTTCATTTTCTTCTCCGGGCCGCTCCGCACCCACGCTGGCATGGAGGGAGGCTCCCGCTGTGTGACAGTGCTCCTCGTCTGACAGTCCTTAAATAACGGGGGGCGGGGCCACCCCGGTGACCCCGCCCCCCTCTGACGCACGGTGACTTGTCGGGACTTCCCTGTGACGTCACGGGGAATGCCACAGGGAAGTCCCATCATGTCCCGTGCGTCAGAGGGGGCGGGGTCACCGGGTGGCCCTGCCCCCCGTTATTTAAGAACTGTCAGACGAGGAGCGCCGTCACACAGCGGGAGCCTCCCTCCATGCCAGCATGGGTGCGGAGTGGCCCGGAGAAGAAAATGAAGAAGAGAAGAAGAGAAGAAGAGAAGAAAAGAGGAAAAGAAGAAGAGAAGATGAAGAAGATGAAGAGAAGAGCGGGAGCCTCCCTCCATGCCATGGGTGTGGAGCGGCCCGAGGAGAAGAAGATAGAAGACGCCACGGAGGAGATGCTGGACAAGAACGCCGGAGGAAGAACCAGAAGAGCCAGAAGAACCAGAAGAACCAGAAGATGAAGGAAGATAGAAGAAAGAAGAAGTATTTAAATAAAGGATTTGTCAAAAACTGTCTCTTGTCATTTTTAACATTTTTGACAGTTTTTTAGTGAAATGGTAGGGGTACTTTTGTACCCCCTTACCATTTCACACAGGGGGGGCCGGGATCTGGGGGTCCCCTTGTTAAAATGAGTTTTTTCCTTCAAAATGTCATTTTGCTGTCAGACTGTTCTAAACACGTGAAACATGTGCCCCTTTATAGGCATACTATAGACACCCCCCAGGTACGAAATTTAAAGGGATATTACACTTTTATTGTTTGACTTTAAGCATTATTAAAATCACTGCTCCTGAAAAAACGGCCGTTTTTAAAACTTTTTTTTGCATTGATCCATGTCCCCTGGGGCAGGACCCGGGTCCCCAAACACTTTTTATGACAATAACTTGCATATTAGCCTTTAAAATTAGCACTTTTGATTTCTCCCATAGACTTTTAAAGGGTGTTCCGCGACATTCAAATTTGCCGCGAACACCCCAAATTGTTCGCTGTTCGGCGAACTTGCGAACAGCCAATGTTCGAGTCGAACATGAGTTCGACTCGAACTCGAAGCTCATCCCTAGTGGTGGGTTGCTAATCACATGCAGGGCTCCTGGGGTCAGGAGAAGAGAAAGAGCCTGTCCCACTGGCTGGTGGGAGAGTGTGAAAGTTCAACCTGCTGGAGATTTGGATGCGGTGGAGCGGGAACGTTTCTTCTTTGTGAAGGTTGTCCATCTTGTGGAGAGAGGCAGGCCGGGGGTCGCTGCTTGCAGGGGCCAGTCAGGAATGCAGATCTGAGGGAGTCCAAAAGTCCCCAAAAAGTAAGCCAAGTCCCCAAGCGTGCGGAAGGTTGCTGTCTTGCCATTGTGGGAGGATGTGAACTGGAAGGGAAATCCCCATCTGTACTTGATTTGTTAGTTTGCAGTGCGTCTGTGACAGGTTTAAGGGCCTTCCTCTTCAGCAGGGTTTACTTAGACAGGTCAGTTAGCAGCATGACTGGGGTGTCATTGAAGAGAATAGAGTCCTGTGTGCGTGCAGCTTGCATGATATCAGCCTTAATATTGAAGAAATGGATTCTGCAGATGACATCCCTCGGGTAGGCAGGGTTTGGATTGCGGGGCCTCAGTGGTCTGTGAACTTGGTCAATTTTGATCGGGGAGTCCTTAGGTTTGGCGAGAATTTGGTTGAATATGGCTGTGAGTGCAGTTGCTAAGTCCTTCGGTTCTTCCATTTCCGGCACGGATGCTTATATTATTGCATCTGCTTCTGTTCTCTTGGTCATCCAGGCCATAGAACAGTTGTTAGATTTGTCTGGTATGTTCGTGGAGAATCTCCTCCTGTTCAGTGAGTTTTGTAACCAATCTTCCACTGTGTGTTCAATGTCCTCAATGCGGTGACTAATGTCCCTGCATAGGTCAGTCAGCTCCTGTTTGTATGATCTCTCCAATCTGCTGATATAAGATTCTATGTTGTTTTTTGTGGGTAGTGCTTTTATATATGCTTCCATGTCACAGCCATCCCTGAAGTTGGGAGGTGTAGGCGATGGGCTATTAGAGCAGTGGGAGCCATGCTCTGATCCCTATGGGGAGTGCAATGTCTGTCTGGGGTGTACCTGAGAGGCAGCCTGTGCTGTAGCTGCATGCGTCGCCGCCATCTTGGAAGCTGGGATGGCCTTGACGCCTGGGCCTATTTTCTGGAGATACCGGCTGATTTCACCCGTTCACCCGGTTTTTGTGCTCCGGTGGGACGGGGAGATGTGCTGCTGCCCCTCCTGCTCATGGGGCGAGAGGGATCCCGAGTGTGCCGTTAGTTTGGGGGTGTTTCAGTGCGGCCGGAATGGGTGCTCAGAGGAGACATGTCCTATCTCTCCATGCGCTGGGCCACGCCCCCCCCCCCCCAATTTTGCATTTTTAAAGGCACTTTTCCTTGTTTCATTTTTGGCGTTTTCCAAATTGGTGACATTGATATATGTCCCTTAGGGTGGGACCTGGGCCACCGTACCCATTTTAAGGCCAATAACTAGAATATAAGCCAGTCAAGTGAGGACAAAATTAACAAGTCAGTTTACATAGACTGCAATGGTATTTGTTGTATAACTTTTGCCCATGTTAGGCTCTTTGTTTTCCCCCTGAAACGGGGGGTTTGTCCCATCTGTAATTTTGTAGCATGCTGAATGATGTGCTTAATTTTGGACAGGGGGTGGCTTATTTTGTACTAGCTGCATTTGAGTTGGTTTGGGCATGCTCAGGGACTTTGTTTTTTTTTTTTTACAGCTTTTTGTGTGTAAACAGCACTTGGATGTTTCTGGGCAGGACATTAAGGACATTAAGACATTAAGGACATTCTTAACTGGTGTACCCACTTTGAAATTCTCTCTACATTGGGTGAACTTGCATTTTGTGTGTTTTATGGACTGTCCATGTGTTTTCAATTGCCTCATTAGCACACAAACCTATGTTATATAAAGCTTGCAAATAGCATTCTTTACCTTGCCCTGAAATAAGGCAAGATTGTGTGTGAGGCCAGCAAGAGAGTACATTTGGGTGTTCTTAAAGAGTTTGTAACACAAGTATTTTCTCTTTGTATTTTGTTTGTTATGTCTTTGCAAAACAGATGTGTTTTAGATCAATTTTTTTTTTACTTTGGTTTATTGTATTTTTTTGGGTGGGGGGATATTTTCCCCTGAAATATTTTTAATGTTGTCAATGTGTGTCATTTGTAGGTTGTTTCACTTTGATTTAATTGTCTGTGCTGCGTTATTTTGCAAAATCTTCCTCAAGATGTTATGACTAATTAATGTTTAAATCCTTAATAGATGTCCGTTTGTGGGCGCAGTCCTTTTAACTCCTGTTAATTTCCTCTGCAAAATGGTCAGACCTCAAAACCATATTCTGTTAGTGTCTCAAATTAACATACAGGTGTTTTTTTGCTTTCCTTGCTCTTTTCCAAGTCCTGTTTTGTTGACCAATAAAATTTGTAGCAAATTTTAATGTTTTATGTGTTTTGTTAATGTTCATAAATGTGTGGTTATTCCTAGATACAGCCCCACCTAAACTAGGTTAACCCCCACTGCGCCCAGGATTATGTAACTAGAAGCTATGAAACATCCAGCACAATACCGCTTACCTAAAGCTGCCACTTGACAAATGAACAATACTACAATGGAATTTAAATCTGCACTGAATAATGAATAGTGATCACCTTCCGTGACAATTTAAATTGTGGCGCTAATCACAATGCATATAATTCACCCCTTACAGTGAAAAAATAAATTGTGAATTAAACAGACTAAACTGATGAAAACTAAAAATCCAATCACCTTTTTACTGGTATATATCTACATGTGGTGTAATCCAACCTATACCCAAATAGTAGAATATTGTGACAATATGTGCAAACACTCCCTTAGTGATTTCCCCACATATCATTCAACATATATAATGAATTATATACACCATAATACATAACGTGACTCAAGTGTTGAAATTGTTCAAAAATTGCTCATCCAAAATAACTCCTGTTCCCCTAAAAAAATTGTTTTGTATACAGTTTAAAATAAGAGTGCAACAAATAGTGTCCGTGATGGTGATAAAAAACAACATATAAAGTGCCACAGCAAGTTCTTATGTAGAAAAAATGTGAAGTCTTTTATTATGCTCTTCCACCACACCTTTAGTGTTCAGTGACCACTCTCCCTATGGGCAGCCACTCACCAGCTCCTCATGCCTCCACTTTCGTGCGAGGCTAAAAGGCATGGATGGCTGTTGTATCCAACCAGGGTTAAAGCATGTGAATCCAGGAGACTCGTTCCATATAAAAATAAAAGAACACTCCCAATAGTGTAATAACGTCAAACACTTTAATAAAACACTGCAAATAACACTTCAACTGTTCCACTCACATTGTGTAAAAAACTATTAGCACAGTAAACTCCACAGCAATCCGTCCAATATCACACAGCAACTGAGATTAACCTTCTAGGGGGTATGCGGTCACGGCGGACCCTCTAATGCAGAGCGTATGAAGTGTCTCTCACCCTCTCACCGCCTGCTAAACGAATGGGTAACGCTGTCCCCCCTCTCTCGGTTCACCGTTCAGCTCGCTCCTTTCTGTCACTAGTACGTGGTGTTCTGCTACTTACGGCCACGCCCCCAACATGTTTCGGTACACCTGTACCTTATTCATGGGATAGGCCGTCCTAGACATCCGTCACTTCTTTTATTCCCTCCCCTCTCCAATCAAAATAAAGGAGTCTAAGAATGCGTGCGCACCTCTCTCTCGGTTGCCCGTTGATCAGAGACTCCTCAGTGCGCATGCGTTCGTATCGCTCCAGCACCTGCGCTCTACGGGTGTCCCCGTGAGCGCAAACCCCCGCTGTTCTTTGTAACAAGCTACACATCACAGTGTAAATCACTCGTTTGGCTCTGTGAGATCCTCACCATCCCTCTCCGGAATGGTAGGTTATCTAACAGTGTCATACACCCTGACATGTCAAAAAAGAATGTATACTATGCGTTCCACACACTTAAAGTGATGCACATACATAAAACCATATATTATGTTTGACTTATATATCATAATCCCATCTCTTACAGATAAAGCTAAAAACCCATCCTGCGATGTATTCAACATAATAAAAATGGAAATAATAATAAAAATGATGTTTGCAAACCGTTTAATCTGGTTGTGGTGAGAATATTGATACACACCAGAGTGTACCATACCCGAAGTGTATAAAAACAAGAATGGTTGACTTCAGCCCCCCAACTTTTACCTTCAAAAAAAGGTGGAGGGTACTTAATCCTAAAATTTCTAAAACGAATCAATATGTCTACATATATAATCACCCCTTAATCGGTGACCCTTTTATTTAATTGTAGAATATGTGTAAAAATCTAAAATATTCCTCCACTCATGACCGTATAAATGAGCATATGGAAAAACATTCCATAAAATATAGCTATCTACAGAATCTATCTAAAAATCATTTAAAAAACAGTTAAGATCTAACTCAATGTTAAGGCCTCTCGGAGTTAAACTCTTAAAGCGGAATATCCATTCCGTCTCTCTCCGTGATAGATCCCTAACCCTGTTCGAACCCCGCCAGGAGGGGTGGACCACATCAATGCCGCAGAATTGCAATAGGGTAGGATCTTGTTTGTGTTTGATCTTAAAGTGCATAGACACGCTGTGATACTTATATCCATTTCTTATGTTGGTAAGGTGTTCATTAATGCGGATCTTCAACTGCCTTTTGGTCCTCCCAACATAATATAAGCCACAGGGGCACCACATGAGGTATACCACATGTGTGGTGGTGCACGTGCTAAACTCATTGATATCAAACCTTTCCCCCTCTCTGTTAGTGACACTAGTAATACCTCTATTGCTAACCCCTACTGTTCTGCAACAGACACATTTCTTACAGCAGAAAAAACCTTTTAAATCAAAAAATAGGGATCTCGGTTTAGGTGGATCCAGAATTTTTTTCACTATCCGATCGCCTATATTTGGGGCCTTTCTATAAATGAACCTTGGATATGCGGGTAATATCCCTCCCAAGTGTTTATCCTTACACAAAATATACCAGTATTTCCTATAAATGTTCTCGATATCCTTATACTGGTGATGAAAACCAGAAATAAAACTTAATTGGTGTTGAGAATCTCCTCCTTGTGCTACTTTTTCTTTTTCTTTCAGGCATAGTTCCCTGGGGGTATTTGCCACTTCTTGTACTATTTTAGTAAGCTCTTCATCCTTATACCCTTTTTGCAGAAATTTATTCTTCAAAACATCTGATTGGGCCAAATAGTCCTCCATCAGTGTGCAATTCCGACGGATCCGCAATAGCTGGCCCTTCGGGATATTCTTTATCCATGATGGATGATGGCCACTAGCTACTGATAGGTAGCTATTGCGGTCCGTCGGTTTAAAATATACTTTAGTTTTTAACGAATCATTCACTTTCTCAATGGTGACATCCAAAAAGTTTATCGATTCGTCACTGATCAGGTATTCCAATCTGATATTATTCGTGTTCCTATTCAGATGTTCAAGGAAGAGTTCCAAAGCGTCCCTGGGTCCTTCCCATATTAACAGGATATCATCAATGAACCTTCGATAGAAGATTAATTGAGGTCTATGAACATTGAACACCTGTCTATCTTCCCATTCAGACATGAATAGGTTGGCGAGGCTAGGGGCATATTTCGCCCCCATTGCCACGCCAACCTGTTGAGAATAGAATTGTCCATCATACCAGAAGTAATTGTGGGACATGCAGAAGTCTAATGCATGTCCCACAAATTTCTTCTGGATAAAAAGAATATCGTCCCTTTTACTGAGTGCCCAATTTAAGGCTAATGACGCATCCTCATGCTGTATGCATGTATAAAGCGACGCTACGTCTGCTGTCACTAAGTATGATGTCAATACTGGATTAAATTTCACTTGCTCCAGCAGTCGTAGCAAATCTGAGGTGTCCTTCAAATAAGCTTTGGTGGCTTTCACACTAGGTTGAAGGAATCTATCTAAGTATTCGCCCAGTCTCGCAGTGACGGATCCGATTCCATTTACTATAGGCCGAGGAGGGGGTTTTTCTGTATTCTTGTGCACTTTGGGTAATGTGTATATTACTGGTATACGATTGGCGCTGGGTACAAGATATCTTTTTTCCTTTGAGTTTAGGGCTTTTACCCCAAAGCCCCAGTCCACTAGTGCAGCCAATTGGGTGCTGTATGAGTCCGTAGGGTCACATTTCAATTTTTTGTATGTATCTTGATCTCCTAATAACTCCAACAATTGCTTATGGTAGAATTCCTTCTCCATGACAACCACCCCTCCACCCTTATCCGCTGGGCGAATAATAATGTTTTTCCTTTTTTCCAAGGATTCTATTCCCTCCTTTATAAATTGAGGGTTAACCCCTTTCTTTACTGGAAGATCCTCAATTTCTTTCAACACCAAGTTCTTAAAAACTTCTACATAATGATTATTCTGAATCTGGGGATTAAAGATAGATCGATTTTTTAGGCCGCTATCTATTTTATCAGATGCCACCAAAGCTCTCACTCCTGCTTCTACCGGGTGGCTCAAGAAGTGTTTTTTTATATTCATCGTACGAATGAACCTATGCGTATCAATATATACCTGAAATTTATTCATTCTTTTTTTCGGGGCACATTTAAGGCCCAAATTCAGAATGTTGATTTCTTTATGATCCAACTCACTTCCACTCAGATTGTAAATCCCCGTGTTCATATGTCCCTTGGTCGTTTTTTTGGATTGCTTGGATCTCCCCCCCCTACATCCCCTCCTTCTCTTAATGGGGGCTTGGAGTTCATATTTTGTATGTTTGGGGGTCCTCAGTTTTCCTCTCTGTTGTTGTGCCCGCGGGTGTCCTCTCGGAGTACCCCGTTTCCCTCCCCTCCCCCGTAATCCTAAAAAAAGGCTGATTATATGATTGTTGGTCATAGTAGCCTCCTTCTTCCAGACTCGTGTATCTGTTATACAATGGAATCCCATTTCCATCTGGATGTTGATTAAATGGGGGATATGGTCTCCATTGTTGGTATTCCTGTTGTGGGGGGTATCCTCGTGGATAATCACTTCTGTGTGGTGATGGGTAATCATAATCTCCCCTTCCTTGAGGGGTATCTCCCCTATAGGGCCTGGGGGTATGATATTCATAATCCCCTCTTCCTTGTCTAGGGGGTTTGGGGGAGTGAACATATTCACTATTGCGATTCTTCCCTGAGTCTTCCCCATTGTGGGAGGGGTTAGTAGATCCCTTCTCATTTTTCTTCACTCCACTTTTTTGCCCATATTTCTTCTGGGTTGTTTTGAGTGTAGATTTCTTTACGCCGGTTTCCACTTCATGGTTTGAATCCCCCCTGGTTTCCACCTGGCTTCCATCATTTATATTCTGCCACGTGTATATCTTATTAGTTCTAAAATCATTGGAATCCCTAGTGAACTTCTTCACTTTCTTTTTTTGTGTTTCACGGTCCACTTTATCTAATTTCTTTTTTATATTAATATTAAAGTCTTTCATTTGATTGGATTCCTTGATGGGTTCCAATTTTTCTTGTAATTGTCTAATGTTTTCGTTAATTCTTCCCAACTTAATTTGCTTTCTCTTTAAAACTAGATTCTGTAGTTCCCTCCCAGCTCTATTAAAAAATGTCAGCCATTCCTCCATAAAAGCCGGATCATTCAATCCATCTTGTGGGGGTACATCCCACCTTAAACTTCTAAAGATTAAATTTTCTTTTTGATAATGTTCAAAAGTGAACACATCCCACCATACCTTAATTTGCTTTTCAAGAAGGTTCTCAAGTGATCTTAATGTTACTGAGAAATCTTCTTCATCAACGGTCATTTCTACATTATTCGAAAAAACATGTTCAGGGTTCATCTGCCTATTAGACAGATAATTAAAAAGGTCCATGGCTGCTAGTGGGTGAAAAAAGATAACTGATAAATGTGTGGTTATTCCTAGATACAGCCCCACCTAAACTAGGTTAACCCCCACTGCGCCCAGGATTATGTAACTAGAAGCTATGAAACATCCAGCACAATACCGCTTACCTAAAGCTGCCACTTGACAAATGAACAATACTACAATGGAATTTAAATCTGCACTGAATAATGAATAGTGATCACCTTCCGTGACAATTTAAATTGTGGCGCTAATCACAATGCATATAATTCACCCCTTACAGTGAAAAAATAAATTGTGAATTAAACAGACTAAACTGATGAAAACTAAAAATCCAATCACCTTTTTACTGGTATATATCTACATGTGGTGTAATCCAACCTATACCCAAATAGTAGAATATTGTGACAATATGTGCAAACACTCCCTTAGTGATTTCCCCACATATCATTCAACATATATAATGAATTATATACACCATAATACATATTTTTTTAGGGGAACAGGAGTTATTTTGGATGAGCAATTTTTGAACAATTTCAACACTTGAGTCACGTTATGTATTATGGTGTATTATGGTGTATATAATTCATTATATATGTTGAATGATATGTGGGGAAATCACTAAGGGAGTGTTTAATTCACAATTTATTTTTTCACTGTAAGGGGTGAATTATATGCATTGTGATTAGCGCCACAATTTAAATTGTCACGGAAGGTGATCACTATTCATTATTCAGTGCAGATTTAAATTCCATTGTAGTATTGTTAATGTTCATGCAACAGATTTCCCAGCTGCAGCTTAACTAGGCTGATTGGCATAGCAAAACCAAAAAAGGTGTGATTTGTCTAAAAGCTACTTTCCTGGTGCCTTTGTGGTGGCATATGCATGGATTGTGTGTATGCTGCCATGGATAGGCACCAGGAAAGGAAAATTACAGAGGTAAGTATTCCATTTTCCATTATAGCGCAGTGGTTCTCAGCCTCAGTCCTCAAGTACCCCTGACAGGACATGTTTTGGGAATTTATCTTAGCTAAAATAGCTCTCCAAAATACAAAGCCATTGACTGATTTAAAGCACCTGTGAAAGATGAAGGAAAACCTGCAAACATGGCCTGTTGGGGGTACTTGAGGACAGGTTTGAGAACCACATATTTAGAGCACTGAGCTAAAATTTAATTTAAGACAATCCTATTCTAATTGTGGGCATTTGAGGGAAACCAAGTGAGTGTTAGAACCCCTGCTTGTCTTTTTTAGGTTGGGATTTGTGGCCCTTTTCTGAAAATTTGCCTCACTTCCTGTCACATAGCCAAACAGGATCTGTCTCAATGTCTTTCCTTAGGGGCACACAGGTCAATTTAACTAGTGTCCCCATTAGGCAAATTGCATGCTAGCACTTTGTGGTGTACACCCCACATTATTAGGTATTTTGGGGTTTATTAAAGGCAAATCCACTCTGCAATACAAGTGTACTCACTGTAAATCTGAGGGAAAGCACTGGTAATTTTATCATCCAATCAGGTAGAAGCAAAGATGCTGTTTTTGTTTATTTTCCTTGCATGTCCCCCTCAGATCTCCATCAACTGCACTTCCAAATGCACTTGTAGTGCAAAGTAGATTTGCCTTTAGTAAATAAACCCCAAAGTCCAAGATACCAAATAATTTGGGGTGTTCACAGCAAAATGCTAAAGTAAAATTTACCTAATGGGGAAACTATTTAGATTGACCAGTGTGTCCCCAAGGAAAGACATTTGTAGGGTTTTATCCTCACTTCCTGTTTGGCTATGTGACAGGAAGTCAATACATTTGGGAGGTGTCTTCATCCTATCAGGGGTGCAGACATCCCCAAAAACTGGCAAGACTTCTAATCCCTCTGCACTCTATCCCCAAGCAAAAAATAAGAAAGGACTTCATTTAGTTTAACTTTGCAAAGACACAATCCTAAGTTCAACTGTGATGCATGTCAATGGCCCATTTAGACCTTGTTTAATAAAAAACACCAGTTGTCTTTCACTAGAAACCTTTGTTAGTCCAGTCCTGGAAATCTGCATCTGCTTTACTAGTAATTTCCATAAAAACTGGGTTCCTGCAGCTAGATGCGTGACCGCTGTGTATTTGAGATGCACAACTGCTGTGTGCACGGAGGTATGTACCCATGGCGCATTCCTGGAAGTGGTGGCCAGCACACAGGAATGACATCACGCCCCCACAGAAAGTTGCTTGTACTGCTGCTAATTTCTTCCCACCACCATGCCCCGCTCACTGTTCTCTAAGGAAGAGATGATTCTTATTTGAAAATTAAGATTTTTTATTCTTTAACATGGGGTGGTGTTTGTGTGGGTCCCTAACACACATTCATACATATTAGGGCCAATTTACCTACCAGCATGTTTTTAGATTGTGGGAGGAAACCGGAGTACTTGGAGGAAACCCACGCAGGCACAGGGAGAACATGCAAACTCCAGGCAGATGGTGTTGCGGGTGGGATTCGAACCAGCTACGTTTTTTGCTGCTAGGTGAAAGTGCTAACCACTACACCATTGTGCTGCCCAAATATATATCTATAGCTGTAGGTTTTTGTGTCCACCAGCAGAGAGAAGTTGGGTAGATACCATACTCCCAATTCTGGAGGCATAATAATGGTCTAGCACAGGGGTCTTCAAACTACGGCCCTCCAGTTGTTCAGGAACTAATATTCCCATCATGCCTAGTCATGTCTGTGAATGTCAGAGTTTTACAATGCCTCATGGGATGTGTAGTTCCGCAACAGCTGGAGAGCCGTAGATTTGATGATTCCTGATCACTGTAGCATGTCTTGAAAAAAGGTGGTTTCTCATGTGCCTTGTATAATGCCCAAGAAATATCATTAGGAAAATACAAGTGGGGCATGGCACATCTACATTACAAATTTGGCATTTAAGATGGTCTTGAACTATGAAATCTGATTGGCCAATCTTTGTACAACTCGGTATTTCAGCAAAATAGGTAATAGGAAGACGCACTTGAACAATTAATTCAAATTATAGGAAATCAAACAGGCTCTTGCACTAAATCAAATTTTTATAAGCTCTAACTGATTGCAGTGGATGGTCACCTTTAAAGATCAAGATCTGAAAATATAAATGTATTGGGTTTAGAAACACTTCTCTGTTCCTTGTAATGTATTGAAAGATTTGGGTAAAAATAGAAAAAAAAACACATTTCAAAGATATATTAAAAGTAACAGGAATGAGATTGGCATCAAAAGAGTTAATTAACTGAGAACACTTACTAATTGCCTAACAAGATACATCCAATGAGATGAAATTAACCAATTGTATTGGGAGTGCGCTATTGTCAATGTGAAAACCGCAGTTAGCACCAATTGCAGTTTACATATTTATTATAGCTTTGCGCTTCAATGTGCGCCCCGGTCCGCACGTTCGGTTAATGACTTTTCTAGCGCACCAATTAAGGTATGTACTGGCGCAATGCATTCTTCTTAGTAAATCAGCCCTTTAGTGTCATGAGAGCATTTCAGTCCCTGTAGAGAAAGCACAACTTTGGCTTTAGAAGAAGAAGAGGTGAAATTACCAGACTGGTCTGAGGACTGCATCAAGAAAGTCATGTATACAGTATTTAGAAAATCCAGAGGGGAACTTTGTGGGGAGTGGTGGAGGGTTTTTTTTCTAAATCTCAGTGCAAGGATCTTAACTTGATAATAGACCAGTAAACTGTCTGAAGTTAGTTTAAACTCTGCCTCTGTATACATGAAGGTTTCCCTTATTAGTACCAAAACACGTAGGCTGCAAGTAGTATTACACCCTCCAACATGTTATTTCCTGTGAATATGTGAATTTCAGTGTGAATTTAAAAACCATTGATAGATTAAGCTGTATATAAGAAATAAGGTAAAAAACTGGGGAATGTGGGACTTTAAATGAGGCACACAAGCGTGCCTCCATCCCTATATTTGGATGCATCAAAAGGAAGGTGGGACTTTGAATTGAAGCGGTTGAAATGCAGAGGTGATGGTATATAAAAAGTTTTATTTGTATAAATTATTAAATTTCCATTTATTACATATATGCACAAGATGTAAACACGGTAATACAGGGGTGTAAAACATATAACTAAATAGGATAAAATTCAAAACAATCAAGTAGATAGTGTGTGACAGCAAAACGGCCTAAACAAGCCCAACACAGCATGCCCGGCACCTGTGTAAATGATCACATGATAAATCTAAGGTAGCTAGGTTCATAAAGGTAACATCATGGGCCATTGTGTCTGTGGCATCATATAGCTCTACGCGTTTCGTGGATTCGTTTCCACTCGTCAGGAGCAGATGCACTGGATCCCTGTAAATATAGTAAATGAGGTAAACCACACTCTGTTTGAAGGTGAAAACTATTAATTAAATTTGAAAGATTTAACCCAGTACACTCACCAACCCCGGTAGTAAGCGCAGCATGGGGCGAGCGAGACCAACCCCATGCTGCGCTTACTACCGGGGTTGGTGAGTGTACTGGGTTAAATCTTTCAAATTTAATTAATAGTTTTCACCTTCAAACAGAGTGTGGTTTACCTCATTTACTATATTTACAGGGATCCAGTGCATCTGCTCCTGACGAGTGGAAACGAATCCACGAAACGCGTAGAGCTATATGATGCCACAGACACAATGGCCCATGATGTTACCTTTATGAACCTAGCTACCTTAGATTTATCATGTGATCATTTACACAGGTGCCGGGCATGCTGTGTTGGGCTTGTTTAGGCCGTTTTGCTGTCACACACTATCTACTTGATTGTTTTGAATTTTATCCTATTTAGTTATATGTTTTACACCCCTGTATTACCGTGTTTACATCTTGTGCATATATGTAATAAATGGAAATTTAATAATTTATACAAATAAAACTTTTTATATACCATCACCTCTGCATTTCAACCGCTTCAATTCAAAGTCCCACCTTCCTTTTGATGCATAAGAAATAAGGTATACCTGTCTTGGTGGATATCTGCCCTTCTGGACATGGGGCACAGTCATAGCAGCAAGAGTGGATTGAAGTTCCTGGCTTTTTTCTATATCCGGGCAAACAAGCGTCTACACACAGTGATTCCAGCTTCTAAAAGGAAGTGAAAAAAATGAAGTTTATTTGTGAGAAATAAGATTGGAGATTCAGTAGAAATGCGTTGCAAAACATTACCGTATCTCCTTTGCTTCTATTGCACTTTAAAGTGCGTGCAAGGGGCGTGATTTGGCTGCTACCGGGAATGGCCGCCTGAGTCTATTGTTCTGACTTAGCGGGGAGAGATTTTAGCAACACACAGCGGCATCTGCCTCTCTATGTACATAGAGACCCCAAATATGTACAGTATCTCACAAAAGTGAGTACACCCTTCACATTTTTGTAAATATTTTATTCTGTCTTTTCATGTGACAACACTGAAGAAATGACACTTTGCTACAATGTAAAGTAGAGAGTGTACAGCTTGTATAACAGTGTAAATTTGCTGTCCCCTCAAAATAACTGAAACAGCCATTAATGTCGATACAGCTGGCCACAAAAAGTGAGTACACCTCTAAGTGAAAATGTCCAAATTGAGCCCAACGTTTCAATATTTTGTGTGGCCACCATTATTTTTCAACACTGCCTTAACCCTCTTGGACATGGAGTTCACCAGAGCTTCACAGGTTGCCACTGGAGTCCTCTTCCACTCCTCCATGATGACATCATGGAGCTGGTGGATGTTAGAGACCTTGCAATCCTCCACCTTTCGTTACAGGAAGCCCCACAGATGCTCAATAGGGTTTAGTTCTGGAGACATGCTTGGCCAGTCCATCACCTTTACCCTCAGCTTCTTTAGCAAGCCAGTGGTCATCTTGGAGGTGTGTTTGAGGTCGTTATCATGTTGCAATACTGCCCTGCGGCCCAGTATCCGAAGGGGATCATGCTCTGCTTCAGTATGTCATAGTACATGTTGGCATTCATGGTTCCCTCAATGAACTGTAGCTCCCCAGTGCTGGCAGCACTCATGCAGCCTCAGATCATGACACTACCACCACCATGCTTGACTGTAGGCAAGACACACTTGTCTTTGTTCTCCTCACCTGGTTGCTGCCACACACACTTCAGAACCAAATAAGTTTATCTTGATCTCATCAGACCACAGGACATGGTTCCAGTAATCCATGTCCTTAGTCTGCTTGTCTTCAGCACACTGTTTGCAGGCTTTCTTATCATTGTATCATCTTTGGAAGAGGCTTCCTTCTGGGATGACAGCCATGCAGACCAATTTGATGCAGTGTGCAGCATATGGTCTGAGCACTGACAGGCTGACCCCCCACCCCTTCAACCTCTGTAGCAATGCTGGATGCACTCATATGTCTATTTCCCACAGACAACCTCTGGTTATGACGCTGAGCATGTGCACTCAACTTCTTTGGTCGACCATGGCGAGGCCTATTCTGAGTGGAACCTGTCCTGTTAAATTGCTGTATGGTCTTGGCCACTAAGGATGAGCTGAACACCCCCCGGTTGTGTTCGCCTTGAGTCCTGAGTGCCTCCGGGTTAGGGTTACAATCAGGGAGGCAGCCTGGATTGCCATCGCCCATGGATTGCCGTACCATGGGCGACGGCAATCCAGGCCGCCTCCCCAATTGGTCACACATGTGTGGGTCAATCGCGCATGCGCAGTGCGGAGAGTTGGACCCGGTGACGTCATACATCGGCATCAGCCGACCTAATGGCGTGGCCTGGGTTGGAGCTATTTAAGAGCACTTACATTGGTCTTCATTTAGATGGCTGTAACCCGGGGCACTCATGACTCAAGGCTACTCATGCTAAGGTTCACTTTATCACCCTAACTACCTACTGTGATGGGAAGTCTGCATACCTATCAGCAGCACCTCCCAAGTGGTGAGGTGCTCTCTGTTTTTCATTTTTCATTATCTTCTATGGTTCCCCACCTTGTGTCCAATGGACTATCACATTGCTGTAGCTGCCTACGGGCAACTAAATTTATATATTATTACTTTATTTTATTCCTCTTCTTTAAAATTAGAATATCCACGCCCTCAAGTGCCTCTCGTGTCAGCCATGGGGGGGATCACCTTCGGGTGCCTCAATAGTTACTGCTTTGTGCTCCACTGGTCCCCATTGGTAAGCAACACACCAACAAATAGGAACCTCCACAAAGGCTCAAACTTGTCTTGCATACACACAGTCACACAAATCTTGTCGGAAATTCTGAATGTCCAGAACGCGGTGACGTACAACACGTACGACGAGCTGAGAAAAATGAAGTTCAATAGCCAGTGCGGCTCTTCTGCTTG
Organism: Lithobates clamitans; assembly: GCA_037952925.1. Classification (NCBI taxonomy): domain Eukaryota; kingdom Metazoa; phylum Chordata; class Amphibia; order Anura; family Ranidae; genus Lithobates; species Lithobates clamitans. Next base: position 5,963,433 of record JBBGZY010000214.1, on the reverse strand, counting down.
ATTCAGAGCATGCGTGGAACTTTGTGCGTCGGAATTGTGTACACACGATCGGAATTTACATCAATGGATTTTGTTGTTGGAAAATTTGAGATCCAGATCTCAAATTTTGTGTGACGGAAATTCCGATGGAATATGTCCGATGGAGCCTACACACGGTCGGAATTTCCGACAACAAGCTCCCATCAAACATTTTTCATTGAAAAATCCGACCGTGTGTACGGGGCATATGTGTGTTCTACTGTATATAGTTTTGTTTATTTTTATTAATTTTTTGTCATTAAATATTTAAATGATTTTTGAATGTGTAACTATGAGAATGTACTTACCTTACAGATGGTGTAATTGACTCCTCCTGAGGAAGTGACTACAGTCGCGAAACATGTAGAGGACCACGTCAAGACATTAATCTCAGCTCCCCTTACTACCAATGGGGTTCACCTGTTCCTTTGGAACCATTTGTGTTTACCATGTACAGTTGTCATTAACTGTTTATCAATTTATGTACAATTGCTTTTAATCATGTCTTTTTCTTAAATAAATTGTTAATTTTATTCCATTCCCTTGCTCTATCTATGGGTACCGTGATAGTCCTAATTCCTTTCTAAACCAGGGGCATGCCTAGAGCAGCCCCAGGTGCTTTTCTCCAATAGCCCTCAAGAACAAGTTAGATCAATTTAGTAGGATTGCCCTGTATACAATTAACTAATCCAAATCTAGAATTATTACAATCTGTTTAGACAATCATGCTAAAACACAAATTTCACACTATTCTCATGGACACCTTCCTCTTCTCTTACTTATTTAGGTATACACCTGTTGTCACCAAGCTCTGGCATTCTTTAATACAACTACAACATATTAGTGACGAAACTGACCAAACTATGTGCGGACTTTAAAGCTACATTTGCATCCTGGACTGGGCACTGTATATAGCACTAAAATGTTTCTGCTCCCACATGTCTTACCGTATATACTCAAGTATAAGTCGAGATTTTCAGCCATTTTTTTTGGACTGAAAGTGCCCCCCTCGACTTATACTCGAGTCACCGCCATCTGCCTACATGATCAGTGTGTCATGTAGACAGACGGCGGCCAGTGTGTGATATATACCATTCGGCGGCCATTCACTGTTCAAAAGCCACGCCTCCTCCTCGTCTGTGATAGGCAGAAAACTCCATTTCCCAGCAGTCAGTGTACAACCTATCACAGACATGTCCGTGATAGGCTGACCGCTGACTGCTGGGAAATGGAGTGTTCTGCCTATCACGGACGAGGAGGAGGCGTGGCTTTTGAACAGTGAATGGCCGCCAAATGGTATTATCACACGCTGATCGGTGCAGAGCGGCACACGGAGGCATGCACAGGACACAGGTAGGATGCACACATACACAGGACATATGCACACATACACAGGGACACATACACAGGGACACATGCACAGGACACATGCACAGGACACATACACAGTGACACATGCACAGGACACATGCACAGGACACATACACAGGACACATACACAAGGACACATGCACAGGACACATACACAGGGACACATGCACAGGACACATGCATAGGACACATACACAGGGACACATGCACAGGACACATGCACAGGACACATACACAGGGACACATGCACAGGACACATACACAGGACATAGGTACAGGACACAGGTAGGTGACACATGCACAGGATACATGCACAGGACACATGCACAGAACACATGCACATATACACAGGACACAGGGAGGTATACAGCTGCAGATGGGCATTGTTGACCCTCTTTTTCCACTTATAATAGCTGCTGCATTTCTCACCCTTGTCTTATACTCGGGTCAATAAGTTTTTCCCATTTTTTTGTGGTAAATTAGGGCCTCGACTTATACTCGGATCGACCTATACTTGAGTATATACAGTGTCTTTGTTCAGGATTTTACTTTTACTGTTTCTTCCATCGCATTTCTATAATATCCAAAATATCCTCAATACCTTTATATGGGGGAAACAAAGACCCCGTGTTCAATCCTCTGTACTCTGTGTCCATAGGAAGTACTCTGGTATAGGTGCACCTGACATTTACCTGTACTATAAGGCTACTACCCTAGCGCAAACCAAATATTGGTGGTCCTCTTCATCAGCTATTTCCTGTAAACAACTGGAAACACATGTGTTATGCCGCTTACACGCGATCGGACTTTAAGGCATACTTGGTCTGGCAATCTTTTCGACGGACTTTGTACACTAGGTGCCCCGGACTTAAAAACGGACGGACTTGGACACACACAATCACTCCAAAAGTCTGATGGTTTTGAATGCGGTGACGTACAGCACATACGACGGGCATTCTTTAATACAACTACAACATATTAGTGACGAAACTGACCAAACTATGTGCGGACTTTAAAGCTACATTTGCATCCTGGACTGGGCACTGTATATAGCACTAAAATGTTTCTGCTCCCACATGTCTTACCGTATATACTCAAGTATAAGTCGAGATTTTCAGCCATTTTTTTTGGACTGAAAGTGCCCCCCTCGACTTATACTCAAGTCACCACCGTCTGCCTACATGATCAGTGTGTCATGTAGACAGACGGCGGCCAGTGTGTGATACATACCATTCGGCGGCCATTCACTGTTCAAAAGCCACGCCTCCTCCTCGACTGTGATAGGCAGAAAACTCCATTTCCCAGCAGTCAGTGTACAACCTATCACGGACATGTCCGTGATAGGCTGACCGCTGACTGCTGGGAAATGGAGTGTTCTGCCTATCACGGACGAGGAGGAGGCGTGGCTTTTGAACAGTGAATGGCTGCCGAATGGTATTGTCACACGCTGATCGGTGCAGAGCGGCACACAGAGGCATGCACAGGACACAGGTAGGATGCACACATACACAGGACATATGCACACATACACAGGGACACATGCACAGGACACATGCACAGGACACATGCACAGGACACATGCACAGGACACATACACAGTGACACATGCACAGGACACATGCACAGGACACATACACAGGACACATGCACAGGACACATGCATAGGACACATACACAGGGACACATGCACAGGACACATGCACAGGACACATACACAGGGACACATGCACAGGACACATACACAGGAACACATGCACAGGACATAGGTACAGGACACAGGTAGGTGACACATGCACAGGATACATGCACAGGACACATGCACAGAACACATGCACATATACACAGGACACAGGGAGGTATACAGCTGCAGCTGCATTGTTGACCCTCTTTTTCCACTTATAATAGCTGCTGCATTTCTCACCCTTGTCTTATACTCGGGTCAATAAGTTTTTCCCATTTTTTTGTGGTAAATTAGGGCCTCGACTTATACTCGGATCGACCTATACTTGAGTATATACAGTGTCTTTGTTCAGGATTTTACTTTTACTGTTTCTTCCATCGCATTTCTATAATATCCAAAATATCCTCAATACCTTTATATGGGGGAAACAAAGACCCCATGTTCAATCCTCTGTACTCTGTGTCCATAGGAAGTACTCTGGTATAGATGCACCTGACATTTACCTGTACTATAAGGCTACTACCCTAGCACAAACCAAATATTGGTGGTCCTCTTCATCAGCTATTTCCTGTAAACAACTGAAAACACATGTGTTATGCCGCTTACACGCGATCGGACTTTACGGCATACTTGGTCCGGCAATCTTTTCGACAGACTTTGTACACTAGGTGCCCCGGACTTAAAAACGGACAGACTTGGACACACACAATCACTCCAAAAGTCTGATGGTTTTGAATGCGGTGACGTACAGCACATACGACGGGACTAGAAAAAGGAAGTTCAAGCCCCACTACGCCACCCTTTGGGCTCCTTCTGCTAATCTCGTGTTTATCTCGTGTTAGTAGAAGTTTGGTTAGAGACGATTTGTGCTTTTCACACTTCAGCTTATTTTGATCGTTTTCTGCGGTTCAGTTTGTGCTTGTGAGGTTTGTATCTGCTTTTCAGTGCGTGTTGGTCAGTTTGTAACCTGCCTAGCAGGCCGTTCTGGTCCGCTCATTCCTGATTTTCAGGTCGCTCTTCATAGGCCTTGCTGTTCTTCAGTGCATTTGTTCTAAGTTTGTTTGTTTGACCAGCGATCATTTTGAAGCCATGTTGCGTAGACGTACTCGTTCTCGAGTTCGTGCTGCGTGGGGACTTGGTGTTGGGGTTAATACTTTGACCCAAGTCCAATCCATGAACAGGGCGAGGAGGAGTTCATGGATGAAGAATTAGTTGCGCCAGCGTGACCAATTCTCGCACATGCCTTTGCTACGTGAGATCCGTGAGAATAATCCTGAGGATTTCAGGAATTTTCTCAGGATGATGGACCCCGTTTTTGAACGTCTGCTGGCTATGCTGACCCCCTATATCAGCAGGCAGGATACCTGCATGAGTCAAGCCATCACTGCAGAGCAGAGGCTAGTTGTCACTTTACGTTACTTGGCAACTGGGAGAAGTCTTCAAGACTTGAAGTTCTCGACAGGCATCTCCCCCCAGGCTCTGGGGATTATAATAATTTTTTGGCCTACATGCATATTTCCCTTCAATAACCTCCCCACCATGCAATCCTGGGTCCATTTATATCTCTAGCCTATAGTCCCTTGAACAATGTATACTGTCAGCTCCATTGTACTGTTTTACCCTCCCCTACCCCCTGTTTGCAACTGTCAGGTGTGTTCTTGGCCCCAATTAGTACCCCTCCCCCACCCCTTCAAATGTTTGCAACTGTCAGGTGTGTTCTTGGCCCCAGTTAGTACCCCTCCCCCACTCCCTCAAATGTTTGTAACTGTCAGGTGTGTTCTTGGCCCCAATTATTACCCCTCCCCCACCCCCTCAAATGTTTGCAACTGTCAGGTGTGTTCTTGGCCCCAATTAGTACTCCTCCCCCACCCCCTCAAATGTTTGCATCTGTCAGGTGTATTCTTGGCCCCAATTAGTACCCCCCCACCCTCTCAAATGTTTGCAACTGTCAGGTGTGTTCTTGGCCCCAATTAGTACCCCTCCCCCCTCATACAAATTGATCAATGGTCCATCAGAGGGGGTGAGTAATCTTATAAGTGGGCATTATTTATTTATTTTTTTCTAAAAATAACACATATTAATAATGTTCAACTGCTGTTGTTCAAGAATGTTTTTGTGTAATTTAAAATCCAAGTTATGTTTAAAAGTACTTAAATTTTTTTTTCTTGTTTGACTCCACAGTTTCCTTCGAACACACAGGAATGGCAGACTCTGGCCTCCCAGTTCGCTGACCGTTGGGACTTTCCCAACTGTGTCGGGGCGATCGATGGGAAGCATGTCCGAATTGTGCCACCACCCCATTCGGGGTCTTATTTCTACAACTATAAGGGATTCCATAGTGTAGTTTTGATGGCGGTGGTCTCGGCACAATTGGAATTTATGTTTGTGGACGTGAGGAAGAATGGCCGGATGTCTGACAGAGGAGTCTTTGCACAGACCGAGCTGTGCCAGCGTCTCCAGACTGGTGGCCTGGGATTGCCACCTGATGACCAGAATGTGGATGGACTCCCCTCAGTTTTCATCGCTGATGAAGCGTTTGCTCTTGGCGAGCACTTGATGAGGCCGTTCCCCCAAAGGATACTCACCCCTGAGAGGAGGGTATTTAATTACCGGCTGGCCAGAGCAAGAAGAGTTGTGGAGAATGCCTTTGGGATTCTGGCCAGCCGGTTCCGTTTGTTCCTCTCGGCAATAAATCTAGCAGAATACAAAATCAATTATGTGATCTTTGCGTGCTGCATTCTGCATAATTTCTTGAGACGTCAGTCTTTGACATATCTAACTTCTGTTGGGCCAGAGGCCGGACTTGGTGTTGATGAACCACTCACAGGCCTGGAAAGTGGCCGTATTGGCTTGGACCCCCAAACTGCCCGTGAAGTGTGTGACAGATATGTCAATTATTTTAATGGTCGGGGGGCCATTGAAATGCAACAAGATCTTTAAGAATTTTTGAAATAAAAATAAAACATTTTTGGCAACAATCTCTTGTTTTCATTCTTGTTTGCATTTAGTTTTGTCTGTCTCCTAGTGATCTTGTAGTGGCAAGTGCATTTCCCTTTCGTTAATAAGGCCCTTTGTCACTGTAACCACACAAAAAAATAACAAACTGTTATTGAGAAATAATAAGCCATACACATTGTAGTAGTAAAAACATTTTACTGTGTGCACATTGAAAGGTGCATTTTGTTTGAACATGTTTTTTTATTTTTATTTTTTTGTTAACAATATTTTTTGTATTTTTTTAGTTTAGGCATATTTGTAGAAAATATACATTGTTTACAAAATTTAGCTTCACAACAGGGTTTTAAAAACCATAAGAACAAAAAATAACAGGAACTTACAAAGTTCAACATGTTAATAACGGTGCTGGTGATGTCACCCATGTACAATAAAAAAATTGCAGATGCTCACAATTTCTGGTGAAAAAAGGTTCAAGTCAACATGTGCTATCTCCCATCATGGGGGAGCAATGGACGTGTTTTGCGTGTGCAATCCCTTTGTTCCTCTCACAAACTTACATTATTCTGATGAAGGGGTTGCAAACACAAAACAAGTACATTGATATCCCCTGATGGAAAATAGCACAAGATGACACACCGTGTGCATCTGCAAAATTTTTACATTAGTATTTAGCAAGTTAAAACATTTTAGAAAAATAAAACTTGACAATGAAATGAAGAACATGATTAATGTTTTTAGGCAAAAAGTTATTAGATTCTGCCCAAAACATCAATCATGTTCTTCATTTCCTGTTGCATGCTGTCCAGCCGATTTCTCATGCTGTCAATTTGGTCACGCATTCTATCAATTTGGCCATTCCACACCATTATCTGGCCAATAAGTCTTTGTGCACTGCCTGTGCTAAATGGCTCCGCTGCTTGGTCTTCCACAACCAGAACATCACCTAAAATTTGTGGATAAAAAATTATTGTAAAATATGCACACCTAAATAGATGAACTTAAGCTGGGGTGTCAGTCACTCACTTGGTGGGGTGGAAATATCACAAACTTCCTCCACCTCTCTTTCCTCCAGCTCGTCGGGTGGGCGTGGTCTTGGGCTGGGGCTTGGGGTAATTTCAGCTTCAGGCTGGTGACTTGGGGGGGTCCTGCGATCCTCGGACTGTTGTCTGAGTCTTTTCTCCCCTATGATAATTAAACAAAAGGTATAGTTAAAACACAGTGATATTTCAGTCTTGAAAAAGGAATATGAAACGTTCGTTAGAAGTTGTGGACAATTGTCATTTTTTGGCACCAAAAATTTTGAAGACAGGATTAAAATTCACTCTGCCCGGGGGCGCATGCGCGAGGCTTTACATGGCGGACGTCTCCCTGTGAAGCTCCGCACTCCCCGCCGCACACTCGGGACCTTAAAGCACCTTTAACGCAGCGATCCGGCTCCCGTTTTCCAGAGAATACCTCCCCCGGACATCAGTGCTTCCTCCGGTATGGTACTCACGGGTCATCGCGGCAAAACAAAGCCGAAACCCATAAAAGAAGCGCTGGCCCGCGCTTCCTCCAAGATGGCGGCGAAGGCCCGAGCCCTGGCTGATCAGGCTGCGTCCTCTCCTGCACACTCAGAGGTGCTGGAGAGCGAAGATGAGACAGAAATACAATCTCATTCAGGCGGCTCTCCCTCCTTACCGCAAGCAGGTATGTCACAGACTGCTTTTATAAGGCTGATGGAAACCATGCTCCATAAGGCACTTAAAACAACCTCTGATCAAATCACTAACAATTTGACACGTGAGATCCGTGAAATAGGCCAACGCACTGCAGACCTTGAGACCAGGGTCGACGACATAGAACTCACACTGCAAGAACAGGCCCAAGAACATATTGCCCTCCGTGAGGAAAACGCTATGCTATTATCGCGTCTAGAAGATGCTGAGAACCGTTCTCGCAGGTCCAATTTGCGACTCAGGGGTATACCAGAGGCGATTGATGATTTACAATCATTTACCACTGCTTTATTTCAAGAGCTTGAACCCTCTATACCCATCGAACGCCTGGAGTTTGACAGAATTCACAGGGCACTAACCCGCCGACAAGCAGACGGGCCACCGCGAGACATCATAGTCAAACTACACTTTTTCCGCACGAAGGAACAAATACTAGCAGCAGCACGGAATAAAAACTCCCTTCAGTTCCAGAGTCACGACTACCAACTGTTCACGGACTTAGCGCCCCTCACCATCGCTAAACGGCGTGCTATGAAACCACAGCTGCAAGTATTACAACAGCACCATCTCAAGTACACATGGAGATTCCCATTTGCCTTGCAGTTCTCCTATCAAGGACAACAGCATACCTGCACCACCCCTGAGTCGCTGCAACGCTTACTAGAATCTCTGCACCTATCGCCCCAGACGCGTCAGCCTGAAACATCTCTACCTCGCACACCAGCCAGATCAATCTCCCAACCATACAACATGACCCCGAAGAGAAACAACCCCGATCCACAGTCCATCCGGAAAGGAACCCCAGCACGATCATCTGGAAACTACCATCCCAGCCCAAAATCTCAAGCCCTCCGCTGAAAGCATGACAGACTTATATTCTTTTTTTCCCTTTTTTTTGTTTCCTTCCCCCCTTGTTTTTTCCAGCATACAGTTCCTCGGTTGCATCTTCCATGACTCTCTTCACACAGAACGCTTCAGTGACCAGGAGCTGCTGGACGACATCGGTTGGTTTAGGAACTAATACAGCTTCTTGCAAGCCTCCTCTACAGAGCTTCTAGGCCTTTTAAGGCCTACTCAGGTTTAGTTTAACATCCAAACTGTATTTCTACCTGCCTGTATAATGTATAATGTATACACACATTGTATTTTGGCTCGTACGCTTAAACTGGTACACACAAAGTGTGCCAGGTTAACCCTAGTATTTAGCCATTCCCACTACTATATCATCACAGTATAGCAACCATAATCTTACAAGATTTTACCCTAAATACAAGTCATGCTAGGGGTAGAAAAAATAGAGGAAAAATTGACTGATTATGTTGTATGTCCCAATTCCCTCCCTCCTCTTATTTCCTCCCCCCCCCCCCCCCTTCCTCCACTCCCAATTCCCCTCCCTCCCTTATGTTCTGTGTTAGGTTTATGCCTTATTATATGTTACAACATTGTGGGCTTTAACTTTAAATTGTTTTGACTAATCCCGACTGCGGCGGGGAGCTGTCATTGTGCTCCCTCTCTATGGTGCGCCCTCTCTCTGATTGGTTAACTGATCGTAGGGATGGTGCATTTACTGGTCGGGCGCCACTGACTGTTTGCCTCCCTGATAGGGGGCGATCTCGGTGGCGTGCCCTACACCTTATTCCTTCTCCTTTCTTTATTCCCTCTCTTTTTCTTCTCTCAAACTCTCTCCCTATACTTTTCCCCATTTTTTTTGCTGGTCGGCTCGCGCGGGCCTGGTATCCCTGGCTAATAACTCTCCACATACCTAAACATGGCACCACTTAATGTACTCACTCTAAACGTTAAAGGGCTTAATTCTCCACATAAACGGGTCAAAGCCTTTCAAACGTTCGCATCCCTAAAAGCCAACATAGTGGCTCTTCAGGAAACCCATTATTCAAAGCGCCACACCCCCAACTTCTTTAGCTCTAAATATCCGCAAGTCTTTACCGCCTCAGCAGACACAAAACACCGAGGGGTCCTTCTAGCTTTCCATCACACCACACCATTCACCCCCTTAACCGAAATAAAAGATCCAGAAGGTCGTTACCTACTTCTTGTAGGTCTGTTGCAGGATGTTACAACAACTTTTGTGTCTTATTACGCCCCTAATTCAAACCCAAATCCCTTTTTCTCCCATCTACTACAAATAGTGAAAACCCACTGTAAGGGAACCCTATTTCTATGTGGTGACTCCAACTCTGTTTTACAACCACATACAGATAAATCCCCCTATGCCCCCGAACACCACACCCCCTCTATCCAATTCCGTAAACAAATACTTAAGGCCTCCCTTTTAGACACATGGAGAGAATCCAATCCCACTAAGAAAAATTTCACATTCTATTCACACCCCCATAAATCTTTTTCTAGAATCGACCACATTTTTATTCCCATAGCATCCGCCCCACTCCTTCTCCATTCACATATTCACCCAATCACATGGACAGACCACTGTGCTGTTATCACCACAGTATCTTCTTTAATACCACAGGCCCCTCAAAGGTGGTGGTCCATGAACGACTCCCTCCTAACTAACCAATCATACTGCCTAGATATCCAGATAGCTCTCAAAGATTACTTAACTCATAATGCCACTCCCGATATCTCCCCTATACTACTCTGGGAAGCCCATAAGCCAGTCATACGAGGCACATGCATTTCAGTGGCGTCACACCTCAATAGGGATAAAAATCTCCGAATACACCAACTTGAATCAGAATACCAGAACCACTTCCTTCAATTTCAAACTAACCCAATTGAAGCCCATAAAATAACTCTAGAAAAGACGAAACTCGAACTAGACCTACTTTTGGCTGAAGCGGCTGATAAGACTATCCGCAGGTCCAGTCACACGATCTACACTAAAGCAAACAAACCTGACACATATCTGGCCTTACGCCTTCGTAGACCAGACCGTGCTCGTGTCCCTATCAGACTTAGACTGTCTAAAGATAATGTGACTAGCAATCCGGTTAAAATTCTCGCTGAATTCCGTAAACAACTAGCAAACTTGTATGAGTCTAAAACGGCATTTTCGCCGAATCAGGCGGACAGGCTCTTTAACAATCTTCCTATTCCTACATTATCTAATACTAGTCGTGATCTGATGGAGAGCACGATCACCACGGAGGAAGTCTTATCAGCCATCAAGTCACTTAAGCCCCATAAACGCCCAGGCCCGGACGGTCTGCCGAGCCTTTATTATAAAAAATTTGCCAGTGAATTAGCCCCCCTCCTTACCAACTCCTTTAACGCAATACTCAAACAACACTCCTTCGGCAGAGACACATTGACGGCACTCATATCGATGATCCCGAAACCAAATACAGACAATACCTCATGGTCTAACTACAGACCAATTTCACTCTTAAATGTCGATATCAAGATTCTAGCCAAAATTTTAGCCCTACGTCTCAACCCTATAATTGGAGGATTGATCCATAAGGACCAAGTAGGGTTCATACCTAAACGACAGGCGAGTGACAACATCCGCCGTGTAATTCTCCTCCAACACCTAGCCCGTTCCCGTAAAATCCCAATGCATCTCCTTTCCTTAGACATCCGGAAAGCTTTCGATACTGTCTCCTGGCCTTACTTATTTTATATTCTCCAACGTTGGGGCTTCGGCCCACATTTTTTGGGGTGGGTCAACGCTCTGTACAATCAACCACAAGCATATGTGCATTACTCAGGCTTCCGCTCAGACCCCTTTCCCATTTCACGAGGAACTAGGCAAGGTTGTCCCTTATCCCCCATTTTGTTTGCACTCGCGATCGAACCCTTAGCTGCCCTGATACGGAGTAACCCTGATATTCGGGGCTTGGAGATTGCTTCTATCTCACATAAACTTTGCCTTTTTGCCGATGATGCTCTTATGTTCATCACATCCCCCCATACTACCATCCCGATCCTTTTGCACACTCTAGATAGATTTGCCAGGGTCTCGGGGCTCGAAATCAATCAAACCAAATCGAGGGCTCTCAATGTGTCTTTGCCGCAAGCTGATTTGGAAATGATACGTCAAAATTTTCCTTTTCAATGGTCTACCACTTCTATTCCCTATTTAGGGATTAAGCTGACAAGTGACCCATCCCACTTGTTCCAATACAATTACCTCCCAATGCTTACTCAACTAACTTCCCTTCTTAACCTTTGGTTGCCCTTGTGTATCTCCTGGCTCGGTCGCATTGCGGCTGTTAAGATGTCTTTGCTTCCGAAGTTATTATACCTATACAGAGTCCTCCCTGTCACAGTCCCTTCATATTATCATAGGATCATACAAAGTAAAGTTTTTACATTTATCTGGGGATCTAAAAGACCCAGGGTTGCTAGATCCGTCCTTCTTCGTAACAAGTCTAATGGAGGCCTTGGCATCCCAAACTTTCAACATTATTACCAGGCTGCAAGGCTGGCCCAGACGGCTCTCTACCACTCGAAACTCGAAATACCACTCTGGGTTAGCCTTGAAGCTATCGACTCATTTCCGCTTACTATAACTAATCTGCTATGGCTTTCCCCAGCATCTCGAGGCCCCATATCTAACCCAATCACACAACACACTCTCAGACTTTGGGATAAACTGAAAACACCCTTTCAACTGATTTCCCCGCACTCCCCCCTCTTATCATTTCTAGGTCACCCACAATTCTACCCAGCCTATACTGAACCTTTATCATTTCAGTTCTGGGAGCGTGCGGGCCTGACTCGCATATGTGATATAGTCAATGCTGACGCTATTAAATCTTTTGCCAGTATCCAAGCACAAGCACAACTCCCCAGTAGAGAATGCTTCCGTTATCTCCAAATTGCACACTTTACTCAATCAACAATAAAATCTTTCACTGGACTGGATACTATGACAGAGTACGAGGCTATGTGTGACTCGGACCCGCACGCTCCAGGCGCTATCTCCCGTCTCTACGCCCACCTCACTACATCATCCTCGCGTCTACCCGCGTATGCACAGAGATGGTCAACTGATCTAGACATTAATATCGAAGCGGAGGATTGGGCGACTATCTGGACCAACACAAAAAATGCTTCCCAGAACGTGATTGCTTCAGAGGCAAATTACAAGGTGTTGATGCGGTGGTATCTAGTCCCGGCTAGAATTGCTAAATTCTTGCCTGATTTTTCCCCAAATTGTTTCAGGGGATGTAGCGACAGAGGTACTCATCTACACATCTGGTGGACCTGTCCACTGGCGCAACACTTCTGGGAAACTATATTCCAAATGGCGTCCACCCTTCACCAAGTCACCCTAAAACCCAGCCCAATGATAGCCCTGCTCAATTTAATTCCCCAGGACTACACAAGAGCACAGCTTCGCCTCCTTCTCCAGCTGTTCACCGCAGCTAAGCAAACAATCGCTAAGGCTTGGAAAACACCCACGCTCAGTACAACCGAAACTAAAAATCGGGTCACACAAGCAATGGTTCATAGCAAGATTGAGGCGAAAATTTTAGATAAGGTCCCCCACCATGTCAGAATCTGGCAACCATGGATAGATCACTTCCTACCAGCTGGTATTGATGAACATTTGTTGGGACTCTAAATCTATTTGGTCCCAAACCTGAGACGGTGATGCCACGCCTCTGCCCGTGCGACCCGACCGACCCCTACCCCCCCTTGCTCCTCTTTTTTCTATCTATTTTTTCTCTTTCTTCCCCCCCCCCCCCCCCTTTTTTTTTTTTTTTTTTTTTTTCTCTTTTTTTTTCCTCTTCTCTTTTTCTCTCTTTTTTTACCATTAATACCTATTGGTATTGTACTCGGTTTTATACAATGGTCCTGGTGGCTCCCACGTCTGTTTTCTAGGGAGTGACTCGGAACCCTTTACATTTAATACTTATTTGGGGGACCCGGTTCCCTCTAAAACTTCTAGTTATTTAATCTTATTCGTTTATACTTGCGATTAGACTGAGTATTCACTTGTTGGTATAATCCCTTATATGCTATGTTGTTAATGCTATTATCTATGTCAATGAAAAGCACTGTCTTATGCTACCTGGCTATCCTTATTGTAATGTATGGAACAGATGCTTGTTAATTACCAATAAAATATTTGAAAAGTAAAATTCACTCTGCCCAAAAATGCCAAACAATACACATTTTCATGCAAGTTTCACAGATGCAGAGACCTCAAGTATCCCCTGGAGCCCCTATGTGTATTACCCCCCAAAATTTTCTCTGGTGTCACATAGTACACTAGTGCTCGTGAGTTCAGATGTGGAAACAGCTGCTGTGTCCTGTCCTTACATTACACTGAATCATTATTGAAGAAGCATTATATTTTCAAACACATCTACAAAACATCACCACATTTTTGGAATACGACAACTTATCAAGACCTAAATGTATGTCCAAACCCTGTACCATCGTATGATGGCAAAAAAAAAGTCATTTTCTTAGTATCATATGTTTTTTCAAAAGAACGGTCTTTACGAACGATGCTGTATAAACGAAAAGTATATGGATGAGCATGCAAGTTAAGTATCTCATTCGGAACACACAACAACAAGTACTTACTTTTTTAAGCAGCTTCTTTATTCGCCAATATTGTTCAGGCTCCCTACTTTAGAGATCAGACCACCGCTTCCTCAATTGTTCTTTAGCCCGTTTACTGCCAAATTTTTGTTCAAGAGCGGTGACAACTGAGGACATTATTTTGTCCTTCCGCATATTGGGTCGGGTAAACGGTCCTTTTTTGCCATCATAGTCCTCCCTTCTCAATATGGACACCATCTCCACCATCTCTTCAAAGGCCATGTTGGTGGCCTTATATCTCCTCCTGGATCTGGATGGTTGTGGCTCTGGGCTTTCCTCCGCGCTACTTGCAGATAATCCCTCCGCCATCTTTCTCTATATCCTGCCACTGCGCAACGAAGAGTGAAGGGGGGGACAAATCGTACTAAAGAATGCCAGGGGGGGGCGTGGCTTGACCTCGTAGAGAATGGCTGCTTAACTTCAGAGCTCCGCTGACAGGGATAGAAATCTGAATTCCAAGGACGGTCAACGGCCTCCCAAACACCCGAAAAGCGATGGGTACATCCTCCAGAACTTCGTCGACCTCCCGGTCCCGTTCTTCCCGTGAAATACCGGCAAGATCCAGTCAGAACATCCCGGAGATGTTCCGGGCACAGATGGGAACTTCGGCGCCGGCTCCCACCTCACGGAGCCAGCATCAGCATCCTCCTCACTCTAATGCTGCTGCCTCTCCATCTCACGCTGAACTCAGTGACGGGGGAATTCTCCTCACTCCTCATCAGCATCCGAGCCTGAGCGATCTCAGATCCGTGGCTGAGGACATTAAGGATACCCTGACAGCAGCAATCTCAGATTTAAAAATTGAAATCCAAGCTATTACAGGCAGAATTCAGGCGGTGGAACAAACGACTGCCCTCCATTCATCCAAGATCCGTCACCAGAATCTGGCGATTGACACACATACACGGCAATTAAGAGATGTCAATCGCCACTTGGAAGATTTAGACAATCGCGGCAGACGCCATAACCTCAGGCTGAGAGGTTTGCCTGAAACAGTGGATGCGGATCACCTTCAAAGTGAAGTTATTCATATCTTTAATAACATACTCGGCAGACCCAGAGAGGTTCCTATTGCGATGGAAAGAATCCACCGTGCCCTGAGACCGAAGGGAAAGGACTCTGACCCGCCTAGGGATGTGGTATGCTGCATTATTGACTACCGTTTGAAGGAAGACATCCTGAGGGCTGCACGTTCCCTGACCCCTTTACTACATAACGGCACAGAACTTCGTCTATTCCAGGATATCTCAAATATAACCTTGCAGCGCAGAAGGGAACTGCAACCCCTTCTGTCAGTACTCCGGGCCAAGGGTATAATTTACCGCTGGAAGTTCCCTTTTGGTTTGGCGGCAACAGTACAAGGACGCTCAGCTCTCCTCAGAGTCCCTGAGGATCTACATTCCTTCTGTGACACTCTCGGAATCCCTCTCATGGAGGTCCCAGAATGGTACGCGGAATTCCGTACCCCTACAGCATCTAAAGCACCTTCCAGGAGTGAAGCAATGGAAACCCAACACACAAGCTACCGAAGACACCGTTCGCCATCGGAACCAAGAATTCTTCAACCCGACCCGCAGTCTCCTTCCATCTACAGCCCGACGAAACCTCCACGCTCCAGAAGAGCTAGAAGAGATCGGTGAATACAGATGGCATCTGCAACATAGACTGAAAGATTTCCTCTGACTGTTCATGTGCTGTTTTTAGAGTATTGAAAGTTCATGCCCCGGCTGGTAATATGTTCCTAAAGTATTTCAATATGTTAAGTTTAGTTTAGGTAGATCATAGTTCTTACACACAGGCATATCTATATCCCCCTTAACGCTGACTACCAAAGCAGCGCTGTGTCTGCATGGTTTGTTCTGTCACACCTTACTCTCCAATACAGCCCTACACTAGCAGTTCCACCCTTCATTAGAGCTCTATTATAATTAAATTCTTATGTGACTGTATTTTCCGATCTAATGAGGTATAGGGCCATCAGAGATCTCTAATCTACTTTATCTCTCCCTCCTCTAGCTGATCGGTACACTGACAGTTTAACAGGGTTTCATCCCGCTCCGATTACACGGATTGATAATTCTAAATGCAAATATGCCCTTCTCTTACACACAACAGGCTGCTAGTAATGTTCATTGACACCCCTATTTTAATCCTGTATTAACTCTCTGTTCCTCTTAGATAGCAACTACATTATTAGGTGAATACTAGAACTACCACACAATCTTATTGCCATGACAACCAGCTGTTCATCGCTCTATTGGTTGCTGTCTTTTGGCGCGAATTCATGAGAGGAGCCAAGGTCTGAGGTAAAAAGTTCTCCCCCAACATGACTCATGCAGTCGCTCATTGGCTCTCACAAGGATAGAGACCTGACTTGTTACCATGGTGACACACTGCAGACCTCTCTCCCCTGCCTCCACACACGCACCGCCCATAGGAGGATGCCTGTGTCATCCCAGCCCAAGATGGTTGTGACACATGATTCATCTCCTTAGTAGTCCTAACATCACCTTATCTGTCATGAATTACGTAAAGATTAGGGCATTCACTACCCTGTATGATTATATAGAACTTATCCTTACGATTGCCTTTCCCTGACTAGAAAGCTGTCTACATGCCAAAACGGAACTGAAAGGCTTCTCAGATAAAGGCACTCTAATGCCCCGTGCACACGGTCGGATTTTCCGATGGAAAATGTCCGATCGGAGCGTGTTGTCGGAAATTCCGACCGTGTGTGGGCTCCATCGGACATTTTCCATCGGATTTTCCGACGCGCAAAGTTGGAGAGCAGGAGATAAAATTTTCCGACAACGGGATCCGTTGTCGGAGATTCCGATCGTGTGTACACAAATCCGACGGACAAAGTGCCACGCATGCTCAGAATAAATAAAGAGATGAAAGCTATTGGCTACTGCCCCGTTTATAGTCCCGACGTACGTGTTTTACGTCACAGCGTTCAGAACGATCGGATTTTCCGACAACTTTGTGTGACCGTGTGTATGCAAGACAAGTTTGAGCCGACATCCGTCAGAAAAAATCCTAGGATTTTGTTGTCGGAATGTCCGAACAAAGTCCGACCGTGTGTACGCATTAAGGGACTTTCACAGACACTGATCTTTCTCATATATTCATCCCCTCCTATCCAATGAGATATGCTCCTAATTAGCATAACGATCTACATGGATACTTCGTTTTATTAATTATTTTGACAAGTTTCTTCATAGCCTTCAGGGGTAGTTCATTATTAATTAGTTCAGGCACGGTTTATCTATCTTAAGAGATAATACTTTCTACCTATGTTGAATACTCTGATCTGCAAACTGTTCAAGTTTTCTGGCTGACTGTTTAACTGAATTATTACATAGATTTTTGCGCTATGAATATCTGCGCCTCACCAGATGTTTATTTTATGTGCTACTCATGGGGATGTTTATTTCTTTTATTTCTTTTATTTTTCTGTCTTTTTTTTTTTTTTCATTCTTTCCTCTCACCTAACGATCACCAGGGGAACGATCTCACAAAATGTGTCATTAACTTAATGTTTCATCTGACCATACACCTAATTTTTTATCTGCTTTTCGCAAATCTGACCCATGCTGTTTCTCCAAATCCACTGAGAAAGTTAATAGGCGGCATTCACAGCAATCTCAATGCAACCATTTCACACATGGACCGTCTTCAGTCCATGCCTTCTTCCTACATCTATCCCGTATGTCAGCGGCTCTTGTCCCTTACTGACAGGTTTTACTTTTCTCTACGTTACCGTTTGGTCACCTTCCCAAACAGTGGTTTCAATTGATTACCTGATTTCTTCACTCAACCCTCCTTTAAACCACCACTGACCCATTCCGGTACCTTATATCACGAGTGCATACTCGTACATAGCCTAGCGAGCAGGCATCGCTAGTCCCCGGATTACTTTCCACTACCTATAACCCCTAACAACACTACACAGTGGTCTTCACAGTTTCCTCTCCCCCGCATACCCAGTCCCCCTCACATCACTCTCTACTCCTGAACAATCTACTCTCATCCTGAATAGAATCTCATCACTCTCCTAGAACGCGCCTTCCACACATAAGAGCATAAGGCACAAGTCCAACTACTGTTCTTTTTCTGCCACACATACACCTGCAACGCGGACTATATTCAGTAAACACCACTCCAGTCTAACTCACAACACCTCCCAAATTACAGAATGACAACGGTCTCACACAATTCTACATCAATATCTCACCACAACGCCACTACTAAACTAGTCTCACTCAACGCACGGGGAATCAATGTCCCTGAGAAACGTACACAAGTTCTCCTTTATATGCATAAACTCAAGGCAGACATTATATACATCCAGGAAACGCATTTCAAAACGGACTTTATCCCCAAATTCTCCAACTTACGTTATCCAACAGCTTTTCATGCTACCAACAAACAATCAAAAACAAAAGGAGTCTCTATCCTTATCTCAAAACAGTGTCCACTCATAATCAAAGACACTCTAGCGGATGAAGATGGAAGATTTCTATTTGTCAAAGGTTCACTTTTCGGTAAACCTTTAACCTTAGCAAACATATACGCCCCCAACATTAAACAAGTCCCGTTCTTCCGACACACACTGCAATTGCTCGCATCGTTTCAAGAGGGTATACTATTAACTGGAGGAGATTTTAATGTTCCCTTAAACCCAATACAAGATACATCCTCGGGTGCATCCAAATTACCCTTCTCCGCGTTACGAGCAATTAAACAATGTTTTCAAGAATTGACATTACATGATGCATGGCGTACTTTAAACCCCTCAACTAAAGATTACACTTTTTTCTCCAACCCACATGGCAGTTACTCCAGACTTGACTATTTCTTTATTTCACAAAGCGATCTCACCATGCTCAAGCACACCTCCATCGAACCAATATACATATCAGATCACCACCCGATAACCATGTCCTTGGAATTTCCATCCAAACATACTCGCTCACAAATATGGCGTCTTGATCCCTCACTGCTGACAGACATTTCAATAGTGTCTACTATACACGACAATCTAAAACTTTATTTCCAGGATAACGACTCCTTTGAAATATCCCCAATGATAAAATGGGAAGCCCACAAATGCACCATACGGGGAAAACTAATAGCTATCGCTTCCAAGAGAAGACGAGAAAGACAAGCGCATATTTCTATCCTTTCCAAACGCATACAGGATTTAGAAAAAATACATAAGAAAACTCGAGCTCTCTCCACACTTGAGGAACTTACTCAGGTGAGGACAGAGTTGAAAGAAGTGTTACATAAACAAATAAAACGCAAATATATATTATCACAAAAAATATTCTATGAACATGGCAACAAATCCGGTAAAATTCTAGCCAGAGCCCTCCGTGCAAAAAGATCATCTACAACACTTCATTCCATTAATGACCCTTCGGGTTCTAAAGTAACGTCTAATACACTGATAGCAGACCAATTTGTGAATTATTTCTCGCAGCTCTATAATATCAATCCACATAAACCTATGATAAACAATGATCGTAGAACACACTTGATTAAAGATTTCCTAGCCCAACATGGTCCCAAACCCATTTCTGATGCAGAAGCATCGCATCTAGAACGTCCCATCTCTAAGGATGAACTAGAGACTGTGCTCAAACAACTCAAAATAGGCAAAAGTCCAGGTCCAGATGGCCTAACAGCAGGATACTATAAGGAATTCATTGCTACGCTTTATCCTCACTTCTTAAATGCTTTCAACTCCCTTTCATCCGAGAACCCCCCTCCCAGAGATCTTCTCACAGCCCACATAGTGGTTATTCCAAAACCTGATAAAGATCCAAATTTAGTTCACAACTACAGACCAATATCTCTACTAAATGTTGACCTGAAAATATATGCAAAAATTTTGGCTAATAGACTTTTACCCCTTCTCCCTGGCCTCATCTCCTTGGACCAAGTTGGTTTTGTCCCAGGTAGAGAGGCAAGGGACAACACCCTAAAGGCAATCAGTATTCACAATTGGCTGACTTCAAAGAAACAACCGGGATTCCTTCTTTCCCTTGATGCGGAGAAGGCATTCGACAGGGTAGCCTGGGACTACTTAAAAGAGGTCCTAACACACATTGGCATACGAGATCGCATGCTACAATTTATTCTTGCTCTATACTCCACCCCAACTGCCAAAGTCCGGATAAATGGACACCTGTCGAGTGCCTTCTCCATATCTAATGGTACAAGACAGGGATGCCCACTCTCTCCGCTTATTTTTGTCTTGGCACTGGAACCATGTCTAACGCATCTAAAAAACAATCCAAAAGTTAAAGTAATAACCATCGCAAAATCTACCTATAAATTAGCGGCATTTGCGGATGACATCCTACTATTCCTGACAGAGCCACACATTACGCTACCCAATCTCCTCAAAGATCTTACTCTCTTTGAAAATCTCACATATCTTAAAATTAACTTCGCTAAATCGGAGGCCTTAAATATCACTCTACCACCAGATATAGTGAAACAATGTCAAACTAATTTCCCTTTCAATTGGAAACCGAGACCTTGGGGTCTACATTCCAACCTCGCTATCGGACTTATACAGCAAAAACTATACTCCCATTCTCCAAAATATTCAAAAAGACCTCAACACTTGGTCAACGGGTTTGTTCTCATGGTTTGGCAGAGTTTCCATTATAAAAATGACTATAATGCCAAAATTTCTATACCTGCTCCAAACAATCCCAGTGTCACTACCACAAACTTTTTTCAATGCATACCGCAAATCCTGTATGAAATTCATCTGGAACGATAAGCGACCTAGAATGAGTTTCAACAGAATGACCATACCCAAAATGAAAGGTGGGTTAGGCCTACCGGATCTTCAAAAATACTATTGGGCCTGTCAACTCTCTCGAATAGTGGACTGGAATGTTCACCCTAAAACTAAAGCGTGGATCGCAATTGAACAAGCCTTCTCACAAATCCCGCTCCATAATCTACCCTGGATTCACCCTCGCCACATCTCTCCACATTGCAAACAACATCCCCTTATCGGTACAACACTGAATTCCTTTAAAAAGACATGTAAACATTTGCACATTTCCTCCTCTCCAGGCCCTCTCACGCCAATCAAACATAACCCTGACTTTCCACCAGGCATTTATGATTCTTTCCTTCATCAAATAGGATCCCAGACAAGGATGACAGCGGGAGATTTCTTCGCTAAGGGGAATATTAAACCGCTGTCCTCATTGAACTCCCAAGAAACGAATCACCAGATCCCATTCTGGTCTTATATGCAACTCAGACATTTTCTTCTTGATCCCCAAACTAGGGCTGCATACTCAAGAAACCAATCACACTTTGAATCCCTTTGCTCTGCCACTGAACCACAAAGACACCTGATATCCACCATATACTTGAACCTCTTTCTCGAGCATACTCCTAAAACAAATATAGCTAGTACAAAATGGGAAAAAGATCTTTCCATCCACCTCTCTGATAAGGAATGGGAAAAGATATACTCTAACATACACAAAGGCTCCATTAATGTAACAACTCAAGAAAACGGATACAAGCTTTTCTCCAGATGGTACAAAACGCCTCTCAAGTTACACACCATTAATCCAGAGATCCCATCTAATTGTTGGAGATGTAATGACAAAAACGGATCACTCCTTCACATATGGTGGGACTGCCCTGCGATTTCTGCCTTCTGGACTAAAGTTTTTCACCTCTCCTCCCAAATCACTGCACTTCAGCTAGATTTCTCTCCAGCACAAGCCCTCCTACACCACTCCTCCCTACCGATGAAATCTTATCACAAATCCCTAGCACTACATCTAATCAATGCTGCTAAACTCTGTATCCCAGTTCTCTGGAGATCTCCCAACTCACCCACAATCGCAGACTGGTTCAAAAGAGTAAACAAAATAGCTGAAATGGAGGAACTTGTACATCAAGCACAGGATTCCTATACTAAATACAGGAACACTTGGGCCTGTTGGCTACATTTCCGCACAACATCTGAATATACCCAATTAATCAGTCAGGAATCCTCCTCCAGCACACCATAAGATACAACATACATCCCAACTGTCTATAGTCCTCCCTATAGCCGTGCATGAAACAAAATTCAGGAGGCAACTATATCATTACGCATACAGAATTCACTTCAAAAGCTCTATTATGCTTTTCTTCCTGGGACTTGGTCCTTCTGTAAAGATATTTCCCGTTAGACCCATGGCTGAGCCAGGGACGGGAAATTACTTTCCCCTACCTTCCTTTTGTACTTCTCACTATATTTTGACCACCATTTAATCGAAACTTTGCTATGTTAGGTATCTATTGTTGTATGCTATGAATATATCTCTATCTACAGACATTACCCGACTTCTGGACACCATGCACCAGGATCAATTTCACACTCTCACACAGACATAGTAATTAACGATTATTCCAAACAAAATCCAACAAAAATCTCAGACTCATATACTAAGGCTATCATAGGCAATCTATTATAATACGGTTTTTACTCCTCTCTCTCTTTTTAATCTTTTTCGCCCTCAAAAATCAACATGTTTAAAAAATGTTTTACCTGATTTAATATATGTTCTTTATATTTTCTGCCCACACTACTCTGTAATCCCATATATCCACACCCCAGATGTAATGTGTTTTTCAACAACTCCACAGTCGTAGATTTGAATACTTGTTAAAATACAACGTTGTACTCTCTGGACTGTTCCCTCTGTATAACACTGTTATCATTTTATCTCAAACCTTGCTTTTGTGTACTACTTTTCTGTATGAATTTAACTTAATAAAGCTTTATTTGGAAAAAAAAAAAAAAGAACGCCAGGGGCGGGCGATGCAGGCGTAGCATGACACATGCGCAGTGTATATAAAGCTATTACGCTGGCCTATGTATGTCCGAGCGGAAGTAGCGAGCGTCAGAAACAAAGGTAAGATTAAACGTGGGTGTGTGTGTGTGTGTTTGGTGAATGTGTTTGGTGTGTGTGTGTGTACCCTAGATTAAGCCAAATATAATACTGGGAGTTTGGACTGACATTACAGTTTTCATCTTGTGTCTTGTCTTTCAGCAAAAATGAATCCTTTTAAGGAGGAAGAATTTTTGACACGTTTTCTTGATTTGTATCAAGAAAACAGAAACCTGTGGGAGATCAAGCACCCATTGTATTTTAATAGAGATGTAAGGAAGGCAACACTGGGCACACTTTTGGAATTTGTGAAGACTCGAGTCCCCCAGGCAGACCTTAAGTTTGTGGACAATAAAATTGGTATCTTGCGCAACATGTACAGGCGGGAACACAAGAAGATCCAGGAGTCGCACAGATCCGGAGCAGCAGCAGACCAGGTTTATGTCCCCAAGCTGTGGTACTACAAAAAAATTTGATTTCTGGTCGACCAGACAGAAGCAAGGCAATCACTTTCGAGCCTTCCCTCCAGCCTTCCCTCCACCCTTCCCTCCAGCCTTCCCTCCACCTCCACCCTGTCCTCCACCCCAGCTGAGGAGTCCCAAGAAGAACTGGGCCCTTTCATTCTTGATGAAGTGGATGCGCCCAGCTTCAGCCAGGTATACTTTTTGGTGAATTTGGGATTGTGTAAATATTAATGATGTAAACCTAAAAAATTTTTGAAGTGCTTCACCAAAAAATTACTTCATCACAATTATTAATATGTAGACATATCACTAGACAGTAGTGGCCAAAAATATACTTCAAATATTGGTTACTATTTGTTTAGAATTATATTTGCAAGTCATGAGCTGAAAATTGTGTGTGATTGCGTAAGCAAAAATTACAACTACCGGTATGTCCCTTTTTTTGACCCAGGATGAGCTCAACCAAGAGGAGTCCATGCCCAGAGGTATAGAGGAGGAAGCCTTGCCCAGTGGGAGAGAGGAGGAGGCTGTGGCCTGGGCCCAGTAGAAGCCTCACGGAGTGTCAGGTGCCTCCCCTCCGCATTACCACCAAAAGGCCCAGAAAGATGACCCGAACAGAGGAGGAATCACTAGCCCTCATTTGCGAAGCCAGCCAAATCCTCAGCACACCACCCAATGCGGAAGAGGCGTATGGAACCTATATGGCCACCAGATTGCTGGAACTAGAAAAGGGGCAACGCCTCCTCTGTGAGGGT
Source organism: Lithobates clamitans (assembly GCA_037952925.1). NCBI lineage: Eukaryota > Metazoa > Chordata > Amphibia > Anura > Ranidae > Lithobates > Lithobates clamitans. Next base: position 5,938,995 of record JBBGZY010000214.1, on the reverse strand, counting down.
CTGATTTTTCAAGCGTATCAAAAGGGCTTGAGAGGGGAGCTTACTGAAAAAACATATATATCAGATGAAGCCACTCCTCTTGCTACTCCTCCTCCTGCTCCAAGTACATCACCAGAGGCACAGTCTCCAAGGAAGGCTGCAGGGAAGCGTGGAGGGAAGGCTGCAGGGCAGCGTGCAGGGAAGGCTCCACAGAAGAGTCGAAAGTGATTGTCTGGTTTCTGTCTGGTCTGATTTCTGACTGTGCTCTCTGTGCTCCCTAGTCGCAAGATATCAATTTTATTGTCCTCTAACTTGATGTGTGTCCTGGGGGACAAAAGGCTTCACACATTCCAAAAGTGTCTCCAGTGTTGCCTTCCTCATTTCTGTTTTGACCAAAATAAATGGATATTTTCGTTACCTTATTGACTATGTGTTTTGATTCAAAAAGGACATTTGGTTTGTGAGTAGGCAGGTACAGGTCAAAAAGACTATATGTGGGTTATTTACAAAAGGCTAAATCATTTTGCAATTCAAGTGCTATTGAAAAGTGTGCTTGATAAATTGCACTGCAAGTGCACTTGTTGGAAGTGCAGTCGCTGTAAATCTGAGGGGAAGATCTGAAATGAGGGGAAGCTCTGCTGATTTTACCATACAATCATGTGCAAGAGAATTTTTTTTTTTGGGGGGTTCCTTGCATGTGCCCCTCGGATCCACAGTGAATGCACTTCCAAATGCTCTTTCAGGGCAATTCCAAGTACAATTTGCACTTGTAGTGAAAAATGATTTTGCCTTTTTAAAATAACCCCCCTATGTCTAATTAACAAGGGACACCAACCTCATTAAGGTTCATCAAAACAATAAACATTATTAAGGTCATTGTGGTAACATGAAACTCAAAATCCAAAAACAAAAACAATTTAAAAGAAAACATTTTGGATAATTTAGCACACATTGTAAAATCTATATTGTCGAAATGTGTAAAAAATAAAGATGAGTCCCAAAAAAAATTGCTACTTTAGTTCTGGAGATCTGGCTTTTAAAAAATATCATATTAGTCATGGCATGAGGATAAATCATGAAGAAAGTAGTTTGTGAGAACTCTGTGTGAATATAAGCAGCAAAACAACTTCCTTCTTCTTGCATTATAAAGAAAAAAAGAATGCGCTGTATTAAAAGATCACAGAAGAGGAATGTGCTAGCTTCAATACGAAGGCTAGTTTTACCAGACCGAGCGTTTCCGTCTTGTACTTGCTTCAGAGCATGCGTGAGTTTGGGTCCGTCGGACTAGCACACAGACGAACGGTTTGTATGCTAGAAAGAAGAGTCCGTCGGAAAGATTTGAAACATGTTTCAAATCTAAGTCCGTCAAACTTTTGAGAAAACAAAATCCGCTGGAGCCCACACATGATCGAACTGTCCGACGAAATCCGGTATGCCGGACCAAGTATGCCGTAAAGTCCGATCGTGTGTACGCAGCATTTGGGTATGACCCTAAACTTCTATGCCTCTCCATCTTGTGTCAACAATGTAGTAAATCATTAATAGTCGCCCTGATGGCCACCTTCAGGGTATGGAACTCTGTTATACAGTCCTCAAAGGGCATATCTCATTCTGCGTTGCAGTACTTACCTCTACTGTCTCTTCATCTGGCATTTCTGGACTTGGACTTCAATTTTTACTTGGCATGTGCTACATTAGTGATCTCTTTTTCTATAGAATTCTGGGAGCGAGAATTATACTTCATTATATCTACATCACAATGACATGCTATAACTAGGAAGCCCCTCCAAGCATCCAAAAATATATTACACTGGGAATGGGCGAAAAAAGCTACTACATAAGTAGTACCATACTCCACATAAATTAGCCACACTTTTTCAAAATCAGTCTCCACTTTGTTGGAGACAGTGTGGCCAAAGTGGAACTTCACTACATATTTGGTGGCACTGTCCGCAATTAACTTGTTTTTGGATTGAGGTATTTAACTTTATCTCTTCTCTTACCCATATTTCTTGCACCCCTGATCCAAGATTAGTGCTCTTGGGAGTAAGTATTGAGCAGTGACCTGTTTAATTTCACATGTTTATCACCCATACATTTATTGCGGCCAAGCTGGCTATAGCAAAATTGTGGAAGGGCGCAAAAACGCCTTCCTTAGCAACAGTAATCCTCCTACTGAACAATAATGCTGTGCATGAGTTCCTTTTTGCTAAGGCTTATTTGAGATTAGCCAATTTTCAGCGACAGTAGACCCCTTGGCTGCTTGACCATAGATGCATTACCCTTACTTGAATTTATATTATGGGCTATCAATAATGGTGCCTATCTAACCTGATTTTTCTATTCAGGATATATTTCTATTTCTATATATTTGGTTTTGCCTAATATATGGATAATACACAAAAAAGGTCTCTCAGGAAATATGGTAGTGTAGCTATACCACTTTTTACTACTTATTTCCATTGTATATAACCTCCTGTGTTGCTAATATCTCAATCTTCTTTGTTTTAAAGTGGAGTTCCACCCACATTTTATCACTCCTCCCCATGCAGCACTAATCTGCATCCATAAAAGGAAATGGCAATTTATTTTATTTATATACTTATATTTATTTGTATACGTACATCATTTCTGGCTTTGTATTGGCTCCTGAGAGATTTTGGTCAGCTTGACATGGCACTGCTCCCATAACATTTAAAGTGATTGTAAAGGCTCCTTTTTTTTGTTGTTGTTGTTTAAATAGGGGCTGGAGGAACCAGGCTGTGCGTGGCCCGACCTGCCTGTAAGATGTGACATGGTGCTACTGTCCATGACAGTGGCAGCCCAAATGAGGGGCTAATGTGCCCACCAAGCTGTGGAACTACAAGACTCAGCATTCTGCCTGAGTAACGCCAGTGAAGTTCCCAGGACTGAGGCCCCTGGAGTTGGTGTGGCTGACAACTAACCCTGAACAACCATCTGTACAGAGTGTATGGTGTACTTGGTGGTGGGAGAAGAAAGGTGAACCTGTGTCAGAGAAAGAACTAAAAGGACCGTGAGACCCTCCTCTCCATGTGTATTGTTTAAAGGGCTGGAATCACCAGGCTACGCGAGCCCTGCCACACCTGATCTAAATTGTGCTAACGTACGTGATGTAGCAACCCAAATGAGGGGCTGAAATGAGGCCACCAAGTTGTGGAACTACAAGACCCAGTGGTTGCATGAGTGACACCATTGAGGTGTCCAGTACTATGGCCCCTGGTGCTGGAATGCTGATAGTTGGCCAAACTAACACCATGGACTGACCTAGTGATACATCATGCAGGTGGGGGTCAGGTGACTAAGTAAAACCCCCAAAGACAATGGTGCAGCAGATCCTGACAGAGCAACCTGCAGTGACAGATCCATAAATCACTGGGCCAGTGACTCCCCCATGGTATAGCACCTACATGCCCCCCCTGACATCCTGGTCCCGCACCTACCTTCACCAGACCACTGCGTGCTTAGTTAAAATACCTGCGGTAGGTACCTGTACCAATAGCTGAGCCACCGAGCCGCATGGGCCACCCAATGCAAACTGAAAATGAGGAGAGCGTCCACACAGCAACCCCCCTGCCGTCCGATACCCGGAAATTATGTCACTGACTCCTTCCCTTCAGATAAGAACTAAGCAAAGATTCCCCTGCTATACATGCGCTGTAACACCCGCCTAACAGCCTAGAAACACTGATCAGATGAAAGCTGTCTGGGGGGCAGAGTGTCCGCACTGCCAGAAAGAGAAACCACACTGAGCTTGTTCCGGAACCAGAAGTGACGCGTGAAATGCTTCCTCCAACCAGGAAATGCTAGCTGATGAGTGTGTAGGGAAGGAGGGGGATTATAAGTCCCAGACTCCTCCTACAAACTCAGGCTAGCCAATGGCCAGCCTTCTAACATATAATGTTTGGGGGTTGTAAGTAATTTTCTAGCAAAAAATACGGATTTTAACTTGTAAGTAGGGATGAGCTGAACACCCCCGGTTTGGTTCGCAGCAGAACATTCGAACAGTCAAAAAAAAATTTTGTTTGAACACGCGAACATCGTTAAAGTCTATGGGACACAAACATGAATAATCAAAACTGCTCATTTTAAAGGCTTATATGCAAGTTATTGTCATAAAAAGTGTTTTGGGACCCGGGTCCTGCCCCAGGGGACATGTATTAATGCAAAATTTTTTTTAAAAATGTCTGTTTTTTTGGGAGCAATGATTTTAATAATGCTTAAAGTGAAACAATAAAAGTGAAATATTCCTTTAAATTTTGTACCTGGGGGTGTCTATAGTATGCCTGTAAAGTGCCGCATGTTTCCCGTGTTTAGAACAGTCTGAGAGCAAAATGACGTTTCTAAAGGAAAAAAAGTCATTTAAAACTACTCGCAGCTATAATGAATTGTCGGTCCCGACAATACAGATAAAAGAAGTCATTGAAAAAAATGGCATTGGATTCATCCAGTTCATTACCAGTCCCTTTGGGTCTGGTAAGAATATTAAGGGGGACCCCAAACCAACATTAAAAAAAAATTGCGTGGGGGTCCCCCCAAATTTCATACCAGGCCCTTCAGGTCTGGTATGGTTATTAAGGGGAAACCCGTGCCAAAATTTAAAAAGAAATGGCATGGGGGTCCCCCTCAAAATCCATACCAGACCCCTCAGGTCTGGTATGGATTTTAAGTGCAGACCCATGCCAAAATTTTAAAAAATGGTGTGGGGGTCCCCCCAAAAATCCATACCAGACCCTTATCCGAGCACGCAACCTGGCAGACCGCAGAAAAAGAGGGGGGATGAGAGAGCGCCCCCCCTCCTAAACTGTACCAGGCCACATGCCCTCAACATGGGGAGGGTGCTTTGGGGTAGCCCCCAAAAGCACCTTGTACCCATGTTGATGGGGACAAGGTCCTCATCCCCACAACCCTTGCCCGGTGGTTGTGGGGGTCTGCGGGCAGGGGGCCTATCAGAATCTGGAAGCGCCCTTTAACAAGGGGACCCCCAGATCTCGACCTCCCCCCTGTGTGAAATGGTAAGGGGGTACAAATGTACCCCTACTATTTCACAAAAAAGTGTCAAAATGGTAAAAATGACAAAATACGGCTGGGGACAAGTCCTTTATCCTTTATTGAAAAAATAAAAAAATAAAAATGTCCCACGAAGTCTTCTTCGACTGACCCGCCGTATGATGCGTCTTCACTTTGACAGTTCTTTTATAACTGAGGGCGGGGCCACACAGTGACATTTCTGGGTGACCCCGCCCCCCTCTGACACACAGGGACATCCCTATGGCTTTCCCGGGGCATCAGACTGTCAAAGCGAAGATGCGTCATATGGCAGGAGCCTCCCATGGAGGCGGGTCGGTCATGTTGTTTTTTTTCTTTTTAAGTCTGTCGGCGGAACAAGAGAAGAAGAAGACTTTGTGGGACATTTTTATTTTTTAATAAAGGACTTGTCCCAAGCCATGTCTTGTCGTTTTTACCATTTTGACACTTTTTTGTGAAATGGTAGGGGTACATTTGTACCCCGTTATCATTTCACACAGGGGGGAGGCCAGGATCTGGGGTCCCCTTGTTAAAGGGGGTTTCCAGATTCCCATAAGCCCTCCACCCGCAGACCTCCACAACCACCGGGCAAGGGTTGTGGGGATGAGGCCCTTGTCCCCATCAACATGGGGACAAGGTGCTTTGGGGGGCTACCCCAAAGCACCCTCCCAATGTTGAGGGCATGTGGCCTGGTACGGTTCAGGAGGGGGGGCGCTCTCTCGTCCCCCCTCTTTTCCTGCGGCCTGCCAGGTTGCGTGCTCAGATAAGAGTCTGGTTTGGATTTTAAGAGGAACCCCACATCATTTTTTTAATTTTGGCCCTTTAATATTCATACCAGACCCAAAGGGACTGGTAATGGACTAAAGGGATCCCATGCAGTTTTTTTCAATGGCTTCTTTTATCTGTATTGCCAGGACTGACAATTCATTATAGCCGCAAATAGTTTTAAATGAATTTTTTTCCTTTAGAAATTTCATTTTGCTCTCGGACTATTCTAAACACGGGAAACATATGGCACTATACAGGCATAGTATAGACACCCCCAGGTATGAAATTTGAAGGAATATTTCACTTTTATTGTTTCACTTTAAGTATTATTAAAATCACTGCTCCCGAAAAAACGGCAGTTTTTAAAAGTTTTTTTTTTGCATTGATACATGTCCCCTGGGGCAGGACCCAGGTCCCCAAACACTTTTTATGACAATACCATGAATATAAGCCTTTAAAATTAGTACTTTTGATTTCTCCCGTAGACTTTTAAAGGGTGTTCCACGGCTTTCGAATTTGCTGCGAACACCCGAAATTGTTCGCTATTCGGCGAACAGGTGAACACCCGATGTTCGATTCAAACTAGTGTTCGACTTGAACATCAGGCTCATCCCTACTTGTAAGCAACAAATGTCAGAAATAGGCTTAGGCATGAAAGGGATATGATGATTGTCATAGACAAGCTGACATCTCAATTTTAACATAGCTATGGTTTCTTTAAGCATTTAGACTATGTGTACAAACCCGAACTACAATATTCTGTATTGTTGCTAAATATTGGTATGTATAATGATGATAATGCATTAATCTAATTTTGTTATTTTGGTGTGTTCTCTTTAAAATCTTAATAAAGAGATAAAGTAAAAAAAAAATGCATGCAAACCCAAAATTCAAATCTCAGTAGAGCTACCAACATGCCTCACTGTGTACAGTCTGGAGATCCTGCCAGAAACAACACTTCTTATTTCAGGCAGACAAAACTAAGCCACTGACCCACACTGGAGGAGTACTCATGGCCAACTTACAATGCTCCTGATAATTATGAGGCAGTTGTTTAGCGTTGCTGCTACAGGAAGAGCTGCTACTGATGTGATCTCCTGATAAGAAACTGCAAAGAATTCACAAAAAATTAATCGTGTAAGAAGACTGATTACAGGGAGACATGATGCCTAACATACTGAAGAAAAATATATATTTGGGGCTTTCATGCACTTTAATCACTTCAGCCCCGGAAGATTTGGCTGCTCAATGACCAGAGCATTTTTTGCGATTCAGCACTGAGACGCTTTAACTGACAATTGCGCGGTCATGCGATGTTGTACCCAAACAAAATTGATGTCCTTTTTTTCCCCACAAATAGAGCTTTCTTTTGGTGGTATTTGATCACCTCTGCAGTTTTTATTTTTTGCGCTATGAACAAAAAAAGAGCACCAATTTTGAAAAAAACACAATATTTTTGACTTTTTGTTAGAATAAATATCCCCAATTTGTTTTTTAAAAGCAAATTTTTTTCCCAGTTTAGGCTTATATGTATTCTTCTACATATTTTTGGTAATAAAAATTGCAATAAATGTATATTGATTGGTTTGCGGAAAAGATAGAGCATCTACAAAACAGGGGATAGATTTATGGCATTATTAAAATTATTTTTATTATTATTTTTTTTTACTAGTAATGGCAGCGATCGGCGTTTTTTTATCATGACTGTGACATTATGGTGGACACATTTTTGGGACGATTGACAATTATACAGGGATCAGTGCTATAAAAATGCACTGATTACTGTATAAATGTCACTGGCATGGAAGGGGTTACCAGTAGAGGGAGATCAAGGGGTTAACTGTGTTCCCTGACTGTGTGTTCTAACTGTAGGGGGAGGGGACTAGCTATTAGGAACTCACAATCTGTCTCTCCTCACAGAACAGAGCAGGTATTTGTTAGTTTACACACACATCCCTGTTCTGCCTCTCATGCCTGCTATCGCTCGTGGCCGGCGGCTACGCGACCGTCAGCCAGGAGCATCGGCACCCCCCGCAGTGCAGCGGGCACGTGCGCACACCTGCTATCTTGCTTAAAGAAGCCGATGGCTCACGGGATTGTGCCGACCTGCCGCAGTATAATGACGGGGGCTAGTCAGCAAGCGGTCAAAGTTTAATAAAAAAAAAAATTGTGGACTGAATGGTGTCAGCCTTGCCCAATTTTTTATTTTTTTTATTTTGGACAGGTATAAAAAAATGCTTTCAATATTATATTTAACAGAGCAAACAGGAGGAATAAGAGAAGTTCCCTCTCCTTTGGCTTCAACAAGGCTTCAGACAGGCTTTGTTAAAGCTCTCTCAATGCTAGTCAAAGCCGTGTCACTAAATAAAATGGTTAGCTTACAGTCCTGTTTACACCTGCTTTTGCTTTGCTTCAGCTTCACTTCAAAAATGATACCCCATGTAGCTTCAGTGGTTCTTCAAAGCATCTTCAAAGCCTCAATAGAAGTCTATGGCAAAGCTTGCTTGAAGCCCCACTGAAGCCCCACCAAAGCCTCATCGAAGCTCCACCGAAGCCTCATCGAAGCCCCATCAAAGCTCCACCAAAGCCTCATTGAAGCCCCATCGAAGCTCCACTGAAGCCTCATCGAAGCCCCACTGAAGCTCCACCGAAGCCTCATTGAAGCCTCATCAATGCTCCACCGAAGCCTCATCGAAGCCCCATTGAAGCCTCACCGAAGCCTCATCGAAGCCCCATCGAAGCACCAAGCAAAAGCAAGGTGTAAACAGGACTGTAAGCTAACCATTTTATTTAGTGACAGGTGCTTTGACTGGCATTCAGAGAGCTTTAACAAAGCATGTCCAAAGCCATGTTTTGAAGCAAGTGTAAACTAGCCCTTAAGGTTTATATACATTTTCAACCATTTTATCCTGGGGGCGGAAGTCGTTCCCCATGAAGAACCCCATAGTCTATGAGTATTAGTAAATACTATAGTAAGGAAATAATCCCTAAAATGATTTTACTTTCCTGTGTAGTTATTTATACTAATATGTGAAGGGAAGATAAGTATAATATAATATTTGAAGCAATAAAGCTCATGGGTAACACTTCTGTATAAAATGTCATCGGTTGACTATAATTGTTACAGATCTGTTATGGAAACTGTACAATGGGTGGCCGATGTCATGAGACATGAGAGCCACATGTGCTCCTCCTCACCGTATTATTGTCTTCGTCCCATGTTATTTTGTTGGGGCCAATATGAAGTTGGTCTGCTTCTTTAGCCCATGGTGTGTACAAACCAACATCGGTAAGGCTTGATCTAAAGTGAGGCACAGACTTTACCCAATTTACGATTTTGTAGTGGAAAGGAAATTCACCATTTTCATCGAAGAAGGTCATTCTGTCTGCCGTCTTGAATGGATTTTTTATTTGTTTCACATATTTATGCAGCTGGAGGATAGAAAAACCTCAAATAAGTTAAAGTGGAAGTTTAATCAGTTTATATGTTGCTTTTCTTTGTTTCTTCATCCAACTTTATCAATAGGTTATATATTTTTTTAAATAAAGTCTTTCTGTGTATATTACAGACGTTATTGTAGACTAATTTCACTGGCTCTCTGTGCCTCCCTATGTATTGCAGGTGTTTTGTTAGATTAGGTGACCCGTCAGATTTTGTAACGGAAGTGACGTTCCGTTGCCACCATCTTGCTACACCCCACACCCGTCCACAGTAAGGATACAGTGAGAAGGCGGCAAGTGGACATCTTGTTACACCCAACTGAGTCTTTCATTCCACACTTATTTTTAACAGTAAACTCAGCTTATATAGTGAAATACAGTATTTTGGAATCCGTCAGACTGTTTTGATATTTATGTTTTGGCTAGGATGACCATTGGAAACCCCAGTCCCTGTCAGGAGCCATGCGCCCCGGGGGATCAGGGTAGAAGTCCTACACCTTCAGGGGTGTGGACTAAAAGCATACCCTTAAGTGCACTTTTTGAGTGTGTTTGCACATGCACATTTTTTGTTCACTTACAGAGTTTTTTCCATTTTAGGTTTTTGCACCACCGCAGACTTTAAAAAGTAAAAAAAAAAGCAGATCCTTCTACAAATGTATTTCAAAAGTTCTGATAAAGAAGTATAATTCTCATGTATTTTGCTAATGAATAAATGACATTACAGCACTCATAAGCTAAAGTTAGGTTGTTTATATAATAACTCATTTACTTTGTTAGAATGACTATGAAGAAAGATGTTATCAGAACACAAGGTTCTTTTCTGTATTCTTGGAAAGTCTTTAATGTGAAACATGGAGACAGTTATGCCCCGTACACACGGTTGGATTTTCCGACGGAAAATGTTTGATCTGTGCTTGTTGTCGGAAATTCTGACCGTGTGTAGGCTCCATCGGACATTTTACATCGGAATTTCTGTCACACAAAATTTGAGATCTGGATCTCAAACTTTACGACAACAAAATCCGTTGTTGTAAATTCCGATCGCGTGTACACAATTCCGACGCACAAAGTTCCACGCATGCTCGGATCAAGCAGAAGAGCCGCACTGGCTATTGAACTTCATTTTTCTCGGCTCGTTGGGCGTGTTGTACGTCACCACGTTCTTGTCGTTCGCAACTTTAAACAAGATTTGTGTGACCGTGTGTATGCAAGACAAGTTTGAGCCAACATCCGTCTGAAAAAATCCATGGATTTTGTTGTCAGAATGTCCGATCGTGTGTACAGGGCATTAGGGGTTGAAATAGACTGTGCACTTTGCAAGTGCCATTGCTCCAGATCTTATTAAATGAGGTAAAGCTTCACTTTGCAAAGAATTCCCAATCACATGCAAGGAAAATAAAAGCAACTGCACTTGCAGAGTGCACAGTCTATTATTGCCTTTAGTAAATCAGCCCCATGCTCTCTTTGTTCCGCAATAAGGGATTTGGAAAACTTGAGGTCTGTCAAGCTGATAAATTGTTCCAAGATAACAGGAATGAATGTCTCTTTTAGTGAACAATGATTTGGTTGTGCAAATTCATAAACGTGTGATTTATTGTGTAAAATGTTTGGGAGGGATTTATATGGCAGCCAGACAGAATTGGAGCATAAAAGCCTCCATGGTCGGCCATAGAGGTTTGAGTCCCGGCCGGTTAAGCAGGAATTGACCAAGATCAGAACCATGTATATCCAGGCTGAATGTATCAAGTGGATCGATCGATCAACTTGAGTACAAATAGCCTGCCGGATTTTACATCTGATTATGGCTAGCAGCTGGTATAGCTGCTAACAATAATCACTGTCTTCTCCCGGTGGGGATGCCCCCCCCGCTGAGAGAATACAATGGCTTGGCAGGAGAGATTCCCCTATCAACACTGTCTGTGGTTGCAGGAAAGAAATTTGCTCCGTGTATGGCCTGCCTTAACTGCTTCCGGACCAGTCGCCGCAGTTTTCACTGTGGCAGGTTGGCTCGGCTGGGCAAATCGACGTTACCTTACGTCGCTTATCCTTTTGACCGCTAGTGGCACGTGTGCCCACGGCGTGTGCCCGGAGCCGATGCAAGTGCACGATGGGCGAGATGACCGCCGGGCAGCCGTGATCATTTGCGACAGAGCGAGAACCGGGATCTGTGTGTGTTTCAGGGGAGTAGAGACAGGTTGTGTGGTCATACTAAGTATGAACACCCATCTCTCTCTCCTCCTAGTCAGTCCCATCCCCCCTACAGTTAGAACACAGTCAGGGAACACAGTTAACCCCTTGATCCCCCCCTAGTGTTGACCCCTTCCCTGCCAGTGACATTTATACAGTAATCAGTGCATTTTTATAGCACTGAACACTGTATAATTGTCAGTGGTCCCAAAAATGTGTCAAAAGTGTCCAATTTGTCTGCCGCAATATCGCAGTCCCATTACTAGTAAAAAAAATAATAATAAAGATGCCATAAATCTATTCCCTATTTTGTAGACACGTTGTATAACTTTTGCGCAAACCAATCAATATATGCTTATTGCGATTTTTTTTACCAAAAATATGTAGACGAATATATATCGGCCTAAACTGCTGAACAAAAATATATATTTTTTTTAAATCTGGGATATTTATTATAGCAAACAGTAAAAGATATTGAGGGTTATTTACAAAAGACAAAATACAAATCCACTTTGCACTACAAGTGCAAAGTGCACTTGAAATTGCACTGAAACTTGGAAGTGCAGTCCCTGTAAATCTGAGGGGTGGATCTGAAATGAGGGGAAGCTCTGCTGATTTTATTATCTAAACATATCCAAGCTAAAATTATGTTTTTTATTTTCCTTGCATGTCCCCCTCAGATCTACAGTGATTGCACTTCCAAGTGCACTTTCAGTGCAATTTCAAGTGCACTTTGCACTTGTAGTACAAAGTGGATTTGCCTTTTGTAAATAACCCCCATTGTGTTTTTTTTTCAAAATTGTCGCTCTTCTTTTGTTTATAGCGCAAAAAATAAAAACCGCAGAGGTAATCAAATAGCACCAAAAGAAAGCTCTATTTGTGGGGAAAAAGGACGTCAATTTTGTTTGGGTACAGCATCACACGACCGCTCAATTGTTAGTTAAAGTGACGCAGTGCCGTATCGCAAAAAATGGCCTGGTCATCGAGCAGCCAATTCTTCCGGAGCTGAAGTGGTTAAGTCTCGTACACACAATGAGAAATCCGGACAAAAAATTCTGTTTTCAACGCGATCGTACGATAATCTGATTGTTAGTACACAGCTTTTGTCTGAAATTTTTTCTCGTAAGATACCAGATCATACGACTTTCATTTAACCTCTTGCCGGCCGCCCGCCATTGCTTGACGGCAGCAGAATGGCTCCTCTGCGTGAAGCGCCATAGCTGTATGGCGCCGCTGCTCGTGCATGGCGGCCTCGATGTCCACCAGGGACCTGTGATCGCTCCTAACAGAGCCAGACCAGGGATGTGTGTGTGTAAACACACACATCCCGGTACTGGCAGGGGAGAGGAGACAGATCGTGTGTTCCTAGTATATAGGAACAACGATTGGTCTCCTCCCCCAGACATTCCCATCCCCCCACAGTTAGAACACACACAGAGGGAACACATTTAAACCCTTGATCGCCCCCTAGTGTTAAAAATGTTAACACTAGGGGGCCCTTCCCTGCCAGTTACATTTATACAGTAACCAGTGGCTATTTTTAGCTCTGATCGCTGTATAAATGACACTGGTCCTAAAAAAGTGTCAAAAGTGTCCGATCTGTCCGCTGCAATATCGCAGTTCTGAGAAAAATCGCAGATCTCCGCCATTACTAGTAAATAAAAAAAATCCCCTATTTTGTAGACGCGATAACTTTTGCGCAAACCAATCCATATATGCTTATTTTTTAAATTTGGGATATTTATTATAGCAAAAAGTAAAAAATAGTGGGGTTGATTTACTAAAGGCAAATTCACTTTGCACTACAAGTGCACTTGGAAGTGCAGTCACTTTAGATTTGAGGGGAAGATCTGAAATAAGGGGAAGCTCTGCTGATTTTATCATCCAATTATGTACAAGCAAAAACACTGTTTTTTATTTTCCTTGCATGTCCCCCTCAGATCTACAGTGATTGCATTTCCAGGTGCACTTGTAGTGCAAAGTGGATTTGACTTTCGTAAATAACCCCCATTGTGTTTTTTTTTCAAAATTGTCGCTCTTTTTTTGTTTATAGCGCAAAAAAAATAACCACAGAGGTGATCAAATACCATCAAAAGAAAGCTCTATTTGTGGGAAAAAAGGACATACATTTTGTTTGGGTACAACGTCGCACGACCGCGCAATTGTCAGTTAAATCGACGCAGTGCCGTATCGCAAAAAAATGGCCTGGTCAGGAAGGAGGTAAATTCTTCCAGGGCTGAAGTGGTTAATTGGTGCAGTTTTCAGCCGAAAATACAACACAAATACACTACATCACTTCCAAAAAAAAATTTCTGTCGTATGAGAATTTTCATACTTTAGTAACCTTTTTGCATTCGATATGGAGTTTAGCATGCAAAAAAAAACATAAACGGACGATTATTCTGGAAACTGCTGTTATCTGAGAGCTCCTCATCTTTTTTATCCTTTAATCTTTTATTTTCTGTCTACGTGCACAGATTTTTCTTGTTCTCGTGTATAGCCAGTTTAACTCTTCCGGCTAAACAATTTGAAAGATTCCTCCATTTACAGCAATTGTAAAGATAAAACATTTTTGTTAAAAAAATAACAAATATGTCTGTACTTACTTGCCTTGTGCAATGGGATAGCACAGAGCAGCCATGAACCTCCTCTTCCCAGGTCCCCCCTTGGCGCCCCTGAACCTCCTCTTCTCCTGGTCCCTCCTTTCTGTCCAGTGCCCTTGTCCATGCTTGCTCTCGAGCCCCGCTACTGTGTCCATTGACAGCGGGACGTAGCCCCGCTCCCTTGTCACTAGCTTTGATTGACAGCACTGGGAGTCAATGGCTCCCAGTTCCCCCAGCAAAGCCAGCAAGACCCAAAAGTGAGGGGGAAGAAGAGCTGCAGATTTGCACAGTGCTGGATCAGTTGAGGGTTTAGGTAAGTAAAGGGAGGGTGAGGGGGAGTGCTGATGCAGTGCTGATGCCTAAACATTTTTCACCATAATGTAAAGAATGCAATAAGGTAAAAAAATGTTTAGCCTTTGGAACCACTTTAAGTTAAATGGCGTGGTGGGAGAAATCTACACTGCCACTGCATAGGTGTGCGCAGCCTATTGCATTAGGGTGTGCACCCTTAAGCTCAAACACACATGCGTGTGCGGGTGTCTACATATATATGACCCCGACACACTGATCTCCCTGTCGGCACAGTGAAAGAGAAGAGCATAGACACTTCTCTTACGGCAGAGCCGGTAAGAGGGAGATCTTTCCCGTGTTTCTGCTGCTACACAAAGCGATAACACTAATGTGCACAGGGTAATTAGGGTGTGCCTGGGCACACCCGGCACACCCTGTGCATACGCCTATGACTGCCAGCTGTTATAATCAGACAGCCGTGGGTGCTGTAGCCAGAAGCTGGCTGGGCCAGGGGGCAGAGTGGCAATTCGGCCCCCGGGGTCGCACTGATTCCCTGCAAAAGGGCCGCAGTGGGGCCAGCTCAGAACTGCGCATGTGCAGTTTCCGGACCCAGCCGAGTGCTACGTGCTCGGGCAGATCCGTGGAGGGGTGGGGTTAACAGGGCTGGATGCTAAATTAGCGGTTGAATTGTAGTGAAAGAACACAGTGATCCCTCCATTCCCTGCTGCAGCTGCGATTTGTCCTGTGGCAGGGATGTTGGCTGCAACTGTCACAGGGCTGAGAGTGTGTGTGTGTTCCGTCTTGCAGAGTACACAGTACACTAGTACAGCCCTCCTCTAGTCTACACCAATGGGAGAACGATCAGCTCTGCCTCTTCCCGCCCCTCTCTCTCTGTGCTTGCCCCTCTCTCCCTGTGCCCGCCCCTCTCCCTGTGCCCGCCCCTCTCTCCCTGTGCCCACCCCTCACTCCCTGTGCCCGCCCCTCTCTCCCTGTGCTCGCCCCTCTCTCCCTGTGCCTGCCCCTCTCTCCCTGTGCCCGCCCCTCTCTCCCTGTGCCCGCCCCTCTCTCCCTGTGCTCGCCCCCCTCTCTCTGTGCCCGCCCCTCTCTCCCTGTGCCCGCCCCTCTCTCCCTGTGCTCGCCTCTCTCTCTCTGTGCCCACCACTCTCTCTCTGTGCCTGCCCCTCTCTCCCTGTGCTCGCCCCTCTCTCCCTGTGCCTGCCCCTCTCTCCATGCAACCCGTATGCTGTGTTAAGGGGATATGTGGGCGGGAAACTTTAAAGTCGGCAGCCACAATGTCCCATCCTAAACATGAAGACGTTGAGTGACTGAGCCTCCTGCTGGGACTGTGCATTGTGCAAGTGAGTGATCTGTAACCAGACTCTCCCTCCTCCCTCTCTTCCTCCCTACTCCGTCTCTCCCTCAGGCTTATCATTTAACCTCTTGCCTGCCAGGCACTTTCATCCCCTTTATGCCCCGGACAATTTACAGCTTTCAGTGCTCTCACATTAAACCCAGGTTCACCTTGGAGCGATTTGGCATGCAATTTGACATGTCAAATCGCATGCCGAATCGGTGGCAATTGCCGGCCATGACACCATCCGAATCGAACCGATTCCCAAAAGTAGTTTCTGTACTACTTTTGGCAACTTCGGAGTGCGATTTCAATAGACATTTGTACAGGAACCCGCACAGATGTCTCTGAAATCGCACCCCAAAGTCGGGACTGACATGCAAGTATGAAATCGTTCAATAGTTCAGCTGAACGCGCTCGATTTCATTCCCGATGTCTGTGCGAACCTAGGCTCTGAATGACAACTGCGTGGTCAAGCAACACTGTACCCATATTACATTGTTGTCCTTTTTTTCACACAAATGGAGTTTTTGTTTTGGTGGTATTTAATCACAACTGGGGGTTTTTATTTGTTGCTAAAATATTTTTTTTTGTAAATACAGTGCCTTGAAAAAGTACCCCTTGAAATTTTCCACGTTTTGTCATGTTACAACCAAAAATGTAAATGTATTTTAATGGGATTTTATGTGATATTGTGAAGTGGAAGGAAAATAATAAATGATTTTCAACATTTTTTTTTCAAATAAATATCTAAAAAGTGTGTGGGGGGGGACATTTTGTATTCCGCCCTCTTTACTCTGATACCACTAACTAAAATCTAGTGGAACCAATTTCCTTCAGAAGTCACCTAATTAGTAAATAGAGTCCATCTGTGTGTAATTAAATCTCAGTATAAATACAACTGTTCTGTGAAGCCCTCAGAGGTTTGTTAGAGAACCTTAGTGAACAAATAGCATCATGAAGGCCAAGGAACACTCAGGACAGGTCAGGGATAAAATTGTGGAGAAGTTTAATGCAGGGTTAGGTTATAAAAAAAATATCCCAAGCTTTGAACATCTCACGGAGCTCTGTTCAATCCATCAACCGAAAATGGAAAGAGTATAGCCTTGTACACACGATCGGATTTTCCGACAACAAATGTGTGATGGCAGGGTTTTGTCAGATAATCTGACCGTTTGTTCGCTCCATAGGACAATTGTTGTCGGAATATCCGATCATGTGTACAGGCCTTTAGAAGAAAACCTGTTAAGGCCCATACACACGATCGGATATTCCGACAACAATTGTCCGACGGATGTGTTTTGTTGGATAATCCGACTGTCTGTATGCTCCATTGGACAATTGTTGTCGGAATTTCCAACAACAAATGTTGGCTGTGCATGCTCTCAAATTGTCCAACAACAAATGTGTTCCGTCAGATTATCTGATCATGTGTACACTAATCCATCAGACTAAAATCCAAAGTACAAACATGCATGCTCTGAACCAAAGCTAAACATCAGACAACAATAGCAGAAGTTGCCCAAAGGGTGGCGCTAAAGAGCTGAAAGACCACGTGGTTTTGTGAATGTTGGCTGAAAATGTTCTGCCGTGTGTATGCAGAACAAGTTCATGGACAACGCCCTTCGGGCAAAAATCCACAGATTTGTCCGATTGAAGTCCGATCGTGTGTATGAGGCTTTAGCGTCTGCAAAACACGAGACTAAGGTGGAGGTTCACCTTCCAGCAGGACAATGACCCTAAACATACAGTCAGAGCTACAATGGAATGGTTTAGATCAAAGCATATTCATGTGTTAGAATGGCCTAGTCACAGTCCAGACCTAAATCACATTGAGAATCTGTGGCAAGACTTGAAAATTGCTGTTCACAGATGTTCTCCATCTAATCTGACAGAGCTTGAGATATTTTGCAATGAAGAATGGGCAAAAATGTCACTCTCTAGATGTACAAAGCTGGTAGAGACATCCCCAAAAAGACTTGCAGCTGTAATTGCAGAGACAGGTGGTTCTGCAAAGTGTTGACTCAGGAAAGCGCCATACAAATGTACACCACACTTTTCACATATTTATTTGTAAAAAAAATTGAAAAACATTTATCATTTTCCTTCCACTTCACAATTATGTGAGACTTTGTGTTGGTCTATCACATAAAATACATTTACATTTTTGGTTGTAACATGACAAAATGTGGAAAAGTTCAAGGGGTATGAATACTTTTTCAAGGCACTGTAAGTAATTTTTCTCATTCACTGAAGTTTACTCATAGAGGGCACTGATAGGTGGTGGCACAGATGGGCAGCACTGATAGGTGGCACCGATAGGCGGAACTTATGGGCGGTATTGTTGGGCACTGATGGGTGGCAATGATGGGTATTAATGGGTGGCACTGATGGGCACTGAAAGGCAGCACTGATTGGTGTCACCGATGGGCACAGACTGACTTCACTTGCTGGGCACTGCTAGGGCTGCCCTGTAATCAGTGCCCTAACTATCTGTACAGTCTCCCCTGCGAGGAGATGCCGCTGATCGGCTCTCCTTACATGCTGTCATTTACATGTGATTGGCTGTTATTGGACACAGTCAATCACATGAGTAAAGAGCCGCGTAATCCGCTCTTTACCAAGATTGGGGATCATGCTGTCATTGCTGCGTCATATTTGTCTTGCTTCATAACATCAATATCTGTTATAAAACCCAGTGGGCATGGATGGTGGGCTGATTCGGTGGTACAATGGGCCACTTGACTGGACTTGCCCCCCAGGCTTAAGGCTGCCAGCCCTCCCCTTGCTGTAGCTGTCTGAATACAATAGCTGGCAGTATAGATTCAGCCTAGATTTATGAATGTATGGCTAGTCCTACAGAAAGCGAAAGATTAGAAGATAAAAGAGTTGAGGAGATCCCAGATGACAGCAGTTAACATAAGGCTTTTATTCTCCAGTTCTGGCTTTTCCTCTTCCAAAAGGGAAGTGGTTTTGTTCTGTTTTGTTTTTGTTCCATTTTGTTCTGTGTTGGCTTGATTTTGATCTGTTTTTGTGTTTTATTATTTTTATGTGTGCTTGAATACAGTTGTAAAGAAACGGAACATCTGAGAAACATGTAGTTGCATAGTAGGTGAGGTTGAAAAAAGACACAAGTCCATCAAGTCCAACCTATGTGTGATTATGTGTCAGTATTACATTATATATCCCTGTATGTTGTGGTCATTCGGGTGCTTATCTAATGGTTTCTTGAAACTATTGATGCCCCCCGCTGAAACCACCGCCTGTGGAAGGGAATTCCACATCCTTGCCGTTCTTACAGTAAAGAACCCTCTACGTAGTTTAAGGTTAAACCTCTTTTCTTCTAATTTGAATGAGTGGCCACGAGTCTCGTTAAACTCCCTTCTGCGAAAAAGTTTTATCCCTATTGTGGGGTCACCAGTACGGTATTTGTATATTGAAATCATATCCCCTCTCAAGCGTCTCTTCAAAGAACATAAGTTCAATAAAGCTCAAAGTACTCTTAAAAAAACCTTCTTATGTTTATATACAAAAATTCATTCAAAAAATAATTGACAGACTTTTACTCTATACCGTTTTACCTGCTTAAATCTGTTAATACCAAAACTGTGATTAAACTTGTTGAAGAAATGTACAGCTTCAGCCATCGCTTCTACTGCTATATGCACTCGTACAGATTCTCTCCCAAAGACCTTTCTCCCAATTTGTAGAGGACGGAGTCTTAAAAAACCCTCGCTAAAAATTAGGGCATTGTGGAAATAAATATTTTTTCCATTTTGAGTTGATGTTATATTATAAAATGTAATGGTCAGATCATCCATCAGCAGGCTAGCTTGTGAATGTACTGGTAATAGATTTTCATCAGACAGACTTTCATTTCTAAG
Source organism: Lithobates clamitans (assembly GCA_037952925.1). Taxonomy (NCBI): domain Eukaryota; kingdom Metazoa; phylum Chordata; class Amphibia; order Anura; family Ranidae; genus Lithobates; species Lithobates clamitans. The sequence continues at coordinate 5,919,445 of JBBGZY010000214.1, read as the reverse complement.
AATTTTTGGATCAAATAACCCTACAGAAAAACATGTTATAAAATTTATGAAAAAGGTTATTAGCTTGAGTTCTTCTGAAGTCCAGCCTGGGGGAATGATAAGCAAATTATTTCCATTGATATCATAGAAGTCATAAAGATATCCCTGAACAGTGCTTGAGAAGGAACCACAAAGTATTAAAACATTACAATGTACTCTACTAAGTCTGTCTTTCCACTGATAATATGCAGCATAATTTGCAGTCATTCTTTTTTCAAAAGCCACACAAATCTTCTGGAAAGTCAAAAGTCTCTTGAGAATTTGGGCTTCATTCTCTCCGGTATCATTGTCTGAAAAAAGTATCCCAATCCAATTCCAGCCGAAATGTTTCACTAGTTTGCTAATTGCTAAATAATGGACATAATCCTTTTGAACAGCCCTGAAAACATGCGGGTAAAGGAGCCGGTCACTTAATGAATCATCGGTGGCTCCATAGCTGATCTGAAAAGAGAGGGATTAACTATTAATTATAATGTTACTATATTTCAGATTACAGTCATATCCAGCTGCCATTGGCATTAGAGACTGCAATCTGCAAATATTTAAAATCAGTGGCGGACTTTACTCCTGGCATGGGCAAAACATCACGACTATGTTCCCAGGACAATGAGATCATGCTAGCCTACCATTGTATGAAAAAGGGCAAACTAAAATCATTTAGGGACATGCAGGCAGAGTGGGGCTCCTCATGCATGACGAGCTGGACTTACTGTCAGATTCAAAGTTACTTCTTAAATCCGAAGAGAATTGGAGACTTTACAAGGACAACAAGCTTTTCTTGTCGGAAAATTTGAGAACCAGCTCTCAAACAGTTGTTGTCGGAAATTCTGACAGCAAATGTCTGATGGGGCATACATGCGGTCAGAATTTCCGACAACAAGCTCACATTGAATATTTGTTGTTGGAAATCCCAATCGTCTGTGCGCAGCATTACAGTTTTCTATATAGAATGCTGCAAGAACCTGATTCGAAAAACCTACCGCTGCCAGCATGCTGTAGAGAAGCATTGGAACAGTGGTCTACCTGTATAGGTACAATATGCTCCCTGTTGTGTGAGATCTCTGATCAGTAAGAGTCATAAATATTATATGGTATGGCTTGGACCTCTGCAGACAGACCACTGCTTTCATACAGAGAATAGTATTCCTTCTCTGCAGCAGGCTGGCAGGGGACAGGCTTTCATACTCAGGCTAAATTATGCAACACCAGAAAAACTATGCAAATCAAGAGACCTGACATCAACCTGACTTGTGATCTGCTTGTTCTGGATCACTAATTCTGACTAGTCAGAAAAGCCAGTTTACCAACATGTCAAAAATCTACTGCCTACAAAAAAATGAATCAAATAGCCCAGTAAAAACAGTACAAGCTCCAATACCTCTGTGCATTCATTTTATTTAAAGACCAGTTGAAGCCCACTTTTTTGGCCTCTAATGGCAGTATTGTGCAGACCTGGACAACTGTTCAATGTGTCATCCAGTTGTCAAAGTCTCTGCCCCCCCCTCCCTAATGCTGTGCAATTATTATTTACACTCCTTAGCCAGGTGAGCTTTGCTGATTGAAGAACTGCTTAATTGCATATAAGTGGGGGCACCCGGTAAAATTGGTTGTCACTAAAGATGGGAAAGAGCACAATATCTGTTCTCTTGAAGAGGGACTGTCCTTGCTGTGCCAATGGAACACCCTTGAACCATTGCCTCCACACCCCTCAACGCAAATGTAAATATGTAAGTTGGAATGCATCTGTGAGGGACTAGGCCGTGCAAGTACTGGCAATCTTGCCAGAAGAAGAAATGGGCACCATAGGTGCATCATGTGACAGATGGTTCCCCCTGCTAGCCTATATAAGGCTGCTTCTGTCAGACCCAAGTTGCTGGATTGTCTTCATCTGTTCCTATGTTCCTGAAACATGATCAGCTTCCTGTTGTTCCTGTTGTGACCCAGATTACCCCGTGATCTGCTCTGATCTTCTCCTACCTCCAACCCCGGCTTGTCTTAAGGATCTGCTTCTGCTTTACCTGCCTGACAACCTGTGAATGACCTTGGCTTGTCTTAAGGATCTCCTTTCTGCTTTAAACCTGCTTGATCACCTGTGTATGACCCCAGCCAGCCTGAAGGACTTTGCTATCTCTCATGTACCATACTTAAGTCTAAAGACTTACTCCTGCACTGCTTCTTAGTTCTATATACCTCTCCATCTCCTGAGACTCTCCAGTCACATCTGGGCTTCGCTCTATAGTTTGTCTCCCCACTTCTCCTTAAGGTCACCCAGGGGCGGTTCCAGGGGGGGCAACGGGGCAATTGCCACCCCTGAGAAATCTGTTGCAGGCTGGGTGAGTGAGATCCACGGGCGGATAACGGGAGGGCCGGGCGGCTCTGTTTGAGGGCGGGCAGGTGGGTGAGAGAGCAGATTGGCCTGGGCTGCCTGGTGGCTCCATGTGTGGATGGGCGGGTGAGACTGAGCAGGCTAGGTGTGTGTGGGCGGCTGGCCAATCAGTGAGCCGATGGGCAGGGGAGCAGAGAGATGACATCATCTCTCACCACCCCCGCATTTCTGCAGTAACTTCCGCCCTCACTGTGCAGACAGCATGGGCAGCAGGGAGATTACATTAACTCTCTGCTGCCTGGCTCTGGGACAAAGAAGCTGCCTGACTCTGGGACAAAGAAGCAATAGACAAGCAAAACACCACCTTACCTGGCACGTGACAATCCGCATATGGTGGCAGGTGACGTGGCAAGTGACAATCTGCATCTAGTGGCAGGTGACATGGCAAGTGACAATCCGCAAGGTGTGGCAGGTTATGTGGCAAGTGACAATCCACAAGGTGTGGCAGGTTATGTGGCAAGTGACAATCCGCATCTAGTGGAAGGTGATGTGGCAAGTGACACTCCGCATCTAGTGGCAGCTGACGTGGCAAGTGACAATCCGCATCTAGTGGCAGCTGACGTGGCAAGGGACAATCCACATCTAGTGGCAGCTGACGTGGCAAGTGACAATCTGGATGTAGTGGCAGCTGACGTGGCAAGTGACAATCCGCAACGTGTGGCAGGCGAAGGTGGAAAGTGACACGCTCGGGGCTTCCACTGATTCTGCATTATGGTGAGTTGAATGATTTCATTTTATATTACAATGTATTAATAGAAAAAATGCGCTTCAATCATCCTGACACCATAACAACCATGGTGCCGGGATGATTAAAGCACCAACAACAGCCATTTCCCCGATAAATTGCCCGCAAAAAAAAGTATTTTCTGGCAGTGCCCCTCCCGAGACTAGACTCTGGATCCGCCCCTGAGGTCACCTCAGTGGACCCTATAATCCACAACTTCACATGGAAATGCCCTTCAAAGTTACGTCCTTCAATGTTAAAGGTCTGAACAGCCTGAATAAGAGGTACTCTTTATGGACTGAAGCCAGTAATCTACAATGTAACATCTTGTGTCTTCAGGAGACACAATTCGCTCACAACAAGGCCCCATCCTTCAACCACAAGCGCTTCCCCCACATATATTTTGCCAATGCAAGTCAGCAGTAGAGAGGGGTTTTAATTGCCATCAAGGACAATGTATCATTGAAACCATTAGACATCTCCCTTTAATGGCCAGGGTAGGTTCACCATTCTGGTATGCAAAATTGACAATGCTATTTACACCATCGTAAACCTATATGCCCCCAATACAAGACAAATCTCGTTTAGTCATAAGCTCTGGAAGAAGATTCAAAAGAAGAAGAAGGGAAATGTTTTGCTATGTGGGGACTTTAATGCGGTCCCAGATGATTCCCTAGATACCTCAGGACCCAATACAAAACGCACAAGACTTTAAGACCAATGCACTTTTTGACATCTGGAGATGTCAGCACTCCACGGAGCGTGACTTTTCTTTTTTCTCCAAACCCCACTGTTCATACTCAAGTATTGACCTATTCCTGACTGACAAGTTTCTGCTGCAGAACATCACATCCTCTGACATACAACCTATCACATGGTTGGACCACACCCCTATCTCCATTTGTGTGGGGGGAAGAGTGCAACAGGGCGCATGAACATGTGGCTCAATGATGTCTTTCTAATGTCTATACCTACTAATTCTCAATATATCCACAAGCCAATATAGAGAGACTAGAAAAAGAAAACAAAAACAGGCCCAGTATCACAACAAGTAACCAACTGTCACAAATCAGAAATTAATTACACATCCTTTTATCAGCGCAACACGCTAAACACCTACACAAACTCAAGTTTAACATTTATGCCAATGGCAAAAGAGCAGGCAAACTGCTAGCATCACAACTCAAACAGCGAATTGCCATAAAAAAGAATCTCCTACCTTAGACACCCCACTCATGGAGGTAATTTACAAAACCCAAAAGATATCGCCAATGCTTTCGGTACATACTACAGTTCCCTGTATAATTTGAGGAAAGACACGCATGCACCTCAACCACCTGACAATTTGATCTCTGATTTTCTTGACCACGTTAACTTATCAAAAGAGCAATTGCAAGAGCTTAACAAACCCTTTACGGCTAGGGAATTAGAAAAAATTATCTTCTCCCTTCCAAACAATAAAGCCCCGGGGCTTGTTGGATACTCATCTGAATATTACAAGCTCTTCTCATCCTCACTGTTACCACATTTGCAATCAACTTACAATGCTGCTCTGTTCTCTGGCGCATTCCCATCTGAAATGTTAACTACAACGATTGTCACTCTACTAAAACCTGGAAAGGAGCCGGTATCCCCAACAAATTTCCACCCCATCTCACTATTGAATGTGGATTTGAAAATTTATGCCAGGCCATTGCTAACAGGTTGTCCAGCTTATGCCTAACTTGATTGACCCTGACCAGGTGGGCTTCATTGCAGGCCATCAAGCCCCTAATGCCACCCAGAAAATTGTAAATCGAATACACTATGCTGACATGACTAAAACCCCTACCACATTCTTAACTCTAGATGCAGAGAAAACCTTTGACAGGATCCACTGGGGATATTTACGCCACACTTTGTCCAAATTCATCTTTCAAGGCAATATATTGACAGCAATCTTGGCCCTGTACACTGCACCTTTGGCTCAGGTCCTCATGGATGACATACTTTCAGATACTGTAAATTCTATATCAGTAATGGAACTAGGCAAGGGTGGCCCCTGTCACCTATTATATTCACTCTTTTAATGGAGCCCCTAGCGCAAAAAAATAAGAACCAACTCCTCCATCTCAGGAATATCCATCCTAGATAAAGAGTATAAAATAACTCTATTTGCAGATGATATCATATTGACCTTCACAAATCCGGCTTCTTCCCTACCTCCCTTGTATGATGTTTTGACATAATTCAATCGCACATCCTACTACAAAATGAATGAGTCCAAATCTAACATTCTAGGTGTAAGTCTTAACAAAGCAACTAAATCCCACTTTCAGAGGTCATTTCCCTTTCACTGGGTTACCTCCTCTATGCCTTATCTAGGGATCTCCCTAACATCTACCTCCGCCAAACTTTTCCACGCCAGCTACATTCCAATGCTTGCCTCATGTAAGCAAGAGATGACTAGATTGAGTAAATTCTACCTAACATGGGCAGGAAGAAATGCAGCCTTCAAAATGTTACTGCTACCTAAACTACTATATCTCTAATGAGCTTTGCCTATTCCCGTCCCACCCTCCCTTTTCATGGTTGTGAAACGCACCCTAAGCTCTTATGTATGGCAAGGTAAACGGCCAAGATGACCTTACAATAAACATATTACACACAAAAGAGTAGGTGGAACTCCCAGATATGAAAGATTACCATGAGGCAGTTGTGCTGGGCCAGCTAAGACACTGGTTTACCAAACATGTGCCAAACATTGGTCAGCCAGAGAACGATAGTTCATGTCGCGGGGACACCTAAAAACATTTCTCCTGGCTCAACCCTTCACTGGAACTTCCCCCAGGATTACTCATCCTACTATTCAAGCAGCAATAGAAGCCTGGCGTTACTTCATTAAAACCACTCCTACCATCATCGCCTAAGTCTTCCATACCTATTCCCCTGGAGATTTTCAAATTTCTAATGCGCAATCTGGCCTTCAGAAAAGATCTCCCTCTAAACCTAACCCCTCTTCAGGATCTAGTGACTAATGACCAATTTTCCTCCCTCGATACTATTAAAGAGACTTACAATGTCTCTTCCTTGGACCATTTTGCATTTCTGCAAATTTCAGCATACCTATGTCAAAATCTGACCCCTTATCTTACGACACCCCATACAGCCTGGTCATACTGGACCTCCACCCCCCCCCCCCCACCAGAGAAAAGGGCATCTCTATTCTATACAATCTCCTTCAAGCTAAAAATGAGTTTGTAAAATTCACCTCCATGACAAAATGGGAACAAAAGTTTGGTTCTGTATTCTCAGACTCCCACTGGCTGAAGACTAAACATTTCAACTCAATATTTACTAAATGTATTAGCTATTGAGAAATATCCCAGAAAATACTACACAGGTGGTATCTAACCCCAACACGTTTCAAAAAATTCACAAACACCATTGACAATTTATGCTGGAGAGGATGTCAAAGAGTGGGTACTCAGATCCATACACTGTGGGAATGCCCACACCTGAAAAGCTTTTGTAACATAATTTTCACACTCATCCCTGAGGTCACAGGCTGTTTGACAAATCCCAATACTGCACTAGCCCTACTCAGCATAGAAATGATTAACTTTCCTGGTGAGGTCAGGACTATGGTAGCCCATATACAGTTTAGTGCTTTTATAGCATGTCTAAGCTGAAGGTATTGAAAAAATCTTTTCTTCGGGATTTCTTATTCTTCCATTATTTGAATAAAGGATTTTAAACTATCCTCCTAAAAAAGTTGCATCAGGTACCTTAACCCATGTTTTTGCCATAGATTGAATCCTTCCAGTTTTCCCAATTCCTCATAGTTTGCATTTTCCCATATTGGGGTATGGCATGTGTAACCCTTCATATTGTTGATGTTTTTCATTTTTTGCCATACTTTATCGAATAATTTACCTGTCAAGAAGCCTTTTACCATTCGCAAATTTCCTGTCTCCAATAAAGAGACAAGTAAATAATCCCTATATAACGGCAACACCAGACCCTGTATAGGGTAAGACTCCGATATTTTTGTCCAGGCAAAACATTGCTGTAGTTGCGAAGCTAAAAAAAACTTTTTATATGTGGGATAGCGAGCCCTCTTGCATCTTTAGATAACATTAGGGAGGTTCATTTAATGCGAGATTGTTTTTTGCACCAAATAAGTTCTCGAAAAAGAGATTCTATCCTCCTAAACCATTGTGATATAATCCAAACAGGGGAGTTATGAAGGATATAAAGTAGCTGTTGGATCCAGATAATCTTAATAAGGTTCACTTTGCCTACCACTGTCAGTGGACGTTTACACCAACTCCCACATTTATCCCTAAAGCCCCATACACACGATCAGAAATTCCACCAGCAAAAGTCAGATGTGAGCTTTTGGTCAGAAATTCCGACCGTGCGTTTTCTCCATCGTACCTTTGCTGGCGGAATTCCAGCCAAGAATAGAGTGAGAGCAGATTACCTATTTTTCGGTCGTAAAAAGTTCCGACCCGAAAATGCATTCGTCTGTATGCAATTCGGACGCGCGAAAAACGACGCATGCTCGGAAACAATTCGACGCATGCTTGGAAGCATTGAACTTCATTTTCTCGGCTCATCGTAGTGTTGTACGTCACCACGTTCTTGACAGTCGAAACTTTTGTGTGACCGTATGTATGCAAGGCAAGCTTGAGCGGAATTCCGTCAGAAAAACCATCCAAGTTTTTTCTGACGGAAATTCCGATTGTGTGTACAGGGCATTAGTTTAAGCATTAATGGTTTAAGATTTAAGTCAATATAATCCTTCACGTTTCTAATTACCTCGATCCCCAGATATTTAACCATATTTTTAATTTGTATTTGTGAGGCCTGATCGGGCAGAGAAAGTTCCATATCATCCAGTGGCAACAATGTTGATTTCTCCCAGTTAATCTTGAAGTCGAGAATTACCCAAACGCAGAAATGAGTGTCATTAATTCTATTAATGAACCTGAGGTATCCCCCCTAAAAAATCGAAGCATCATCTGCGTTGAGGGCAATTTTGTCCTCCCTGCCTGAACGACAGAACCCAACTATGTCCTCTGACTGTCTGATGGCGATGGCCAAAAGCTCTTTTGCCAATGCAAACAGCATAGGGGACAGAGGGCAGCCCTGTCTGGTTCCTCTGGATAATGGAAAAAATGGGGACATGGTATTATTGATCCTCAACCTTGCCTTAGGATCCTTATACAGCAATCTCAGCCAGGTTAAGAATCATGGGCCAATTCCAAAGGCGGACAATACAATCCATGAATATTCCCATTCTACCATATCAAAAGCCTTCTGGGCATCCAAACACAATACAGCGCTAGTACCTCCATTATCCCTAGGTAATTGCATGTTCAAGAAAAGTCTGTGGATATTTATTGAAGCTGTTCTAGTGGGGATAAACCCTGTTTGGTCCTTATAAATCAAAGTATTATTGTAGATAGATAGTCTATTTGCGAGTACCCTGGCTAAAATCTTAACCTCAGAACTAAGAAGAGAAATAGGATGGAAAGAATCTGGTTTTAATGGATCTTTACCCGATTTTAAAATTAAATTACTGTTATTAGTGTTTCTTGCATTGGTTTAGGGAGTTCTTGTGTATTATATGCCTCATTTAACACTTCCAAGCAATGGGGGGAAAAGCGAACTTAGGACTTTAATTGGGACGCAAGGGAAAGTTTGCACCCCCATCCTTAATATCATGAAAAAGAGGTACTCTTTTTCTGTATCCTGGACATAAAGTACAGAGCGGTTTGTGCTCTGTAATTGTGAACTCTGTTCCTATGTACTTACCTTGTTTTGCTATAAAGATGTTCTCAAAACTTTATATTTTATATTCTATATTGTACAACATTACTGCTGTACTTGTTCATTCTACATTGTTAAAAAACCTAATAAAAATACAATTATAAAAAAAAAAAAAAAAAAAAAAAAAGAGGGGGGGAGGTTGGGACTTTAAATGAGGTGCGCATGATGCAGCCCAATCACACTCACAGAGGTGCAAACATATGTATGTTTATTAAGGACCAATGATCAACATGGCATAAAAAAGCATTGCAAACATTAGACATAAAGTAATCGCATATAAACAATAAATCTATGTATATACAACCATGGGACATGGGTAGGTCCAATTATGCATCTTAATCCCCCAAGCAAGATAAAAGTCGTGTGAAGTAAAAAACATCTGAAAATTGGTCAATGTGTGTTTGATGCATCAAAGGTAGGCTCAACGCTGCGTTTCATGGACTTCAATCCACTCTTCAGGAGCCCGATGCATCTAAATTCTATAAAAAATGTATGAAAAGCAATATAGTTTCATGGGTCTAACAAAATCAACAGAAAAGGGGGAAATTGGGCATAATGGGCCATGCCAAGAAGGTTACTCACATGATAGCCAAAACTGGGACCGTGCGACAAAACAAAACCAGGGGAGAGCCATGGAGCCTGGCCCGGGAGCTGAGAGGGGGACCTCAACGAGGAACACCGGACCGCACACACACCAACACCCCGCAGTGGAGGGGACTTCTATAATGTAGGAAATATATAAAATGTATCTATGATGATACAAGTAACAAAAAACGAGATGGTATAAACTGCAGATATCACCAAGGTGATTGAAAAAAAGCACCCTGAAGATTACCTTGAAAAATGCATGTGATGTTTGAAGCCACATAGATGGGAGAAGATCAGGGTGTACATAGGTTGTATCAGCACCATCTCTGAATACCATGAAGCAGGGAGTGAGATGCAGCCCCAGCATGGAACGCCAGCTCCCCCTCAGCATCACGCAGGCATGACACAGTGGAGCAAAACCTCGGCAAACGCCAGAGAAGCTCACCACATGTCAGCCCAGCTGATATACCCGACGTCCGTGTGTGCGACGCCCAAACAAGGAAGTCACATGCACAGTGCCGGGGGGCGTGGCGCCGTTGCACGGTGGAAAGATCCGCCCAGCCACCCACCCCCAACCCTGTGGAGGGAAGGTAGGAGGGCAGACACCAGCATGCATCGCAGCTCCCGGGAAACAGGACATCTGCCCACCCACCGACAATGAGTCACACAGACCCAGTCTGGCCACAGGGAGTAAAAAATATATATGAAGTAGTGAAAGATCAAAATATGTAAACTGTCAGTGCAGCGAACGTTCCATATAAAGAATGTTGAATTACGGCCGGACCCGGTAGGAATCCGCCATAAGAGAGCGATGGGCTACAAACATGAGCACCTCCATCCCTAATCAATGCAAGCAATGGGGGGAAAAGCGAACTTAGGACTTTAATTGGGACACAAGGGAAAGTTTGCGCCCCCATCCTTAATATCATGAAAAAGAGGGGGTAGGTTGGGACTTTAAATGAGGTGCGCATGATGCAGCCCAATCACACTCACAGAGGTGCAAACATATGTATGTTTATTAAGGACCAATGATCAGCATGGCATAAAAACGCATTGCAAACATTAGACATAAAATAATCGCATATAAACAATAAATCTATGTATATACAACCATGGGACATGGGTAGGTCCAATTATGCATCTTAATCCCCCAAGCAAGATAAAAGTCATGTAAAGTAAAAAACATCTGAAAATTGGTCAATGTGTGTTTGATGCATGAAAGGTAGGCTCAACGCTGCGTTTCATGGACTTCAATCCACTCTTCAGGAGCCGGATGCATCTAAATTCTATAAAAAATGTATGAAAAGCAATATAGTTTCATGGGTCTAACAAAATCAGCAGAAAAGGGGGAAATTGGGCATAATGGGCCATGCCAAGAAGGTTACTCACATGACAGCCAAAACTGGGACCGTGCGACAAAACAAAGCCAGGGGAGAGCCATGGAGCCTGGCCCGGGAGCTGAGAGGGGGACCTCAACGAGGAACACCGGACCGCACACACACCAACACCCCGCAGTGGAGGGGACTTCTATAATGTAGGAAATATATAAAATGTATCTATGATGATACAAGTAACAAAAAACGAGATGGTATAAACTGCAGATATCACCAAGGTGATTGAAAAAAAGCACCCGGAAGATTATCTTGAAAAATGCATGTGATGTTTGAAGCCACATAGATGGGAGAAGATCAGGGTGCACATAGGTTGTATCAGCACCATCTCTGAATACCATGAAGCAGGGAGTGAGATGCAGCCCCAGCATGAAACACCAGCTCCCCCTCAGCGTCACGCAGGCACGACACAGTGGAGCAAAACCTTGGCAAATGCCAGAGAAGCTCACCACATGTCAGCCCAGCTGATATACCGGACGTCTGTGTGTGCGACGCCCAAACAAGGAAGTCACATGCACAGTGCCGGGGGCGTGGCGCCGATGCACGGTGAAAAGATCCGCCCAGCCACCCACCCCCAACCCTGTGGAGGGAAGGTAGGAGGGCAGACACCAGCATGCATCGCAGCTCTCGGGAAACAGGACATCTGCCCACCCACCGACAATGAGTCACACAGACCCAGTCTGGCCACAGGGAGTAAAAAATATATATGAAGTAACACTTTAACACTTCCAGTAATTTTAAAAGTAAAATATGGCCATATTTTTTGTAGATTTCAGAAGGAAATCTGGCTAATCCTGGAGCCTTATTATTCTGTGTTGTAATACTGCTTCCTCTAGCTCTTTCAGAGTTGTAGGACTTTCCAAATGTTCTCTTTCTTTGAATTTAAGTTTAGGAATAGCAAATTCTTCCAAAAAATTGTTTACTTTGATTCATTACATTTACTGTTCTAGACTCATATAATTAAGTAAAGAAATCTACAAATGTACTCTGAATACTTGTATCATATACAAATAGGAAAGGTTTCCCCATGGAGTTTTGTATTGCAGCACAAAATTCAAAGTGAATTAAAAAAGTATACATTTATTACAAAAAATAACAACATACAAAAGCATTAATTTATGTTAAAACATGAGCTCTGAATGAGGCTAATACAAGTACATCATGATACAGCCGTTGAGTATACATAGAAAACATAGCATGATATAGGTATATATATAGTCATACTAGAAAAAACTCCAACGCGTTTCGACCATTAACAGTCAAGGTCTTCTTCCATCAGACGGTGATGGGCGTGTGACGTCTGCACAGGGGAGGAGCCCAGCGTCAGCTCTGGCGGAGGTGCAGAGACAGAGCGTCCGGATGTCTCGTGGGGTGAGAGACCACAGAGACGCGGTCCGGTGGTACAACTGTCCTCTGGACTAGACCGCCTCGCCTCCCGTCCCCCCCCCCCCTCACCGCGGACGTGGTAGAAGGAGGCTTTGCCTGGCGGGACCCCCTGAGCGGAGGAGCAGCGGCCGGGATCGGAGCCACTAAACCGCACTGTCGGCGGGTGAAGCAGCACTGTGAAGGGACCAGAGGCAGGGAGCTCCAGCCCGACGTCAGCAACAGGTTTTTTCTCTTTTTTTCTCTCTTTCACCGGTTCGGAAGGGAACGATCCCTCTGTCCAAATCCATGTTGCACCTACCCCAGACTGAAATTATGCTGACAAAAGAAGAAAGGTATGAGAAGATGTAATACTATATAATACAGCCTCAGTTACCCAGATCTCAAACTAGTAGCACAAAGTTTGAAAATTGAAGTTGAAGTTGTTTGAACTCTGAACTGTGTTTTCTGTGATCAAAAGAGTGGGGCTGTTTGATGGGAAGTGAGGAAAAGAGGAAGATACATGACCTTTTCAATACAGGCGTACACTGACAATTTCTTTCCCAGGGCAGTAAAAAGTCGGCCAAAGCCAGGCTCTCCATATATACCTTCCCCCCTCGATATATTGCTGTGAATACTGCCGAGAATATAGTCTCATTAAGCTATATCAACTGGAGGGGGAAAGGGGAGGAGGGGGCAGGGCAGGAGAAGGAGGAGGGAGGAAGAAAGGAAGGTAATAGGAGATTTTTTTTTCTCTCTCCCCTTGCTGGTCCGCCCCCCCTCCCCTCTAGGGGGTTGGGGGCTTTTTTCTCTGTGGTGGTGGGTGGCTGTGGGTCAAAGGTGTGGGTTGGGGGGGATGTTGATCACTGTCGCTGATTATTGTCTCTGTTGGGGGGGTGGGGAGTGGGGGGGGTGGAGGGGATGGGGGCGGAAAACTAGAGGCGGGTCCACTGGATCATTAGATACTAGAGATAAGCCACACCTCATACATTCTCTCCTGACGGGGGGGAGTGCAGAAGCTAGAGCTCTCGCTGGAGCTCCACCCTAGGGAGGGAGTTCCGTAGATTGGAATGGGAGAAGTTCCAAATCGGGGGACTTAGGGTGTAAATTTCACCATTGGTGGGGGGGGGGGGTTTGTGGGCGGGATGGGGGGTTGGGAGGTAGTTGAGGGGGGGGTAAGCGGGGCGGGAGGGGTATTGCAGGACGTGCTCGGAGGAGTTGGAGATATGACTGAAGATCGGGCCTATTGAAATGCTGGAGCTTAAACTCATCTCGTACAACGTAAAAGGGCTAAATTCACCTAGTAAAAGACATAAAATCTTAAGAGAACTGGAACAGCTGCGGGGAGACTTAATCTTTCTACAAGAGACACATCTGACTCTTGACACCAGAGTGAGGCTCTTCTCCGCTAGGTTCCCCCAGTGGTTCTATGGAGACACTCCCGACAGGGGGTCGAGGGGAGTCGCTATTGGACTTTCAAAGGCCACGAACTTCTCCCTAAGGGAAAGAATGGTAGACCCGGACGGTCGTTTCATTTTCCTAAAAGGCAAACTGGGACCCAAATTGATTACCCTAGCAAACGTATATTGTCCTAACAAGAAGCCCACCGTTTTTTTGGGTCAGATATTGGAAAAATTGTCAGAGTTCGGAGAGAAGGAAGTGATCTTGGGGGGGGGACTTAAACTTTTACCTAGATCCAGAGCTGGATGGTACATCCTGTGCCCAGGGGACAGGGAAGGTGTCTCTCAGGGCTATCAGGCGCAAGTTATATCAAAGTCATTTAATAGATGTCTGGAGGCTCCAACACCCTAATGAGAGAGATTACACCTTCTTCTCCCCTGTGCATGGGACCTACTCCAGACTGGACTATTTCTTTGTAGACCATAGTTTGCTGGATTGGGTTAAAGAAACAAAAATAGAAGTAATGACTCTGTCCGATCACTCCCCGATCGTGATGCAGATCAAAATACCAGATGCGCAAGGGCGTTTCGGCTCATGGAAATTGAATGAGGATCTATTGAGGGATCCTGAAATAGTGGAGAGATTACAGGACGAGGTAGAATTCTTTTTCAAAACAAACGACACGGGGGATGTACCACCAGCTATATTATGGGATACACACAAAGCCTATATCAGGGGCATTTTGATATCAATAGGTGCAGGTCTGAAAAAAAAGAAAAGAGAAGAAAGAGAAAAGTTGTTTGGGGAAATTTATTCCCTGGAACAAGCACACAAAAAAACAATGGGCCAGGACCTAGACGGCTACCATCTATTGGTCGCCAAGAGGGAGGAGTTAAGAGACTTGATGGACCTTGAGGCTAAGAAAGCTATAAATGCTATAACCAGGAACAACTACTTCTGGGCTAACAAGTCTAGCAAACATCTGGCCAGGATTATCAGGAAGAAGAGAAGTAGAAACTATGTAGAGAAAATACTCAGCAAAGGAGGAGCAGTGAGTACGACCAGTAACGCCATAGCAGAAGAATTCAAAAAGTTTTATGGGGACCTATATTCGATAGGGCAACGGGGGTCAGGCGATACTGCTCGATTAGACAGGAGCAAGGAATTTCTGAAGGAAGTAGGACTAGGGGGCCTGTCAGCTGAGGAGAGTGACCTACTGGACAAACCTTTGGAAGAAGAGGAAATTTTGGTAGCTTTAAGGGAATCTCCGAAAGGGAAAAGTCCAGGCCCGGATGGCTTCACCTCTCTCTACTTAAAAAAATGAAACATATCCTGGTCCCGAGGCTATGCCGATTTTGGAATGATCTCGGTACAGGATGCGAAATGTCAATGGAAGCTTTAACCGCCACAATTAACCTAATTCAGAAGGAGGGGAAAGACTCTAGGCTGTGTTCTAGTTATAGACCAATCTCCCTTCTGAATGCAGACGTTAAGCTATACGCAAAAGTTTTAGCGAATAGGCTTAAAGAGAAAATGACAAATTTAGTACACCCGGATCAGGTAGGTTTTGTCAATGGGAGACAGTGTAGGGACAATGGGGTTCGGGCGGTGTTATTATCGGAAGTATGTAAACAAGGGGGACCCCCAGCTCTATTCCTGTCAATTGATGCTGAAAAAGCTTTTGACAGGGTAGACTGGGGGTTCATGATTAACACTTTGGAGGCCCTGGGTTTCGGTCAGAGGTTTGTCTCCTGGGTCAGGGTTCTATACAGCAACCCGGCAGGGATGGTGAGAGTTAATGGGGTGACATCAAAGCCCTTCAGGATGTTTAACAGAACAAGGCAGGGTTGCCCTCTCTCCCCTCTCCTGTTTGTTCTGACCCTCGAGCCGCTGTTGTCCGCCATTCGGAATAACTCGGACTGCAGCGGCATAAGGGTCGGAACGGAGGAGCATAAACTAGCGGCTTATGCCGACGACATTGTGTTCTTCATAAGCAACCCTAGAATAACCCTCCCCAATATATTGCAGATTATTAGAAAATATGGAGAAGTTTTGAATTTTAAAATAAATTCCAGCAAATCCGAATGCCTGAATATTAACATAAGTAAGCAGGAAAAAAACCATTTGGCCGCTGTCTTCCCCTTCCCCTGGAAGGAGGAGATGGAATATCTGGGGATTAAATTAGCCAATACCTTCAATAGATTATTCATAAAAAACTTCATTCCTATGTTAGACGACACCAGGCGAGAAATGAGAAGACTTCAGGCCAGACCCTTATCGTGGTTTGGGCGGGTCAATGCGATAAAAATGAGTCTAATGCCCAGGATCCTGTTCAAATTCCAGATGCTGCCCATTCCTTTACCTGGATATTATTTAAAAGCCCTCAGGAGGCTTATAAGCGAGGCTGTTTGGGGGGGCAAAAAAACACGCATCGCCTTTACAGTATTAAGTAGGGGGAAGAAAAAAGGCGGTATTGCCTTACCAGACTTTAATAGATATTACAGTGCAGTGGTGTTGTCCAGGATCACAGAATGGAATAAAAAAGACACGGACAAACGCTGGGTTCACATTGAGCACTTTTTGAGCAACACGAATTTAGGACAGGCACTTTGGAACCCCCCAAAATTTAGAGCACTGAGCACTCATACATCTTTATTAACGCTTAACACACTTAAACATTGGGATAGGATACACTATAAGAATAAATGGTCATACAACTCACCACTGATACACATGAAAGATAATGTTTTTTTTGAACCAGGGAGGAGGGAGGTGGGAGGGAATTGGTTGAAGGGCGACACTGTACAATTGAAACACTTTCTAAATAAGGGGCAAATACGCACTTTCTCAGAATTAAGTACGGAACCCCACCTGTGGGTAATGAATAGATGGAGGTACCTCCAGCTCTCCCACTTTGTTGAAAGACTTCCGAAACCTCTCAGGAGCATGGAGGAGCTCAGACCCTTCGAGCAGCTCTGTGTAAAGGAACAAGCAGGAAGGGTAATAACGCAAATATACAAGATCCTGGGAACCGCGGAGGAACTGGAGGTGCCCCCCTATATTAAAAAGTGGGAACTGGAACTGGGATCTCAATGTAGTGAAACTGTGATAGACAAGATCTTGAGGATGGTTCATTACGTAGCAGTCGACTCTAAAAGATCAGAAAGCCACTTTAAATGCCTTGCGAGATGGTATGCCACCCCAGATAGGGTTAGCAAAATGGACAGGACTAAATCAAACACTTGCTGGAGGGGCTGTTCTACCCCAGGAACTATGGCCCACATTTGGTGGGAGTGTCCTATTATAAAAATCTTCTGGAATAAAATATTAAGTTTGATAAAAGTTATCACAGGGAAAGTAATAGCAGAGGACCCATGGGTTTGCCTTTTCCATGGGACCCTGGATTCGGTGAAGAACTATAAAACCTCCCTGATCCCTATTATGCTAGATGAGGCTAAGAGACAGATATCGATGAATTGGCTGAACGTCTCGAGCCCCTGTACTCGAGAATGGTTGTATAGCCTCAATGAAGTATACAACGTTGAGCGTTTAGATAAGGGAGGAGCCGAATTCGAAGAGGAGGAGCACTCAGGGAAATGGGCAGCCTGGATTAAGTTTAAAGGGACCTGGGATTATCTGAAGGAGATTGTAGGCCCAGCATAAATAGCATAATCACACAATTGTGTAAACACTATCTTCTCGATGAGCATGGTCCTGAGGGGAGGGGGAAGGGGAGGTTGTAGGGGTGGGGGGTGGAGGGGGGTAGGAGGGGATAATTGGTTATAAGATTTTAAAATGGATATGGTTGAAGATTTATCCCCAAAGGGCAATGTATTGTTATTCATAAAAAATGATAAATAAAGAATTAAAAAAAAAAAAAAAAAAACAGTCAAGGTCTTCTACTGGGGGAAAGAGTGAAAAAATTCTAAAGAGAAATACAATGTATAGATTAACACATTTAGAAATCAAACAATGATATGTATTGGTATTGACACATTAGATTATGATTTTATAATTATATTTACTACTGACGGCTGTGGAAAAAGCCACCCAAATATTGTTCCTAAAAATGTCTTGAGGATCCAGGCGGCGAGGCAAGAGCTCACACCCCCCACACCGAAAGAGGGGGCAGATGCCAAAAGGGCCAGGAAAAGGACCTACAAGAGGCCGTGCTTAAGCCCACACCAGGGAAGTGGGGCGAGGGGGAAACAAGGGCCGAAAACTGTACCAAATCTTCCCCAAGTCACGGTAGACGTTTATAATGATAATATATTAGATTAAGCAGAGCGTCCTTTGCCATGAAGTGCCATGTTAAACTTCCAGTGACCAGTATGAGAGAGTGAGAACGATGATACCAAATTTAACACACCTGCTCCCCATTCACACCTGAGACCTTGTAACACTAATGAGTCACATGACACCGGGGAGGGAAAATGGCTAATTGGGCCCAATTTGGACATTTTCACTTAGGGGTGTACTCACCTTTGTTGCCAGCAGTTTAGACATTAATGGCTGAGTGTTGAGTTATTTTGAGCGGACAGCAAATTGACACTGTTTTACAAGCTGTGCACTCATTACTTTACATTGTAGCGAAGTGTCAATACCAATACATATCATTGTTTGATTTCTAAATGTGTTAATTTATACATTGTATTTCTTTTCAGAGTTTTTTCACTCTTTCCCCCAGAAGAAGACCTCTACTGTTAATGGTCGAAACGCGTCAGTGTTTTTTCTAGTATGATTATATATACCTATATTGTGCTATGTTTTCTATGTATACTCAACGGCTGTAACATGATGTACTTGTATTAGCCTCATTCAGAGCTCTTGTTTTAATATAAATGAATATTTTTGTATGTTATTTTTTGTAATAAATTTATACTTTTCTAATTTACTTTGAATTTTTTGCTGCAATACAAAACCCCATGGGGAAACCTTTCCTATTTGCATCTTAATCAGGGCATGCAGCAACCTCTTATCCCACAACTAGTATCGCCTTCCATTCTTATACTCGTATCATATACTATCGTTCCGTTTATATTTTTAATAGTGGTTATACCTGACGGGCCATCTTGACAAGGAGGTTGAATTCTTATTATCACCAATTCGCCAAAGAATGCTGACAGCAAAAGCTCAATTCTATTCTCCTCTGAAATCAAAGACAACCACTGTGGATTGACTTTCCAAGGTAATCTGGGTAATTGCTCCCCTATCCTCAGGGATAAAATCATAAGAGAATGATCTGAGAGACCCCTTGGGCCATATTGGATTGAGTCTAGCCATGGGGAAAAAGATCCATTGCCCAAGGCCAGGTCAATTTTTGATAGTGACCCTTAGGTGCTGGAACAGCATGAATATTCTCTACTTAATGGGTGTCTAAGTCTCCTCATATCTACTAGCCCCATCTCCTGTAATTGATTAGCAAATCCGG
The DNA here is from genome assembly GCA_037952925.1 of Lithobates clamitans. NCBI lineage: Eukaryota > Metazoa > Chordata > Amphibia > Anura > Ranidae > Lithobates > Lithobates clamitans. Next base: position 5,900,306 of record JBBGZY010000214.1, on the reverse strand, counting down.
TTACATTACCCCTCCTATTAATCTTATTAATACTCTGTCTATCTTCTTCCTCATTTAATACGTTATTAAAATCTCCTATCAATAATAGAATTGGAATATCCGACCATTGTGCCATTTTTTTAAACACGATTTTGAATATATCATCTTTATAAAGAGGGGAAATGTAAACACCTACCAGTAACCTCCAAAGTGCGCAGGAGCAATAAATAACGACCATCAGGGTCTCTAATGGTGAATATGTAGAATAGGTGGCATGATACTGACACTTATATCTAGATGTTCCAAACAGTATAATATCTTCCCTCCCCAAATGGGTCTCCTGCAAACATACTATTGCTTGTTTATAAAAATCTATTGATTCCAATTCTGCATGTCGCTTATTCCTGTCCCTGAAACCTATCACATTCCAGGATATCAACATTATTTTACTTGACATCCATATCTTTTATCAAATAAACACAGAATAAACCCTTCAGATCCTTGGTTATTTTGATGTCTGTTGCCTTCCATAATATAGCGCTTCTCGAGAGGAAAAAAGGAGGAGAGAAAGAGAGTAAAAAAAAAAAAAACAGCCCCAAAAACACACAACACCCCCGCACTTCCCTCAACCCTCCCACCCCACCCCTCATACAATCTCTACCTGGGAACAATCCAAACCTGCTAAAATTCTCCCTGAAAAGGAAGAATAGGGGAAAAAGGGGAGGCTTCAGCTTCACGACCCTTGACCTCATGGGACAAATACAGAGGGCCCATTGGTAGCAGGTCTTGGAGTCACGCCAGTACCATATGGGTTCTGGAGAGAGCAAGGGGCAAGGGCACCGGAATACACCAGTGCCCCATCACCCCTCCCTCCACACCTTGCCCAGGCCCCAATAGGGACGCTCCCCCTCCCCAAGATGAGTTTATTGGAAAGAGAAAAAGAGAAGAGGAGGAGAGAGAGAGGAGAAGGAACGGGAAAGAAAAAAATTATATAAATATATTGTCTCCCCCCCACATATGGGTGACAGAGCGTCCAAATCACCCCTAAGTCCCGAAACACCCCACATATTTTAAAACATGATCACTGCCTCTTATCCAACCAAATATGAATTGTTCCCGGAGTGTCAAAAAACTGCACTATATCTCCATCAGTAATGTACAGTCTAGCTGAAAACAACATTGGATAAGTAATTTTCAATGATCAGAATCTGCACTTAACCTCAACAAATTTTGCCCTCTGTTTCTGTGCTTCCTTCCTGTTTCTGAGAAAAAAGACACTTTATTACCATTGTATTCAATATTACCCCGTTGGCGTGCCTTAGATAATATGAGATCTCTATCTCGAGAATTTATTAACTTAATGATAATAGGTCTGGGCATGCCTCCGGGTGGCAGGAGCTGACTAGGTATATGATGGGTACGTTCAATTGAAAAAAGCCTTGAAAAACCCTCCACCCCAATATGTCCATTAACCATTTCTCAAAAAAAGACGGCAGGGCATTGGCCTTCTTCATGCTCCGGGAGACCTAAAATACAGACATTATTACATCTTTGTCTGTTTTCTAAACCTTCCAGTTTCTATGCATAATCTTTTATCTGTGTTTTAATTGGCTGCAAATCCTTTTTTATTTGGGGCAAGGCGTCCTCCAGCACTCCCACTCTCTCTTCGATTGCAGTCGTACATTCACATATTTTTTGATTCTCCTGTCTCATAACTGCAATAATAATTCTAACATCTGGTTTGTTAATGATAGTAAAGAATTGTTACAGGCTTGTACAGCAGTGAAGACATCACTTAAGCTGGGTACTGATGTTAATACAGAAGAAGGGGGAATATTCTGCATTTTTTTTTTTATAACTGACCAACTGACCACCACTTGCCTCCTGGTTATACAACATATGGCCCAATGACTCCGTACCTATTTTAGAATCTAAAGTTGACATTAAAGACATACTGGATATTGATCCCCCCTCAAGACCCCATGAAACCAGTGGCATCCAGGACATCTGTGTTGAATTTGGATCCATTAAATTGGGGTCAATCTGAGGTCGATTGGAGTCAAATTGAGAGGTATCCTGTTTGTCCTGCATGTCCTGTGTATCAATGCTCTCCATAGAGCTAGATTTAGAGAATTTTTAAGCTTCAAGACCCTGTTTATTATTATTATTTAAGGTACTTATATAGCGCTGTAAATTTACGCAGCACTTTTACATATACATTGTACATTCACATCAGTTCCTACCCTGAAGGAGCTTACAATCTAATGTTTAATTACATTTTATCTAGACCCTTTCTTAGGAACAGCCTGAGCCTTCACATGGGGCATATTGGCAACACCTTCCACATCGGGGTCTTCAATGTCCTGCAGTGCCTTCTCCAATTTCTCCATTTCCTGCTCCCTCCTGCTTTTGATGGCCACTTTCCCTGTAGCAGACAGATCACTTATATATATAGCTGTGTATTATATAATTATATAGTTAATTTAACCATATATAAGATTTTTTTAATTATAATTAATGTAAGCGTAAGCCAACAACGATAAACCACAGCAAATATAAAATCTTTTGTACACCACAAATCATTGTCCAGAGAGACAAGAAACACTTGCTGTGTAGAAATACACTAAAGTGTTAAAATGTTGAAATGTGTCAGCTCTCAAACACAAAGAGAACTTTTGTAGCTTTTCTGAACAGCTGTTGTGCTACCTCCACTGAGGAGCCGCTAATAGTAATATCCCCACATGTATCTCCACACTTATGTCTTTTGTATCCACACTGAAATGTTGCTCCTGTCACAGTGAGCCCTCCTATCTCCCACCGCAAGCTGTTTGACTGAGGAGAGCAAGGCTCCTCTCTCCTCCACTCCTTGCTTCTTCACTCAGATACAGTGTCTAGTTTCTATCCAAACTATCATAAAACTGCAATTGTAAGTTGGTTTTGGTAACTTTTATACTTGTTTACTTGTCTTTGTGACCACTATAATCTCAGGTTAGCCAGCCAGTCAACTGATGAGCCGATTAAGGGGCTTGGGAGACCAGCAGGATGGCGGTTTGAAGGGATGGTGGAGCCTAAAGCCTGGTTCCAAGAGGTTTCGGCATTAAACAGGATGGTCACAGTACATTGCAGGCTTGGCGTAACGCCCACCTACTCATGTCACATTCGAGCCGTGGCTACTCCCCCACCAACTCAAAGGCTTTAATGGAATCCGGAGACCAATTCTGTGGGTTACCGTCCTTTCTGGTCATATCAGTCAGGGGTTTCACCAAAGAAGAGAAGTTCTGAAAAGTTTCCGATAATAACTGGCAAAGCCAAGAAAATGTTGTAACGGACGTAGACCTACAGGTTAAGGCCACTATTGAACTGCATATAATTTCTCTGGGTCCATCGTAAAACTGACAGTAAAAATGTCATAACCCAGAAATGTAACTTTAGATTTACAGAGGAAGTCTACTGCTAAAATTACTGCCCTCGATCTGACTTTCGTGGTGATACCTCACATGCATGGTGCAATTGCTGTTTACATTTGACGCCAGACCGACGCTTGCGTTCGCTCTGCGCGAGAGCAGGGGGGGACTTTCTTTATTTTTTTTGCATTTTTATCTTATTTTTAAACTGTTCCTTTCATTTTTTTTATCATTTTTATTGTTATGTCAGGGAATGTAAATATCCCCTATGATAGCAATAGGTAGTGACAGTTACTCTTTTTTGAAAAAATTGGGGTCTATCTCTCCTCTGCCCTCAAAGCATCTTACCACACCAAGATCGGTGTGATAAAATGCTTTCCCAATGGCGCTGTTTACATCCGGCGAAATCTAAGTCATGAAATGCTCGTAACTTCCGGTTTCTTAGGCCATAGAGATAATTGGAGCCATTCTGGTCTCTGATCAGCTCTATGGTCTGCTGGCCCGAATCACCGGCTGCATTCTCAGGTTCCCTGTTGGGACAGGGGAGCCAGAGAAAAACATGAAAGACGGTGGGAGGGGGAGGGGACATTCCCTCCCACTGCTTGTAAAAGCAGTCGAGAGGCTAATTAGCTGCTAGGATTGCTTTTACATGAAAGCCGACCGCTGTCTGAAAAGAATAATACCAAGATGATACCTAAACCTGCAGGCATCATTCTGGTATAACCACTCAAAGTCCAGCAACATACCAGTACGTTGCTGGTCCTTGTTGGGCATATATTGTAATCTTTTTTTTCATGCAGCCTGTGGGCTGAACGAAAAAAAGAGATTTATCGGTGGGTATGCCCACCATTAGGATACCTCCCTTCATCCACCCACTTCTAATGATGGGCATACATGCACCATTTATATATGCCGAAGCATGGGGGCATCTGCCCCAAAAGTTAGGCGCAAATCGCTCCTCCGCCCCTGCTGCCCCCATGGTTTGGCATATATGCTCTTTTTTTAACTGTGGTGGTGAAATCACCTCCTACAGCACTGGAGTCACAGCTTTATGTATCGTGGGAGCAAATGATGTCAAGATAAATAAATCCGTGCTGCAGCTGAATGGCGTACCTGAAAACAAAAAAAAATGGTTAACAATAAAACACAGTAAACAGTAAAGTAGAAAAGAAAAAGAGAAGAAAAGAAAGAAAACAACAACTATTTTTGTTTTTTTTTTCATTTTATATATTGTTTATTTTTTAGTGGTTTTTTTTTTTTTTCCTTTTTGTTTTTTACACTTTTTTTGTAACTGTAACTTTTGTAACTGTAACCGGTTCCAGGTTCGGGTCTCTCAAAATGCGATGGCATCTTGGGAGACCCTGTGAAAGTGTGCCTAGTCTGTGCAATGCTATACCCTACACTAATACTCAACTGGTAACTGTATGGTAGCGTTCAAAACATTCACCAATGCAAAGACCAGGATTGTCAGGACAGGAGGGACAATAATAGCGGGTTTCACACCTATATCCACTCTTGCTGTGGACACAACATCTTTTTTGGGGGGTTCGTTGGGTAGGGGTACTCGGGAGGACATAAAGGAAATGCCTCTCATGCAGTTGGCTTACTGCATTTGGTTGGGGAAGGTGAGGTGGAGCACTGTCTGGAAGCAGAAGGGCTCTCACGATCTCTTCCTGGAATTTAAGGAAGGATCCAGTCCATCCTGAAGCTCTGTATAGCACATGAGCGTTGAGCAAAGCCAATTGAAATAAATAAACAGACACTTTCTTGTACCAGCATCTGGCCTTACGGGCAACTAGGTACGGCACCAATAACTGGTTTCTCCACAACACCAGTCGCTGTAGTAATTTGGACCGTCGTGTCTGCATGAAGGGAGGTAAGAACGAAAACATTCTTATTATCCCTCCACTTCATAGCGAGCAAATTATTACACTGCAAGCAGGCTCTCTCCCCCAGCCTAAGACGGGAATCTACAAGCCGCTGGGGAAAGCCCCGGCAATTAGATTGCACGGTGCTACATGCTCCAATCTGATGATCAAACAAGTGACTAAAAAGTGGCACGCTCGTGTAACAATTGTCCACATACAAATGGTACCCCTTTCCGAATAAGGGTGACACCAAGTCCCACACAATCTTGCCAGCGCTCCCTATGTAGTCAGGGCAGTTTGTCGGCTCTATGTGACTATCTTTGCCCTTGTAAACCATAAAACTACATGTATAGCCTGTGGCCCTGTCACAGAGCTTATACATCTTGACCCCGTATCTGGCACGCTTGCTGGGAAGGTACTGTTTGAATTACAAGCGGCCATAAAACTTAATCAGGGACTCATCAACGCAGACAACTTGATGGGGAGTAAACAAGTCTGCAAAACGTTGGTTGAAGTGGTTTACGAGGGGCCGAATTTTGTAGAGCCGATCGTATTTAGGGTCTCCATGAGGACGACAGAGTTCATTGTTGTTGAAATGCATGAACCGCAAGATCTGCTCGTATCGTGCCCTGGTCATAGAGGCAGAGAACAAGGGCATATGGTGAATTGGGTCAGTGGACCGATATGACCGCAACTCACTCTTTTTAGTTATGCCCATGTTGAGGGATAGGTCCAGAAAGAGCTTAAATTTGGAAACCGTAATTGGTCTCCAATCTCTGGCAAGGGAGGACTGGTGAATAGTGGCGATGTGTTGACCAGCGTACAAATTGCTTTGGTCCACAATAGATCTATAGAGATCTTCAGTGAAAAACAGCGCATAAAAATCAAGTGATGTAAAATCAACTGTTTCCACCTGAATGCTGAGTTGGCCAGTGAATGGGGGAAGTACGGGTGCTGCATAAGGGGTGGGTTCTCAATTAGGATTGGCAAATGCAGCAGGAAGGGCACTATGGGCATGACGGGCCTGTGTTTGTCTTCTTCTTGGTGGCAGCGGGACACTACTTGTGCTTGCCACCTCACCAGCTTGAACTGCACTTATGGGACTCGTCACATCACCAAGTGTTACTGCAGTGCTGGTTTGACTACGACCAGGGTGTACTAGGCCGCTGGTGCTTGCCAGTTCACCAGAAGGCATAGCGGTGCTAGTACTGCTCTTCTCCATATGAGGGACCTGCAGGTTCTTGCACCTCAATAACAGCAGAAGAAGATCGGGGTCAGGTACGCCTGACCTTGGCAGGGACCACAACTCCATCTTCAGAGCAATCTATCATGGAGCCGATGTCGTCTACAGGATCGTATTCTGAGCCTGAATCTGACAGATGAGTGACTTCCTCTTCACTATCTGTCATGCTCAAAAACGCGTAGGCCTCTTCACTACTGTACCTTCGATTTGGCATTTTGGGCCCTAAATTTAGTGGTATGCTAGTGAGACTCACAAGTAAAAAAGCTCCTAACTGTTAGCCACTGTATCAAAAAGCTCCCAAAAAAATGTTAGCGATCGCAGGGATCAGGCCTGACTCTGCGAACGCTGCAGTTATGTGTGTTTAGTATTTTGTAAAGGACAGTGATCGATTGATACTGCACTTGGGTGGGCTGGGCTGGGCCGAGGGGCAAAACGCAGGTGCTTGCAGGTATCTGGGCTGATCCCGCTAACACTGCATTTTTGGGAACCCTAAACTGCTGGGGACACTAGTATAGATCTGATCAGATACTATACCACTAAGGGAGGTGTATGCTGCGTTCTTGGGTGTTAGCGGTACTGCCACTAACCTGACGCTGCCTGGGGCGACGCAGACCCTATCTGACCCTAAAACCTAACTTATATCACCGCCGGGGGATCAGGGGGGTTAAACCTTTATTAGGTAATAAACGGCGCGTGCCCTGAAACTATAAGAAGCTAACTAACCAGCGTCATCCGTAACAGTTATACGGTGATCACTGGTGAAAAGGTTAACGAGGGGGCAATCAGGGGTTAAAACCTTTATTAGGTAGTATATGGGGGTACCTGACGCTATAAAATGCTAACGGCGAACCTAAATACTTGCCTGCCTAACTAGCATCACCTGTGACACTAATACAGACAGCGATCAGAAAAACGATCGCTTAGTGACACTGACAATGGGGGGTGATCAAGGGGTTAAACCTTTATTAGGGGCAGTTGGGGGGGTACCCTAGACCTAAAGGGGCCTACCACTAACTGCCCTACCACTTATAACGGTCACAAATTACACCAATGCAATAATCAGTAAAAAAAAAAAAAACTGCTATTGGTGTCACTGTGACAGGGGGTGCAGGGGGGTGCTCGGGGGGTGAAAAGTGTGCCTACTGTAAGTATAGTGTTGTGCTGACTTACTTGATGTCTTCTCTCCTCTGCGCCGGTGCGCCGGAACGAAAAGACCGACATGAGGAGAGATGACATCACTTCCTCTGCCGATGTTTACATTACAGCAGCAGAGGAAGATTTTCATTCACCGGGAGCGATCGTGAGGGGGTGGCCTCCCCCTCAGCACGGATCACTCCTGCAACAAAGCCGACCGCCTCGGGCACCGGGGGGCGGCGTGATGTGCCCACCGCCGGCGGGAGGCAAATCACACATCACATACGTGATTTTGCCTGTCCGTGCCATTCTGCCGCAATATATCTGTGTTAGGCGGTCAGCAAACTGGCAGTTGATTTCCTGCTGGGCTGCAATGGCCTTGCGATTCGCCTCCTGCTGTTCGCGGTTTTCTGCGTACAGGCCTGCAATAGCCTGGAGATTCGCCTCCTGCTGTGCTAAAATGGCCTCTGTGAACTAGTGGATGGCTTCCTGCTGGGCTGCAGCAGCCTGGCAATTCACCTCCTGCTGTTGGAGGTTGGCTTCCTGCTGGTATCGGTAGGTTTCCAGCTGGGCTGCAGTAGCCTGCAGAAGGGCCCATAACACATCCTCCATCTTTCCCCTTTTTCAGGAAGATGCCTGCCAAAAATCCACCATATGTGGGGGTTAGCTCAATGGGGATCACCTTCCCTGGGAAAAGAGGTAGTCCAAATGGTAGGTTTTTTTTAAATCTGACTTGTAGCCAGTTTTATTTAAAAGGTTGCATAAAAATCAAATAAACAAAACAGAAAATAAATCCTTGCCATCCAGGCACTAACTTAACATTTCAGGTTCCTAATGCCATGTACACACGAGCGGACTTCACAGCAGACTTTGTCCTGCGGACTTTGACGAACTTTACGACGGACTTTACGAATGAACTGACTTGCCTACATGCGATCAACCAATGTCCGATGGATTCGTACGTGATGACGTACGACTGGACTAAAACAAGGAAGTTCATAGCCAGTAGCCAATAGCTGTCCGTCAGACTAGCATACAGACGAGCGGACTTTTCGACCGGACTCGAGTCCATCGGAAAGATTTAAAACATGTTTCATTTCTAGGTCCGTCAAACTTTTGAGAAAAAAAAGTCCGCTGGAGCCCACACACGATCGAATTGTCCGATGGACTCAGGTTCGCCGGACCAAGTGTGCCGTAAAGTCCGGTCGTGTGTACGCGGCATAACTCCCAGTCACACACAAAACAAAGATAATACAAACATTTTCTTTCTATCACAAAGCAAAACTTCCCATCAATAGCTGTCTCAGGTTTTGGCTTCCTGAGCCCCAGGCCAAGAGCAATCCTTTGCTCTAGTCCTGCTTTATTTATACCACCTGTTGGTGGACACAATAACCAAAGAATGTCCAGCGCTCTGAATATCACACAAACAATTAGCAGCAGTCCAAAAATAAAGGTTAAGAGATTTAATAAATGAGTGTAATAAAAACAATATGATAAAAACAATTAGTGAACAATATATAATAGTCCCATGTAGATAACACTGTATTGCACTTAAATAAAAAAGTTTATAGCAGCCAGAAGGTCCAATCAGCAACAGGTAAAGCAGATAGAAGGGGGTTGGAGGGGAGATGGAAGCCCCGGCCCACAGACCAAGGAGACTCACACTATGAACAGACCAGCACTTCAGCTGCTCAGCGCTATGAGCTGATTCTCCGGCGGTTCCCCTGTGTGAAGCCGCGCCCTCTTCCTCCAGCTGGGCTGACGTCATCTCTCCTTGGCACGGAGCTTCTGTGAGACCTTCTCCTCCCGGTGGATCTACAGCCTGTCTTCATGTAACATCCACAGATCTGTCCTCCGGAACCGGTGAGCCTTCCCCTCATAGTGTGAGTCTCCTGGGTCTGTGGGCTGGGGCTTCCATCTCCCCTCCAACCCCCTTCTATCTGCTTTACAGCCTGGGGTTAGGTTCTTTGGATGGATCTCCCGTTTTAGACTGCCTGTTGCTGATTGGACCTTCTGGCTGCTATAAACTTTTTTATTTAAGTGCAATACGGTGTTATCTACATGGGACTATTATATATTGTTCACTAATTGTTTTTATCATATTGTTTTTATTACATGCATTTATTAAATCTCTTAACCTTTATTTTTGGACTGCTGCTAATTGTTTGTGTGATATTCAGAGAGCTGGAATTCTTTGGTTATTGTTCTATATCTGTATCTATCAGTTACGGTTAGCCCAGCTGCACTGATTTCTCTTTTCCCCTCCCCCTCCCCCCCCCCTCCCCAAGTTCAAGTCATATCAGTCTACTCAGTACATGTTATGTATCACATGGATTATTGACCATATACTATATGTTATTTTTTTACATGCCTTGATTGAGGTCCCTGGGTTTACACTCATTGGCGCTGGATTATTATTGTGTTTTTGTTGGTGGACACAAGTGGACCTCAAAAATCTGGTCCAGAACCAACCCTGCCAAGGTGGCTGGTAAAAACCGGGCCGTGTTCCACCTTAGTTTGCTGCAAATGAACGCATGCAAGGTGAAATATAACGTCCATCGATCACCTCACACTTCATAATCCTACTATATATATATACATATATACTGTAAATATATATATATATACATATATACTGTAAATATATATATATATATATATATATATATATATATATATATAGTAAATATATATATACTGTAAATATATATATATATATATATATATATATACTGTAAATATATATATATATATATATATATATATATATATATATATATATATATATATATCAAATGTTTATTATAGCTATTGTGTTTAGCTGGTTACGGGACATGGAGGAGGAGGGAGGGAGTGGGCTATTATTTACCACTGTGTAGGCGCCCACATGTGAGACTCTATAGTCACATGGGCTGCTCAGATGTGATAAGGAAGGAAAACCTCAGCATAGAAGCTCACTGAAAACTGAGCATGCGCACTAGCTGCCAACACTGCTCTGCACAATATCAAGCTGAACAGGATTTTTGCAGAATACCGAAAAGGAATCTCATAGTGACTTAGTGAGTATGAACAGCATGCAATACACTATTTATTGATAGTTTTTTATGATGAGGGTTTAGTGACACTTTCACTGTTATGCCCCGTACACACAGTCGGATTTTCCGATGGAAAATGTGTGATAGGACCTTTTTGTCAGAAAGTCCGACCGTGTGTGGGCTCCATCACACATTTTCCATCGGATTTTCCGACACACAAAGTTTGAGAGCAGGCTATAAAATTTGTCGGAATTTCTGATCATGTGTACACAAATCTGACGCACAAAGTGCCACGCATGCTCAGAATAAATACATAGATGAAAGCTGTTGGCTACTGCCCCGTTTATAGTCCCGACGTACGTGTTTTAAGTCACCGCGTTCAGAATGATCAGATTTTCCGACAACTTTGTGTGACCGTGTGTATGCAAGACAAGTTTGAGCCAACATCCATCAGAAAAAATCCTAGGATTTTGTTGTCGGAATGTCCGATCAATGTCCAACCGTGTGTACAGGGCATTAGAGTTTACATACACTTTAACTTTCACAGACTGGCATGTTATGTAAAATGTATATTGCTGTCTCTGTTGACTTAGAATAGTATTACAAATATACAAGTAGCTTTCACTCACCTGTGTGTATCTGTACAATCCAAGGATTTGGGCGATTGGGATTGTAGTGGATGAATAGTGATCTCCAATAACACCGGCCAGCTTGCCATGTCCTTTAAAGGAAAAATTAGGAATTGTCCCATTTGGTCCAGATAAGATCTTCAGAACACTCTGTACAGCCTTCCTGGGTTCCAGCCATGAATCATATAGATGGAAGCCGAGAGTGATATTGGGTAATATGTCTGGATCCTGGTTAATATTATCAATTGCAGAAAGGAAAGCTAGGAGGTTCAGGTAATACTGACTAGATGAGCTGCAAAAAGATTTTCCCCAAAACAGTAAGTTAACAATTTCTATATATGAGTACATGTGATCAGCTTAACATTAAATTCAGAGGGAAGGACTTTTATGCAAAGCTTCCTGGGAAATATATAAATCAGCAGAAACAATGTTGAGGTAATGCTCAGTTTTACACAGTGGGTCTGGAAATGAAAGTCTCACCACTGGATGTTTAACCACTTCAATACCGGGCACTTTCAACTCTTTCCTGCCCAGGCCAATTTTCAGCTTTTAGCTCTGTCACACTTTGAATGACAATTGCGCGATCATGCAGTGCTGTACCCAAACTAAATTTTTGTTATTTTTTTTTAGACAGACAGAGCTTTCTTTTGGTGGTATTTAATCACCACTAGTTTTTAAAAAATATATAAAAAAGACCAACATTTTTGATAAAAAATGTTTTTTCTTAGTTTCTGGTATAACATTTTATAAATAAGTATTTTTTTGTCTGCACTGATGTGCTGATGAGGCTGCACTGACAGGCACTGATGAGGTGGTACTGATGAGGTGGCACTGATATGCAGCACTAATGGGCACTGATAGATAGTACTAATATGCAGCACCGATAGACGGTTGAAAAAAATGTTGTTGGGCGGCATGAGATAGATCTACATCGTGGGACATTTTTATTTTTTTACATTTTAATAAAGGACTTGTCCTAAAGTGTCTCCTGTCTTTTTTACTATTTTTGACCCTTTTTTTTTTAAAATGGTAGGGGTACAATGTACCCGTTACCAATTCACACAGGGGGGGAGGCCGGGATCTGGGGATCCCCCCTGCCTGAAGACACCTACAACCACCGGGCAAGGGTTGTGGGGATGAGGCTCTTGTGCCCATCGACATGGGGACAAGGTGCTTTGGGGACCCAAAAGCATCCTTCCCATGTTGGGGGCATGTGGCCTGGTATGGTTGAGGAGGGGGAGCGCTCTCTCGTCCCCCTCTCTTTTCCTGCAGCCTGCCAGGTTGCGTGCTCAGATAAAGGTCTGGTATGGCTTTTGGGGGGGACCCCTATGCCATCTTTTTTTAAATTTTGGTGCAGGGTTCCCCTTAAAATCCATACCAGACCTGAAGGGCCTGGTATGGATTTTGGGGGACCCCTACGCCATTTTTTTTATTTGGCACAGGGTTCTCCTTAATATCCATACCAGACCTATAGGGCCTGTCATGGATTTTGGGGGAACCCCACGGGGTTGCTCTTAATATTCATACCAGACCCGAAGGGCCTGGTAATGGACAGGGGGGGAACCCATGCCATTTTTTTCAATGAGTTTTATCTATATTGCCGAGACCCACAATTCATTACAGCCGCGATCAGTATTAAATTACTTTTTTCCTTTGGAAATGTCATTTTGCTGTGGTACTGTTCTAAACACGGGAAAACTGTGCCACTTTACAGTCATACTGTAGACACCCCCCCCCCCCCCGCATGATATTTAAAGGAATATTTCATTTTTAATGTTTGACTTTAAGCATTATTAAAATTACTGCTCCCGAAAAAACTGACGTTTTTAAAAGAATTTTGCATTGATACATGTCCCCTGGGGCAGGAGCCGGGTCCCCAAACCCTTTTTATGACAATAACGTGCATATAAGCCTTTAAAATGAGCACTTTTTCATGTTAGTGTCCCATAGACTTTTTTTTTTTTTTTAAAGGGTAAATTTTATTGAAGTTCACAAAATTTTACACTTCCATATCACATTTCACTTTTTTCAAACAGTATTATTTAAATACATTATAAACTGGTATCATTTATTTAAACCATATCATTGTTAACATGTAAGCATTCCATTTTTATTATAGAAAGTAATCAGTATACTTGTTTAACACACATGCAGTTCACTGTTCTGTTTCTTTCTTTTTCCTCGGTTTTATATGTCCTAACTATGTTTCCAATATGACATTTGCTTTTCACCTCACACTTGTCATATTTTTTATACTTTCATCACTAATAATCATATAACTTCTATACCGTAATTTCTCCCGATATTTGCGATCCATTTTCCCCAGACTTTATCAAACTTTTTATTACTTCCTCTGGCTTGGTATGTGAGTTTATACATTGGTAGAGCATTATTGACCAACTTTAACCAATCTAGAAGGGAGGGGGATTTGATTTTTTCCATTTAAGGGCCAGAGCTTTCTTAGCGTAACAAAATACTATTTGCAAAAGGGTCTTCTGTGATGTGGATAATTCTTCCTCCTCCAGGTCTCCAAGAAGACACCTGGCCGGAGAATATATGTTTGGGAGCTCAAGTTTCTCTTCCATATACGTAAGGATTGTCTTCCAGTATGACATCACCCGAGGGCATTGCCACACCATATGAAAGAAGTCTCCCACCTCTGCATTGCAGCGAGGACACTCCGGGGACTCCCTCCTTCCCATCTTCTGCAGTCGTTTGGGGGTATAATACATTCTATGTAAGTAATTGAACTGAAGCATTTTATCTCTAGCTGAGATCATTGAGGACACCATTGTATCTAGTACCTCCAGCCAGGTCTCCTCCGCAAGGGATGGTATATCCGTTTTCCACTGTGCAGCCACCCCGACCAATCTGGAGGTAGAGGGTGACAGCAGAGCTGAGTAATACCTAGAGATCAATTTTGAGTGATCTTTTTCAGCAATCAGTTTTTCCATTTTAGAGGGGGAGAGACTTACCTCGCCCCCACCATACTGAGCCAGTGCAGCATGACGTAGCTGGAGGTATCTGAAAAAGAAGGTGTCTGGGATGGCGTATTCAATTTTCAAATCTGTGAAGGACCTAAAGATTCCATCCCTGAACAGCTGATGGGCATATTTTACCCCATAAGCTGCCCAACATGCTCCGTCCGGTACCTTGGCTATTTCTTTAAGCTGAGGGTTATGCCACAGTGGAGCCTTAGGAGACTCCGCCAGACTGGATCCACCTATTTTAGCATTACATATATGAAATATTTTGTATGACAAATTCAAGATATTAGCACGCTGTTCTGGATAAGGCCTATTCCTAAAAAGGACATTGATCAGTGCTTCGTACGAATGAACATGAGCAGCCTGGGTAGCCACTGATGCAATGTTCATCTGCGGTAGGCCCCACCAATGCAGATATGTTCATTGGGCAGCAAGATAATAACAGCGTAAGTTTGGCAGAGCCAACCCTCCCGACCTTATAGGTAAGTGAAGTGTCTCTAATGATATTCTGGCAGGCGTAGGTCCCCACAGAAAGGAGGAGAGTGTCTTATTTATATCTACAAACCATTGCTTAGGGATATATACCGGGGCATTCCAGAGCAGGTACAAAAACCTGGGCAGGTAAATCATTTTAAATATGTTAATTCGCCCAAGGAGGCCGAGAGGCAACTTAGCCCAGGCTTGTGTACTCTCCCTTAGCCTTTTCCATACCGGTAACAAATTATTAGACATATAGGAGCTCAGTGGTAGCTGTATCTCTACCCCCAAGTATCTAAACTTGGAGACCAATGTCAGTAGAACCTCTGGGGGGAGTCTCAGAACATATGCAGAGTCAAAGGGGAATATCACGGATTTACTCCAGTTCACCTTGAACCTGGAATACTTTCCAAAGTCGGATATTCTGTCTAGGGCTATGGGCAGTGATTCCTCAGCCTCTTCCAAATATAAGAGCATATCATCTGCGTATAGAGATGTTTTTTCCTCCCTATGATTAATCTTACATTCCTTGATTTGTTTATCCACCCTCAACATTGCCGCCAGCGGCTCTATTGCCAGGGCAAACAGCAGGGGCGACAAAGGGCACCCCTGCCGTGTACCCCTAGCTATGTTGAAGAGGTCCGTAATGGTATTATTGACTCGTAATATAGCCTATGGCTCCGCATATAGGAGTTTGACCCATTTTATGAATCTTGGGCTGAAGCCCAGCCGCCCAAGGACCGCTATCAGATAAGGCCATTCTATGGAATCGAACGCTTTATGAGTGTCAAGTGACACCACCCGAGTATCTAGGGTAGGGCCCTTTGATTGGATTATAGTAAAAAGGCACCTCAGATTTATGGCAGTCGACCTTTCAGGAATTAATCCGGTCTGATCAGGATGGATAAGAGATGCGATAACCTTATTCAGTCTTTTTGCCAGAAGTTTAGGTAAAATTTTTGCGTCAACATTGATAAGAGATATTGGCCTGTATGACTCACATAAATCATGGTCCTTGTGCGGCTTGGGGATTAGCACTATCAATGCTTCTCTCATGGACTCAGGCAGTAAACCCCTATCATAAGCATCTTCGTACATTTCTATTAGCCTAGGGGCCAAAGTTTCTGCGCAAGCTCTGTACCACTCGACCGGGAGACCATCTAATCCAGGGGTCTTGTTACGTTTTAGGGACCTTATAGCTGACATAACCTCCTCAATCGTAAACGGACTATCCAGTTCCTCCACCCCCTCTTCCGAGAGCTCTGGTAGGGGTATTGGGGCCAGATATTCCCGTACCTTCTCCATCCCATAGTCTACCCTTGAGGTATATAGTTCTGTATAAATTGCTAAAAAGGCATCCTATATCTGTGTGTGATGTACAGAGTTTCCCATTCATGTCAAGTATTCGTGGGATAGAAGTCAGAGCCTGTTATGAGTGCGCCAAGTAGGCCAATAGCCTGCTGTTTTTATCCTCGAATTCAAAAATCTGTTGCGATTGGTAAAGTAATTTTTTCTGCGTTTTTTTCTATTAACACGAAGTCTAATCATCTTATACTCTCCCTCCATACCTTATGTGTGTCAGAGTTTTATTGTATTCTACCTCGGATTCAGTGGCCACTTGCTCCGCCTCCCTAACCTTCCACCCCTTAACTGACTGCAGTTGTTTAATCAATCCTGAAATGGAGCCCCGGAGTGTGGCTTTGAAAGCATCCCAAGTGACCCCAAGCGGGACCTCTTTTTTATTTTCTAACCAAAAATTGTTAATGGACGTTGCGGTGGACCTCTCAAAGCACTTCTCCTTAGGCCACAAGGGGATCAGCCTCCACACCACATATCCCCGTGGTTTCTCCATGTCAATGGTGAGAAGCATGGGGGAGTGATCCGAGATGGCCCTCGGCAGGTATTGAGCATCCATCACCCTCGACAACAATTCCCTGGACACAAAACATAAGTCTATCCCGGAGAGGGTATTAAAGGTATAGGAAAAACAAGAATATTCCTTGGCGTCGGGGTGTTTCCACCTCCATGCCTCCACTAAATCATAGGGTTTTACACATGCTTCCAGTGGGGATCCTCCCTCTGTAGCTATCCCATATCTATCTTTATCGGGGAATAACACTGCATTCAAATCACCAGCTAAAATAATAGGACCCTCCACCATCTGCAACACCTCCACCATCATCGCCTCCCACACCTTGATTGTAAATGAGGGTGGTATATATACTGCCACCAAGGTGTAGGCTTGGTTATTAATGATCAATACGAGGGCCACATATCTACCTATAGGATCCAATTTCACCATCTTAGTAGTGTACAGAAGTGACTTAGCCACTAACAAAGATACCCCCCTAGCGTAACTGGAGTAGGTAGAGTGAAATGCTCTACCTACAAAAGCTCTGTGAAGGGCCAATGTTTTAGACCCCACTAGGTGCGATTCCTGGAGGAATATGATATGTGGCCTCCGCTTTAGGATATATTTAAATACTAGGGCTCGCTTGATCTTAGAATTAAGCCCTCTCACATTCCATGAGAGGAGATTAAGGGACTGCATCAAGATACATATGGATTATATAGTTAACAGTATTTGGCTTATGGGGAGTCGGTAATGCTAGACACCCCCCGGGCGGGAATGCCCGACACAATTACCTTCCAGTTCTTTCCCCCGGAGGTAGCATGTTAACATACACATTCTATTTTTAAGTTCAACTAACTGATACAGTGTTTGTGAACATAGATAAGAACTATGGTCAGGGCACAATCTTATCCAATGCTTGTGCAAAAATAAGCATAGAAAGTACCCAGCAGTAACAAAAAAAACAAAACACAACCGTCGTTGAGACCATCACTGTTGATCTGAACTTCCCTTCCCCCCACCCTGCCTGCAGTCCCGAACATCCCGCAGACTTTTACCCCAAACATTAAACCAAGAATTCTTCCTAAAGGGGGGGTATTCTTCCTGTACCGGCCGGACAAGAAGCTTTAGGGGTAGGTATGTGCGAGTTTACAGAGTTCACCCTGGACCGCAATGCTTGGAGATCTTGTAACAGTTTCCCTGTTCGGTTTAAGTTTGGCAGGATCTTATAAACCGGCATCCATCAAACTTGAAAATTATTAAATGTTAATGACCAGAATATATGGTGCAAAGATTATGTCTGTCATTTCTGCCCGTGAGGCCTCCCGGGTTCTTCTGGATAACATCCCCTTCTGATAATGGTGGCAAAGCACTAACCTTGTCCCAGGGATTCCAGCCATCTGTTCGCTACTTTAGGTGACATAAAGAATTGTGTTTGTCCCTTGTGTACCACCCGGAGTTTAGCAGGATAGAGCATGCTGTAGGGTAAGCTACGTTCCCGCAGGCATTGCTTCACACTCTGAAACGCTGCTCTTTGTTTCTGCATGGGCGCAGAAAAATCAGGAAAAATGGAGATCCTATTATTGTTGTGCATCAGCTCGGGTAAGTTGCAGGCTTTTCTCAGGATAGTCTCCTTGTCTCTGAAGTACAGAAAGCGAGCCAACATGGGTCTGGGATATCTCCCAGGAGGGGGGCTCTCAATGGGACTCTGTGCGCCCGTTCTATAGCGAACAAGTGAGAGAAACTTTCAGCCCCAAATACTTGTTTGAACCAGAACAGCAGGAACTCCTCAGGGTTCTTACCTTCCGTGCCTTCTGGGAATCCCAAAAATCTAAGGTTGTTCCTTCGCAGCCTGTCTTCGATGTCTCCCATTTTGGCCTCCTGGGATTTGTTGTCCGCCGTCATGATTTCACTTATTAGCAAGGGGTTAAGATCATCTTCCACTGCACTTATCCTTTGTTCTGTCTGTGTATCCCTTTGCCTTACCTTCTGCACATCATCTTTGAGCAAGGCAAAGTCAACCCGGATGGTTTCTATTTGCGTGGAGAGGGCCGCATGGCAGCTCTTAATAGTGTCCATAATCTGCAGCAGCGTTGGCTAACCTCCCTGTGTACTGGAGACGCTCTCCTCAGAGTCTGACCTTGGAGAGGGCAGGTGATGGGCCAGCGGGTCAGTTGGATCCAGCCAGTCTCTATCCCCCTCGATCCATTCACGGTCTGGTGGAGCTGTTGTAGCAAGCCGTCCCCTTCCCTGCCGGGTGCCATCTTGGGAATCCTCATGTGCAAATTTTGCCAGCTTCTCCGCGGGCGTAGAGTCCACACTCGGTCCGTATTTCACCATATCTGGGTGCCCGGGGTGTTCCTCTATCCGTTCTGGTTGTTGTGGAGTAAAAAGGTTTAACCTACAGGTCGTCAGGATTAGTCAGGATATTGGCACGGTCGGAGCTCTGGAGAGAAGCTTCCTCACATACCGGAAGTTGGACACGCCCCCCCCCCCATAGACTTTAACGGGGTTTTGTGGCTTTTGAATTTGCCGCAAATACCGCCTAATATTTGTTGTTCACCGAACGATCAGGCTCACCCCCAATAGGAGGGGAGCTTTGTCAGGCGTGAGATTTCCAGATTAGAATCTCACTGGATCTATGAAATTAAATGTTACACTCCATATGGACTTAATATAGACTGGGATGTTCATTGTTTTAATAACAACAGTTAATGTGAGCCCTGTGTGCTAGCTTTGTAAATGCAGTTTCACAATATATACTATTATATTCGTATTAATTTTGGGTATAGTGTATATGAATGCAACTAAAATGTATTATCTATTATGTATAGCTTGTTCCATGCTCTGTCTTTTTATTACCAGGTGGGGTTATACACCTGGTGACCCCGCCCCCTCTGACACGCGGGAACTTCCCTGTCTGCCCCCTCTGATGTCATAGGGAAAGCCTCGGGGAAGTCCCCGTGTGTCAGAGGGGGGCGGTGTCACTGGCTGGCCCCGCCCTCCATTATTTAAGAACTGTCAGAAGACGAGAAGCGTCACACAGCGGGAGCCTCCCATCATGGTGGATGCAGAGCGGCCCGAGAAGAAGAAGGAAAGAAGACGCCGCGGAGGAAGATGCCAGATGAGAACACCGGAGGAAGAACCAGAAGAAGAAGAAGATGGAGGAAGAAACTGAAGGAAGATAATAGAAGAAAGAAGAAGCATTTAAATAAAGGAATTGTCAAAAACTGTCTCTTGTCATTTTTAACATTTTTGACAGTTTTTTTGTGAAATGGTAGGGGTACTTTTGTATCCCCTTACCATTTCACACGGGGGGGGGCGGGATCTGGGGGTCACCTTGTTAACCACTTCAGCCCCGGAAGGATTTACCCCCTTCCTGACCAGAGCACTTTTTACAATTTGGCACTGCGTCACTTTAACTGCTAATTGCGCGGCCATGCAATGCTGTACCCAAACAAAATTTGTGTCCTTTTCTTCCCACAAATAGATCTTTCTTTTGATGGTATTTTATCACCTCTGCGGTTTTTATTTTTTGCGCTATAAACAGAAAAAAAAACGAAAATTTTGAAAAAAAAATTATATTTTCTACATTTTGTTATAAAAAAAATCCAATAAACTCAATTTTAGTCATACATTTAGGCCAAAATGTATTCGGCCACATGTCTTTGGTAAAAAAAAAATGTCAATAAGCGTATATTTATTGGTTTGCGCAAAAGTTATAGCGTCTACAAGCTAGTGTACATTTTCTGGAATTTACACAGCTTTTAGTTTATGACTGCCTATGTCATTTCTTGAGGTGCTAAAATGGCAGGGCAGTACAAACCCCCCCCCCCAAATGACCCCATTTTGGAAAGTAGACACCCCAAGGAAATTGCTGAGAGGCATGTTGAGCCCATTGAATATTAATTTTTTTTGTCCCAAGTGATTGAATAGTGACAAAAAAAAATAAAATTACAAAAAGTTGTCACTAAATGATATATTGCTCACACAGGCCATGGGCATATGTGGAATTGCACCCCAAAATACATTTAGCTGCTTCTCCAGAGTACGGGGATACCACATGTGTGGGTACTTTTTGGGAGCCTAGCCGCGTACGGGGCCCCGAAAAACCAATCACCGCCTTCAGGATTTCTAAGGGACCTCACACAGGCCATGGGCATATGTGGAATTGCACCCCAAAATACATTTAGCTGCTTCTCCTGAGTATGGGGATACCACGTGTGTGGGACTTTTTGGGAGCCTAGCCGCGTACGGGGCCCCGAAAACCAATCACCGCCTTCAGGATTTCTAAGGGTGTAAATTTTTGATTTCACTCTTCACCGCCTATCACAGTTTCTTGGGCCATGGAATGCCCAGGTGGCACAAACCCCCCCCCCCCAAATGACCCCATTTTGGAAAGTAGACACCCCAAGCTATTTGCTGAGAGGCATGGTTAGTATTTTGCAGCTCTCATTTGTTTTTGAAAATGAAGAAAGACAAGAAAAATGTATTTTTTTTCTTTTTTCAATTTTCAAAAGTTTGTGCCAAAAAGTGAGGTCTGCAAAATACTCACTATACCTCTCAGCAAATGGGTGTCTATTTTCCAAAATGGGGTCATTTGGGGCGGGGGGGTTGTGCCATCTGGGCATTCCATGGTCTCCGAAACTGTCATAGGCAGTGAAGAGTGAAATCAAAAATGTACGCCCTTAGAAAGCCTGAAGGATGTGCTTGGTTTTTGGGTCCCGTATGCGGCTAGGCTCCCAAAAAGTCTCACACATGTGGTATCCCCGTACTCAGGAGAAGCAGCAGAATTTATTTTGGGGTGTAATTTCACATATTCCCATGGCATGTTTGAGCAATATATCATTTAGTGACAACTTTGTGCAAAAAAAAAAAAAAAAGGTTTGTCTCTTTCCCGCAACTTGTGTCACAATATAAAATATTCCATGGACTCGACATGCCTCTCAGCAAATAGCTTGGGGTGTCTACTTTCCAAAATGGGGTCATTTGGGGGGTTTTGAACTGTCCTGGTATTTTATGCACAACATTTAGAAGCTTATGTCACACATCACCCAATCTTCTAACCACTTGAAGACAAAGCCCTTTTTGTTTACATGAAAAAAATAATTTTTTTTGCAAGAAAATTAATTTTAACCCCCAAAACATTATATATTTTTTTTAAAGCAAATGCCCTGCAGATTCAAATGGGGGGTGTTTCTTTTTTTTCACACAGTATTTGTGCTGCAATTTTTCAAACGCATTTTTGTGGGAAAAAACACACTTTTTTAAATTTTAATGCACTAAAACACACTATATTGCCCAAATGTTTGATGAAATAAACAAGATGATCTTAGGCTGAGTACATGGATACCAAACATGACATGCTTTAAAATTGCGCACAAACGTGCAGTGGCAACAAAATAAATACATTTTTAAAAGCTTTTAAAAGCCTTTACAGGTTACCACTTTAGATTTACAGAGGAGGTCTACTGCTAAAATTACTGCCCTCGATCTGACCTTCGCGGTGATACCTCACATGCATGGTGCAATTGTTGTTTACATTTGACACCAGTCCGACGCTTGCGTTCGCCTTAGCGCGAGAGCAGGGGGGGGACAGGGGTGCTTTTTTTTTTTTTTTTTTGCTTTTTTATCTTATTTTTAAACTGTTCCTTTCATTTTTTTTATCATTTTTATTGTTATCTCAGGGAATGTAAAAATCCCCTATGATAGCAATAGGTAGTGACAGGTACTCTTTATTGAAAAAATTGGGGTCTATTAGACCCTAGATCTCTCCTCTGCCCTCAAAGCATCTGACCACACCAAGATCGGTGTGATAAAATGCTTTTCCAATTTCCCAATGGCGCTGTTTACATCCGGCAAAATCTAAGTCATGAAATGCTCGTAGCTTCCGGTTTCTTAGGCCATAGAGATGTTTGGAGCCACTCTGGTCTCTGATCAGCTCTATGGTCAGCTGGCTGAATCACCGGCTGCATTCTCATGTTCCCTGTTGAGACAGGAGAGCCAGAGAAAAACACGGAAGACGGTGGGGGGGCATTCCCTCCCACTGCTTGTAAAAGCAGTCTCGAGGCTAATTAGCCGCTAGGATTGCTTTTACATGAAAGCCGACCGCTGGCTGAAAAGAATGATACCAAGATGATACCTAAACCTGCAGGGATCATTCTGATATAACCACTCAAAGTCATGAATGGCGTACCTGAAGACAAAAAAATGGTTAACAATAAAGCACAGTAAACGGTAAAGTATAAAAAATTGCATACCTGAAAAGCAAACATGATAAAACATAATAACAATAAAACATTACAGAATAGAATACAGTAAAAAAGAGCAGAACAATAGAGAGAGAATAGAGAGAGAGAGAACAATAAAACGACAACTATTTTTTTTTATTTTATAAATTTTTTTTTTTTTACACTTTTTTTTGTAACTAACTTTTATAACTGTAACCGTTTCCAGGTTCGGGTCTCTCAAAATGCGATAGCATCTTGGGAGACCCTGTGAAAGTGCGCCTAGTCTGTGCAATGCTGTACCCTACGCTAATACTCAGCTAGTCAATGGTAGCGTTCAAAACATTCACCAATGCAAGGACCAGGATTGTCAGGACAGGAGGGACAATAATAGCGGGTCACGCCTATATCCGTGCTTGCTGCAGACACGACATCTTTTTTGGGGGGGTTTGTTGGGTAGGGGTACTTGGGAGGACATAAAGAAAATGCCTCTCATGCAGCCGACTGCATTTGGTTGGGGATGTGAATGGGGGAAGTACGGGCGCTGCAGAAGTGGTGGGTTCCCAATTAGGATTGGCGAATGCAGCAGAAAGGGCACTATGGGCACGACAGGCCTGTTTGTCTTCTTCTTGGTGGCAGCGGGACACTACTTGTGCTTGCCACCTCACCAGCTTGAACTGCACTTATGGGACTCGCCACATCCTGAAAGTGTTACTGCAGTGCTGGTTTGACTACGACCAGGTTGTACTAGGCCGCTGGTGCTTGCCAGTTCACCAAAACGCTACCAAAAAAACTGTCAGCGATCGCAGGGATCACGCCTGACTCTGCGAACATTGCAGTTATGTGTTTAGTGTTTTGTAAGTGACAGTGATCGATCGATACTGCATTTGGGTGGGCTGGGCTGGGCCGGGCGAAGGGGCAAAACGCAGGTGCTAGCAGGTATCTGGGCTGATTCCGCTAACACTGCATTTTTGGGAACCCTAAACTGCTGGGGACGCTAGTATAGATCTGATCGGATCAGATATTGATCCGTTCAGATACTATACCACTAAGGGAGGTGTACGGTGCGTGCGTGGGTGTTAGCGGTACTGGCGCTAACCTGATGCTGCCTGGGGCTGGTGCTTGCCAGTTCACCAAAATGCTACCAAAAAACTGTTAGCGATCGCAGGGATCAGGCCTGACTCTGCAAACGCTGCAGTTATGTGTTTAGTGTTTTGTAAGTTACAGTGATTGATAGATACTGCACTTGGGTGGGCTGGGCTGGGCCGGGCGGAGGGGCAAAACGCAGGTGCTAGCAGGTATCTGGGCTGATCCCGCTAACACTGCGTTTTTGGGAACCCTAAACTGCTGGGGACGCTAGTATAGATCTGATCGGATCAGATATTGATCCGTTCAGATACTTTACCACTAAGGGAGGCGTATGCTGCGTGCGTGGGTGTTAGCAGTACTGGCGCTGCCTGGGGCAACGCATATCACCGCCGGGCGATCAGGGGGCTAAACCTTTATTAGGTAATAAACGGCGGGTGCCCTGACGCTATAAAAAATAAACGAACTAACCAGCGTCACCCGTAACGGTTATACGGTGATCAGTGGTGAAAGGGTTAACTAGGGGGCAATCAAGGGGTTAAAACATTTATTAGGTAGTATATGGGGGTCCCTGACGCTATAAAATGCTGACGGCGAATTTAAATATTTACCTCCCTAACTAGCGTCACCAGTGACACTAATACAGCGATCAGAATTATGATCGCTTAGCGACACTGGCGACGGGGAGTGATCAAGGGGTTAAAACTTTATTAGGGGGGTTAGGGGGATACCCTAGACCTAAAGGGGGCTACCACTAACTGCCCTACCACACTAACTGTCACAAATTGACACCAATGCAGTAATCAGAAAAAAAAACTGCTTGGTGTCAGTGTGACAGGGGGGGGAGGGGTGATTGGGGGGTGATCGGGGGGTAAAGGGGGGTGTAATGTATGCCTGGCATGTTCTACTGTGTGTGTGTATGTGTTGTGCACTCACTCGGATGTCTTCTCTCCTCGGCGCCGGAACAGAAAATACAGAGCTGAGGAGAGATGACATCATTTCCCCTGCCTCTGTGTACTATACAGAGGCAGGGGAATGATCCCATTGGCTGGGAGAGATCGTGAGCGGGGGGCCACGAATGAATGGCCTCCCCCTCACCTCCGATCGCCGGGGGACAAACGCTGACTGCCTCGGGCACCAGGTGGGGTCCGATTGGACCCCCGGCCCGCGGGAGGCAGATCACGTACAGGAACGTGATTCTGCCTGCCAGTGCCATTCTGCTGACGTATATTAGCGTGAGGCGGTCGGCAAGTGGTTAAAGGGGGCGTCCAGATTTCAATAATCCTCCCGCCCGCAGACCCCCACAACCAACGGGCAAGGGTTGTGGGGATGAGGCCCTTGTCCCCATCAACATGGGGGCAAGGTGCTCCTGGGGGGGGCTACCCCAAAGCACCCTCCCAATGTTGAGGACATGTGGCCTGGTGCATCAATGTGAACCAGGGCAAAGAGATTAGTTTTTTGGTGCACAAATACATATTGAAATCAAATAAAAGAGATATTGCACTTTCCCAAAACCACTACCCACAAAAACTAAAAAGAAAGAAAAGTAGAAGAAAAGAAAAAAAAACATCACAACAAAGCTCAACAATGTACTTTTATTTTAACAGCAGAAAAAAAAACTACATTCATTTACTAGCTTCCAAAAAATTTGGACAGGATATATGGTGCTACATTTAGCAATGGGATTTTAAGGGCCCTGCTCATAGGAGCTTACAATCTAAAATTTGACAAAACCTTAGGATGGACACAGCTTTACTTTTAGTGTATAACGGCCAACACATTTTTATCTGCAAGATTATAGAAACATAGTCATTCTTACAAAGCATTCCAACATAATATTACAAAAGACTTATTCAAAGCATCCACCACCAGCCCACAATCCACAAATAGATACATTGGTGACCATGTTCTTCTGGAAGCTGCATTTCGGTGTACACGATTAAACAACAAGATCAAAAAGAGTAGGTCAGCAGATGCTTCCAAACCACGTTTGCATGATTAGACAGGAACAATACACACACAACATTGACAGCATGGCCACATAAACCCACTTTTGATTGAAAAAATGCACAAGAATTTCATCAAATATCCCTAGTTGGGCATTTGTCAATATGCACAATATCATTCCTTCTCCCCAACAAATCGCAGCAAAAAACCTGACCTTCTCAGGCCAAACGAACCCCCCCCCCACTGCAGGCCTTTATATAAGAGAGGTTGTATTGTTAGCACACTGACACACCCAATAGAAGTACACGCCCACCAGTATCTTCCAATCTATCTCTTCATGTATGTCTAAAGTGATTGCACCTGATGAGCAGGAACACATAATACTATTTGCAACTGTGTTAGCCCTTGGCTATGTGCATCAAATCTCCAACTACAGGACAAAGATCAAAGTCCATTTGCAGCTACATAAACAAAACAACAGTTTTCTAAGCATATGTACCTGTGCAGTGTAAACCCTAAAATGTGAAATGTCCAAGTCCCTGGGCATGATTAGTGCTAACAAACATTAACATCAGTCCCTGGCTGCAATGAGCTTCCAATCTAAAGTCCAAAATTAACCTTCTTACATTTCGACAGGAGATAATTAAAATGCCAGCATGTCTTTGGACTGTGGTGAGAAACCCACACAAGGCTTCTCTTCAACACAAGGATTAGCATGTTGGGGAATTGAACCAACATCCCAGGTGCTGCTAGACAGAACTGCTACCCACTTAGCCACCAGGCAGCCTCACACATGTTCTCTGCATCTCTGTGGTGTGAACCAGCCCTAAGTCCATAGCCATGCTCAGTGTCACAAGCAATATACAATATATTGGCCTAAGTATTGGGAGGCCTGCCTTTAAACGCACATCACTCATTTGGCCCACCCTTTGCAGCTATAACAGCTTCAACTCTTTTGGGAAGGTTTAGGAGTGTGTCTATGGGAATGTTTGACCATTCTTCTAAGTGCATTTGTGAGTTCCCCCTGTGGGGAATTCCAATGCCGTTTTTATCAATGAACTTTTATTTGTATTGTCGGACCGGCAATTCATTAATAAGTAGTTTAAATGACTTTTTTTCCTTTGAAATGTCATTTTGCTGTCAGACTGTTCTAAACACGGGAAACATGCGCCCCTTTACAGGCATACTATAGACACCCCCCAGGTATGAAATTTAAAGGAATATTACACTTTTATTGTTTCACTTTAAGCATTATTAAAATCACTGCTCCCAAAAAAACTGCCGTTTTTGAAACTTTTTTTGCATTGATCCATGTCTCCTGGGGCAGGACCCAGGTCCCCAAACACTTTTTATGACAATACTATGAATATAAGCCTTTAAAATTAGCACTTTTGATTTCTCTCATAGACTTTTAAAGGGTGTTCCGCGGCATTCGAATTTGCCGCGAACACCCCAAATTGTTCGCTGTTCGGCGAACTTGCGAACAGCCGATGTTCAGGTCAAACATGAGTTCGACTCGAACTCGAAGCTCATCCCTAATGGTCAATAGGGTTTAGGTCTGGAGACATGCTTGTCCAGTCCATCATTACCTTTACCCCATATCTTCTTAAGCAAGGCAGTGTTTTTCTTAGAGGTGTGTTTGGAGTCTCCAAAGGGAGGGGATCATACTCTGCTTCAGTATGTCACAGTACATGTTGGCATTCATGGTTCCCTCAATGAACTGTAGCTCCCCAGTGCCGGCAGCACTCATGCAGCCCCAGACCATGACACCCCCACCACCATGCTTGACTGTAGGCAAGACACACTTGTCTTTGTACTCCTCACTTGGTTGTTTGACACCATCTGAACCCAATAATTTTATCTTGGACTCATCAGACCACAGGACATGGTTCCAGTAATCCATGTCTTTAGTCTGCTTGTCTTCAGCAAACTGTTTGCGGACTTTCTTCTGTATCATCTGTAGAAGAGGCTTCCTTCTGGGACGACAGCCATGCAGACCAATTTGATGCAGTGTGCAGCGTATGGTCTGAGCACTGACACACTGACCACCCCTTCAACCTCTGCAGCAATGCTGGCAGCACTCATACGTCTATTTGCCAAAGACAACTTCTGGATATGATGCTGAGCACGTGCACTCAACTTCTTTGGTCGACCATGGCGAGGCCTGTTCTGTGTGGAACCTGACCTGTTAAACCACTGTATGGTCTTGGCCACAGTACTGCAGCTCAGTTTCAGGCAATCTTCTTATAACCTAGGCCATCTTTATGTAGAGCAACAATTCTTTTTTTCAGATCCTCAGAGAGTTCTTTGCCATGAGGTTCCATGTTTAACTTCCAGTGACCAGAATGAGAGAGTGAGAGTGATAACACCAAATTTAACACACCTGCTCCCCATTCACACCTGAGACCTTGTAACACTTGAGTCACATGACACCGGGGAGGGAAAATGGCTAATTAGGCCCAATTTGGACATTTTCACCTAGGGGTGTACTCTTTTGTTGCCAGTGGTTTAGACATTAATGGCTGTGTGTTGAGTTATTTTGAGGGGACAGCAAATTTACACCGTTATACAAGCTGTACACTCACTACTTTACATTGGAGTAAAGTGTCATTTCTTCAGTGTTGTCACATGAAAAGATATAATAAAATATTTACAAAAATGTGAGGGGTGTACTTGTGATATATATATATATATATACATACATTATATATATGTACTGTATATATATATATTTAATATATATATATATATATATATATATATATATATATATATATATATATATATATATATATATATATATATATATACTGTTTATATATTGTGTAGAGGCAACCCCGTGTCACAGGTGCATATGGTCAGTGTATGCCTGATTTTGGCAGGAGTACTAATTGCACACCTGTGTTCTGGGTTTATATTCCCCTCAGGAAAAGAGGTCAGTGCTCAGACTTGGAGACAGCTCTGCCGGCAGATAGGAAGTCTGGCCTAGGAGGTTGGGAGGGTCCCAGTAGGAGACGGCTCCACGAAAGAGAGACAGGCGGTCTCTAGGAGTCTATGGCTGCAGGTGGTAGTCTGTGTGTGCATGTCTGCAGGAGGCAGATGTGGCCCGCAACCAAAACAGCACGAAGCTGACAAAGAGTAAGCCAGGAGGCTATAGTTTGTTTATACAGTGATGGTGGAACCCCTGCGAGGGAAGATTACTGTTTGTTTGAACTTTTTCGTTAGAAGTGGGCTGCCATGCCCTGAAAAATACAGTCTGGACTGACCAGTGTTCCTGAAAACGCATACACCACATCACCCCAGAATGTCACTATATATATATATATATATATATATATATATATATATATATATATATATACATATATACAAGGCTTTTTTTCTCAAACAATAGGTGCTGGAACTCAACCATGACCCCCCAAAACCCCTCCCCCACACACACCCTCCAAATCTTATCAAATAGTGGGTGTGGTCATATTTCACAAACAGTAGGGTCTTAAAGGGACATTAAATATCAGGATTGCATTACACACAGAGTGCAGAGTTCATGGGGGTTACACACAGAGTGCAGAGCTGTCACTTGTAAACACAGAAACCAGACTTCTGTGTTTACAAGTGATTGTGGTGAGCAGGCACCAAAGCATCTGAGCCAGAGGTTATGGAACTGAGTTCCACCAAGTTCCCCCTGAAAAAAAGCGTTATATATATATATATATATATATATATATATATATATATATATATATACCGTATTTATCGGCATATAACATGCACTTTTTTCCCCTGAAAATCAGGGGAAAATCGTGGGTGCGTGTGTAGATTCAAATATGGCGCCGAGACTGCAGGGATTCGTCGGAGACGAGATACACATACCCGAGTGTTCTCGGCTTTTTTCGGTGCCACCTTCACGTCCAGTCCCGCCCTTGGACCTGTGTTAAGTCCATCATACGGCGGGACTGGGCGTGACTGTGAGCGGCGCCGAAAAAAGCCGAGAACACTCGGGTATGTGTATCTCGGCTCCGACGAATCCCTGCAGTCTCGGCGCCATATTTGAATCTACACATGGCTGTGTATGTCGGCGGCGAGTGCACAAAGCTGCACTGACATGGCTGCACTGGGGCAAAGCTGCACGGGCAAACCTGCACTGACAAAGCTGCACTAACAAAGCTGCACTGGGGCAAGGCTGCACTGGGGCAAGGCTGCACTGGGGCAAAGCTGCACTTACAAGGCTGCACTGACAAAGCTGCACTGACAAGGCTGCACTGACAAGGCTGCACTGACAAGGCTGCACTGACAAAGCTGCACTGACAAAGCTGTACTGACAAAGCTGCACTAGGGCAAGGCTGCACTGACAAAGCTGCACTGACAAGGCTGCAATGGACACTGGGGCAAGGCTGCACTGACACTGAAAAGGCTGCAGATGGACAGATAACGCTGCATTGATGGGCATTTTAATGTAAGTTTTTTTTCCTTAAACTTCCCTCCTAAAAGTTTTTTTCCTTAAAATTCCCTCCTAAACTTGGGGTGCGTGTTATACGCCGGCGCGTGTTATACGCCGGTAAATACGGTATATATATATATATATATATATATATATATATATATATTAATACACTGCCTGCACTGTATATATAGTCTTGTTATTATTATGTGTTATAGTCTTGTATATTATATATATATTATACATACTAAACTGCCTGCATGCCACTAACTAACCTGCCTCTAGCTAACATTCTCTCAATCATTACACTATATACTGCTGCCGTGTAAGCAGCCTTATATAGTGTGGTGCATGGACTTAGCCCCCTGAGCCATGATTGGCTAAAGGCACCCTGCCTTTGGCCAATCATGGCTCTCACAGCAGAGCACGCTGTGATTGGCTAAAGCATGCAGGTCAGGTGCATGCTTTGGCCAATCACCAGACATCAATTCACTGCGATCTCACAGTGCATTATGGGGCATTCCGCGGCACTTGAAGTCACCGTGAACGCTCCATAGAAAAAAGATTAGCCTTGACAATAACTAAAGGACAGGTTTCAGTGTACTTCCAGAAGCCTTTGGCTTCACATTCCCTGGTCTGGGCTTTTCTTCAGGGAGTGACTCACTTATTGCCTCACGTTAAATCACCTCTTTGCCCTTGGGATTTGAATTTGGTTTTGTCGGTGCTACAGGAGCAGCCTTATGAACCAATCAACGAAGTTCCGTTAGTTCTTTTGACACGGAAGTTGGCTTTTCTTTTTGCAATTACTTTGGCTAGAAGGGTCTCCAAATTGGTGGCCCTTTCCTGTAGGCATCCCAATTTGATTTTGCACCATGATAAAGTGGTGCTACGTCCTGTTCTATCCTTTTTTGCCTGTAAGGTAGTTTCTGAATTTCATTTAAATCAGGAAATTGTTCTACCTTCTTTTTTTCTCTCAGCCTGACTTGCTAGAAGAGAAGCAGTTGAACCTTTTGGATGTGGTGTGGGCAGTCAGAGTCTACCTGGAAAGGTCTGCAAGCATCAGAAGTTCTATGCGTTTAATGTTTTGCCAGAAGGCCCCAAGAGGGGCCAAGCGGCTTCTAAGGTGTCCATTTCACTTTGGATTTGCCAGTTAATCACTCGGGCCTATGGTCTGAGAGGTAAAGCTCCTCCCTTTGGGGTTAGAGCTCATTCTACCAGGGGTGTTGGAACCTCCTGGGCTTTTCGCCATGAGGCGTCAGTGGCGCAGATATGCAAGGCCGCTACTTGGTCTTCAGTACATACATTCACAAGATTTTATCAGGTGGATGTTAAGGCAGCAGAGAACTTTTGGCCGTAGTGTCTTGCGGGCTGCTGTATAAATCTGATGGTGTTTTCATACAGTGTGTCTCCCTTCCCTCAAGGCTTTTGCTCTGGGACATCCCAGGTAGTAATGTATATGGCTGCTCTGTGTCCCGTGATGTACGAGAAAGAAAATTTGATTTTTTTTTCATACTTACCTGTAAAATCCATTTCTTTGTGTACATCACAGGACATAGAGGTCCCCCCCCTCTCTTTTAAGGTGTTCATTGCTTGCTACAAAACTGGAGTACTTCCTGTATGTGAGGGGTTATATAGGAGATCACTTCCTGTTTTTGGTTATTCTATCAGTATCCATTCACCTATAGGTGGCGCATAATCCAGGTAGTAATGTATATGGCTGCTCTGTGTCCCATGATGTACTCAAAGAAATGGATTTTACAGGTAAGTATGAAGGAAAAAAAAAAAATTTTAACCTTTTTTTTTCACAAATAGAGCTTTCTTTTGGTGGTATTTGATCACCATGTTTTTTTTTACATTTTTTTCTAAACATACAAAAATAGACTGAATATTTTGAAAAAAATAAGTTTTTCTTTGTTTCTGTTATAAATTTTTTTTTAATAAGTATGTTTACTCCTTCACGGACAAGCACTGATGAGGCAACACTGACAGGCACTGATGGGCACTGATGAGGCAGCACTGAAGGGACTGATGATGAGACACTAATATGCAGCACTGATGGGCACTGATAGGCGATACTAATTTGCAGCATCGATGGGTACTGATAGGTGGCACTGATATGCAGCACCGATGGGCGCCGATAGGCGGCACTGATGAGCACTGATAGGTGGCACTGATAGGCACTGATAGGTGGCACTGATGGGCATAGATAGGTGGCACTGATGGGCATAGATAGGTGGCACTGATGGGCACTGCTAGGGTGCAATAGTGGGCAATGATGGGCACTGATGGGTGCTGATAGATGGCACTGCTAGGCAGTACTGATGAGGAGCCACTTACAGGCATTACTGATGTGTACTGATAGGTGGCACTTATAGGTGGCACTGATGGGCATTTATAGGCTGCACTGATGGGCAATGATGGGCATTGAAAGATGACACTGATAGGTAGTACTGATGAGGAGCCGCTGACAGGCATTACTGATGGGCATGTATTGGCATCCCTAATGGGCACTGATTGGCATCCTTTATAGGCACCGATTGGCATCCCTGGTGGGCATGGGTTGGTATACCTGGTGGGCATGGATTGGCATCCCTGGTGGACTCTAGTGGGCATACTTGATGGGTTTGCACTGATAAGCAATGCATTGATTATCAGAGCAGACCTAACCTGTCAGGAGAGCCACCGAGGAGAGGCTCTTCTCTACTCACGCCTTGTCAGCACGAATAGAGAAAAAGCCAATAAATGGCACTTCCTGGTTATGATGAACACAGCTGATCACATGGTAAAGAGCCTACATCATCAGGCTCTTTACCAAGATCAGAGATGTGGTTTATCGGAGAAACACACTGCACTATCGATTGATGCGCTGTGCGCCATCGGGGGTGAGCGCAAGTGGCTTATCTTTCTGGACGTCATATGATGCCCAGTCAGAATAATAGTACCAGTAACAAACAAATGGCCCCTGCCCCACCTATAACTGGCCTTCACAGCAAGGAGCACATGGAAAGGCAAACACATGAACTCACCAACCAATCTGCCAAATTAACCTGTCCAACAGTCTGCGTTAAAAACAGGGGTTTAGTTAGAACACATTTGCAAACGCATGCATAAGCTGCGAGGCCTCTTCACGGCACCCTGTGTATGCTTGCAGTCCTAACGCTACTAAATTTATAAGCGTCTCCACTAGGGATGAGCCGAACACCCCCCGGTTCGGTTCGCACCAGAACCCGCGAACGGACCGCAAGTTCGCACGAACGTTAGAACCCCATTGACGTCTATGGGACTCGAACGTTCGAAATCAAAAGTGCTCATTTTAAAGGCTAATTTGCATGGTATTGTCCTAAAAAGGGTTTGGGGACCCGGGTCCTACCCCAGGGGACATGTATCAATGCAAAAAAAACTTTTAAAAATGGCCGTTTTTTCGGGAGCAGTGATTTTAATGATGCTTAAAGTAAAAAAAAAAAAGTGAAATATTCCTTTAAATATCGTACCTGGGGGGTGTCTATAGTATGCCTGTAAAGTGACGCGTGTTTCCCATGTTTAGAACAGTCCCTGCACCAAATGTCATTTTTAAAGGAAAAAAATCTCATTTAAAACTGCTTGCGGGTTTAATGTCATGTCGGGTCATGGCAATATGGATGAAAATCAGTGAGACAAACGGCATGGGTACCCCCCAGTCCATTACCAGGCCCTTTGGGTCTTGTATGGATATTAAGGGGAACCCCGCACCCAAATTAAAATAAGGAAAGGTCCCTATATACTCTGAACAGCAGTATTCAGGCGGTGCAAACAAGACAGGGACTGTAGGTTTGTTGTTAAGTAGAATCTGTTTGTAATTTTGAACATTTTTAATGTGTTTAGCTCCAGCCAAAAAATCTTTTCTAAGCTTTTTGGAAAACATAGGGAAGGGTTATCACCCCTGTGACATTTGTTTTGCGTCTTTCCTCCTCTTCAGAAGATTTCACCTCACTTTTTTGTCCCAATGAAAAATGTTTTTGGAAAATTTGGGTTTTTTTGTGGAACAAGGATTGGAAAGCATCAGTGGAAAGGAGAAATTGTTTTCCCATATTAACTCTTACAGGAGAGAATTTCCCTTCCTTAGGGGTAGATTTCATCTCACTTCCTGTTGTCTCCTTCCGTTTGCAAGTAGGAGTCGTTTGTAAGTTAGATGTTTGAAAGTAGGGTCCTGCCCTATATACTCAGCAGAAATTTGGGCCTTAGGTGTTGCTGTGGCCAAAACACTGTAAGCCCTCACAGGGCCCTGCTGTGAAATATTAGATCAAGAATTTTAATTACATGCCCCTGTTGAACAGGAGCTGAAAAATTAGGCCTTAGGCACTGGTGCTGGTGCCACAACACTGCAACCCCTCACAGACACTCTAGTTGGAACGCAGGAACGAGCCCTGCTGCAAAGTATTGCATCAAAAATTGTAATTACACGCCCCTGTTAGACAGGGGCAGAAAAATTGGGTCTTAGGCACTGGTGCTGGTGCCACAACACTGCAACCCCTCACAGACACTCTAGTTGAAACGCAGGAACAAGCCCTGCTGCAAAGTATTGCAT
This sequence comes from Lithobates clamitans, assembly GCA_037952925.1. Lineage (NCBI taxonomy): Eukaryota > Metazoa > Chordata > Amphibia > Anura > Ranidae > Lithobates > Lithobates clamitans. The sequence goes on along the minus strand of JBBGZY010000214.1, from coordinate 5,865,433 downwards.
CAAAAATTGTAATTACACGCCCCTGTTAGACAGGGGCTGAAAAATTGGGTCTTAGGCACTGGTGCTGGTGCCACAACACTGCAACCCCTCACAGACACTCTAGTTGGAATGCAGGAACGAGCCCTGCTGCAAAGTATTACATCAAAAATTGTAATTACACGCCCCTGTTAAACAGGGGCTGAAAAATTGTGCCTTAGGCACTGGTGGTGGTGCCCAGAACCAAAAATGTTCTTACAAGCTATCAGCGTGATGATTGAGGAGGAAGAGGATAATTACTCAGGGATAGTCACTCAGCATCAGCATAGGCAGTCTTTGAAGGGATCTGAGATTTCAAAAAAAATTATTCGGTTACATCTGCATCAGGTGCTTGGTAGCTGGTGGTGATCCAAGACTGATTCATTTTTATGAAGGTCAGCCGATCGACCGAGTCGGTGGACAGACGCACCCTGTGATCGGTTACCACGCCTCCAGCAGCACTGAATGTGCGTTCCGAAAGAACGCTGGATGCAGGACAGGCCAGTAGCTCAATTGCATACTGTGCAAGCTCTGGCCAGTGATCCATCCTCAAGACCCAGTAACCCAGAGGATTTTCGGTGGGAAAGGTGTCCAAGTCTGATCTTGCCCCTAGGTATTCCTGCACCATGTAAAACAGACGCTGGCGATGGTTGCTGGAACCGATCATACCTTGGGGCTGCGGACCAAAAAATTGTCTGAACGCATCGGTCAGACGGCCACCTTCTCCACCGCTCCTTCTTTGACTGACCGAAGCCTCAGCAACACGTTGTCCAGAAACAGGAGTTTGTAACCTCCCAGTCTCTGGGAACGCGTTGCACAGACCTTTCTGCAAGGCCTCCTGAAGATGTTTCATCCTCTGCTCCCTCTGCGATGGCAAGATAAGGTCCGCAACCTTACCCTTGTAACGTGGATCAAGGAGGGTTGCCAGCCAGTATTGGTCCTTCTCCTTGATACCACGAATACGAGGATCCTTACGCAGGCTTTGCAGGATCAGGGAGGCCATGCAGCGTAGGTTTGCTGAGGCATTCGGTCCGGAGTCCTCTGGGTCACTAAGGACAACAACGTCCGCAGCCACCTCCTCCCAGCCACGTACAAGTCCATGTGTTCCTTGGGACTGATCCCTTAAAGACTGCTGATGCTGAGTGCCAGGCTCCACCTCCATACTGACACAATCTTCCTCCTCCTCCTCCTCCTCCTCCTCGTCCTCTTCCTGTGTGATCGGCGGGCACGCAGGAACACTGTCTGGATAAAGGGGGCCTTGAGAGCTAAGGAAGTCCTCCTCTTCCTGCCTCTGTTCTGCCTCAAGTGCCCTGTCCATTATTCCACGCAGCGTGTGCTCCAACAGGTGGACAAGGGGGACAGTGTCACTGATGCATGCACTGTCAGTGCTCACCATCCTCGTGGCCTCCTCGAATGGTGACAGGACAGTGCATGCATCCCTGATCATGGCCCACTGGCGTGGGGAAAAAAAACCAAGCTCCCCTGACCCTGTCCTGGTGCCATAGTCGCACAGGTACTCATTGATGGCCCTCTGCTGCGTGTGCAGCCGCTGCAGCATGGCCAACGTCGAGTTCCACCTGGTGGGCATGTCACAGATTAGGCGGTTCTTGGGCAGGTTAAACTCCTTTTGGAGGTCCGTCAGCCGAGCACTGGCATTATATGACCGGCGGAAATGCACAGAGACTTTCCTGGCCTGCCTCAGGACATCCTGTAAGCCCGGGTACCTGCCCAAGAACCGCTGCACCACCAAGTTAAGGACGTGAGCCAAACAGGGCACATGGGTCAGTTGTCCCTGTCGGAGGGCAGAGAGGAGGTTGGTGCCATTGTCGCAAACCACCATTCCTGCCTTAAGTTGGCGTGGCGTCAACCACCTCTGAACCTGCCCCTGCAGAGCTGACAGAACCTCTGCCCCAGTGTGGCTCCTGTCCCCCAAGCACACCAGCTCAAGCACCGCATGGCATCTTTTGGCCTGCGTACTTGCGTAGCCCCTTGAACGCCTACGGAGCACCGCTGGTTCCGAGGAAGAGGCCATGGAGGAAGAAGAAGAGGAGGGGGTGGAGGAGAGAGGTGTGTCACAATCAGCATTTTGGAGGCGTGGTGGCGGAACAACCTCCAACACTACTGCACCTTGTCCTGCATCCTTCCCAGCTGCCAGCAGAGTCACCCAATGCGCCGTGAAACTTAAGTAACGTCCCTGTCCATGCCTGCTGGACCATGAGTCAGCGGTAATATGCACCTTACCGCTGACCGCCCTGTCCAGCGAGGCATGGACATTGCCTTCCACATGCCGGTAGAGAGCCGGAATCGCCTTCCGTGAGAAAAAGTGGCGTTTGGGTACCTGCCACTGAGGAACCGCACATTCCACAAACTCACGGAAGGGGGCAGAGTCTACCAACTGAAAAGGCAGCAGTTGAAGTGCTAGCAATTTTGCCAAGCTAGCATTCAACCGCTGGGCATGTGGATGGCTGGGAGCAAACTTCTTTCGGCGGTGCAGCAGCTGGGGCAGGGAAATTTGCCTGGTACAATCTGACGTCGGTGTACCAAAAGCAGATTGCCCACAAGTACTTGGCTGTGACACACCTAATTCTACACCTTCATTCCTCTCACTGCAGGTCGCAGAGAGGACTGAAGGTCTAGTGGGGTTGGAAATCTCAGCTGATGAGGAGCAAGGAGAGATCGTCTTTGTTCTTTGGTGTGGGTCTTTTAGATACGCTTGCCAACGAACTGCATGGCAGGTCAACATATGTCTGGTCAAGCATGTGGTACCCAAGCGGGAGATGTTTTGGCCACGCGAGATACGCTTGAGACATATGTTGCAAATAGCAGCGGTGCGATCTGATGCACTCGTCTCAAAAAAGGCCCACACCAAAGAACTTTTTGAATAACGCGCAGAGACTGCAGCGCCCTGCACATGTGGAGCTTTGGGGTGTGATGCAGTCAATGTGCTGCCCTTAGGCTGGCCCCTGGAGGGCATCCTGCCTAGTTGGTGATGTGCCACCTCCTCCTCCTCCTCCTCCTCCTCCTCCTCCTCTCTCCTATCAGGCACCCACGTTGAGTCAGTGACCTCATCATCCCCTCCCTCCTCATCACTGGAGCAAACCTGGCAGTATGCTGCAGCAGGGGGAGCATGACTGCCAGATTGCTGTCCTTCTTGGGCACCCCCTCTGTCCGTGCTCATGTTACTGCCTTCATTGAGCTCAGTATCATCATCAGAGCCTTCCAAACGCTGGGCATCCTCCTGGAGCATGTACCCAACACTGTGGTCAAACAGTTCGAGGGAATCCTCATGAGGACATGGTGGAGCTAGGGAAGGAGTCACTGATGACATTGAGCTGAGGGAAGAGGCCGCTGCTTTGCCAGACAAAGCACCCTGGGCATGGGTGAGAGAGGATGAGGAGGATGAGGACGGCTTGGTCATCCACTCGACCAAGTCTTCCGCATGTTGCGGCTCAACACGGCCAGCTGCCGAAAAAAAGGCCAAGCGTGTCCCATGGCCACGTGCTGATGAGGATGCACCGTCTCCACGACCAGCACTAGACACAGAGCCTGCTTGCCCTCTCTTATTGGCTTGTGACTGTCTGCCTCTCCTTCTTGGCCTTCCAGACATACTAATGGCCTGTAGCTGCACTAAGCTGGGATAGAACACCTGTAATTTTCTTCAGGTAGCTTTATATACTGTAACCAGACAAGCCTGCCTGTCAGTAGGAAGATAACAGGAACGGATCTAGCTGAACACTGTGAGCAGGACGTACTGCACTAAATGTATATAGCAGGAACGGATCTAGCTGAACACTGTGAGCAGGACGCACTGCACTGAATGTAAATAGCAGGAACGGATCTAGCTGAACACTGTGAGCAGGACGCACTGCACTGAATGTAAATAGCAGGAACGGATCTAGCTGAACACTGTGAGCAGGACGCACTGCACTGAATGTAAATAGCAGGAACGGATCTAGCTGAACACTGTGAGCAGGACGCACTGCACTGAATGTAAATAGCAGGAACGGATCTAGCTGAACACTGTGAGCAGGACACACTGTACTAAATGTAAATAGTCTAGCTGCCTGACCGTGGTACTAATAGGATCAAAAAGAACACCTGTAATTTTCTTAAGGTAGCTTTATATACTGTAACCAGACAAGCCTGCCTGTCAGTAGGAAGATAACAGGAACGGATCTAGCTGAACACTGTGAGCAGGACACACTGTACTAAATGTAAATAGTCTAGCTGCCTGACCGTGGTACTAATAGGATCAAAAAGAACACCTGTAATTTTCTTAAGGTAGCTTTATATACTGTAACCAGACAAGCCTGCCTGTCAGTAGGAAGATAACAGGAACGGATCTAGCTGAACACTGTGAGCAGGACACACTGTACTAAATGTAAATAGTCTAGCTGCCTGACCGTGGTACTAATAGGATCAAAAAGAACACCTGTAATTTTCTTCAGGTAGCTTTATATACTGTAACCAGACAAGCCTGCCTGTCAGTAGGAAGATAACAGGAACGGATCTAGCTGAACACTGTGAGCAGGACGTACTGCACTAAATGTATATAGCAGGAACGGATCTAGCTGAACACTGTGAGCAGGACGCACTGCACTGAATGTAAATAGCAGGAACGGATCTAGCTGAACACTGTGAGCAGGACGCACTGCACTGAATGTAAATAGCAGGAACGGATCTAGCTGAACACTGTGAGCAGGACGCACTGCACTGAATGTAAATAGCAGGAACGGATCTAGCTGAACACTGTGAGCAGGACGCACTGCACTGAATGTAAATAGCAGGAACGGATCTAGCTGAACACTGTGAGCAGGACGCACTGCACTGAATGTAAATAGCAGGAACGGATCTAGCTGAACACTGTGAGCAGGACGCACTGCACTGAATGTAAATAGCAGGAACGGATCTAGCTGAACACTGTGAGCAGGACGCACTGCACTGAATGTAAACAGCAGGAACGGATGTAGCTGAACACTGTGAGCAGGACGCACTGCACTGAATGTAAATAGCAGGAACGGATCTAGCTGAACACTGTGAGCAGGACGCACTGCACTGAATGTAAATAGCAGGAACGGATGTAGCTGAACACTGTGAGCAGGACGCACTGCACTAAATGTAAATACCAGGAACGGATCTAGCTGAACACTGTGAGCAGGACGCACTGCACTGAATGTAAATAGCAGGAACGGATCTAGCTGAACACTGTGAGCAGGACGCACTGCACTGAATGTAAATAGCAGGAACGGATCTAGCTGAACACTGTGAGCAGGACGCACTGCACTGAATGTAAATAGCAGGAACGGATCTAGCTGAACACTGTGAGCAGGACGCACTGCACTGAATGTAAATAGCAGGAACGGATCTAGCTGAACACTGTGAGCAGGACGCACTGCACTGAATGTAAACAGCAGGAACGGATGTAGCTGAACACTGTGAGCAGGACGCACTGCACTGAATGTAAATAGCAGGAACGGATCTAGCTGAACACTGTGAGCAGGACGCACTGCACTGAATGTAAATAGCAGGAACGGATGTAGCTGAACACTGTGAGCAGGACGCACTGCACTAAATGTAAATACCAGGAACGGATCTAGCTGAACACTGTGAGCAGGACGCACTGCACTGAATGTAAATAGCAGGAACGGATCTAGCTGAACACTGTGAGCAGGACGCACTGCACTAAATGTAAATACCAGGAACGGATCTAGCTGAACACTGTGAGCAGGACGCACTGCACTGAATGTAAATAGCAGGAACGGATCTAGCTGAACACTGTGAGCAGGACGCACTGCACTGAATGTAAATAGCAGGAACGGATCTAGCTGAACACTGTGAGCAGGACGCACTGCACTGAATGTAAATAGCAGGAACGGATCTAGCTGAACACTGTGAGCAGGACGCACTGCACTGAATGTAAATAGCAGGAACGGATCTAGCTGAACACTGTGAGCAGGACGCACTGCACTGAATGTAAACAGCAGGAACGGATGTAGCTGAACACTGTGAGCAGGACGCACTGCACTGAATGTAAATAGCAGGAACGGATCTAGCTGAACACTGTGAGCAGGACACACTGCACTAAATGTAAATAGTCTAGATAGAAGATAACAGGAACGGATCTAGCTAAACTGAATACAGTGTATATATATATATGCAACACCTGGGATGCATATATATACACAATACACTGTAAGTGCAGCTAACTGACTGACTGTTCTGCCTAATCTATCTAACTCAAATCAAATGACACTGTCTCTCTCTCTCTCTATCTCTCAGCACACCGGAACACACACTACACAGGGCCGCCGTGCAGGCGGCCTTATATAGTGTGGGGTGTGTACTAAATCCCCTGAGCCATAATTGGCCAAAGCCACCCTGGCTTTGGCCAATTACAGCTCTCTCTACTGACGGCGCTGTGATTGGCCAAGCATGCGGGTCATAGTGCATGCTTGGCCAATCATCAGCCAGCAATGCACTGCGATGCCGCAGTGAATTATGGGCCGTGACGCGCCACACGAATTTGGCGCGAACGGCCCATATCGTTCGCAATTCGACGGACGGTCGAACAGCCGATGTTCGAGTCGAACATGGGTTCGACTCGAACACAAAGCTCATCCCTAGTCTCCACAATGGAAGCACATGGATTAAATGGATAGATGAGGGGCAGGTGGGCCTGGAGGCAGCCCAATCCCCCTTAAAGGAACAGGAGCACACTGGACACCCAGCACATTGTACAATGGCAGCAAAGGTGTACAGTGTGTCCCTGGACCAAATATACACCAGTAACAAAAAACATGGCCCCTGCCCCCACCTATAACTGGCCTTCACAGCAAGGGTGCCGTGAAGAGACCTTGCAGCCAATTCATGCGTTTGTAAATGCGTGCTAACTAAACCCCTGTTTTTAACGCAGACTGTTGGACAGGTTAATTTGATCAGTTGGCAGACTGGTTGGTGAGTTGAGCTATGGATCGTTCTAATTTTGTCTTTCAGAATAATAGAATCACCCTGCGGCTGTCATTCTGCATACGGCAGGCGGAAAGTGGTTAAACCAATCACCAACCAACACCTACTTGTGACTTGTGGAGTGTTTTTTTTTTTTTTGTATATTTTGCACAGGTCTGCAGGTTGAGATGAGTCTAATTGCCCTGGGTTTGGTTCAGCAGAAGTTCGGTGAACTTGATTGAAATCAATTAAATAAAAAATGCCCATTTGCCATTGAGCCAGTGCGATATTTTTTTTTTAAAAAAAAGGTTGGACAAAGTTCTCATTAAAGTAACGTGTAGGGGGAGGAGCCATGTTCTGACATCACCCGCTGCGTCTCATACACTACAGAGACTGTGATCAAATACCACCAAAAGAAAGCTCTATTTGTGGAAAAAAGGATGTCAATTTTGTTTGGGTACAGCATCACACGACGGCGCAATTGTCAGTTAAAGCGACGCAGTGCCATATCGCAAAACATGGCCTGGTCATTAAGGGTGCAAATTCTTCCGCTCCTTAAGTGGTTAAAAGAGAGGAATTAAAAGTAAAAAAAAATGAAATAAATAAATAAGTAAAACCAAAAAAAGGTAAAGGGTCACAGTTGACGCCCTTACATACAAACTGTATGTAAAAATATGTGCAGCTAGGTAAACGTCAGTTGTGTCCCACATATTGGAGGAGAGAAAAAGTTCTAGTTCCAATATCTATGGATGACTCTAAAATGATGAGCTGGAAGGGCTTTGAAAGCCTCACCTATGGACATTTATTTCTGTTTCCTGGGTGACGTCTGATGACGAAACGCGTAGGGGGGGTTATGAACGTGTTGTGTCACTTCCGGTCAGCCGAGAATAGGATTCTGACGGCATCCATTCACTCATGTTTTCATGCTTGTATTATCCATACAAAATATGAGTACATCTTTCATTTAATGAATAAATAATTTTAAATATGGATTCACGCTATGGGCATCCCTTCTCATCCACATATGATGAGCAAAAAGAACATCGCCAACAACATTAAAAGTACAGACCAGGGCTGCCAAGGATTGCTACACAGTGGCAGATACTTTGACCGTGCAGTACTCCTGTGGGGGTGAGGCTATTTGGTGAGTGCATTTACATTAAGAGCATGAATAAGGAGCATCATCACCAGCTGTCACCGAAATAAGAAGTTTTTTCAAAAAACATCATTCTTCAGCAAGCACTGGACTTTTTTCTTGAGCACAAGTCACTTTGTTATTGTGCATAACTCATTAGATAGCACTGGACACTTTCTGAGCACTAGTCACTTTTTGGTATACATGCACTTTTACTAAGCTATCCCCACTGGAAAGTGTATTTTATATTATTATTTATTATTTTTATTGGAGAATGTATTATCTAATAAATATCTGGTGCATACTAATTTTGGTTAACATTTCGATACTCTAATCACACTGTTGGTACTAGCACATATTCAAGTTCACAGAGATCAATATTTCACGAGGTACACTCTTTTTCTATTGGCTTGCCAATATCAATCTAGTGCAGGGGCTGCCAGAGGGTGTAACATATCCTGGACACATTTATTACACCCTGCGGAGGGTGCATGCACATTAACGCTGATATTTATTTATGTGCTCCTCCTTCTAACTTGGACGTAGCCATTAGAGGGTAACACATCTGTATATTGAAAGGAGAAAAAACTGCGCTTGGAAGAATCTAATAAGCAGCAGCTTATTGTGGAAAATACACAAAACAAATATGGAACAGGGAAGCTGCACTAAAAATATATATATAAGCTATGAAGCAAAAAAAAAAATATATATATATATATATATATATTAAACTAATTGTGAAAAAAGTTTTTGGTGAAAAAAAAAATTTATATCAATACAAGACATATAAAAAAACATATATAAAAATTAGACTTCTTGTGATAGTGCTGAATAAAGTCCAAAATAATGAATGTTCCAATAATTCAAAAATAACACTCAGTGATTTGACATAACGAAGTGAATCCCCAACTGATGAATTACATGCTTACCAGAAAGGTAAGTCAATTAGACTGATAGTTTAAATGGAGTTCCACCCACTTTTACAACTCTTCAGCATCTCTCACTAAACTGTGCACTGTAAAAAAATTGGATTTTTTTTTTTTCTCAGCACTTACTGTATATCTGCTGTATTCATTTTTCACTTCCTCCTCCCATGGCCCATCGCATCATTTCCTGTTTGCAATGCCTTCTGGGAAGGGGCAGCAACTTCCTCTGAAACTGCCGTTGCAATGGAAACCTGACATGGAAACCTGACATGAAACCTATTACACTGCTTGTGCTGCACTGAGCATGTGCGAGATCTGCAAGGATGAGATCCAGGAAGAAATACAGTCTGGCTTCAGATGCCCACACTTAAGATGGCCACGGCCTGCTGTAAGTTTATAAAATAACAAACTACTGCTATAAACTAACAAAACAGACCTTAGTTTACAGATTAACTTTACTAGAATACATTAAGCTTGTGTATTATAGGGGTATTTTAATTTAAAAAGTATCATTTCGGCCGGAACGCCACTTTAAACCCAGCCCGGGTCTTGATTGGAAAATAGTCACAATATGATGGATTCGTAGCAGACTTAAATCACAGGATAACATTGATTCCACATTACGAAATCATCCCGGGAAAATAAAATAAATATGGCATAGCGTAATATTGTCACAGGTAAATTAAGGTAAATTAGAATAACACTCACAATGTAAAAAAAAAAGGGAAAAGTGCATGAGAGACACCCAGTAAATGTAGCAAATCAGTGCACCAACGCCACGCAGAGAGCCTCTTTACCAGATGGCAAACCCAAAAATGCAGATATCATAAAGGGTAGGTGGAACATCAATCAGTAAAGATACCAATTCCAGTGCACCAACACCACACAGAGGGCCTCCTTACCAGATGGCAAACCCAAAAATGCAGACATCATAACGGATGTTGGGACATCAACCAGTAAAGATACCAATTCCAGTGCACCAACACCACACAGAGGGCCTCCTTACCAGATGGCAAACCCAAAAATGCAGATATCATAATGGTTAGGTGGAACATCAACCAGTAAAGATACCAATTCCAGTGCACCAACACCACACAGATGGCCTCCTTACCAGATGGCAAACCCAAAAATGCAGATATCATAACGGTTAGGTGGAACATCAACCAGGAAAGATACCAATTCCAGTGCACCAACACCACACAGGTGGCCTCCTTACCAGATGGCAAACCCAAAAATGCAGATATCATAACGGTTAGGTGGAACATCAACCAGTAAAGATACGAATTCCAGTGCACCAACACCACACAGGTGGCCTCCTTAACAGATGGCAAACCCAAAAATGCAGATATCATAACGGGTAGGTGGAACATCAACCAGTAAAGATACCAATTCCAGTGCACCAACACCACACAGAGGGCCTCCTTACCAGATGGCAAACCCAAAAATGCAGATATCATAACGGATGGTGGGACATCAACCAGTAAAGATACCAATTCCAGTGCACCAACATCACACAGAGGGCCTCCTTACCAGATGGCAAACCCAAAAATGCAGATATCATAATGGTTAGGTGGAACATCAACCAGTAAAGATACCAATTCCAGTGCACCAACACCACACAGATGGCCTCCTTACCAGATGACAAACCCAAAAATGCAGATATCATAATGGGTAGGTGGAACATCAACCAGTAAAGATACCAATTCCAGTGCACCAACACCACACAGAGGGCCTCCTTACCAGATGGCAAACCCAAAAATGCAGATATCATAATGGTTAGGTTGAACATCAACCAGGAAAGATACCAATTCCAGTGCACCAACACCACACAGATGGCCTCCTTACCAGATGGCAAACCCAAAAATGCAGATATCATAATGGTTAGGTTGAACATCAACCAGGAAAGATACCAATTCCAGTGCACCAACACCACACAGATGGCCTCCTTACCAGATGGCAAACCCAAAAATGCAGATATCATAACGGATGGTGGGACATCAACCAGTAAAGATACCAATTCAAGTGCACCAACACCACACAGAGGGCCTCCTTACCAGATGGCAAACCCAAAAATGCAGATATCATAACGGTTAGGTGGATCATCAACCAGTAAAGATACCAATTCCAGTGCACCAACACCACACAGAGGGCCTCCTTACCAGATGGCAAACCCAAAAATGCAAATATCATAACGGGTAGGTGGAACATCAACCAGTAAAGATACCAATTCCAGTGCACCAACACCACACAGAGGGCCTCCTTACCAGATGGCAAACCCAAAAATGCAGATATCATAACGGTTAGGTGGAACATCAACCAGGAAAGATACCAATTCCAGTGCACCAACACCACACAGAGGGCCTCCTTACCAGATGGCAAGCTCAAAAATGCAGATATCATAACGAACAGATGGATCACCGACTGGATGTATGAGGCTAGTAGATGGACAGAGCAGACTCACAGCATTAAAACGAAGGCTCCATATCTTCTTGGCTGTGCTTTCTGTTCTTATGAAAAGTCATCCTCTATATACAGTATTTAAAAAAAAATCATAGGCCCTATATACTTGGCAAATAAGGATCATGTCTTCCTCTGTATATTGTTCTACAAGGTATTGCACCCTGCAGAGGGTGTATATACATTGACATAGATACCTTCTGCTGAAAATTCACTATCTATACATTCTTTTGGTACTTTGTTTACTAATTCCATTACATATCTATAGCGGGGTCCAGGGGACTGCAGAGGGTCTAACACAAGCAATTCTATTACAATAAATGGTTTTTTTTCTTCTTAATTAGAACAGCGCTACACACCTACATCCCCTTTCACATTCACTTTTTTTTAAGAATAACATGTTTGATATCTATTTACTAAACACAATCTCACCTTTTATATTTAAAAAAAAAAGATATTTATTATTTCTGTGTGCAGTAAAAGAAAATATGTGTGTATAGTTTAATGAAAATACAGGTTTGATACACAGTTGCACATTTATGGTGCAACACAAAGATTTAGAATTACTATAATTTTATTCTACAGGTTCTCTGCTTTCAGAAATATACTGTATAATATTCGGGGAGCCTAGAGTCATTTTCAGGTCTAAAATGTGCATTTTAACATGCGTGCGAAAACTGAAAAGAAGCTGGCAGAGAGTATTACAAATTCGAACTTCGGGCAAATGTTGGAATACACAAATGAGAAGCATACATGAGAGCTGTTTTACCTGCCAAAGGATTTGTATTTCTGTCCATCCAGTTCTGATATTTGCACAGCTCTGTCTGACAGGACAGGAGACCTGAATTTTCTCTGCTGCAGTTCGGAAACACCTACAGGTCTTCTCCCTAATATTGTGGCTGATACCGAGTTAAATGTCAGATTTACAGCAATATAATGACGTACTATTGAATAGAGAGCTGCATTCATTTGTGTCTTTTATAATCCCTGGGGTTCAGATTTGAGCATCCATAAGCCAAACAGTATCTCACAAAAGTGAGTACACCCCTCACATTTTTGTAAATATTTTATTATATCCAGGGCCGGATTTCCCACAAGGCCACCGAGGCCAGGCCTCGGGGCGGCAGTGGTGCAAGGGCTGCGCCGCTCCTGCGGCGACTTCTCGGTTTTTGCGGCCGCCAAACCCCCCTCCTCGCACTAACATACATAGCCCCCGGGAAGTTGCCGGGTCCAGGAGGAGGCAGGAATGACACTGCGTGGCCGCGCTGGGCACTGGGAGATCCAGGCTGAGCCGCTCGCTCTGTGTAAATGGGCGGGCGGCTCTTCTATCCTGGCTCTGCCTGCAGGGCTGTCTGAGTGGTGGACGTGGACTGTGAATGCCGGGCCCGGGATGTGTGTACTCACACATGACAGGTAAGACTGAGCAGCAACAATCTGTAGGTCAGGTAGGTCAGTCATGTATGTCAGGTAGGTCAGTCATGTATGTCAAGTAGGCCAGTCATGTATGTCAGGAGGTAAGTCGGTCATGTATGTCAGTAGGTAGGTCATTCATGTATGTCAGGTAGGTCAGTCATGTATGCCAGTAGGTAGGTCAGTCATGTATGTCAGGTAAGTCAGTCATGTATGTCAGGAGGTAAGTCGGTCATGTATGTCAGTAGGTAGGTCATTCATGTATGTCAGGTAGGTCAGTCATGTATGCCAGTAGGTAGGTCAGTCATGTATGTCAGGTAGGCCAGTCGTGTATGTCAGGAGGTAGGTCAGTTATGTATGTCAGGAGGTAGGTCAGTCATATATGTTAGGTAGGTCAGTCATGTATGCCAGTAGGTAGGTCAGTCATGTATGTCAGTAGTCAGGTCAGTCATGTATGTCAGGTAGGTCAGTCATGTATGTCAGGAGGTAAGTCATGTATGCCAGTAGGTAGGTCAGTCATGTATGTCAGTAGTCAGGTTAGTCATGTATGTCAGGTAGGTCAGTCATGTATGCCAGTAGGTAGGTCAGTCATGTATTTCAGTAGTCAGGTCAGTCATATATGTCAGGTAGGTCAGTCATGTATGTCAGGAGGTAAGTCATGTATGTCAGTAGTCGGGTCAGTCATGTATGTCAGGTAGGTCAGTCATGTATGTCAGTAGTCAGGTCAGTCATGTATGTCAGGAGGTAAGTCATGTATGCCAGTAGGTAGGTCAGTCATGTATGTCAGTAGTCAGGTCAGTCATGTATGTCAGGTAGGTCAGTCATGTATGTCAGGAGGTAAGTCATGTATGCCAGTAGGTAGGTCAGTCATGTATGTCAGTAGTCAGGTCAGTCATGTATGTCAGGTAGGTCAGTCATGTATGTCAGGAGGTAAGTCAGTCATGTATGTCAGGAGGTAGGTCAGTTATGTATGTCAGGAGGTAGGTCAGTTATGTATGTCAGGAGGTAGGTCAGTTATGTATGTCAGGAGGTAGGTCATGTATGCCAGTAGGTAGGTCAGTCATGTATGTCAGTAGTCAGGTTAGTCATGTATGTCAGGTAGGTCAGTCATGTATGTCAGTAGTCAGGTCAGTCATGTATGTCAGGTAGGTCAGTCATGTATGTCAGGAGGTAAGTCATGTATGCCAGTAGGTAGGTCAGTCATGTATGTCAGTAGTCAGGTCAGTCATGTATATCAGGTAGGTCAGTCATGTATGTCAGGAGGTAAGTCATGTATGCCAGTAGGTAGGTCAGTCATGTATGTCAGTAGTCAGGTCAGTCATGTATATCAGGTAGGTCAGTCATGTATGTCAGGAGGTAGGTCAGTTATGTATGTCAGGAGGTAGGTCAGTTATGTATGTCAGGAGGTAGGTCAGGCATGTTTGTCAGTAGTCAGGTCAGTCATGTATGTCAGGTAGGTCAGTCATGTATGTCAGGAGGTAAGTCATGTATGCCAGTAGGTAGGTCAGTCATGTATGTCAGTAGTCAGGTCAGTCATGTATATCAGGTAGGTCAGTCATGTATGTCAGGAGGTAAGTCATGTATGCCAGTAGGTAGGTCAGTCATGTATGTCAGTAGTCAGGTCAGTCATGTATATCAGGTAGGTCAGTCATGTATGTCAGGAGGTAGGTCAGTTATGTATGTCAGGAGGTAGGTCAGTTATGTATGTCAGGAGGTAGGTCAGGCATGTTTGTCAGTAGTCAGGTCAGTCATGTATGTCAGTGGATAAATAAAGTGTAATAAAGTGATTTGTGCAACAGGCTCATTAAAGGGTTGCAAAGGCAATTTTTTTCTTTTTGTAAAATAACAAACATGTCATAACATAAAAAGAAAGTGCTGCGCTGGTCCAGTGTAATGTGATTGTGTAGCAGTGTTTAAATTACAAAAAAGTAAATTTAAATAAAAAGGGTGTGCGGGTACTGTGTTTGTGTGCACAGTATCCTGTATTGAATTTGTAAACTGTGTATGAGTGAAAAAAAAGTCCTATATCCCGTTCGGCCTATGAAAGGGATGGGACAGTGCAATGTGTGTAGGAAGCCGATACAAATAGTTCTCATACACACCTGGTATTGATATAACTTGTGCAAATAAACTCTTAAAGTGCTGTCGTGCCTGTGCAAATCATAAGAATATAAAATTGCAAATGAAAGTGAAAGGGGTATACGGGTACTGTGTTTGTATGCACAGTATCCTGTGAAAAAATATATGACAAAATTTCTTATATCCGGTTCTATCTATATAAGGGCTGTGACAGCACAGTGTGTGCAAAGAGCCTTAAAGTGCTGTTGTGTCTGTGCAGCCCATAAAGATAAAAAGAGTCATATTCATGTAATACAACAGTGGTTAAAATAATAAATATCACCAACACAACATGTGCAATCTTCAATCTGTGATTGATATAAAAGTGCAAACTATGCAAAATCCATATTTGTAAAAAACACTGTGCAACCTATGCAAAATATATAAATAATGTGCAAAATCATATAAGTGTAACAAACAGGTGTATGATGTTTCTCTATGACACCCGAATAATTAATAACATTCAAAAAAATATTGTAACGTGGAATCCAAACCAAGTCTTTGAAATACAATAAAATGCCGGTGCAAGCTTCAAATGAGATATTTTGTGATCCCTTTAACAATCCAACTGTGCAGCAAAAAATCCGGTGGGGTGTCGAAAGAGAGAGGGTATATGTATCCTTTTCGTGCTCAAACACACACAAGTAAATGATGGCCCCTTACCTTGCGGCAATGGGACAACCGCATAGAAGGTATATGGAGGAGATGGTCTCTCTTTGGGGTCCCTGGACCGGAGCCGGTGGTCCCTGTATTTTAATCCCTCAGTACCAGCATCAACAGTAGCAGAGCCAACATAAGGGAGAATAAGAAGGGTACCAGATAGTGTAGTATTTCCAACAAATCAATGTTTTTATTAAGGTTAAAAGCATGTACTCACATTCCCTGATGAAGTCACGTGATTGGGTGACGTCACGCGTAGGGACGGGATAGGCACGGACACAGATTTGGATTGACGAGCTCGCCGCTCGTAGGATTTACATGTGTTATGCAGTAGATGCATAACACATGTAAATCCTACGAGCGGCGAGCTCGTCAATCCAAATAACACATGTAAATCCTACAAGCGGCGAGCTCGTCAATCCAAATCTGTGTCCGTGCCTATCCCGTCCCTACGCGTGACGTCACCCAATCACGTGACTTCATCAGGGAATGTGAGTACATGCTTTTAACCTTAATAAAAACATTGATTTGTTGGAAATACTACACTATCTGGTACCCTTCTTATTCTCCCTTATGTTGGCTCTGCTACTGTTGATGCTGGTACTGAGGGATTAAAATACAGGGACCACCGGCTCCGGTCCAGAGACCCCAAAGAGAGACCATCTCCTCCATATACCTTCTATGCGGTTGTCCCATTGCCGCAAGGTAAGGGGCCATCATTTACTTGTGTGTATTTGAGCACGAAAAGGATACATACACCCTCTCTCTTTTGGCACCCCACCGGATTTTTTGCTGCACAGTTGGATTGTTAAAGGGATCACAAAATATTTCATTTGAAGCTTGCACTGGCATTTTATTGTATTTCAAAGACTTGGTTTGGATTCCACGTTACAATATTTTTTTGAATGTTATTAATTATTCGGGTGTCATAGAGAAACATCATACACCTGTTTGTTACACTTATATGGTTTTGCACATTATTTATATATTTTGCATAGGTTGCACAGTGTTTTTTACAAATATGGATTTTGCATAGTTTGCACTTTTATATCAATCACAGATTGAAGATTGCACATGTTGTGTTGGTGATATTTATTATTTTAACCACTGTTGTATTACATGAATATGACTCTTTTTATCTTTATGGGCTGCACAGACACAACAGCACTTTAAGGCTCTTTGCACACACTGTGCTGTCACAGCCCTTATATAGATAGAACCGGATATAAGAAATTTTGTCATATATTTTTTCACAGGATACTGTGCATACAAACACAGTACCCATATACCCCTTTCACTTTCATTTGCAATTTTATATTCTTATGAGTTGCACAGGCACGACAGCACTTTAAGAGTTTATTTGCACAAGTTATATCAATACCAGGTGTGTATGAGAACTATTTGTATCGGCTTCCTACACATATTGCACTGTCCCATCCCTTTCATAGGCCGAACGGGATATAGGACTTTTTTTTCACTCATACACAGTTTACAAATTCAATACAGGATACTGTGCACACAAACACAGTACCCGCACACTCTTTTTATTTAAATTTACTTTTTCGTAATTTAAACACTGCTACACAATCACATTACACTGGACCAGCGCAGCACTTTCTTTTTATGTTTTGCACTATTTATGGGCCTTCTCTGATCCCACTCTGTGCTTGCAGCTGTCCACATACACCGCTGTTTCCGAGGTAGCGCAGGGATAATCTATATAAATAAAAAAACAAACATGTCATACTTACCTCCACTGTGCAGCTGATTTTGCACATTTTATTATAGCAAAATGTAAAAAATAATGCGTTTTTTTCAAAATTGTCGCTTTATTTTTGTAGCGCAAAAAATAAAAACCTGCAGAGGTGATAAAATACCACCAAAAGAAAGCTCTATTTGTGGGAAAAAAAGGACGTCAATTTTGTTTGGGAGCAACGTCACACGCCACAAAGCGACGCAGTGCCGTATCGCAAAAAGTGCTCTGGTCTTTGGCCAGCAAAATGGTCCGGGGCTTAAGAGGTTAATGTCTAAACCACTGGCAACAAAAGTGAGTACACCCCTAAGTGAAAATGTGCCATCAACTATGTATTGCAAGGGCCTGCCTGATTGGATACAGAGTGATTGACTAGATAGGTGTTTCCTCCTATTATATACATTTGGTAAATCTAAAGGAGATTGTACAATCAGATTGTATAGTGTATGGCCATGTTTATACATCTAAAACGACTAGTTGCGCTTTCGGTGCCATTAGTTGTTAATGGCACACCAAACACAAAAGCAAACGCGCATTTTTCCATGTGAAAAAACGAGGGGCAAATTCTGCAAAACGCTAAACAACATGCAACCCACAAAATGCCAAAATGTCCCATTTACCACATGTAACCAACAGGCTGCCCTATGTGTGTCACAGGAAAAACGAGACACAAAACATGCGCTTCCACTATGCTAGATGTGAATGGGTTCTGAAAGTGAAATTGGTACAAGAACAACGAGGCTCCATTCACATCTGTGCGTTTCCTTGCATTTCAGAAATGCGCTGCATCAAAAATCGCAGTAAAAAACGCACCAAGCTCCGCTCTAAAAAAATTGTTCTGAAGCTTCTTTGGGGCGATTCCTGTGTGTAGGGGAGCACATTCAGGTGGATGGGCTGCCCTATGTGTGATGAGGGAAAATGCTCCAAAAAGCCTCCCCACCTCGCTAAAAAAAAAGACGCATGTGGGAATGCGAGTTCCCGCTATGCAGAGATGTGAACGGGGCTTGACAGTGGAGTGTTTCTGTCCACTCCCTTCTACGTACTTGTATAAAGATGGCCATAACCCTTGTCACAGTCACCAGCCCCTGTCATCATCACCCAACCCCCACCACAGTCACCCAACCCCTGTCACCATCACCCAACACAGTCACTCAACCCCTGTCATCATCACCCAACCCCCACCACAATCACTCAACCCCTGTCACCATCACCCAACCCCCACCACAGTCACCCAACCCCTGTCACCATCACCCAACACAGTCACTCAACCCCTGTCATCATCACCCAACCCCCACCACAATCACTCAACCCCTGTCACCATCACCCAACCCCCACCACAGTCACCCAACCCCTGTCACCATCACCCAACCCCCACCACAGTCACCCAACCCCTGTCACCATCACCCAACCCCCACCACAGTCACCCAACCCCTGTCACCATCACCCACCCCTGAAGAGTATTGAAGATAACTAATATTCTCGTATCTCAAGGGCGTTTCTGGATGATTAGCATTGATAGTCAGACTGACTTAAAAACAAAGTGTGAGTTTATTGTCACACAGTTGGCATCATAAATACAATGTAAAAAGTTTATCAGTTCAGTTCAGTGTAGGTAAAAATATATGAAATAGAAGCAATACTTATGAAAAATGTATCAAGCTTGAAATAATGGCTCCTCAGGTATGTGTGTCTTCCAAGTGCTTTTCTTCAATGCTGTCTTGTGTGACCAAGAAGAAGAAGGAAATGAGGTTGCCTTTGGCTCCTGGGAGAAGGCAGCTGTTCCAATTTGTCAGAGGGTCTTCGTGTGAATATGTCTGTGTCATCTCTCTTAGAGGGTGTGTGTGAGTGAGTGTCCGCCCTTGAATATCGAAGTGTTGGCTTTTTATGTTACATGTGAACATCATAACCTCACAAAAACTCAGAACCTTGTATGTCACGCATTATGCCATCCAAGAGGAGGTACTAACTCAGAATCATATATGGACTTTGATTGACAATCCCGCATGTAACACCCTATTCTTGTCCTATAATCTGCTGATCATGTAATGTCATATAGCGAAAAGCCTACACATATTACCAACTTAAACAACATTAAGAAAATACATACAAATACTATTAATCATGACTGACCTACACTAATTCCAACAGTATTTAAACAAATATATGTATTATTCCTCTAAATATGACTATTATTGACTTCCCATGACATTCTATACCAAGATACCAGATACTTTATATCATTCTTAAACTAGCTACACCAGAAATATCTACTATATTACTGACTTAACTACAGCTGAAGATCTATTTGACCAAACATTTGATCAATGTCATTCACACATACTGTATTATATTATGATTAATCATGAAACCAAACACATTTTGCAAGCTTGCCATGAATATAATCTAACACCTACAAGTGCTAAACTATGCATTTGGAATAATATTCTAACACACCCCTGTCACTTTCTGGGCAGCTTGATTTTCATGTAAATGAAGAGACATTTTATATACAATATATACATTCTTATAATATTTCTTCCAAACATTTTGTAAAGTCCTATTTTGTTGTTTTTTTTCATCCTGATCACTGTTTCTCTTCCTAGAACGTAAGTTAAATACCTGTATTTAATCTCGTCAGGTGGATCTATGTTGTCTCTTTTTGATCTCACAGTGAAAATTCCTCCAATGATCAAATCCCCATCCTGAAAATATTGGAATTCATCAAATACATCAGTAAATTGAAGGGTACAGGCCGGACTTTGCACCTCTAATCTCAAGAGCGCCATACATTGCAGAATCACACAGAACTGGAGGATGTAGGCAGATGATATGACCATAGCTCCGATCACTGGATTCTTCTTAATTCTCCATTGTGACACCGACCTCTGCAGCATGTATATCACAATGACAATACAAGGAGCTTCTCTGTCCCTCTTTTTATACAGTTCAGTACCATACATCAGTCATTGTTCTCAATACAGTCATATCATCTTCTATCTACTTTTAGTTGTTTGTGAAGGTAGTTTATTTGTGAGTGGTTAAGTTTAGTCCTCTATTATTCAACTCTAAACCAAGGCACTGAATGCCTTTAGAATAAACTCTATTCAACAAGGATCAGTGCTAAATATTCTGTATGCCAGATAAATCATACAATTCAAATGCACATGAGTATGAGAGAATATCATAACGATTCCTCTAGTTACAATAATGCCGCTTACACACGGTCGGACTTTTCATCCGGACTGGTCCAACGGACAATCCGATCGTGTGTGGGCTTCACCGGACCGTCAGCGGACTTTTCCAGTCGCAAATATGACGGACTTTAGATTTGGAACTTGCTTCATATTTTACGTCGTAACTCCGCCGGACCCAGAAATCCGCTTGTCTGTATGCTAGTCCGACGGACAAAAAACGACGCTAGGGCAGCTACTGGCTACTGGCTATCAACTTCCTTATTTTAGTCCGGTCGTATGTCATCACGTACGAATCCATCGAACTTTGGTGTGATCGTGTGTAGGCAAGTCAGTTCATTAGAAAGTCCGTCGGAAGTCTGTCAAAAGTCCGTTGAAAGTACGCTGGAAAGTCTGGTCGAAAAGTCCGACTGTGTATACACGGCATAACTGTTCTATATGGCTGTTTTGTAGGCTCTTGCCTTCCAAAATGTCCAAGTGTGTGAATACCTGCTCCACCCTGCATTCTGTATTTATTGTAATGAAATGGCTATGGGTTTTTCTTTTCCTGCATTCTTCCACTTGGGTTCCCTCTAGAATGGTGGCAGTACCAAAATTTTCACCTTGTATAGAAAAGGGGTGAAACATCACTCTTGAAACTTCCCACTATATTCCCTGCTATTTCCAGCACTCAAATACCTCTCCTCCTAACCTTCAGCACTCCAACACTTGCGGAGGAGGAAAGCAATTTTTCAGTAGTCTCAATTATTGGTTGATATGTGTCCTTAACCACTTCAGCCCCGGAAGGATTTGCCCCCTTCCTGACCAGAGCACTTTTTGCGATTCCGCACTGCGTCATTTTAACTGACAATTGCGTGGCCGTGCGACATTGTACCCAAACAAAATTGATGTCCTTTTTTTCCCACAAATAGACCTTTCTTTTGGTGGTACAGTATTTGATCACCTCTGCTGTTTTTATTTTTTGCGCTATAAACAAAAAAAGAGCGACAATTTCGAAAAAAAAGCAATATTTTTTACTTTTTGCTATAATGAATATCCCAAAAATATATAAAAAAACCTATTTTTTTACTCAGTTTAGGCCGATACGTTTTCTTTTACATATTTTTGTAAAAAAAAAAAAATCACAATAAGCGTATATTGATTGGTTTGTGCAAAATATATAGCGTCTCCAAAATTTTTATTATTTTTTTTTTTTTTTATTAGTAATAGCGGCGATCTGCAATTTTTATCATGACTGTGACATATGGGTGTACACATCGGACACTTGACACTATTTTGGGACCATTGTCTTTTATACAGCGATTAGTGCTATAAAAATGCACTGATTACTGTGTAAATGACACTGGCAGTGAAGGGGTTAACAACTAGGGGGCGATGAAGGGGTTAAGTGTGTCCTAGGGAGTGATTATAACTGTGAAGGGGATGGGCTTCAACACACATGACAGCGATCACTGCTCCCGATGACAGAGAGCGGTGATCTCTGTCATGACACTAGGCAGAACAGGGAAATACTTTGTTTACAAAAGCATCTCCCTGTTCTACTTCTCTGTGACACGATCGCGGGAACTCGATGGACATCGAGTCCACTTCTTAAAGGAGACTTACCTGTACGCCCTTTTGCTCACCCATGCCATTCTGCCGACGTATATCATCGTGCAGCAGTCAGGAACCGGTTATCCGCTACGTCGGCAGAATGGCATGGCTGGGCAAATGGACGTACCTATACGTCCCTTTAATTTGCGGCCGGCCAGGACCTCTGTGAGTCGGGTTGTGGGTCCTGTGGACTCGATCACCTTGGGGATACCCGGGATCGCCTCGCGGAGAGGACGAACGGGGAGATGCTATTGTAAACAAGCATCTCCCCGTTCTGCCTAGCGACAGTGTCACTGCTATCTGCTCCCCGTCATCGGGAGCAGAGATCAGTGACGTGTCACATGTAGCCAAGCCCCCCCCACAGTTAGAATCACTCCCCTGGACATACTCAACCCCTTCCCGCCCCCTAGTGGTTAACCCCTTCACTGCCAGTGTCATTTACACAGGAATCAGTGCATTTGTATAGCATTGATTGCTGTATAAATGACAATGGTCCCAAAAATGTGTCAAAAATGTCCGATGTGTCCGCCATAATGTCGCAGTCATGATAAAAATCGCTGATCACCGCCATTACTAGTAAAAAAAAATATTAATAAAAATGGCATAAAACTATCCCCTATTTTGTAAACGCTATAACTTTATAGCACAAAAAATAAAAACCGAAGAGGTGATCAAATACCACCAAAAGAAAGCTCTTTTTGTGGGAAAAAAGGACGTCAATTTTGTTTGGGAGCAACGCTGCAGGACCGCGCAATTGTCAGTTAAAGCAACGCAGTGCCGAATCGCAAAAAGTGCTCTGATCTTTGGCCAGCAAAATGGTCCGGGGCTTAAGTGGTTAAAGAAGAATTCCAGGTATGGCAGCTTGGACCAATGTACCTATGCATATACTGTACCTGTGGCCCCCTCTAGAAGCTGAAAAATTGGACCTGAATGCTAGTGGAGATCACTGTTTTACAGTAGCGGTGTCTACTACAGTGATTTCCACTATCGCCTGAGTCCTGTGCTGAATGGCTGCTCCGCTGAATTCTTTTATTTAATTTATTCTTTATTATTATATACTGTACAATCTTGAAAACATACATATTATTCACCACATTAATCCTATTATCTTCCCCCCTCTCCCTCTTCCTACCCCATGCCATATACTCCCAGACCCCATCCCTCTCCCCCCCTCCTCAAAGATCTATGCTCCCACAAAGTTCTCCATATATTTGTTCTTTTAAAGTCCATTCACTTTTCCCAAACCCCCTGGAATTTTTCTGTCTGATCTTCTTCTCTACTATTTAAATCTTCCATATTAGATATACACTGAGCAAAATTATAAACTCATCACTTTTGTGTTTGCCCCTTTTTATCATGAGCTGAACGCAAAGATCTACGACTTTTTCGATGTACACAAAAGGCCTATTTCTCTCAAATATTGTTCACAAATCTGTCTAAATCTGTGTTGGTGAGCACTTCTCCTTTGCCGAGATCATCCATCCACCTCACACGTGTGGCACATCCAGATGCTGATTAGACTATTACACAGGTGTGCCTTAGGCCGGTCACAATAAAAGGCCACTCTAAAATGTGCAGTTTTATCACACAGCACAATGCCACAGATGTCATAAGTTTTTAGGGAGCATGCAATTGGCATGCTGAATGTCTATCAGAGCTGTTGCCCTTGAATTGAATGTTCATTTCTGTAACATAAGCCGTCTCCAAAGGCATTTCAGAGAATTTGGCAGTACATCCAACCAGCCTCACAATCGCAGACCACGTATAACCACACCAGCCCAGGACATCCACATCCAGCATCTTCACCTCCAAGATCGTCTGAGACCAGCCACCCGGACAGCTGCTGCAACAATTCATTTGCATAACCAAAGAATTTCTGCACAAGCTGTCAGAAACCATCTCAGGGAAGCTCATCTGCTCGACATCCTCATCGGAGTCTCGACCTGACTGCAGTTCGTCATTGTAACCGACTTGAGTGGGCAAATACTCACATTCAATGGTATCTGGAAGTTTTTGTAGAGGTGTTCTCTTCACGGCTGAATCCCAGTTTTCACTGTACAGGGCGGATGGCAGACAGCATGTATGGCGTTGTGTGGGTGAGCGGTTTGCTGATGTAAACGTTGTGAATGGAGTGGCCCATGGTGATGGTGGGGTTATGGTATGGGCAGGCGTATGCTATGGACAATCGCATTTTAGTAGAACGCAGAGAGCTACTGTGACGAGATCCCGAGGCCCATTGTTGTGCCATTCATCCACGACCATCACCTCATGTTGCAGCAGGATAATGCACAGCCCCATGTTGTAGGGATCTGTACACAATTCCTGGAAGCTGAAAACATCCCAGTTCTTGCATGGCCAGCATACTCACCGGACTTGTCACCCATTGAGCATGTTTGGGATGCTCTGGATTGGCGTATACAACAGCGTGTTCCAGCTCCTGCCAATATCCAGCAACTTCACACAGCCATTGAAGAGGAATGGACCAACATTCCACAGGCCACAATCAACAACCTCATCAACTCTATCCCAAACAGATGTGCTGCACTGTGTGAGGCAAATGGTGGTCACACCAGATACTGACTGGTTTTCGGACCCCCCCAGACCCCCGCAATACAGTAAAACTGCACATTTTAGACTACTCTCACACTGAGGCGCTTTACAGGTGCTATAGCACTAAAAATAGCGCCTGTAAAGAGCCTCTTCTGTTTTTCCAGTGTGAAAGCCTGAGGGCTTTCACACTGGAGCGGTGCACTTGCAGGACGGTAAAAAAAGTCCTGCAAGCCGCATCTTTGTACACACCGCTCTTAAAGTGCCCCTGCCCATTGAAAACAAACCGCCAGGGGTTAAAACTGCCCCGCTAGCGGCCGATTAGCGTCGCTAAAACGGCAGTAAAGCGGCGCTAAAATTAGGGCTGCTTTACCGCCGACGCCCGCCCGCCCCAGTCTGAAAGTTGCCTTAGAGGGACCTTTTCTTGTGGCCAGCCTAAGGCACACCTGTGCATTAATCATGCTATCTATTCAGCATCTTGATATGCCACATCTGTGAGGTTTATGGATTATCTCGGCAAAGGAGAAGTGCTCACTAACACAGATTTAGACAGATTTGTGAACAATATTTGAGAGAAATAGGCCTTTTGTGTTCATAGAAAAAGTCGTAGATCTTTGAGTTCAGCTCAGGATAAATAGGGGCAAACACAAAAGTGTTGCATTTATAATTTTGCTCAGTGTATAATCAATTATGTTAAACCATTCCTTTACTGTAGGTTTTTCTGGGTCCAACCACTTCTTTGGGATTACTACTTTGGCTGCATTTAATAAATATGGTACTAATGTATTTTTGTACTGTTTCATTGGGGGTTATTTACTTAAGGGAAATCCACTTTGCACTGCAAGTACACTTGGAAGTGCAGTCGCTGTAGATCTGAGGGGAAGATCTGAAATGAGGGGAAGCTCTGCTGATTGTATCATCCAATCATGTGCAAGTAAAATGCTGTTCTTTATTTTCCTTGCATTTCCCCCTCAGATCTACAGCGACTGCACTTGAAAGTGCACTTGTAGTGCAAGTGGATTTGCCTTTCATAAATAACCCCCATTGTTATATTTGTCTTATGGAATAAACAACTCCAAGGATCATCTGTTAGCTCCTCCTTGGTGATCTCCTTTTTTTATATATATATATATATATATATATATATATATATATATATATATATATATATATATATATATATATATATATTATATATATATATATTTTTTTTTCTTTATTATTATTTATTTATTTATTTATTTTTTCACAAAGAATTTTTATTGAAAGTTTTTTCATAGATAATACAGATAGTACCATAAAACACATAACCAGGTTACAAGTACATGTTCCAACCAAGAGGAGGCATACAGTTCAAAGTTCGATAGAGTAGGAGCCAGCACATGCTGCCTCTAAGTTAGCTAATGAAACGGCCACATAAAGAGACTTACAGTAGTGGGGAGTAATACTTTTTTTTTAAAAAAAAGAAGGGGACAACAAAAAGAAGAAAGAAAAAAAAGGGTATACCTCAATGTATTACAGGCCTGCCTGATTTATGTTGGGATGAGAGACTTCTTAGAAAAGTAATCAATATTGCTTCTGTAAGTACTATACTATAATACAAGCAGGGGTTTAAAAAAAGAGCAGAAGGAGAAGAGAGGAGAAGAGAGAGGGAAAGAGAGACAGGACAAAGTGAAGAGGGGAGGGAAAGCGGGGGATGAGGGGGGCACTGCAAGGGGAGTATGTGAGGAGGGGGTGGGATCGCCACCAGCTACCCTCCCCAGTGTACCCCAGGTATTATGGGAAATATTGCGACCCTTAATGCACCTTTTAAGGGTTATCCCGGGATAAGTCCTGACAGCGCTGCGAGTTTCGGTATACGAGCCAGGGTGCCCATATTGCCGAAAAGTATGCTATTCTATCCTGTGCGGTGCAAATAAACTCCTCCATCACTGCTGTCTGATTAATCTTTGCCACCCATTCCTTTATGGAGGGGGGTGACTTGGACCTCCAGTGTTCTGGCAGACACAGCCTAGCAGCATTAATCATGTGCATAGCGATTGACCTATAGTATTTTTTACGGGAGATTTTGAAGATGTGAAGGAGGTACTACGCTGGTGAATATTCCAATGAAAGCAAGGATATCTCCGTCGCCACTTCATGCACCTTATGCCAATTCGGCTGAATCAATGGGCATGTCCACCAAATATGGAGGAATGTGCCTAGACCCTGTTCACACCTCCAGCACTGGTCTGAGACTGCCGGGATAAATTTGTTTAGTATTTACGGAGTTCTATACCACCTCGTTTTAACTTTGTAACCAGTCTCCTGAGTATGGACGTTCAGAGAGCCCTTGTGGATGTACAAATGCACTCGATCCCAAGCAGCGTCATCAATCACTATGCCCAGCTCAGTCTCCCAGTAGGCATGTTCCGATCTCAGGGAGGTATAAGGTTTCCCAAACATCGTGGCATTAAGCCCCAAAATTAAATGACTCTGGGGAGAGGAGCTAGAGCATAGTGATTCCAGGACAGTCGGAATTTTCGCAAAGTTACCTAAATTCGTAGGACTGTCCAGGAAATGTTTCAGTTGGATATAGTCCCAAAAGGGGAAAGACTTTGTGTTTGACAATGATGCCAGTTCCCCTTGTGGGAGAAACCTTCCTCTGGAAAAGAAGTGCTTGGCCTGCATTTCTGCGTGAGGCCATTCTGCTGCTAGAAAAGCCCCCTCTATGCCCGGGGGAAAGTCTGGATTACCCCTGATAGGCGTGATCGCACAGTACGTGTTTGAAAGCGAGTGTACTTTGCATGCCCTATCAAAGGCATGCAGGGTTGCTCCTATAAGAGGATATGAATGGATATTAGCCGGTATGTGTGTCTTTGAGAACCAGGGGATGTAATGGAACTCGGTACCCGAAATCAATTTTTCCAGTAACACCCAATCCTTATAGTTAATATGGAGCTTCCAGTCCACCAACCGGGTTAGGTGAACTGCCAAGTAGTATCTCTGGAGATCTGGGAGTCCAATTCCACCCCCCGACTTTGGTAATACTAGCTTTGCCCACCCCACTCACGCCACCTTAGCTCCCCATAGAAAGGCTCTGCACATGTGCTTGTAAGCTGTAAAGAAGGAGGATGGTAAACAAATTGGGATAGTTTGCAATTTGTACAGTAAGCGGGGGAGCACGTCATCTTTATTATCATCAAATATCATTAAAATTGAGGCACGACCGAACCAGGAGATGGTGGGGTTCCCATCTGTGGAGATCCTGCTGTATAAGCCTCAATTCCACCAGGAAGTTCTTATCATATAGATCTTTAAGTTTACTAGAGAGTTGGATGCCTAAGTGCCTAAAAGCATCTGCTTTCCAGCGGAATGGAAAGTTTACCTGACAAAGCTGTACTATCCTAGGGGGCAAAGAGACATTTAGCGCATAAGACTTTGAAAGGTTAATTTTCAGATTCAAGATGGTCTTGAACTGTTCTAACACTGGCATTAGATTGGGTAGAGATGTCAGCGGGGTTGAAAGAATTAGCAAACTATCATCTGCAAAAGCGGCAATCTTATATTCCCACTGATGTCCCTCTATACCTTTTATGTCCAGATTCGCGAGGCTGCATCAGAGGAGGGGTTCCAAGGTGAAGATGTATAATAAAGGAGAGAGGGGACATCCCTGCCTGGTCCCATTGTGGATGGGGAAGGTGTCTGACAGGTGGCCATTAACTCGGACTCTAGCCCTGGGCCTGGTATAGAGTGCTCCAATAAAAGCCCGCATGCAGCTTCCCAGGCCCAGGGCTTCCAGAACCGCATTCATGTAATCCCAGGCCACTCTGTCGAATGCCTTCTCCGCAACCATGGCCAGTGTCAGGAAAGGGTCCATCCGCTGGTAAGATATATCATTTGGCATGCAGTACTGGGGTCCACCAGCAGGTGTCTCCTGGCAGTGTTGAACTGTCAGGAGAATATTTCCCTGCTGGTGTCATTTCATCTTTTGGTCGCAGTACTGATGTCCACCAGCGGATGGATCCTGGCAGTATGGAGCAGACAACATTCCCTGCGCTCAGGTGTGACTTGAAGCCAATTATAGGCAGCCCTATTAATACCCGGCAAGCCCTGACTTGCTCGCCTTGGTATCTTTCTCCCTGTGCCTTGACCTTGCTGCCTGTATCCTGATTGTGAACCTGTTCTGTCCCGCTCTGCTCTGATCCGATCCGATCCCTATCCCAGGCCCATCCTGTTCTTGGCCCTCCGGATTTCTTTGGATTCCTACCCTGCAGCTTTACCATCCATCCTCTCCCCTTCCTGCTGGTTTCCCGTTCTTACCCATCTGCTGACTTCCCTGTGTATTACCTTGGCTTGGCTTTGTTTACGATTACGGTATCTCCATTTACTTGTATATATTGTTGTTTGTAGTGGGTTTGTTGTGTTGGTTTTGCACTGTTTATATTCCTTTTACTTATCACTTGTTTAATAAACACCATTATTTCACTTACATGTGTTTCTGGTCTCCTCTGTACAGTCCACACAGTCTGGTCAATTAGATTCCCTGACAGCCAGAAAGCAGCCCTCCCTATTGATTGATGTAAGCCAATGATGTAAATTGAGGGCCCTAATGGTGTTGTCCCTGGCTTCTCTTCCAGGGATAAAACCAACCTAGTCTAGTCCTACCCAGGCCAGGATCTTGGCATACAATTCAACTTCGACGTTCAGGAGGGATGTGGGTTGATAGTTGGCTACATCGGTGGGATCTTTATTTTCCTTAGGGATTACTGAGATATAAGCCTCTAATAGGCTACCCGAAGCACATGGTGAGTGGGAGAGGGTGTTGAAGGCCTTCAGAAATTTCGGCGCCAAGAGGTCAGCAAAACTTTTATAATAATGTGCTGAGAAGCCATCTGGCCCCGGGCTTTTTCTGGGCTTCGTAGCCTCCAAGGCCTTCCCCCACTCCTCCAATGACAGCGGCGCTTCCAGTGCTTGCCAGTCATTAGTAGATAGCGCCCGGGGGCTGTATTTGGCCAAAAATTACCTCATGAGCTCAAAGCGAGCTTCCACCAATATGGGTCTATGTTCATGTGATTCAAGGTTATATAATTTGCTATAAATAGAGTGAAATTGACTAGCAATGTCCTCATTTCTGGAGTGGGTTACTCCTCCTGTGTCCACTACATGGTGAACAGTGGATGCGAGTGTCTGACTCTGTGCAAACAAAAATAACCTTCCAGGATTATTGCACTGTTCGTAAAATAGTTTCTGAGAAAGTACCTGCCTCTGCCCATTTAAATAGCTCCTCTAGGAGAGTCGCCCGTGTGTCGGCTAATTCCTTGGCTACCCTTACTGCTAGTGAGCGTTTATGCTGTGCTTCCAGTAAAGCTATTTTGCTAGACAGGTCTCGAATCGTAATTTGGTGTGATTTTTTTTTCCTGGCTGCGATGGCCAACAGATGCCCCAGTATGACGCATTTGTGCGCTTCCCATTGGGTCATGGGGGATATGTCTCGGGTGTCATTATGTTGGAAGTAGTCTTTAATGGTCTGTGTGACTTCAGCCAGATCTCCAAGGTCAGTGAGAAGGGAAGCATCCAGCCTCCAGGTCCTGGTAGTCATTTCCCATTGTGGGAACTGCAAGGTCAGTGATCGGGTGGTGGTCTGAGATGTACATACTCTCTACGGTTGCATGTGTAGTCTTTCCCCTGGGGCTGCAATGTTTGCCAGGTGTCATGAAGCGCAAGGGAGGCTAATGCGAGCTTGGCTTGGCGTAAAGCAGAAAATGGGAGTGAGGAGGTGCCTGTGGAGGTATCAAGAAGCGGGTCCAAGGCCATGTTGAAGTCCTCCCCAGTATCAAAAGGCTCATCTGAAATGTGGTGAGCTGTAAAAGGACCTCTTTAATGAAGGTTATCTGTCTAGAGTTGGGGCAATAGATGTTCGCCAAAATCACCGGTCTATTTTTCCAAGTCCCTTTTATGAAGAGGAATCTGCCCTCTGGGTCGAAGACTTGGTCCGTAAGGCGGAATGGGAAAGATTTAGCAAGGACTTTGGAAACCCCTTTCGTTTTGGAGTCAGGAGAAGTCGCATGATAGACCTCCGGGAATCGGCAATTGGATAAGCCAGGAATGGAGTCTGATTTGAAATGGGTTTCTTGCAGAAATATCACTCAAATATCACAGCTCTGTGGCGGTATGCCTCAGCAAGAATACTGCTCCAATTCTCCAGGATGTTAAGGCCTTTAGCATTCAAGGAATAGACCTTGAGAGATAGAGGAGCCAATGATTGAACCGCAGAAGGCATGTTTCAGTGATCAGAAGTGCTTATCAGTGCCACCCCCAAACTTTCCTCCTTTATATATTGGCGCACCTCCTGCCAATACTCTCTAACCTTGCAACACTCCCACCAGGTATGGGTCATGGTGCCCTGCGAGTTACAGCCCCTCCAACACATTGGGGATTTCCCTGCCTGATATTTTTGTGCTTTAACAGGAGTTATAGACCATCTAGCGAGGCATTTATAATTTATTTCTATGCTACTAATATCTACTGAATAACTATGTACCTCTCTCAATATTTTGTTTAATTGGTCTTCTGTTAACCGTGTTCCCAATTTCCTTTCCCATTTTTTTGTATGAATAGAGATATTCTCGGTTCCACTATACCTGTAATTTTTTTATAAATTTGCGCTATATGTTTAACCTGTTTCCATGGGTTACACAATTATTCTATTGCATTTAAATTTTTCCTCTGATCTTATTGGGTGTGGACGCCCTGCCACAAAGTGCTTTAACTGTGAATACCTCCATTTATTAAAGTGGTTGTATACCCTTTTTTTTTTCTTTGTGTACAGTTTAGGAAACATTCACTTTGCATGCAGCCTCTGACGTCAGTGGCGTATGCGCTGTGAAGGCCCGCTGAAGGGCTGGCAGACGCTGCCAGACCTTGCCGGGAAGAAGGCTCCCACGTAATCACGTGACATAATCGCAGCTCCAGCCACTCACAGCATCAGAGCCGTGAACCCGGAATTCTGTGCGGGTATACAACTGCTTAAAATTTTATCAAATCACCTCTGTGTTTCAAATCTTGAAATTAACACATTTTCCTATTTTTTAATAATATCTTTGAACTGTGTATTCTTTACCCAGTCTCCAAATTGTAATTTATTTCCTAGAAACAAATATATTTGTGCCTGATATCAAAGGTGAGTTATATTCCCATTTTGCCAACCGATACATTCTATCCCAAATTCGAAAAACATTTTAGTTACTTCAGGTGCTATTTTATTCAATGTTCTATCTTTATGTGATACCCAAATATTTCTATCTAATTGTGTTTTACTCAGTGCAATCTCTAATTTCACCCATCTTTTATCACTTTCTATCTTTTTCCACTCAACCATTCGTGATAATACCACTGCTTCATAGTACCTTCAAATATCTGGTGCAGCTAATCCCCTGTGTTTTTTATCTTTACTCAGTAATGCACATTGTATTCTCGGTTTCTTTCCCTACCAAATACATTTTAGTATCATTCCTCTTGATATATTAATATATGTCTGGGGTAGAACTTATAGCAGTATCTGAAATGTATACAGAATTTTTGGAAGCATTACCATCTTTACTATATTTATTCATCCTATCCAAGAAAGAGGTTTCATAGCTATCTTTTTTAAGTTCCATCTTCATCTCATTTAATAAAGAAATATAATTTGCTTGATATGAATTTCCCACCGATGGAGTAAGTTTTATTCCTAAATATGTTTCCCCCCATGTAAAAAGGAATTCCTTTAAAGCTTGTTCTTCCTTCTTATTTACAATATATTTATATTCAATATCTCAGATTTTATTTGATTTATCTTTAAGTTAGACAGTTCTCCATATTTTTTGAGTTCTTTTACTAAATTTGGCAATGTTATTCTAGGATTAGTTACACAACATAGGACATCATCTACATATGCTGCTATTTTATGTTCCTCTTCTTCTTCTATCCTCAAGTCACTTATGTCTACATTTCTCTAAATATTTGTATGTAAAAAATGCCATACCTGGAACCCCCCCCCCCATCTTCTGCAGTTTCCCCTCCCTCCTCTCCCTCTTGTTCACTTTCCTCCCACTTTCCCTCTCCATCCTTTCTCTCACTCTTCCCCCCCCTCTTCCTTTTCCTCCCTACCCCTTCTCGCCTTTCCTTTCCCTTTTCCCCGCCCCCCTTTACACACCCAATCTTTTACCTTTTCCCCAGTTCTCCTATGTTTCCCTCCTATGTTTCCCCTTACCCTCTCTCTCTCTTCTCACCCCCCCTCCCCCCCAAAACCACCCCCCGTCTCCTTTATTCCTTCCTCCCCCCTTTTTTCCCTCTCCCCCATTTTTATACTCCATCCCTTTTTTCCCCTTTCCCTTATCTTTACTAGATTCCCTTTCTCTGTTCTCCAACCCCCCCCCCCCATCTTCTCCCCTCCTTCCTTTCCCTCTCCTCCACTTCCCTCCCACTTTCCCTCTCCATCCTTCCCCCCACTCTCTCTTTTTCCCCCTCTTACTTTTCCTCCCTCCCCCCCTTTACTTTTTCCCCTTCCCCTCCCCCCCTTCACACACCCAATATTTTACCTTTTCCCCGATTCTCCAATGTTTTCCCTCCTTCCCCTTACCCTCTCTCTCTTCTCACCGCCCTCCCTCGCACCCCCCCAAAACCGTCTCCCCTCCCCCCCATCTCCTTTATTCCTTCCTCCCCCTTTTTTCCCTCTCCCCCACTTTTACTTGATTCTCTTCTCTGTTCTCCTCACCCCTCCCTTCCGCTCCCTTCCTTCCTTTCCCTTTCCTTCACTTCCCTTTCACTGTCCCTTTCTATCCTTCCCCTCATTCTTCCTTTCCACCCCTTTTTCCCTTTTCCTTCCCTTTCCCCTTCCTTCCCATCACTCCTGACACTCCCTTCCCTCTTCCCACACTGCTCATACAAATCCCACATCCCACATCCCTCTCCCCAATTTTCACTAGCACTCATTCTAACTAACATTCACAACCTTATTATATTATATTATTTTATACACAGGGGTCCGCACTGTGTCTCCTTTAGCAGGGCTTCGCAGGGGTCGGCACAGGCTCCCCAAGCTCACTGTCCCCCCCCCCCCCCCCCGACTGACTTGCTACACACGCAACCTGAAGGTAAAGCTATAAACAAATATATTTAGTATTAACCCCCCTGGCGGTATTCCAGAGTGTGGTTCGGGGTGAGATTTCAGTACCATTAGCGGTAACCCCGAGCTCGGGATCGCATTGCTGGATCCTGGAAGAGTTTACTTACCTTGTCCCCGTGATCCCGTGATGTACTCCCGCTGTGTACGGTGGTTGGATCTTCCGCCCGATGCACTCTGTGCCCTGGCTTCGGTTCCCTGGGTGGGATCGGCGACAAATTCAAATAGTATAAAGCACAAACACACTGATACATTGTAATCCTATTGGATTACATTACTAAATAAAATAAAATTGACCTTAGTTTGCCCCCCCAGTGCTTTATCAAGTGCTATTGCCTGCAGTTTTACTGTACTTTCTGTCTGGAAACTGCAGAACAACCATGGCATCAAAAAAGCGCGCCTCTACCTCAAAAGCGGCATATGACCTGCTGGAAAACAGTGACAGTGATACAGAATCAAACAAAATATAGGTGTCTTGCGAGCCACAGATGGACTAATGCCTCTAAGGAGTAAACTATTTAAGCTGCAAGCACTGAACCACGTTTCATTGCGTGTAGATAGATAAAAAATAGTAAATGTGCCCGCGCTAGTATAGTGTCACATATAAAATATATAAAAAATATTTTCACATATAAAACACATGTAATGTGATAAATAAAACCATACAGGTAAAATATAATGCAAATAACTATAAATGATAAACCACCAAGTGCATATAAAGGTGCAATCGTGGTAGTAACTAATAAAAGTGCAACGTGCTAAAATATAAATATCAAAACACTTTCCAGTGACAAATTAGTGTTTATCCCAATTAATAAATACAAATCACAAAAAACGTGAATAAATAGTGTCCATAAAATGAATAAACATCATGCTTCTTCTGATGGGTGTATGAATCACAACACGTGAAAACTGTGCTCTCCCGTGACACCCCACATGTGCTTGCGCTCACCTTCAGTCCTGTGACACAGTAATTATACGGTGTCAAAATAAGCATTGGGGCCACTCCTAGGCTCACTCAGGATACAATGATGCAAAGACACTCCTCCCAGGTGAAACTGCTAGGCTCACTCAGGTTACAATGGTGCAAAAACACTCCTCTCAGGTAAAACCAAGATCCAAAATCATAGAAAAAACAAACAGAGGGACTCCATAGTGCAATATAGCCAGGGCATTTATTAAAGAATAAGCCCTCCAAGAGGGTACTCACATTGGATGGGTGCTAGAGTGCACCAGACTGTACAGATAAAATAATAAGCAGCTGATCGTATGGCGTGCGGTATGGCATGTGCAATCCTCCTCCTCTGCTGACAGCTCCGTCCTACCCCTCCCCGACGCGTATTCGGCACAGGGGTTTCGTGCCTTCCTCTGGGGGATAACGATACAGAATCGCTTGCAGAATTGAGTGATAGCAATTTGTGGGGAAGTTCGTCATCAGGCACGGAAAGCGATTTCAGCAATGATCCTGCGACTGTGCCCAGTGATGTGCGGACTTGGTGCTCGATTGACTGGGGTACGGAGCATGTAGCGCCCCCAAGATTCCTGTTTACTGGAGCACCCGGTATCAAAGTGGAGGTTGAAGATTACAACCCCTTGGCATACCTCCAACTCTTTTTGACCAATGAGGTTATAGAAAAAATTGTTACCGAGACAAATTGGTACCAGGAGCAACAAGCTGCTACGCATCAGAGGTTTGCAAGGAGCAGAAAGTGGGAACCAGTGACCAAAGAGGACATCTGGAAGTTTCTGGGCCTAATAATTCTTCAGGCAGTGGTGGGGAAACCCCTGCAGAAGTGGTATTGGAAAACCAACAAATTACTAGCCACTCCTTTTTTTTTTTTTTAAGTACAAATTTTCTCTGAAAATGAAGTATTTGCACTTTCAAAATAATGAAGAATTTGATGAGACTTCTCATCCAGTACCAAAACTGAAAAAGATTTGGGAGGTATATCAAATTATTCAGAAAAATTTCCAGCGGATCTATGTACCAGATAGAGACATCAGTATCGACGAAAGTCTAATGGCCTACAAAGAAAGACTCAGCTGGATACAGTATATCGCGTCTAAGAGAGCATGATTTGGCATAAAATCATTAATGCTCTGTGAATCCAGCACTGGTTACATATGGAATTCAGTCCTTTACACTGGGAAAGGAACCAAATTCAGTGAAAGATTCAGTAATTATGGAATGGCAACCGCTTCATTTCTTACTTTGATTGAGCCATTGCTGAATCAGGGCTACTGTGTAACCACAGATAATTTTTACACTTCTGCAGAACTCTATTGCCCTGTACACACGATCGCACATTCCGACAACAAAATCCATCTGATTTTTTCCGACAGATGTTGGCTCAAACTTGTTTTGCATACACACGGTCACACAAAGTTGGTTGGAAATTCCGAACGTCAAGAACGCGGTGACGTACAACACGTACGACGAGCCAGGAAAAATTAAATTCAATAGCCAGTGCGGCTCTTCTGCTTGATTCTGAGCATGCGTGGCACTTTGTGCGTCGGATCGCAATTTACGCAAACTGATTTTATTGTTGGAAAATTTTAGAGCCAGCTCTCAAACTTTGTGTTTCGGAAATTCTGATGGAAAACGTCTGATGGAGCCCACACACGGCCGGAATTTCCGACAACAAGCTCCGATCGCACATTTTCCGTCTGAAAGTCTGATCGTGTGTACAGGGCATTTGAGTTCCTTCTACAGCACAAGACGGATGCATATGGGCCTGTTAGAGCTAACTGGCATGACATGCCGCCAACCTTTGGCAATAAAAAGCTCAAGGCGGGAGAAATAGTTGCCTGGCAGAAAGGCAAAATGATGGCACTGAGATGGTGCGATAAAAAAGATGTGTGCCTAATCAGTACTATTCACAACACCTCTACTGTCATGGTACACACAAAAGGTGGAAAAGACATAATGAAACCTCAAGTCGTGATGGACTACAACAACACCATGGGAGGTGTTGACAGACCTGACCAGGCCATGACATTTTATCCAGCCATGTCTATAGGACACCACTGGACATAAATAAACATGACCTGTAACTGCATTTTTGTTTAAAAAATATCTTTATGTTGTTATATTAGTATTTTGTACCAAAGGGTAATTATAAATGCCCTACAATGATGTAGAGTTTTTTATGTTTTATATATGTATTATTAACATTTTACCCAATATCATTTTACGATATAGCTAATTTCACAATTTTGTATCTTTAGGACATCTTTAGTATTTACATACTATTTGTGCCGTTCTAAAAGGCTCTGACGAAGCGGGGTTCCCATGAAACACGTAGGCCACACCTTTGATACTCTATACCAGGACTCGCACAACCTGGATCAACCAAGCAGTAAACTGTACTAAAATTGTAATGTTTTAAATATTCCCATCCAAGGATGGTAAATAAAGTATCTTTAAATTCTTTTTAAAAAAAAACTGTGTTACAAATTATTATCCATACTCCATCGAGGAACATGTAAAGTCCCACTTTGCGTCTTTCTAAATTTTATTCCTAAATATGTTACGTCTGTTTCCCCCCATGTAAAAGGGAATTATCCCTTTAAAGCTTTTTCTTCCTTCTTATTTACAGTATATTTATATTCAATATCTCAGATTGAATTGGATTTATCTTTAAGTTAGACAGTTCTCCATATTTTTTGAGTTCTTTTACTAAATTCGGCAATGTTATTGTCATGGACACATTGAGCATAGCGCTGCAACTGTTCACAGGCGCACAGGTTCACTGAGACGCGGTCCAGCCCACAGGCATCCAGCGGTGAACAGACGTGCGCCAGTGCGCATGCACATATGATAGGAAGAGAAGAGGAGAATTGTGTCTTCAACCAGGTGATGAGGTGTGGTTGTCTACTACCAACCTCAGAACGGCTTGTCCCTTGAAGAAGCAGGCACCTAAATTTATTGGTCCCTTCTCGATTAAAAAAATAATAAAATTAAGTTTCTTATGAGC
Organism: Lithobates clamitans; assembly: GCA_037952925.1. Taxonomy (NCBI): domain Eukaryota; kingdom Metazoa; phylum Chordata; class Amphibia; order Anura; family Ranidae; genus Lithobates; species Lithobates clamitans. The sequence goes on along the minus strand of JBBGZY010000214.1, from coordinate 5,827,561 downwards.
TTGCTTTACCGGATTCACTCAAGGTCCATCCAGTGTTTCAAGTGTCCCTGCTGAAACCCACAGTACCAGACTCCTTTCCGGACAGGGGATCGGGGCCTTCTGAACCTGTAATAGTCAACGGGGATGAGGAATATGAGGTGGAGGCTGTAGTTGACTGCAGGAGAAGGGGCAATCGACTACAATATTTGATCAAATGGAAGGGGTATGGGCCGGAAGAAAACTCATGGGAACCCCAGCAGAATGTCCATGCCCAAGTACTGATCCAGGCCTTTTTCCGCAGCCACCCTCAAAAAAAGGTTATTTTAAGCACCCGGAGGTTGCCCTTAAGGAGGGGGCAATATCATGTATGCGCTGCACATAGCGCTGCAACTGTTCACAGGCGCACAAGTTCACTGAGACATGGTCCAGCTCACAGGCATCTAGCGGTGAACAGACGTGTGCCAGTGCACATGCACGTGCGCAGATCGCAGAGATTGTGCACGCGTGCACAGTGACGCTGCTTTGGTGCCCAGTGACCTTTAAAAGGGGCTCCTGTTGCATGGATCCTTGCTGTTTGATCTGCAGCTTACCCTGTGACCAGATCCTGAACCCAAATCTGATCCAGTACTTATCTGGCTTCCTGACCTCGCTGCTGTCTCCATTCCTGACCTTTGGCTTGTCTTGACCCTGCTCTATCTTTCTGCCTGACCTCCTGTTACCAACCCTGCCTGAACTTTGACCACTTGCTGCCTGCCGCTTCTGCCTGACTTATCCACTGTGTATGACCTGGCTAGTCTGACCTTGATCCTGCCTGCTGTCCTGCATCTGTGTGCATCTGCATATACTGCCCCTCAGCGCACCTGCATCCGCTTACCTACATCCACAGCTACCAAGTTTGTTCCTGTCTCTGTCAGCTGACATCATCTGCAGCCAAGTGAACCCTGCAGGCACTCATACCTCACTGTGTTCCGATGGTCACTGTTCCGACTCCAGTGATCCCGGAACCAGGGCTGTACGAGAGGTCTCCCTCTGCACATCAGGCTCACCTCCAAGGTACGTGTCAGTTATTCTAGGTTACACAGCATAGGACATTATCTGCATATGCTGCTATTTTATGTTCCTCTTCTCTTATCCTCAAGCCACTTATGTCTACGTTTCTCTTAATATTTGCATGTAAAAAACGACATACCTGGAATTCTTCTTTAAGGGAGAAGAAGATGAATGCATTAGCATGTAGGAATGTGAAGTGTGGCCTCCTGCCTGTAGGTGGCGATGTGTCACAGACACTGTATAGAAGGGAGGAATGGAAGATAAAAGAAACTTTTGCCCTTCTACAGCTTCCATCAATGTCATCAGTGGAGCAACTGTCCGATTGGACTCTGGAACTCTGGGTGACTCTTGCATCCATCTTTAGTGAAGGCAGTGCTAATAAATTGCACTGTCCCACTGCAATTGATGTGCATTTTGTGCATGAATAGAGCCTCCCACTGGTTATGGACAGTGTGGCACATATAGGGACAGGTAGAAATAGAGATAGGGACTGGTTCATGGTGAGGAGGAACCAAACTGGGGCACATCTACTATTTAGCACTGTGAGGCTCAGAGTGGAGGCTGAAGGCCTCCTCAAACTGCTAGTACACCACACCACGGTTTCAGCTATGCCCACCCTCTTCCATCAGATGCTGCCACCAGCCATATATACATTGTGCAGTTTCCAACTTATGGGGCTGTGTTGCCAAGACAGTAGTCTGGTTACCTGTTAAATTGGTTCTCCAAGATTTATTGTTATACTGCTGGAATAGGAGGTAGAACTTTGCTGCTCCCCATACCACATGTAACTGTTACCTTTGTTAAATTAAATACCACTCTGAGTGTCATTACTTTCTAGTGGGTACCAGTGCGGGGACCCACCTACAAGTAGGTCCAACAGCTGCTAAGCACCCTTTAATAGGAGGAGAAAAAGGGTAGGTCCAAAAATATGACACGTTGTTCTGAGAGACAACTAAAAGTGAAGAGATATTAGTCATGCTGTGTGAATGGGAAGATGTGACAAACATATAGTGGGGTTTTCTCAAGTTTGACTGCAAACATGCAAATATGCTTTAAAGCTGTATGCAATATCACAAAACAATACCAGAGAGGCAGTGTCCCCTGACAGTGCATATTTGGCTGTAAAATTGATCGTTTTCCTTTTACAAGTAGCCTGGCTTACATACAGCAATCTGATTCATTTCAGGGAAATGAATGTTGGGAAATAAGTATTTTCTAGGTATCCCTACAAGTCACATATCCTGCTGTATTTCATCAAGTAGTAATAGACACACATTGACTGGCAGATAGGAATTGGCTGCCTGCAGATGAAATAGCAGTGTAAAATTGGCCAGCAGCAGGGTAACTTAAGAATGCAAAATCAGGCCCAAATTCGCTAGAAACAGAGCCTCTGAAGAAGAAGGTGCTACCTTCGAAATGCGTCAGCCGGCAGCAATTTGCACGTCTTCCCCGTAGGATCTGGAGACTGCCATCAGTGGACTGATCACCACTAGCCAAAAGATCATTCAAGCGTGATTTTCATCTACCTTTGTGAGTAGTAGTTTTTATGTGTTTGTTTTAATAAACTTTTTTAAGGATAATGCACAAGGCTGGTGCGCCCTCTCTCTTTTGTTTTTTGTTTGATTGCTAGGATATCCCTATCCCTGAGGGCAGCAAGGCCGAAAGCTACCATCCATCCTGAACTTTGAACTGTCGGGCTTACACATTTATGCGCAAGAGAGTTTTTGTTTTGTTGAATTAGGACACCTGCTGTCACAGGCAGGATTAGGCCCCCCTGTCACAGGCAGGATTAGGACAACCCTGTCACAGGCAGGATTAGGACAACCCTGTCACAGGCAAGATTAGGACAACCCTATCACAGGCAGAATTTGGGCCCCCTGTCACAGGCATGATTAGGACACCTGCTGTCACAGGCAGGATTAGGGCCCTCTGTCACAGGCAAGATTAGGACTACCCTGTCACAGACAGAATTAGGACACCCCCTGTTACAGGCAGGATTAGGTCCCCCCCTGTCACAGGCAGGATTAGGCCCCCCTATCACATGCAGGATGAGGCTCCCCTGTCACAGGCAGCATTAGGGTCCCCTGTCAAAGGTAGGATTAGGGCCCCCCTGTCACAGGCAGAATTAGGACAACCCTGTCACAGGCAGGATAAGGACAACCCTATCACAAGCATGATTTGGGCCCACCTGTCAAAGGCAGTATTAGGACACCTGCTATCACAGGCATGATTAGGACACCCCCTGTTATAGGCAGGATTAGGACATCCCCTGTCATAGGCAGGATTAGCCACCCCCCCTCCCGTCACAGGAAAAATTAGGACTACCCTGTCACAGGCAGGATTAAGGCCCCACAGTCACAGGCAGTATTAGGACACCACACAGGCATGTTATTTAAAGGAATTGGACAATTGAAAAATTGCAACTCCCAGCTGAATGTAATGTTGTTGCATTGGTACATGTTCCTCGGGGGAGTGCCCACTTCCAAGATGTTTTGTTGACAACTCCTTGCCTATTAACCTAGAAAGTAGCAATTTTGGGTTTGGGTTCAGCATTTGACCCGTCTTCAAACCAAACCCAGGGCGATTCCTCTCATAACTAGTCATCTACAGTTATAGAAGATGCTGATGTGAAAAAATGGACCGTCTGCGTCTGACACTTTGTTTATAAACAATGTTCAGATACAGAATAGGGGGATACAAAGGAACTTGTTTATATACTCTTTTTCATTCATCTGCAGATCAAAGGAAAGAGCCTTAATATGCAACTGATGTAATTTAAAGCATTCTGACAATTAAATAAAAGTTAGATAAAATTCTCATATAAAACCTCAATAAGTTTGTTTACCCAAATCAGCCCGATATGACTCCTTCATTTTGTTTGTTTGTTTTTCTTCAGTGTCACATTAAAATAAAAACACAAATTTGGAAAAAAAAACAACTTAATTGTATTTGTGAATAACCTTAAAGTGTTTTGCACCAGAATCAGTATTTTTTGTGTCACATTAAATGGGACAAATTTGAGAATAAAATGCATACTCCTTATGTACATAAACAGTTTATTAGAAAAAACAAAAAACTAGCACATTAATCATAATAGAAAAAAAGTGGGTTTTTTTTTTATTTAGTTTTTTTATTGCTTGATATTTTTTTTTTGTCTATGGATTGCATAAAAAAATCAAATAGTACTACAACTACTACCACTACTACTAAAAAAACAATAATAATTAACAGTACAATAGAACAGTCGGAGTTTGTTCTATTGGATGAAAGTTTAGAGTCACATTTAGAATGTTGTGACAATATCTCACACATTGCAGCAGATTGTAGAGAATAGTAAAGCCGGTGATATCATTCTTAATTTTTAGAGTGATTGTAAACCTTCTGTGTGCCGTTCTCCCGGGACTACTGACACCTGAGCTGAGCGCTCAATAGAGACACCACAAGACCGGCACATGATTACAGTGGTGGGACCGCTCCATTCACAATAGAACAATAGATCAACTAAGTCACCAAAGAACAACCAACCTGATTGTTTATTGGAAGAAAGTTTCTGCCGGATTCCCCCAGGAAACAGACGCTGAACTTACCGATCACCATCTGCTTTCCAATACAGACTGTCATCATACAAGTCTTACTATGTCTCCTTCACTTTAACAGTTCATTGACCCATTTAGCTTAGGCAAATATTAATAAAATACAAATAAAAAATGTAAAATAATATTAATAATATTATATAAATAATAAAGTAAATACATTAAATTATTATTAAACTATATTGATTAAAATGTAATTAAATTAATATACATTAAATAAAAAAAATATTAGTAAGAACAATATTATTATTATTTTAATAACTAGCATTATGCAAACAATTGATAAATTACTGTATTTATCGGCGTATAACACGCGCCGGCGTATAACACGCACCCCAAGTTTAGGAGGGAAGTTTAAGGAAAAAAACTTTTAGGAGGGAAGTTTAAGGAAAAAGACTTACATTTGAAGTGTGTGTCTTCAGCCTTGCCAGTGTTCATCTGCAGCCTTGCCTGGCGTCCAGCCTTGCCCAGTGTCCATCTGCAGCCTTGCCCAGTGTCCAGCCTTGCCCAGTGTCCATCTGCAGCCTTGCCCAGTGTTCATCTGCAGCCTTGCCCAGTGTCCAGCCTTGCCCAGTGTCCATCTGCAGCCTTTCCCAAAATTGCAGCATTATCGTTTTTTAAATGATTGCGCCGCCGGGATTTTTTAAATTATTGAGCCGCTCGTCTTGCAGTCCCGCCCCTTGGCCCGGCTCCTATAATGGACACATCACGGTCCAATGGCGGGATGTAAAGGTTAGGAAGCGGGACTGAGAGCAGAGCCGAGCCGAGTACACAGTACACTCGGCTCGGTCTTTTTCGGCGTATAACACTCACCCACGAGTTTCCCCTGATTTTAAGGGGAAAAAAGTGCATGTTATATGCTGATAAATACGGTATACAGTGCTTTTTAATGTGTACATTGCGGCTCTAGTTTAATATTAATATTGCTTTTGAACATTTTTTCCCCTATCAAGTGCAGTAGATAATGCAAATTAACATTTTACTTAAACTACCCCTCTTTTCCTGCGGCCTGCCAGGTTGCGTGCTCGGATAAGGGTCTGGTATGGATTTTGAGGTGGACCCCTACGCCTTTTTTAAAAAAAATTTGGAGCAGGGTTCCCCTTAAAATCCATACCAGACCTGAAGGGTCTGGTATGGATTTTTGAGGGGGACCCCTACACCATTTCTTTTTAATTTGGTGCAGGGTTACTCTTAATTTCCATATCAGACCCGAAGGGCCGGTATGAATTTTAGGGGGACCCCCCACACAATTTTTATTTTTTTAATTTTGGGTCCGGGTTCCCCTTAATATTCATACCAGACCCAAAAGGGCCTGGCAATGGACGGGGGGGGGGGGGATCCCATGCTCTTTTTTATCTCTTATCTTTTTATGAGTTTTATCTATATTACGAGACCCGACAATTCATTACAGCTGCGATCAGTTTTAAATGACAATTTTTCCTTTAGAAATGTCATTTTGCTGTGGTACTGTTCTAAACACAAGAAAATTGTGCCACTTTACAGGCATACTATAGACACTCCCTAGGCATAATATTTAAAGGAATATTTCATTTTTATTGTTTCACATTAAGCATTACAATGACTAATTTCTGGGTCAGAAGGTGAAACCACACTCTTTTGATCGCAGCCTCGATTAGAATTTTTTATTTTTGTTTATTTGCAGATATGTAAATCTGTATTTCTACATATAATGATATTTGAAGGTAAACTTAAGGGAGTTTCATAATAAATGGTGTCCCTGGGATAGCAGCAGGTGAATTACAAAGACAAAGGCCCAGTTTGAGCCCTGGCAGCAGGAGGAAATCGTGCAAGTTCAGCTGAAATCACACAATTTCATTCCTGCATGTCAGTCCCGACTGCGGGATGGATTTCGGAGACATCTGTGCAGTTTCTGCACTAATGTCAATAAAAATCACACCCCAAAGTCACCAAAAAGTAGTACAGAAACTACTTTTGGAAATTGCGGCACCGCACCAATTAGAACGGTGCAATTGTCACCGATTTGACATGTCAGATCGCACCAATGTGAACCAGGGCTGACCCATACAACACTGCTTCCAATCTAAAGTCCAAAAAGTCTTGCATTAAAGACTATTTTGACAGGAGACAAATAAAATGCCAGCATGTTTTTGGATTGTGGTGAGAAACACACACAGGGAGATTATATAAACTTCAACACAAGCATTTGTATTGGGGAATTGAACCAGCAATCGCAGTGCTGCTAGACAGAATTTCTACCCACTTAGCCAGCAGGCAGCCTCATGCCTGGTCTCTGCATCTCTGCATCTCTTGCTTGTGACACTGAGCATGGCTATGGACTTAGGGCTGGTTCACAGCCATGCTCAGTGTCACAAGCAATATACAATATATTGGCCTAAGTATTGGGACACCTGCCTTTAAATGCACATGAACTGTAATGACATCCCAGTCTTAGTCCGTAGGGTTCAAAATTCATTTGGCCCAACCTTTGCAGCTATAACAGCTTCAACTCTTCTAGGAAGGCTGTCCACAAGATTTAGGAGTGTGTCTATGGGATTGTTTGACCATTCTTTCAAGTGCAATTGTGAGGTCAGACACTGATGTTGGACTAGAAGGCCTGGCTTACAGTCTCCACTCTAATTCATCCCCAAGGTGTTCTGTTGTGTTGAGGTCAGGACTCTGTCCAGGCCAGTCAAGTTCCTCCACCCCAAACTCAGTCATCCATGTCTTTATGGACCTTGCTTTGTGCACTGGTCCAAATCATTTGGTGGAGGGGGGATTATGATGTGGTGTTGTTTTTCAGGGGTTGGGCTTGGCCTCTTAGTTCCAGTGAAGGGAACTCTGAGGGCATCAGCTTACCAAGACATTTTGGACAATTTCATGCTCCCAACTTTGTGGGAACAGTTTGGGGATAGCCCCTTCAGCAAGATCCATAAAGACATGGATGAGTGAGTTTGGGGTGGAGAAACTTGACTGGCTGCACAGAGTCCTGACCTCAACCCAACAGAACACCTTTTGGCTGAATTAGAACAGGAACTGCGAACCAGGCCTTCTCATCCAACATCAGTTCCTGGCCTCACAAATGCACTTCTGTAAGAATGTTCAAACATTCCCATAGACACACTAAACCTTATGAACAGCCTTCCTAGCCTTCCCAGAAGCTGTTCTAGCTGCAAAGGGTGGGCTAAATCAATTTTTAACCCTACAGACTAATGCCCCGTACACACGGTCGGATTTTCCGATGGAAAATGTGTGATAGGCCCTTGTTGTTGGAAATTCCGACCGTGTGTAGGCTCCATCACACATTTTCCATCGGATTTTCCGACACACAAAGTTTGAGAGCAGGATATAAAATTTTCCGACAACAAAATCCGTTGTCGGAAATTCCGATCGTGTGTACACAAATCCGACGGACAAACTGCCACGCATGCTCAGAATAAATAAAGAGATGAAAGCTATTGGCCACTGGCCCATTTATAGTCCCGACATACGTGTTTTACGTCACCGCGTTTAGAAAGATCGGGTTTTCTGACAACTTTGTGTGACCGTGTGTATGCAAGACAAGTTTAAGCCAACATCCGTCGGAAAAAATCCTAGGATTTTGTTGTCGGAATGTCCAAACAAAGTCCGACCGTGTGTACGGGGCATAAGACTGGGCTGCCATTAAAGTTCATGTGTGTGTAAAGGCAGGCGTCCCAATACTTTTGACTAGATAGTGTATCTGGCAAGATTTACAATACTACATTTAGGCATAATATTAGGATCTGGGAGATGAGACAACTTCTCTACATGAAGCAGCACGTTTGGGATTTGAACCCAGACACGCTAAGCAGAAGGTCTAACCTCTAAGCTACAGAGCTGCCACATGTGACAGGCTCCTACACATAAATACACATAAATATTGCATTTCTTTGGACCTACAGGTGATGGAATTACATTACTCAAGAGTTATTCTTCTTGATTTATTCTGTGATATTTGGTGGCTCTTTGTGGGTGAGTGCAGAATAGTGATATTAGCCTCAAATTTTTGGGAATTACATTTTGATTTCTGATGATACACAAATCACTTTTTTCTGGGCTAAAATTATGAACATTTGGAAATAATAAAAAGCACAAAAAATTGTGACTCATTTTAAATTTGCATCAGCAATGGTATTGTTTGTGGTTTGCAAACACCTGTATGAGTTTGGGGTAAAGATTGTTGTGAGATGGAGAGTAACAAATGAAAGTGACAGAGAAAAATATATTTTACCAAAACATCAAAACATTCCACATTCTAGTATTCTTAAAAACAAAATATTTGAAGTAGAAGCAACAATGTTGCAAAGGAAAATGTATTTCAGAGAAAGGTACATTTCATCTCAACATTTAAAGGATTTACTGTATTTGTGAAAGTTACAATTGTACCATTTGAATCAATGACTAAAACTTGCATTGGACTATAAAAGCACTGATTCAGGTTAGGTTATTTCGACAAAGTGGTAGGGTTTGGATGTTGGGTAAGAAGAGAGAAGGGGCAGTAAGAGGGAGCGAGTCAGGTAGAGGGGCGAGTTGGCCAAACAAGTTACTATTCTAGGGGTTTTGGCATACTGGGTGTAATCGTGACATGTAGAAAAGAAAGGGGTGGGAGTTAGGAGGCGTGACAAGGAGAGGGGGGATATGTACCTTTTCTCTTCCTCCGACTTAGCACCGCATGCTAACATTCTTCATTGAGATAGTATTTGGAAGTATTCACTAGTTGTTTGAAAGTGGTGCCAACAGGACCAGGTTTTCTGAAACTTGTATTGCATCACTTTGGCTTGGTGTATGAGATCCTCCATCTCTGCTACTTTGTTTATTTGTCTGATCCAATCTGCCATTGTAGGTGGGTTGGCTGATTTCCATTGGTTTGGTATACACATCTTAGCTGCATTTAGAAGATGTAGAGTTAAAGAGCGATGGTATTTTTTCTTAGGGATGAAGGAGTGATGTAAAAGCATTTGGGCCAGGAGAAGTCAATCGGGTACATGGTAATTTAAGTAGTAAGATAATGTACTTCTTTCCAGAAGGGTTGGATCAAAGAGCAGGACCACCATATATGTAAAAGTGATCCCTCCTCATCAGAGCATCTCCAACATTTGGGGGAGATAGTAGGGGAAATGTTGTGTAATCTAAGCAGGGTTTTGTACCATCTTGAGAACACCTTGAAGCTATTTTCATGTGCAGATACCTTAATTGTCCATTTGTGTATACGAAAGAATATGTTTTCCCATTCTTCTTCTTAGAGGTCTAATGAGAGTTCCCTTTCCCAACAATGACTAGCTTATTTGGATTTGGGACTGTGATCAGAGAACAGGATAGAGTACATATCTGAAATCAGGTGTATTTGCGGGTCTTTTCTTTCACAAATTGCTTCCAACGATGTGTGTTGGCTGGAGTAGTCAGGGTGCGAGTGAAGGTCATTTAGAAAACAGGATATACAGTCAGGTCCATAAATATTGGGACATCGACACAATTCTAATCTTTTTGGCTCTATACACCACCACAATGGATTTCAAATGAAACAAACAAGATGTGCTTTAACTGCAGACTTCCAGCTTTAATTTGTGGGTATTTATATCCAAATCAGGTGAATGGTGTAGGAATTACAATAGTTTGTATATGTTCCTCCCACTTTTTAAGGGACCAAAAGTAATGGGACAATTGGCTGCTCAGCTGTTCCATGGCCAGGTGTGTGTTATTCCCTCATTATCCCATTTACAAGGAGCAGATAAAAGGTCCAGAGTTCATTTCAAGTGTGCTATTTGCATTTGGAATCTGTTGCTGTCAACTCTCAATATGAGATCCAAAGAGGTGTCACTGTCAGTGAAGCAAACCATCATTAGGCTGAAAAAAACAAAACAAACCCATCAGAGACATAGCAAAAACATTAGGTGTGGCCAAATTAACTGTTTGGAACATCCTTAAAAAAGAAAGCATGCACCAGTGAGCTCAGCAACACCAAAAGACCCAGAAGACCATGGAAAACAACTGTGGTGGATGACTGAAGAATTCTTTCCCTGGTGAAGAAAACACCCTTCACAACAGTTGGCCAGATCAAGAACACTCTCAAGGAGATAGGTGTATGTGTGTCAAAGTCAACAACCAAGAGAAGACTTCACCATACAGAGGGTTCACCACAAGATGTAAACCATTGGTGAGCCTCAAAAACAGGAAGGCCAGATTAGAGTTTGCCAAACAACATCTAAAAAAGCCTTCACAGTTCTGGAACAACATCCTATGGACAGATGAGACCAAGATCAACTTGTACCAGAGTGATGGGAAGAGAAAAGCATGGAGAAGGAAAGGAACTGCTCATGATCCAAAGCACACCACCTCATCAGTGAAGCATGGTGGTGGTAGTGTCATGGTGTGGGCATGTATGGCTGCCAATGGAACTGGTTCTCTTGTATTTATTGATGATGTGACTGCTGACAAAAGCAGCAGGATGAATTCTGAAGTGTTTTGGGCAATATTATCTGCTCATAATAAGCAAAATGCTTCAGAACTCATTGGACGGCGCTTCACAGTGCAGATGGACAATGACCCGAAGCACAGGGCCGGATTAGCCACAAGGCCACCGAGGCCGGGCCTCGGGGCGGCAGTGGTGTAGGGGCGGCGCCGCTCCTGCAGCGACTTCGCGGCCGCCCCCCCCCCTTTCGTGCTTTAAAAGTCTATTATGGGCACCAGTGCCCATAGAAAAAATGGCCGCGAGCCGACCACGCAACTGCGCATGCGCCGTTCCGAAGCCGGCCGGGCTCGGGAAAGCTCGTAAGCGCTCGGCTGGGCGGCGCATGCGATTGCGCATTTTAAAAAGATTTGAGATTAGCTAGTAGTGTCAGCGGTGCGGCGGAGTGGGAGAAAGATGACATCTCCTATTGCCCGCACCGCTGTTCCGCCCTCCTCCTGATGGCAGGCAGCATGGCAACATTGGCAAGGGACATCCCCATCTGGTGGCAAGTGACATCCCCATGTGGTGGCAGGCATGGTGGCAAGTGACATCCCCATCTGGTGGCAGGCAGTGTGTCAAATGACATCCCCATCTGGTGGCAGGCAGTGTAGCAAGTGAAATCCCCATCTGGTGGCAGGCAGTGTAGCAAGTGACATCCCCATCTGGTGGCAGGCAGTGTGGCAAGTGACATCCCCATCTGGTGGCAGGCAGCGTGGCAAGTGGCATCCCCATCTGGTGGCAGGCAGCGTGGCAAGTGACATCCCCATCTGGTGGCAGGCAGTGTAGCAAGTGACATCTCCATCTGGTGGCAGGCAGCGTGGCAAGTGACATCCCCATCTGGTGGCAGGCACGGTGGCAAGTGACATCCCCATCTGGTGGCAGGCAGTGTAGCAAGTGACATCTCCATCTGGTGGCAGGCAGTGTGGCAAGTGACATCCCCATCTGGTGGCAGGCAGCGTGGCAAGTGACATCCCCATTTGGTGGCAGGCAGCGTGGCAAGTGACATCCCCATCTGGTGGCAAGTGACATCCCCATCTGGTGGCAGGCAGTGTGGCAAGTGACATCCCCATCTGGTGGCAGGCAGTGTAGCAAGTGACATCCCCACCTGGTGGCAGGCAGTGTGGCAAGTGACATCCCCATCTGGTGGCAGGCACGGTGGCAAGTGACATCCCCATCTGGTGGCAGGCAGCATGGCAAGTGACATCCCCATCTGGTGGCAGGCAGTGTAGCAAGTGACATCTCCATCTGGTGGCAGGCAGTGTGGCAAGTGACATCCCCATCTGGTGGCAGACAGCGTGGCAAGTGACATCCCCATCTGGTGGCAGGCAGCGTGGCAAGTGACATCCCCATCTGGTGGCAGGCAGCGTGGCAAGTGACATCCCCATCTGGTGGCAGGCAGTGTAGCAAGTGACATCTCCATCTGGTGGCAGGCAGCGTGGCAAGTGACATCCCCATCTGGTGGCAGGCAGCGTGGCAAGTGACATCCCCATCTGGTGGCAGGCAGCGTGGCAAGTGACATCCCCATCTGGTGGCAGGCAGCGTGGCAAGTGACATCCCCATCTGGTGGCAGGCACGGTGGCAAGTGACATCCCCATCTGGTGGCAGGCATGGTGGCAAGTGACATCCCCATCTGGTGGCAGGCATAGTGGCAAGTAACAAGAGATGGTGGCAAGTGACACGCTCAGGGCTCCCAATGATTCTGCATTATGGTGAGTTGAACTATTTCAGTTTATATTACAATGTAATGATAGAAATAATGTGTTTCAATCATCCTGACACCATAACAAACTTGTGCCTATACTGCTTCTAGATTGAGGCCTATATTGTAACAAGATTAGGAGAGTTTTGTCTGACATTAGGCTTTGTCTTGTGTTGTGTCTTGCAGTGAACATGGATATGGTACTCAAAGATGATGACTTCATGTCAGTATTCATAGATATGTTATGGGAGCTGCCCTGTCTGTGGGAGATTAACCACCCCCATTTCAAGAACCAAGCAAAGAGGAAGGCAGCACTGGAGCAATTGTGTGAAATTGTGAAGCAGGTGATCCCCACGGCAGACATCACCTATTTAAAAGATATTAATTGGTTGCCTGAGGAGCACATATCTAAGGTAGCGCAAGAAGGTCCTGGATTCACAGAGATCCGGAGCAGCAGATGACATCTATGTCCCCAGGATGTTGTACTATGACAGGCTGCACTTTCTGGCAGGCCAGACTGAACCCAGGCTATCACTGCTATTGTCAGCAATAAAAGACAAGGTCATCCCTGACATATTTTATATTAGTATTATCAATAAAGTCACTTCACTAATCTCATTATCCTTCACATAATTCAAACTGTAATAGATGATTACAACACTTTCTGACTGTCAGAAAGTGACAACAGTTAAATCTAACCACTAACCCATATGGGTATATTCATTAGCTAACGCTCTGACAATTTTCGTAGGTTCCGGCCCCACCTCCCCCGTGGCCTGTTGGTGGGGGGGCAATTATACGTGTGGCTCCTTGCAAGCCATATCAAGTGGATTCCTGTTCCCCCCTCTTCCGGGGTGCTGCTACGTGTGGGCACACTGGATGGTCTGGCTGCTATGTGGGGAGGCTCTGATCGAGGGGTACATCCAAACTCAGTGGTAATTATGTGCAAAGTGTTATTAAACATGTTGCTAAACAAACTTGCCAATGCTGTAACTCTTTTAAATAAGCTGTACATACTATTATAAATTTTTCTTTTTTCTTTAGCAAACTCATCCTCTGAAGAGACCCCAAAATTCATGGGTCGAAACGCGTCAGTTTGTTATGCAATAGCCTTATCACATGCTGTGTATAACCTATGTTTGCTATTATATGTATTTGGTATGGGTATTTTTCCACTGGAGCTCCCAATTTATATTTATATGTTGTTACATTTACTCATTACCCTTCAATAAAGCATTTTAATATTTTACTTAATGCCTTGCTCATATCTATAGCTAGCTGCCTAAAAACCCCGCTCGGGGGACTTTTTTCCATTTTTCTTGGGGTGAGCAGCATTGACATCTCTCCTTAATGTGTCTTCCCTCTTTGTCATCTTTTATTATTTAATCTCCAGGAGATTGTTTGGTGTTGGTGTCCCTTGTTCATTTCACATTGTATATTTGAAATGTACCTGAATCCTCACAAACCAACTGTCATTTTTGAAGTAAAACACATAGGAGAGTATAATTCAAAACAAAAATCCTTTATTAAGGGATCAGAACCAAACAAAGAGGAAGGCAACACTGGATCAACATGAGAAATTAGCGAAGCCTGGGACCCCCACGGCAGACATCAATTCTTCAACATCAAAATTGGTGGCCTGAGGAGTCCATATGTAAGGGAGGGCAGTCTGGTCCAGAATTCGCAGAGATCTGGAAAGCAGCAGATGACATCTATGTTCCCAGGCTGTGGTACCACAAGAGGCTGCATTTTTTGGCTGACCAGACTGGATCCAGGGCAATCACTGTCTGGTCTTCCTTCCACGCTTCCTTCCTGGCTGTGGCTGTGCAGTTGGAGATGTGGCAGGAGGAGGAGTAGGACCTGGAGGAGGAGGAGGACTGGGGGGACCTGGAGGAGGACTGGGGGGACCTGGAGGAGGACTGGGAGGACCTGGAGGAGGACTGGGAGGACCTGGAGGAGGACTGGGAGGACCTGGAGGAGAGGGAGGAGGAAGAGGAGGACCTGCAGGAGGAGGAGGACCAACGCGAAGGTGTGTCTGAGGTGTAATTTGGCCCCTCATACCTTTCTCCAGAGCCTATGATATGAGGGCCTCACACATGACTTTTTGGCCCTCCTCCATCCTCTGCATTTTATATGCTATGAAGGCAGCAATGTTCTCCTCCATGGTGTGGGGTGCTCCCAGGACCTCTGTAGCCCTCCAAAAGAATCCTATAGCAGCCTCTTCTAGGGTACTCCTCCTACTGCCACTTTCTCTTTTCAGGGGGGGTGGAGGGACCTGCAGATCAGCCAGCCGGCTCGGCCCGGCCACCTCCTGGCTGAGACTTCCCTGTGTATGAAAAAAGGACATGGTTTTAGTTTTTGCTTCATCAATCACAATCATAAATTAGTACTCCCAACTAACATCTAGTTAACATCATTGATTGTACAAGCAGAAATATTTAGAGGAATGCTATACCTGGCTCAATCTGGGCTCCTCCACATGCGGCCTGGAAGGCCCAGGTTGGGCGTCAGAAGCCTCAGCCGGGGGGGAAGGAAGCGTGGAAGGAAGACTGGAGAGGGATGGCCTGGGTTCAGTCTGGCCTGCCAGAAAGTGCAGCCTGTCATAGTACAACATCCTGGGGACATAGATGTCATCTGCTGCTCCGGATCTCTGTGAATCCAGGACCTTCTTGCGCTACCTTAGATATGTGCTCCTCAGGCAACCAATTAATATCTTTTAAATAGGTGATGTCTGCCGTGGGGATCACCTGCTTCACAATTTCACACAATTGCTCCAGTGCTGCCTTCCTCTTTGCTTGGTTCTTGAAATGGGGGTGGTTAATCTCCCACAGACAGGGCAGCTCCCATAACATATCTATGAATACTGACATGAAGTCATTATCTTTGAGTACCATATCCATGTTCACTGCAAGACACAACACAAGACAAAGCCTAATGTCAGACAAAACTCTCCTAATCTTGTTACAATATAGGCCTCAATCTAGAAGCAGTATAGGCACAAGTTTGTCTCTTACCTTCGTTCTTACGATCGACGCGTCCAATGCTCCTTCCTCCGCTCACAGATCGTACGTAATACGCACGTGTGTTACGCTTTATACACACTGCGCATGCGTGTAACTCCGCCCACCCCTGACGTTCTTTCTAGTCTATTCCCCGCCCCTTTTCGTTCGGCGCAGTGGGTGAAGAGCATGATGGCGGATTTAGAGCAGGTGTGTGCTAATTATAGCAACGAGGAGGAGGAGGAAAGCCCGGATCCAGGCACGTCCCGATCCAGAAGGAGACGTTTTAAGGCCACAAATATGTCCTTTGGGGAGATGTTGGAGATGGTCGACATCATGAGAAAGTCTGACTATGACGGAAAATATTTGCCTTACCCACACCCCAACATCCGAAAGGCAAAAATCATTGCTAAAGTGATCAAAAACCTTCACAGGAATTTTGGGGTACGAAGATCTAAAGATCAGCTCAGGAAGCGGTGGTCGGACCTGAAGTTGAGAGAGCAAGAGCAGTACCGAAAGATCCGGAGAGTGCTGCAAAAAAGTAAGTAGTTGTGCTGTGTTCCTATTCTTTCTGTCTTCATTCCGTTCGTTCTGCTCCATATGCTTTTATTAATTGTAATGTTTAAAAGGGCAAATTTAATGTTCATGGGACCATTATTCGTTTGTATCAAACATTTTTCTTTCGGCCTCTAGAACACCATTGTTTAGGCCATATGCATTTTCACACATTTTTTGGGGCCTACTTGGATGCCAAATATTTGTTTGTGTAGATGGGTTTGTTACTAGAATGAAATGCCAACTAGATTGTGTGTAAGGAGAGGACACTGAGCAGCTGTTTTCACATCTGGACACTGGAGCACTAGTGTGGGACCCCAGAACACTATTTTTATTAGGGGGGGCACACAGGTGCTCCAGTGTATACTATAGGGGGGGCTACATCTGTGAAGCTTGTACTAAACAGGTAAAGTATTGCAGCTTGACAAAGGCCAATAAAAAATATACATCTTGGAACTCGGCTAAAATAGACAATTGTACCCCACTTCCTAGCAATGTTAACTATTTCTAGTTCTGCCATCAAACATCTGTGTGCTAATTATACCATTTTTGTTTTACATAGGGGAGAAAAGACTCGGAGGACACCCCTCATCCCAGGAGAACACAGACCCCCCACCTCTGGAAGAAGGTGAAATACCCCAAACCCAAGAAGAAGAGCAGAAGGAAGAAGAAGATGTGGTGGAGATTGGCACCACAACAGGTGAGTGTCTGCGACCACAGGCTCAGGTAAAAGAGATGGATGGTGGCCGATTTTTGAGACCTTTTTTTTTGTTCTTTATCTGTTTTTAGGTGATTGTGATGTGAGGGATAGAGAACGCTTTACTTCTGAAAGTGCCCAGATCCTGATCGGGGAGATCATGGGGTGTAATGCCGAACTGCAAAACATCCAGCAAAAAATCAATGATGTGATTAAAAAAAATAATAAAATCATTGATGTTTTGGGGCGAATTTAAACCCCACAAAATCACTTGTTTTATTGTTGTCCAATCTTTTAAAATTTTTTTCAATGTTTTGAAAAGCCAAATTTGGAGGATGCACACAGTGTGCCAACATGTGCTATCTGCCATCACGGGAGATCAATGGACGCGTTTTGGGGGTGCAACCCCTTCCTCAATTATAAAGTCGCGGTGAGGAAGGGCTTGCTCCCCCAAAACACGTCCCTTGATCCCCCCTGATGGCAGATAGCACATGTTGACATTCGTAAATTGGTGTGCATCTTCCAAATTTGGCTTTTCCAGGGGTGATTTCCCCCCATCTGAACGCTATATCAAACCCAGTTCCTAAATACTGATGTCTGATATAGCCTTCAGGTTTTACCTAATGTGAACTTTGTAAGTTCAAGTTTTTTGGCTTTCTTGTTGGTTTTACACAGGCCTGTTTTATCTGAAATGGATATTTCTATTTTTGATAATGCTACTGCAAAAATTGTTATACAACAAACATGTTGGTTTGTTTTAAAAACCTTTGGTAAATGCACATGTGATTGTGCAGGTATAAAAAAGTGGCTTACTCAAGAATGTGTGGATTATTGTCTCAACACTACAACACTTTTGGGGTGATGTAATTGCTGTTTTATGCAAAAATGGGGGTTATTTCCTAAAGGCAAATCCACTTTGCACTACAAGTGCAGTTTCAGTGCAGTTGCAAGTGCACTTAGAGTGAAATGTGTTTTTGCATTTAGGAAATACCAGCTAACAGTGCTTTGTATAATAAGGTTACACAATCACGACATTTTCTGGACTCCACACATTTCTGTCAGGGTCAGCTAAAACAAACACAAGCAGTAAATGTCCACAAAGAATTTCTTTTTTTTTTTTTATTTGAAAAAGGTTTCACAGATTGTCTGGCATATTGATAGCCCCCCTACCCGCAAAGAACTCCAGGTATCGTAACCGGACATCATGGGCATTCAGGGAGGGCAAGCCAGGACGGCCACTTTCAAGCGCCGTCAGTGTTGATGGATTTGGGATTCCGGCCTCAGGCCCAACTGAGCCAGCATAGTTGGCTGAATGTTTTCTTAAAAAATTATAGAGAAAACAGCAGGCAAGTATTATATGGTTCAGTTTATACTCCGCCATATGGATGGGTGTCAGAAATAATCAGAACCGGCTGGCCAGGATTCCAAATGTGTTCTCCACCACTCTTCGGGCTCTGGCCAGCCGGTAATTAAAAACCCTCTGTTCCGGGGTGAGGGTCCTCATCGGGAATGGCCGCATCAGGTGGTCCCCCAGCGCAAACGCTTCATCAGCAACGAACACAAATGGGAGACCTTCAACATTGTCCTCTGGAGGTGGCAAGTCCAAGCTGCCATTCTGGAGACGCCTGTAGAACTCCGTCTGGGCGATGACTCCACCATCGGACATCCGGCCATTCTTCCCCACGTCCACATACAGGAACTCATAATTAGCCGACACCACTGCCAACATCACTATACTATTAAACCCCTTGTAATTATAATAGTACGACCCCGAGTTGGGTGGTGGGACGATGTGGACGTGTTTCCCATCAATTGCCCCTCCGCAGTTAGGAAAGTCCCACCGCTGGGCAAAGTGGGAGGCCACAGTCTGCCATTCCTGTGGCGTTGAAGGAAACTGTTGAGGAAAAAACAAAAAACATTACTATTTTTTCACAGAAACATGGCAAGCAGATTAGACACAAACATTATGAGGCAACCTCCAGATAGCATTTATTAAGGGGAATTTAACAACAACAAAGTATAAGGTACACCTATCATATTCCCCCTCCCCCCCTCTCATGGGCCATTTCTAACATTATAGGGGGGGGGAACTCTTGGACAGGTAACCCTCTTCACTTCATTGAGAGATGAATGCCTAAATAATGGGTATTACTTGGAACAGCCCCTCCTTAGTTACACTATTGGCAGACCACTGGACAGGTAAGAAGTGTCTGAATACAAAGATATAAATACACACTGTACACATTTGAGCACATTTGAACATTCTGATATTACCTATCAAGATAATAATAGGATACAAAAACTTTAAACAGTACCATTGTAAAGTATACAGGCAGGCCCTTGCACTACATGCTTTGGGTAATTCATCCATACATCTGACCACAAAAGAGATGGGTATAGTGTGTGTGGGTTTGGCAAAGTCAGCAGATAGATGATTGAGGATAGAGAATTGGGATCAGCTGACTTAGCAGTTGGGGGAGGGAGGGTTACAAAAAATTTGGGGACACCACAAAAAAAAGCCTCTGGCACTCTGCCTGAATTTAAATCAAAAATAACATTTCCAAACATTTTAGGGGGTGTTTGGGGTAAAGCACTACTATGGAGCTGATAAAATACATTGTTAAGTGACTACATGAGGTGAATATAGGGCAGGAGACACCATGCTGGAGAGGTTATTGAAGGGCAAATATGTATGAAGGACATAAAATAATAATTACATAAAAATCCAGCATGCATGAGAACAAAGGGGACATTCACAGCATATTACAATCATGTTAATTAGGGAATGAGGAAAGAAATACAATATATTAGCAAACATTCAATACAATAAAATGTGATATTAAAGGATAAAAATCTTACCTTCATATACTCCTTCTGCAGAACCTTTATGATGGCAGAACAGGTCTCTGGGATGATGATCCCCAGAGCCTGGGGGGAGATGCCTGTCGAGAACTTGAGGTCCTGCAGGCTTCTCCCTGTGGCCAAATACCGCAAGGTAGCGACCAACCTCTGCTCCGGAGTGATGGCTTGCCTCATGCAGGTATCCTGCCTGCTGATATAGGGGGTCAGCGAAGCCAACAAACGGTGAAACACGGGGTCCGTCATCCTGAGAAAGTTCCTGAAATCATCAGGATTATTCTCACGGATCTCACGGAGCAAAGGCATATGACAGAACTGGTCATGCTGAAGCAACCAATTCTTGGTCCATGAACTCCTCCCCACCCTGTTCATGGACTGGACTTGTGTCAAGGTCAGGACCCCAACACCAAGCCCCCGCACAGCACGAACTCTACGAGGAGTACGCATACGAAACATGGCTAGAAAACGGTCGGCTGCTCAGAACTAAGTAACAGAACGCACTGAAGAACAGCAAGGCCTGTGAAGAGTGACCTGAAAAACAGCAACGAGCAGGCAAGTTTACACAGAAAACTCCGATACGAACTGACTGCACGCACTGAAGAGCAGATACAAACCCACAAGCACAAACTGAACGGCAGAAAACGATCTGAAAGCCACGAGTCTGAAAAAGCGCGAATCGTCTCTCACCAAACTTTTACTAAAACGAGATTAGCAAAAGGAGCCCAAAGGGTGCCGCGCTTGGTTCTAAACCGACCTTTTCTAGTCTCGTCGTACGTGGTGTACGTGACCGCGTGGTTGTCGATCGGAAATTCCGACAACTTTATGCGACCGTGTGTAGGCAAAACAAGTTTGAGCCAACATCTGTCTGAAAAAATCCTAGGATTTTGTTGTCGGAATGTCCGAACAAGTCCGACCGTGTGGGCATAACAGCCAGGAGAGCAGCCCATCTAGTAGAGGTGATGAGGGGAGAGCAGGTAGGCCTAGACAGTTAGTGGTAATAGGGGATTCTACAATTAGAAGGAGTGATAGAATAATTTGTCACCAGGATCACCTCAATTAAATGTTTTGCTGTCTCCCTGGTGCTAGGGTTCGGCATGTGGTGGACCGGGTTGATAAATTACTGGGAGGGGCTGGGCATTAGACATGTGCACACTGTAATATTTTGTTTCGGAATTTCGTTTTTGTCTGAAAAATAAATTTATTTAGTTACTCCCGAAATTTGTTTTTATTTATTTAAAAAATATAAAAAACATAAAAAATGTTGTCATAAATTTAAGCCAAAATGTATTCTGCTACATGTCTTTGGTAAAAAAAATCCCATTAAGTGTTTAATAATTGGTTTGTGTGATCACGGACATATGTACGCAGATGATCATGTACAGATGTGCGCAAATGATCACGGACATATGTGTGCAGATGATCACTGGGACATAAGATTTTAGTGTTACATTTGTGGGGGACAGGTGTGGGGACATGTGTGTGGACATGTGTGTGGGGACAGTGTTTTGGGGACACTATTTTGGGGACATTGTGATTCTACACTGTGTGGGGACACTGGGCTAGTGATCAGTGTGTAAAAAGCTGTAAAAAACAGCTCATGCTCATTGATCACCGGCTGGCTGCAGCGATCCCCTCTCCTCACTGACAACTTCCGTGTGAGGAGAGGAGAGCCGATTGCCTAGCAACCGGCTCTCTGTTTACATCATATGACAGCTGCGATTGGACACAGTCGTCATATGATCAGGGGGGCCAATCACAGAGCCCTCCTGCCGATCGAAGATGCGCCATGTCCAGGTGACATCAGCGCATCGGGATCGCGCTCATGTGTAAGGTAAAGTCTACAGGCTTGGAAATATCAATTTGTAAATTGATAGAAAACTGGCTAAAAGACAGAATTCAGGGAGTAGTGGTTAATGATTTTTACTCTGAATGGTCTAAGGTTATCAGTGGTATACCCCAAGGTTCAGTGCTGGGACCCTTACTTTTTAATAGCTTTATAAATGATATAGGGTCTGGGATTAAAAGTAACATTTCTGTCTTTGCAGATGACACTAAGCTATGCAGTGGAATAACATCCTTACAGGATGTCTCCAATTTACAAGCCGACCTCAATGCGCTGTCTAATTGGGCAACTATGTTGCAGATGAGGTTTAATGTTGATAAATGTAAAGTTATGCACTTGGGGGCTAACATACATACTAGGGGGAGTACAACTGGGGGAATCAATGGTGGAGAAGGATCTGGGGGTTTTGGTAGATCATAAGCTCAATAATAGCATGCAATGCCAAGCTGCGGTTTCCAAAGCGAGCAAAGTCCTTTCTTGTATTAAGAGAGGTATGGACTCCAGAGAGAGAGATATAATTTTGTCCTTGTACAAATCATTAGTAAGACCTCTTCTGGAATATGCTGTTTTTTTTTTTTTTTACATCACAAAATAGTTTATTCAAAAGTTGACAAGACAGTACAAATCAAGTTAACTGTAATCACAGCAAAGATCCACATAAAGCCATGTTTGGTCCTCGCTAGTTTGCAACATTATCGAAAGTGAACAATTTCTTTTATGATGTGAAAAGACAACAGTATTGTTAAGTGCAGCCTTGGATATATAATATGACATTGTTATAGCTCTCATGTCTTATACACTTAGCTTTGTCATGACCAGTTATCCTCAGTAATAAAGTTAAGGAGATAATCATCTGACTTGCATGTCGGAGTCAGGAAAGACAATACGTGTCACGGGAGATGAGAAAAGAAAAGAAAAATAAAAAAAAAAGGGGAAAAAAAGGAAAAGGTGAACAGAATAAAGAGATTTGTGACCATTACCTCGTCAAGTAGATGTCAAGCGGAAAATCAGTCAATCAATCGGGTTGCCCAGCTGATTGCATCCAAGTGGAGCTTGTTGATGTAAGTACCTGCTATCCTGTCTCAGACAGGGCCAGATGTCTGGACATCTTTAATGTCACTGAAAGCCTTGGAGTATTTGAAAACGATCCAGAGACGCCAGGTCTCAAGATAGCTTTCTACCTGTTCATTGGATTGAGCAAGCGTATCTTCCATTTCATGGAAGTCTGCTACTCTGCGTAACCATTCAGAGACTGTTGGAACTCGTGTAGATTTCCAGTAAATTGGGATTAATGATTTGGCAGCGTTTAATAGGTGTCTTGTGAGAGAACGCTTGTATTTTTTTAGAGGCCAGTTGGAGATGTGCATTAGGCAGCTCGCTGCATCGAGAGGCAGAGTTGTCTCCGTAATCAGTTTAATTAGGTCAAGAACTTCATTCCAGTAGTTAGCGATTAAAGGGCATTGCCACCAGATATGCAACAACGAACCCTTATCTTTCATGCAACGCCAGCAGCGGTCTGGCACTTGTGGGAACCATTTGTTTAGTCTCATTGGTGTTAGATACCACCGTGTCAACAATTTGTACGCAGTTTCTTGGACCTTAGTGCTTATGGAGCACTTATGTGCTAAAATACAAGCGTTCTTCCATTGTGTAGAAGTTATGTTTATCTGTAGGGCGTCAGACCATCCCTTCCTAAGTCTGTCATCTGTTGGTCCCTTTGCTTCCTGTAGCCAGGCATACGCCATAGACGTTGTTCTGTTAACCGGTTCCCCCTTACGGCACACCGACTCAAACTCCGTCAGGGGTCTAGAGAAGTCTCCCCCCTTGTGGTTTTCCTTGAGATAGCTTCTAGCCTGTAAGTACACCCAAAAGGGCAGCTCTGCTACATTGTCGACCCTTTTTAGGGCCTGGTACTCCTTGACTTTACCCTGGTGGAAACATTCGCCCGCTAATAAAGGTCTGTCAGTGTTAGGAGACTGAAGGTGGGGGTTATCAAGCCCTGGGATAAAACCCGGATTGTCTTTCATTGGTGTTAATGGGCCTAACGCTGAGGTGATCACTTTACCTCTGGGTAAATCATGCATCAATTTGAGAGTGGTACCTGTTATGGGGTGGTGCTTTAGTTTGTCAGGGTAATTGGACCATTGTACCCAAGGAGCGAAAGAAAGTGGCGTGGAAAAGAGGGCCATCTCCAACCCCACCCAATCCTTACTGTCCCGATGACAATGCCAATCAATGAACTCCAAGCCCCTCCATTTCTTTTGCTTTTATTAATGCTTCGAACTTGATTCTAGGTTTTTTGTGAGCCCAGATAAATCTCACGAACAGGGTTCTTAAGGTCTTAAACAAGCTTGATGGTAGCTTGATCGGTAATGTGCGTATTACATAGAGGAGCTTGGGCAGAACGGTCATTTTAATGATGGCCGCCCTGCCAAACCACGAAAAGGTTCCCGTGTGCCAGTTGTGTAGGTCTCTGTCAATACTTTTCAATAGTGGGGGGAAATTTTGGTCATATAATGACGAGATCTGTGGCGTTAAATTAACCCCAAAATATTTCAGTTTTTTGGGATCCCATTTGAAGGGGGAGTTGGTCATTGCAGAAGAAAGCGAGTGGGCGTTAAGCGAAATGTTCAGGGCCTCTGATTTGGAATAGTTTATTTTTAAGTTAGAAACGTAACCATAAAGTCCAAATTCCTGCATGAGATTGGGGAGAGTGATATGTGGCCCCGAGACAAAAAACAACAGGTCATCCGCATATGCGGCGATCTTGAACTCCCTATCCCCTACCAGCCAGCCCTTTACCGAGGGATTTAAGTTGGTTTTTCTGATAAATGGTTCCAAGGACAGTATAAACAAGAGAGGGGATAATGGACACCCCTGTCTCGTACCGTTGGCAATGTGAACTCTCTCGGAAAGTGTGCCATTGATTTTTAATCTAGCCGTAGGCTTTTGATAAAGTGCTGAAATCCAAGCCAACATCTTCGTGCCCAAACCCACGTGTTTGCAGGCGGCCAGCATATAGTCCCAAGCCACTCGATCGAAGGCCTTCTCCGCATCCGTGGACAGGAGAAGGCCCTCTGTATCGCTTGTTCTAATTTTGTTTATTAGCAACAAAGATTTGATAACATTATCTTTGGCCTCCCGACCGGGCATAAAACCTGCCTGCTCGGGGCCAATTAGTTTATGGAGGATGGGTTTCAGTCTGTTGGCAAGTATTTTTGCAAAAATTTTCACGTCTATATTCAACAAAGAAATAGGACGGTAGCTAGCACATTCATGAGGGTCTTTGCCTTCTTTTGGGATGACCGTAATGAATGCCGAGAGTAATTCAGGTGGTGTCTCCTTGGAGTCAGACATGGAGTTCAAGGCCGCCGCCAGGGGAGCCGTCAGGAGATCTGTGAATGTTTTATAGTAAATTGCCGTGTACCCGTCCGGGCCCGGACTTTTGCCCTGTTTCAGATCTTTAATGGCGAGTTTGATCTCAAATGTGTTAATTGGGCATTCTAATGTATTAGCCTCTGCGTCTTCCAAAGATGGGAGTCCGCTTTTTACTAGGTACTCTCTGATGATCTGTGTTCTGTCACCTGTCATTCCTGGCAGTTTATGTTGTAGTGGTAAATTGTACAGGTTTGTGTAGTATTCGTGAAAATGTTTTGCAATATCTTCTGTGGAGACATCTAAAGAGCCGTTTGCACGTTTGATACCCGGAATATTAGTGTTGTGTGTGTGCGTTCGTAAAGCCCTTGCTAGTGTCTTCCCAGGTTTGTTACCTCCCTCATAGTAAATCTTCTTCTTGAAGAACAAGAAGCGTTTTGCCTTAGTGTCAAGGAGGTTCTGCAGGGATTTCCTAGTGTCCAATAGTTCCGAGGCCGTAGAGGCCGACAGGGACTGTTTATGTAAAGTTTCAAGGTAGTGGATGCGATTTATCAAACGTGTAGTCTCTTTTGCTCTCTGTTTCTTCCGCCTCGAGCCCATCGAGATCAGTTCCCCCCTAATTGTACACTTGTGGGCCTCCCAAAGTGTTATTGGGTCCATCCCTGGCGTAGTATTTCGGTCAAAAAAGTCTCTCAAAGAGTCCTTCAGATCTTGTACGTAAGTAGGGTCTGTGAGTATGGAGGAGTTAAGTCTCCAGATCTGGGATTTTGGTGTCCTTTTAGTCAAGTCTAGGGTTAGGGCAATAGGGGCGTGATCGGATATGGATTGTGTGCCCATGTATGCCTCTGTGAGAGTGTGGAGGTCATTTTGTGTAATAAAAAGGTAGTCTAGCCGTGCATACTTCTCATGAGGCGTTGAATAAAACGTGAAGTCTCTACCGGTCGGGTTTAGGAATCTCCAGGAGTCTATCAACTTAAGGGAGTGAAGATGGTTTTTGATGCTCTTCAGTGTCCTGTATCTAATACTAGTCGACCCATTAGTGGTGTCTGTCAAAGGATTCAAGGGTATGTTGAAGTCCCCTCCCATGATCAGACATCCCGAAGTGAAATCCTGCAATTTATTCACCATTTGAGTGCAGAAGGCTAAATGGGCTTTATTTGGGAAATAGACATTCGCTATGGTGATGGGCAATTCTCCATATGTCCCTTTCAGGAAAATGTACCTTCCCTCCGGGTCTGTCAGTTGTTCCGACAAAACAAAGGGAGCACTCCTGTTGACTAAAATTGTAACCCCCTTTGTCTTTGCCTGATCGTTAGTGGCATGAAATGCCCTCGTAAAGGTTGAGTCAGTGAGCCTGGGGATATGTCCGGTTTTAAAGTGTGTCTCCTGCAGTAATATAAAATGTGGCTTACCTTTTTTGATTTCTCTGAGTAACGTGCTACGTTTTTCGGGTATGTTCAACCCTTGAACGTTATGTGATATCACCGTAGGCTTACGTCCCAGGAATGAGTAGGCCATGGTGCAGATTCAGACGTTGTGTCGAGAACTAGGCTCTAGAAAAATGAACTTACACGGAATCAGTGGATTCGTGAGGCGGGCAACGCGACTGATCAAGGTCTACAAGAAAAAAGAATGGTCGTTAGAAAGAATAGAGAGAGAAGGAAAAGAAAAAAAAAGGAGAAAAAAGAACAATGAACAACAATTAAGATTAGGTTACCTCTAGATAGGGCCCTATCTAGAGAAATAGTGTGTCTGGTGGTCTACTGATAGCACCAGATCACTTTGTGGGGCAAAGGGAGGCGGCCGCCTTGTATGTTGGCCAAGATGAGAATGTATCCTGTGTCTGTAAAAGTGCACAGAAAAACAATTTGAAAACTGGAGGTATAACCGGCTAACCGTGTCTCCATGTAACACACAGCCTTACATATAAACTGCAATAATAAAAAAAAAAGAATTTGGTGAATTCACCCTGACTAACAGAGCATCCAAACTCCCCAGAATATGCGGGGCAGACAAACTGTTAAAAAATCTCAAGCAATAACTGCATAATACTTTCTCATCACCCCTCATGGTCATCACCTTCAAAGTGTCGTGACCACCTATGACTTTTATTCCACTCGTACCTTTGCGACTACCGGATAAAATTATTATGCAATAGTAAGGTAGCATTTTGTCATTTAACATTTGCCAACAACCTCCGTTGTGCTCTGGCTCTCTTTGCGTTAATAGTAACTTATCAGAAGATAGTTTAAGAGGCGAGCCCGGGCTGACAAAACACAAAGCAAAACAAAAAAAAAAAAAAAATATATAATAGTGAACTGATAGTGAACTGGTGCGTGGAATTGAGTCATTGTGACCAATGAGGGGGGAGTTCATCCAGGTCTTTAGTCTTCTGCCTGATCACGATCTACTCTCATGCTCGAATTTGGGGTGCCCTGCTTAGAACCTCCAGATCTCCCTTGCTTCATCTTCTTAGAGAATCTCTTCTCAGGTGTGGAAAATGGCGACCGAGGTGGGCTTCTGTCATGTGGTGGCAATGCAAAGTCCGCGTACCAGTCTGGAAGATCCACTGGGTCAATGCATAGTCCTGCACAAAAATCAGGAAGGTCTGCTGGGGTGCGGAGCACATGTTGGTGACCATTTGCCGAAACAATGAGTGCAAAAGGGAAGCGCCAAGTGTATCTGAGATCCCTTTCCCTGAGCTTATCCAGAAGCGGTCGCAGGGCTCTGCGATTTTTTAATGTAATTTGTGATAAGTCATGGAATAGCATTATGGTTTCACCATTAAAGATGATCCTATCATTTCTTCTTGCTCTGCGCATTATATCTTCCTTCAGTTGAAAGTTCTGTAAGCAACATATGATGTCACGTGGTGGGGCAGTATCAGGGCCTTTAGGCCGGAGAGCTCTGTGAGCCCTGACAAACTTTATTTCTGTCTCTTCCTGCCTGTCAAGGAGGCTGTTAAAGACCCTCTGGAGGGCCGGAGTTATCTGGTCTGCCTCCACTGATTCGGGGATCCCCCTCACCCTGATATTGTTCCTCCTGCCCCTGTTGTCGAGGTCTTCCACGTGTCTATTCAGGTCAATAAAGTGCTGAGCATGTGAGACAGTGACCTGATCCAATCTGTGTATGGCCTTGTCTCTCTGTCTCCCTGCGTGTTCTGAGGCTGCCAGCTTTTCAGTGAGCACTACTAAGTTAGTTTTCAGGTCCGTAATAGCTGCTGAAAACGTGGATTTAATGTCTGCCGAGAATACAGACATGTCTGCATAGGTCAGGGGTTTGTTCACTCTGGATTTGCCCCTACCTGTGTCCTCTGTAGATTCAGAGTCTCCACTGAAATCCTCCTCGTGGAGCTCGTTCTGTTGCGTCGGCGCCATCTTGGGACCGGCCTTGCTGCTGCTCGCCGCCGGCGTTTGTATCAGGAAATCGGCGATGTTCCTGGCAGCGGATGGTAGTTTTCCACGGCGGGATCGTGTCTGCGGGGTGGTGTGGAGCTTTCTGCCCGGCATTGAGTGCTCTGCTGCAGGGTGTCAGGCTGTAAGGCTGTGTGACCTACGGAGCTCTGCTAGTGTGCTTCCATCCGAGCCGCGCGCCAAGCCACGCCCCCCGGAATATGCTGTTTTGGGCACCAGTTCTCAAAAAGGATATCAGGGAACTGGAGAAAGTGCGGAGAAGGGCAACCAAACTGATAACAGGCATGGAGGAGCTCAGCTATGAGGAAAGATTAGAGGAACTGAATTTATTCACTCTTGAGAAGAGGAGATTAAGGGGGGATATGATCACCATGTATAAATATATAAGGGGTCCATATAGTGAACTTGGTGTTGAGTTATTAACTTTACGGTCAACACTGAGGACCCCATGGGGGGATCTAAAAAGTTTAATTGTTTTTAGTTGTTTTATTAAATATTAGATTTTTTTTTAACTTAGATTTATTGATATAACAATGAGGCTAATACGTCCTATATGCAATAGAATAATGCAGGTGACGTGTTTTCTTCAAGGAGATGAGATCAGAGAAATGCTTGCAAATTAATGTTAAACCCAAAGCTGTGTTATAGAAGCTCCTAGCTGGGGGTCTGTGTTATACAATTCACCAACTTCTGAACAACCTCATTAATATCTTACTCTCTCATTCATACATGCTGATTGGCTCCTATGTTGGGTGTTACTTTGGTGCCTACTTAGTAAGCAGTTTGTGGATTGCGCCTTTCCAGAATTTAGACAATTTATTGATTTATTCTGATTATGTATGTGTCCTAATAGATCTGAAAAACGTATTGGTGGTCTGGAGAAGACATACATTTCTTACTAAATGGCTTTTGGATAATTGCTTATTCAGGGTGCAGGGCCCTGCTAGTTTTTAGGGGTTTAGATTTTTTTATTGTGTAATAAATGTGGAATAATAAAAGTGATATGATTGTATTTAATAATGCTGTTTTGTGTTTGAGTTGTGATTTATAGTTTTCTTTGCGGTCAGCCTTGGTTTTAAAATCCATTTAAAATCATTTCTCTGATCTCATTTAGTGTCCTGGGACTAGAATCTAAGGCTGACATATAATAATATGATATATTGTTTATGTACAGAAGCCCTTGAGTGAATAGGAGATACTGTATGAGAGTGAATAAGAGTGGTTACAAATTCATCGCATTTACGGAGACATTTGTGTCTTTTCGACACTTATGCCCCATACACGCGATAGGATTTTCAGACGGAAAATGTTCTATAGGATCTTGTTATGGAAATTCCGACCGTATGTAGGCTCCATCAGACATTTTCCATCGGAATTTCCATCACACAAAATTTGAGAGCTGGTTCTCAAATTTTCCGACAACAAAATTTGTTGTCGGAAATTCCGGTTGTGTGTACACAATTCCGACGCTCAAAGTTCTACGCATGCTCGGAATCAAGCAGAAGAGCTATTGAACTTAATTTTTCATGGCTCGTCATACATGTAGTACGTCACCGTGTTCTTGACGTTCGGAATTTCCGACAAGATTTGTGTGACCGTGTGTATGCAAGACAAGTTTGAGCCAACATCCGTCGGAAAAAAAACATGGATTTTGTTGTTGGAAAATCCTATCGTACAGGGCATTAATGTTACTTTTGCACTCTGTTGAAACAAAGCGCAATCATGCTCAAATATCTTTTTCCCTGGCCATGGAAGACGGGGAATGACAACACTGAACCCAGAAGGGATCAGAGCACATCACTTCTGGGTCCATTGTTCAGAGGAAGATGAGGAGAATGTTCCCCCATCTCCTGTGCTCTTATACCTGAGATATACCTTGGAGATCCTGGACATCCAGGTGGAACTGGTAATCCCTAGACACTATGGACATTGGGTGTTCTCCCGTTCGGTGAACACCGAACATTGTGGGGCGTTCACAGCAAATTTGAGTGCCGCGGAACATCCCATAATGCACTGCGAGATTGCAGTGCATTGGCGTCTTAGGATTGGCCAAAGCATGCACCTGACCTGCATGCTTTGGCCAATTACAGCGTGCTTTGCTGAGAGAGCCATAATTGGTCAAAGGCAGGGTGTCTTTGGTCAATCATGACTCAGGGGGCTAAGTCCACGCCCCACACTATATATAAGGCTGCTTACTCAGCGGGCGTACATAGTGAAATTATGAATGAAGAGAGATTAGGCAGGTTAGTTAGTGGCGTGCAGGCAGTGTATTTGATATATATATATATATATATATATATATATATATATATATATATATATATATATATATATATTTATATATATATATATATATATGAATGTATACTCTACATTTATTGTATACTAGATATTCAGTGTAGACTCTATATTCAGCCAATGCAGGCAGTGTAGTTTATATAACACAGTGTATTCAAGTGGTAAGGGGAACCCCATGCCAAAATAAAATAAACAAATGGTGTGGGTTCCCCCCCAAAATCCACACCAGGCCCCTCATGTCTGGTATGGATTTTAAGGGGAACCCCGCACCGAAATGTAAAAAAAAAAATTGGCATGGGGTCCCCCCAAAATCCATACTAGACCCTTATCAGAGTATGCAATCTGGCAGCCCGCAGGAAAAGGGGGGGACAAGAGAGCACTCCCCCCTCCTGAATCATACCAGGTCACATGCCCTCGAGATGGTGAGAGTGCTTTGGGGTCCCCCCACAGCACCAAGTCCCCATATTGATGGGGACAAGGGCCTCATCTCCATAACCCTCGCCCGGTGATTCTGGTGGTCTGCGGGCGGGTGGCTTATCAGAATCTGGTAGCCCCCTTTAAAAGGGGGCCCACAAAACCCACCCCACCTATGTGAATGGGTATCGGGTACATTGTACCCCTACCCATTCATCAAAAAAGGGGCAAAAAAGTAAAAACAACAGCAGACAGTTTTTGACAATTCCTTTATTAAAAAAAAGTGTCCCGCGATGTCCATCCATCTTCAATCATGGTACCGACGGACTAAAAAAAAACCCTTAAAAACCCTGCCTCAATGGGAGGCGTCCCCACGATTGCTGTCTTTTCACTTTGACAGTTGTTATATAGGCAAGGGCGGGGCCACCCAGTGATGTAAACGGGTGACCCCCCCTCTGATGGCACATTACGTCAGAAGGGGGCGGGTCACTTGGTTATGTCACAGGGTGGCCCCACCCTTGCCTATATAACAATTGTGAAAGCGAAAAGACGGCAGTCGCAGAGAAGCCTCCCATGGAGGCGGAGTTTTTCCATTTTTTAAAAAATATTTTTTGGGTCTATCGGCGCCGTGATTGAAGATGGATTTACATTGTGGGATGCTTTTTATTTAGTAAAGTAATTTTAAAAAACTGTCTGCTGTGATTTTTACTTTTTCGGTTAATGGGTAGGAGTACAATGTACCCGATACCCATTCACAGGGGGGGTGGGATCTGGGGGCCCCCTTATTAAAAGGGGTTTCCAGATTCTGATAAGCCCCCCGCCCGCAGTCCCCCACAACCACCGGGCAAGGATTGTGGGAATAAGGTCCTTGTCCCCATCAACATGGGGACAAGGTGCTTTGGGGGGAGTCTGTTTACATGTCAGTGCTGCCTTATGTTGGTGTAAGAGAAAAGGTTAAAACAATTATTCACTGACCTCTGTAGCTGAGGGCACTATGGAGCAATTGATTATTGAATGTAGCCGTTATTCAGGGCTTAGCACTCTGTTCTCGCCTCCTTCTCTGTACCCGATCTGTGCTTACATTAAAGATTAGAAGTCTGACAGGCTGCCAAGTAACTCCTGGACGGTGGATCAGAATGAAAGTACTTCTGCTGGAAACTTTGAGGCATAGGAGTGCGCAGGGGGTGTGCCGGGTGTGCCCAGGCACACCCTAATCACCCCGTGCGGTGCAGATTCCCCCTGCTGATGTTTCACCAAAACCACCCAATGGGGCTCCTAAAAAAAATTGTAAAAAATAATACAAAAATAGAATAATAAATAACTACTGACACCAACCTCTGCCCTACTAACACGTTCATGTTTTAATACATTTTAAATATTTTTTTTACCTTTATTTATAAGAGTGTGTGTGTGTATATATTACACATACATACATACATGCACACATGCACACGTGTTTGAGCTTTGGGGTGCACACCCTAATGCAATAGGCTGCGCACACCTATGCTTTGAGGATAATATACTCCACAGTGTCTGCACCTACAGAGATGGCTAAGAACTTATCTGAACATTCCAAGCCCATTCACAAGAATTAGGTGGGTATGGGCCACCTGACATACTGTTCAATATTGAAAAAATATGAATGTAACTTTGTGAAAGAGGCAATGAAGGCACATTGAGATATACTGTAAATAGAAATGTTTACAGTAATAATATTCTGAAATGAAAGTTTATCAGGAATTGCATTCAACAGATATGCTATATGGCCAAATATTTGTAGTCAGCTGACCTTTACACCTATATAGGATGATTGCACATCCCCTTCAAAAATATGAATTAAAATATAATTATGGAGTTGCCCCCCCCCCCCTACCTTTGTGCCTATAACTGTTTCCACATTCTTGGGAAGGCTGTTCACAAGATTTGGAATGTATCTGTGGGAATTTGTGCCCTTTCAACCAAAGGAACCTCAGTGAGGTCAGATACTGATGTTGGATTAGAAGACCTGACTAATAATCAGTCTGAGGTCAGGACTGTGTTTATGACATTTGAGTTTCTCCACTCCAAACTTATCAAACCATGTCTTTATGGAGCTGGATTTGTGCTCAGGGGGACAGTCATGCTGAAACAGGAAAGGTTGAAATAAAACAATTGCCCACATATACTGTAGAGCAGGGGTGTCAAACTCAATTTCATCGCAGGCTGCATCAGCAGTATGGTTGACTTCAAAGGGCCAGTTGTATCTGGGGTGCACTACGTACAGAGTGCAGGGTTCAGGAGTGAGTTACATAGAGAATGCAGAGATCAGAATTACACTACATACAGAGTGTAGAGTTCAGGAGTGCACTATGTACAGAGTGCAGGGTTTAGGGGTACGTTACATACAGATTGTGGAGCTCAGGAGTGCGTTAGGCAGAGAGTGCAGAGTTCCAGGTGGCACTACATACAGAGTGTAGAGTACAAAACTTCCTTGCATCTCTTTCTCCTAACTGGTCCAGCTCTAGTACCTTCATGTGTAGGTGGCTCTGCCTCACCTTGCAGGGAGATCACTCTCTCTCTCAGATTCAGAAGATCTGCCTCTGCCGTGCCCCACTGTGAGAGCATGCAGGGATCTGTTAGTTCTAGGAGCTGCTGAGGGAAAAGCCGTCTTTTGTAAGCATAGAAGGCTTCTGTTTTTACAAGTGACAGTGGGGAGCGGGAGTCGAGGGTGAGAGCAAGAGGTTGCGGAATGGGGTTCCATCACATTCTGACTGCAAAACTGGGTGCACAGGCCACATGACAAGGCTTGGCGGGCTGGATTTGGCCCGCGGGCCTTGTGTTTGATGTCTGTGCTGTAGAGGGATGAATGACAACAGAGGGGTGGATGAAGCTGTTTCTAGTAGTGCTGATACTTGTACTGGGTTGAACTTGTACTGACTGGTGAACTTGAAGCTTTCTTTCCTATCACACTTCAGTCAGTGTATGAGAGCAAAGTGGGAGCAAGCTCCTAACTGCAGGTCTTGGTTACATTGTGTAATGCTTTGACTGGTCACAATTTCTTGTATGCCCAATGGACAGTGCAGTCACAGTACTTACTTGTGCATGCTAGAAGGCATGTAAGATCAAGAAAAAAAAATTAAGCTCCAGAATAGCCCCCCACTCTGTAACATCCACCTTCCATTCACTTATCGTATATACACTAGGCAGACAGAAGGCAGTTAATATACACAAATAATAATGTCATTCATAATGATGATGGTAATGATGATGATTGTAGCAATATGACTGAACTTGTTTAATATGGTCTACAGCATTATACATTGAATCAATGTGTTACATTTACAACATTCTTTTCCCCAGCATTGTTCCCCTTGTGTTCAGCTCAGGTTTTAAAAGCAAAATGTAGAATTTTGGAAAAAACAAACACAATAATATTCCAGCACTGGAGGTCAGTATGGCGAATATCTCCACAGCCACCATGTATTTCCCTCTGGTGCTCAGATAGGCTGGGATCATGGCAATCCAGACACTGCAGAACACCAGCATGCTGAAGGTGATGTACTTGGCCTCATTAAAACTGTCCGGTAATGTCCTCACCATGAAAGCCAGAACAAAACTCACGGCTGCCAAAAACCCCATATAACCCAACATAGAGTAGAACCCAATACCCGACCCTTCATTGCACTGAATGATGATCTTCCCAGGAGAAGAGTCCATGTCATACTCCTGAAATGGTGGAGAGATGGACAACCAGAGAATGCAATTCATAACCTGAATGGATGAGCAGAATAACATGACTGTATTGGGAAGTTTGACTCCCACCCATTTCCTACAAGAGCTTCCAGGTCTGGTGGCTTTAAAAGCAATGAAGACCATGATGGTTTTGGCTAGGATAGAAGATGCTGAGATGGTGAAGGGAATTCCAAAAGTGACTTGTTGCAGCATACAGGTTATATCCACAGGACGGCCAAGGAACAGAAACACAGAAAGGAAACTCAATATGACGGAAAAGAGCAGAATGAAGCTGAGGTTCCGGTTATTGGCTCGGACTATGGGAGTGCTCCGAAACCAAAAAAATAGTCCAAGTATAAGGAGAGATGTTGTAGCAAATATGACTGAAGTTACAGAAAAAAATAAAACTAGAACATCCTTCTCATATGATAAATACTCATTGACTTTGCCAATACACATATTTTTAGCTTTGTTAGGCCATTCATTTTCAGGACACTTCTTGCAGTTTTTACTGTCTGTAAAGTAAAAAATGAGTGAAAATTACATTAGGCATGGTATACCAAGAATACAACATTTTGACAGTATTGACTATTTTTCAGTAATTTCCTTAATGTACCTTAAAGTTTTTTGGAGATAAGATGAATATTAAATATGAAAAAAAAAGCTGTGCAAAACAAAAATAAAATGTTGGAACAATATATATGGTGAATATCTCAAGAAAGCTTTAGTCATGAATAAAGTGTGATGATGACCTACTAAAAATATAAGAACCTCCAGCCTCAGTGATGGCCATTACATAGTCTATCTTTAATCTCAACATGTATGTAACAATGAAATTCCCTTATTTTACCATTTTTGGTCTCTTCAGTTAAATAATTTTCCAGACAATTTCTTTTAGATAAGTGCAAAATTATTGGAGGCTTTCTCAGACAGACAGTAGGAGGGAGCTGTTTCTCATTGCTTGCTTGAGAAAGCCTCCAACACTCCCAGAATGGTCTGAGGTAGAAGGGAAATGCAGCAATATTTCCCCCAAAAAAACAGCAGAAAGGCACCATCGGTAATCATTATTTTCATACAACGTAGGGATATGTTCAGCTAGCAAAGTGGAAAGTGGTTACAGATCACTTTAAAGGACTTTAAAAAAAACAATTTCTAATTCAATATTAGTCTATTTTAAAGAAACATAAGGTTTACCAGAATAGTTTGATATTTCTCCTTCTGAACATGGAGCACAATTATAACAACATGGGTGATATCCTTCTCTTATGGATTTTCTGAACCCTGGAAGACATTCCATGGAACACCGACCCCTTGGGATCTAAGATAATATAGAACAATATGAACTAATCAAGAGCAGAAGTACAGATATAATAGTGTAACTAAGTGAAGCTTCTGGTATTTACAATGATGTAGCATGCATACCTTGGTGGAAACACATGAACCATTCCAGAAGGTGGCCCTTCATTAGTCTGGATACCACAGCATATGTTCTGAACCAGAAGACAGAAAAAGACATCTAGGAGTACTAGCAGAACCCTTTCATTAGAAAGGTTAAAGTAACAAAACTATCTGTACGAGCATAAATGCTGTCTTAAAAAACAAAAAAGAAAATCTCCTATAATACAAAGAGAAGAAAACAAATAGCCGTGTATTGATAGTAACCACATACAATCCAACACTAGAAGGGTTAAGAGTTAAAATTTTTGAACTGAAACCCATAATAAGAGAGGACACAATCCTGAAAAGGATATTCCAACAACCCCCAGTGCTGACCTTCAGGTAACCACTCAAAGGGGCTGCTATCATTTGGGAACAGCCCATACAGATGTAGGGGGCCCGGGTGTCCAGAGGGGCCCTGACCCTGAGTTGGTACCCCCCCTTTTATTCACACTGACAAATAACTAGTCACAACTTTAGCTAGTGCTCCCCGCTCCACTGGCTTCTGAGTCCCAGCCTCCTGCTGGCTGCTGCTGTCAACATGATTGGTTGCTAGGACCACCTGGTGTCCTAGCAATCAATCACATGCATTCACAGGCCCCAACAGAGGAGGAGGAGGAGGATGTAACTCCCTCCTCCCTGTTCCACCTCATTCTAGTGCTTCGCCACCCAGCTTCTGCCTTCTGTCCTGCTGCTGGGAATAGAACTGGGACTATGGTGAGAGGGACCCTCTGAGCATTGACCTAGTGCAGGAGATTGATGGGGCCTCAGAGGAGCGATGCCCAGTGGAGAGGAGAGGCAGGCACTGCTAAATTAGGAATAGCTGTGGAGGCTGAGCAGGGCTTTGAGGTGTGCTGTAACTGTCTATTTGTTGGATTGGGCTCTGACTGTCTTTTTGTTAGATTGGGCTGTGACTCTCTCTTTGTTGGATTGGGCAGTGACTGTCTCTTTGTTGGATTGGGCAGTGACTGTCTCTTTGTTGGATTGGGTTTTGACTGTCTATTTGTTGTATTGGGCTGTGACTGTCTCTTTTCTGGACTGGGCTGTCTGTTTGCTGGATTGGCCTGTCTCTTTGCTGGATGGGGCTGTCTCTTTGCTGGATTGGGACATCTCTTTGCTGAGTATATGGGGCTGTTGCTTTGCTTGATATATGGGGGTGTCTCTTTGCTATATTGGGTCATCTCTTTGCTGTATTGGGATGTCTCTTTGCTAGATCAGGATGTTTCTTTGCTGAAATTATAGGGATGCCCCTTTGCTGGATGGGGATTTCTCTTCTATATGGGGATGTCTCTTTGCTGGATCGGGATGTCTCTGTGCTAAATAAAAGGGGCTGTCTCTTTGCTGGATTGGGGTGTCTCTTTGCTGGATTGGTTATTGGGAAGAGGAAGTTGTTTGTTGCTCTGAATCTTATCTAGACCATGCCAAATTGTGGCTGATTTATCGATGATGTCCTTCTGCTTTGGCAGGGGTCTGTCGAATCCCTTGAAGGGTTTTTGAGCGAACTGAACGAAAACAGCCGTAATATACGCCTAACATTTACCTACGACTTGAATGAAATTTCTTTTCTGGACCTCCTAATAAGGATTGATGGAGACCATCTGTCCACAAAAAAGTTTTGTAAAGTAACAGCAGCAAACACCCTTCTTGAGGCAACCAGCCATCATTCTAAGTCCTTGGTCAGAGGTATACCAACAGGGCAGTTTCTGAGAATTAGACACAACTGTTCACTGGATAAAGACTACCAGGCTGAATCAAGGCAACTCTATAAAAGATTTAGAGAAAGGGGTTACCCACATAGATCTTTAAAGAACTCAAGAAAACGAGCATCCGCAATTGACCGGAAAGAACTGCTAATACCACAGAATGACCAAGATGCCAACAAAAGCCTTTCTGATCAAGTGAAAATCATCACCACGTTTGGTACACAGTGGGAAGATGTGCGAACGATCTTGACTAAACATTGGCACGTACTGACTCGAGCTCCCCAGATGGCTTCTATAGTTGGCCCTAAACCCTTCATGGTAGCAAGAAGAGCCAAAAATCTGACTGATGAACTCGTCAGATCTGAATACAATATAACAGACCCAATCCACGCAATTGACTCACGGTGAGCAGAGGTATATACATTAAAAATGCGATTTATTAAATACTATAAATTCCACAATTGGCAGAAGATGGGATGTGTCAGCCTTGGAGACATATATTTCACATCGCATAGTACCAAGAGGCCTGAGGAATAGAATAGTACCTGCTGAGCATTTGCACACTGATCGCTTCCTATTGAAATGGAAGGAACTTTGTGTTGATCAAGGCTTAGCAGTAATGGCATTAATTATTGAGGAGGAAAAAATTCAACTAACATTACTACAGGAACAGATTGAAGAGAGCGCCCAGGGCTTGGAAGCCCTGAAAGATAAAGATGAATTCATCAAACAAAATGATGCCCTAAAAAAAGAAATTGATAAGGTGCAGCTTAATCTCAAAATCACTAAACAGGGTAAATTTAAAAGAGACACAACTGACTTCGAGAAAGACGAGGCCTTTGACCTGACAATTCGACGCGGACGTAGTAGATCGAAAAGTCGAGGACAAGGCCAACATTTTAAACAGCGCCGTCGTAAATCTCAAAGTGATTCAGACGACGAGACAGGTAAAACAGTGACTTTTTTAGAGCAGGAGGGGTCGGAGCCGGCTACTCACCTGGCACCGTCCCCAGTAATCAAACCCGCTATGAAAACCAACAAACCACTAAAATCAACCAAAGAAAGGGCCAACACCAGAAGCCAAAAAAGCAAGTGACTCAACCAGCACAACAACTGACGACTAACACATGTACTGATATGAAGGTAGTTAACCTATCAGATTGTGAATTGACTTCAAATCACATAAGCCTGTTACAAAAGGGCTTGTCCTTTTCACCTGTTTCGAATATGGATGAGTTTACGGTTTACAAAGACATAGTGCTGTTCCTGCGGAAAGTTTTCTTAAAATCATTATATACTGATCGTGATACACCCACAGAAACACCAATGTCCTCCAATACTGATGACGAACAAGCACTTGAGATCCTGAACTCTCTTCTCCTAGAGAATGAAGGACCACCTCAAAGTGACGCCCCCATTAGACGACGGGCACACCTACAGATTCGCTCTCAGAAAATGCCCCCTCTCTCTAAAAATAAATGGCTGCAAATCTTTCTGGAATTAGTTCAGAACGATTTAGAGAGGGTTAACTGGTTTCAGAAGACCACTGATAACCTAACTATTGACGAACGACAAGCACTTACCGACCTTCAGGGAAAGAGTAGCATCGTCATCAAAAAGAGTGATAAAGGGGGTAATGTGGTCTTACTGAATCAGCAATACTACGAACAAGAGGTTAAACGCCTCCTAAGTGACACATCCACCTACAGAAGGCTTGATAGCAACCCATTCCCTCAACTCGTCAAGGAACTAAATACGAAACTGACTTGGGCTAAAGGGGAAGGCCTGCTAACACAACGCGAATTCGAACATCTTTCTGTTCGGGAGTTCAATGTACCTACCTTTTACATCATTCCAAAAATTCACAAGAACCTACGTGAACCCCCAGGTAGGCCGATAGTGTCGGCATGCCAAGGCCCCCTGGAGAGGATAGGTAGGTACTTGGACTCCCTCTTGAAAGAAATGGTTACCAATCTGAGGTCTTATGTACAGGACACTAGACATGTCCTGGCTAGGATTTCGGATTTGGAGACCTTGGACCAACGGGATGACGTCTTCCTAGTCGGGATCGATGTTGAGTCCCTGTACACATCAATACCACATGCCTGTGGAACTGATGCAGTTAAACATTTCCTAGAACAGACTTACCCAGAATCAGGACCACAGAATGAATTTCTTCTGGAACTATTGGATTTTGCATTACTTAACAACTATTTTCAGTTCCTGACCACTTACTACCAACAAATAAGGGGGACCTCCATGGGGGCGGCATGGGCTCCGGCCTACGCCTGCCTCCACTTGGGGCTCTGGGAGGAAGAAGACGTGTACCCAATGCCAATGTACCGCAGCCACGCCCACACTTGGCTGCGGTACATTGATGATGTCCTAATGATTTGGACGGGTACTATAACTGATCTACATTCCTTCATGACACAGTTGAATATAAATCAACGTAACATTAGATTGACTTACAACTTTGATCGAACCAACTTGCCCTTCCTGGATCTATTGATCACATTAGAAGACGGCCACCTGTTTACC
Organism: Lithobates clamitans; assembly: GCA_037952925.1. NCBI lineage: Eukaryota > Metazoa > Chordata > Amphibia > Anura > Ranidae > Lithobates > Lithobates clamitans. The sequence goes on along the minus strand of JBBGZY010000214.1, from coordinate 5,786,947 downwards.
CGTACGTTCCGTAAAGAAACGTCAGCAAATACCCTCCTAAGTGCCACCAGCCATCATCCGCATTGGCTTAAAAATGGCATTCCAATAGGGCAGTTTCTAAGAATAAAAAGAAACTGCTCTAAAAACAGTGACTATAGGAGGGAATCATTGCAACTCTATGCGAGATTCCGCGAACGCGGCTACTCGCACAGACAAATCAGAAAGGCGAGACAGAAGGCAGCCGCCAGAGACCGTGACAGTTTACTCACACTGTGCACACCCGACTCAAACGCACTCAAACAGACAGTAAATGATCAAACCAGAATAATTACCACCTTTGGCCCCCAGTGGACGGAGGTCCGTTCCATACTGGAAAAACACTGGGGTGTCCTTACCAATTCACCAACTTTACTCAAAATAGTTGGCACTTCACCAAAACTAGTGGCTCGAAGGGCCAAAAATCTGGGGGACTTATTGGTCAGATCTGAATTTATAAAAACACCAGATTCTAACTGGCTAACAAACTATCCCCGTAGCAAGGGGATGTTCCCTTGCAATAAATGTCAGATCTGTCCATTTGTCCATAGAACAGCTACTTTCTCTGACTCCCTAGGACAAAAAAACTACCAAATAAGAGACTTGATCAACTGCTCTACCCCCAGGGTGATCTATATGATAACCTGCCCCTGTCCGAAAATATACGTGGGGAAGACAAAGAGACCCCTCAGAGTTCGCATTGGCGAGCATCTGAGGGAGATTAAAGACAAAGAAAAAATTCCGGAAAAACCTTTAGCGAAACATTTCGCATTAAAACATGACAGAAATACTAAAGGTATGCAGGTGAAAGGCATCTATGTACTTAAGCTGTCAAGTCGACGAGGCGACTTTGACAGAGCACTATTGCAAAAAGAAAAGCGCTGGGTGTACTGTTTGAAGGCCCTTGCCCCGTTGGGCCTCAATACTGAACTCAATCTACAGCCCTTTTTAGAACACTAACTACCATATATGAGTAAAGTGAGTTCATCTAAGCCACTAGAGATTTCTACCTGGCGAAATAGTATGGGATTCTCTTTGATGTAAAATATAGTAATTTCATCCAAGTCACTAGAGACTTTCTACCTGCCGAAATCGTCTGCGATTTTCACCAATGCAGAATACACTGGTATACTGAAATCCTACACGATTTCAATCTTTTATGCTTTGACCCTGAGCTCCCTATTAGCCCCTTATCTGTTCCATGTCATGTTAGTCTTTATGTAATTGCACATGTTTCCCCTCTCTCCTCTCTTTTCCCTCTCGTCCTCTCCTTTTCCCCCTGCTTACAATCTACAGCAGTTCTATGTCTCCTGTATCGTACCCTTCTCCATCCTCACGCATGTGACGGACTGTCGAAAATAACCTATTAAGGTATCGAATGTAGCAGTAAATGCTCAACGAGCGGTTTAAATTCTGGCTACATTTTGAAACCTTTTGAAGATCAGCGTTAACAATAGGCGGCCGTCGGTTTTAAGTCTGCTTATGGCACAGAATAAATTCTATTACCTAAACCACACAGCTGATTGGTTGAACGGCCGTCACAGCACACAATATAACCAGTGTGCAGGTCCTACCAATCAAACGTCCAGGAAGAAGCTACGCTAACGAGTACAGCGAAACGCGTTGACGTCATCACGACACCGCCACGTCCTATCGGGCGGATCGGGCGGATCGTGTTGGAGGAGCGGAACAGCTGCGATCATCAGCTGGGTGTCAGCTGGGCGTCAGCAAACACAGATCATGGATGCCTGCCAGACAGGACAGAGGACAGACGCCGTATAGACTTCTGGCTTACAACACCATATCTGACTCCCCTTACCAACAGAGGTTACACTGTCGCCCATATGAGTCTGTGAGACTACACACAGTACCTAAAAGGACTTTCATTGCAGAGGGTTTGAGTTCCTCCTCTCTCTACCAATTGGGCTGGTAATGTATGAACGCTACTAACTAAGCCACTGCTCAAATGTATGCATAGTACTTTGCGACTGTCAGTCGCATGATTGATCCTCATATAGTACCTACATTTTCAATTTCAAAGCAGCTGATTAGAACCCGACCAATAGGATTTACCTGCAAACCAGTGTTAACCCACGCTATATGAACATTCCAAGTTACTGGTAATCAGCTTATGTCAACCAGCACCATCTTGCGCCTGCAGGAACAGCCAGACCATCCATCCATGCTGATCGTCCATCCCTGTCAGCTGGCCAATAGGCAACCATCCCCGCCTGGCCACCCTTGAGTTCCCCTCCCCCTTCCCTTCCTGCCCCCCTCTTATGTATACTCTTCGGCAGCACTGTCATTTAAAATTGATGCCCACAACCGTAACCAAGCCATTGTGCTTGATCATCTCCCATTTGACCCACTAGCTGCCGAACAGTATACCAGTCCGGACAGTGTTGGTGTCGTACTGTATGTGTGTTTGTCGTGTATGTTATCTAAGGTACAGCAATACCTTAGTCACTTTATTGTTTTTTCTTTGCCATTCACTTTACACTGTTAGATGTAACTTATGTTTAGCCTCCTCTGCCAATTGTGGAATTTATAGTATTTAATAAATCGCATTTTTAATGTATATACCTCTGGTCACTCATTGCTAACGAAACTACTGTCCCACTTGATACTTTATATCGAGAATCCCCTCCCCCCCTTCCCCAGTACATGTCCCGATTATAGCATATTGTTTACAGTTCATAGCAACAACACCGACTTCGGTGTGTTACCAGAGGCTGACCAGCCATTAGACTGATCAATTGGACACTCAGCATTTGCCCTCATCCCCACCCTTCCCCCCATCCCCTTTATATAGTACCAATTGACTCACGGACCTGCCTCCATTGCGAGGAATGTATGCTTGTGGAAAATGCCATATTTGCAGATTTGTAGATAGATCTGACTCATTTACAGATGCAACAGGAAGAAAGGTGTATCAAATTAAACATTGCGTTAACTGCAATAATACACGAGTACTGTATATGCTGGAATGTCCCTGTCATAAACTGTATATAAGCAAAACAAAGCGTCCTTTAAAGGTCCGTATAGGGGAACATCTCTCAAGCATTCATTCCCCAGATGACGATACCCCATAGGAGAACACTTTTCAAAATATCACAATAGGGAAACAAACAGACTCAAAATTAAGGGGTTCTATGCCCTAAAACTTCCAGTAAGAAGAGGTGACTTCGACCTGATACTACTTCAAAAAGAAAAGGAGTGGATTTTTCGACTGGGGAAGCTCGCGCCGAATGGATTAAACACTGAGCTGAATTTACAGGTATTCCTGACTCCGTAAGTTGATCTCCACTGAATTGATCGATCGTCAAAATATCATACTAAGCCTCAGTTTGTATAAATGTGTCTATCTGTATTTAGCTTTACATTCACATCTTAATACAACTACTATTGAATTTAATAGATGTGATTAAAAGCATATAATGTCAACTTGTGAATGGCGATTTTACCTTATACATCAATGATTATATACTATGAACTGCAATAGTCATAAACTGCCACAAGATGGCAGCTGTGTAAAAACAATTTTTTCTTACAACAGTCTGAATTCCCCTATGGCGTTAACTTGACCATGTCTAGGCAGGAAGTGATGTAACAGTAAGTAATTCACTGAGTGTCACTCTGCCTATAAAAGGATTCTGTCCATGCAAACACTTCACCTTGAAGAAACCCACTTCACAAGTGGGTGAAACATGTCAGTGTGTGTGCCTACACATGCCCTCTGCCGATAGCCAACTTGGGCTTTTCATCACTCCTTAGCCCTCATCCTATCTCTGCAAACTGTGCTAGTGCTAGTGCCGGCTATTAATGAATTGTCGGTCCCGACAATACACATAAAAGTCATTGAAAGTCATTGAAAAATAAAAAATAAAAAGTGTGGGGGTCCTCCAAAATTCCATTACCAGGCCCTTCAAGTCTGGTATGGATATTGAGGGGAACTCCGCGCCAAATTTTTTTTAAAAAATGGTGTGGGGTTCCCCCCAAAAATCCATACCAGACCCTTGGGTCTGGCATGAATTTTAAGGGGAACTCCGCACTAAAATTAAAAGAAAAATAGCGTGGGGTTCCCCCAAAAATCCACACCAGACCCTTATCCAAGCACGCAACCTGGCAGGCCGCAGAAAAAGAGGGGGGGACGAGACCCCTCCTGAACCGTACCAGGCCACATGCCCTCAACATTGGGAGGATGTTCCCATGTTGAGGGGGACAAGGGCCTCATCCCCACAACCCTTGGTTGTGGGGGTCTGCGGGCGGGGGGCTTATCGAAATTTGGAAGCCCCCTTTAACAAAGGGGAAACCCAGATCCGGCTCCCCCTATGTGAATTGGTAAGGGGTACATTGTACCCCTACCATTTCACAAAAAGAAAGTGTCAGAATGTTAAACATCCACAGGAGACGGCTTGGGACAAGTCCTTTATTAAAAATAAAAAAATAAAAAATAAAAGAGATTCCAGCGATGTAATCCAATAAATCCATGCTCCTACTCAAGTGATGTAATCCAATTCTCGATCTCCAGCAATAGATGATCTCCACCAGAGGCACCCAGCCAATGACATGGCGCCAGCTTGACAGCTCTTATGTAGCTGAGGGCGGGGCCACCCGTCACGTGACCCTGTTCCCCTCTGACAAGGGGAAACGCTGGGGTTTCCCAGTGACGTGACGGGTGACCCTGCCGTTTCTGATGCAACGCAGGATTCCCGTTGCATCAGAGGGGGGCGGGGTCACCCATACACAACTAAAATGAATGAATCTTTATAGACACTTTAAATGCATAAATGCATAAGGAAGGAAGAAGGGAAGAAGAGGATCACTGTGCACTGGTGGGACATCAATTTTCACAACCAAACTATTCTATGGTATACATGGAAGTTTTGGTTCCTAAAGGGACTTTTTAAAATACTTTTTTTAAAAAACCTTTTGAACTGTGAATAATAATTCTGTTTGGCAAAATGTAATGGTCTGAATGTGGACCATGGTATTTTAAACCACTACCGCAGTTCTATGACCATTCTCACTTTTGTGACTTTTTCACTGCTCCACTGTACTGCTTGGATCTTAGAAGAAGCGAGAATTCCCCCAATAGATTGTCCTGAAAATGTGACTGTTGCGCAAATAAAAAAGTACTCAACTGTATGGTTGCAAGTGCACTCATATTGCTACAATGATCCTAAGTTTCTCTCCCCATAAAACACTTTTCAAGCTCTTAGAAAATATGGAGATGTAACTCACATTGTGTGGCTCTACAACCAAATGAATACAATGGAGAAAACGGAGAAAACATATGAAAGGTGGCCACTGATATCCCAAGTTGAAAGAAATGCTCAACGGTATATAGGTATAAGGCCTATTTCACACGGGCGGCTGTTCTGCTGCTGTTAAAAGCATGTTTTGTTATTTTGAAATTCCAAGACTCCAGGCACAGCGATTACTTGCAGTTGTACATTGCGATTAGCTGTGTTTACGTGCGTTTACTTGCGGCTGCGTTGGAACATTCTTGCCATTTCTGATGTGCTTCCTGTTTTTCTTTCCTTGTTGCTGCTGCTATCCGCAGGAGAAATAGTACACTGCGATTACCTACAGTCAAGTGCAGATAGCTGCAATAAATTGGTCCTGGATGCAGTCAAATTTCTTTTTTCTAACCGCACAAAACCACATGTAACGAAACCGTTGCTAAATGCAGTGTGTGTGAATGGGGCCATAGGAAAGCATTGTGTGAGTTTAGCTAGATAGCTAAAGGTAGATAACTTGATCTATCCGCAGCTAAAAGCTGAATTATATCCGCCCCTGTGAAAGGGGCCTAACAATTCACATTTTATTGGGACAAATATAAAAACTGTAAACATTATGTGGTGTATGCTAATAGAAGTCATATCTCTCCATATACACTAAGGAATAGCACAGAATAGTTTATATAGGATAACCTATGCAAATTGGCCCACAGAAAAAACATAGATTGGATATATCTGTTTGGTGGTCTTCCATATATGGGGGCCACATGCAGGGTAACTGTATCAACACCAATGGATCGCTATGCGTTTCGCCAACAGCTTCTTTGAGGGATCCTATTGGCACCGGGAGATATATCATAACTAGTATTCAATTACACATATTTTTATACATATATGATATCTTAAATAAACATACATTTAATACTGAACACTACATACATCTAGCATTTGTGTCTGAGTTCATATAGTACATTCCAAAGTCAGAACAGAGGGCATGGAGTGCCTATTCCATATCATGGAAGGGAACTGAGAGAGAGAGAGATGTGCAGCCAGCTAAAAATGGGGGCATACTGGGATACAGCCATACAACAAGAGCCCAGCCAGGGCAAGACCTATATGAATGAATTGAGATAAATAATGTATTCTTGAATCCAGTTTTCTTGACCCTCAAGGGAAAGATATGTATTCCTGTAAGAGGTACAAGGATCGCTGCAGCTACTCATATGTAGACTTACTTATAGCATACTTTCACATATCATAGTTAAGATGCCATTAAGAAGCGGGGACTCATTTGAAACTATAATTCCTGCAGAATAATCCCAATGGTTGTGGTATAGAGAGCAGGTACGTATACGTCCAATTGGCAAAACAGACAATTCAGGGGTAAGCCGATGCCTTAAAAAAGAAGGGGTATTTTGTATAAGTATACTATCCCCATACTGAGAATTAAAGTCAAAAGGAAATGAAAAAGGCAAAGGAATGCAATAAGAAGTGTAAAAATGCAATCAGGGCAGCTAAAAAAAGATTACGAGAGACACATGAGCAGAGTAAAAAAAAAACAAAGACATTTTTTAAAATATATTTACAGTAAAAATGCAAAATAAGAGCACATTGCATACATAAAAGAGGATGATGGGAGGATGGTTACAGATGACACAAAGAAGGCAACTGTACTAAATGCCTTCTTCTACTCTACTTTATGCAGGAAAAGGTCAGGTTTACCGACTGTGATTGTACTTTTAGTGACACATCACAGGACATGGCTCATGTCTAACAGGACCCTCATGGCTAACAGAGGCTGGAGTCAAGGAAAGACTTGATAAACTTAACACAAATAAATCATCAGGACCAGATGGCTTACACCCGAGAGTCCTCAGAGAAGTAAGTCAGGTTATAGCCAGAGCATTATTCCTAATCTTTGAGGACAGCATAATGACAGGATTGGTACCAGCTGATTGGAGAAAAGTCAATTTTGTACCAATATTCAAAAAAGGGCAAAGACATATTCATGGAAACTACAGGCCAGTCAGCCTAACATCAATAGTGGGAAAATTATTGGAGGGGATGATAAGGGACTACATCCAAAAATGTACTGAGGAAAAAAATGTCATTAGTAGTAATCAGCATGGGTTTATGAAAGATCATTCCTGCCAGATCAATCTAATAACATTCTACGAGGAAGTGAGCTGCCATCTAGATAAGGGGAGGCCTGTGGACTTAGTGTATCTGGATTTTGCAAAAGCATTTGATACAGTTCCACATAAATGCTTAATTTACAAGCTGAGATCTGCAGGCATGGACCATAAGGTTTGTGCTTGGGTAAAAAAATGGTTACAGGGACTTGTCCAAAGGGTGGTGATAAATAAAATGTACTCAGACTGGTTTGGAGTGGCGAGTGGATTCTGTCTTGGGACCAATTCTATTTAATTTATTCATAAATGATATAGAGGATGGGATAAATAACTCAGTCTCAGTTTTTGCGGATGACACAAAGATAAGCAGGGCAATAACTTCACAGCAAGATATAGAAATTTTACAGAAATACCTGAACAAAATAATGGAATGGGCAAATGGCAAATGACGTTTAAACACTTGTCGACCAGCCGCCGTCATTGTACTGCGGCAGGTCGACTCGGTCCCGCAAATCGGCATCATTGTACGCCGGCTCAGGAACTCTATGTTGTGGGCATGCACATGAAGCCACACATCTGCCCACTGGCCAGTGGGGGAGCCAATCAGTGGGTGGGGCAAACTCGATCTCCGCTGGCCACCTGTGATTGTTCCCTGCAGCGACAGAATGGGGATCTGCCTGTGTACACAGGCAGATCTCTGTTCTGACTAGGGATGAGCGGAACACCCCCAGTTCGGTTCTCACCAGAACATGCAAACGGGCAAAAAGTTTGTGCGAACATGCAAACACTGTTAAAGTCTATGGGACATGAAAAGCGTTAATTTTAAAGGCTTATATGCAAGTTATTGCTATAAAAAGTGTATGGGGACCCGGGTCCTGCCTCAGGGGACATGTATCAATGCAAAAAAAGTTTTAAAAATTGCCTTTCTTTACAGGAGCAGTGATTTTAATAATGCTTAAAGTGAAAAATAAAAATGAAATATTCTTTTAAATATCGTCCCTGGGGGTTCCCTTTAGTCTGCCCGTAAATTGGCGCATCTTTCTGATGTGTTTTACTGTGCCACAGCAAAATTACTTTTCTAAAGAAAAAAATGCCTTTTAAAACTGCTTGCGGCTGTAATTTATTGCCAGATCCCGGCAATATAGATAAAAATCAATGAAAAAATCTGCGTGGGTCCCCCCCCAGTCCATACCAGGCCCTTCATATCTGGTATGGAGGTATGGATATTAAGAGGAACTCCACGCCAATATAAAAAAAATGGTGTGGGGTCCCCCCAAAATCCATACCAGACCAATTTCTGAGCAAGCAGCCTGGCAGGCCAGGAAAGGGGGGGACCGAGCGCCCCCTCCCGAACCATACCAGGCAGCTTGCCCTCATCATGGGGAGGGTGCTTAGGGGTTCCCTCAAAGCACCTTGTTCCCATGTTGATGGGGACAAGGGCCTCATCCTCACAACCCTGGCCATTGGTTTTGGGGGTCTGCGGGCGGGGAGCTTATCAGAATCTGGAAGCCCCATTTAACAAGGGGGGCCCCCTGATCCTGCCCCCCTATGTGAATGGGTAGGGGTAAATTGTACCCCTGCCCATTCACCAAAAAGCGTCAAAAAGTAAAAACCACAATACACAGTTTTTGACAAGTCCTCTATTAAAAGAAAAAAAATGTCTCGCTATGTCATCCATTGTCAATCACGGCATCGACGGACCCAAAAAAATAGAAGAAAAAAACAAAAATACTCTGCCTCCATGAGACTTCGTTGTGACTGTTGGTACTAGAAGCCCACTTCCTTATCTCACGCCGCTCAACACTCGCACGGATGGCACCGCGTGACGTCACTCATGGGTGGAGAGGGAATTCACGGTGAATCTGCTATCTCCTCTGACATGCATACAAGCGGTTGCTATGACAACATGTTTCGGAGGCGTGGCCTCCTTCTTCAGGTAACGCCCTCATCTCCTCTAGTGTTCCTATATACGTGAAACCCCGTAAAAAATAGCAACAAAATCCTAAACTAACTTTTACAACTGTATATAAAGTGGCGGAACAACCAGGGTCGCAACAGTCGCACCTGCGACTGGGCCCTGGCAAATCCCGCCACTGTAAGGGGGCCCCAAGACCGCAAAAAAGACTTCCGGTCTGTCACCTGGTGTAGGGGCTGCTGGTTCTCTCACCTCCGATGGCTCCAGTGATTGACTCGAAGTGTGTGCGGGGTGTTTCTGTTCCCACACGCTGCGATTACACTGTACACTGTACGGCATCTCTCCCTGTCTCCCCCCTTCCTCCCCCCTCCTGCCCACCCTCACACTAACACACGGACTGAAGTCCCCTCCCCCTTTTCCTCGGCTCGGATGTCAGAGACAGGAGAAGGAGGGGGAGGAGAATGGACACAGCACTCAGCATCAACAGAACGAGACATGCTGATCTGAGGTTTGTACTGAATCTTTATGCTTGGCAGGGGAAGGGGACTCAGAGAAGGGGGCAAGTTTTGTCAAAGAAGCATAATTGCAGTGATTTGAGGGGGATAAGAGGATGCTTTATGTGCTGGGGGACACTTTGGGGTGGGAAGAAAACGTGTTATGAGGGGAGTCAGATTTTTTAATTAACCCCCCTTCCAGCACAATTTCTCTCCCCTCCCAAAGTGCCCCCCAGCACATAAAGCATCCTCTTATCCCCCCCAAATCACTGCAAGTATTCTTCTTTGATAACTTGCCCCCTTCCCCCCTTCTTAAAAGACAAACTGGCTGCTATTGAGGGGACAATCATGGTGTCTGGGATCCTGGGCACCTTTCTAGAGATTCAGGGCAATTGCTCCATGTACCTATGCTAGTGCCCCCCTGTCAGGCAAGTTAGTGGAGCCAAGTGACTGAACTTTTTTTTGGCACTGGGCCCCAAGACTCAGGGCCAGTTCACACCACAAATCACATAGGAACGCGCTGTGCTTTCCTTTGCAATTCACATGCCTTCCAGGTGCTGTGCGATTTCAGCCCTTTCATTTTAATGGGCTGAAATCGTGTCGGTTTGCACTAAGAGCTGTGCATGCACTGCTTTACAAAATGCACAGCGACTGGATCGCATGGTACTGTTGATCAAACATTCTGGTGCAGGCAAACACTGCATTTGTGACCTGCATTTGGGTAGTCATTAACCCCTTGCCACACACAAATATGCGGCCTCTCGGCCCCTGGGCCTTGGCACAGAGAGGCCGCATATTTGCATGAATTGTGATCAGTAGCGATGTGCGTGCCTTGAGCACCCCCTTATCAGTTACCGGCGTCTAACTGAAAGCTCCCGATCACTGCAAGCGATCAGGAGTTTTCAGATCACATGACTGCCAGGAGGCACAGCGTGAAGAGGTAGGCCCATTGCAGATCGCTATGGCAGTGCATTTTGAATGCAGTGTGGAAAATGCACACAAAACACAGGTTTCCCTCACAGACCCTTAATCCGGATACACAGCATTTCATTTGTATCTCAGGAAGGTCCCACCAAAACCAGGACAGTTGGGAAATATGGATTTGTATTAGAAGGGGAGATAATTTGTGTTTTGGGGGGGAGGGTTGTACTGAGAAGGGTGATTTGGGTAGTAGGATTTGTGACAGAACTGGGGAGAGTACTTATGCTGGCATAGGGGAAAGAGGATTCATGCTGGGGAGGATTGGGGGGGAGCAGATTTGACCCAGGATGAGGGGGGAGGGGGTTCTGCTGGAAGGGAGGACCTGGAGGAGAGGATCTGTGCTAGAGGTGGGGAGAGGATTTTTGCTGAGAGGGGGATTGGGTGGGGATGGATTTGTCCTGGGGGGATTTGAAGAGACATCCTTCATGTTGCACCCCATCACAAACACAGGCATAATGTGAAGGAGGTCCCAGCATGGCTGTGGACAGTAGGGGTGGGGGTTGCATTGTGGAGGGGTGGCAGGTGAACGATGGAGTGAAAGAGCATCAAAAATTGAAATGCACCTTCGCCTGTGTAGACAAACATTCTTGCATCGGCTCTTCTGTTACTTGATAACTGCTTCCTGACTTGGCCCCCCCCACCACTCCCCACCCCTGCTAGCCCAATGCTGCCAGTCTGACATTCCAACCTCCATCAGTGTCTCCAATGTGAGCCACTTGCTGTCAGAGCTCTCCTCCTGCACCACGGAAGCTCATATTCATGTTGGTTCTCCTGTCATAGGTGATCTGCTCAGTGTCCGCTCACTGAGCCGGTCAGTAACATTCTGTTTAAAAGCCTTTCAGATGCTGGGAGTGCAGGTCTTACATGCCGGTAAAATCTATCACATTTATCGCAGTAGTAAATGCAGGTGGAACACAGAGGCAGAACTACCAGGGTCACAAAGGTTGCACTTTGGACTTGGCCCTGGTGTTCTACCACCATGATGGCAGAAAGGAGGCCGCTGTGAGACCCTAATAAAGGGCCCCACAATGAGAGTAAAGGGATCCAGGCCCAGGATCAGAGGTCAGGGGGGGCCCTTCATGATTTCTCGCATCGGGGCCCTGAAAGTTGTAGTTACGCCTCTGTGTATATACATTAATTACAACTACCTATAATAAAGAAACTAATAATGATAAGACTAATCCTATCATATATAATTTTAAAATTGTTAAAAAGATTATATAAAATGTGCTATATAGAATATACCACCAAGCATGGTGGTGGGAGTGTCATGGTCTGGGGCTGCATGAGTGCTGTCATCACTGGGGAGCTACAGTTCATTGAGGGAACCATGAATACCAACATGTACTGTGACATACTGAAGCAGAACATGATCCCCTCCCTTCAGAGACTGGGCCGCAGGGCAGTATTCCAACATGACAACGACCCCAAACACACCTCCAAGACAACCACTGCCTTGCTAAAGAAGTTGAGGGTAAAGGTGATAGACTGGTTAAACATGTCCCCAGACCTAAACTCTATTGAGCATCTATGGGGCATCTTCAACTGGAAGGTGGGAGAGCGCAAGGTCTCTAATATCCACCAGCTCCATGATGTCGTCATGGAGGAGTAGAAGAGGACTCCAGTGGCAACCTGTGAAGTTCTGGTGAACTCCATGCCCAAGAGGGTTAAGGCAGTGATGGAAAATAATGCTGGCCACACAAAATAATGACACTTTGGGCCCAATTTGGACATTTTCACTTAGGGGTGTACTGACTTTTGTTGCCAGCAGTTTAGACCACCATGCTTGACTGTAGGTAAGACACACTCGTCTTTGTACTCCTGACCTGGTTGCCGCCACACACTCTTGACACCATCTGAACCAAATAAGTTTATCTTGGTCTCAGACCACAGGACATGGTTCCAATAACCCATGTCTTTAGTCTGCTTGTCTTCAGCAAAATGTTTGTGGGCTTTCTTGTGCATCATCTTTAGAAGAGGCTTCCTTCTGGGACGACAGCCATGCAGACCAATTTGATGCAGTGTGCGGCGTATGGTCTGACCCCCCCGCCCTTTCAACCTCTGCAGCAATGCTGGCAGCACTCATATGTCTATTTCCCAAAGACAACCTCTGGCTATGACGCTAAGCATGTGCAATCAGCCTCTTTGGTCGACCATGGTGAGGCCTGTCCTGAGTGGAACCTGTCCTGTTAAGCTGCTGTATGGTCTTGGTCACCATGCTGCATCTCAGTTTCAGGGTCTTGGCAATCTTCTTATAGACTAGGCCATCTTTACGTAGAGCAACAATTCTTTTTTTCAGATCCTCAGAGAGTTCTTTGCTATGACGTGCCATGTTAAACTTCCAGTGACCAGTATGAGAGAGTGAGAGCGATAACACCAAATTTAACACACCTGCTCCCCATTCACACCTGAGACCTTGTAACACTAAGGAGTCACATGACATTGGGGTGAGAAAATGGCTAATTGGGCTCAGTTTGACATTTTCACTTAGCTGTGTACTCACTTTTGTTGCCAGCGGTTTAGACATTAATGGCTGTGTGTTGAGTTATTTTGAGGGGACAGCAAATTTACACTGTTATACAAGCTGTACACTCACTACTTTGCATTGTAGCAAACTGTCATTTCTTCAGTGTTGTCACATGAAAAGATATAATAAAATATTTACAAAAATGTGAGGGATGTTCTCACTTTTGTGAGATACTGTATATCCTCCAAGGAATAACCGTGTCAGTGTCTTCAATGGAATTTAATAGGTGTGAAATTTGAATGTACGCATAGTAATCTTTGGTCTCCAAGTTGTATTCCAGTTGAGTTGCTCTAAAGGTTTTAAGTGCAGGGCCTATGTGTAAGTCTGCAGTTGTTGTGAGTCCCTTGGATTCCCAGTGTTTAACATGTAGGTTTGGTATCAATGTTTGTAAGCTAGTAATGGGGAGGGGAATGGATTTCGAAGTTGTGTCAGTTATGGGGGTATTTAGAAGTAACTTCCATGCTTGGAGAGAGGCCTCCATCATAGCTGAGACTTTAGAGGGGGAGTGTGACATATCTACTGGCCAATAGAAAATCATATAACTTGTGATTAGGGGATAGATATGATTCCAATTCTTGCCACCTTGAGGCATGCTCTCAAGGGAATCAATGCCTCAGCTGGGCTAGAATTGCTGCCGTGTAGTAGTCTTTCAACAGAACATGTCCCACTCCTCCTGCTGTCCTAGATTTGTTAGTTTTTGAAAGTCCCATCTAGCTTTCTTTCCCTGCCAACAAAATTCATTAATCATAGATTGCGCTCTGGTGAAGAAACTATCCGGGACTGGTATTGGAAGGGTCCTAAACAAGTATATGAATTGAGGCAGTATCATCATTTTGAAGGCCACCAGGCAACCAGACCATGTTAACTCTGTTTTAGTTATACCCTGTAGTTTCTGAGTTAGTTTTTGCAAAAAAGGAGTGTAATTGGCATCTACCATGGCATCTGTATGTGCTGTTAGCATTATTCCCAAGTACTTTATCCCCTCTGTAGTCCAAGTGTAAGGAAATTGTGACTTGAGTCTATTGCTCGTGGGGGTGTTGATCCCTAGTCCCAATATGTACGATTTACTATCATTAACCCTGTAGTAAGAAATCCAGTTAAACATGTTAAGGGCCTCATGTGCTGCCACCAGGGAAGAATCCACCTCTGTCATAATCATAATAATGCTGTCTGCAAAGAGACTTATTGAATGAATGTTATTGCCTATTGGAAAACCCTTTATGTTTGGGTGGTTTCTAATATATATGGCTAGTGGTTCCATCAACAAGTTAAATATTAGAGGGGAGAGGGGGCACCCTTTCCTTGTTCCATTAGATATAATGAATGGGGCTGAGAAAATACCAGACATATATACCTTGGCGGATGGTTTAGAGTATAAAGTCAAAATGGCAGAGAAAGTAGAACCATTAAAGCCAAATGACCCCAGCACCTTGGTTAGATATAGCCATTGTATGCGGTCAAAGGCCTTCTCTGCATCCAACATTAGGAGCAGAGAAGGCATCTGGTGGAGTTGCGCCATATGAATGATATTAATCAGACGCTGGGTCGCATCTGAGGTTTGTTTATGTTTTGTGAAGCCTGTTTGGTCAGGGTATATAAGGGTAAAATATCAGCAAGGCGTAAAGCTATGAGTTTGGCATAAAGTTTCAGATCAATGTTTAGTAATGATATTGGTCTGAAATTTGAAAGAGAGGTGAGTTCCTTCCCTGGCTTTGGCAAGGCCACAATTAAGGCTTCAAGCATTTCTGGTGGAAAGGAGGCAGAGACAGCTGCTGATTTAAACATTTGTAGTAGAAAAGGGGACAATAAGGTTTTAAATTCTTTGTAGTATTCTTTGTAGTATTCTTCACAAAAGCCATCACGCCCTGGAGATTTGTTCAGATGTAAAGAATCTATAGTTTTATATAACTCTTGCTTCAGTAAATGGTTGGTTGAGGGATTGAAGTTGGCTTGGGGATAGTTTAGGTATGGGTAGCTTCCCTGGGAAGTCGTTAATTATGTTGGGAGTTGGTTGAAAGGTGGATGGGTCATCTTTGAAGTTATACAGGGTTCCATAATAATGGCTAAAGGCGTCCGCTATTTTTGGGGGATGGAATTCTTTTTGTTTGGTGTGTAAGTGAATATATGGTATTCTAGTTTTGTATCTATGACCTTGAAGGTTCTGTGCTAGGAGTTTATCTGCTTTATTTCCATTGACGTAATAAGTCATCCTAAGTCTTTTGGAGGATTTTTCAAAATTGTTTAACAGGTGGAGAGTAAGGTCAGATCTGAGTTGTGATAATTTAAGTGATATAGTTGAAGAGGAATTATGTTTTAGGCTTCTAAGTCAGAAATTTGTTTTGTTAGCTCAGTCTTACACTTCTGCCTCTTAACTCTTGCCCCCATTTGTTTTAAAATACCCCTTATGAATGCTTTGTGGGCGTTCCACAGCATAAATGGGCTTTGTACTGAGCCCTCATTATCATTGAAGAAATCAGTCAAATGCTTATTGATCTTTTCCCTTGTTTCTTGGTGTTGTAACAAAAAAGTATTGATCCACCAGATTGTACTAAGTCTAGGGGTTGCAGAATCCAATAGTGATAAATCTATTGAAGCGTGGTCATGTTATGGAGTTTATAGTAACAGATTTAGTGTTCAATAACACTTGTTGATCTATCACGAAGAGGTCAATTCTAGTATACACCTGGTGGGGTGAAGAGAAAAATGTGAAGTCCTTTTCGTCGGCATGGAAACATCCCCAGGCATCGTACATATTGTGCTTGTGAAGGGAAGGTGATAGCATAGGGATGTGGAGGGTAGTTTTAGACATAGAGTCCATTTTGGGATCCAGGGTGGCATTGAAGTCTCCACAGAGCACAAGTGGACCTTTTTGATGCTTCCTAACTTTCTTCAGTAGTTTATTGAAGAAGTGCACTTTGTGCTTGTTGGGGGAGTAAACGTTCACTAGGGTATACATTGTAGAGTTTATTTTGCATATTAAAATCAGATATCTACCAAGAGGGTCTTGAATTTCTTGATGTAAGGTAAATGCTACAGAGTCTCGGATAGCTATTATGACGCCCTTAGTTTTAGAGTCTGCACTGGCGGTAAAAACATGGGGAAATTTTTTGTGGGTACATTTCGGTGGTGCTTGGTTTCAAAAGTGGGTCTCTTGAGTGCAAAGAATATCACTGTGGCGTGAAAGTGCTTCCTGCCACAGTGATTTGCATTGCATCGGGTGGTTAAGCCCCTTGGTGTTGATGGAGAGTATATTAATAGGCATTACTTATATATGAGGTATGCATTGGAACGGAGAAAGTCTTCCTCAATTCATTACTTGATTCACAGTTAAGTGGCACAATTGAAGTGGCGTGCATCAGAATGGACTTACTTGTATAGGTCCCAGGTTGGTACTCACAATGTAGGAAAGGAGATTGTTTGGCCTGTGAGACCGTGTCTAGAGATGGATCACTTGATAGAGGTTCCAGTTTTCTTCCGCTTGGGATAGGTGAGGATCTGCAGATCCAAAAAACAAGAAACGAGAACACAGAAGGAACAGAGAGAGAAACGAGAGGGGAAAAAAATAGAATAATAGCGTTCAACATGTTCACACCGTATTTGGTGCAATGGGTAAGGGGGGTGAAGAACACCCAAAGACAGCATTGCGCTACTAAATATAAGTGGGGGTTAAGTTCAATGTTGGAAACTTCAGCAATTAGGGACTAAAAGCAAATGTAGTCCATCCTTATTTAGTTATGCGTGAGAGGTGTCTCTCTTTGCTGTGACTTTCTTCCAGTCCTGTGTGAGTTGGTGAGGAGTGCTGGTGGATTTTTTTTTCAGTATAGGGGTCAGGCAAGATAACCCATTCTTTTAGAAGGTCAATGCTTTTTTCAAGGGATGTCACTGTGTATGTGTTATCTTTTGTAATGGCTATTTTTGTTGGGTAGCCCCACCTGTACGCTATTTTGTGGTTGTGTAATATTTTCGCCACAGTATTCAGGCTCTTGCGCTTCTGCAGGGTATATTGCGATAAATCTGCGAAAAATTGTAGGTTCTGATACTGTGACGGAATTTGTTCTTGCTTTCTCATGGTGGTCATTAGCTGTTCCTTAATGTGGAAGAAATGCTGCCTGAGGATTACATCTATGGGTACCTGATCTGGCAGGTGGGACCGCTTAGGAAGGCGGTGGATCCTATCAATGGTTATGTCCAAATCCGTGAGACTTGGTCTGAGAGACTTGAATAAGGTAGTATAAAGGCCCAGGTCCTGTTGCTGCACTGATTTATGGATCCCCCTAATCTTTAGGTTGTTCCCCCTGGACCTGTCCTCCATGTCTGCTAATTTCGCTTTAATCCAGTCATTGTCTGCCTCTTTTTCATTTTGGGCATCAACTAATTCATTAATGGTGAAAGCATATTCCTCCATCTTTGTCTCTATGTGGTTCACTTTGTTTCCCACATCCTGTATATCTCTTGTAACTCGGTGCATGTATGCAGCCATGTCAGATTGCAGTGTGCTTCTTAGGGGGGGGGGGGAGTCTTTTAGCACCATGACTAAAACTGGTTGGTTTTGTGTGGGGAAAGATTCAATCGACTCTGGTAGTTCCCTTGTGTCTTCCCATGAGTCTGAGGCTGGGCTCCCTGACATACTCAATCCATTGGCATCTAGCCTGGGTTTTGTTTTGGCCGGGCTTCAGGAGGATGGGGTAGGTGGATAGTATAAATTGTCCTCAGGGGATCCATTATTTTGGGATCGACTACCTTTTTTTGAGTCTTTCAGCTGAGATGAGGCCGCCGGAGATGAGTAGGCCTCAGCGCCATTTTGTCAGTCTGCTCTGCCATTTGGAGCGAAGTCTGTCAGGCGCTGGGGTTTCCTTTCCTTCCTCCACTTCCCGGACATGATCGTGAGTCATCTGTGCTGGATGGGTCGCTTCATGCCACTGTTTGTTCCTGTGTCTCGGGAGCTCTGGGCTCACAAGTCCATCTGGCTCTCGCGCTAGGCCTCGCCCCCCATCCAAAGTTTATTTATCTCCTTCTGTGCACAGGAGTTGGGGTCCTTCTATGAGTGTCTATGTTCCGGTCTGTGTGATGAGGAGGGGGTAGCTAGTAGTAGTCAGTCACATTCAGCTGGATGTGTTCTGTAATGTAGAAGATGTTTTGTAGTTCATCCACTTCTTCAGTTATAATGAGTGATGGGAACATATCCCGGCATTTATATCCAAACAGCTAGCACTGACACCTTCATCTTATCACCATGGAATAAGTCATGGCAGATGTTTGCTGTCCAAGAACAGGATGGGAGGAGAGGGTTAGGCCAGCCATAGATGAAGCAAAATTATTTTTCCTGCAACCACAGTCAGTGTTGACAGGGGAATCCCTCCCATTGAGCCATAGTATTCTCCCAGCGGTGTTCACACCTGGAGAAGACAATGATTGTTGCTAGTGGCTGTACCAGCAGCAAGAAATAATCACATGTAAAATCCAGCAGGCTGTTTGTACATTTCGCTTGCCCATGCAGACTTAAAATCTCGGCTGAACCAGCTGAGATTTAAGCCGTCTATGGCTGGTCTTAGGTTTTGTCTGGAGATGGGTTTTAGGGTCAAAACTAGCATTTTTTTGTACAAGTTCTGAGTTGGTTTCCCCAGTGTAACTCACCTTGTCACCTTTCCATGATATTCGCTCTGGTTCCAATGTAAGTTGTTGATCCTCTGAAACGTACCCATCAAAGTGGCCCACGTGCACCCAATTGGTTAAATTTGTACCTTCATATTGTGTAATCCAATTTGCAATTTCCAGTGGGATGGGCAGTTCTCCTTTATCATTAAAAATCATTACTCTGCCATTTGGATCCTTGTACTGGACTTCTTTTACATAGAGGGACAGCTTAAAATAATAAGAGAAATTATTTTAGGTAACAAGTATATAGAACGTTTAATGTTTTTTATTATAAATTGTTTATCTACTTATATCTGATTTAGAGAATGCCATCAGGATTAGATTACCTATTCTCTGAGCATTTATAATCATATAAATTGTATTTGGACTATTTATAAAAAGTTAGCTTTGCTAATACAAACGAGATAAATCAATAATTCTACCCCTTTACAATACACTGACTCAGTCTCATCTTGAATATACAGTTCCGTTTAGGAAAGATGTTGATGAATTAGAAAGAGTTCAGCAAAGGGCAACAAAATTAAAAAGGACGCAGGAGCTGAGCCAAGAGGACTGACAGATTACAATTATTCCCTCTGGAGAAGAGGCACTATTTCCATGTCCTGGAAGAGGGCCTGGATTTGTTCCTTAAAGAGGAAGTAAACCTCTTTATTACCCTACAAAGTAAAAGCATAATGGGCTAGTGTGCGATGTGGCACTTACCTGCAAATGAAGCCCGCTGGTGAAAGCATCCATCTTCACTCCTTCCACAGACTCCGGCTCTGTGACTGGCCGGAGCCACATGCACGTGGGAGCCACCAGTCATGGCACACGCTGGGGAAGAAACGGCACGGTGGGCCATTTCTCCACTGAGCTTAAGCCGATGACATCATCGGTGCACTACAAGGTAAATATCTCCTAAACAGCGCACATTTAGGAGATGTTTTTAGTACATACAGGTAAGCCTTAATGTACACACTTTAATGTACATAATGTACATAATATACTCTAGTCATGGAAGATCACGGGTCTGTTAAAGTGAGAACCGCATTATCTGTAAAAAAATAACATTTTTACGGGAATATCCTGCTTTATTTATTCCTGAAATGAGCGTGTCATACCTAATAGCTTCCACCAGGGGTTAGAGGAGGGAAAGAGGACAGCCCTGGTGGGTACCATTTGTGATCTTAAATTTGTCAGATACCGCATTAGAGATGTAGACCTTGGCTGAAGGATTAGTATATAGGGATGAGCCGAACACCCCCCCCCCCCCCGTTCAGTTCGCACCACAACTTGCGAACAGGCAAAAAATTTGTGCGAACACTGTTAAAGTCTATGGGACATGAACATGAAAAATCAAAAGTGCTCATTTTAAAGGCTCATATGCAAGTTATTGTCATAAAAAGTGTTTGGGGACCCAGGTCCTGCCCCAGAAGACATGCATCGTAGCAAAAAAAGTTTTAAAAAAGGCTGTTTTTTCAGGAGCAGTGATTTTAATAATGCTTAACCCTTACACTGCCAAGTCCATATGCTGTATGGACCTACAGAAGTGCCTGCACTTATGGCGTGCGGACCTAATTTCTCCCTCTCCTATAAGCTTATGGTCACTTAAATGACCATAAGCTTATATCAGAATTGTTCAGCAGATAATTCTATAACTCTGATCAGCAGATTACAACCCGCTGACAAGAGTTATTAACCCTAAATATGGCTGCCCCCCACCCATGCCGCCGCTTCCCTGTCACCTGCCACTCCCCCTTCCGCTGCTTTCTTTCATCTTAAACTGCCCCCCTCCTTTACTATCCCCTTCACCCGGTCTTCTCCCCCCCCAGCACTGATCCCACCCCCCAACAGATCTGACCCCCCCCTGCAAACCATATCCCCCGCAGCCACCATCATTAGCCGGCATCCCTCCTCTGCCACTCCCGCTGACTTCAGGTGCTGCATGGGGTTTGGGGGGACCCAGATGTGTCCCCCCTGCCAGTCAGATCACCTCCCCAACTGCCCCCGTACCGCTGATCTAAGGCTGCTCTGAGCAGCATATCTCCTTTCCCTCCCGCTGCTTGTTGTATCTTCTCCCTGCACAGGTCTCAGTGATCTGTCAGGCTGGGGATCGTGGCGGGGAGGGGTGGAGCAGTGCAGATGGGGGTGAAGTTGAAACATGTGTTTACCAACCCCCCTGTACAATGGATATAGGCAGCGATCGCTGCTATATCCACTGACAGCTGATCATTGTAACCCCGAGTGTGTTACAATGTATCAGACATAGACACAGACACAGACATAGTAAGACTCCCCAGATCCACCTGCACTCATCCCTCTACGGGGACGCCCCTATTGTCACAAGTGGGTGAGTTCGGGGTGCAATGCTCTGTGCTCCAAGCCTAACCTTTCTCAAGCCAATTAGAGCCTCAGACTCTAATATTGTGGCTTAAAATAAACTCATGCAAACGTATGAGTCCGGCACCCTGCAGAGGGGCAGCGCCCCAGCGCTCCTAATGGACTGGCCGCTCCTGGTAAGACCCCTTTCACATGGAGCTGTCAGGGTTGGGCTCAGCCCTTTATTCTCTGAGCTGGTCACTCAGCTGTTGGCTATTGCCAGCTCCTATCTCTCCACATTTACTCAGCTGTTGTTGATATCCTGCCCGACATTCCTGCCTACTTCAGCTGTTCAGTCCAGAGGAGCTCTGCCTTCACCTTGGTCACATCACAGAAACTATCTCCTGCGATCCTGTTCAAGACTTGCTTTGCTGACATCCCTTCTGGCCCCAGATCCTGCTTGCTGTTCCATTACATTGATCCCTGATTTCTGGCTTGGGTGACTATCCATTCCGGTTACTGAACTTTGGCTATGTTTTGACTACGTTTGTTCTTTTTTCTTTTATTATTAAACAAGAATGATTTAACTGTACTTCTGTCTCGGCCTGATTTCATGGTTTCTGACAGTAGGCGAAGGCCATGAATTCAGAAGATTCTGTCAATCCACTTGTTGGTAATATTGTTTCCAGATTAAATGAACTGGATCACCACATAGATCAGTTTGCCATGGCGTTACGAATGCTCCTGAGTCACACAGCTTACCTGGAATCTCCCACTGTGGCCACCCCAGTGCAATCTATGTTGCAGGTCAACCCTGCTGCTGCGTCAGTCTCTGTTCAGGCACCTGCCTCGAGTATTACCTCTATAAGAGGCATGTCTGGTTCCGCTCTGCTTCCCCAGCGATTTGGGGGCGATCCAATCCAATGCAGAGGGTTTCTCAACCAGGCTGAGATATACTTTGAGATGCTGCCCCAGGCATTTCACACATACAGAAGCAAAGTAGGTTTTGTGATATCTTTGCTTTCTGAGAGAGCCTTGGCCTGAGCTACCCTGAGTTTGTGGCTTCGTTTAAAAGGGCATTTGATGTTCCTGCATGCTCTGCTTCTGCTGGCAAGTGCCTCATATATCCATCAAACAGAGTACGAGAACTGTTGCCGACTACGCCATTGAATTCCGTACTCTGGCAGCAGAGGTTGCGTGGAACAATGAGGCCCTCATGGCTGCTTTTACTCATGGTCTCTCGGATACTATCAAGGATGAGATATCAGCCTGAGATATACTCACTGAGCTGGAGAAGTTGATCATGTTTGCCATCCTCATTGACTCCAGACTCAGAGAAAGACTCTCTTTTAAGGAGCTCTTGTGGAAACCTCCTGAACATTTGTCTCCGAGCTTTGCAGTTTCACCCGTGACTCCCTCACCTCCCATGCCTCCTGGTACCGAGTTGGTCAGTGAAGGTGAACCCTTGCACTTGGGTTCCATGCATCTCTCTGTGGATGAGAGAACCTTTAAGAGGAGGGAGAGATTGTGCTTTTATTGTGGCCAGGTAGGTCACTTTTTGAAGCCTTGTCCTAACCGTCCAGAGAATGCCCGAACCTTGAGGTCCTGTCACAGACAGACCTTAGGTGGCGTTGTTTCATCCCCAGTTATCCAGAAGGATAAACCCCTGGTTTTGGTCACCCTTTCTTGGGCTGAGTCGTCCATCGAGATACAGGCTCTAATCGACTCTGGGGCTGCAGGCCTGTACATTGATGCTGCCTTTGTATCAAAGCACTCAATTCCGCTGCAGCTGCGTGACACTCCACTTGCCATTGAGGCTCTTGATGGGAGAGCTCTACAGCCTGCCCATGTGATTCATGAGACAGTTCCCTTGCCCATGGCTGTAGGGGCTCTTCACCATGAGATAATCAAATTCCAAGTTATTTCCTCACCTAAGTTTCCGCTGGTTATTGGTTATCCTGGGTTATAGAGGCACAACCCCTCTTTTGATTGGCTCCATGCTGAGG
Source organism: Lithobates clamitans (assembly GCA_037952925.1). Lineage (NCBI taxonomy): Eukaryota > Metazoa > Chordata > Amphibia > Anura > Ranidae > Lithobates > Lithobates clamitans. The sequence goes on along the minus strand of JBBGZY010000214.1, from coordinate 5,763,681 downwards.
ATCTCTCCTGGTCACCACAATGCAGTGAGACATGCTTCCAGAAGATGGCCAAGGTCCTGTGCACCTCTTCACTCTCCTCCCTGCTGGAGGAGTATCTGGATTTTAGTGATGTTTTTGACAAAGGTCAAGCCGGTAGTTTGCCTCCACACCGGTCGTATGATTGCGCAATTGACCTTCAACCTGGGGCCATACCCCCTCGTAGCTGGGTTTACCCTTTGTCGGTCTTGGAGGATAAGGCCATGGAAGAGTATGTTGCAGATACACTTTCTGGAGGTTTCATCCGCCCCCTGCTGGTGCTGGTTTCTTCTTTGTGAAGAAGAAGAGTGGTGAACTGAGACCTTGTATTGATTATAGGGGTCTCATTCGTTTCACAATTAAAGAAAAATATGAACCCCCCACCCCCACATACACACACACACACACACACACATACAAAAATAAACACAGATGGCAGGGACGCCTTCGCACAAAAGATTTAATTTTACTACACTTTATATACTGAAAGAATCTTGTAACCCCCCACCAATATTTACATTGTTTTGTGCTATTATTGAAAACTAAGGCTAGAATACTCCTATAAATATATTATTGCTTCTGTAGCTAAAAGTAGGAAACAAGTCTAAGAAAAAGACTAATGCCGCGTACACACGATCGGAATTCTCATCGGAAAAAGATATGATGGCTTTTCCGACGGAATTCCGCTCAAGCTTGCCTTGCATACACGCGGTCACGCAAAAGTTCGCTGAACTTCCGACCGTCAAGAACGCAGTGACGTACAACACTATGACGAGCCAAGAAAATGAGGTTCAATGCTTCCGAGCATGCATCGAATTGTTTCCGAGCATGCGTAGGAATTTTGCACGTCGGAATTGCTACAGACGATCGCGTTTTCGGATCAGAACTTTTTCCGACCAAAAAATTAAGAACATGCTCTCAATCTTTTGCTGGCTGGAATTTGGCCAGCAAAATTCCGCATTTTCCGACGAAAAGCTCTCATCTGTCTTTTGCTGGCCGAATTTCCGATAGTGTGTATGCAGCATTAGTCTTATTGCATGTTTTGCTAACCGCAAGTTAGAGTCTGGGACAAAGTGATGTAATAAACTGTTTACTGTTAAAGAACTGTCTGTATATTGTTAGATCAGAGATCCTGGTATGATGCCCCCTACCTTTTTAAGGTTGAAAGGGGACACCTGCTGGGGAAATGTTCCTGAGAATGCCTAAGAGGAGGAGCCATGATGCCAACCCAAGGCCTGAGAGTTTCAGTGAACACCACGAGAGAGATCTGAGGTGCCAGCTCAAAGACCCAAACCTAGCCCAAATGCATCAGTTCCAGTAAATCTGAGGGGTAGATCTGAAATGAGGGGAAGCTGCTGATTTTATCATCCAATCATGTGCAAGCTAAAATGCTGTTTTTTATTTTCCTTGCATGTCCCCCTCGGATCTACAGCGACTGCACTTCCAAGTGCACTTTCAGTGCAATTTTAAGTGCACTTTGCACTTGTAGTTTGCACTTGTAGTGCAAAGTGGATTTGCCTTTCGTAAATAACCCCCAAAGTGATGTAATAACCTGTTTACTGTTAAAGAACTGTCTGTACATTGTCAGACGAGATATGTTATGAATAATATGTATATACATTGGGAAGGTGTTTAGCCTAGCCTTGATTGGTAATGACCCATCGGTGGGCAAGCCCGGCTATAACCTGAATTATGCTGTACCTGGAAATAAACTGAGCAATGTATGAATTCTGATCTCTGCTGGGTCAATATACTGTATATATTGCTTCCTGCACAGGTCTGAGTGTGGTGCAATGAAGAAATGCTTTTTGTTAGAAAACTGGAGGACTTGTGAATGTACTATGAGTGCACTGATCAGCACACTCACAGTCCCTTGATACTACATTTCTGTCTGCCATGATGCCATACAGGACTTGTCATTTATTAATTCACAGATTCTTCTGAATCAATGACATGGCTGTGTGAAAGGAGCCCTGCACAGCCATGCTGATTTTAAATGTGGCTGCGGTTGCAGGGGAGGGGAGAGGATCCCCCTACCCACTGGTGGGGGGTTAAAGTGGAGTTCCACCCAAAAGTGGAACTTCCACTCATCAGATTCCTCCCCCCCTCCGGTGACACAGTTGGCACCTTTCTGGGGGAAGGGGGGTACAGATACCTGTATATTACAGGTATCTGTACCCACTTCCAGCATAGATAGCTGCAGAATCTGCGGTTATTTACGCCACTTCCTGCTCCCTCCCCGCTGCCTGCTGGGAAACACACGGGTCCCAGAGGCAGCAGGGACCATCCGTATTGCGCTGCGTGACATGCGCATGCGCAGTAGGGAACCGGGAAGTGAAGCCGCACGGCTTCACTTCCTGATTCCCTTACCGAAGATGGAGGCGGCAGCACCCGAGGACGGAGAGACGGTTCGGCCTCGGGTGCCGACATCGCGGGCGCCCTGGACAGGTAAGTGTCCATGTTTTAAAAGTCAGCAGCTGCAGTATTTGTAGCTGCTGACTTTTATAAAAAAAAATTTCGGCGGCGCTCCGCTTTAAGGACATTTTCCAAAAGGTGAACTTAGCTTTTAAAGCATTATCTATTGAAAATGTAACCCCCCCCCGGCGGTAATCCTGAGTGTGGCCCGATGCATCAGTGTTCTGGGTTCCGTTCCCTGCGATCATTGCGACGTATGGGGGCAGAACAAGCGGAAAATTCTAAAAAGTTGGAAAACCACTCATCTGTATGCTAGTCCGACGAACCAAGAATGACGCAAGGGCAGCAGTTGGCTACTGGCTATTGAACTTCCTTTTTCTAGTCCCATCGTATGTCATCACGTTCTAAACGAACGGACTTTGGTGTGATCGTGTGTAGGCAAGTCTGTTTCAGCGGAAGTCCGTCGGAAGTCCGTCAGAAAGACCGTCAAACATCGTTCCGATGTAAAGTCCGGTCGTGTGTACGCGGCATAAGGATTACATTACAATACTGTATCAAATAATTTTAACTCAGGTTGTCCCTAGTGCTTTGTCCAGTGCCTTGCCTGCACTTTTACCATTCTTTCTGGCATTCTTTCTGCCTGGAAACTTGAGAACATCCATGGCATTTAAAAAGTGCCCCTCTACGTCAAAAGCAGTTTTAGACCAGCTAGAAAACAGCAATAGTAAATTAGAATCACTTGCAGAATTGAGCAATAGTGATTTGTGCGAAAATTCGTCAACAGACTCTGAAAGTGACAACAGCGATGATTCTGCAACTGAGCTCAGTGATGTGCGAACTTGGTGGTCTATTTACTGTGGTACCGATCACACAGCGCCCCCAAGATTCCCATTTACTGAAGCATCTGGTATGAAAGTGGACATTGAAGACAACAACCCCTTGGCATACGTACAACTATTTCTGACCGATGAGGTTATTGGTTATAAACATAGTTACTGAGACAAACCGGTATCAAGCGCAACAATTGGCTACTATGCATCGGAAGTTTCCAAGAAGCAGAAAGTGGGAACCAGTGATCAAAGATGACGTTTGGAAATTTCTAGGCCTAATAATACTTCAGGGAGTGATGGGGAAACCCCTGCAGAAGTGGTATTGGAAAACTAATAATCACTTGCCACTCCATTCTTTGGCACGGTCATGTCAGAGTACAGATTTTTCCCTGATCATGAAATATTTACACTACAAAAACAATGAAGAATTTGATGAATCTACTCATCCTGCACCAAAACTAAAGAAAATTTGGGAAGTATCATGATTCTAAAGAATTTCCAATGGAGCTATGTGCCAGAAAGAGACATCAGCATATATGAAAGTCTGTGAAAATAGAAAATGAGAAACAGCGCCAATTTTAAAGTATAAAAAGATCAGGAAAATGTTATAATGCAGCACCGAAAAATTAGTGAAAACTAATAAAACATGAAATAGTGAAAAATTTGGGTGCAAAAAACAAATAAATCACCCAATGTAGCGTGAATCAGATATATTGTGACAACAAATGCACCATAAATTTAGTGTCAAAAAAAGTCCAGCATAAATATGCATATAAATAAAAACAATATAGTGATTCAAATCTTCTGTACATATTATTTCTCCAACACCGTGCCTCTTAAAGTGGAGGTCCACCCTAAAAAAAAAAACAAAAAAAAAAACATAAACACGCTCCTTAAAATACATTAAAAAACATTTGAAAAAAAAAAATTTTTACTTACCAGAAATGACTGTTGCTAGGCAGATCATCCTAATCTACCACTTCCTACTCTGCGGTTCTTAACTTCCCTCGTGTTGACTCCAGGGAGATGGGACGTGATGTCTTATGGGACATGTGTGTGTCCCAGTAGACAGGCATCCATTCACAAAGCGCCGCGCGACTTGCACATGCGCAGTAGGAAACGGCAGTGAAGCCGCAGGGCTCCACTGCCTGTTTCCCTTCATTAGGATGGTGGCGCCGGAACCCAATCCGGTGGATGGATCGGCCTCAGGGTGCTGACATTGCGGGCTCGCTGGACAGGTAAGTGTCCTTATTAAAAGTCAGCAGCTACAGTGCTTGTAGTTGCTGACTTTAAAAAACAAAAATACGGCAGGACCTCAGCTTTAAAATGCAGTGTGCCTAAATCTTGAAGGGACTGAAGTGCTTCACCCAAAGTGACATATAAAATGTGCTCACCAGATATCTTTGGCCACAGAGTGACCACCAGGCATATAATAGAGAGGATCCTTCCTCCTTTAGCTAGGACCTTCCAAGCCACATGGAGCTCCAATCAAAAGTTTCCAGAAATTAATCAGACTTCAATTCAATCATGAATGATAAATGGTAAGTTTCTCAAACTGTTACACTCTGAAGTGCATATCCACAGCTTCTTTCCATTAAATCTGTGAAATTTGGCTCCCCCATAAACAAGCCACAGAGAGGGAATAATCGTATAATACTGTCTATCCTATAAAACTTTAAAAGAGATGGGTTTTGCTGATGGTTAGCTCTGAAGTGATTCGATACACTGTTTTCTGAACCCGTTTGCAATATTGGTGACATGTTCATAAATTTTTTTATACAGACATCTTGTGGTTCTCCCCACATATACCAAACCACAAGGGCACGTGAGGAGATATAATACATATCTCGTGTTGCAGGATATAAATTTGTCTATCTTGTACTCCTTGTCATTACTCCCTACAAAAACATCTGTTTTTCTTTTTTTATCTGCGGTGGTTCTGCAAGATTTACACCTTCCACATCTGTAAAAACCTATGGTGTCAAGGAAGGTTTTCTTTCTAATCTTAGGAGGCTCTACCATATTTGCCCCCTGTGAGGGACCCCAGTCTGCGCCCCCTGTGAGTGGCACTGGTCTGTGCCACCTGTGAGTGGCTATGTTTTGTGCCCCCTGTAAAGGGGCCTTGGTCTGTGCCCCCTGTGAGGGGCCTCAGTCGACATGACATATGTGGACCTCGGGCAGGGGGTTCCAGTTGGTGGCCCCCCTCCTCCTGTGTTTTTTGGGGTAGCGCTTAAGCATATAGCCTAGTATATGGCACCCCTTTCCTCCCCTCCCCCCTCTGTCTCCTATCTGGCTCTGAGGACAAGGCCTACCTTGCGGGGTGGTGGCCACGCTCCCTATCTTGTCAGGGAGTGAGGATGACTGCAGTATTGCACAAAAAAGTGCTGGTTATCACACTTATTACATCTGTGCAAGAACCTTTCAAGATGGGGGATTCAGCGGTGGCTGCGGCGGAGAGCCGATACCTCATATGCCATCTTGCGCGGCAAAAGCGTTCCCTTTTCCCTCTTATCTTGACAATATTGTCCGTGAAGACTGGGAGGGTCTAGAGTACATTTGTGTTTCTAAAAAAAAAAAAAAAAGGCTTGCTGTGAGGTTCCCATTTGAGAATTCCCCTGCCTTTGCTGCATTGCTGGACATATGGTCTAGGCACTGCAGTATGTCAGCTACACCTCCTGGCCATAGTTCCCCATGGTTGCTGAGCTTCTAAGGTCTCCTCAGTGGTGCTTAGACATGTATTTTGGGGGCTACCCTGGATGTCAATACTTCCAATGGGCGTCTACTGCCGGACCGTTTGCTGTTCCCCGCGGGGGGGGGGGGGTGTAAGCTTCATTGCTGCAGTGTGTGGTTGTCTCGGTTCCCGTGTCAGGAACAGTTTAAGGCCCTGACCAGCCTTTTGAGGGTACAGAAGGTCAGGATAGAGTCCGTTAGCATGGCGGTAGCACCCCTTCATCATGGGGACCTTCTGGTTTCTATCGACATCACGAATGCTTGTTTACGCATTCCGTTATGTGCCCGACTCCAGCACTTCCTCCGTTTTGCTGTGGGCGCTGCACATGATCAGCACATAGTCTGGCCACCACTCCTCGGGTATTCGCGAGGTGTTGGCCCCCGGATTGGGCGTGGTTGCATCTGTGGGGGTTTGTGGTCCTGGCTGCCTGGACGATCTTCTTCTGCCACTCCTCGGCTACCCCAAGGGGCAATGTAGTTTCTATACAGACCTTGACTGATTTCAGTAGGCATCTATACTGAATTCTGAAGTCTGCTGGAGCCCTTCCAGAACGCTGGATTATCTATGCCCGAGCTTCAGCTCTGGCCAGCATGTTTTCTTCTCTTGGAAAAACTCCAGAAGTTGCATGCTGCATTTTTTGGCATTTTTCTGGCAGGTAGGCCCTCTGCGGACTTGCGTGTAAGTGTTGGGTCTGAGAGTTTCTATCTTTTTGAAACAATTCCATTTGCGCAATTCCATACAAGCTCCCTTCGGGGAGATCCTGACATGAGATGAATGCCCGAGGTCTCGGGACAATCGGATTCGGCTGAGTTAGGAAACCAGGGTTCCCTGGTCTGGTGGCTCGCTCTCCGGTTCTTCGGCGGGATAAATCCTTTCTACCCTTGTATTAAACAGGGTGACCACCAAGACCACCTATGCCAGTCGGTCCGGGTAGGATGTCCTGGGGCTGAGCTTTGCTCAGGGTCATTGCACGCTGGTGGAATCCGGACTACCAGGTAATATCCTGGAACTTTGAGCAATCAGGCTAAGTCTGGATCATGGACGGATCAACTTTAAGGGCTGCCGGTACGGTTCTAGTCGGACAAGGCAACCATGATGGCTAATGCCCTTCACCAGGACGGGTCAAATAGGCTGTGGCAGCCCTGGCTGTTGCCAGTATTCCCCAGTGGGCAGAACTTTTTGTCCGAACCTTTTTCCGGTGTATGCATTCCAGGAGTCCAATGCTGACAGGCGGTTACCTCAGTTGGTGAGGGTTGGACCACGGATGGGCCCTTCACTGGGCCGTGTTTCTTCGGGTTTGTTCCCGCTGGGACACTCATGAGGTGGGGCGGCACAGTGGTGTAGTGGTAGCACTCTCACCTAGCAGTAAGAAGGGTCACTGGTTCGAATCCCAACCACGACACTACCTGCTTGGAGTTTGCATGTTCTCCCTGTGCCTGCGTGGGTTTCCTCCGGGTACTCCGGTTTCCTCCCACACTCCAAAGACATGCTGGTAGGTTAATTTGATCCTGTCTAAATTGTCCCTAGTATGTATGAATGTTAGTTAGGGACCTTAGATTGTAAGCTCCTTGAGGGTAGGGACTGATGTGAATGTATAATGTATATGTAAAGCGCTGCGTAAATTGATGGCGCTATATAAGTACCTGAAATAAATAAATAAAATAAATGAGGTAGTTCTCTTGGTGTCCTGGTTCAACTGGACGGTACCAAGGTTTCTGGTAAGGTGACGGGTTGCTCTGGCAGCTCTGGTGGCCCATGGGGCCAATGATGTTTCCCGATGCCTTTCCTCTTCTCCAGCTTCTGTTGTGGTTTTTACGCAGGATCACGGCTGTGGAGGTTCATTTTATTATCCCCAGATGGGTCCAGTCAGTCTGGGTACGCCGACCGGGTGCGCCTGGTCGCCGGCGTTCCTTGTCGACTGCCTCTCAGGAAGGATCTATGGTCCCAAGGCTGTTCTTCCCTCCTGCCTTAGAGTCACTGGTATTAATGGCCTGGCTGTGTTGAGCCAGGTGCGGCAGTTCCGACACTGTTGATGGTTAGGGAGTCCATCTTTTAGGAGGTTTTAACCTCCAGGTGTGGAGAGCACATATATCTTGGTGTGAAGCACCAGGCATTCATCCTAGTTCTTTCTAGGTGGCTCCAATTCCGACCCCCATTTACGGGGGTTTTAGCAGCGATGCGCCTCGAGTACCATCGAGGGCTAGGTGTCAGCCTGGGTGGTCCTCTTCAGCATCCCCTGGTCTCGCGCTCCCTGGTGCGTACCTTTATTCAAGGGGTTAGACGTCTGTTTCCACCCGTGCGTTTTTTTTCTACCGCCGTGGGAACTTGGTGTTTTCGGTTCTCCAGGAGCTGCTCTCTCTCTCCCTTTCTCAAAATATCGGGAGATTCCACTGCTTACTCTGTCTCGGATGGTGGCCTCTTGGTGGCTTCACCTCTGCTCACAGGGTGTCGAAAAGGGTGGCGTTATCTTCTCGTTCACCTTACCCAGGTTTAGGCGGTGCTTCGCCCTTATACATAGTTCCGTCCCTGGGTTTCCATTTGAACAAGGACATTGTGTTTCCTTTCTTGTGTCCCTGGCAACACATCCCAAGGAATTTGCCTTATCTGCCTGGGATGTAGTTTGGGGGATTCGGTTGTATTTGCCAGCCACTGAGTCTTTTGGAGGTCAGGCTCTCTGTACTCACGGACAGGCCAAGAAAGGGGCTGTCTGCTTCTTCTGCGACCTTCTTCTGGATGGATCAGACAGATTATGACTCTGGGCTATTCTGTCAGGAATCGGGTTCCTGCTTTCCCTTTTACGGCGCATTCTTCTCGGTCGCCTAGTGCGTCTTGGGCCTTCTGTCTTCAGGCATTCGTGGAGCATTTTTCGCAAGTTCTACGAAGTGGATGGGTTGGCATCTGTGGGTGCCTTTTTGGCAGCAAGCTTTTTGCAGGCTGTTGTTAAGAGGGTCTAATCCCTCTTGAAGGGGCATCGTTCAGGTTGGGTTCCAGCTTGTCCTGTATGAAGCTCCTGTTACCTGGTTGGCTTTTGTGTTAGCCTTGGGATTTTTCGCTGTCCCACCCCTCATGTTCAGCACCACTTTGGGACGTCCCTACCGTTCTGAATAAAGAAGGCTGTGTCTGTCAATGAACGAATGAGAAAATAGGATTTTTTACTTACTGTAAAATCTGTTTCTCTGAGTTCATTGACAGACACAGCACCCACCCCTCTATGGAGTTTTTTGATACTTCTATTACTGCTTGCTACTAAACTGAATACCTGGAGCAGGGAGGGGGTTATATACTGATGGAGGACAGCCCATGGGTGTAGCCAGGGGTTGTTTTTTTGTTCTGCCTAGTCCTACTCCTGAGGAGATGATATAACCCTACCGTTCTGAATAAAGAAGGCTGTGTCTGTCAATGAACTCAGAGAAATGGATTTTACGGTAAGTAAAAAATCCTGTTATTTATAATTAAAAAATGTTTAGGTTTTATTTTTACCATGTTTACATGTGTGAGCACTGGAATATGAAATAGTGCCACTAGATGGCACTGTTTTATAGTGTGCTCACGGAATGTATTTTAAATTATCTCCATTTTGAAATATCTCTTATTTATTAATTCATATACTATTTGTCCAGTAAATTAGATTGTATGGAAATTAGATATATGGATATGAAAGTTATGAGTTTATTGCCATAAAATAAACTCTTTTTCTGTACTCAGATCTTTCAGCCATTTTTTGGGGTTCATATTCATGCCGTTTTCTCCCATTTTTACAAAATGACATTTCTAAAGGAATAAAAGTAATTTAAAACTGCTTGCGGCTGTAATGTAATGTCGGGTCCCGGCAATATGGATGAAAATTATTGAGAAAAATTATTGAGAAAAATGGCATGGGTAACCCCCCAGCCCATTACCAAGCCCTTTGGGTCTTGTATGGATATTAAGGGGAACCCTGCACCCAAATTAAAAAAATAAAAGATGTGGGGCCCCCAGGCCCTATATACACTAAACATCAGTATACAGGCAGTCCAAACAAGACAGGGACTGTAGGTTTGTAGCTCCAGCCAAAACATCTATTTTAAAGCTTTTTGGAAAACATAGAGAAGGGTTATAACCCCTGTAACATTTGTTTTGCTGTCTGTGCCCCTGTTCAGAAGATTTCATTTCACTTTCTGTCCCAATGACAATTGGATTTCAAAAAATTTGGGGGTTTTAAGGGAAACAAAAATTGGTGATAAGTCAAAGGAGGAGACACCTTTTTCCCATATTAACTCTTACAGGAGAGAATTTCCCTTCCTAGGGGTAGATTTCCTCTCACTTCCTGTTGTCTCCCTCTGTTTGTAAGTTAGATTTTTGAAAATAGGGGACCGCCTGTATATACTATACGGCCTGCCCTATACACTCTGTGGAAAATTGGGCCTTAGATGTTGGTGGTAAGCCTTCACAGTTACTCTTGCTGGGCGCTGGAACGGGCCCTGCTGTGAAATATTATATCAAGAATTGTATTTACATGACCCTGTTAAACACAGGCAGAGAAATTGGGCCTTAGGCGGTGGTGGTACAACACTGTAAAGCCTCACAGATACTTTTGTTGCGCACAGGAACAGGTGCTGCTGTGAAATATTAGATCAAAAATTGTAATTACACGCCCCTGTTAAACAGGGGCAGAAAGATTGGGCCTTAGGCAGTGGTGGTGCCACAACACTGCAACCCCTCACAGATACTCTTGTTGAGCGCAGGAACATCCCCTGCTGTGAAATATTATATCAAGTATTGTAATTACATGCCCCTGTTGAACAGGGGCAGAAAAATTGGGCCTTTGGTGGTGGTGTGGTGGTGGTGCCACAACACTGCAAACCCTCACAGATACTCTTGTTGAGCGCAGGAATGAGCCCTGCTGTTAAATATTTGATCAAAAATTGTAATTACACGCCTTAACAAGGGCAGAAAAATTGGGCCTTAGGCAGAGGTGGTGGTGCCACAAAACTGCAACCCCTCACAAATACTCTTGTTGAGCGCAGGAACGAGCCCTGCTGTTAGATATTTGATCAAAAATTGTAATTAGACACCCCTATTAAACAGGAGCAGAAAAATTGGGCCTTAGGCAGTGGTGGTGGTGCCACAACCCTGCAACTCCTCACAGATACTCTTGTTGAGCGCAGGAACGAGCCCTGCTGTTAGATATTTGATCAAAAATTGTAATTAGACACCCCTATTAAACAGGAGCAGAAAATTTGGGCCTTAGGCAGTGGTGGTGGTGCCACAACCCTGCAACTCCTCACAGATACTCTTGTTGAGCGCAGAAACGAGCCCTGCTGGAAAATATTAGAGCAAAAATTGTAATTACCCACCCCTGTTAAACAGGGGCAGAAAAATTGGGCCTTAGCCACTGGTGGTGGTGCCCAGAACCAAAAATGTTCTTAGAAGCTATCAACATGAACATTGAGGAGGAATAGGATAGTCACTCAGCATAACAGGATGGTCACTCAGCATCAGCATAGGCAGTCTTCAAGGGATCTCACATTCATGAAAAAATTATTCAGTTACATCAGCATCAGGTGCTTGGTAGCTGGTGATCCAAGACTGATTCATTTTTATGAAGGTGAGCCGATCAACAGAGTCGGTGGACAGGTGCACTCTGTGATCGGTTACAAAGCCTCCAGCAGCACTGAATGTGTGTTCTGAAAGAATTCTGGATGCAGGACAGGCCAGTAGCTCAATTGTATACTGTGCAAGCTCTGGCCAGTGATCCATCCCCAAGACCCAGTAACCCAGTGGTTTTTTGGTTGGAAAGGTCTCCAAGTCTGATCTTTCCCCTAGGTATTCCTGCACCATGTACAACAGACGCTGGCGATGGTTGCTGGAACTGATCAGACCTTGGGGCTGTGGACTAAAAAATTGTCTGAACACATTGGTCAGACGGCCACCTTCTCCACCGCTCCTTCTGTGACTGACCGAAGCCTCAGCAACACGTTGTCCAGGAGGACCAGGAAATTGTAACCTCCCAGGCTCTGGAAACGTATTGCACAAACCTTTCTGCAAGGCCTCCCAAAGATGTATCATCCTCTGCTCCCTCTGCGATGGCTGGATAAGTTCCGCCACCTTACCCTTGTAACGTGGATCAAGAAGGGTTGCCAGCCAGTACTGATCCCTCTCCTTGATACCATGAATCCGAGGGTCCTTTTGCAGGCTTTGCAGGATCAGGGAGGCCATGCAGCATAGGTTTGCTGAGGCATTCGGTCTAGAGTCCTCTGGGTCACTAAGGACGACCTGATCCACAGCCACCTCCTGCCAGCCACATACTAGTCCATGGGTTTCTGGGCTGAAAATGATCCTTTGAAGACTGCTGCTGATGCAGAGTGCCAGGCTCCACCTCCATGCTGACACAATCCTCCTCCTCCTCCTCTTCCTGTGTGATAGGCGGGCCATCAGGAATACTGTCTGGATAAAGGGGGCCTTGAGAGGTAAGGAAGTCCTCCTCTTCCTCCCTCTGTTCTGCCTCCAGTGCCCTGTCCATTATTCCACGCAGCGTGTGCTCCAACAGGTAGTCAAGAGGGACAGTATCACTGATGCATGCACTGTCACTGCTCACCATCCTCGTGGCCTCCTGAAATGGTGACAGGACAGTGCATGCATCCTTGATCATGAGCCACTGGCGTGGCGAAAAAAAGCCAAGCTCCCCTGACCCTGTCCTGGTGCCATAGTCGACAGGTACTCATTGATAGCCCTCTGCTGCATGTGCAGCCGCTGCAGCATTGCCAATGTTAAGTTCCACCTGGTGGGCATGTCACAGATGAGGCGGTTCTTGGGCAGGTTGCATTCCTTTTGGAGGTCAGCCAGCCAAGCACTGGCTTTATATGACCGGCGGAAATGCCCACAGACTTTCCTGGCCTGCCTCAGGAGATCCTGTAACCCTGGGTACCTACACAAGAACCACTGCACCACCAAATTAAGGACGTGAGCCAAACAGGGAACATGGGTGTCCCTGTCGGAGGGCAGAGAGGAGGTTGGTGCCATTGTCGCAAACCACCAATCTGAAACTGGCGTGGCGTCAACCACCTCTGAGCCTGCCAGTGCAGAGCTGCCAGAATCTCTGCCCCAGTGTGGCACCTGTCCCCTAAGCAGACCAACTCAAGCACCGCAAGGCATCTTTTTGACTGAGTGCTTGCGTAGCCCCTAGAATACGTACGAAGCACCGCTGGTTCCGAGGACAAATATGCACAGGAAGAGGCCATAGAGGAAGAAGAAGAGGAGGGGGTGGAAGAGAGAGGTGTGGCAGAATCACCACTACCAGTATTTTGGAGGCCAGTTGGTGGAACAAGCTCCAACATCACCGCACCCTGTCCTGCATCCTTCCCAGCTGCCAGCAGGGTTACCCAGTGCTCCCTGAAAGAAAGGTAACATCCCTGTCCATGCCTGCTGGACCATGAGTCAGCGGTAATATGCACCTTACCGCTGATCGCACTGTCCAACGAGGCCAAGACATTGTCTTCCACATGTCGGTAGAGAGCCGGAATGGCCTTCCGAGAAAAAAATTGGCATTTAGGAACCTGCAACTGAGGTACTGCACATTCCACAAATTATCGAAAGGGGGCAGAGTATACTAGCTGAAAAAGCAGCAGTTGAAGTGCTAGCAATTTAGCCAAACTAGCATTCAGCTGCCGAGCACGTGGATGGCTGGGATCAAATTTCTTTTGCCGGTTTAGCAACTGGGGTAGGAAAATTGGCCTGCTACAATTGGATGTTGGTGTACCGCTAGCAGATTGCCTGCCTGCAAGTGCTTGGGACACCTAATTATACACCTTCATTCCTCACAGTGCAGGTCTCTGAGAGAACTGAAGTTATAGTGGGGTTGGAGATCCCAGCTGATGAGGAGCAAGGAGAGGTCTGCCTTGTTCTTTGGTGTGGGTCTTTTAAGTACTGTTGCCAACGGACTGCATGGGAGCTTGACATATGTCTGGTCAAGCATGTGGTGCCCAATCGGCTGCTGTTTTGGCCACACTTGATACACTTCAGACATATGTTGCAAACAGCAACGGTGCGATCTGCTGTACACGCGTCAAAAAAGGCCCACACAAAAGAACTTTTGGAAAAAAGCATGGAGTCAGCAGCGCCCTGCACATGCGGAGCTCTGCGATGTGATGCAGTCGGTTGTCTACCCTTAAGCTGGCCCCTGGAGGGCATCCTGCATCATTGGAGATTTGCCTCCTCCTCCTCCTCTCTTCTATCTGGCACCCACATAGAGTCAGTGACCTAATCATCCCCTCCCTCCTCACCACTGGAGCAAACCTGGCAGTATGCTGTAGCTGGGGGAACATGACTGCCAGTTTCTTGTCCTTCTTGGGCACCCCCTCTCTCTGGGCTCACATTACTGCCTTCATCCTCAACCTGGGTACCATCATCAAAGCCTTCAAAACGCTGTGCATCCTCCTGTAGCATGTACCCTACACTGGGGTCGAACAGTTCGGGGGACTCCTCAGGGCATGATGGTGGGGCTAGGGAAGGAGTGACTGATGACATTGAGTCAATGGAAGAGGCCGCTTTGGCAGCTGTATTGGCAGACAAAGTACCCTGAGCCTGGGTGACAGAGGATGAGGAGGTAGAGGATGGTTTGGTCATCCACTCTACCAACTCTTCTGCATGTTGTGGCTCAACACGGCAAGCTGCCGAAAAAAAGGACAAGCGTACCCCACGACCACGTGCTGAGGATGCACTGTGTCCACGACCAGCACTGTTGGCTGTAGACACAGAGCATGCTTGCCCTCTTTTAGTAGCCTTTGAGCGTCTGCCTCTCCTTGGTGGCCTTCCAGACATACTGTACAATTAGATTAGCAAAACAACGCCTGAAGTTTACTAAAAACAGTACACCAGGAATGGCCTTCAGTCAGGTATAGGCTTGGCTAGACTATGTATATATACAAGCCTGTAAATATATATTAAATAAACTGCAGCTCACTGAGTCACCTGCCTGAAAGTGTCTTTGAACACATACTCCAGGAATGGCCTACAGTCAGGTATAGGCTTGGCTGGACTACAATGCAGTGGATATATATTTTATGAACTGCACCTCACTGAATCACCTGCCTGAAAGTGTCTTTGAATACATACTCCAGGAATGGCCTACAGTCAGGAATAGGCTTGGCTAGACTATATATATATATATACAAGCCTATATATGTGTATATTTATGTATAGGCAGGAACGGTCTGCAGTGAGATCTAGCTAAACTGGATCAACTGCCTGCCTGAAGTAGATTAGAAATAGTACAGCAGGAACGGTCTGCAGTGAGATCTAGCTAACTAAGTAAACTGCTGAAAGTAAATTAAATGACACACTCTCTCTCTCTATCTATCTCTCTATAAAGCCAGCAACACACTACACAGGGCCAACGTGCAGGCAGCCTTATAAAGTGTGGGGCGTGTACTTAACCCCCTGAGCCATAATTGGCCAAAGGCACCCTGCCTTTGGCCAATTATGGCTCTGTGATTGGCCAAAGCATGCGGGTCATAGTGCATGCTTGGCCAATGATCAGCCAGCAAAGCACTGCAACGACACAGTGCATTATGGGCCGTGACGCGCCACTCGAATTTGGTGCGAACGGCCCATAATGTTCGATCTTCATCGAACGATCGAACAGCCAATGTTCGAGTTGAACTCATGTTTGACTCAAACAGTCAGCCCATCCCTACCATTGACCTTTTATACACACACACACACTAATTACAAGCAAACAGATCACGGGTGAGGATGGTTACCTTTAATAGCCATTTAAACCCCTCTGTGTCAACTTGTGTGCATGTTATCAGGCCAAAATCACCAGGGTATGTAAACTTTTGTTCAGGGTCATTTGGGTAGTTTCTGTTGTGATTATGATTTAAAAAGAGTAAACACAGTTGATTGATAATAAATGGCTTCAAACATTAACCATGAGTGAAAGAAATGTTTTTGTGTTATCATTCATATTCTCTGAAAAATAGCCAAGAAATCATAAATTCTGCCAAGGTATGTAAACTTATGAGCACAACTCATAATCACACACATAGGTTGGACTTGATGGACGTGTGTCTTTTTTCAACCTCACCTACTATGTAACTATGTAACTGTATATATACAGTCTAGTATATATATATATATATATATATATATATATATATATATATATATATTTATATACTCTGCATTCAGTGTAGCCTATATATACAGTGCATTTGGTGGTGTACAGTTTCAAATACATATACAGGCAGTATATAATATAGTGTGTACAGTTTCTAATAGATTTCAGGTGGTGTACACAGTATATAATACAGTGCAGCTGGTGTACAGTCTCTAATACAGTGCAGGCGGTGTACACAGTATGTAATACAGTGTAGTGCGGTGTTACAAAAAAAACATTATGTCCAGAAGGACACCAAGAAGAGGCAGATGCTCACAGGCCACTAAAAGAGGGCAAGCAGCCTCTGTGTCTACAGTCAACAGTGGTGGTCGTGGACATGGTGCATCCTCTGCAGGTGGCCATGGGGCACGCTTGTCCTTTTTTTTCTGCTGCTGGCCGTGTTATTGAGCCACAACATGCAGAAGAGTCGGTGGAGCGGATAACAAAGCCATCCCCATCCTCCTCATCCTCTGTCACCCTGGCTCATAGTAGTTTTCCTTCCAACGCAGCTGCCAAAGCACTCTATTCCACCAGCTCTTGTCCACAGTTACTCCTTCCATAGTCCCACCATCATGCATGAAGGAGTCACCATAATTATTCGACCATAGTGTTGGTCACATGCTGCTGGAGGATGCGCAGCAATTCGAAGGCTCCAATGTTGGTTCACCAGGTTGAGTAAGGGAGTAACTTGAGCCTATAGAGAGGGGGTGCCACAGAAGGACAAAAAACTGGCAGTCATGTTCCCCCAGCTGCAGCATACCTCCAAGTTTGGTTCAGTGACGAGGAGGGAGGGGATGATGAGGTCACTGACTGTAAGAGAAGAGAGTAAGGAAAGTGAGGAGGGGACACAACTCCAACGAGGAAGGATGTCCTCTAGGGGGCAGATTAGACCCTATTGCATCATACCACAGAGCTCCGCAGGTGCAGGGCACTGCTGACCCCCAGCTGAATTGCAAAAGTTCCTTGGTGTGGGCTTTTTTTGACATGTGTGCAGCAGATCAAACTGTTGCTGTTTGCAACCTATGTCTGAAGTGGATCAAGCGTGGCCAGAACAGCAGCCGCTTGGGCACCACATGCTTGACCAGACATTTGACGACCTGCCATGTAGTCCATTGGCAACAGCACCAGAAAAACTCACATCATAGAAAAAGGCAGACTTCTCCTTGCTCCTCATCTGGGATCTCAAACCCTCCTGTACCTCCAGTCCTCTCAAAAACCTGCACTAAGAGGAATGAAGATATAGCAATAGGTGCCACAAGTACTTGCTGTCAATCTGCTAGCAGTACACTACCAGTTGATTTCAGCTGGCAAATTTCAATGCACTCTCCCCATGTTGAAGGCATGTGGCCTGGTATAGTTCAGGAGTGGGCGCTCTGTCGCCCCCCCTTTTCCTGCAGCCTGCCAGGTTGCATGCTCAAATAAGGGTCTGGTATAGATTTTTTATTTATTCTTATTTATTTACTTATTTTTTGATGCAGGGTTCCCCTTAAAATCCATACCAGACCTGAAGGGCCTGGTATGAATTTTGGGGGGACCCCACGCCATTTTTTAAAAAATTTTGGCATGGAGTTCCTCTTAACATCCATACCAGACCCAAAGGGCCAGATATGGATGGCGGGGGGGGGGGGGCACTAGTTTTTTTTCAATGATGTTTTATGTATATTGCCACAAGCAATTTTAAATTATTTTTTTTCCATTAGAAATTTCATTTTTCTGCTGTAATGTTATAAACATGGGAAAGATGCTCTACTTTACAGGCAGACTAAGGTGACCCCCCAGGCATGATATTTAAAGGAATATTTCATTTTTTTTTGTTTCACTTTAAGCATTATTAAAACCACTGCCTCTGAAAAAAACAACCAATTTAAAAACTTTTTGAAAAGTTTACTAGTCACTTGAACTAGTAATATTGCACCCTGTTTGGACACATTTCGGTGTTTTTGATTTGATTACATTATTGAATAAAATGTATTATTATTATACTATTATTTTTTATAATTATTTATAGTTATTATATTATCATTTATAATTTCGTGTTTCAAACTTTATCATGCCTGGGATGTGTACTAGACTCTTGTTTGGACAGATTTAAGTGAGTTATTCCTGAGAATTACAGGCCTACAATATAAAACAACAAATTTCCATGCAAAACAATGTACTGCTTTGACATTCAAAAATCAGGCATACGCAGACCACCAGGGAGGTTAAGGTACTAAAGAGTGTCTCCATTTCAAAAGTGCAGGTAATTTTAAAGCTTGACATACTGGGTAATGGTATCTATTTACTCAATGCAATCACATCTTTTATGTTTTTCCATATAAGTGGGTAAAATATTACATTCATGTATAAATTCTCCAGTGCACACATGTAATTAATTAATCAAAAAACCCCAAATTTGTGCTGCTACCTAACATATAAAACATAAACAAACAAGTAAAATATTCAAAATAATATTAAATTAAGTGTTACTTCACAGTAGCGCAACAGCCAATCATAAATAAACACCAAAAAAGAGCAGTGCTTAGAACGTGATCATAAAACGTCCTTTACATAAAAGTCCATGTTCCTATATAGGGACACCGTGATATCCAGCTGTAGATGAAACACTACAAAATCCACCACCGCTGTGTGACACTTAGCCCTCTCCCAGAGGATAGCAACTCACCAGATCCCAATGCCCCCCATTCTCATGAGTGGGCTAACAGGCATATACATGTATATACATATATTATGATGAGTCCTTTGATGATAATGCCCTTGTCCACAGGCATGTAGAAAAGGAAAAGAAAGGGCTCCACTAGTGTAAAATTGTCACCACTATATCATTTTTTAAAAACGCTCTTCGCTTCGCTCACATGTATAAAATATTACACCCAGCATTGTACAAATAATCACAGTAGTGTAGCATTCCCCAACTGTCTGACCACCTCCATGCTGGCTCTGAGCGCTATAGGGAGTCACCACTCGTTCTCACATCGCTAATGCGTTACTTCTGATTGCTGTGTAGTTACACCCCAACACATTTCATCACCTCCAACTTCCTCACAGTAGAGAACTCCCTGTGATAAAGTCAGAAGTGACGAAATGCGGCGGGGTGTGACTACATGGCAACCGGAAGCAATGCATCAGTGTTGTGAGAATGAGTGGTGTGTCCCTATAGCGGTTGGAGCCAGCCTGGAGGTGGTGGGACAGTTCTTTTTTAGTGTGATTTATGATTGGTTGTTGCGCTACTGTGAAGCAACTCTTTATTTAATATTATTTTGAGTATTCTCTAAAATTTACTTAGTGTATCGTTTACTGAAAACAAAAGATTTCATTCTGTAAAGCATTGCACTAATATCACGTGACAGAAAAAATTGAAACTGCAAGCATTGTTTCTGCAGGGTATCTGCTTTCAGAAAAAATACTGTTTGGGGGTTTTACATAATCTTCAGGCCTAAAATGATTTTTTAAACGTGTGTAAAAATAAAAAAATAAAAACAGCTCCAACTTTGAAAGGGTAAATACCTCTAAGCTAAACACAAACCTAAACTGGAGATAATTTTTGTCTTGAAAGATGTGTCTGGGAACATTGTGTTCTAAAACTAAACTGACCGATTTTAAAAAGATACGCTCACCTTATACTTTAGTGTGTGTAGACTTATTTCAGGTTTTTTGTAACTTATTTTAAAGGTAAAATTCATGTCATGTAACGCTTGAGCCAAAATGTAGACTGCAATATACACTCTATAGGATGTTTTCTCATCAGGAAAATATAAACCAGTTGAAAGTTTCTCCAAACTGCAGTTCCTAAGAGGATATCTAGTTGTTAGTGGAATAAGGAAATTTTTCATTTGGTTTTTTGAAGAGCATCTACATTCAGTTATGAGAATATCCTCCATCAGTGGGTCATTTGGGCAGCTGGATGGATTAAAACTATCAAAATATTCCAGCAACCCCTTTATGAAGAAATGGGGGTACGTAAACACCAAGCTGCAGTTGCAGAAATCAAAAAACACTTCACTCATTGACCAAGAATCTGGTAGAATAAATGTTTTCTCCATGTAATAAGTGACACTGTTCAGCAAAAATGTGTAGTAAGTCATACTAACTGAGCCACAAATAATAAGAATGTCCGTAGTTGAGGTCTGCAGCTGTGGAGGAATTTTATTATAATTTTTTTTAGACACCAGAATCTTGAATTCAATACAAATTCCATGATTAGATAAATGTTTGCTGAGTTGTTGGATCTCCCTCTCTCCGTATTCATCATCAGATGTAAGGATCCCGACCCAGTTCCACTTCAACCTTTCCAATAACTTTGCTATGGCCACATATTGCATTTCATCATCTGGAACTGTCCGGAAAAAGTTTGGATACATCTTTCTATTACTTAGTGAGGTGTCTCTGGCTCCATAACTAATCTTGAAAGAAAGAAAACCATCTGTATAAATAATGTGTAACCTTTAACATCTAAATGAACAGATGAACACCTTAGAAAATGTTTTGATGTCTTTTTTGGAGAGCAACAACCAGAAATTGTTATCTGAGCTGTCTACAAGAGATCTATAAGCAGATTTTAGTGGCCTTTTTTCACCAGACAAACAAGATAAAGATGCAAAACTAAATATATTATTATTTTTTTTTTTTTTACTTCTAATATGTACAATGTTTATTAAACAGTTCTTCAGCTATTTGTTACATGTTGTGCAGCAAATGACATGTTCTGCAGCCACAAATTATATGCAGAGTATGAAGAAACTAGTCTCGCTTGTGTTGCTGAAGGAGCCTGTGGCACACGTTGAGGCACATCATGCTGCAGGCTCTTCCAATAACCAAACAGGCTGATCAGATAAGTGTAATCTTTCCAAGAAAATAACTAAAAATCAGATCTTACATATAACATCTCACTAAACTTTATTAATGCATGGAAACTGACAGACACTGTTGTGCTGTTTGATACAAAATGGCTGAACTTCATCTTCAGAAGACTAAACTTGACTCTTATAGGGCGTACACATGGTCGGACTGTGTTCGAACATTCCGACAACAAAATCCTAGGATTTTTTCCGACAGATGTTGGCTCAAACTTGTCTTGCATACACACGGTCACACAAAGTTGTCGGAAAATCCGATCATTCTGAACGCGGTGACGTAAAACACGTACGTCGGGACTATAAACGGGGCAGTGGCCAATAGCTTTCATCTCTTTATTTATTCTGAGCATGCGTCGCACTTTGTCCGTCGGATTTGTGTACACACGATCAGAATTTCCGACAACGCATTTTGTTGTCGGAAAATTTTATCTCCTGCTCTCCAACTTTGTGTGTCGGAAAATCCGATGGAAAATGTCCGATGGAGCCCACACACGGTCGGAATTTCCGACAACACGCTCCGATCGGACATTTTCTATCGGAAAATCCGACCGCGTGTACGGGGCATTATACATGTCAATTGAAACATAAAAAAAAGTTGGAGGGCCGCCACAAGCCCGAGCTCTCTGTAACCCCCAGTAAATGTGTTATTACATAGATGATTACAGCCATCAGTGAAAGCTGATAATATGACATTAAGGGAGGAATTCATAAAAATTGGAGAAGCCAGAATCTGGAGTATCTGTGCATGGCAATCAATGTTTAGTCAAATTGTTTAGTTAAGCTTTGAAGATGAAAGATAGAAGCTGACTGCAAGACAGATGTTTGGCTTTAGCTGGGGTTGGACATAGAGTGACCAAGTGTCCCAGATTGCCCAGGACAGCCCCGCATTTTACAGGTCTGTCCCGGGGCCTAGGCACCCTTATTCCAGGACAACAATACAGTGTCCCAGAATGAAACTGACACAGCCACCCTAATGACGAGCCAATAATGGAATTTGTCAACCCTTTCCCTCCTGCATGGCAATCAGGAAGCAATAAAAGCTGGTTGTTAAGGAACGGGACATGAAATAAGGCTGTGGCATCCTTAACAACTGATGGATCATCAGCTGTCAATGGGCTTCCCCACTGACAGCCGAATAATAAAAAAAAGTTACAAAAAACGATGTGGGGTTCCCCCTCTAGTCCATATTAAACCCATGCGTGCACATGTGCATAGACATTCGCATATTTGTGCATCTGTGCCTAAAAAGACAGGCACCTGCCCGACCGAGCATGCATATTTGCCTTTGCCTTGAAACTTCTGCTGCGCTATGGCCAGCACATCCCTGGCATTGCCCCCTCCTTATGGTCCACCCCCCGGATGCCCAATTGGCTTTCTTTCTGTGGGTGGCTGAGGAAGAAAGCATGGATAAGTTCCTTGGCATGGACTTTTTGTTCAGGTTCCCATGAGTTCTTCTCCGGCCTGTAATTCTTCCATGTATTTAAGTACTGTAGCTGATTCCTCCTTTTCCTACAATCCAGAATAATTCCATATTTCATATTCCTCATTCCAATTAACCCCAAGTACAGGTTCAGGTGGCCCAGAACCTCTGTCTGGGAGGGAATCTGGCACTGCAGGTTTTCAAAAAGTGAGACATGGAATACCAGGTTAATTTTAAGCGAGACTGTCTATATATTACCTTAGCCTGTCCATATACTACCCTAGCCTGTCCATATACTACCCTAGCCTATCCATATACTACCCTAGCCTGTCCATATACTACCTTAGCCTGTCTATATACTACTGTAGCCTGTCCATATACTACCCTAGCCTTTCTATATACTGCCCTAGCCTACTCCTATACTGCCCTAGCCCAACCCTATACTGCCCTAGCCCACCCCTTGGAATTGAACATAATGGTATGTCATATCATTTTGCATTTAGACAAGGTACTGTTGCGTGTCATTCTTGTACCCAAGCAGCACAATATCTTGGGCCAGCCCTGATTCAGGAACAAAGTCAGGCAAAAAAGACAGATGAAAGCCATAGTTGTCAAATACTGGGGACTGGCCAATAGCAAATGGCTGGCATTGTTATTTTAAAACTCTGCCAATGGTAGTAATGATGCCCAATCATCGTGGATGAATGATGTTAACCATCCAATGTACTGTTCAAGTGTCTAATTGGTCCTCTCTGTCTGTTCATTGGTCTGTGGGTGATAAGCAGAGCATAAGGATAATTTGATTTTCAAGACTTCACATAAGGCTCTTCAGAAGCGTGAAATGAATTGCACCCCCCGATCAGAGATTATATTTACAGGGACCCCGTGCAGGCTCACAAGTCCTTTGACAAAAACCTGAGCATTCTCTATGGCAATGGGCCATTTTGGATAGTCAGTCCTCGACCACGAAAATGGCTTTAAAACAGACACTTTCTGGTATGGTATATTTGCCACAGCAGTCCTACTTTAGGCACCGATGCGACTCTAGGAGGACTGGAAACACCCACAGAGGCTCATTTAATCTGTGAGAGGAGATCAGTTTGCAATAGGGATGGATGGAATGAACCCCTGTTTGGTTCGCACCAGAAGTTTTGAACATGGCAAAAGTTCGGAACCGAATAATGAACCCCATTGAAGTCTATGGGACCCGAACATGAGAAATCAAAAGTGCACATTTTGAAAGCTTATATGCAAGTAATAGGGCATACAATGGCTATGGGGGTCTGGGTACTGCCCTGGGGGACATGTATTAATGAAAATAAAGTTTGTAAAGAACCTCATTTTTAAATGAGCAGAAATTTATTGATGCTTAAAGTGAAAGCATAAAAATGAAAAATTCCTTTCAATATAGTGCCTGGGGTGTCCCCTTAGTCTACCTGTAAAGTGACGCATCTGTACTGTGTATAGAAGCTGCTACAGCAATAATTGCATTTATAAAGCCACAAAAATTATTATTATACAGGATTTATATAGAGCCAACAGTTTGCGCAGCACTTTACAAAAATGACATTTTCCCTGCAAGCTTTCTTTATTTGGTAAGCAACGGCTTGGAGATCCAGTCTGTATGATGAAGCCACAATGTAGTGCACTGGGAACAAGATTATAGATTTTTGGGATAAATTCTTGTGTCTTTTCCACAGACTTTGGATAGAAGTAATGGGTGCCGAAAAATTGAGCTTTGGGTGTCAGTGGTGCCTTAACACTGTAGCCCTATAAGAGGTACTCTTGATGAAAGAAAGAATTTGCCTTGCTGTCAAAAATGGCAATTATATGCACCTATCAAACAGGTGCGGAAAAATTGGTCTTTGGGTGTCGATGGTGCTTTCACACCGTAACCCTATTGAGGTACTCTTGATGAAAGCAAGAATTGGTCTTGCTGTCAAAAATTGCAATGATATGCACCTGTCAAACAGGTGCGAAAAAATTGGTCTTTGGGTGTTAATTGTGGCCATGAAACCTACACCAAAAATATTCTTCCAGATAAAATCAACACCCACAGCGTTAGGCAGCCTAGAAGTCCTGCAGAGACTCCACATCCCAAAAACACTTAATCGGCAACATCGGCATCATGGGATTCATAGCTGCTGGTAATCCAGGACTGATTCAGTTTGATAAAAGTCAGATGGTCCATGGAGTCTGTGGACAGACGTGTTCTATTATCAGTAACAAAATCTTCAGCAGTACTAAATGTCCATTCAGAAAGCATGCTGGATGCAGGGTAGCCCAGCAGCTCAACTGCATACTGGGCAAGTTCTGGCCAGTGGTCTATTCTCGTGACCCAGTAAGCCAGTGGATCGTCGACTGGAAAGCTCTTCATCTCTGTTTTAGCCCTTAGATAGTCGTCCACCATGTGATGCAGATGCTGCCAAAGGTGATGAGGAAGCTAACAGCCCTGGGTGGCGAGGAATAAAAAAATTGAGAAATACATCACTTCTCCACCTTCACTTCTCTCTTGACCAATAAAAGCCTAAAAACGATGTTTTCCATGACACTGTAACCTATCAGAGTCAGGAAAAGCATTGGATAAACTCCTCTTTGAGGTGTCCTCAAGAGATTTCATCTTCTGCACGCTTTAACTGTGACCTTAACGGTGATCAAGGAGGGTTGCCAACCAACAGTGATCCTTCTCCTTTATGCCACGTATTCTTGGGTCCTTTCACAGGCTTTGAAGCGAGAGGGAGCCCATGCACCGCAATTTGCAGAGGCATGAGAAGCAGATTCCTCTGGGTCACTCAGAATTACAGTATCTGGAACTGCCTCCTCCCAGCCACGTACTACTCCCAAGGGTTCTGGGAATGGAAAACATCTCTTACTGCTTGACGTATGTCTTCCTCTGCTTCAATGCCTCCAAAACTGCCAGAATCTTTCTCCTCCTGCTCTTCCCCCTCCTCTCTCCTCTCTTGTGTGTTCTGTAGCGTAGGAACAATGGTGTCTGCATAAAGTGGGCCTTGAGAAGAAATTAAGTCCTCCTCTTCATCCCACTGCTCTGCCTCGAGTGCCCTGTTCATAATGCCACGCAAAGTCTGCTCCAGCAGGAACAAAACAGGGATTGTGTCACTGATGCATGTATTTTCATGGCTCACCATCCTTGTGGCCTCATTAAATGGTGACAGTACAGTGCATGCATCCTTTATGAGCAGCCATTGGTGTGGGGTTAAACAAGCCTTGCCGGCCTGAGCCTGTCATTGTGCTATACTCACACAGGTACTCATTGACGGCCCTCTGCTGCATGTGCAGCATTGCCAAAGTTAAGTTCCACCTGGTAGGCATGTCACAAATCAGGAGGTTTACAGGCAGGTGGAATTTGCGCTGAATTTCACCCAACCCAGCACTGGCTGTGTATGATCGCCTGAAATGGCTACAGACTCTTCTTGCCTGCTTTAGCAGATCTTCCAAACCTGACTTTCTTGCCCAACGATGGCACAACATTGCCTTCCACATGATTTTAGAGAGCTGGAATGGCCTTACGTGAAAATAAATAGGGAACCTGCCATTGTGGTACAGCACATTCTGCAAATTCACAGAAGGCGGCAGAATCAACCAGACAAAAAGGCAGAAGTTGTAGAGCCAGAAGCTTTGACAAGCTTGCATTTAGACGCTGGGTATGTGGGTGGCAGTGATTGTATTTTTTTTTCTGCTGCAGCAGATGGGGCAGATAAATTTGCCAGCTAAAGTCTACAGATGGTGGTGTGCTGCTGGCAGATGTGCTGCAAGGACCTGGGACACCCTGCGCTATATCATCATCCCTGTCAGTGGAGGCTGCTGAGAGGTCATGAGGTATAGCAGGGGTCAACTGAGGTGAGTAAGGAGGAGGGACAGATTTGTGCCCCATTTGTGTGGCTTTTAGGTGCTCTTGCCAATGGGCTGAGTGGTGGGAGATTAAATGCCTTGTCACGCATGTGGTACCCAATTGTCTGGTGTTTTTGCCACGCTTGATGTGCTTGAGACAAAGTTTGCAAAAAGCAACAGTGCAGTCAGCTGCACGTGTACTAAAAAAGGCCCAGACAGCTGAGCTGTGGGAAGTGGGCCAGGAGATAACAGATCCATGATGTGATCAAATAGGATGGTTGCTCTTTGCTCTTCCATGGTGCCTGCCTCGTTGGGGTTGTGCCTCACCCTCACTTTCTTCCTCTGCTCTGTCTGGCACCCAAGTTGTGTCAGTGACCTCATCATCATCATCAATTCATCATCTCCTCCATCCTCATTATGCTGTGTTCAAATAACTCAGCTGACTCTTCCATGCCTGATGCTGGGGCTATGGCAGAAATAGCTGTGGACAAGGTGCCAGGGTTAGCCACTCTGGCAGCTGCAGGGGACTGCGCTCTAGTCTCTGCTTGGACAGTTTAATAGGCCCATCCACCACATCCTCTGCAAACTGTGGCTGGAAAGCACAAGCAACATCACTAAACAGAGGAAATGATGCCCTGCCTGAGGAATAACCACATCTACCTTTGCCTATGGACACATACGCTGCTGCCCCTCTTACAGTGCCATGGTAATGTCTGCCTCTCCTTGTTCCCCAGACATGATGGGAGTGCTGCTTATTAACAAAATGTATCAAAGATGTGAAAATGTGTACGTGGATGCACTCTAATCAATGGAAAGTGGTGTTTTGTGCACTTTGATCTGAGTATTTATTACACAGACACACTCCATGGATACACTATAATATACTGCAATATACTGCGTCAAACGTGCAGAAATGCACAGAAATATACTACGTTAAATGTGCATTAACACACTGAAATATACAGCATTAAGCTTGCAGTAACGCTCTGAACTATACTGCGTTAAACAGAATGTAACGCACTGAAATATATGGCATTAAACTTGCAGTAACTCAAGAAATATATGGCATTAAACTTGGAGTAACGCACAGAACTATATGTTGTTAAACTTGCAGTAACGCAATGAAATATACAGCATTAAACTTGCAGTAAAGCACAGAAATATACGGCGTTAAACATGAAGTAACACACAGAACTATATGGCGTTAAATTTGCAGTAACACAATGAAATATACTGCATTAAACTTGCAGTAATGCACAGAAATATATGGCGTTAAACTTGCAGTAACGCACAGAAATATATCATGTTAAACTTGCAGTAATGCAATGAAATAAACAGCGTTAAACTTGCGGTAACACACAGAACTATATGGCGTTAAACTTGCAGTAATGCAATGAAATATACGGCGTTAAACTTGCAGTAAGGCACAGAACTATATGGCATTAAACTTGCAGTAAGCGGCGGTGGTTTCCACCGCTTACCTGAGCCACCGGTAGCGGCAGAGACAATCGTGTCCACTCTCCTGGAAGCCTGGCTGCTGAGTGAGGGTAAGATGGCTCCCACTCGGCTCCATAGCATTGACTGGCTGAAGTGACGTCAAATGTCACTTCCGCCCAATGCTCTTAATGGAGACTTTTTTTATTTTTTTAAATTACATTTTTTTATTTTTTTATTGCATTTTAGTGTAAATATGAGATCTGAGGTCTTTTTGACCCCAGATCTCTCATTTAAGAAGTCCTGTGATGCTTTTTTTCTTTTACAAGTGATGTTTACATTCCCTGTAATAGGAATAAAAGTGAACCATTTTTTTTTTTTTTTAAAGGACAGTGTCAAAAAAAAAAGTAAAACAAAAATATATATATATATGTAAAGTGCTCTGTCCCGACGAGCTCGCGCGCAGAAGCGGACGCATACTTGAATAGCGCCCGCATATAAAAACAGTGTTCAAAACACACATGTGAGGTATCACCGTGATCGTTATAGCGAGAGCAATAATTCTAGCCTAGAGCTCCTCTGTAACTCAACAATGGTAGCCTGTAAAAAATTTTAAACGTGAGAGATTAAACTATGGAGATTTTTAAGGTTAAAAGTTGCCATTCCACGTGCGGGTGCAATTTTGAAGCGTGACATGTTGGGTATCAATTTACTCGGTGTAACATTATCTTCACAATCTAAAAAAAACTGTTTTACAATCAATCTAAAAAAAACTTTACTGTTGTCTTATTTTTTTATTTAAAAAAGTGTATTTTTTCCAAAAACAATGCGCTTGTAAGATCGCTACGGAAGTACCAGTGCCAGAGAGTATTGCAATAGCCGCCATTTTATTCTCTAGGGTGTTAGAACCCCCAAACATTATATGTATTTGTTTCTGAATAATTTTTTAGCAAAATAAATGATTTTAACTTGTAAAAAGCAAGTCTGAAAAATAGGCCAGGTTCATAAGTGGTTAAACTTGCAGTAACACAATGAAATATACGGCGTTAAACTTGCAATAACACACAGAACTATATGGCGTTAAACTTGCAGTAATGCAATGAAATATACGGCGTTAGGCTGGGTTCACACCAATGCGAATTGGATGTGGCTTATACCACCTCCAATTTGCATAACATTTTAAAATCTATTAGTTTGAATGCATCTGGTTCACATGCATTCGCACTCCACATTGCCCGAAAAATGTGTGCGTTTTCTAGGCAGTGCGGTGCGAATTAAAGGCACATATTCTTCTATGGGAACACACCTGATTCGCAGTTGCATTACGTTGTGAACAGGCATTCTCTCCCCCTCCTCACTATGAGGAGGATTTGGATTTTGTGGGAATTTCAGAGACAACAGCTCTCATGATTGGCTGGCAAACATTCAAGGGTATACCCTTTACCGCAAGGATAACGAGGGTAAAAAAGGGGAAGGGGTATGCCTATATATCAAGAATCATGTACAAGTGAATGTGAGAGATGACATCACTGAGGGAGCTAGGAAGGAGGTGGAATCCTTATGGGTAGAGCTCCAAAGGGATGAAGCTAAGAGGAAAACAATACTGGGAGCATGCTATAGGCCCCCTAACCTGAGGGAGGAGGTGGAGACAGATCTCCTATCACAATTTGGATTAGCAGCAAGGATGGGAAGTGTTATCATAATGGGGGATTTTAATTACCCAGACATAGACTGGGAGGAGGGAACCGCACATTCATTTAAGGCTCGCCAGTTCCTTAAAGTCTTGCAGGACAATTTTATGGGTCAGATGGTAGAGGCACCAACGAGAAATAAAGCATTACTAGATCTACTGATTACCAACAATACAGACCTGATCACGGATGTGGAAATACGGGGCAATTTAGGTAACAGCGATCACAGGTCAATTAGTTTTAGTATAAATCACACAAATAGGAAACATAAAGGGAATACAAAGACACTGAATTTCAAAAGAGCCAACTTCCCTAAACTACAAACCTTGCTAAAAGGCAAAAATTGGGATAAAATATTAAGAACAAAAAACACGGAGGATAGATGGGTTTGCTTTAAGAGCATATTAAATAAGGGCATTAGCCAATGTATCCCATTGGGAAATAAACTGAAAAGAGCAAACAAAAGTCCTGGATGGCTTAACTCCAATGTAAAAATGCATATAAAAGCAAAAAAGAAGGCCTTCAAAAAATTCAAGGTTGAGGGATCATTATCAGCATTCAGACTTTATAAAGAATGTAACAAGAAATGTAGGGGGGAATTAGGACGGTTAAGATAGAACATGAAAGACACATAGCGGAGGAAAGCAAAAAAAATCCCAAGAAATTCTTTAAGTATGTAAACAGTAAAAAAGGGAGGACAGACCATATTGGCCCCATAAAGAATGAAGAAGGACATCTGGTTACAAAGGATGGGGAGATGGTGAAGGTATTGAATTTATTCTTCTCCTCAGTCTTCACGAGAGAATCGGGGAGCTTCAGTAACCAAAACTGCAGTGTTTATCCTCATGACACATCACAGGAAGCACCTCCATGGTTAACAGAGGACAGAATTAAAATTAGACTTGAGAAACTTAACATTAATAAATCACCGGGACCAGATGGCTTGCATCCGAGGTTACTTAGGTAACTCAGTTAAGTGATTGCCAGACCATTGTTTCTAATTTTCACAGACAGTCTACTGACTGGAATGGTACCAGCTGATTGGAGAAAAGCCAATGTAGCACCACTATTTAAAAAGGGTCCAAAATACATCCCTGTGAATTACAGACCTGTTAGCCTAACATCAATAGTATGTAAACTCTTGGAGGAGATGATAAGGGACTATATACAAGATTTTAGTAATGAGAATGGTATCATTAAAAATGGAGAAACTTACCCAAAGAGCCATCACAATGGAGCTACATGAGGTAACATTGGCTGCATTACAAAATGCAGATGATACCAAGGGGATTAAGAGTCTGACTGATCCCGACATTATTTTCTCAAAATATGGACTTCAAAACTAAATTTGCACAAATCTTAAACAAATGTTCTTTTGATATTATGACACTTACAGTATAATTTTTACAACAAGAAAGAATTACTGTGCATCAAGAGATTTTGAAGTTGGAGAAGCAACTAGAAAAATGCTCCAATCAAGAAGAGTTCAGGTTTTAAAAAGGTGAATGACGAGAAACTGGATGGTTTTCGTAGAAACATTCAATTACGCAAAAGTACCAAAATTAGAACGAGACCATGAGGAATATAATAATGACCGTGTCTATAATTGGTCTGATCCTAACTACTATCACACCAAAACCTATAGAAAAGGAAAGCGGAAACAGTTTACTTATTCATCTTCGTCTGCCACATCCACTGGATCATCAACCTATGTATCCACTACTTTTTTACCTACAACTATGGCCGAGTCTGAACCAGGAGGGGAGGTAGAAAATCAAAGAAAAAGTACAGCCAGAGATGTGACTACCAGACGTCAAAATTGCAGAGATGGTGAAAGATGATGTGGTACATAATATATCTTCAATTGCTTTAACTAAGACTGAATTGAGTGTGTTAAGTAAGGGATAAGGTTTTTGTCCTAAAGAAAAAATGAATGATTTTGTTTTGAAACAGGACCTCTATAAGTTTTATAGACAATAAAGGTTTAAGTCATATTTTTCCAGTCAACCTAATGTTACGGGTAAAGAGTACCTAGTGTTATCTATTAAAAACGTGGGTTTTAAACCAAAAAACGTTAAAGTACCTCCTACTTCACGGTTGAGGTGTTCATTGAAAGGGGGACAATGATATAAAAAAATTTTAAGTGATAAAAACAAAAGGCACCATACACCTAAGAATTTGGATAAAGATTAAATTGTAGCATTGAACTTCTTGTCGGCCTGACACGATATAACAATCAAACCAGCCGACAAGGGGGGAGCTATTGTAGTAATGGACAGCTCTAAGTATGAGTCCGAAGTGATGAAACAACTTGGGGATACTAGCACCTATAGGAAATTGGATACATGTCCAGTGTTTAAAGTACAAAAAAGAATCAAAGATGTTTTGACTACTGAAATAAAAAATAAGATCATTGATAATGAAACTGCTGATTTCTTAACCTATGAACATCCCATTACACCGGTGATATACATTCTGCCAAAGATCCATAAGGATTCCACCAATCCTCCGGGACATCCCATTGTATCTGAGATGGGATCAGTAACAGCTCCGCTAGCACAGTTTTTAGATAGATGTTTAACACCGCTACTTTTGCACACTAAATCATATATAAGAGATACTTCTGATTTTTTAACCAAAATTCAGAATATCAAGCTGTCGGCCGACTCCATCTTAGTTACATGGGACGTCTCTAGTTTGTATACAATAATCCCTCATGACTTAGGGATTGAGGCATGTCGACTGTTGTTGGTCCATATGAAAAGCAACATATTGAGTTTTTTACTTGATTTACTCAAAATTGTGCTTGATGAAAACAATTTCCTTTTCAAGGATACTCATTTTTTACAGCTGAGAGGGGTAGCGAGGGGTTCTAATGTTGCACCCCCATATGCCAACTCGTTCATGAACATGATAGAGACATCATCAACTTCAACTAAAGCAGCTCCAGTCACCTCACAAGATACAGCATCAGGGCGCTCTCACAGACAGAAAATGTCACAGCAAGACTCTCCATTTGAGTCAGATACAGAACAAATCCTCTCACAAACTTCTCCACAAGCCTCCTCAGCATCCCCAGTAATATTATTACAATTTTTCATAAGGCTTTAAAACAAACCTCAGACCAAATAACAAAAAGCCTAACCAAAGAAATAAGAGAGCTGGGAAACCGCACCGCAGCCTTAGAAATAAAAATGGATGAAATTGAAATTACAACCCAAGTAAATATAACAGAATTGGAACAATTAAAAGAAGAGAATTTAATACTTCAAACTAAGCTTGAAGATTACGTAAATAGAGCCAGACGTTCAAACTTGCGCATAAGGGGCATACCTGAAACTGTGACAGACCTGCAATCTACTATTACTGCTCTATTACAAGAACTAAAGCCAGATATCCCTATTGAACGTTAAGAACTGGACAGAGTACACAGAGCCCTCACAGCCAAAAAGAAAGATGGACCCCCACGTGATATAATCACAAAATTTCATTATTACAGAACGAAAGAACAAATACTAATTGCTGCAAGAGAAAAAAAGGAACTTAATTTTCAAGGACACAATTATCAAATTTTTGCTGACCTATCCCAACTTACTATTACTAAAAGACGATCCATGAAACCCCAACTAATGGAACTGCAACGCCACAACATTATGTATCAATGGGGCTTCCCCTTTTCAGTCAGATTTAACTACCAAGGTACAATTTACAGAAGCAGATCAGCAGATGAATTACAACAAACCCTTTTAAAATTAAATCTGACAGAACCCTCAAGCAGCAACTCTCCCACACACGGAAGAATGGCATAATCTTCACCTTCAGGCAGCATTCAGAAAATTTCAGAACAAAATGGGAATCATCGTTCTCACAAAATAGGCTGTTATGCCACATCATCCATGGACCAAGAAGATTCAATGGACTGACATCCTAATTCCTGATATCTCTTCATTTATTATACTAAGAGATGGTTCTCTATAAAAAACCTGTATTTATAACTGAATGTAACTGCATTCTGATAGTCACACACTGTGTGGGATCATGTTACATTCCAGTTATATTTCTCATTACTTCTGATTCATATAGCCTTAGAATATATAAGTGAAATAAGGAAATTCTTGTTCAGTTATATATGATCAGGTAATAACAATAGATTTATTACTTTTTAGGACAAATATGTTCAATAATCCAGAAGTAATGGAAGCTTTTTCTTTCTTTTCTTAAACAAATATATTATTACCTAACTAGTTCCTAGAATTATGTTTTTGTTTATTCTAATCTGAAGCAATACAACCTCAATTTTATGAGTTAACATATCTAAACAGTTACATATGAATAAAATATGTAATTGTTTACTCTAATAGGGTTAAAATCCCAAAATAATTCAAACTATCTTCATCAATACCAAAGTTATTAACAGTACCTTTCTAACTGAATTATTTAGCCTAGGGCAAGACTAACCATATGCAACCACTCTGGAATAAATAATTTCAACAAAAACTATATTCTGCACTCCAATTAATGAAACATCATTTTGATGTCTTTTGACATAGCACTTCTCTCCTGTAAGCGGAAGATCCGTGTACCCCCATTAGCCCTCCTCATACTCCCAACCATATTATGTGGGAGTGTGACGAAGGCACTTATTCCCCTGAGAGAAATATTTATTCTCTTTCACGGGTAAATTGTGATTACTTGCAAAAAATAATTTATACAATGTATCATCTAATCTCATATGTTTTTTGTTTACTCTTTACTCCAGAATTCACTGGTTTCTTTTCTATCTATTCATCTCTTCAGTCCACACAGGTTGATCTGCGCAGTCAGCTCTCAAAAAGTAAGTCAAAACTATATGATCTGTTGCCATGGCACCACTGAATATACTTTCCCTGAATGTTCAGGGAATAAATGTCCCTCAAAAAAGGACCAAAGCCTTCCGTACTTTCCATAACAAGAAGGCTCACATAGTATGCCTCCAAGAGACACACTTCACCAAAGATTCTACTCCAAAATATATTTCTCCTTTTTATCAACAAATTTACACGGCTTCTGCCTGTACCAAGCAAAGGGGAACCCTAATTGCATTTCACCGATCCACACCATTCACCTTATCATCAGAAATTAAAGACCCAGAAGGTAGATACCTGATACTCATGGGTTATATAATGGATACAGCAATCACAGTGATTTCCTACTACGCTCCTAACAAACAACCTACACCATTCCTCTCACATATATTACAAGTGATTAATACACACAAAATAGGAACAGTGATAATGTGTTGGCATTCGAACCAGGTCCTCCTCCCATTTCTAGATAAATCACCTTTTACACCATCCAAAATAACCTCTAGATTACCTTTTTCTCAACTTCTTTCCAAATACAATCTGGTAGATTCGTGGAGAGAAAGTAACCCAATGAAAAAGAAATTCACTTATTTCTCGCACCCTCATCAAACCTTCACCAGAATAGATCATATTTTTCTAACAATAGGAATGATACCAGAAATTATTGCATCAGATATAATTCCGATTCCATGGTCTGACCATAATGCAGTATACACTACTATAGCCTCAGCCATACCAAAAGCGCATGACCCAACGTGGTACTTACCGGACATAATGCTCAAACACCCACTACATCAGATGGCCATTGAACAAGCTTTAAAGGAATACATATCAATTAATAATACAACAGACATCTCCCCAATAACACTGTGGGAAGCTCATAAGCCTGTCTTGCGTGGTACAATACAAAGACAAATGGCACTATTTAAACGGGAACGCAAAAATCTAGCAAAAAAACTAGAACTCAATTTTAATGCAGCCTACATATCATTTCAAGATAATCCATCTCAGAGTACAAAATCTCATCTGGAAAAATCTAGATTGGAATACGATCTATTTCTCACTGAGTCAGTTGATAAATCCCTCAAACGCTCCAAACGCAATTTCTACATGAATACAAACAAACCAGGTACATATTTGGCTCGGGCATTAAATTCAACTAACAAATCTTTCAAACCAATACGTTTGAAATTATCAAAAAATGTTTACACTTGTAATCCAGTTAAAATAGTCCATAAATTTCACTCACATCTCGCAACTTTATACAAGACAAACAATGAATTTAATCCTACAGAGGCTGAATCCTTCTTCTCAAAAATAACCTTACCTGAGTTATCTCAGAATCAAAAAAGCAGTTTGGATGAGCCTATAACTATAGATGAAGTTGCTAACGCCATAAAAGACCTAAAACTTAACAAAAGACCAGGCCCAGACGGCTACTCGGCTTTATACTATAAAACATTCTCAGAAATACTCTCTCCCATTCTCACTGAAACTTTTAACAAACTTCTAGATGGACATTCTTTTCGGCAAGAAACACTAATGGCAATTGTTTGTATGATCCCAAAACCCCTTTCTGATGATACTTCCTGTGTGAATTATCAGCCTATCTCTCTGTTAAACCTCGATATTAAATTATTAGCAAAAATAATAGCAAAACGCCTCAATAGCATTATAGGAAAATTAATACATAGAGATCAAGTAGGCTTCATGCCAAATAGACAGGCAGGCGATAATATACGCAGGGCAGTGTTATTGGCACATATTGCTAAAAAACGGAAAATCCCTTTATGTTTTCTATCTCTCGATATTAAGAGGGCATTTGACACAGTATCCTGGCAATATATGCAATATTCATTACAAAAATGGGGTTTTGGACCCCACTTTTTAACATGGATCAAAGCATTATATAATAAACCCAAAGCC
Organism: Lithobates clamitans; assembly: GCA_037952925.1. NCBI lineage: Eukaryota > Metazoa > Chordata > Amphibia > Anura > Ranidae > Lithobates > Lithobates clamitans. The sequence continues at coordinate 5,727,532 of JBBGZY010000214.1, read as the reverse complement.
TATATAAAATATGCTGGATACAAATCTGAAGCCTTTAATATCGAAAGAGGTACCCGACAGGGTTGCCCATTATCTCCCTTATTATTTGCCCTTATCCTCGAACCCATGGCCCAATACATCAGAACAAACCAAACTATAACTGGCATTGAAGTAGGAGGTATTACACACAAATTATGTATATTTGCAGACGATATATTACTTTTTCTATCATCACCACAGGTCTCTGGTCCTAACTTAATACCAGCTCTTGATGGATTTGCAGCCCTATCCGGCCTTATGATTAATCCTAAGAAATGCCTAGTGCTTAATATTTCACTCACAAACATGGAATTGATACTGGCTAGGGCTGCACTCCCATTCACATGGGCAGAAAAATCAATCCCATATCTTGGAATTCATTTAACAGCATCTCATTCTGACTTATTCTCAACCAATTATCCTCCTGTATTAGGACAGATCACAAATCTAATAAAACAATGGTCGCAACTTCCTTTATCCTGGATAGGGAAGATTAATGCAATCAAAATGACTATTCTACCCAAATTGCTTTATCTATTCAGAGTCCTCCCTATTCCAATTCCTTCCTATTTTTTGAGAATAGTACAAAAAAGAGCAACTTCGTTTATATGGGGCTCTTCTAAACCACGTATACCTATACACACACTACATCTTCCCAAAAATAAAGGAGGCCTGGGATACCCTAATTTTACTAACTACTACAGAGCAGCACATTTGGCCAGTCTGTCCAAATACCATGCAAAACAGGAAATCCCATTATGGGTATTTATAGAGGCTTCAGAAAATGACCCTCTATTAATATCAAATTTATTATGGCTTGATCCTAAAGACTGCTTTAAAATTCACAATCCCATAACTAAACACTTCTTATCTCTCTGGGATAAACTAAAAACCAAATATCAGTTACAATCTAAACACAATCCTCTCCTTTCTTTTATCAGAAATCCGGCCTTTTATCCGGCATGGATCTACCCAAATTCTTTTAAAGCTTGGACAACATCAGGCATTCAGACACTAAGGGGGTCATTTACTATAACTCCAGGAAGTACTGGGCACTATGGCAAATAATAGAGCCAATTTTAGCCAAATGGAAACAAAACGGCGAATTTGCGCATGAAAATCTGCGATATAAGTGGAGAACAAACGTTTGAAAATTCTAAATTGCCGCTAATTAGCGCTTCCGCGTATATACAAATGCCAATTCTTATCAAGTTGTTATATAGCAGTGTACTGTAGCCATGATCCATGTATGTGAAATAAACATTTTTATGTGAGATGTGCTCTACCTCGTGTGCATCTATTGATGTATGTTGCAATTAGTATTCCTATTTCTTTCCTTCTTTTGCTAACTAATGCAATTATGAATGATTATTACATAGTAATGTCTGCTATTCTGTAAAGTTACATGTATTAAACATTTAGGTTACCTATTTGTTGTATGTTGTTTTTTATTTTTTAATTTAGGTGACTATAAAGCGGTAATTATTTATATTCATTCTTTAATCATACTACACTATTATGTAGGTCTCATACTTAGCACAATGGCTTAGTAGTCTGCTCAGATGTCTCCACAGCACTCACGGTACAAGTTCAAATACCAGCCAACCTACCATCCCCCAGCTGTGTTTATTTTTTCAGTGCACAAGCAAATTAAAATGAACAAACAAAAAAATTTAATCTGCCCATTAGTTAGTGTGTGGTGTTTGGAATTTCACACCATAATAGTATTGAATACTTACATATCATTGCATGCATTTGAAGAGTTAATATAATCAGCCAAATTTAAAGTGCATTGGCTAATTGGCATTCACCTATTTTCAGCATATGCTGCTTTGGCTAATTGGCTAATAGTCATTTGCTTTTTTTTCACCAATTCAATCTTTTAGTATTTCTCTGTGGGATTTGAACCCATGAGTTCTTCAAGGTAGAAGTGCTGACTGCTAGCCTATTGGGTGTAGCACAGTCATACATAGAAAATACATAGAAAATACATTCACTAGTGTTTGATGTTTCTTCTCCCCGAGCTGTCTCTCCTGCTGCCACCATCTTCCCCCGCTGATGTGTTCTTCAGCGCAGCCGGTTACCCACTAATAAAAAAAAAAGGCGCTCTTCTTGTGGCGGTCTTCTGTGGCCATCCGATAATGTCCCCCGGAGAGTCCGCTCCATGGCTATGTAAGAGACGCCACACAGCGGGTGACAACACAGCAGAGGAAGACCACCATGGAAAAAGAGCAGCTTTTTTTTATTAGCGGGTAACCAGCGGTGCGGAAGAAGACAGCAGATGGAGAACATGGCAGCGGCAGGAGAGACGGCTCTGGGAGAATACAGCTCGGGGAGAAGATGGAGGAGGGAGAGACAGCGTCTGGAGAAGATGGCCAAGGGAAGAAGACAGCTCGGAGCTATTTTACAATAAAGGACTTGTCAAAAACCGGCTATTGATTTTTTTTACATTTCACTGCTTTTTTTGGTGAATGGGTAGGGGTAAAATGTACCCTATACCTATTCACATAGGGGGCAGGATCTGGGAGCCGACTTTTTAAAGGGGGCTTCCAGATTCTGATAAACCCCCTGCCTGCAGACCGACAACCACCGACCAGGATTGTCGGGAAGAGGCCCTTGTCCCCATCAACATGGGGAAAAGGTGCTTTGGGGCATGTGGCCTGGTAAGGTTCAGAAGGGGAGGGTGCTCACTCGTCCCCCCCTATCCTGACCTCCAGGCTGCATGCTCGGATAAGGGTCTGGTAGGGATTTTGGGGGGCCCCACATCAAATTTATTTTACAATTTGGTGTGGGGTTCCCCTTAAAGTCCATACCAAAGGGCCTGGTATGTACTGGGGGGACCCTACGACATTTTTTTCCTTGAATTTTGGAATTCCATACCATAATATTATTGAATAAGTACATACCATTGCATGCATTTGAAGAGTTAAAATATGGAATAAAGCAAGCTGATGTGCGTTGGCTAATTATGCTTCTGAGTACAATGCACACTTCTAGGAGGTAATGCTGTCAGTGGGATTTGAATTCATGGCTTGAACTTTTGGGGGCAGCAGGGTATACCGCTATGCTACAGAGCTGAGCACTTACCTACAGAGAAAATACATTTACTAATGTTTGATTCAATACAATAATGTTTTGCATTTCAGGCATTAATATTATAGTAACAACCATGCTCATGCCGATGTGCCGATGTGGCATTGGCTAATAGGCGTTCGCCTCTTTTCAGCATACGCTGCTGAGTACAATGCAAGCTTTCAGTAGGTGATACCATCTGTGTGATTTTCAGCCACTTGAGCACAATTATATTGAGAACATATGTTTACTAGTGTTTGATGGTGGGACTACTTTATATTCCAGGTATAAAATAGTACTCAGCACAGTGACTTAGGCACCTTTCACACTTGTGCGACCTGAAAGTTGCGAGATTTTAATGCGACTTTAAGCAATGCCTGTGTAATCTTAAGGTCTATGGACGCAGGAGTCGCAGGGAAAGACACGCAACTTTCCCACGATTTTGCATCAGCAATTTTGCCGCAATTCCAGGGAATGCCTGTGTAAACTTGAGGTCTATGGACCTCAACTCACATCAAAGTCAGACCAAAGTAGTACAGGGACTACGTTGAAGTCAGTGTTACTTGAAGTCGCACAGATATGAATAATACACATTGAAAATCATGGGGTATGACTTGTCATACGACTCTGATGTCCAAAGTCGCACAAGTGTGACTCAGCCCGACTTTGTCAGCGATTTCAGAGACATCAGTGCACTTTCCTGCACAAATGTCTAGTGAAATCACATAGGTCCCAACTGTTCTCCTTTAAGAAGGTGTCCTATGCCTACCTACTTTTGCTAATAGGTGTCCCTTATACCCATATCAAAAAGTTGGGAGGTAAGAAATCGCCCCCTGAAGTCGCCCAAAGTAGTGCAGGAACTACTTTTGGGAATTGTTGTGGCGTCGCACCAATTTGGACAGTTCAGACCTATGTGAACATGGGTGAAGTTGCATAGATATTAGAGCTGCACGGTTCTGGCCAAAATGAGAATCACAATTTTTTTGCTTAGAATAAAAAGATCACGATTCTCGTGACATAAAATCTTTCACATTATCCCACAAGAAATTGGGCTAACTTTTCTTTTTTTTTTTAAATCATTAAAGTAATTTTTTCCAAAAAAAATTGCATTTGAAAGGCGCAAATACAGTGTGACATAAAATATTGTAACAACCACCATTTTATTCTCTAGGGTCTCTACTAAAAATATATATATGATGTTGGGGGGTTTTAAGTAATTTTCTAGCAAAAAAAAAATGATTTTAACCTGAAACCAACAAATGTCAGAAAAATGTTTAGTGTTTAAGTGGTTAAACTTTCCTCACTTACACAGAATTCTATTTAATTGACAAATTGTTACAAGGTTTCTAGTCAAGTTCACTAATAAAGAATGTTCTAATTCTTGGCAGACTTCCTGGTTTTTCGGCTGTGGCTTCAGAAGAGCAGAGAGAGTTCTTTGCAATAGCAAGAATCGTGAAACGCTTTTTTCAAGATCGTAAAGGGGAAAAAATTACGATGACGATTAATCGTGCAGCTCTAATAAATATTAATGGAAATCAAGGGGGACAACTTTTCATGTGACTCTGAGGTCCAAAGCTCCATGAAAAGTCACCCAAGTGTGAAAGTAACCTAATGCGATTAATTGATAACACCTTTGAATAAGGCCCCATTTGCACTTGTGCGACCTTAAAATTGCACAGCTTTGTCATGACTTGAAGCAATGTCTGTGTAATCTTGTGGTGTATGGACCTCAAATTGCATCATCAGTCAAACCAAGGTAGTGCAGGGAGGAATTTGCTACACTTTCAGGATGCACAAGTGACAATAGGGCCAAATTCAAAGGTGTTATCCTTGAATCTCATTCACACTGCTGCGACCTGAAAGTCACACTATTTTGCTGCCACTTTGCCGCAGCAACTTGGCCCCAACTTCTGGGAATGTCGGTGTAATATTGTACCCGATATACCTCAAGTCACACCAAAGTAGTACAGGGACTACTTTGAAGTTGGTGCGACTTAAAGTAGCACAGATATGAATGGTTGTCATTGAGAATCATGGGGTACAACTTGCCATGCAACTCAGAGGTCCAAATTTGCTGGAAAATTCGCCCAGCTGTGAAACAAGTCATATATATTTTAATAAAAGGATCTCTCATTTATACTTGCATAGTCCTTACTGATTTACATCAGCAGAACAAATGCAGAAATTGATGTGTGCACATGGGACGGAAGCAAATGTGTGGTGATGCCAAACAAATCAATGAACCCCACCCACACCAAATCTAACTATGACATCCACCCCCGCATTGATTAAGTACAAGTACATATCCTACACTTACCCCAGCCAATGAGCAGCGCCTCCTCTCTGCTAAAGAGACCTCGCCATGTCCACCTAGATTGAGATCCTGACCAGCACAAGAACTTCCGGGTGCATACAATGACTAATTTCCAGGTCAGAAGGTGAAACCACACTTTTGATTGCAGCTGCGAATATTTGATCTCAACCATGATTAGTATTTTTTTATTTTCAGATATGCAAATCTGTATTTCTACATATATTTGAAGGTAAACTTAAGGGAGTTTGCTAAGAAATGGTGTCCCTGGGTTAGCAGCAGGTGAATTACAAAGGCAAAAGGCCCAGTTTGAGCCCTGGTTCACACTGACAGCAGGAGGAAAGCGTTCAGCTGAACTCCCACAATTTCATTCCTGCATGTCAGTCCCGACTGTGGGGGCAACATCAGAGACATCGGTGCAGGTTTCTGCACCAATATCAATACAAATCGCACTAATTAGAACAGTGCAATTGCCACAGATTTGACATGTCAAATCACACCAATGTGAACCAGAGCTGACACATTCAAACACTGCCTATCCACCAGCTGAATTCATTACCTGCAATTCTCCACAGCTGTTAATGATAAAGGTGGAATCTTTATATATAACTTGCAGTTGTGCAGAAGCCTAGGTTTACATTGGAGCGATTGGTCATGCGATTTGAGAGATCAAATCGCGTGACTCTTGGCAATGGCACTGTTCCAATTGATGCAACATTTTTTTTGTGGCACCACATCAATTTGCTAAAGTAGTTCCTGCACTACTTTTGCCGATTTCAGGTGCGACTTCAATAGACATTTGTGCATGAAGCCACCTGAAATCACGCTGACCTTGCTACTTTGAAATCATGCTACTTCAAGTGAAGTAGCACAATTTCAAAGTAGCATGTGAACCAGGGCAAAGAGATTAGTTTTTTGGTGCACAAATACATATTGAAATAAAATATAAAAGAGATATTGCACTTTCCCAAAACCACCACCCACAAAAACTAAAGAAAGAAAAGTAGAAGGAAAAAAAAAACCCCACACACCACAAGAGCTCAATGTACTTTTATTTTACCAGCAGAAAAAAAAATAAATTTACATTTACTAGCTTCAAAAAAATTTGGACAGGATATATGGTACTACATTTAGCAATGGAATTTTAAGGGCCCTGCTCATAGGAGCTTACAATCTAAAATTAGACAAAACCTTAGAGTGGACACAGCTTTAATTTCAGTGTATAACGGGCAACACATCACATTATTATCTGAAAGATTATAGAAACATACTTAACAGTCATTCTTACAAAGCATTCCAACATAATATTGCAAAAGACTTATTCTAAACACCCACCACCAGCCCACAATCCACACATACATACATTGGTGACCATGTTCTACTGGAAGCTGCATTTCGGTGTACACAATTAAATGAGATCAAAAATAGTAGGTCAGCAGATGCTTCCAAACAATGTTTGCATGATCAGACAGGAACAATACACACACAACATTGACAGCATGGCCACATAAACCCACTTTTGATTGAAAAAATGCACAAGAATTTCATCAAATCTCCCAATATCATTCCTTCTCCATCACAACAAAAAACCTGACCTTCTCAGGCCAAACAAACCCTCCTACTGCAGGCCTTTATATAAGATAGGTTGTATTGTTAGCACACTGACACACCCAATAGAAGTACACGCCCACCAGTATCTTTCAATCTGTCTCTTCATGTATGTCTAAAGTGATTGCACCTGATGAGCAGGAACACATAATAGGATTCGCAACTGTGTTAGCCTTGGCTATGTGCATCAAATCTCCAACTACAGGACAAAGATCAAAGTCTATTTGCATCCACATAAACAAAGCAACAGTTTTCTAAGCATATGTACCTGTGCAGTGTAAACCCTAAAATTTGAAATGTCCAAGTCCCTGGGCATGATTAGTGCTAATAAACATTAACATCAGTCCCTGGCTGCAATGAGCTTCCAATATAAAGTCCAAAATTAACTTTCTTACATTAGAACTTATTTCGACAGGAGACAAATAAGATGCCAGCATGTCTTTAGATTGTGGTGAGAAACCCACACAGGGAGAACATATAAACTTCAACACAAGCATTAGCATGTTGGTGGAAGTGAACCAACATCCCAGGTGCTGCTAGACAGAACTGCTACCCACTAAGCCACCAGGGCAGACCCACACATGTTCTCTGCATCTCTGTGGTGTGAACCAGCCCTAAGTCCATAGCCATGCTCAGTGTCACAAGCAATATACAGTATAGTGGCGTAAGTATTGGGATGCCTGCCTTTAAACACACATGAACTGTAATGGCATCCCAGTATTAGTATTGGGTTCAAAACTCATTTGGCCCACCCTTTGCAGCTATAACAGCTTCAACTCTTCTTGTCCACAAGGTTTAGGAGTGTGTCTATGGGAATGTTTGACCATTCTTCCAAGTGCATTTGTGAGGTCAGGCACTGAAGTTGGACAAGAAGGCCTGACCTACAGTCTCCTCTCTAATTTATCCCCAAGGTGTTCTGTTGTGTTGATGTCAGGACTCTGTGCAGGCCAGTCAAGTTCCTCCACCCCAAAATCACTCATCCATGTCTTTATGGACCTTGCTTTGTGCACTGGTCCAAATGATTTGGTGGAGGGGGATTATGGTGCGGGGTTGTTTTTCAGGGGTTGGGCTTGGCCTCTTAGTTTCAGATAAGGGAACTCTTAAGGCGTCAGCATACCAAGACAATTTGGACAATTTCATGCTCCCAACTTTGTGGGGACAGTTTGGGGAAAGCCCCTTCCTGTTCCAACATGACTGCACACCAGTACACAAAGCAAGGTCCATAAAGACATGGATGAGCAAGTTTGGGGTGGAGAAACTTGACTGGCCTGCACAGAGTCCTGGCCTCAACCCGATAGAACACCCTTTGGCTGAATTAGAGTAGAGACTGCAAGCCAGGCCTTCTCATCCAACATCAGTGCCTGGCCTCACAAATGCACTTCTGGAAGAATGATCAAACATTCCCATAGGCAGACTAAACCTTGTGGACAGCCTTCCCAGAAGCTGTTCTAGCTGCAAAGGGTGGGCCAAATCAAATTTTAACCCTACGGACTAAGACTGGGCTGCCATTAAAGTTTATGTGTGTGTAAAGGCAGGCATCCCAATACTTTTGGCTATATAGTGTATCTGGAAAAGACTTACAATGGTGGTGGAACCCTCCTACACATAACTACTACAATTAGACATAGTTATAGGACTTGGGAAATGAGACAACTTCTCTGCATGAAGTAACATGGTTGGGATTTGAACCCAGACCCTCAGAGATACTAAGCAGAAGTTCTAACCTCTAAGCCACAGAGCTGCCACATGTGAGATCCTCCTACACATAACTACACATAAATACACATAAAAACACATAAATACTGCATTTCTATGGACATACAGGTGATGGAATTACATTACTCAAGAGTTATTCTTCTTGATTTATTCTGTGATATTTGGTGTTTTTTTGTGGGTGAGAGTAGAATATTACCCTCAAATTTTTGGGAATTACATTTTGATTTCTGATGTTGGTACACATATCACATTTTTGGTCTCAAATTATGAATATTTGCAAATAATACAAAGCACAAAAAATTGTGATTCATTTTAAATTTTCATCAGCAATGGTATTGTTTGTGGATTATAAAGACACCTGTGTGAGTTTGGGGTAAAGATGGTTGTGAGATGAAGAAAAACAAGTGAAAGTGACAGAGAAAAATATATTTTACCAAAACATCAAAACATTCCACATTGTAGCATTCTTAAAATCAAAATATTTTAAGTAGAAGCAACAATGTTGCAAAGGAAAATGTATTTCACAGAAAGATACATTTCATCTCAACATTAAAAGGGTTTTTTTGTGAAAGTTAGAATTGTTCCATTAGAATCAATGACTGAAACTTCATTTGGACTAAATTAGAGCAGATTTTAACTCCCAAAAAATGCTCTCTAATTAGCTCTCATTTTGGTATTTACTATACCTCCAGGTAAAAAAGACACTTGAGTTAAAATGAGAGTTATTTTCAGGTCTGAGCATGCTCAGTTGTGTTGGCACCTAGTTGTCCAAAACGGGGAATTTTTCACTTTTCAGACTTTTAAAGATATTTCAGTGTAGAAATCACTTTTTCACACAGTTTAAAAGCAGATAATCTTTAAATAATATACCGCATATTTCAGTACCATTTAGGCAATTATATCATGCTCTAAAAATTATTTCCATGTGCAATTCTCTAGGTTTTAGCAGAGTAAGGGTTTGGGCTCTATTTAGTTTCAGGGAGCTATAGTAAATTCGATTTTGGGAGAATTTTCTCACCAGCGCTATAGTGAATACCATTTTCGCGCGAATTACCGCTATTAGCGCTAATTCGTGCTAAATTGCCGCGAATTAGCGCTAAATTGCCGCGAATTAGCGCTAATTCGCGGCAATTTGCGCGAATTAGCGCCATAGCGCTATAGTAAATGACCCCCTAAATGACTTCATAGCATCTAAATCATTCCTTTCATTCCCATCGCTTAGAGAAAAATATGATCTACCAAACTCTGAGATATGATTGAAATATCTTTGTCTTGAATGACTTCATTTGCCATGGAATCTTTTCAAGAATTTGAAGATATAAAACGACGATTTTTAAGTGCACAACTTTTGAACTTTTTTTCATATATATATATATATGGTCAGTGGAAAGACCTGTTTGCTGCTGGCACTATATTTAAAACTGGGTGCGGTTCTCCTCTACATTTTCAATCAATATATATATATATATATATATATATATACACAGTATATAATACAGTGCAGTCAGTGTACAGTATATATTACAGTGCATGCAATGTACAGTATATAATACAGTGCAGAATGGTGTTGTACAGTATATAATACAGTACAGTCGGTGTACAGTATTTAAGTGCAGTGCAGGCAGTGTACAGTATATAATACAGTGCAGTCGGTGTACTGTATATAATACAGTACAGGCAGCGTACACAGTATATACTAGTGTGTACAGTATATAATACACTTCAGGCGGTGTTCAGTATATAATACAGTGCAGTCAATGTACAGTATATATTACAGTGCAGGCGGTGTACACAGTATATAATACAGTGTGTACAGTATATAATACATTGCAGTTAGTGTTCAGTAAATAATAGTGCAGGCGGTTTTCACAGTATATAATACAGTGTGTATAGTATATAATACACTTTAGGCGGTGTACAGTATATATAACAGTGCAGTCAGTGTACAGTATATAGTACATTGTAGTGCGGTGTGAAAGAAAAAATCCCCATCATGTCCTGAAGGCCACCAAGGAGAGGCAGATGATCCCAGGCCACTAAGAGAGAGCAAGCAGCCTCTGTGTCTACAGTGAAAAGTGGTGGTCTCTGACATGGTGCATCCTCTGCAGGCGGGCATGTTTGTCCTTTTTTTTTCTGCTGCTGGCTGTGTTATTGAGTCAGAAGAGTTGGTGGAGTTGATAACTAAGCTGTCCTTATACTCTCTCACCCAGGCTCATACTAGTTTGCCTTCCAATGCAGCTGCCAAAGCGGATGATTCCGCCGGCTCCTTGTTCACAGTTGCTCCTTCCGTAGCCCCACCATGGAGAGGCCTAGGCAAAACTGATTTCGCAGAGCTGCATCATTCCACTGCGTATCTGCTCTCCTACATCTAAAGTCCATAATATAGTCCTCGGCCACTCTGCAGCCTTGCTGGAGCGCATGGGGAGCAGCTTCTGCTGTGACAGTTCTTTGCGGATCATCGTATAACTGGGCCATTGCATCAAATAAGGGTGAAATAGCATGTTTCTGTGCATTATTCTCCTGGAGCAGCTGATGGGCCCAGGTCTGAGGTTCACCTTGGAGCAGAGAAATAATGAACTCCACTTTTGTGGCTTCTTGAGAAAAAGTCAGTGGTTGCAAGGAGAAGAATAACTGGCATGCGTTGCAGAATGCTCTGAATTTACTTTGATGCCCTGAAAATCTCTCTGGCATGGGGACTCTGGGTTCAGAGCATTACCACTGTGGATGCAGTAGCAGCCTCTGTTGGTGCAGAGGCAGATGAAGAGGCTGTGGCAGAACTTGCAGATGTAGCCAAGAACGGCACATGCTCTTCCACCTGAACGTAGCCTTCCTGCAGGGACTTGACGGCTTGAGTGAAGGTGGCAATGTGTTGGCAGATCTTGTCCATTGGAGAGGTCCCTCTTGCAGGCTCAGACATGGCTGTCTGATACTGTCACATACCTTGTGGCAGAGCCTGACGCGTAGAGGGAGATCTCTCGTACAGCCATGTATCAAGGGCCACTGGTGTTGCGACAGTGAGGTAAGAGTGCCTGCAAGAGCTTCCAGTGGTCATAGAGGTGTATGGCAGATGTGTTACCAGAGCTGGACTAGATAGTTGAAGCAGCGGATGGCAGCAGGAACAGCAGATGCAGGCACACAGCAGTTTTAGGGCCAGCGTCATCAGGCACTATGCAGAGCAGGACAGACAGCAACTGAATTCAGGGTCAGACAAGCCAGGTCAGCAAGGGATGATCATATATAAGCATAAACAGCAGGCAGAGGATGGTCAAGATGCAAGCAGAGGTTGGCAACAGGATATCAGGCGTTCGCATCTGCGTGCAAATATTTGTGCACATATTCATGCCTCTGTACCCAGCAAGACGGGCACCTACAGGACGGCGCCTGCACATATGCATTTGCTTTTGCCTTGGAGCTTCGGCTGCACTATGGCCAGCACGTCCCTGACAACCACCATTTGCACAGTTATCTCCCCGACTACTAAAAGGAATAGGAAATAGACATGTGCATGATGAAAAAATGTGTTTCGTTTCATTTAGATTTGTTAATCTAAATTTGTTAATCTAGTTATTTTGTTTCATTAACTTTGGTTGATTCATTCAATTCATATTCAGGATTCGTATTCGGAATTTGTTCTATGTATTTTTCAAATTTTCTTTGAATTTACCAATTTTTTTTATTTCGATACAAAAATTTGAAAAAATGATTATTTGAATGTGGCAGCCGAGTAACCAAACATTCGTTATTTATACACATTGATCTTGTTTGTATTAATAATACATTTATTCAAAACATGCAAAGTGTTCTAATTAATAAAAGTACTATCTTACTTTCAACATTTTACTATGTATAATACTGTGCAGAAGTTTTAGCCAGCTGAGAAAAAATGTCAAGTACAAATGCTTTTAAATATTTATATTTTACTGTTTTCTTTTTATCAATTTTACATTTGCAAACTGAACAAGCAAAAGAAAAATCTTCATCAAATGATTACAATGACTCTTTAACCACTTACAGACCAGAAGATTTGGCTGCTCAATGACCAGGCCATTTTTTGCGATACGGCGCTGTGTCTTTTTAACTGACAATTGCGCGGTCGTGCAACACTGTACCCAAACAAAATTGGCGTCCTTTTTTTCCCACAAAAAGAGTTTTCTGTTGGTGGTATTTGATCACCTCTGCAGCTTTTATTTTTTGCGCTATAAACAAAAACAGAGCAACAACTTTGAAAAAAAAATATTTTTGTTAAGTCAAAGGTGATTTAACCACTTGCCGACCGGCTCACGCCGATATACAGCGGCAAAGTGGTTTGTTCCCCCGAATCGCCGTATGGGTATGTCTGTACCTTTAAGGGTGATAGCAGGTGATCGGGTGTGCCCGCTGCACGACGGGGAACCCGATGCGCATAGCTGGCAGGCGTGATCGCATGCACAAGAGCAGGAACAGGGATCTGTGCGTGTAAACACACAAATCCCTGTTCTTTCAGGAGAGAAGAGACATATTGTTTGTTCCTACAAAGGAACAATGATATGTCTCCCCTCTAGTCAGTCCTATCCCCTCACAGTTAGAACACACATTTAACCCCTTGATCGCCCCCTAGTGTTAACCCCTTCCCTGCCAGTGACATTTACACAGTAATCAGTGCATTTTTATAGCAGTGATCGCTGTATAAATGTCAATTGTCCTTAAAATGTGTCAAAAGTGTCCGATCTGTCCACCGCAATGTTGCAGTACTGCTAAAAATCGCAGATCACTGCCATTACTAGTAATAAAAAATAAATAATAAAAATGCCATAAAAATGCCATAAATAGTTTGTAGACACTATAACTTTTGCAAAAAACAATCAATATACGCTTATTGCAATTTTTTTTACCAAAAATATGTAGAGGAATATATATTGGCCTAAACTGAGGAAGAATTAAAAAAAAAAAAAAAAACATTTTTTTGGGGCTATTTATTGTAGCAAAAAGTAAAAAATACAGCATTATTTCAAAATGGTACACAATAACAGTCTTTGATTTCAACAGTATGCTTACAGTTTGAATTTGAACTAAATTCCATGTAAAATTTGAGTCGAATGTCAATTCAAATTTTAGAAATTCGAACATATTAAATTTAGTTATTTGGAGAATTTGGTAAAATTTGTACACACTGTAATTCTGGGACTCGGATATATCTGAATCTCTAACACAAAATTTGTCTGAATATTTATTCAGAACAACAGGAAGCACACATGTCTATTATGAAATAATAAAATAATTTAATACAAAACAAGCATATGTCCTCTTTCAGTTATATGTGGGATTCAAGATAGATTCATAGATAGTCCTTTTCCCCATAACCCTGGCCCGGTGGTTGTGGAGGTCTGCAGGTGGGAGGCTTATTGGAATCTGAAAGCCCTTTTTAACTACTTCAGCCCTGAGCCTCTTTCTAAGATTTGGTGTTTACAAGTTAAAATCATTTTTTTTTGCTAGAAAATTACTTAGAACCCCAAACATTATATATATTTTTTCTAAAACCCTAGAGAATAAAATGTTTGTGCAATACTTTATGTTACCCTGTATTTGTGCTGCGGTCTTACAAGCGCACTTTTTTTGGACAAAATACACTTTTTTGAATTTAAAAATAAGACAACAGTAAAGTTAGCCCAATTTTTTTTATATTGTGAAAATTAATGTTAATGTTTTTTTTTTCCCTATTTATTTTACTTTTTATTTTAAATTTTTACACTGTTCTTTTTAAAAAAAAGTGTCACTTTAATTCCTATTACAAGGAATGTAAACATCCTTTGTAATAGAAAAAAAAGCATGACAGGACGTCTTAAATATGAGATCTGGGGTCAAAAAGACCTCAGATCTCATATTTACACTAAAATGCAATACAAAAAAAATGTAATGTCGTTTGAAAAAAATAAAAAAATTAAAATGTCTCTTTAAGAGCTATGGACAGAAGTGAAGTTTTGACGTTGCTTCCGCCCTGCAATGGTATGGAGATGGTATGGCCATCTTCCCCTCTCTCTTCTCCATACCACAGAGGATAGCGGACCCGATCCCGCAGCCGATAAAAGTGATCTCTCTGTGAATCCGCTGCAGAGACCACTTTTATCTGAAAGCGGACCGCCCGCTTAAGAAAAGGATACTGGGGTTCTGGCAGCTAGCTGCTGCCATAATAATGATATCCCTCTTCAAAGTACCGATGTGTAACGACCGCGGGTGGTCCATAAATGGTTAAACTCCACACGTGAAGGAGTAAGGCTCAATTCAAATCTATGCATGTTGCTTTTGAGCGTTTCTGCAGTGCTTTTTGTGGTGCTTGCCACGGTTTTGGACACGCGTTTTTACAGCGATTTTTCCGTGATTTGCATTTTGTTTTTTGTTTTTTTACACTTTATATAACTGGTTGCTAAGGAGGGGGCCGGCAGCCACATCCTTAACATCCTTAACAACCGATGAGTCATCAACTGTCAGCGGGCTTCCCCGCTGAATGTAAATAAAAGAATTGCCAGCTAAAAAACTAATTGTGAAAAAAACAGCGTGGGGTCCCCCTCAGGTCCATACTAGGCCCTTGGGTCTAGTATGAATTCAGAGGGGACTTCCTCATGCCAAAATAAAAAAAATGGTGTTGGGTCCCCCAAAATCCATACCAGACCCTTATCCGAGCATGCAGCCCGGTAGGTCAGGAAATGGAGGGTGCCCCCAGATCCCCGCCTCCCCTCCTATGTGAATGAGTATGGAGATCATTGTATCCCTACCCATTCACCAAAAAAAGTAGTGTAGTGTGAAAAAATACAGTAGACAGTTTTTGACAAGTCTTTTATTAAAAATATCCTCTTCTTCCCCGCTTCTTCCTCCGGTCTTCCTCCATCTTCTCCCGCATCTTCCTCCTCCGGGCTTCTTCTCCCACTGATTCTTCTTCCGCTCCTCTTCTTCCTCCTCCGATGCTGAGTCCCACTCCCATCGATGACCCTCCTCCGATGCTGCGTCCCGCTGATCTGTCCGCGATGATGTCAAGCAAGTCCTAGTTAACGATGGGGGTGTGGCATCAACTGGAGACTCCGTCCCCTTGTTATGTCATGGACTTCTCTGGCTGCTTCTTCTACCACTCTTCTTCTTATTCCTGTCTTCTTTGTCCGGTGTTCTCCTTCCTCTGCCGCCGATGAACCTCCTGCAGTGCTGCATCCCGCTGATCTGTCCGTGCCGATGACAACAATATCTTCGATAACAATGGGGGCGTGACCAACATATGATGTCATCCGGAGACCCCACCCCTTGTGACGTCACCGCCCGGGGCATGATGGTTCAGTGACATCACAAGGGGGCAGGGTCTCTGGGTGTTGCCACTTGGGGGGGACCCCACACAGTTTTTTTCACAATTGTTTTTTTCAGCTGGCAGTTCTTTTTTTTTTACATTTAGCAGGGAAGCCCGCTGAGAGCTGATAACTCGGTTGTCAAGGACGGATCAAAATCACGGTAAAAACGTGGTACTTGTATTTTGGATGCGGGTCCATAAGTGAAGTCTATTACATGCAAAATGCTGCATTTTGAGGGTAAAAAAGTCCCCGACCCTTTCCAAAAATGCAGAAGCACAAAAATGCATTGATGTGAACATGTTCCATAGGAACCCATGTTAAAAAATGTCCCTACATTACTGCAAAATGCAAAAGGCATCAAAAAAACGAATCAAGTGTGAATCAAGCCTTAGAGGTATATATTACCCTTACTCATTCACAAAAAATGTAACCTAAAAATAAAGATCCCCAAATGTTAGACAATTTATTTATAAAAAAAAAATCCTTGCTGTAAATCCATCATCATTCCTGATGCATGCCAGCGAAACTAAAAACCCAACAGACCCAGCATACATTAATGGTCCCCGAGTAAATGGACAAAGATAGTAATGACATCATTGACCAATGGTTATGTAAGCCAATGACATCAGTGAAATTAAAATGCTGGCATCCCTAAATGTGATACTATATATGATGAACAGGCATTTATCCAAATGTCCTAACAGCCAAAGTTCAGACTGAACCATTGGCCCATCCCTACACAGCACTGCCTTCTTTCTTTAGGACAATGTTATCCACTTAAGCCGCGTACACACGGGGGGGACTTTTCGACCGGACTGGCCTGATGGAGTTTCCGACTGACTTTCAACGGACTTTTGACGGACTTCCGACTGACTTTTTAACGAACGGACTTGCTTGCACACGATCACACTAAAGTCGGACAGATTTGTACGTGATGACGTACACTAGACTAAAATAAGGAAGTTAATAGCCAGTAGCCAATAGCTGCCCTAGCGTCGGTTTTTGTCCGTCGGACTAGCATGCAGACGAGCGGATATCTGGGTCTGGCGGAGTTACGATTTGAAGCATGTTCCAAATCTAAAGTCCATCTAAAGTTCATCAGATTTTCGACTGGAAAAGTCTGCTAAAGGTCCGGTGAAGCCCACACGCGATCGGATTGTCCTCCGGAAAGTTTTACCCCGCATGACCAGATAATTTTTTTGCTATTCAGCACTGTGCTACTTAAACTGGCAATTGCATGGTTATGTAACATTGTACGTAAATTAAATGATATACATTTTTTCCACACAAATAAAGATTTTGGCGGTATTTTATTACCACTGGGCTTTTTATTTTTTATTATATATATATAAAGAACATTTTAAAAAAATAATAATTTTAACTTTATGCTATAAAATATATTAAATAAAAAAATAAAATGTCTTCAAAAATTTAGGTGAACATGTATCCTGCTACATGTCTTTGGTAAAAAAAATAAAATAAACAACAAATGTATATTAATTGGTTTGTGTGAAATTCTACAAACTATATACTTTTTTTTTTTTAACTAGTAATGACGGTAATCCAAAAAAAGAATAAAAAGCTGATATTGTGGGAGCTTGTATATAGAGGAGTCAACTGTCATGTAGAAAAAATGGTGTGGGGGATAAAACTTTAAACATTTATTAAGAAAAAACAATCCCTAGGAAAGCACCCCAGGGGACTGGGTTTATAGGATTTTGTGAATTTTTGGTATTTGTAATAAAGGATCTGTATTTTTCTTAAAGAAATTCCCCCCTCTTCTGTCAATGTGTTGGACTGTTTAGCTGGCACAATCCTCTTGGGGTTCAATGTACTGCTGTTTCCCTGGGGTGCTTTCCTAGGGATTGTTTTTTCACAGTAACAGCGGTGATAAATGACTTACAATGAGGCTGTGATAGTGAGGTGGGAAATCTGACACTAACTGATGCTAGGTGGGAACTGACTAACTGCCACTGACATCACTAGTGACACTAATACAGTGATCAGTGCTAACACTGTACACTGTCACTGTAATAATGACACTGGCTGGAAAGGGATTAACATCTAGGGGTAATCAAAGGGTTAAATGTGTGCCTAACAATATATAATGTTTGTTTTATGTAAGCTTTTACTAAGCAATAGAGATGGGCGAACGGTTCGGCCCGAGCATGCGTATGTAAATCCTTTGTCAATCATGCTGCCCGCCGACCCGAAAAAATGAAAAACGCTCTCGCCTCCTGGAAAACCTCCCGCCGTATGCCCGCTCAGCGCTTTG
Organism: Lithobates clamitans; assembly: GCA_037952925.1. Lineage (NCBI taxonomy): Eukaryota > Metazoa > Chordata > Amphibia > Anura > Ranidae > Lithobates > Lithobates clamitans. The sequence continues at coordinate 5,709,225 of JBBGZY010000214.1, read as the reverse complement.
ATATTTCTCATATAATCAAGGGGAGGGCCACCTGGTTACATCACTCGGTGGCCCGCCCCTTCTGACATCAGATGTCAGAAAGGGTGGGGCCACCAAGAAACCAGGTGGCACCGCCCCTTGCCTACATAAAAAATGTCAAAGCACAGAGCAAGCATACAGGGGGGCGCCTCCCAGGAGGTGAGCGTTTTTCATTTTTTCTATTTTTTGAGTCAGCGGGCGGCATGATTGACAATGGATTTGTATTGAGGGACATTATTTTTTTTATTTTTTAATAAAGGGTTTGTCAAAAGCTGTCTTGTGTAGTTATTACATTTATACACTTTTTTGGTGAATGGGTAGAGGTACGATGTACCCGATACCCATTCATATGGGAGGGACTGGGATCTGGGGGCCTCCTTGTTAAAGGAGGCTTCCAGATTCCGATAGGCCAACTGCCCGCAGGCCCCCACAACCACAGCCCAGGGTTGTCAGGAAGAGGCCCTCGTTTTCATTATGGGAGGGGGACCCTATGGCATTTTTTTTCTCAATAGCCGGGTGTCGGCAATTGTAACCGCGAGTCATTTTAAATTGGATTTGACTTTTTTTTTCTTTAGAAATGTCATTTTTGCTGTAGCATGTATTATGCAAGCTACAGATGCACCACTTTACAGGCACATTAAGGGGACCCCCAGACACTATATTTAAATGAATTTTTCATTATTATTGTTGCACTTTAAGTATAAATAAAATCACTGCTCCTGAAAAAACAATTGTTTTTTTTTAATTGATACATGTCTCCCAGGGCAGTACTAAGACCCCCATACCCCTTTTATGGCCAATTACTTGCATATAAGCCTTCAAAATGGGCACTTCCTGTTCGGCTCCCATAGATTCAATGGTGTTCGACTTTCGGGTAAGAACATTTCCCCTGTTCGGGGGTGTTCAGCCCATCCCTACTGCTTGCTTTGCAAGGAGAAAAAACAGGTTTATCACTACTCTCCGTTCAGAGCCCTGTGAACACAGAGCTCTGAACTGTCATTTGTTAAGCTGATCAGCGGGTCCCGGCCATAATTCATTGGCTTGACTGCTGTAGCAAAGGACAGCACAGATCAGGTGGCGGGGTCATGCGTGTGCCCCCTACCTGGAAATACTTGATAATGTTCTGTGTATATATATATACAGTATGTGATTCAGACCACAGTGGTCACTCTGCTTTGCCACAAGGGCTTTTTGTTCCCTATCGAACCAGCTTACCATAAGATGACTAGCTGTCCTAACCCTATGTACAACAGGGAATTCTGCTTTTCTTACCTGGGTGTAACCATATAGGTTCAGCAGCTGTGCCATTTGGAGGGTGGTGTCAGAATTGAGATCTCCAATGAAACCAGCCACGATACCCCGCTCCATACAGGAATAATTTGGAGCTTCCTTTATATGTCCAGACAATATCTGTAGAACATCTTTGATAGCTTTATTCACATGTCCACAAGAATCATACACATGGTATCCCAGAGACACGTTGGGAAGAATATCTGGACTGCGGTTTATCTCATCAATAGCAAATATAAAAGCCAGGAGATGTCTATACTCTCTCCGGTAAACCCTGCAGAAAATGGATAGTTTTGCATTGGTCTACAGTACAAGGACTGAAGCAGAAATTCTCTATAGCAAAACATAACACATTTCAACTACAGATCTATGGTGGGATTGGTGGTCTTGTGTATTGCTCTGTGAAACATATAGTGAAATTCAATCTTTCCTGTATTTATATGAGTTATAGTAGTGGTCCTGACATCACCAAGTCGCTGCACAGAATATTTAGTATACAGTATGCAATGGTACAGAAGAAGGCCAGAGAATGCAGAATTACTAGAAGAAAGGGTCAGAGACTACAGACTTGCTACATGCATGACTGCTTGAGTCCTGCAGACATGTTGTAAGAGACCATCAAAGATTGGAGCTAGAGATAAGAAAATCTTCCTGAGTTTAGTTTGTGAAAAGTTTTCAAAACTTGCTAAAATTTTTAAAGTGCGAGAACTGTTAGCAAACCCTAGTGATGTCTATGGGGCAAATCCTACCTTTTTTTTATTTCTGTCCATTTCAAGGGCTAATAAACAAGCTATTGGCAAACAAAAGGCACGGGAGGCATGTACCAATACCATAATAGAAAAAAGTGTCTCTCCATGCAAAGTACCTCCATAACAGCTCCCATACATTAATAATATGGCTGATGTAAGCTCACTTTTTTTCATAAAGTAGTTGGGTTAACCCTTATATTATTGGCTCCTGTGACCAGGGAAATGACTAAGAATGAGCTTCCAGTTTGGTCTGAACCCAGGTTTGGACCAAATATTCCTTTTTTGTGAGGTTAGGCAAATGGCTGAACTAAATTTGTGGTCAAACCTCCGACACAGTTGGAAGTGATACACTTGGCATCAATATTACTACAAATGCTAAATGTAACAGCTTCCCTTCTAGCTGGTTCTTAGGAAATCGGGAGTCATCAACATAATTTGTTCCATCACTCGATCGTGTTGGTGGGTTGGATCTGAAACGTTTGACAAAACTGATTAATGGATTTACCTTGTGGGATTGTTCTTTATTTTTAAATAAAGGACTTGTCAAAAATGGTGGTGTGTTCAATTCTTTACTTTCTCTATGAATGAGGAGGTGTGCTGTGTACACCTTACTCATTCACGTGGGGGTATGGCCTCTGTGTGGGGTTTCCTATTTGCAAAAAGCCCCCAGCATGCAGACCCCCACAATGACCAGGCCAGGGTTGTAGAAATTAGGCTCTTGTCCTCAACATTATGTTGCTTTGCCAATGGGGCCCTCCTGCAAGGTGCCCCCATGTTGAAGGCATGTAGCCTTGTATAGTTCAGAACGAAAGACTGAATGCTGATATCACTTTTCCTGGCTTGACATGATCATTTGGGTTTCAGGTGTGGATTTTGGGTGGAACCACATGCTTTTTTTTTCTTTTTTTTTGCTTGTATACCCCCTTAAAATCCACATCAGACCCAAATGGTCTGATATGAATATGTAGGGAGAGGTCACATGCCATTTTTTGTGGGGTCCCTCTTGACATCCTTATCTGACCCGCATCAAGGATACGGGGCTGTATATTTCCATAAGGAAAATCACACACTTTTTGTTTTATGTGGGGTGCCCTATTAACATCTATACCAGACCCTCATCTAGGATAAGAGTCTGGTATGGGTTTGGCAAATCCCCAGATGTTTGTTCACAAACAGAGGTAGGTGGCTGAAGCTGTAATTTTCCAGCAACGTAAACAATGTTGCCATGGGTTGTAGGTTATAGGTTAATGTTGCCATAATAGGTTGTATACATCATGCAGATGCACCACTTCTCAGGGATGGTCAGGCTATCCCCAAAGCATGTTAGTGAATTATTATTTTTTTTCCTGTTCACTTTGCCTTTGTTACCTCAAAGAGTCTTTTTTACCCCACCCACAGTTTTTCCTCTATCTTTAATAACAAAACAATCCTCCCATGTTGTAGAGTTTAGGAGAAGGGGAGGCCTTCTATAATTTAGCAAAAGAAACTGATCAATGGATATTTTTCTGTAACTGCATTGTCTTTAATCCTTTCACTGCCAGAGCCACTTTTGTGTGTAATGTTAAAATGTTAAGTTTATTTAACCGCTTCCCACCCGGCCACTGCACATAAATGGTTGGGTGGGAGCTTTGCTGTCCTGATTGGACATACCTTTACATCCCATAAGAACATGTGCCTAGTGTGGCCCCTGGACTGCACAGTGGCACAATCCTGTGATGGCTGTGTCCCTCGAACACAGCACATCACAGATCAGGACATGGGTGCTATTATTGGCCCTCCCGATCACGTGATGGCTGTGTCCAATCGCAGCCTTCATACAGTATAAAGAGAGACCCTTGTTTCTGTTTCAGCTATCCCCCCTGAGCTCAGTGAGAACTCAGTGCGAGGGGGAGAGAGGGATGCTGCAGCCTGTCACATTCTCTGTGTAGCTGATGATTTTAATGTTCAGCTACACAGAGTGATCACAGACTGCAGCCATCCCACACCAGAGCAAAAAGCACCATATGTCCCTGTCCAAGTGTCCCATCAACATCTGTACCAGTGCACAAAACATCTGTCACAGTGTACTAGTGTACTATAAATATCTGTCACAGTATAACAGTGCACAAAAACATCTGAAATACTGTTCTATTGCAACATCAACATCTGTTGTTAAACCTAGTAGATCAGCAATATCTGCCAGTGGATGATCAACATCTGTCACAGCGTACAAGTGCAAAAAAACATCTGTCACAGTGTGCCAATGACCCAGCAATAAAAAAATAAAACATTGAAAGCGCCCCCGTGCTCGTGTGCAATGGCGAACGCACACGTTGGTCCTGTACGCATAGGTAAACAGCGTTTGCACCACACATGTGAGGTATTGCAGCAAACATCAGAGTGAGAGCAAAAATTCTAGCACCAGGCCTCCTCTGTAAGTGAAAAGAGATCATCTGTAAATGCTTATAAAGCATCGCCTATGGAGATTTTTTTTCCCTTTCTTTCCTTTTTACCACGTCAGCAAAAACCACTTGAGGGCAGAATCAGGTTAACGTTCATTAGCTGCCGCCTTCACCAGTTCACATCATTGTGGTATATGTTTTCCTCCTTTAATTCTGTGTTTTCCCCTTTTTCTCCCATTCTTTTCTCCCTTTTCCCCTTCCATTAATTTTAATATAAAACACACATACCCAGGGCATAATCCTTTACATGCAGTTCTTACCTAGCTAGCTAATAAACATCCCCGTGGCTAAATATAAATCCCATTTGCATTAGTTTTCCGGCCTCCCTTTTCCCTTTCTTTTCCTCCTCCCTCCCACCCTCCCAAGGCCCTTGTATCAACCCACCCCCCTCCCACCTTTGGCCCACCAAGTGTCTCCCTCCCCCACCACCCCCATGTAGTAAAAGTACCAGGAATGTCTTGAATCCAACTAGTTTTGTCTCTATTCTGCTCCCGCCCATCCTGGTACCTCTATGTTCCCATGTTCACATCGAGGTAATTTATCATCTAACTGCCTCCGAATTTCAAGGGAGAGTACCAATATAATCGAGCCATGGGCTCCATATCTTAGCAAATTTACCGTAGCTACACCTTCTAACATAGGTTGTTTTTTCTGTCCACACAAGCTTGTTCATTACTTCAACCCAATCTTCCGGGGTTGGGGGTATAGCAGATAGCCAGGACTGAGCTATCAACTTCCTTGCCTGGTAGAGGCACCTCTGCACAGCGATATTAATACTGGTAGACCCTATATTTTCGCTTGTTAGGCCAAGAATACATACCCTGGCCTCTAGTGCTAGTTTAATCTTCCATCTGGTTGCTATGATTTTTGTTATCTCTCTCCAGTACCTTGCTAATTTTGGACATCTCCACATCATATGGATAAGGTCTCCTGTGTCCAGGCACCTGGGGCATTTATCGTCCAGTCTGTTACCAAATTTATGTAATCTTTTTGGGGTGTAATAGACTCTATGCAATAGAAAAAGGTGTGAGGCCTGCTGCGATGGAGAGACAGACACCAACGGGCAATACTCCAGAATCTTCTTCCATTGATGGTCCGTGATCTCCCCCACATCTGTCTCCCACCTTGCCCTAGCTCCCATAGACGACTGTGGAGCAAGTAGTTTTTCGACCAGCTTCCCGTATATCTTTGCTATCAGGCCCTTGGTGCTATTTATTTTTACAATGCTTTCAAGGAGAGAGGCCTTACACCACTCAGGCGGGTTATTCCTGAATTGGCTATTCAAGGCATGCCTAACCTGAAGGTAATAGTAGAATGTTATTTTGGGGATACCATATTCAGACCTAAGCTCAATAAAAGATTTTAATATTTTATTGTCCCCATATAATTGAACTAGCCTACTAATTCCTTTGAGATCCCAAAAACTATTTTTTTCCAAGGCCATCAATTCCTGCAGAGACTTGTTTCGCCATATAGGTGAAAATTCGGTGAACCCTCTGTAATCCATAATCCGTTTGGTCGATTGCCAGACTTTCTTTACTAGTCTATTTGTTGGAAGCCCATCCTGCAGTGACCCGGCCTCTAATGCCTCTACCAGAGACTTATGGGGGCTATTCTGTAACATAATTTCCCCACTAGTGTTCTTACACCCCTGGGTCTCGCATCCCCCTATATGCTGCAACTGGGCTGCCAAGAAGTAGTTATATGGATGAGGCACTGCCAGTCCCCCCTCACTAGTAGGACGTTGTAATGTTTGCAGGCTAATCCTTGCCTGTCCTTTCCTCCAGATTAGTTCTCTAAACAAGATGTTTATTTTTGAGAACCATTTCTTCCCAATCCAGACTGGGGAGTTGTGGAGTACGTACAGAAGCTGTGGCAACCATATCATTTTGATTAAGTTGGTTCTGCCTGCCATTGATAGGGGGAGCTTTCCCCAGATATCGCTTTTTCTTTTAAATTTTTCCAGCAGGGGGGTTAGGTTATCTTCGATATAGTGCTGGGGGTCACTGGATATCGTTACTCCCAAATATCTCATTTTCTCGGTCATCTTTAGCCGGGGAATATCACTGATCGGGGGTCTAACAGTTGGATCTATGGGTAGGAGCATGGATTTGCCCCAATTCACAACGAGCCCTGATAGGTTCCCAAACCTTTCCACCAGCTGGATCGCTTTTTCTAGTGATGGTCCGGTATCGCCCAGAAATAGTAGCACATCGTCTGCAAAAAGTGCAATCTTATCCTCCCCATTGCTTCTCTTAAATCCCTGCACTCCGGTTGTTGTTCTGATTGCTTCTGCCAGCGGCTCCATAGCCAGGGCGAACAACAGGGGTGACAAAGGGCACCCCTGCCTCGTCCCTCTCTCAAGAGGCATCCATTCAGAAAGTTCATTATTTATCTTTAATCTAGCTTTTGGATGGGAGTACAGAATTTTCACCCATCTAATAAACGTGGGGCCAAACCCAAATCTTTCCAAGACCCACCACAAATAGTCCCACTCCATGCTGTCGAACGCCTTGGCGATGTCTAAGGACAATATTGCTCTAGAGGCGTTTTCCCCAATTGGAGATTGAAGACACAGGTAAGTCCGCCTGATGTTTACACTAACGGACCTATTCGGGATAAATCCCGACTGGTCCGGGTTTACCAAGCCCGATATGCATTTATTTAGTCTGGTTGCCATTATTTTAGCCAGGATTTTAATGTCTGTGCAAAGCAGTGAGATTGGCCTATATGAGGATACATCAAGGTGGTCTTTTCCCTCTTTCGGTATCAGTATTATATTGGCCTCTAGCATCGAGGAGGGCAGCTTTCCCTCTATTATTGCCCAGTTCAATGTTTTCAAAAGAAAAGGGAGTAGTACCGCCCCAAAGTATTTATAGACTTCTAAGGGCAATCCGTCCGGGCCTGGAGATTTTTGATTAGGCATATCTGCTACTGCTTGCTTTAGTTCTTCCAGGGTTATTGGGGATTCCAGGCCGACCCTATCTGTGTCAGGAAGAGTCGGCAGATTAGCATTCTCCAGGAAGCTTTCCGCCATCTTTTGTTCTAGCCTACCCTGTGATTTATATAAATCCTTGTAGTAATTAAAAAATGTTTCCTTTACTTTCTGAGGGTCAAATGAATTTTCCCCATTAGGAGTCCTGACCATGGGCAGTGATGAGGAGGAGGAGTTGGTGTTGACCAGCCTTGCCAACATTCGTCCCACTCTCTCCCCCTCTCCAAAGTACTTCTGTCTCTGGAACAGTCTCCTATTCTCGGCCTTTCTAATTGTGTCCATCCTGTACTCCTGTTGCTTTTTCAACCATAGTGCCTGATTTTCCGAGTTCGGATCTCTAACATACTGCCTCTCTAGTTTTGACGCCTCGTCCCTAATTCGTTCCCTATTTGCTTGTGATTTTTTCTTGGTCCACGCTATCTGCTGTATAAGCACTCCCATAAGGAATGCTTTTAGGGAATCCCAGACCATCCCCTCCGACGCTGAACCCTGATTGTTTCCAATGAACTCTTCTATTTTCCCAGAAATGTCTTCTGTTCCACCCATAATCTCCAACCAAACAGGGTTCAGTGCCCAAGCACTACGGGTGCATCTATCATGTAGCTTTATCTTCAGCGTTAGGGGTGAATGGTCCGAGATCCCCCTCTGCTGGTATTCTATCCTGGCCACAAGCGACTGCGCCACCCCATTGCCGATCGCTAAGTCGATCCTAGAAAGTGTGTGGTGCGACTCCGAGAGACAAGAATACTGTCGAGCCCCTGGGTTTCGGGCTCTCCAAAGGTCATACCACCCAACCTCTTCCAGAAACTGAGCCAACCGCCCCCCAGTCACTCCTGTCAGCCTAGCCCCAGGTGGAAACCTGTCCAGGCGGCCGTCGAGGACCATATTGAAGTCGCCCACTATTATGGTTGGGATGTCAGTTTTATCCTCCACATACTCCAGTAACTGATATAGAATTTCCAGCTTGGAAGGCGGAGGAATATACAGGTTGGCTATAACAAATGGGTGGCCCTCTATAAGACAATGTAGAAACACATAGCAGCCCAATGTGTCGATCTTGACATCTCTGCAAAAAAACGTCACACCTTTTTTAACCCAAATACTAACCCCCCTTGAATAAGACGAATATATTGAATGGTACTGGGCCTGGAACTTCCTACTTCTGGTCAACGGTATGGTCTCGTTGGTCAGGTGGGTCTCCTGGAGGCACACCAAACCCGAGTCGTGCGACTCCAACTCAGCAAATACCATTGCTCTCTTAACAGGATCTCCCATACCCCTAATGTTCCATGAGCTAATACCTACTACACTAGCTGACATTTAAAAAAAGTACCATCTATACCATCAGAGAACCAGAAGAAAATAAAAAAATAAAGTAGAATAATTAATAAGAAACAAACGGCAAATCTGATCCAAATATCCAAAGGTGTTCCTAACCCCTCTGCCATGTTCACCCTCTCTAATGTGTCTGTATGTTTGTGCACTCATTCCTATATCACTAATTCCCTCATCTGGCTCCATTATTTAGTGTTTCCAAGCAATATATGTGCCTCTCGATATGCTATAAATTCTATTAATCTTTTCACTCCACAACTTTTGGACTCGTGTAATGTGAACTTCTTTTTTAGTTATTTTAACTCCCTGTGCTCCCTTACCCTCGTATACTCCCCTCCTCCTCCCCCCAAACCTATCTTGGTGCGCCCTAGGGGCTTGTTTTGTGACCATACTAACCCCAACTCTATATTCAAACCAACATTTCTTTCCCCTATCCAAACGTACTCCCCCCTCTATCCCTCCCACAACCTTTATCCAAATTTCATTCTGCAGTGCTTTCAAGTAAGAAACAACCTCAACACACCACTCTTTCCCAACACTCATTTCCCACTTTCGACAATCCACCCCTCCCCCCTCAACCCTTGCTGCAAAAAAAAAAAAAAAAAAAACACACCCCTTCCCCCAACCACAAAAAGGAAAGTAAATTAGCACTTCTTTTGATCACTAAAAGTTCCTCTTATTATCATCAAGCCATTTAGTGGCCTTTTCTGCAGTGTCAAAAAATTGGATCGATCCAAGAGCTTCAATGCGCAATCTCGCCGGGTACAGTAGCGCATATGGTATTTTTAACGTCCGCAGGCTGCGCTTTATTTCTATAAAGCCCGCCCTCTTCTTTTGTAACTCAGGAGAGTAGTCTGGGTATAGTGAGACTCGGGCTCCATTATAGAAGATGTCCCCCTTCTCCCTGGACTTCTGCATTAATATGACCTTGTCCCTATAGTTGAACAGTTTCACGATCATCGGTCTAGGGCGCGTATTCGATGAAACTACCCTGGTAGGCACTCTGTGCGCCCTTTCTATGACAAAAAAGCGTGAAAAAGTCTCAGTTCCAAAGACCTCCCTCAACCATCCCTCCATAAATTCTTCAGGGCGGGAGCCCTCGCTTCTCTCTGGAAGACCCAGCACCCTCACATTCTGTCTCCGCGATCTATTCTCCATTTCGTCCATTTTAGACTTGTAAGTGTCCAACTGGGCTTGCATAGCTTTAAATTCCTGTTGCATTGGATGTAATACATCCTCAACTTGGCTTAACCTCTCCTCCAGTATTGAGGCCCTTTCTGCGGCTTTTTGTAATTCGTGGCTCATGGAGCGTAGCTCTTCTTTAAGGCCCCTTAGTTCATCATTTAAACTGGTTAATGAGCCCCTACAGGAGTTTACAGCTTTCAACACCTCCTTTAATGTGGGCTCGGGCTCGGCTGGTTCGTTAGAGGCGAGAGTGTCCTTTGGTGTCTTATCCAGTGGGCCCTTCTCAGGGCTTTTTTTATTCGCCCCTTTAACAGGGATCGGTGGTGCAGATAAGGTTTTCCCTGTGCTTTTTCTGTCACTCATACCTCCCGTCTGCGTTTTTTCTTGGGGTACCAAGTTGCCTTTGGTTGGAGAACGCTGAGGGGTATGCGCGTACTTTTCTAATTTGGCTGCTGCCGTTGTTGCAGATGAGCCCTGGCTCCCCTTTTCTTTAAGTGAACGGGTAGCTTGAGCCACCGAGCTTTCCTGTGTATGTTGAGCCTGCTCCTCCCCCTTCTTCCTAGTCATATTACAACAGTAAAATATTGCAGTAGTAGCTGCAGCAGTAGCGGTAACACGAAAAAAATTCAGAGCTAATATAAAAGGTACTGGAGAAAAAAAAAAAGGGGGGGGGGAAGACAAGGAGCAAGAGTAACTTTCAGGAACAGTTCCAGGCACAATTTTCCTTCCAGGGAAAGGTACAGCTCAGAGACTTTAACCAACTCAGATTGTCTCTACTCCACTACTCCACGGCTACCCTCCCTCCTCGTACCTCACTAGGGATAGCCAAGGCTTTCCTCTATACCCTATCTTACAGTATAGATCCCCGTACAATGTGGTGTAGGGAGGCGCAGAGAGAGGTTTTCATAGGCCAACTCTCCGCTGCGTCTGCCCAGCAATACAGTATAGCTGTCCGGCGGTTTAAACCGGGCAGCCCACAGAGGTTTACTCACGAGACCTGACACTCAGAGCCTTCACAGTGAATTCGTCGCCCGGGACGCCTGGATAGCCCAGCTGCTCATCGAGCTCTCTCTCATCAGCGCTCCCTCTCGCGAGAGTGCAGGGGTCGTTGCCAGGCAACCCGCCGACGCGTGGAGCCTGGAGTCCCGTCACTTAGGATCAGGTGTACCGCCCCTCTCAGCGCCGGTCCGCTTCACACTCTCCTCGGTACGATACCAGTTCGTCCGCCTCCGAGACCCCCAGCGGACCACGAGCTGCGAGGGAGCCGCACAGCAAGCCAGAGGAAAAGAAAAGGAGGATGGTGGCTACATGACGCTGGGTCTCCTCGCTAGGTGTAGCTGGGGGTTGCAGCAAAGGGCTGGGTGGGGAGAGAATTCACATCCCTCTGCTCACGGCCGCATCCACATCCGGTCACGCCCCCACTCGGAGATTTTTTTAAATACTAAAGTTTGGTGCCATTTCACAAGAGTTCAGAATTTTTAAAGCGTGGCACGTTTGGTATCTATTCACTCGGCACAACACCATATTTTATATTTTATCAAAAAAATGTCAATTATATTGTGTTTGTCTGCATTAAAATTCATTAAAAAAATATTTTTGCGTCAGTGTGTAAAATTGTGTTTGAAAAACTTCTGTGCAAATACCGTGGCACAACATTTTTTAAAACTTACCATTTTATTATCTAGGGCATCTGCTGAAAAATCTATAATGTTTGGGGGTTCTAAGTAATTTTCTAGCAAAAATACAGATTTTTACTTGTAAACAAAAAGTGTCAGAAGAAGGCCTGGTCTTAAAGTGGATAATGGCTGAAGGTGGTCCTTAAATGTTGGGCCTCTCTATGTGGCCAGGCTGTGGAAAGTCCCACACATGTGGTATTGCCATACTCAAAACGAGTAGCAGAATGTAATTTGGGATGTAGTTGCAAGTTTGCCGTGTAAGAGAAATAACTTGTTAATATTACATTTTTGTGAAAAAAATATATTTAATTTCTTCAATTTCCAAACAATTGTGGGAAAAAAACTCACCATGACTTTTACTAAATTAATTGCAATGTGTATTTTCCAAAAATGGGTCATTAGGGGAATATTTGTACTGTCTTGGCATGTAAGGCCCCTTTCACACATGCTGCCTGTTTGCCCATCCGTTGATGGATGAAAAACAGACATCAATGCATCTCTATGAAAAAAGGGATGTAAATAAATGATCATCCATTTATATCCGTTTATATCCACATCCGTCAACATCCGTTTTTTTAAAATGATCAAAACTCTATTTTTCCTCTGTTGAAAAGATGGATGGGATGAAAAATGGATGTAAACTGACAAACGGTCAATTTTCCATCCATTTTTGCATTGGTAGTGGATGTAAAAAAAACTGATGAGCACCTGATGAAAACTAATGAGCAGCTGATGAAAAACGAATGATTACTTTATCTGTTTTGATGTGACTGAACTGATGAAATGAATAGCCCGCATGTGTGAAAGGGGCCTAAAGCCTCATACACACGACTAGATTTTCAGACGACCGTTCGTCCGTTTTTTGTTGCATGCTAGTCTCATGTTGAAAGTGAAGAGGTTACTCACCGTATGACAATTCTCGTACAACAGAATACAACTCCAGAAGTGATGTAATGTGTTGACTAGTTTTATATGTATTCTTTCGTTTCTGAGCATGTGTAATCTTTCTCTTACGATTTTTTTCAGACGAAAACGTACTAATTATACGAAAATCGGAAGTTGTGTTCAAGGAGGATTAAAGTTTTATAGTCTGCACATCCAGCTTTTGTTGAACAAAAAAATCGGAATTGGTTGTCGAAAGCACCATACTAACGATCTGAAAATAGGCAGATCGTTCGTTGGACAAAATTTTACTTCCGATTCTCGTATGTGTACAGGGCTTTAGGACCTCAAAAAAATGAGAGGCTATCCATAGATCAGGTGTGAACAAGTTTCAATGATTGGCACCATAGCTTGTAGACTCTATAACTTTCACAAAGACCAAATAATATACACTGATTAGGGTTATTTTTACCAAAGCAATGTAGCAGTATAAATTTTGGTCAACATTTATAAAGAAAAATTACTTATTTGCAAAATTTTATAACATAAACAAAGAAAAACACGCTTTAAAAAAAAATATTTTTTTAAAATGTTTGGAATTTTTGCAAATATTTGGGTATTTTTTCATTCATAGCGCAAACAATGGTGATTAAATACCACCAAAAGAAAACTCTTATTGTGTGAGCCCTGGTTTACATTGCAGTGATTTGGCATGCGATTTCACATGTCAAATTGCATGCCAGATCGGCGGCTATTACCTGCAATGGCACCATCCGCATTGGTGTGATGCTGCATTTGCGGCGCAGCACTGATTTCCAAAAGTAGTTTCTGTACTACTTTTGGCAACTTCGGGTGCAATTTCAAAAGACATCTGTGTAGAAACCAACACAGATGTCTCTGAAATCGCCCCCAAAGTCGGGACTGACATGCGGGAATGAAATTGTGAGCTTAGCTGAATTCCCGCTGTCAGTGTGAACCTAGGCTGAAACAAATTATACAAATTTCATATGGGTACAGTGTTGCATACCTAAGTAATATTCATTTAAAATGTGAAAGTGCTGAAGCGGGCATGAAGCGGGTGAAAGTGTCCGGTGTTGAAGTGGTTAAACACCCCCCCCAACAATATATATTTTCTGGAAAAAAAACCCTGCAGAAAAAAATGGCGGTAGTTTCAGTTTTTTTTATATTAGTGGAACTGTATCAAATTTTCAGTAATACTCACACTGCAATTTTATAGATTTCATTGAACTTAGCAGATATAAGATATAACTCAGTTCTCAGGCCAAATATGATCATAAAACCACTTTCACAGAGATATGCTGTGCACAAGATCAGAATGGCACAAATTCATTAGAATTTCACCAAACTAGTAAATAGGAAATCACAGGTAACAAATTTCACAACACATCTGGCCATCAGAAATATAAACATTATATAATGTTATTGTGGTGTCTTAAAGTGCATTTCCAACCAACACCTTTTTTCTTTTGGATAGACTGAGGAGGGATTAAGAGGCCTGTCTATTGTTACCACTATCCAGAGCTTTGTAGGAGAGATTTCCCCTCACTTCCTGTCCTGCAGATAACAGTTTTACCAGACAGGAAGAAAGTCAAAATCTGCGAATAAAAGGCTGACAGAGTTTCTAGCCTTCCACTACTCTAATAAAAAATGTGTTTTTTTTCTGTGCTGCTATTGGAGAGATTCCCTCACTTTCTATCTGGTAAAACATTATCTTCAGAACTGGAAGTGAGGGGAATCTCTTTTATGGAGACATAGATAGCAGTAAAAACCTGACAGGGATTCTTAACTCTTTCCCACTCTATTCAAAACGAATAAAAAAAAGGTTTGGGTCATTAAAGACTCATTTGTACCTGTGCATCATGGCAGAAATGCACACTTTAACACATGCTATAATAATGCATGGCAAACTACCTTCTCTATGGGCAGTGCAATGTGGTGTCATTCATTGTGAATTGCACCCCAATGCATTGTATGGCAGATACCTATACTCAACACACCTCAAGGTGCCATAATACGCATACCATGCTCTGCCATGTTCTACTTTATAAAAAAGGCCTATTCATTCATTGCGGTGCAATGGCAGCTATTCATAATGAATGAATGTGTGCAATAACATGTAGCAATGGAACGCTTGTGTGTGAAAGGGCCATGCATGGCTTTCATTAACAGATTGAAGAATATGCTTTGATTTCACAATTATGAAGCTGAACAGACTGAATGAGTCCTGCACATTATCACACATATCTCCTAAAGACACAGCTCTGTAGATCAGATTGGAAGTTTTGCACTTCATATTTCACTTACGCGGCACACATGAGATTTTTAATAAGGCTTCCCTTCTGATGCCACTGTGTCACTACTGAATGTACAGTGAATATCCCTCCTATAATGATGTCTCCATCCTGAGAATACTTGTACTCAAATGTATAATTCCTCATAGTCATATCACAGCGGTGATCAGAGTTCTGGATGTCAGATCCGCAGGGAGTCACAAACAAAGCCAATAACAACAATATTCTAAGTAGATATCTGAAGACAACATGGTCGAATCTCTGATAGACTCCAATGACTTCTTCCTCTTCTCCTACCTCACTATCACTGACATCAGCCAAGGATCCTGACACTGATTTCATGGTTCAGCTGAAGGCTGTGAGAGTGTCAGGTTTATAAAGAATAGTCCTGTTATTTATTACTGATGGACTGGAATATGAATCTGCTTATAGAGTAGGAAAAAAGGTCAAAGATAAAATACACAGAATCCATCTTTGTCTGCACCGTAGAAAGAGAAGGTTATAAAAATACCATTATGATATATTGTACTTGAAACCGTAAAAATGGGAAGTTTGATGGCCAAGAATGCCATGTTTAATATTAACTATTATTATTATTCATAATATGATTATGATATAATTACAAGTGTAGGGATGAGGTTCGATAGCTACTATAGATTTGTGTTGAATCCCTAGAATTCATAAAATTTGTGAATCACAAACTTTTGGTTGAAAAGCTTTCAGGTTCTTCACCAAAATAGGGAGCAACCTATAATGCAGTGCACAAGGAATGGATGAAGGAATGTATAACCTATCAATGAAAGGGTGGGGTCAGAGCAGCTACTGTATATTATCAGTGTTGTTTTGGACAGCTAACAATTCTATGTAGAGAAATGATACATTTTAAATTTTTTTAATTGTTTATTGGTACATGTCCCCTATGGCAGTGCATAAATCAGAATATGAAGGTGTTACTGCCAATCTGCTCTTTAAGCTGGCTTTTGTTCAAAGCATGCCAATTGATCATTTGAAAGACTAGGTGCAAGAACAGTGTGCACCTAAACCACGTCACATGCTTCACCACACCCCTTATCCCAACTGATAAGATAAACATGCTTATTTCTGTGCGTTGCTGCAAGTTTAACACCATATAGTTCTGTCTGTTACTGCAAGTTTAACTCCGTATATTTCATACCATACTACAAGTTTGACACCATATAGTTCTGTGCATTGCTGCAAGTTTAACGCCATATATTTCTGTGCATTGCTGCAAGTTTAACGCCATATATTTTTGTGCATTGCTGCAAGTTTAACAGCGTATATTTAATTGCGTTACTGCCAGTTTAATGCCATATAGTTCTGTGCGTTCCTGCAAGTTTAACTCTGTATATTTCTTTGCGTTACTGCAAGTTTAACGCCGTATATTTCATTGCGTTACTGCAAGTTTAATGCCATATATTTCTATGAATTACTGCAAGTTTAACGCCGTATATTTAATTGCGTTACTACAGTTTAATTCCATATATTTCTGCGCATTACTGCAAGTTTAACGCCATATACTGTAGATCTGTGAGTTACTGCAAGTTTAACTCTATATATTTCATTGGGTTACTGCAAGTATAACGCCATATAGTTCTGTGCGTTACTGCAAGTTTAACACCACTATACTGTAGATCTATGAGTTACTGCAAGTTTCATTGTGTTACTGCAAGTTTAACATCATATAGTTCTGTGCGTTACTGCAAGTTTAACTCCGTAAATTTCATAGTGTTACTGCAAGTTTAACGCCATATAGTTCTGTGCCTTACTGCAAGTTTTACGCCATATATTTCATTGCGTTACTGCAAGTTTAACACCACTATACTGTAGTTCTGCGCGTTACTGCAAGTTTAATACCATATAGTTCTGTGCGTTAGTGCAAGCTTAACGCTGTATATTTCATTGCGTTACGCAAGTTTAATGCCATATACAGTGCCTTGAAAAAGTATTCATACCCCTTGACATTTTCCTCATTTTGTCATGTTACAACCAAAAACATAAATGTATTTTATATGATAGACCAACACAAAGTGGCACATAATTGTGAAGTGGAAGGAAAAAGATAAATGGTTTTCAATATTTTAAAGGGATAAATATATGAAAAGTGTGGCGTGCATTTGTATTCAGCCCCCCTGAGTCAATACTTTGTAGAAAAACCTTTCGCTGCAATTACAGCTGCAAGTCTTTTTGGGGATGTCTCTACCAGCTTTGCACATCTAGAGATTAACATTTTTGCCCATTCTTCTTTGCAAAATAGCTCAAGATCTGTCAGATTGAACGGAGAGTGTCTGTGAACAGCAATTTTCATGTCTTGCCACAGATTCTCAATTGGATTTAGGGCTGGACTGTGACTGGGCCATTCTAACACATGAATATGCTTTTGATCTAAACCATTCCATTGTACCTCTGGCTGTATGTTTAGGGTTGTTGTCCTGCTGGAAGGTGAACCTCTGCCCCAGTCTCAAGTCTTTTGCATACTCTAACAGGTTTTCTTCTAAGATTGCCATGTGTTTGGCTCCATCCATCCTCCCATCAACTCTGACCAGCTTTCCTATCCCTGCTGAAGAAAAGCATCCCCACAACACAATGCTACCACCACCATGTTTCACAGTGGGGATGGTGTGTTCAGGGCGATGTGCAGGGTTCATTTTCCATTACACATAACGTTTTGCTTTTAGGCCAAAAATTTCAATTTTGGTCTCATCTGACCAGAGCACCTTCTTCCACATGTTTGTTGTGTCCCCCACGTGGCTTTCTGAAAACTGCAAATGGGACTTGAAATGGCTTTCTTTCAACAATGAGTTTCTTCTTGCCCTTCTTCCATAAAGGCCAGATTTGTGGAGTGCACAACTAATGCCGTGTAAACACAAGCGTTTTTTCCATCAGAATAAACTCTGGAGGTTTCTCCGACGGAATTCCGACGGAATTCCGCTTAAGCTGTCTTGCATACATACAGTCACACCAAAGTCTGACCATCAAGAACGCTGTGATGTACAACACGTACGATGGGACTAGGAAAAGGAAGTTCCATAGCCAGCAGCCAATAGCTTATGTTTCGTACTTGCTTCAGAGCATGCGTCGTTTTTGGTACGTCGGAACAGCATCTAGACGAGCGGTTTTCCCGATAGGAATTGGTTCCGTCGGAAAAATTTAGAACATGATCTCTCTCTAGAATTTTCGACGTAAAAAGTCCGATGGGGCATACACATGATCAGAATATACGAAATATACGAAAAGCTCCTGTCTGACTTTTTCTGTCAGAAATTCCACTTGTGTGTACATGGCATAATAGTTATCCTGTGGACAGATTCTCCCCCCTAAGCTGTGGATCTCTGCAGCTCCTCCAGAGTTACCATGGGCCTCTTGGCTGCTTCTGATTAATGCTCTCCTTGCCCAGCCTGTCAGTTTAGGTGGACGGCCATGTCTTGGTAGGTTTGCTGTTGTGCCACACGCTTTCCATTTTCAGACGATGTATGGAACAGTGCTCCGCGAGATGTTCAAAGCTTGGAATATTTTTTTATATCCTAACCCTGCTAACCCTAACCCTCCACAATTTTATCCCTCACCTGTCTGGTTTGTTCTCTGGCCTTCATGATGCTGATTATTCACTAAGGTTCTCTAAAAAACCTGTGAGGGCTTCACAGAACAGCTGTATTTATACTGAGATTAAATTACACACCGGTGGACTCTATTTACTAATCAGGTGACTTCTGAAGGCAATTGGTTCCACTAGATTTTAGTTATGCTGCGTACACACAAGCGGACTTTACAGCAGACTTTGTCCGGTGTACTTTTCGATGGACTTTACGATGGACTTTCCAAATGAACGGACTTGTCTACACACAATTAACCAAAGTCCGACGGATTCGTACGTGATGACGTATGACCGGACTAAAACAAGGAAGTTCATAACCAGTAGCCAATAGCTGTGTTGGTTTTTGTCCATCGGACTAGCATACAGACGAGCGGACTTTTCGACCGGACTCAAGTCCGTCGAAAAGATTTGAAACATGTTTAATTTCTAGGTCCGTCAAACTTTTGGGGAAAAAAAATTGCCTCCGGTCCGCCGAACCAAGTATGCCATAAAGTCCAGTCGTGTGTACGCGGCATTAGGGGTATCAGAGTAAAGGGGGCTGAATACAAATGCACACCACACTTTTCACATATTTATTTGTAAAACATTTTGAAAACCATTTTATGATTTTCCTTCCACTTCCTAATTATGTGCCAGTTTGTGTTGGTCTATCACATAAAATACATTTACATTTTTGGTTGTAACATGACAAAATGTGGAAAATTTCAAGGGCTATGAATATTTTTCCAAGGCACTGTATTTCTTTGCGTTGCTGCACTTTTAACGCCGTAAAGTTCTATGTCACTGCAAGTTTAATGCTGTATATTTCGTTGTGTTGCTGCAAGTTTAACGCCATATAGTTATGTGCGTTACTGCAAGTTTAACGCTATTTATTTCATTGCATCACTGCAAGTTTAACGCCATTTATTTCATTGCATTACTGCAAGTTTACCGCCATATAGTTATGTGCGTTACTGCAAGTTTAACGCCGTATATTTCATTGCGTTACTGCAAGTTTATCACCACATAGTTCTGTGCGTTACTGCAAGTTTAACGCCAGATATTTTATTGTGTTACTGCAAGTTTAATGCCATATATTTCTGTGCATTGCTGCAAGTTTAACACCGTATATTTCATTGCGTTACTGCCAGTTTAATGCCATATAGTTCTGTGTGTTACTGCAAGCTTAACTCCGTATATTTCTTTGCGTTACTGCAAGTTTAACTCCATATATTTCTTTGCGTTACTGCAAGTTTAATGCCATATAGTTCCTTGTGTTGCTGCAAATTTAACACCATATAGTTCTGTGCATTACTGCAAGTTTAATGCCATATAGTTCTGTACATTACTGCAAGTTTAATGCCAGATGTTTTATTGTGTTACTGCAAGTTTAACACCATATATTTCTGTGCATTACTGCAAGTTTAATGTCGTATATTTCAATGCGTTACTGCAAGTTTAACGCCATGTATTTCTGTGCATTACTGCAAGTTTAACGCTGTATATTTAATTGCGTTACTGCAAGTTTAACGCCATATATTTTTGTGCGTTGCTGCAATTTTAATGCCATATAGTTCTGTGCATTACTGCAAGTTTAACACCGTATAGTTCTGTGCATTGCTGCAAGTTTAACGTCGTATAGTTCTGCACATTGCTGCAAGTTTAACGCCGTATATTTCATTGTGTTACTGCAAGTTTAACACCCTATATTTCTGTGCATTGCTGCAATTTTAACGCCATATAGTTCTGTGCATTACTGCAAGTTTAACTCCATATATTTCTGTGCATTGCTACAAATTTGACACCGTACATTTCATTGCATTACTGCCAGTTTAACGCCATATAGTTCTGTGCATTACTGCAAGCTTAACTTAGTATATTTCTTTGTGTTACTGCAAGTTTAACGCCATATAGTTCTGTGCGTTACTGCACATCTGTCAGCAGCAAACCACCAGCTGTAGACTATAGCTGGAAAATTTATCTGCCCCATCTGCTGCATTGGAAAAAAAACATAGTCACTGCCACTCACATGCCCAGCGTCTAAATGCAAGCTTGTCAAAGCTTCTGGCTCTACAACTTCTGCCTTTCTGTCTGGTGGATTCTGTCCCCTTCTGTAAATTTGAAGAATGTGCTGTACCACAATAGCAGGTTTTCAGTTGCTACTTCTTTTTTAATGTAAGGCCATTCCAGCTCTCTACCATCATGTGGAAGTCAATTTTGTGACATCATTGAGCAAGGCCGTCAGCTGCAAAATCCACATTACTGCTGACACATGGTCCAGCAAGCATGGACAGGGATGATATAGTTGGTTCACAGCACACTGGGTAACTTTGCTTGCAACTCAGAAGGATGCAGGGCAGGGCTCAGTGCTGCAGCTTGTTGTGCCCCCATGTCTCCATACAGCTGGTGGTGATGCAAGATTTGTCAGCTCTACCCCCTCCTCCTCCATGCCCTCCTTTGTTGAATTATCCTATGAACCTCAAGTACCTCCTAAGCGTTCAAAGGGCTATTCAATGAGTCAGGCTAAAAGGTGACATGCATTGTTTCAGCTGGTATGTCTAGGGGACAGGAACTACGCTGGAGCAGAGATTCTTGCAGCTCTGCAGGGACAGGCCGACAGGTGGTTCATGCCACACCAACTGGAGCCAGGAATGGTGGTGTGTGATATTGGCACAAACCTCCTGTCTGCCCTTAGACAGAGAAAGTTGACACATGTGCCATGCCTGGCACATGTCCTCAATTTGGTTTTGCAGTTTTTCCTAAATAGGTACCCAGGTTTGGAAGATCTGCTAAAGCAGGCCAGAAGAGTCTGTAGCCATTTCAGGTGGTCATACACAACCAGTGCTCGGTTGGCTGAAGTTCAGCAGGAATTACACCTGCCTGTGAACTGCCTGATTTGTGACATGCCCACCAGGTGGAACTCGATTTTGGTAATGCTGCAGCGGCTGCACATGCAGCAGAGAGCCGTCAACGAGTACCTGTATGAGTATGGCACAACAACAGGCTCAGGCAGGCTAAGCTTTTTTTCCCCACGCCAATGGCTGCTCTTAATGGAGGCATGCACTGTACTGTCACCATTTGAGGAGGCCACAAGGTTGGTGAGCTGTGAAAATGCATGCATCAGCTACACAATCCCTGTTGTGTTCCTTCTGGAGCAGACTCTGCATGGCATTATGAACAGGGCATTCGATGCAGAGGGAGGAAGAGGAGGACTTCTTTTCGTCTCAAGGTCCACTTTATGCAGACACCATTGTTCCTATGCCACAGAACACACAAGAGGAGAGAGAGGAGGATTCTGGCAGTTTTGGAGGCATTGAAGAAAAGGAAGACATACGTCAAACAGCGAGAGATGATTTTTCATCCCTGGAACCCTTGGGAGTAGTACACGGCTAGGAGTAGGCAGTTCCAGATACTGTAATCCTGGGTGACCCCGAGGAGTCTTCTTCTCATGCCTCCGCAAATTTGCGGTGCATGGGCTCACTCATACTTCAAAGCCTGCGAAAGGACCCAAGAATATGTGGCGCAAAGGAGAAGGATTACTATTGGTTGGCAACCATCCTTGACCACCGTTAAAAGTGGAAAGGCCAGAACTCATCCCTGTTGTAATATGTTGGCCGATTTATGTAGGATATTGTATTAAAGTACCATAAAGTACCATTGACCAGAAATTCAGTTGAGTTGTCCAAGCCAACTGAATTTTAACATATCAAAGGGACAGACCCTTTGATCTGTTAATCTTATTCAAGTCTACCTAGGTGTGTGAGGTATGGCCTGTTAACCTAATTGAAAGGGTACATTGTTACATACTTAAGGATGATGTAGGACCATAGAAGAAGTATTTATTGATGGTAATTAGACTTGAGGGGGTATTCATGGGAAACATTTGGTTGACCTAACAGAAACACCCCCCCTCCAGTGTCAGACCAGTACTTGAGAGGACATTCAAGAAGGTGCAGATCTAGGAAAAATTTACTCTGTTGGATTTTTGTCATCTGGACTTTGTTCTGTGTTGGAAGTTAATAAAGTGCATCTCTCTGGAAGAATTGGGTTGCTGCGAAAAGAGTACTTACATCAAGATTATAATAACTACTAATTATCTACCCACTATATAATATATCACTACAATCCCGTCCCCATAGAGAGTGCAGAAGATGAAATCTCTTGAGGACACCTTAAAGTGGTGTTTCACCAAAAAAAAAAAAAATTAGATGTCAGCAGCTGCAAATACTGCAGCTGCTGACTTTTAAAATAAGGACACTTACCTGTCCCGGGGTCCAGCGATGTCGGCACCCGAGACCGAGCCGTCCCTCGATCCTCGGGTGCTGCCGCCGCCATTCACACTGAGGGAATCAGGAAGCGAAGCGTTGCCGCTTCACTGCCCGGTTCCCTACTGCGCATGCGCGAGTCGCGCTGCGCGTCTTCACTGGTCCCCGTTGTGTTGTGGGAACTGTGTATTTCCCACAACACAACGGGGGTGGGCGGGGAGTCTGCGGCTAGCTGCGGCTAGCTGTACCCGGAAGTGGGTGCAGATACCTGTATTATACAGGTATCTGCACCCCCCTCCCCCCTGAAAGGTGCCAATTGTGACACCGGAGGGGGGGAGGAATCCGATGAGCGGAAGTTCCACTTTAGGGTGGAACTCCGCTTTAAAGAGGAGTTTATCAAATGCTTTTCCCGACTCTGGTAGGTTACAGTGTCATGGAAACGTAGTTTTGATGCTTCTGTTGGTCAAGAGAGGAGCAGTGGAGAAGACGGTCGCCTAGGTGATGCATTTCTCAATTTTTTTTTAGTCCTCTCCGCCCAGGGTTGTCATCTTCCACATTCCATCGGCAGCATCTGCATGACATGATGAACGATTATCTAGGGGCAAAATCAGAGATGGAGCTTTTTCCAGTTGACGATCCCCTGGCTTACTGGGTTATGATAATAGAACACTGGCCAAAACTTGCCCAGTATGCAATTGAACTGCTGGGCTGCCCTGCATCCAGCGTGCTTTCTGAATGAGCATTCAGTGCTGCTGGAGGTTTTGTTACTGATAATAGAACGCGTCTATCCACAGACTCAGTGGACCATCTGACTTTTATCAAAATTATTCAGTCCTGGGTTACCAGCAGCTTTGAAGCCCCTCATGCTGATGTCGCTGATTAAGTGTTTTTGGGTTGTGGAATCTCTGCAGGACTTTTAGGCTGCCTAGCGTTGTGGGTGTTGATTTATTCTGGAAAAATGTTTTTGGTGTAGGTTTCATGGGTACAATTTACACCCAAAGACCAATGTTTCCACATCTGTTTGACAGGTGCATATCATTTAAATTTTTTACAGCAAGGCCAATTCTTGCTTTAATCAAGAGTACCTCTATAGGGTTACAGTGTGAAGGTGCCACCAACACCCAAAGAACAATTTTTCTGCACCCCTTAATTCTGTCCAAATTCTGTGGAAGAGACACCAGAAATTATACAAAAAATACTGAATATTGTTCCCAGTGCATTATATTGTGGCTTCATGATACAGACTGGCTCCCCAAGCTGTTGCTTACAAAATAAAGAAATCTTGTAGGGAAAATGTCATTTTTTGGGGGGGCTTTATAAATGCAATTATTGCTGCAGCAGCTTCTATATGCAGTACAGATGTGCCACTTTACAGGTAGACTAAGGGGACACCCTAGGCACTATATTGAACGGATGTTTTCATTTTTATGCTTTCACTTTAAGCATCAATAAATCACTGCTCATTTAAAAATTTATGTTATTCGGTTCCAAACTTTTGCAATGTTTGAAAGTTCTGGTGCGAACTGAACAAGGGGTTGTTCAGCCCATCCCTTGCAGCTACATGGGGTGAGGGCAAAGAGGTAAGCAGTCAGGGCATGAAACATTACTGCAGAATCATGACACTAATATAATATTTGTTTATTTCAAGATAATTTTGCTTGTACACCCACAGTCAAATTGTCCTAAAGAAGCTTCATTTAGGGAAACACGTTGACCGCCCATCGGACAAGAGTATTTGCATCCATGTAGTGATAATTTGTGTTACTACTGCTACTCTTGTCTGTGATTAAGTGTGGGGTACATATATATATATATATATATATACAACCATAGTAGAGGGAAACTACCCTTCCCCCCATCTGTTGGCTTTGTTTATCAGAGCCCGCTTTTTAACACTTACATAATTTTATGAGTTGTGAAATAAATACAATTTGTATAAAATCACTTGTCTAATTGCCTCATGGTGTGTCTTTAAAGTCCACTTATCGTCACAGGGATATCCTTGTGAAATAACCCTTTCTTTTTTTTCCATGGTATTTTAAACCTGTTTTTTTTTTTGATATCACATTGTGTAGTGCAGTGATTCTCAACCTTTCTAGTACCGTGACCCCTTGATAAAATTTCCCAAGTTGTTGGGACCCCTAACAGTAAAATTATTTTCATAGCTTGGGTTTTCAGCACCCAAGGCAAGACAAGTAATTTGCATCCCTAACCCACGGACATTTAGCGCTCCCTGAGTCCCTTCCACTCGTACAGTATTAAAACCCCTTATGGTATATTTTAGGATGTATCACTCTTTCTCTTTGTTATCCTTTCTTTCCCTTTTATCTCTTTTATCCTAATTTCTTGTTTTTTTCCCCCCCTATCTAGCCATCTTTCTTGTTCTTTCTCTTATTCTTTTTCTCCCTAACTCTAATCACAGCCTGGTAGTGTTACTCAGTGTGTCTCCAGCTATGTGGTGTCTCACAGCAGTGACACCTATGTCGAAATCAGGAGATAGGGTCTCCTCCGGCTCCTCCCACTTCATATTCCTCACCAGTCAGCTGACCTCTAGTCTCTCCCCCACACATGCCGTGAACTGAATGGGCGGCTGCGAAGAGGCTGAGTGGACAGCCGCGGGCTCCAGGAACAGCCCAGCTGGGTGGCCACAGGCTCCAGAGACAGCCCTGATGGGTGGCCGTGAAAAGGCTGGGAGTGCAGTACGGGCTTCAGGAACAGCCCAGGATTCGGTGACCCCTGGCAAATTGTCATTCGACCCCCAGGTTGAGAACCACTGGTGTAGTGGGACTAGGCAAGGTCCACAAGCTGAAATTTTCTGCTGCAGGGGTGAAAGGATGTACAGTACCAATGACAAAATAAAAAATCTCTCTCTAGGCAGAATTGTCAGCCATCCCTAACAACTCTGACACACACTGACAATATGGCTGCTATAAGACCACCCTTATATTAGAAGAGGTCTGTGTTATCCATTCCTTTAAATTATTGGCTATTGTGACTCAGATGACTGGGGCAATAAGTATGCACTGCATTTTAGGTTGCCCCTTATTTATGTTGGTGAACAAGCAAACCTATCAGCCAGAAGCCTAAGATTTGCAAACTTTGTTAATGCAGGGAAATTGCAGAAAACTCAGTGTAGCAGTGAAGCTGAACTTCAATCCTATTAACCTGTGATGTCATGAAATACTTCAGATACACAAGTATTTGGTCAAAAAAGAAGTACATATAATTGATTGAATCTTCCCTAAGCATTAACATAAAAAGAATGGGTGAACCTTGACTTACATATATGCCCCCAGCTACATCACTAGCCTAGTTTCAAAATACCAACCTAATCGCCCTCTTCATTCCTCTCAAGACCTCCTGCTCTCTAGCTCCCTTATCACCTCCCCCCATATCCGCCTCCAGGACTTCTCCCGAGCCTCGCCCATCCTCTGGAATTCTCGACCCCAATCTGTCAGGTGAGGGAAAACTGGTGTGGGTGAATGGATAGAAGTTAGGGTGGCCACCCAAACACCTGGGGAAGAGGATAATGTGTTGAGAAAAAGAACAAAGGCAAACAGCAAAAAGGCAAGACAAACCAAAAAAAACCCACAGAAAAACAGCATTGCTGCTGCATGGGGCAATTACTTGGTGCTGAGAAGGGGGGGATTAGTCATAATCCAAAGTAACAGGGTGTCAAGTGTGTATGAGAGCCCTGAGTGTCCCGGTCCCACCAGTGCAGCCGCCCATAAGTACCTATGTGCCGCCGTCAGACCACCCCCAACGTCACACACACAAGCGCCGTGCGGGGAGGTACCAGTGTCCGGGCAAATTGCCGTCCGCCATCTACACCCACATAAGCACACTCAGGCCCCGTGATGTCCAAAAAGCCCACCAGGAAAGCAGCGCCCAACCATGGGACGCCGCACCTCCAGCGCGCAATGCATGAAGTCGATTCGCAGTGCATGGGCACCCACCCCCCAACCACCACAGAGGGTGGAAGGAGTGGAAGGCGCCCCGCAGTGGCTCTCAAACATGATGAACCATGAGCGGCGAAGTGAACCAGCACACACGCCACAGACTGCACAATCATGGAGATAGAAAGTTGTCTGATAAATAGAGGAATATTCTACCAGGGGAAAATGGGGATAATAGCTAACTAGGGAAGTAAATAGATTATGGTCAAGGAAGGTAAAACATTGGGTCATCAAAAAGCAGAAATGATTATGTGGGAAAAACCAAATACACGCAACCCTGAGCTTCCATCCCTATTTAAGTCATTAATTAATCAATTGGGGAAGAGGGGGAAATGGGGAATATTGGGACTTTAACCACCTTATACCTTGTACTTATACACCTTCCTGCCCAAGCCAATTTTCAGCTTTCAACTCTGTCGCAATTTGAATGACAATTGCGCGGTCATGCTACACTGTACCCAAACAAATTTTTTATCATTTTCTTCCCACAAATAGAGCTTTCTTTTGGTGGTATTTGATCACCTCTGCGATTTTATTTTTTGCACAACAAAAAAAAGACCGAAAATTTTGAAAAAAAAATATTTTTCTTTGTTTCTCTTAAAACTTTTTGTAAATGTGTGGTGGCAACCAGGTGAGGAGTACAAAGACAAGTGTGTCTTGCCTACAGTCAAGCATGATGGTTGGAGTGTCACGGTCTGGGGCTGCATTAATGCTGCCGACACTGGGGAGCTACAGTTCATTGAGGGAACCATGAATGCCAACATGTACTGTGACATACTGAAACAGAGCATGATCCCCTCCCTTCGGAGACTGGGCAGCAGGGCAGTATTCCAACATGATAACGACCCCAAACACACCTCCAAGACGACCACTGTCTTGCTAAAGAAGCTGAGGGTAAAGGTGATGGAATGGCCAAGCATGTCTCCAGACCTAAACCCTATTGAGCATCTGTGGGGTATCCTCAAATGGAAGGTGGAGGAGTGCAAGGTCTCTAACATCCACCAGCTTCCTGATGTCATCATGGAGAAGTGGAAGAGGACTCCAGTGGCAACCTGTGAAGCTCTGGTGAACTCCATGTCCAAGAGGATGAAGGCAGTAATGGAAAATCATGGTGGCCACACAAAATATTGATACTTTGGGCCCAAGTGGACATTTTCACTTAGGGGTGTACTAACGTTTGTTGCCAGCGGTTTAGACATTAATGGCTATATGTTGAGTTATTTTGAGGGGACAGCAAATTTATACTGTTGTGCAGGCTGAACACTGACTACTTTACATTGTAGCAAAGTGTCATTTCTTCACTGTTGTCACATGAAAAGATATGATAAAATATTTACAAAAATGTGAGGGGTGTACTCACTTTTGTGAGATACTGTATGTGTACCCCACTGTGATCAAGGGTGGACTCTGTATTTTACTATGGTATTCTTTTATAACCATGTTATTACCAGTTACTAGAAATCAACACTGTGAATAGTATGTATTTCTATACATTTGGAATAAATTTATGTAACCATGTTTTCTACAGTCTATTAAATCTTTTTAACTTCCACCGTTGTATTCTATTCAACCCCGAGCTTCATTTAAAGTCCCAAGCCCCTCCTCTCCTCTTTTTTGGTTCATATTGACAGGGATGGAGGTGCATGACCTTTTTCTGGGCCGCCATCATATGACTAATCACAAATAGGTATTCCCCAGTTAAGACCGCACATACGCGCGATCGGGATAATTATATGTCACAGACTCTACGATGGGGTGTCTGCTTTTCCAAAATGGGGTCATTTTGTGGGCGTTTCCATTGTCCTGGTGCTCCAGGGCCTTCAAACGTGTAATAGGTGGTTTAGAAATGAGATGTGTAATTTATGCTTGTAGAACGCCTGAATGTGCTACTTCACTGGTGGGCCTCTGTATGTGGCCAGGCTGTATAACAGTCTCACACATGTGGTATCGCCATACTCAGGAGGAGGGCGGGGTCACCGGGTGGCCCCGCCCTCCGTTATATAAGAGCTGTCACCTGAACAGAAGCGTCACACAGCGGGAGACTCCCATTGAGGCGGATTGTCCGGAGGACGAAGCGGGGTAGAAGATGCCGGACGAGAAGACTGGAGGAAGAAGCACAGGAAGATAGAGGAAGAAGAACAAGATGGAGGAAGAAGAAGAACACTGAAAGAAGACCAGAAAACGATGGAAGAAGAAGCAGGGAAGGAAGAAGACATTAATAAAAGAATTGTCAAAAAACGTCTATTATCTTTTTTTAACATTTTTGACACATTTGTACCCCATTACCAATTCACACAGGGGGGCCGGGATCTGGGGGTCCCCTTGTTAAAGGGGGCTTCCAGATTCTGATAAGTCCCCCGCCCGCAGACCCCCACAACCACTGGGCAATGTGGCCCTTCTCCCCATCAACATGGGAACAGGGTGCTTTCGGGGGCTACCCCAAAGCACCCTCCCAATGTTGAGGGCATGTGGCCTGGTATGGTTCGGGGGGGGGGCTCTCTCATCCCCCCCTCTTTTCCTGTGGCCTGCCAGGTTGCGTGCTCGGATAAGGGTCTGGTATGGATTTTTGGGGGCCTTACGCCATTTTTTTAAACATTTTGGCACGGGGTTCCCCTTAAAATCCATACAGATTTTTAGGGGGACCCCCACACCATTTTTAAAAAAAATTTTGGCGTGGGATTCCCCTTAAATATTTATAACAGACCTGAAGGGCCTGGTATGGAATTTGGGAGACTCCCAAGCGTTTTTTTTTAATTTTGGTTCGGGGTTCCCCTGTGGGGGAACCCCATGCCGTTTTTAACAATGAACTTTTATATGTATTGCCGAGACCGACAATTTATTTTAGCCGTGAGTAGTTTTAAATGACTTTTTTTCCTTTAGAAATGTCATTTTGCTGTCAGACTGTTCTAAACATGGGAAACATGTGCCCCTTTACAGGCATACTATAGACACCCCAGGTACAAAATTTAAAGGAATATTACACTTTTCTTGTTTCACTTTAAGCATTATTAAAATCACTACTCCCGAAAAAACAGCCGTTTTTAAAACTTTTTTTGCATTGATACCTAAGGGCCAGTTCACACCATAGAAATGCAGTCTGGATGCATTCCAGGTGCTTTTCTGCATGCACGTTTTTGATGCATTCCAGTGCATTTTTGATGTGTTTTTGGTGTGTTTTTGATGCAGTCCAGTGCTCCCCCCCTCTTTTTTCTTAACCTTAAATAAGGACAAGTGTGTTGCAGTGCATTTAGGTGCGTTCCGGTGCGTTCCAGTGCATTTTTGATGCTTTTTACAGCGTTCCAGTACAGTCCAGTGCAGAAAAAATTCAGCATGTTCTACTTTTTTTTATGGAACTGAAACGCACTGGAACT
This sequence comes from Lithobates clamitans, assembly GCA_037952925.1. Classification (NCBI taxonomy): domain Eukaryota; kingdom Metazoa; phylum Chordata; class Amphibia; order Anura; family Ranidae; genus Lithobates; species Lithobates clamitans. The sequence goes on along the minus strand of JBBGZY010000214.1, from coordinate 5,679,158 downwards.
GCAAGCACTGGTGTGAACTATGCCATTGAAAACCATATAACCTATTTTCTATGCTTTTTTGATGCAGAAAAAAAAATGCACTGGACTGCATGTGGTGTGAACTAAAGGAAAAAAAAGTAATTTGAAACTACTCGCAGCTATAATGAATTGTCGGTACCGGCAATACACATAAAAGTTCTTTGATAAAAATGGCATTGGATTCCCCCACAGGGGAAACTTAAACCAAAATTTTAAAAAAATGCATGGGGGTCCCCCCAAATTACATACCAGGCCCTTTAGGCCTGGTATGGATATTAAGGGGAACCCCGTGCCAAAATTAAAATAAAATGGCATGGGGGCCCCCCTCAAAATCCATAGCAGACGTGAAGGGTCTGCTATGGATTTTAAGGGGAACCCCTTGCCAAAATTAAGAAAAAAAATGGTGTGGGGCCCCCCAAAAATCCATACCAGACCCTTATCCGTGCACGCAACCTGGCAGGCCACAGGAAAAGAGGGGGGATGACAGAGCGCCCCCCCCTTCTTGAACCATACCAGGCCACATGCCCTCAACATTAGGAGGGTGCTTTGGGGTAGAAGGGCCTCATCTCCACAACCCTTGCCCGATGGTTGTAGGGGTCTGCGGGAGGGGGGCTTATCAGAATCTGGAAGCCCCCTTTAACAAGGGGAAGATTCCGACCCTACCTGTGTAAATTGGTAATGGGATACAAATGTACCCCTATCATGTCACAAAAAAGTGTCAAAAATTATAAAAAAAAAGACAATAGCCATTTTTTGAAAATTCCTTTATTAATGTCTTCTTCTTTCCCCGTTTCTTTTTCCTTCGTCTTCTGGTTTTCCTTCGGTGTTCTTCTTCTTCCTCCATCTTGTTCTTCCCCCGCTTCTTCCTCTATCTTCCTCCACTTCTTCCTCCGGTCTTCTCGCCCAGCATCTTCTTCTCTGCTTTGTCCTCCGATCTGCCTCAATGGGAGTATCCCACTGTGTGACGCTTCTGTTCAGGTGACAGCTCTTATATAACGGAGGGCGGGGCCAACCAGTGACCCCGCCCCCTCTGACGCACGGGGACTTCCCTATGGCTTTCCCCATGTTGCCTCTGCCTCTGTAGTTCAATTTACGATTTCCAGTAGAATGGGAAGTTCTCCTTTATCATTAAAAATTTGGATCCTTGTACTGTACTTATTTTACATAGCCGGACAGCTTAAAAAAATGGCAGAAATTATTATAGGTAAAAAGTATATAGAATGTTTTATCATTATTTTGATTATAGATTGTTTATCTAGTTATATCTCATTTAGAAAATGCCATCATGATGAGATGACCTATCTGCTGAGCATTTATAATCAGATAAATTGTATTGGGGCAACTTAATGCTGACAACTTCAAAAAACTTTTAGATGTCTTCCTCAGAAAGCAGAATATTTGGGGCTACGGGAACTTTTAGAGAATAGAAATCACACACGCATACGCAAATGAACCTGGATGAATCTGTGTCCTTTTTCAAACTTTTAACCACTTGACCACTTTTAATTACTTGACCTCTGGAATATTTTACCCCCTTCATGACCAGGTTCATGAACAGGTCATTTTGCTATTTGGCACTATGCTGTTTAGCTGGTAATTGTGTGGTCATGTAACACTGTACCCAAATTAAATTTATGTCATTTTTTCACACAAATAGAGCTTTCTTTTGGTTGGCCTGTTTTCTAAGATGGATTCTACATGTCTAATAAATGGTTGCAATAGGTAAAAATGTATGTTAATATTATAATGATAGGTATATGTACCTATATATGGTTGTAAATTATATTGCTTTTGGGGAAACCCATTGGCATGTGAGGACCCAATGCACTAGTGCTCATTCTCTTGCTACAAAACCAAAATGCAAGAAACTGCTTCATACAACTCTTATGCTTTATGAGGATGATGGATGCATTGGTATCAATGTATTTTATTGTTTGATACTCAAATAAAATATGTATTTTTTTATCAAATCCTTTTTTCTTGTTCTTTTGGTGGTATTTGACCACCACTGGATTTTTTATTTTTTATGTAAATGAAAAAAGACCAAATATTTTGAAAAATATATACTGTATTTATTGGCGTATAACACTCACTTTTTCACCATGAAAATCGGGTGCAAATAGCATGTGCGTGTTATACGCCAATGCTTCAATTTTAGCTGCCTCAGAGGGGACAGGGAGGGGGGCGGGACGAGCGCCGTCAGATTACGTACAGTGAGAATCTCCTGCTTACTTGGCGGCCTCTATAATATGAAGTCCTGTCTCTTGGGCCACCATTGGATCACTATTCTGTCTATCAAAGGAGATTCTCACTGTATGTAATCTGTCGGCGCTTGTCCCACCCCCCTCCCTGTCCCCTCTAGGCTGCAGATGGGCATCAATCAGACTGCACTGATGGCAATGGTGAGGTTGCTGCACTGATGGCAATGGTGAGGCTACTGCATTGAAGGCAGTGGTGAGGCTGCTGCATTGAAGGCAGTGGTGAGGCTGCTGCATTGAAGGCAGTGGTGAGGCTGCTGCATTGATGGCAATGGTGAGGCTGCATTTATGTGGACTGATGAGGCTGCATTGATGGCACTTGTGAGGCTGCAGATGGCCATTGATGAGGCTGCATTGAAGGCAATGGTGAGGCTGCAGATGGGCACTGACCCTTATTTTGCTTCCAAGTTCCTTATTTAAAATGTAAGTTTTTTTCCTGAAACTTCCCTCTTAAAATGAATGTGCGTGTTATACGCCTGTGCGTGTTATACGCCGATAAATACGGGTATATATTTTTTACTTTCTGCTATGAAACATATCCAAAAAAAAATGACTTACATTTATTCATAAATTTAGACCAAAATGTATTCTGCCACATGTCTTTGGCAAAAACAAATCCCAATAAGTGTACAGTATTTCACAAAAGTGAGTACACCCCTCACATTTTTGTAAATATTTAATTATATCTTTTCATGTGAAAACACTGAAGAAATAGTGTAAATCCGAAAAACTAAAAGTATTTATTTGAAATAAAATAGATGTACACTCACATGCAAATCCAAAATTTAAAACAGCGCTGTATGAGAAAAAGTGGCGACAATGGGGTCCTGCCCGACGCGTTTCATCTCAAAAGACGTCATCTGGGGGCTTTATTTCAAATAAATACTTTTTGTTTTTCGGATTTACACTATGTGGCCCTTCTTTTCTTTCCCTATTCCTTCACATCAACTTTTGGTCCACGGAATGTTGCCTTGAGGGGTTTGCTTACGGAACACCCCATCACTTCCTTAAGATCTACATGACCTCCCGGATCCGGGAGATTACGCACACCTCCCAAGTTCCTGGTATAATTTGGATGAATACAACAAACCCGTGAGACCGCATTCTTCTCGGAGTATACACAGCCACTTACCACCTAAGCCTTGTCCGACCCAATCCGGCGTATGCCCTATTGGGTCCACCTTATCCGGTAAGCCTCCTCGACTCTTGGTGGTAGTGAGCGGATTTTTAGCTAAGATATCTACACAACTCTTCAATATTCTGTTTAACAAGGTCTCAGGTGTGAATTGGGAGCAGGTGTGTTAAATTTGGTGTTATCGCTCTCACTCTCTCATACTGGTCACTGGAAGTTCAACATGGCACCTCATGGCAAAGAACCCTCTGAGGATCTGAAAAAAGGAATCGTTGCTCTATATAAAGATGACCTAGGCCAGTGATGGTGAACCTTGGCACCCCAGATGTTTTGGAACTACATTTCCCATGATGTTCAACCACACTGCAGAGTGCATAAGCATCATGGGAAATGTAGTTCCAAAACATCTGGGGTGCCAAGGTTCGCCATCACTGGCCTAGGCTATAAAAAGATTGCCAAGACCCTGAAACTGAGTCGCAGCACAGTGGCCAAGACCATACAGTGGTTTACTAGGACAGGTTCCACTCAGAACAGGCCTCCCCATGGTTGACCAAAGAAGTTGAGTGCACGTGCTCAACGTCATATCCAGAGGTTGTCTTTAGGAAATAGACGTATGAGTGCTGCCAGCATTGCTGCAGAGGTTGAAGAGGTTGAAGAGGTAGGGGGGTCAGCCTGTCAGTGCTCAGACCATACGCCGCACACCGCATCAAATTGGTCTGCAGGCTTTTGTCTCAGAAGATGATGCACAAGAAAGCCGGCAAACAGTTTGCTGAAGAGAAGCAGGCTAAGGAAATGGATTACTGGAACCATGTCCTGTGGTCTGATGAGACTTAGATAAACTTATTTGGTTCAGATGGTGTCAAGCGTGTGTGGTTGCAATCAGGTGAGCAGTACAAAGACAAGTTTGTCTTGCCTACAGTCAAGCATGGTGGTGGGAGTGTCATGGTCTGGGGCTGCATGAGTACTGCTGGCACTGGGGAGCTACAGTTCATTGAGGGAACCATGAATGACAACATGTATTAGGACATACTGAAGCAGAGCATGATCCCACCCCCTTAAGAGACTGGGCCGCAGGACAGTATTCTAACATAATAATGACCCCAAACACACCTCCAAGATGACCACTGCCTTGCTAAAGAATCTGAGGGTAGGGTAACTTCCGGTTCCGGTGCCTCATGAGGAAGGAGTGAGCTGCAGCAGCTTCGGTCACATCGCATCAGACACCAGCCACTTCCACTCACCTGCCTACCCCCCGGGGTTCCGCAGCATGGATTGGTATGTGGTCCACAGTGGCGCTACAGTGGCCACGACCTCTCGCCCAGAGCTCATGCCCCCAGCCATACAATCAGGCAATATTGCTGACAACATGACCGTGGGGGTTACCGCAAATCCTCCGCAGCTGCCAGAAACCTCTGCTGTCCCCATGGAGGAACAATACCACAAAATGGCCCAGGCTGTAGCTGCTTTATTATCCCAAACTGTCACAGCGGCAGTAGACTGGGCTGTGGCTACAGGAATCACACAGCTGCGGACGGTGATGGGAGAACATGCTAAACGGCTGTCGGAGCTGGAGCACTGCCTTTCAGACCTGGAGGATGAAGTGCAAGCTTACCAGACAAGTGACCAACAATCGACCCAGACACAGCAGCGCATACTGGAGAAACTTGATGATCTCGAGAACCGTTCCCGTCAGAACAACCTGAGAGTTATAGGCCTCCCTGAATCTTTTAATGCTAGCTCCCTGTTGGAGGTCTGTGCTACAAGTTTGCCTCAAGCTCTGGGGATTACCACGCCATGTGTAGTGGAAAGAGCACACCACCTGAGGACCCCTTCAAATAACCACTGTACCCCTTGTCCTATCATCATCCGCTATCTTAATTATACACTTTTTTCCCCACCTCATCATAGTTTGTACAGAAAAAATTACATCCTCTGTAACTCTCTTCTCTTAAAATATACTGCAGATCCCCTAATTGGTGAGATTGCAATCTCTGACCATGCTCTGATCTCAATTAACCTGGCAGGTCTGGTACCCCCTAGCTCAGCTAGAAACTGGCAATTTGATCCCAGCTATCCAGCAACCAGGACTTCCTAAAAGTTATCAGGGAAGCATGGGCTGAATATACGGACAGAAATTTGGGTCATACCATGGACCCCAATTTATTCTGGGAGGCCGGGAAGGCTGTGATCCGGGGCAAAATCATTGCCTTTTCCGCAGCTTACAAAAAAAATGTCAACAGGCAGCTTCGCATGGCTAGTGATACCCTTCGGGTAGCCCAGATTCGTCTCACACAACATAACTCCCCGGAGCATGGGCAGGCTTGGAAAGAGGCGAAAAAACTGTTTGACTTGTGGGTTGATGCCCAGGAGCAATTCTAGCAGTCGCTCTCGAACCTGCAATACCACAAATATTGCAACAAGGCAGGAAAACTGTTAGCCCGACTGTGCAGGGGACCTTTCACCCCTGCACATATATCTGCCCTGAAAAACTCAAATGGCACACTTTCTTCTTTCCCAAGGACATCAACTCAATACTAGAACATATCTATGCTACCCTGTATGGCCCTGATCCTATTGATGTCACGATGGCACAAGCCTTCCTTGATAAGGTCCAGCTCCCTCAAATAGACCCATCACATTTGGTTCAACTAAATGCCCCAATTACTACCACAGAAGTGCAGTCATGCGATAGCTTTACTAGTTCCAGGTAAAGCACCTGGCCCAGATTGATACACCTCAGAATTCTTCAAGATTTCTGCTGACTTGGTTGTTCCAACCCTCGTATCTGTCTACCAAAAGATCCTAGATTGGGGCCAATACCTTCCCTCTGGGTTTCAAGCCCATATAAAATTGATCGCCAAAAAGGGCAAAGACCCAACGGAGCCAGGCTCCTACCGTCTGATCTCCCTACTCAACCTGGACTCAAAGATTCTATCCAAAGTCATGGCCAACAGGTTAGAATTGATCATGCCATCACTAATCCACCACTCTCATGCTGGCTTTACGCTAGGTCATTCAGCCACATCCAATATCCGTAAAGTCCTCACCGTATTGGAGTAAGTGAGAGCTAACCCCTCTAGTAACCTAGTCATTATCTCTCTAGACACAGAGAAGGCCTTTGATAATGTCAGCTTTCACTGGTTGCGGTTAGCCCTCCAGAAATTTGGTTTTGATGGTCCCTTCCTTCACTTGATCTCTGCTATGTATTCAGCCCCCTCTGCAAACATAGTAGCTGCTGGTCATATCTCAAATAGCATTTCCCTTAATAAAGGAATCAGATAAGGCTGCCCCTTGTCTCCTCTTCTTTTTAACCTGGCTCTCAAGCTCTTGTTACGCTTCCTGCTATTTCATTCCAATCTCCACGGAGTCATGGTTGGTCAACAGGAAATTTGTACAGCCCTTTTCTGCAATGACATCTTAATATTTACTTCGGACCCCAAGTCAGACATGCCCCATACACTGGATATTTTCACACAGTTCCGAGCCTGCTCAGGCCTCAGGATCAACTCCTCCAAGAGTGAAATCATGCCCTTATACCATGCCACCTCCCCGGACAGCTCATTCCACTTTCTCAGTAGCTAAAACCCATATTACATACCTTTATTACATATTACAATGACATGCATTAAAAAGGGATTAACTCCAGGGATAAAGTGATAATTCTCCCACTGTACAAGACTCTGGTCTGGCCTCACCTAGAGTATACTGTTCAGTTCTCGGCACCAGTCCTCAGGAAGGATGTACTGGAAATTGAGCGAGTACAAAGTAGGGCAACAAAGCTAATAAACGGTCTGGATGACATTTGTTATGAAGAAAGGTTGCTAGCACTGAACTTATTCTCTCTGGAGAAGAGACACTTAAGAGGGGATATAATCAATCAATTTACAAATACCATACTGGTGACTCCACAATAGGGATAAAACTTTTTTGGGGAAGGGAGTTTAACAAGACATTAACCTTAAACTACATAATGGGTTCTTTACTGTAATGCCCCGTACACATGATCGGATTTTCTGACAACAAAACTGGATTTTTTTCCGAAGGATATTGGCTCAAACTTGTCTTGCATGCACACAGTCACACAAATGTTGGCCAAAAGAAGGTAGTGTGGAAGGAAGTGTAGATAGCGATGGCCTGGATTCACTCTTGTCTGGCAAAAAATGCAGTCTGTCGTAGTACCACAGCCTAGGGACATATACGTCATCTGTTGCTGCTCCTGATCTCATGCAATCCTGGACCTTTTTGAGCTCCCTATTATATGTGTTCCTCAGGCCACCAATTTTGGCCTTCAAACAGTTGATGTCTGCCGTGGCATACACAGGCTTCACCAATTCCTAAAGTTGCTCCAGCGCTGCCTTCCTCTTTAGCTTGTTGGAGTATTCTCTGTTTTTTACTTGCCAGAGACATGGCAGCTCCCTGAACTTGTCTATAAAGTTTGGCAGGAAGTCTGGGTCAGTAAATTTATCCATTTTCTCTGCAAGACACAACACAAGACAAACCCTAATGTCAGGCTAAACTTTCCTAATCTTGTCCCAGTATAAGCCTTTATCTATAAGGAGTAGTATAGGCCACTAAGCACTGATGCCCCAAGTTAAAATTGTACCTTCGTTTGCACAATCGGCGCTTACGCTACTCCAGCCTCTGCTCACAGATCGTACATACGACGCATGTGTGTTATGCTTTATATACACTGCGCATGTGTGAAACTCCTCCCCTGGCCTTCTTTCTAGCATATTCCCCGCCCCTTCTCTGATAGTGCAGTGGAAGAGCACATGGCGGAGACAGAGCAGGTGCATGCAGAGAGCAGCAATGAGGAGGATGAGGAAAGCCCAGAGCAAGAAATCTCCTGATCCAGGATGAGATATAAGGCCTCAAATATGTCCTTTGTAGAGATGGTGGAGATGGTGGACATCTTGAAAAGGGTCGACTATGATGGGAAGCATGGACCTTACCCAAACCCAAATGTTAGAAAGGCCAAGATCATGACTAAAGTTGTGAGAAGTCTACACAGGAATTTTGAGGTACGACGATCCAAGGAGCAATTGAGGAAACGCTGGTCAGACCTGAAATTGAGGGAGCATGATCAGTACAGAAGAAGTGCTTCTAAAAAGTAAGCATTTGTCGTGTGTTCCTATTATTATAATTACTTCTGTGCTGGTACATGTGCTTTTCTTTACTGTTGTACAGTTTAAAATGGCAGTTTGAGTTTCATGGGCACAGTAATTGTTCGTATTAAACATTGTTCATTTGACTACTAATGCAACGTTTTTGGCAGGTTAACTACATTTGTTCATGCCTATTTCTATGAAAATAAGCTTAGTACATTGTTGTCTAGATGTATTTGTAATATAATGAAATGCAAATTTTATTCAGTGTAAGGATGGGATACTCAGCAGCTGTTTACACATCTGGATGCAGGAGCACTAGTGTGGGACACCAGAACACCCCTTTAATGGTGTCCCACGCAGGTGCTCCAGTGGATACCAGGGGTCTCTCCATGTGTGAAACTTTAACAAAACAGGTAAGTATTCCATCTTTGGAAAGGGAAAAAATCATGTCTTCAGCTTGGAACTCTGCCAAGACAGACAATTGGACAACACTTGCAAGCAATGTTTACTATTTCTTGCTTCAAATATCTGTGTGCTAAGTATACTTTTTTGTATTCACATAGGGGAGAAAAGAATTGGGACATCTGAGGACACCAGGAAACCCACACCTCCAGAAGAATGGGAAATCCCCACACACCATGAAGATGTGGATTCCGAGGTACATGAAGTGGGCAAAATAGTGACCACAACAGGTCAGTGTCTGAGACCATGGCTTCAGGTAATGATGTATGCCTGCATATATATAATACATGGTGTGTATTTTTTTTTTTAGGTGATGTGGATGTTGTGGAAGAAGAAACTCACTTCAACAGTGCAAGTGCACAGATCCTTATTAGCAAAATAATGGTGTGCAATCCTGAATTAGAGAAGGTCAAGGAAAGCATCAATCATGTTGAAAAAAGACTCATCAAAATCATTGATGTTTTAGCCAAAATACAACCAAAAAAAGTCAATGTTGTTGTTGTTTTTTACGTTTTTATCAAAATTTTAAAGTAATTTGAAAGCCAAATTTTGAAGATGCACACAGCGTGTCAACTGTCATCTACTTTAGCTGCGAGGAAGGGGTTGCACCCACAAAACGCGTACATTGATATCCCATGATGGTAGATAGCACATGTTGACACACTGTGTGTCTTTTCCCTACACCTATCAAAATAGATGTAGGGAAAAGACACACATTTTAGACATTTGATCATGATGGAAATACACATTTTTGAGTACCAATTTGTGTGCATCTTCAAAATGTGTCTTTTACACGGGTAACATCACCCCATCTGATGAAGGCAAAATCAGCACAGTTTCGACATACTTAAATGTCTCATATTGCCTTCACATTATAAAAGTTGAACTTTGTAAGTTCCTGAGTTGTATATGTTATGGTTTTAAACATGCTTGATTAGCCACAAAAAGGCTATATATTGTCACACATACATGTTATACACCAAAAGATGTTGGTTTGTAAAAAACCCTTTTATAATGCACATGTGAATGTGCTTGCAGTAAAATGTTTTGTTTCAATCATTTTTATTAAGTGTTTATAAAAGATGAGTACAAACAGTGACACATCCAGTAATGCTGTTACGTCAAGTATAATAAACATAATAACATTCATTGATATAGTATACCATGAGTTCCGGTTTCCTAAGTTGAACAACAGTGCTGGGACCGTCTAATTGTCACTTTTATCGAACAAATAATGAACATAGAGGAATTTCTCTCCTGGGCACCCACTTGGGACCTAGCTGTGCCCTCAGAGGGAACCCCCTCCCCCTTTTCGGTTTTTTAACTCTTTATATGTTCAAGAACTTTGATAAATAACAGCATGTAATGAATATATGCCGATTAAGTGATTTTAGATATTATAAAGCATAATGAATGTTAGAAGAGCTTTAACTACTATTCAGGTAGTCAAAGTATGAAAGGAAGAATAAGAAAAGGTAATGGGAAAGACACATATAAAAGAGACCAAAGGAGCTGCGCACCCCGAGAATGGGTGCACACACCCATTACGCACACACTTTCACATTCCGTTGGTTTTTTATTTATTTTTCACATCTTATTTTTCACTTTTTGTTTTTCATTTTTTATCGTTACTTTTTCACGTTCTGCCAGCGATTGGTTGGCATACACCATGTTCTCTACATACGAGGTACTTCCTTAGTCACTTCGTGATTTTATCCTCTGTGCACGTTTTTACATACACACACTTCGCATTTTCTCTTGCACCTCATTTTTTATTTTTTATTTGTAGTATTATTGAATATTACCATTTATGTGCTACTATTTTCTCACATTAGTACACTTTTATATATATATATATATATATATATATATATATATGTATATATATATATATATATATATATATATATATATATTAACAAATACTATTTTACTTTGATTTTATTTAAATTTTTTTGGGATTTGAAACACATTTCATCCGTTAACGGTAAAATCCACTGCAATGATTTATTTAATATGATGAATGACAATAAGTTTTATAAGTTCTGAATACATGTATTATATCTTTTAGATTCAAATGTGCCCCCTGGAGAGACCGTATTTAGGTTGAAACGCGTCGGGGCTTGCATATTATACAACACTATAAATACCACAACAATGAGATGTGTCTGTGATTCTGCGCAAAAAACTATTCACTGGTAAAAAGTGAACAATAAGTATTGCAAATAAGTGCATCTATAAGAGATATGCTCTATAAAAAACAAACAAAAATCTAAAGTGACTTCAGTGCTAATATATACAGTGAAGTGACTAATGCATCAATATAAAGTGACTGAACAAAGTGCACGTGCGTTGATAGGAGATCTGGTGACTTTCGTGGTGTTTGGTCCCCACTCGGGGCTCCCAGAACTCTCACCTTGATGACACAATAAAAGTGCCTATTAGAATCCCTTGGATGTAGAACTCCTTCCACTTGGATCAGTGCTGGCGTTCTGGAGTGCCTGTAGATAGCCCATCAGCGATGTTCCCTCCAGTAAATGGGTTCCACATAGGGAGTAATTAAAAAAGGGGGACTCCAATAGTGTAATAAAGTATGACCAAAAGTTTTATTAAAACGTATAAACTGCTTACATTAAAAACAGCGCTGGGCAGCAGTGAAAAACAGCGGTTTCAATCCCCGCTACGTCACTTCCGGTCCGCGTGTGTTGTGTTTCCGGTCACGTCCTACGCGTTACGTCATGTCACATGACTTCCTCAGGGCACCGGATTGGCTGTTATCATTGTATATTTATATTGTTGGGGCCGGAAGTAAACAGATCGCCATTTTGTTGTGGACAGGATGTATGTTAGTACCGCGGCCATTTTGCGGAGGGTGATCGCGCTGGTGATGTCTAAATAAAGTTTCTTTGTATACATACAAAGAAGTAAAAAAAGGGGAACTTGGATGTTTGAATTGCAGGGAGATGTGCTAAATGAATACTAAGGCACGGCTCAACGATCGCTAAACCTGCACTTGTGATATGCGTACAAACAAATAATAATAAATAGCTACGGTAGTCCCCATGGTGAAACATTACATATATAATTGGATACCTACAACCAAACCATAATATAAAAAGCCCCGAGCTAGGATGACATAAAAATAAAAATAAAAATAAAAATAATAATAAAAATAGTATAAAATGACCACTAATGGTTCAAAATTAGGTAAGTTAAAACACTGAATAGTTAAATCAGATAAAAGTCAAATCCTGTATCTAGGTGAACATGCGTGTGCTTATACCTGCATGGACATCCTATGGGTGTGTATAAAAATATTTTATTTAAAAAATATAAAATATATATTAAATTTAAATTCAAAACCCCCTAATGAGAAATTGTGACAGCAACTGGAGGCACACCGGAAATGACATAATGGGTTAACAGGAATCAGTATAACGTTAAAAATCACTTATAAAACAGTTTAAATCAAATTCTATATTTAACCCTTCGGGCGCCAATGTCCTAATTCTATGGATCCACTTAGATTCATTCTGGCTGAGTGTTCTAATTTTGTGATCCCCTCTCCATGATCTATTATATTTCTCTATACCCCAAAACAACAATCCCGTGGGGTCTTTATCATGCTTTAATGCAAAGTGTTTAGATACGTTATGCTTCGGACATCCTTTTATAATATTTTCTATATGCTCTTTGATTCTGGTTTTTAGTGCTCCCTTAGTTCTCCCTACATACTGTAAATTACAGGCACATTGTAGGATGTACACTACTCCTTCTGTATGACAATTGATAAAATCTTTTATAGGGTAAGTGTTTCCTGTACTAGTTGCTTTAAACTCTCGTTTTTTACCCTGAAATTTTTTTGCATGTGTACATGCAAAACAGTACTTGCAAGGATAGAATCCTTTGCCATCAAAAAATGTAAATTTGTTTTTGGGGGGAGGTTCAACCACATTTTTAGCAATAATGTCCCTTAAAGTGGGTGCTCTTTTATAAGTAATCGATGGTTTCTCCGGTAGTATTCTTTGTAAGTGCTTGTCTTCCTTTAGGATGTGCCAGTGTCTTCGAATTATCCTTTATATGTCTTTGAATTGAACATTATAGTCTAAAATTAGACTTGGTGCTTCTGGAAATAGTTGTGGCTTCTTGGGTGCGTGTATCATCTGTTCTCTGTTCATTGTTTGGATCGATAGGATCTCTCTTTTAATCTGAGCTTCTTCATATCCTTTGTTCACAAATCTTTGTCCAATCATGTTAGCCTGGGTCTTGAAATCTCTATCCGTGGTGCAGTTGCGCCTGATTCTCACAAGTTGACCCCTCGGAATGTTGTATAGCCACGGTTTGTGGTGGCAACTGGTAATGAGTAGGTAGCTATTTCTTGACACTTCCTTAAAGTGGGTTTTGGTTAATAGTGAGTCTTCTTCAATAGTAATTTCTAAATCTAGGAATTCTATTTTTTTAGCATTTATGTTCCAAGTTAGTTGTATATTCCTGTCATTAATATTTAGATTATGTAGAAACTCCTCTAATGACTCTCTACTTCCATTCCATATGATGATAATGTCATCGATAAACCTTTTAAATAGTCCTAGTTCATGGGGATGATGTTTATACACTGATTCCTCCTCCCATTGTGCCATAAAGGCATTGGCCACACTTGGCGCAAATTTTGCACCCATGGCAATTCCCGTGATTTGCTTGTAGTACTTTTGATCATGCCAGAAATAATTATTTTTTAATGAGAACTCTAGACATTTAATTAAAAACTTCCTTTGTGTACATTTTAATGTACTATATTTTCTCAGAGCCCATTTAGTTGCCTCACATGCTTGGTGGTGTTGAATTATAGTGTAAAGAGATGATACATCGACGGTAGCCATTAGAGTCCTTCCTTCTTGGACCGGTATGTTTTCTAATAATTGTAGGACATGTTTAGTGTCTCTTACATACGATGAGGTTTTTTGGATAGCAGGTTGGATAAAATAATCGATGTACTGGCCAATTCTTGCTGTTAGGGAATTAATCCCATTCACTATAGGTCTCCCCGGGGGGTTCTGAAGATTCTTGTGTATCTTGGGGATTGTATAGAGAACTGGGATTCTATGTGAGTCAGGAACTAGATATCTTGCTTCTTTAGCATCTAGTATAGCCTTTTTTGTCCCTAAATGTACAACTTTTTCTAATTCTTTCTTGCATTTACTTGATGGATTCCCAAGTAACTTTTGATAGGTACTGGTATCTTCTAATTGTCGTTCAATCTCTGCCATATAATCCGTTTTGTTTTGGATGACCACCCCTCCTCCTTTGTCCGCCGGTCTTATTACCAGATCTTTTCGATTGATTAAGGAGCGTATACCTTTCTTAATATGTATGGGGTCATTCACCTTCTTGATCTTCAATTGGTCCAGGTCCTTTAATACTAAGTCTTTAAATACTTCTATGTGTTGATTATCATGTGTTTGGGGGTTAAAGAGAGACTTGTTCCGCAATCCACTATGTTCTACTTGTTGTTCTTCTTGTGTACTGGTTATTCGTCTGATTTGGGGGTTGCTTAAGATGGCTTTCTTGATGTTGACCTTTCTCACATATTTCCTTATTCCTATGTAGGTTGCAAACTTGTCCAAATTCTTTGTGGGGGCATACTTTAAACCTTTGTCTAGTACAGCCAGTTCCTCAGTGGACAAGGTTTGTCCACTTAAGTTAAAGATCCCTTCACCCACTATACCCTTTTTCTTTTTGAGTCTCTTTCCCGCTCGACATCCCCTCTTGGTTCTGGGGTTCTTCTCCTTTCTTCTTGTTGTCGTTTTTGTGGGGAATATTGAGGTTCCCGTGGGTGTCTCCTCGGGGATCGTTGTACATAGTCTTGTTTCCTCCTCGGTGGTGTTTCTCTCCGGCCTCGATCTAAAAAACCATTGCCATGTGTTTCCCTTTCATATGGGTGTTGGCGAGAATATGGGTAGGGATCATTATAGTGTCTAATCGGTTCAAATCGGTTATATGTAGGTACTGGGCTTCTTTCGTATCTAATATGTTGGTTCTGGTAAGGTGCTTCTCTGTACTCTCTGGGTGGACCTTCATTGTATGGTCTATCATTGTGATGTCTTTGACTGTGTCCACTGTTGTTACAAGGTTTTTTTAAAAGATTTTTTAAAAGGTTTTTTCCAGGTGTTTCTCGGGGTTGGTTGGTTCTGGATTCGGTAATTTTGTTGCTCTTGGTAGGGTCTGGGGGTTTGGGGATATACCTCCCTATTGTAGTCATTATATTGTAATGGTTGATAAGGCATACTCTCTTGAGGATCAAAGATTTTCACCTCTTTTTCCGGCGTGGAGTATGCTGACGTTGCGACTGGTTCTTAAACTTTATTTTGCCATTTGAAGACTTGATCTGTTTTGTAATCTGTGACGTCTCTCTGATATTTTTTAGTTTTCCTCTGCTGTGTTTCTAAATCTTTGGTCATCAGGTCCTTATTAAGTTGGTTTGCTAATTTTTTAAAATCTTCAGATTCCTTATGTGGTTCCAGTTTCGTTTTTAATTCTTCAATTTGTAAATCTATAGCTTTCATTTTTCTATATTTTCTATCTAAAAGGAATTTAAGACCTTCAATGCTCTTTGCATTGAAGAAACTGTACCATTCATTAATGGATTCTTTATCAAGGAGGCCATCGTTTGGGGGGAGCTCCCATCTGAGTCTTCTAGGGACTATGTTCTCTCTCAGATAGCGTTCGAATGTACTTATGTCCCACCACAAACTGATCTTTTTTTCCATTGTGTGTCCCAGTTTTCGGGACAATGTTTCTAGATCACTATTAATTTTAGCTCGTGTGGAAAAAATAGCGTCTAGATTCACATTTCTGTGTTCCATTAAAGTGAAAACTTCCATAGTTGCTGCAGAAGTGAGTGGGTGAGTTGTGATGAATGTGTGTTATCTTGCGATAGACTTCTGCGCTACTCAAGTGATATAAGAACGTTTTGTGTAATGCTGCAAAATCTAATAGTGAACACCGCTCCACTACCTACTAATCTATAAATACCACAACAATGAGATGTGTCTGTGATTCTGTGCAAAAAACTATTCACTGGTAAAAAGTGAACAATAAGTATTGCAAATAAGTGCATCTATAAGAGATATGCTCTATAAAAAACAAACAAACATCTAAAGTGACTTCAGTGCTAATATATACAGTGAAGTGACTAATGCATCAATATAAAGTGACTGAACAAAGTGCACGTGCGTTGATAGGAGATCTGGTGACTTTCGTGGTGTTTGGTCCCCACTCGGGGCTCCCAGAACTCTCACCTTGATGACACAATAAAAGTGCCTATTAGAATCCCTTGGATGTAGAACTCCTTCCACTTGGATCAGTGCTGGCGTTCTGGAGTGCCTGTAGATAGCCCATCAGCGATGTTCCTTCCAGTAAATGGGTTCCACATAGGGAGTAATTAAAAAAGGGGGACTCCAATAGTGTAATAAATTATGACCAAAAGTTTTATTAAAACGTATAAACTGCTTACATTAAAAACAGCGCTGGGCAGCAGTGAAAAACAGCGGTTTCAATCCCCGCTACGTCACTTCCGGTCCGCGTGTGTTGTGTTTCCGGTCACGTCCTACGCGTTACGTCATGTCACATGACTTCCTCAGGGCACCGGATTGGCTGTTATCATTGTATATTTATATTGTTGGGGCCGGAAGTAAACAGATCGCCATTTTGTTGTGGACAGGATGTATGTTAGTACCGCGGCCATTTTGCGGAGGGTGATCGCGCTGGTGATGTCTAAATAAAGTTTCTTTGTATACATACAAAGAAGTAAAAAAAGGGGAACTTGGATGTTTGAATTGCAGGGAGATGTGCTAAATGAATACTAAGGCACGGCTCAACGATCGCTAAACCTGCACTTGTGATATGCGTACAAATAAATAATGATAAATAGCTACGGTAGTCCCCATGGTGAAACATTACATATATAATTGGATACCTACAACCAAACCATAATATAAAAAGCCCCGAGCTAGGATGACATAAAAATAAAAATAAAAATAATAATAAAAATAGTATAAAATGACCACTAATGGTTCAAAATTAGGTAAGTTAAAACACTGAATAGTTAAATCAGATAAAAGTCAAATCCTGTATCTAGGTGAACATGCATGTGCTTATACCTGCATGGACATCCTATGGGTGTGTATAAAAATATTTTATTTAAAAAATATAAAATATATATTAAATTTAAATTCAAAACCCCCTAATGAGAAATTGTGACAGCAACTGGAGGCACACCGGAAATGACATAATGGGTTAACAAGAATCAGTATAACGTTAAAAATCACTTATAAAACAGTTTAAATCAAATTCTATGTTTAACCCTTCGGGCGCCAATGTCCTAATTCTATGGATCCACTTAGATTCATTCTGACTGAGTGTTCTAATTTTGTGATCCCCTCTCCATGATCTATTATATTTCTCTATACCCCAAAACAACAATCCCGTGGGGTCTTTATCATGCTTTAATGCAAAGTGTTTAGATACGTTATGCTTCGGACATCCTTTTATAATATTTTCTATATGCTCTTTGATTCTGGTTTTTAATGCTCTCTTAGTTCTCCCTACATACTGTAAATTACAGGCACATTGTAGGATGTACACTACTCCTTCTGTATGACAATTGATCTTTTTTCTTTTATAGGGTAAGTGTTTCCTGTACTAGTTGCTTTAAACTCTCGTTTTTTACCCTGAAATTTTTTTGCATGTGTACATGCAAAACAGTACTTGCAAGGATAGAATCCTTTGCCATCAAAAAATGTAAATTTGTTTTTGGGGGGAGGTTCAACCACATTTTTAGCAATAATGTCCCTTAAAGTGGGTGCTCTTTTATAAGTAATCGATGGTTTCTCCGGTAGTATTCTTTGTAAGTGCTTGTCTTCCTTTAGGATGTGCCAGTGTCTTCGAATTATCCTTTCTATGTCTTTGAATTGGACATTATAGTCTTAAATTAGACTTGGTGCTTCTGGAAATAGTTGTGGCTTCTTGGGTGCGTGTATCATCTGTTCTCTGTTCATTGTTTGGATCGATAGGATCTCTCTTTTAATCTGAGCTTCTTCATATCCTTTGTTCACAAATCTTTGTCCAATCATGTTAGCCTGGGTCTTGAAATCTCTATCTGTGGTGCAGTTGCGCCTGATTCTCACAAGTTGACCTCTCGGAATGTTGTATAGCCACGGTTTGTGGTGGCAACTGGTAATGGGTAGGTAGCTATTTCTTGACACTTCCTTAAAGTGGGTTTTGGTTAATAGTGAGTCTTCTTCAATAGTAATTTCTAAATCTAGGAATTCTATTTTTTTAGCATTTATGTTCCAAGTTAGTTGTATATTCCTGTCATTAATATTTAGATTATGTAGAAACTCCTCTAATGACTCTCTACTTCCATTCCATATGATGATAATGTCATCGATAAACCTTTTAAATAGTCCTAGTTCATGGGGATGATGTTTATACACTGATTCCTCCTCCCATTGTGCCATAAAGGCATTGGCCACACTTGGCGCAAATTTTGCACCCATGGCAATTCCCGTGATTTGCTTGTAGTACTTTTGATCATGCCAGAAATAATTATTTTTTAATGAGAACTCTAGACATTTAATTAAAAACTTCCTTTGTGTACATTTTAATGTACTATATTTTCTCAGAGCCCATTTAGTTGCCTCACATGCTTGGTGGTGTTGAATTATAGTGTAAAGAGATGATACATCGACGGTAGCCATTAGAGTCCTTCCTTCTTGGACCGGTATGTTTTCTAATAATTGTAGGACATGTTTAGTGTCTCTTACATACGATGAGGTTTTTTGGATAGCAGGTTGGATAAAATAATCGATGTACTGGCCAATTCTTGCTGTTAGGGAATTAATCCCATTCACTATAGGTCTCCCCGGGGGGTTCTGAAGATTCTTGTGTATCTTGGGGATTGTATATTTAAAAAATTAGCAAACCAACTTAATAAGGACCTGATGACCAAAGATTTAGAAACACAGCAGAGGAAAACTAAAAAATATCAGAGAGACGTCACAGATTACAAAACAGATCAAGTCTTCAAATGGCAAAATAAAGTTTAAGAACCAGTCGCAACGTCAGCATACTCCACGCCGGAAAAAGAGGTGAAAATCTTTGATCCTCAAGAGAGTATGCCTTATCAACCATTACAATATAATGACTACAATAGGGAGGTATATCCCCAAACCCCCAGACCCTACCAAGAGCAACAAAATTACCGAATCCAGAACCAACCAACCCCGAGAAACACCTGGAAAAAACCTTTTAAAAAATCTTTTAAAAAACCTTGTAACAACAGTGGACACAGTCAAAGACATCACAATGATAGACCATACAATGAAGGTCCACCCAGAGAGTACAGAGAAGCACCTTACCAGAACCAACATATTAGATACGAAAGAAGCCCAGTACCTACATATAACCGATTTGAACCGATTAGACACTATAATGATCCCTACCCATATTCTCGCCAACACCCATATGAAAGGGAAACACATGGCAATGGTTTTTTAGATCGAGGCCGGAGAGAAACACCACCGAGGAGGAAACAAGACTATGTACAACGATCCCCGAGGAGACACCCACGGGAACCTCAATATTCCCCACAAAAACGACAACAAGAAGAAAGGAGAAGAACCCCAGAACCAAGAGGGGATGTCGAGCGGGAAAGAGACTCAAAAAGAAAAAGGGTATAGTGGGTGAAGGGATCTTTAACTTAAGTGGACAAACCTTGTCCACTGAGGAACTGGCTGTACTAGACAAAGGTTTAAAGTATGCCCCCACAAAGAATTTGGACAAGTTTGCAACCTACATAGGAATAAGGAAATATGTGAGAAAGGTCAACATCAAGAAAGCCATCTTAAGCAACCCCCAAATCAGACGAATAACCAGTACACAAGAAGAACAACAAGTAGAACATAGTGGATTGCGGAACAAGTCTCTCTTTAACCCCCAAACACATGATAATCAACACATAGAAGTATTTAAAGACTTAGTATTAAAGGACCTGGACCAATTGAAGATCAAGAAGGTGAATGACCCCATACATATTAAGAAAGGTATACGCTCCTTAATCAATCGAAAAGATCTGGTAATAAGACCGGCGGACAAAGGAGGAGGGGTGGTCATCCAAAACAAAACGGATTATATGGCAGAGATTGAACGACAATTAGAAGATACCAGTACCTATCAAAAGTTACTTGGGAATCCATCAAGTAAATGCAAGAAAGAATTAGAAAAAGTTGTACATTTAGGGACAAAAAAGGCTATACTAGATGCTAAAGAAGCAAGATATCTAGTTCCTGACTCACATAGAATCCCAGTTCTCTATACAATCCCCAAGATACACAAGAATCTTCAGAACCCCCCGGGGAGACCTATAGTGAATGGGATTAATTCCCTAACAGCAAGAATTGGCCAGTACATCGATTATTTTATCCAACCTGCTATCCAAAAAACCTCATCGTATGTAAGAGACACTAAACATGTCCTACAATTATTAGAAAACATACCGGTCCAAGAAGGAAGGACTCTAATGGCTACCGTCGATGTATCATCTCTTTACACTATAATTCAACACCACCAAGCATGTGAGGCAACTAAATGGGCTCTGAGAAAATATAGTACATTAAAATGTACACAAAGGAAGTTTTTAATTAAATGTCTAGAGTTCTCATTAAAAAATAATTATTTCTGGCATGATCAAAAGTACTACAAGCAAATCACGGGAATTGCCATGGGTGCAAAATTTGCGCCAAGTGTGGCCAATGCCTTTATGGCACAATGGGAGGAGGAATCAGTGTATAAACATCATCCCCATGAACTAGGACTATTTAAAAGGTTTATCGATGACATTATCATCATATGGAATGGAAGTAGAGAGTCATTAGAGGAGTTTCTACATAATCTAAATATTAATGACAGGAATATACAACTAACTTGGAACATAAATGCTAAAAAAATAGAATTCCTAGATTTAGAAATTACTATTGAAGAAGACTCACTATTAACCAAAACCCACTTTAAGGAAGTGTCAAGAAATAGCTACCTACCCATTACCAGTTGCCACCACAAACCGTGGCTATACAACATTCCGAGGGGTCAACTTGTGAGAATCAGGCGCAACTGCACCACGGATAGAGATTTCAAGACCCAGGCTAACATGATTGGACAAAGATTTGTGAACAAAGGATATGAAGAAGCTCAGATTAAAAGAGAGATCCTATCGATCCAAACAATGAACAGAGAACAGATGATACACGCACCCAAGAAGCCACAACTATTTCCAGAAGCACCAAGTCTAATTTTAGACTATAATGTCCAATTCAAAGACATAGAAAGGATAATTCGAAGACACTGGCACATCCTAAAGGAAGACAAGCACTTACAAAGAATACTACCGGAGAAACCATCGATTACTTATAAAAGAGCACCCACTTTAAGGGACATTATTGCTAAAAATGTGGTTGAACCTCCCCCCAAAAACAAATTTACATTTTTTGATGGCAAAGGATTCTATCCTTGCAAGTACTGTTTTGCATGTACACATGCAAAAAAATTTCAGGGTAAAAAACGAGAGTTTAAAGCAACTAGTACAGGAAACACTTACCCTATAAAAAGATTTTATCAATTGTCATACAGAAGGAGTAGTGTACATCCTACAATGTGCCTGTAATTTACAGTATGTAGGGAGAACTAAGAGAGCACTAAAAACCAGAATCAAAGAGCATATAGAAAATATTATAAAAGGATGTCCGAAGCATAACGTATCTAAACACTTTGCATTAAAGCATGATAAAGACCCCACGGGATTGTTGTTTTGGGGTATAGAGAAATATAATAGATCATGGAGAGGGGATCACAAAATTAGAACACTCAGCCAGAATGAATCTAAGTGGATCCATAGAATTAGGACATTGGCGCCCGAAGGGTTAAACATAGAATTTGATTTAAACTGTTTTATAAGTGATTTTTAACGTTATACTGATTCTTGTTAACCCATTATGTCATTTCCGGTGTGCCTCCAGTTGCTGTCACAATTTCTCATTAGGGGGTTTTGAATTTAAATTTAATATATATTTTATATTTTTTAAATAAAATATTTTTATACACACCCATAGGATGTCCATGCAGGTATAAGCACACGCATGTTCACCTAGATACAGGATTTGACTTTTATCTGATTTAACTATTCAGTGTTTTAACTTACCTAATTTTGAACCATTAGTGGTCATTTTATACTATTTTTATTATTATTTTTATTTTTATTTTTATTTTTATGTCATCCTAGCTCGGGGCTTTTTATATTATGGTTTGGTTGTAGGTATCCAATTATATATGTAATGTTTCACCATGGGGACTACCGTAGCTATTTATTATTATTTGTTTGTACGCATATCACAAGTGCAGGTTTAGCGATCGTTGAGCCGTGCCTTAGTATTCATTTAGCACATCTCCCTGCAATTCAAACATCCAAGTTCCCCTTTTTTTACTTCTTTGTATGTATACAAAGAAACTTTATTTAGACATCACCAGCGCGATCACCCTCCGCAAAATGGCCGCGGTACTAACATACATCCTGTCCACAACAAAATGGCGATCTGTTTACTTCCGGCCCCAACAATATAAATATACAATGATAACAGCCAATCCGGTGCCCTGAGGAAGTCATGTGACATGACGTAACGCGTAGGACGTGACCGGAAACACAACACACGCGGACCGGAAGTGACGTAGCTGGGATTGAAACTGCTGTTTTTCACTGCTGCCCGGCGCTGTTTTTAATGTAAGCAGTTTATACGTTTTAATAAAACTTTTGGTCATACTTTATTACACTATTGGAGTCCCCCTTTTTTAATTACTCCCTATGTGGAACCCATTTACTGGAGGGAACATCGCTGATGGGCTATCTACAGGCACCCCAGAACACCAGCACTGATCCAAGTGGAAGGAGTTCTACATCCAAGGGATTCTAATAGGCACTTTTATTGTGTCATCAAGGTGAGAGTTCTGGGAGCCCCGAGTGGGGACCAAACACCACGAAAGTCACCAGATCTCCTATCAACGCACGTGCACTTTGTTCAGTCACTTTATATTGATGCATTAGTCACTTCACTGTATATATTAGCACTGAAGTCACTTTAGATGTTTGTTTGTTTTTTATAGAGCATATCTCTTATAGATGCACTTATTTGCAATACTTATTGTTCACTTTTTACCAGTGAATAGTTTTTTGCGCAGAATCACAGACACATCTCATTGTTGTGGTATTTATAGATTAGTAGGTAGTGGAGCGGTGTTCACTATTAGATTTTGCAGCATTACACAAAACGTTCTTATATCACTTGAGTAGCGCAGAAGTCTATCGCAAGATAACACACAAATTATACAACACCATGTAATATAATGATGTGTCGAATGTGTTTCTTACCGTTTTATGGAATATGAATTCTATCATTGGATCCGACTGTTATGCACATACTGTATTCAACCAAATGATTTTATTGGACATCCTGTTAATAAATTGTCTCTTCAATACCATCTAGAAATAATTTCTGTGATGTTGTACATTGCTGTTTTAAAGCCCCACTGGGAAGCAAGCCTTTTCTTTTTTTGGATGAATAAGAAAAGGTTTTCCATGGGGACCAGTTTTCTTCAAACTTGACTGAGTTTCCATCTCTGTAAGCTAATATCTATTCATATTCTGCTACTGTGTCTATTTTGACTTTGATGTCCTTTAGATTGGGGATCTCTATAGATTTCCATTTACACTTTATTGCTGATCTTGCTGCCAATAAAATATGTGTTGCTATAGATCTAAACCTGGATGGGTATTGTTTCATATTTATGCTGAGGATAGCTTGTTCTATGTTTGGGTTCACCTGGTTTCCTGTTATCTTTGGTAGTAAGTTGTAAATTTCTATCCAGAAATTTCAGAGATTGGGGCATGACCATAGCATATGTTCCAGGGTCCCTACCTGTCCGCATCCCCTCCAGCACAGGTTTGAGTTTCCCTTTGAGAATTTTGCTATTATGTATGGAGTAAAATACCACCTCAACATAAGTTTTTGGGTTAATTCTTAATAGTTTGAGCATCTTGAGAACTTGCGATTAATTTTAATTGCATTTTTCCACTGGAGATCTGAGAATTCTTTACCAAGTTCTTTTTCCCAGTTACTTATGGTTTGTGTTTGGTGAATGCATCTTTTAATTTCAGTAAGTTATATATTAGTGTTATGCACTTCAGTTTGGGGTTGTTTGACTGAGTGTAAGACCACACTTTTTCTATAATCGGAATATGGGTGGTCTTTGACTTTTGGAAATAGGAGGAAATTTGGGTATATGTCAAGAATTCTGAATTTGGAATGTTGAATTTCTGCTGTAGTGTTGTGAATGGAAGTAATTTATCTCCTCTAGTGATATCCAATTGTAAAGCCTTATGTTGGGTATTATGCTTTGAAGTGATTCTATAGGTCTGGGGATGTTTGTCGTCAAGTAGAATTTGTTCCCTTTTTCTCTAAGTTCAGCCCAGGCTTGTACTGTTGCTTGTATTGTTGGGTGGTTTGGTATTTCGCTATTTTTAGCTACGTTGGTTGCCATAAGAAGCGATAGTGGAGATGAGTTATTTAACTATGCTAATTGACACCAGGGTTTTATAGTTGGGTTGGTAAACCAATTTTTTAGTTGGTCTGACTGCTGCTGTATGATAATCTCTTAATATTGGTAAACCCAAGCCTCCCACGGATTTATTTTTTGCTCTGTAAATCAGGAGAACGTCTAGACCTCTTCCCCGTCCACACGAAATTTGAGATTTGTTTTTGCATTGTGGTAAAAAATGATGAAGTAATTGGAATTGGCAAGGCTCTGAAGAAATATATTAGTTTAGGGAGTAATAAAATTTTGTACGCTGCTAAACGGCCAGACCAGGTTAGGAATAGGGATGAGCTGAACACCCCCCTGTTCGGTTCGCACCAGAACATGCGAACAGGAAAAAAGTTTGTTCGAACACGCGAACACCGTTAAAGTCTATGGGACACGAACATGAATAATCAAAAGTGCTAATTTTAAAGGCTTATATGCAAGTTATTGTCATAAAAAGTGTTTGGGGACCTGGGTCCTGCCCCAGGGGACGTGGATCAATGCAAAAAAAGTTTTAAAAACGGCTGCTTTTTCAGGAGCAGTGATTTTAATAATGCTTAAAGTCAAACAATAAAAGTGTAATATCCCTTTAAATTTTGTACCTGGGGGGTGTCTATAGTATGCCTGTAAAGGGGCGCATGTTTCCCGTGTTTAGAACAGTCTGACAGCAAATAAACTTTTAAAGGGTGTTCCGCGGCATTCGAATTTGCCGCGAACACCCCAAATTGTTCGCTGTTCGGCGAACTTTCGAACAGCCAATGTTCGAGTCGAACATGAGTTCGACTCGAACTCGAAGCTCATCCCTAGTTAGGAAAACATTTTGGATTCTAGTTAGTTCTTGCTGAAATGTGTTCATTAATGGGGTGTAATTGATATTCTATATATTGGCACTGGGATAGGTGAGTTTGATACCTAAGTATGTAATGGATTCTTCCAGGGTTGTGGAAGAATATTTTTGAGGGACATTTCGAGTTTTTTATCTATATGTATTACTAGTATGTTTGATCTAGTGGCGTTAACCTTGTAGTAGGATACTTTGCTAAACAAGTTTAATATACCATGTGCTGCAGGTAAGGAAACTGCTGGCTTTGACAACGAAAGAATAAGGTCATCAGCAAATAATGACATTTTATGTTGATGTTCCTGATTTATAATGCCCTCTATGTTCGAGTTGGCTCTTATTGTCTCTGCCAGCGGCTCCATAATCATTGTAAATATAATAGGGGACAGGGGGCATCCCTGTCTAGTCCCATTCATAATTTGGAATGTTTTGGAAAACATTCCTTCTGTATATACAAATGCTGATGGTGAAGAATATAGTGCTAGTATGGCCCTCTGTATTGGGCTGATCATTCCAAATTTTTCCAATACTTTGCTTCAATTGTATGGGGGGGGGGGGTTTGAGGTAACTTTGGGAGCCAAAAAAAAGCCTCCAGCACTCTGCCTGAATTTAAGGACACACGTAACATTTGGACACATTTTAGGGGGTGTTTCGGGGGAAGCAGTACAATGGAGCTGACAATATTATTATTATTATTATACAGGATTTATATAGCGCCAACAGTTTGCGCAGCGCTTTACAACATGGGGCAGACAGTACACTTACAATACAAATCAATACAGGAGGGATCAGAGGGCCCTGCTCGTTAGAGCTTACAATCTAGAAGGGAGGGTCAAGTGGAGACAAAAGGTAATAACTGTGGGGGATGAGCTGATGGGGAAAAAAAAAAAAAGTACAGTTGTTAGGTGTGGGTAGGATAGGCTTCTCTGAAGAGAAGGGTTTTCAGGGATCTTCTGAAAGCTAATAAAGTAGGAGATAAGCGGACAGATTGGGGTAAGGAGTTCCATAGGATTGGAGAGGCTTTGGAAAAGGCCTGGAGGTGAGCATGGGAGGAGGTGACAAGGGAGCTAGAGAGCAGGAGGTCTTGAGAGGAACGAAGAGAGCGAGTAGGTTGGTATTTAGAGACTAAGCAAGTGATGTAGCTGGGGGCGAAATTGTGGATGGCTTTGTACGTAGTTGTTAGAATTTTGAATTTAATTCTTTGGCCGAGCGGAAGCCAGTGGAGAGATTGACATAGAGGAGTGGCAGACACAGAGCGACTGGTAAGGTGGATGAGTCTGGCAGCGGCATTCATAATGGTTTGAAGAGGTGATAAACTATGTAGAGGTAAGCCAATGAGAAGGGAGTTGCAGTAGTCAAGGCGAGAGATGACCATGGAGTGAATTAAAAGCTTTGTTGTGTCATTGGTTAGAAAGGGGCGTATTTTGGAGATGTTGCGGAGGTTGAGGCGGCAGGATTTGGACAGTGATTGGATGTGTTGCTTGAAGGAGAGTTCAGAGTCTAGGACTACACCTAGAACCTTGGCATGTGGGGATGGGCTTATAGTTGTGCCATCGATTTTGACAGAGAGATCAGGGGAAGAGGCATAGGGGGGAGGAAAAATTAGAAGTTCAGTTTTGGCTAGATTGAGTTTAAGGAAGTGGTGAGACATCCAGACTGATATATCTGAGAGTAAATTACTGATACGTGAGGAGACAGAGGGAGTGAGCTGAGGGGTAGAGAAATAGATTTGGGTGTCATCAGCGTAGAGGTGGTATTGGAAGCCATGGGAGGCTATCAGTTGATCCAGGGAGGCAGTGTAGATTGAAAATAGTAGAGGTCCAAGAACAGAACCCTGAGGGACCCCAACAGAGAAAGGAAGAGGAGAGGAGGAAGTAGAGTTATAAGAAATGCTAAAGGTGCGGTTGGATAAGTAGGAAGAGAACCAGCGAAGTGTACAGTCACGGAGACCAAGGGCGTGTAGTTTTTTGAGGAGGAGGGGGTGGTCAACCGTATCAAAGGCAGCAGAGAGGTCCAGGAGTAGGAGTATAGAATAGTGTAGATTGGTTTTGGCCGTTAGTAGATCGTTTGTTAGTTTTAGGAGAGCAGTTTCTGTGGAGTGTTGAGGACGAAATCCAGACTGAAGGGGATCGAGAAGGCCATTATCAGCGAGGTGGACGCTCAGTCGGTTGTAGACCAGACATTCAAGGAGTTTGGATAAGAAGGGGAGCAAGGAGATGGGGCTTAGGTTGTTCAGATTGGATGGGTCCAGTGAGGGCTTTTTAAGTATGGGTCTGACAAGTGCATGTTTTAGAGAGTTAGGGAAGATGCCAGAAGAGAGGGAGAGATTGAAGATGTGGGTTAGAGAGTGTAGTATGGGGCCAGAGGGTGAACGTAGCATTTGTGAGGGAACAGGATCCAGAGGGCAGGTGGTAAGGTGGACATTAGCAAGTAGTTTAGCAACTTCGTCTGTAGTGGTGGGGTTGAAAGAGGGAAATAATGATTGTGCCTGTGGGCATGAAGTACAATATACTGTACATTGTTAAGGGACTAGGCTTGTTAAGGGACTAGGCATATATGGGCCCAGGATAGCATGCTGGGGAGGTTAGTGAAGGCAAATATGCATGTATGCCAAAAAAGGAGCATTAAAAGCTTCCAGCATGCATGAGGATAAAGGGGACATTCACAGCATATTCCAATCATGGTAATTAGGGAATGATGAAATAAATACAATACATTAGCAAACATTAAATACATAGAATGTGATGTTAAAGGAGAAAACTTACCTTAATATAGTCCTTCTGCAGGACCTGGATGATGGCAGAAAAGGTCTCTGGGATAATGATCCCCAGAGCCTGGGGGGAGATGCCTGTTGAGAACTTGATGTCCTGCAGGCTTCTCCCGGTCACCAAGTACCGCAGGGTGGCGACTAGCCTCTGCTCCGGAGTGATGGCTTGCCTCATGCAGATATCCTGTCTGCTGATATAAGGGGTCAGCAAAGCCAACAGACGGTGAAAAACGGGGTCTGTCATCCTGATATAATTCCTGAAATCATCAGGATTATTCTCCTGGATCTCACAAAGGCATGTGCGAGAATTGGTCATGCTGGAGTAACCAATTCTTGGTCCATTAACTCCTCTTCGCCCTGTTCATGGACTGGACTTGGGTCAAAGAATGAACCCCAACACCAAGCCCCCACATAGCGCAAACTCTACGCTGAGTACCTACCTGCGCCATGGTTTCAAAACGGTCGGCTGGTCAGAACAAACTTAACAGAATGCACTGAAGAACAGCAAGGCCTGTGAAGAGTGAGCTGAAAATCAGCAATGAGCGGAAAAGAACACACTGAAAAAACAGATACGAACTGACTACACGCACTGAAAACCAGATACAAATCCAAAAGCACAAACTGAACAGCAGTAAAACGATCTAAAAAGCTGGAGTCTGATAAGCGCGAATCGTCTCTAACCATATTTCTACTAACACGAGATTAGCAGAAGGAGCCCAAAGGGTGGCGCACTGGGTACTGAACTTCTTTTTTCTAGTCCCGTCATACGTGCTGTACGTCACTGCGTTCTTGACGATCGGACTTTGGTGTGATTGTGTGTACGCAAGACAGTGTCAGCGGAACTCCATCGGAAAAACCTTCAGAGTTTACCGGAAAACCGGTCGTGTGTACGCGGCTTTAGAGTCTCCAAAAGACTTGAGACTGGGGTGGAGGTTCACCTTCTAGCAGGACAACTACCCTAAACATACAGCCAGAGCTACAATGGAGTGGTTTAGATCAAAGAATATATTAATGTATTAGAATGGTCCAGTCAAAGTCCAGACCTAAATCCAATTAAGAATCCGGGGCAAGACTTGAAAATTGCTGTTCACAGACGTTCTCCATCCAATCTGACAGAGCTTGAGTTATTTTGCAAAGAAGAATGAGCAAAAATGTCACTCTCTAGATTTGCAAAGCTGGTAGAGACATCCCCAAAAAGACTTGCAGCTGTAATTGCAGTGAAAGGTGCCTCTAGTATTGACTCAGGGAGGCTGAATACAAATGTACCCCACACTTTTCACATATTTATTTGTAAAAAATGTTAAAAATCATTTATCATTTTACTTCCACTTCACAATTATGAAAATTATAAGGGGTATGAATACTTCTTCAAGGCACTGTACCTAGGAGGGTGCTACAGATGTATATGTAGCGGGCACCTACTTTTAGATAGGTGACCTTTTTTGCTAGCTTCCCATGTCAGGTAAATTTGGACAGGCTTGTGCTATTACAGCAGGCCTGTTGTTGTCAATTACCATTTGAGTGGCAGGTAGTTTATGTGATAGTCTCGACCAATCATTGATTTGCTTGGTAATGCCCGGGACTCTCATATAAAAAGGGGGTCACGTGGTGTCCGGGGGAGTCCGTGTCCAGACAGTCCTGCTCTGAGGAGCGAGAGAGCCAGTCCCCTCCGGGAGCCAACGGAGCTTCACCTTAGCGAGAAGGGTGAAGAACCAGTCCTCATGCAGGAACAGACGACGTCTTGCAGCGTGTGGTTGCTGATGTCTTTGGCCGCTCCTGCGGGGAGGGGAGCGGGCCACAAAGCGGAAGGAAACTGGGTGATCAATTGCTTAGGAGCAACACACAGGCTATTGATCATGTGAGTGAAAAGTCCAAGGGAGAGATACTGTCCAGAGGCTGAGGGATTTTGGTACGCAAGTCAGCAAGACAGGTGGTTGTGGCCTGTGACTTTGGGTTCAGCATTGCCCCGGGATTCCAATCAGTCAAGCGGGAGAGTGGTAAACGTGAATTATGGATATAACAATTATTTAGCCACTCCTTCGGGGGTAAGCGCTGCATATAAACAAATCTTTATTTCTCCACCTCTTAATGCAGCCAGAGCCTGCATTACTCTGAAATAGAAGGACCCTAATCCTCCTTCCATCGTGCTCTGGTTTTGTAAAAGAGGACACAAATTGTATGGCAGATCTAGTCCTTTCAGCCCAACAAAAACTTGAAACATAAGACCTGGTTCCACTGGTACTACTATATCTTCTCTGAATAAGGGAAGGCCCAATTGGCAAGGAACCCCCCCTCCCAACTGGAGAAGCTCTACCTATTTAGCTTGTTTTTGCCTGGGGGAATGGAGACTTTACCTTCCCACTTCCTTTCCCCCTCAACCCCCCTCACTCTACCATCCCCCCTTTTTTCTCCTCCTCCTCCCTCCCCCCTTCTCCCTCTCACTGATGCTTTATTTTGTTTTCCATATATAGCACATCCCTCATAGAAGCTGAGTTAGGGTTCCCCACTGCTGCACAGCCAGTCACTTAGCATTTCCTTCAATCACTCCAACACAGAAAATCAGTCCTTACCTTGCTTTTTTTATTTTTTTAAATTAGAGGATGATAACTTGGATGGGGTAGGGAAATAATTATGGGATGCCCAACTTGAAAATGTCCAAACACAGAACAAAGGGACAGCTTCTTCCCTATTTACACAGGTCTTCTTCTTTCTTCCTCCTGGACAAACTTGGTTCCTTTGTACAGTACCTGCTGCTCATTCCTGGTGGAACTAGCAGTATATTGCTAGTTCAGCAAAGGCCCATTACAGGCAGGAACTCTCAGTCCCTTGACAAAAGTAACACAATGTGAGTGAACAGTATAACATCTCTCCTTCTGCTTCCCTGTGGCCACTGATGCCAGCTCCACTTGCTTGCAGAATGCTAGATCACCTGGCTGCCACCAGCCATGCTTGGCTGCTCTTTCTCCCAGTCCTCCTGGCTGACTCTCTGCACTAGTCCTGCCTGACTGGCACACACACATGGAGATTTCCCAGGGCAAGGTTAGATGAAGACTTGGCACACAGCGGTTCTCAAGAGAACACTGTTACAGCTGACAGTCTCTCCCCTTGTCTTGTCCCTGCACTGTGCTGATCTACTCACTGTCTCTGCTTGCTACTTCCCCTTTCCTGAGCTCTCTGCCTGAGGCCCCCTTCCTGGTAAGGGGTCCCTCAAGGGCCATGATAGCCTCCCACAGCACTGCTCCTCCATCTTCCACCTGAACTCCCTTGCTGTCATGGCCATGTCTATTTATGGATTGTCCTAGTCCCCCACCAGGCCTATTCATGGCAGCCCCTCCTAGCCCCCACCCACTAATTCTAGAACCTGCTTCAACATTCTAGAAATGGGAGGGGACACCAGAGAGCTGCCAGGATGAGTCATCCAGCTTTGGCCTCTAGTAACCCTGACCTAATTACAGACTTACCAGGTAATATGAGTCAGAGCACTACTAGTAGCACACACTAGAGGGTGCTACACATTAATACTAAGCACTAAGGTTTGTACTATGTTTCTCTGGTACTCCTACAGGACTTAACTAGGCCTACTATTCTCACTTTGTATGATGATTTGCTGTTCATTTCTTGTATTCCAATTCAATTTTGTACCCTTGTGGGAGTGTCATCTCTCAGGAATTAAAAAAAGTTTTCCATTGGGAAATGCATCTTTCAGCATCTGAGATGGGTCAATAATAAAGGTGGTTGTGGCTCCACATCTTGTTTCTTGAAGAAATGGGATAACATGTCAGCTTTAGTATTCCTGGATCCTGGATGATAGGTCAGTATGAAATCAAACCTGGAAAATCACTACAAGTCTGACTAGAGTTAAATTGATTGTAAAGGGATTTTTTTTTAAATAGCAAACATGTAAGTCTTACCTGCTCTGTGCAAAGGTTTTGCACAGAACAGCCCCAAACCTCCTCTTCTGGGGTCCCCTGCAGGTGCTCTTGGCTCCTCCCCCTCCTCCCCCCTGCCCTGATGCTGTTTGCTATGGGCACACTTGTGCGGGATAGACAAGTAGGTAGGTGTATTCTGTTTTCTTCACTGTAGGTGACACTCAACCCGAGTGATACCACAGCTTGGATTGGAAGTTCAAGAGAAACACAGTTTCTCTATGGTATCCTGGGTCAATGGAGCAGTGTTCTGGTTGTCTACACTGTGACCATGTGACCCTTGTTGGCCATCTTGGGTCAGCAAGATCTATTTAGGTCCCTGCCCCCAAGTTTTGGGGCACATTTTGTGAGTGGCTAGCATAGGGAGAGAGACCCCGCTTGTTATAAACAGTAACTAGTGGTAGGGAAAAGTTCCTGACAAGGAGGAACATGCTAGGGCTTTGTAAACCTGGAGAGAAATCTCCCCTCTTGGGACCGGACTGGCCAGGCCGCAATTCACTCTCTAAAAACAGACGCTGCAAGCACCTCTCCTCAGCCACATTGGTGACTAGATTGAACTCTGAGTTATTTATTTAAGCAGTGCTCTCCTTCTAGGGTGTTTGTAATGTTGGTATTCTGCTCAATACAAGCTCCAAGATTTGCTGCATCCAGACTCTGTGCGTTTACTGCCTGCACCACGCTGCACTTGCACATACTTGGTGGCAGTCAGATGGATATATCACTTCCCACAGACACAAACAGCATGGCTGTGATTGATAGCCACCAGCAGCTCAGCCCTTCCCCCCCTCCCGGTCTCTCCTCACAGGCTGTGACTGATAGACAACAATGGTTTGGCCCTGCTCCCCGCTCTCTCCTCACAGGTTGTTATTTATAGCAACTAGCTGCCTCCATGTCCTGTGAGCAGAGAGAGAGTAGAGAGCCGCTGCTGTTGGGCGCAGCGCTGGATCAAGATCAGATATTTTGGGGGGCTGGGGGAGCAGAATTCAGAAGGTTTTTTTACCTTAAAGCCCAACTCCAGGCAAAAAAAAGACAGGCTTTTGTCCAGTGGAGAGGGGAAAGCTGTATACTCATCGGATCTTTGTTCCACCAGCAAATGACACTCCCCCACAATCCTGTGGTGGATAGGGATGAGCTTCGTGTTCGAGTCGAACCCACGTTCGACTCGAACATCGGCTGTTCGATCGTTCGCCGAAGCGCGAACGATATGGGCCGTTCGCACCAAATCCTTGTGGCGCGTCACGGCCCATAGTTCACTGCGGCATCGCAGTGCATTGCTGGCTGATGATTGGCCAAGCATGCACTATGACCCACATGCTTGGCCAATCACAGCGCCGTTGGTAGAGAGAGCCTTAATTGGCCAAAGCCAGGGTGGCTTTGGCCAATTATGGCTCAGGGGTTTAGAACACGCCCCACACTATATAAGGCTGCCTGCACGCCGGCCCTGTGTAGTCTGTTCCCGCGTGCTTAGATAGAGAGAGAGAGACAGTGTCATTTCATTTGAGTTATCTAGATTAGGCAGGACAGTCAGTGAGTTAGCTGCAATTACAGTGTATTGTGTATATATATATATATGCATCCCAGGTGTTGCATATATATATATATATATATATATATATATATATATATATATATATATACACTGTATTCAGTTTAGCTAGATCCATTCCTGTTATCTTCCTACTGACAGGCAGGCTTGTCTTGTTACAGTATTTACAGCTACCTGAAGAAAATTGCTGGTGTTCTTTTGATCCTATTAGTACCACAGTCAGGCAGCTAGACTATTTACAGTTAGTGTAGTGTGTCCTGCTCACAGTGTTCAGCTAAAACTACAAGTTAGTGTAGTGAGACCTCTGCACAGTGTTCAGCTAAAGCTACAAGTTAGTGTAGTGAGACTTATGCACAGTGTTCAGCTAAAACTACAAGTTAGTGTAGTGCGTCCTCCTCACAGTGTTCAGCTAAAGCTACAAGTTAGTGTAGTGCGTCCTGCTCACAGTGTTCAGCTAAAACTACAAGTTAGTGTAGTGAGACCTCTGCACAGTGTTCAGCTAAAGCTACAAGTTAGTGTAGTGCGTCCTGCTCACAGTGTTCAGCTAAAACTACAAGTTAGTGTAGTGAGACCTCTGTACAGTGTTCAGCTAAAGCTACAAGTTACTGTAGTGCGTCCTCATCACAGTGTTCAGATAAACCTACAAGTTATTTTTTTGCGAGCTCTGCACAGTGTTCACCTAAAGCTACCTGTAGAAGGTTGGTGGTGTTTTCCTGATCCTATCACTACCACAGGAAGCTAAATAAGCTACAAGTTTTTTGCGAGCTCTGCACAGTGTTCAGCTAAATCTACCTGTAGAAGGGGTTGGTGGTGTTCTCATACTACAGGCAGGCAGTTGATTTTGCTAGCTGTAGTATCAGTACATACATATATATATATATATATATATATATATATATATATATATATATATATATATATATATATATAACCCAGCTTAGTGCAGCTACAGGCCATTAGTATGTCTGTAAGGCCAACAAGGAGAGGCAGACAGGCTCTGTGTCTAGTGCTGGTCCTGGAGACGGTGCATCCTCATCAGCACATGGCTGTGGGACACGCTTGGCCTTTTTATCGGCAGCTGGCCGTGTTGAGCCGAAACATGCAGAAGACTTGGTCGAGTGGATGACCAAGCCGTCCTCATCCTCCTCATCCTCTCTCACCCATGCTCAGGGTACTTTGTCTGGCAAAGCAGCGGCCTCTTCCCTCGGCTCAATGTCATCAGTGACTCCTTCCCTAGCCCCACCATGTCCTCCTGAGGAGTCCCTCGAACTGTTTGACCACAGTGTTGGGTACATGCTCCAGGAGGATGCCCAGCGTTTGGAAGGCTCTGATGATGATACTGAGCTAGATGAAGGCAGTAACGTGAGCACGGACAGAGGGGGTGCCCAAGAAGGACAGCAATCTGGCAGTCATGCGCCCCCTGCTGCAGCATACTGCCAGGTTTGCTCCAGTGATGAGGAGGGAGGGGATGATGAGGTCACTGATTTAACGTGGGTGCCTGATAGGAGAGAGGGGGAGGAGGAGGCACATCATCAACAAGGCAGGATGCCCTCCAGGGGCCAGCCTAAGGGCAGCACACTGACTGCATCACACCAGAAAGCTCCACATGTGCAGGGCTCTGCAGTCTCTGCGCATTATTCAAAAAGTTCTTTGTTGTGGGCCTTTTTTGAGGCAAGTGCATCAGATCGCACCGCTGCTATTTGAAACATATGTCTCAAGCGTATCTCGCGTGGCCAAAACATCTCCCGCTTGGGTACCACATGCTTGACCAGACATATGTTGACCTGCCATGCAGTTCGTTGGCAAGCATATCTAAAAGACCCACACCAAAGAACAAAGAGGACTTCTCCTTGCTCCTCATCAGCTGAGATCTCCAACCCCACTATACCTTCAGTCCTCTCTGAGACCTGCACTGAGAGGAATGAAGGTGTAGAATTAGGTGTGTCACAGCCAAGTACTTGTGAGCAATCTGCTTTCGGTACACCGACGTCAGATTGTACCAGGCAAATTTCCCTGCCCCAGCTGCTGCACCGCCGAAAAAAGTTTGCTCCCAGCCACCCACATGCCTAGCGATTGAATGCTAGCTTGGCAAAATTGCTAGCACTTCAACTGCTGCCTTTTCAGTTGGTAGACTCTGCCCCCTTCCGTGAGTTTGTGGAATGTGCGGTTCCTCAGCGGCAGGTACCCAAACGCCACTTTTTCTCAAGGAAGGTGATTCCGGCTCTCTACCGGCATGTGGAAGGCAATGTCCATGCCTCGTTGGACAGGGCGGTCAGCGGTAAGGTGCATATTACCGCTTATTCATGGTCCAGCAGGCATGGACAGGGACTTTACCTAAGTTTCACGGTGCATTGGGTGACTCTGCTGGCAGCTGGGAAGGATGCAGGACAAGGTGCAGTAGTGTTGGACGTTGTTCCGCCACCACGCCTCCCAAATGCCACTACTAATGATTGTGACACACCTCTCTCCTCCACCCCCTCCTCTTCTTCTTCCTCCATGGCCTCTTCC
Organism: Lithobates clamitans; assembly: GCA_037952925.1. Lineage (NCBI taxonomy): Eukaryota > Metazoa > Chordata > Amphibia > Anura > Ranidae > Lithobates > Lithobates clamitans. The sequence goes on along the minus strand of JBBGZY010000214.1, from coordinate 5,642,911 downwards.
TGTGCTTTGTCCTCGGAACCAGCGGTGCTCCGTAGGCATTTAAGGGGCTACGCATGTACGCAGGTACGCAGGCCATGCCATGTGGTGCTTGAGCTGGTGTGCTTGGGGGACAGGAGCCACACTGGGGCAGAGGTTCTGTCAGCTCTGCAGGGGCAGGTTCAGAGGTGGTTGACGGCACGCCAACTTAAGGCAGGAATGGTAGTTTGCAACAATGGCACCAACCTCCTCTCTGCCCTCCGACAGGGACAAATGACCCATGTGCCCTGTTTGGCTCACGTCCTTAACTTGGTGGTGCAGCAGTTCTTGGGCAGGTACCCGGGCTTACAGGATGTCCTGAGGCAGGTCAGGAAAGTCTGTGTGCATTTCCGCCGGTCATATAATGCCAGTGCTCGGCTGGCGGACCTCCAAAAGGAGTTTAACCTGCCCAAGAACCGCCTAATCTGTGACATGCCCACCAGGTGGAACTCAACGTTGGCCATGCTGCAGCGGCTGCACATGCAGCAGAGGGCCATCAATGAGTACCTGTGTGACTATGGCACCAGGACAGGGTCAGGGGAGCTTGTTTTTTTTCCCCACGCCAGTAGGCCATGATCAGGGATGCATGCACTGTCCTGTCACCCTTTGAGGAGGCCATGAGGATGGTGAGCAGTGACAGTGCATGCATCAGTGACACTGTCCCCCTTGTCCACCTATTGGAGCACACGCTGCGTGGAATAATGGACAGGGCACTTGAGGCAGAACAGAGGCAGGAAGAGGAGGACTTCCTTAGCTCTCAAGGCCCCCTTTATCCAGACAGAGTTCCTGCCTATCACACAGGAAGAGGATGAGGAGGAGGAGGAGGAGGAGGAGGAGGTGGAGGATTGTGTCAGTATGGAGGTGGAGCCTGGCACTCAGCATCAGCAGCAGTCTTTAAGGGATCATGGACTTGTATGTGGCTGGGAGGAGGTGGCTGTGGACCATGTCATCCTTAGTGACCCAGAGACTCCGGACCGAATGCCTCAGCAAAGCTATGCTGCATGGCCTCCCTGATCCTGCAAAGCCTGCGTAAGGATCCTTGTATTCGTAATATCAAGGAGAAGGACCAATACTGGCTGGCAACCCTCCTTGATCCACATTATAAGGGTAAGGTTGCGGACCTTATCTTGCCGTCGCAGAGGGAGCAGAGGATGAAACATCTTCGGTAGGCCTTGCAGAAAGATTTGTGCAACTTGTTCCCAGAGACTGGGAGGTTACAAACTCCTGTTTCTGGACAACGTGTTGCTGAGGCTTCGGTCAGTCAAAGAAGGAGTGGTGGAGAAGGTGGCCGTCTGACCGTTGCGTTCAGACAATTTTTTAGTCCGCAGCCCCAAGGTATGATCGGTTCCAGCAACCATCGCCAGTGTCTGTTTTACATTGTGCAGGAATACCTAGGGGCAAGATCTGACTTGGACACCTTTCCCACTGAAAATCCTCTGGGTTACTGGGTTTTGAGGATGGATCACTGGCCAGAGCTTGCACAGTATGCAATTAAGCTACTAGCCTGTCCTGCATCCAGCGTTCTTTCGGAATGCACATTCAGTGCTGCTGGAGGCTTTGTAACCGATCACAGGGTGCGTCTGTCCACCGACTCGGTCGATCGACTGACCTTCATAAAAATTAATCAGTCTTGGATCACCACCAGCTACCAAGCACCTGATGCTGATGTAACTGAATAATTTTTTTTGAAATCTCAGATCCCTTCAAAGACTGCCTATGTTGATGCTGAGTGACTATCCTGAGTAATTATCCTATTCCGCCTCAATGATCACGCTGATAGCTTGTAAGAAAATTTTTGGTTCTGGGCGTCATCAGTGCCTAAGGCCCAATTTTTCAGCCCCTGTTTAACAGGGGCGTGTAATTACAACTTTTGATGCAATACTTTGCAGCAGGGCTCGTTCCTGAGTTCCAACTAAAGTATCTGTGAGGGGTTGCAGTGTTGTGGCACCAGCACCAGTGCCTAAGGCCCAATTTTTCAGCCCCTGTTCAACAGGGGCATGTAATTACAATTCTTGATCTAATATTTCACAGCAGGGCCCGTTTCTGTGCCCACCAAGAGCGAGTGAGGACTTACAGTGTTGTGGCACCAGCACCACCACCACCACCAAAGGCCCAATTTTTCTGCCCCTGTTCAACAGGGGCATGTCATTACAATTCTTGATCTAATATTTCACAGCAGGGCCCTGTGAGGGCTTACAGTGTTGTGGCCACAACAACACCTAAGGCCCAAATTTCTGCTGAGTATATAGGGCAGGCCCCTACTTTCAAACATCCAACTTACAAATGACTCCTACTTGCAAACGGAAGGAGACAACAGGAAGTGAGATGAAATCTACCCCTAGGAAGGGAAATTCTCTCCTGTAATATGGGAAAAACATTTCTCCTTTCCACTGATGCTTTATCACCAATCCTTGTTTCACAAAAAAAAACAAATTTTCAAAAAACATTTGTCATTGGGACAAAAAGTGAGGTGAAATCTTCAGAAGAGGAGCACAGACAGCAAAACAAATGTCACAGTGATAACCCTTCCCTATGTTTTCCAAAAAGCTTAAAAAAGATTTTTTGGCTGGAGCTAAACACGTTAAAAATCTACCCGTTCAAAATTACAAACAGATTCTACTTAACAACAAACCTACAGTCCCTGTCTTGTTTGCACTGCCTGTATACTGCTGTTCAGAGTATATAGGGCCTGGTGGCCCCACACCTTTCCTTTTTTTAATTTGGGTGCTGGGTTCCCCTTAATATCTGAACCGGCCTTTTCTAGTCTCGTCGTACGTGGTGTACGTGACCGCGTGGTTGTCGATCGGAAATTCCGACAACTTTGTGCGACCGTGTGTGGGCAAAACAAGTTTGAGCCAACATCCGTCGGAAAAAATCCTAGGATTTTGTTGTCGGAATGTCCGAACAAAGTCCGACCGTGTGTACGCCCTATAAGAGTTAATATGGGAAAAACATTTCTCCTTTCCACTGATGCTTTCCAATCCTTGTTCCACAAAAAAATCAAAATTTTCAAAAAATGTCACAGGGGTGATGGCTGGAGCTAAACACGTTAAAAATGTACCCGTTAAAAATTACAAACAGATTTTACTTAACAACAAACCTACAGTCCCTGTCTTGTTTGCACCGCCTGTATACTGCTGTTCAGAGTATATAGGGTCTGGTGGCCCCACACCTATCCTTATTTTAATTTGGGTGCGGGGTTCCCCTTAATATCAATACAAGACCCAAAGGGCCTGGTAATGGACTGGGGGGTACCCATGCCCTTTGTCTCACTGATTTTCATCCATATTGCCAGAACCCGACATTACGTTAAACCCGCAAGCAGTTTTAATTGACATTTTTTCCTTTAAAAATGACATTTTGTGCAGGGACTGTTCTAAGCACAGGGAAACACGCGCCACTTTACAGGCATACTATAGACACCCCCAGGTACGATATTTAAAGGAATATTTCTACTTCTACTTCTAATATTTTTTACTTTAAACATCATTAAAATCACTGCTCCCGAAAAAACAGCCAATTTTAAAAGTTTTTTTTGCATTGATACATGTCTCCTGGGGCAGGACCCGGGTCCCCAAACCCTTTTTAGGACAATGCCATGCAAATTAACCTTTAAAATGAGCACTTTTGATTTTGAACGTTTGAGTCCCATAGACGTCAATGGGGTTTTAACGTTCATGCAAATTTTCGGTCCGTTCGCAGGTTCTGGTGCGAAACAACCGGGGGTGTTCGGCTCATCCCTAGTGGTGGACTGTTCCTGATGTCCTCAGGTCCAGAGTAGGTCTATGGGCTTGATGACGTTATTAACAGTCCAATGCACAGCCCAAATGCAAGGGAGATTTTTTTGATGCAAAGAGTGCATTGGGATAAAAACAAAATTAAAAAACGGCTACCTTTACAACCATATTACAACTCTTCTGAATCTGAAGATATTGGAGATTTTAATAATCAATGTAGATATCAGTAGAGAAATCTGCTCCCTAAACAAGGTGGCACATTTTTCCAGGGCCAACTTTACGACTCCTTTCTTTTCTCTTTGAAAAATTCTCATAGCAGGCAAAACCTTTTGTTAAAGAAGTTGTTCCAACTACCACAGTTGTAATAGATCCCCTCTAGCTCCCACTGAAGAGGCACCCACCTCCATTAGAATGACTGAGAAGTATTATTGCAGATCAGAAAAGGAGCAGAATAAAAAATCAAAATGAATGGCACCACATCATGGTTCATAGGGTGGGGGTTAATAAAACTTGTGTTTTATTGTGCCTTACCACAAAGCAGATAATACTGTATATGTAAATCCAGCCATAGTCCTTTGGCCATTACAATGTCTCTGATACCATTCATAGAGATATCTGACATTGTATGCCAATAACTGGTTAAGCCTTCAGCATGAAGCAACCAGAGAATTGATATTATTATTCAGTTAAATAAAGATTTTATTTTAGTAGTTGAGAATTATTTTACTGTTCTGGTTTTCCTCAGACATTTCTCTTAGAGTGTAAAATAATCTCAGATATTGTATATAAAGTGCTGGAGATGATCCCTCCAGTGCAGAGGACGCACACAGCTGTCGGTGATGTCCTCTGTCATGGATGGTTTTCTGATCCTCATTATCCTCTCTGGCATTCTCTCCATCTTACAAGGATTTCATTCCATGCTATCTACATATGATATTCATGGTCCTGCCTGTATCTTCATTCCACAGGAGCCGTTGTTTGAATACGAGTTCTACCAGCCAGGAGATGTGATGATCAGAGGACTCTTCTCTGCACACATTGCCACTGACAGCCTCAGACTGAGTGATGATATATATGATGTATTTTATTGCTGTAACCAGTCAGTATGTTTTGATCATTTTCTTGTCTATATTTTATTGTTTTAGAGACATCACAAAACAGAATCCAGCACCAGGGGTGAGGTGCTGGACTCAGTATTTGTATTTGTATGTATGTGTGTATATGTGAGTTTATATTACAGCACAGGTCTGTCCTCAGTCCCAGGTATGTCCTCAGTCCCAGGTAAACACAGCACAGGTCTGTCCTCAGTCCCAGGTATGTCCTCAGTCCCAGGTACATACAGCACAGGTCTGTCCTCAGTCCCAGGTATGTCCTCAGTCCCAGGTAAACACAGCACAGGTCTGTCCTCAGTCCCAGGTATGTCCTCAGTCCCAGGTACATACAGCACAGGTCTGTCCTCAGTCCCAGGTCTGTCCTCTGTCCCAGGTCTGTCCTCAGTCCCAGGTCTATCCTCAGTCCCAGGTATGTCCTCAGTCCCAGCTCTGTCATCAGTACCAGATATGTCCTCAGTCCCAGTTAAACAAAGCACAGGTCTGTCCTCAGTCTCAGGTTTTTCCTCAGTCCCCAGATTTTGCTCAGTCCCAGGTCTGTATTCAGTCCCCAGGTTTTTCCTCAGTCCCAGGTCTGTCCTCAGTCCAAGGTATGTGCTCAGTCCCAGGTCTGTCCTCAGTCCCCAGGTCTGTCCTCAGTCCCAAGTCTGTCCTCAGTCCCAGATATGTCCTCAGTCCCAGGTCCGTCCTCAGTCCCAGATATGTCCTCAGTCCCAGTTACACACAGCACAGGTCTGTCCTCAGTCCCATCCACACACAGCACAGGTCTGTCCTCAGTCCCAAGTCTGTTCTCAGTCCCAGGTCTGTCCTCAGTCCCAGGTACACACAGCACAGGTCTAAAATGTATTATAATAAAATCCTAGTATTCCCCAGTAATAATTGTGTTCCCTCTATAATAAGACTTTATTATCCCCCCATAAATAAGACCCGGGCTTCCAGTTCTGTGATGAAAGAGGACAGAATGCTCCCAGAGCTCCTGTCATTCTGAAGTATAAAGGGGAACCCCAGTCCTTGTCTGTGGTGGGACCTTCCTGTTAGTTCTCCTCAGAGCGGGAACTGTCCTCTATTATATGACACGTAATAGAGATCATTCTTCTGGCTCTGACTGGTAATTACAGAGTAAAATGATCTATGTCATGTAACTGTGACAATAGAGAGTGATTGCAGTGTGATGGAGGACTCCGGCACAGAGCTTGGTGTAAGTTTGTTGTGAGGATGGTCAGAGATCACATTCACTATAATTCTGTATTTTGTATTTCTGTCCCATGTACTGTACTAGTGTTCAGCCGATGGCAGATCCTCATTTCACCCCCCATCACTGTGCATTGTATTCATCATCTGTACAGAAGAAGTCTTCAGGGAAGAAATGTGATGATATTGTAAGGAGAGAACGGAGGGGGGAGTTCAGCTTGTGTGTGCCGATCTACATGGGTGTCAGCACTCCAGGCACCAGCACACACATTACACTATTACAGAGGAGGACAGCAAGAACACTCACATTTACAGATCATCTGATAATTGGGAATCACCAATGTATCACTTTATTCTCTAGAAAATGTGCATTTTGTTTATTTGTTTATTATTACAGGTACATACTGTATATCGTGCATTTGATTAATTCACATCAGTCCTGTGCTCAAGGAGCTTACAATCTAAGGTCCATAACTCACATTCATACACTAGAGCCAATTACCCTACCATCATGTCTTTGGAGTATGGGAGGAATCCCATGCAGGCACAGGGAGAACATGCCAACCCCAGGCAGGCAGTGCCGTGGTTGGGATTTAGAACCGACAACCCTAGTGCTGCCAGGCGGAAGCACTAACCACTTAGCCCATAGAAGTGTGCAGTCTATTAAATTAGGATGTTCACCCCAAAGCTCAAACGCAAGTGTGTGTGTTTGTATATATATATATATATATATATATATATATATATATATAGTTGTGTGAAAATGTATTTGTTCCCTTTCTGATTTTTTTATTTTTTGCATATTTGTCACACTTAAATGACTCAGAACATCACACAAATTTTATTGTTACACAAAGATAACCCGAGTAAATACAAAATGCAGTTTTTAAGTGATGGTCTAATTTATTAAGGAAAAAAAGCTGTCCAAACCTGCCTGGCTTTATGTGAAAAAGTAATTGCCCCCTATACATAAAAACTGGTTGTGCCACCCTGGCAACAACTGCAATCAAGTGTTTGCGATAACTGGCAATGAGTCTTTTACATTGCTGTGGAGCAATTTTGGCCAACTCTTCTTTGCAGAATTGTTTTAATCCATCCACATTGGAGGGTTTTCCAGCATGAGCAGCCTGTGTAAGGTCATGATACAGCATCTCAATTGGATTTAAGTCCGGGCTTTGACTAGGCCACTCCAAAACCTAAATTTTGCTTTGTTTGAACCATTTGGAGGTGTACTTGCTGTTGTATGTCAGATCATTGTCCTGCTGCATAACCCAAGTGTACTTGAGCTTGAGGTCACAAACTGATGGCTGGACATTCTTCTTTAGGATTTTCTGGTAGAGCTCAGAATTCATGGTTCCATCAATTATGGTAATTCGCCCAGGTCCTGAAGCTGCAAAGCAGCCCCAGACCATCACGCTGCCACCATTATGTCTGACTGTTGGCGTGATGTTCTTGTTATGAAATGCTGTATTAGTTTTATGCCAGATGTAACGGGACGCACACCTCCCAAAAAGTTACATTTTTGTCTCATCAGTCCACAGACAATTTGCCTAAAAGTCTTGGGAATAATCAAGATTTTTTTGCTAAATGTGAGATGAGCTTTTGTGTTCTTAGTGGCTTTGGCCTTGGAACTCTCCCATGGATGCCATTTTTGCCCAGTCTTTTTCTTATTGTTTAATCATGAACACCGATCTTACCTGAGGCAAGTGAGGCCTGCAATTCTTTAGATATTGTTCTGGGTTCTTTTATGACCTCCTGGATGAGTCATCGTTATGCTCTTGGAGTAATTTTTGTAGGCCGGCCTTTCCCTGAAAGGTTCATCACTGTTCCAAGTTATCACCGTTTGTGGATAATGGCTCTCCCCATGGTTCACAGGAGTTCCAAAGCCTTAGAAATGACTTTGAAACCATTCCTAGACCGATACATGTACATTACTTTGTTTCTAATCTGTTCTTGAATTTGTTTTAGATTGTGGCTTTTTGTGATCTGTAAGCGTGCTTCACTTTGTCAGACAGCTTCTATTTATGTGATTTCTTGATTCAACAGCTCTGGCAGTAATCAGGCCTGGGTGTGGCAAGTGAAACTTAACTCAGCTTTCCAAAAAAATGTTGTTAATCACAGTTCATTCATGATTCAGCATTGGAGGGGGCAATTACTTTTTCACATATTGCCAGGCATGTTTGAACAGCTTTCTTCCCTTAGTAAATGAAATAATAATTTAAAAACTTATTCTATAATTCACTCGGGTTATATTTGTGTAATATTAAAATGTGTTTGATGATCTGAATTATTTAAGTGTGAGTAATATGCAAAAAAAATAAAATAATCATAAAGGGGCAAATATTTTTTCACACAACTGTGTGTGTGTGTATATATATATATATATTTATATGTGTGTGTTTGTGGGCGGGTCTTAAAGGGACATTGTAAATCTCTCTCCCCTTCCTAAGCTCACTTCTGTACCCCGCCATCTACAACTCACCTCTGCATCCCCGTCCACAACTAAAGCCTCGTACACTTGATCCGATTATCAGATTCATTTTCATCCGTTTTTTGTTGTGTGCTAGTCTCATGTCGAAAGTGAAGTTACTCAACATACGAAAATTCTCGTATGACAGAATTCAACTTCAGAATTGATGTAATGTGTTAAATTGTTTTGTATGTGTTCTGTCAGATCACCTGAGTCCAGGTGACAGATGCACCCCGTTGGGGTCTGGAGTAGTGGACCCAACGGCTGACTGCTGCGGATGGAGCTCTAGGTGATACAGGAGAGCAGGTACTCTGTAGTACCTACATGGATGACACTGGGAGCTAGAGCATGAGACTTCCCAGGGCTAGGAATCTAAGAGCCAGCGGGTATTGACCAGAGGCCCCTAGTGGTGGGGATGGATTTAGCTGCAATCTGGCTCCACCTCGCGACCCCTAGTGCCTCCCAGCTCATGCTCATGGTAGACTACAGGAAGGTAGATAGGCAGTAGCAGACTGCGACCTCAAAAGGTAGTCAGGAGAAAGCCAAAGGTCGAGGCAACAAGCAGGTAAGGATAGTCAAGAACAAGCCAAGATCAGTAACTGGAATCAGCCGTAAAAAACACAGCAAGTAGCACACGGAAGCCAAACACCTAATATTGATCAGCAGGGCTGACTTGCAGTGCACATGCTAATATAGAGTACCCTGATAGGGGGTTGGTGCAGAGATGTGTGGCAGAGTACATGGATGTGTTGGGGGGGGGGGGTGTTGAAGTGTGCTGGAGAATGCAGAGGATGCAGGGAGGTGCAGTGGTGTATGTATGTGTGTGGGGAAAAAATGGAGATGTGCCCCATGTGGGGTTTTCTAGGCAGCAAAAGGGTAACAACATAATAACGTGGGGTTTAAAATTGTATAAACTTTATTAATGGCAAGATCTCAGAAAATGACAGTAATAGTTAAAATATGGGCTGTGGTACAGGAGATATAATGGCAACAACACAAGTGAAACTGAAGACAATATTATATCATGTTCAAGCGCTATAATAAAATAACATGGGAATCCTGACACGTTTCGACCCCACCGGGTCTTCTTCAGAGGATTTAGGCGCTGTAAAGGAATTTACATATATAGGGATTCATAAATATAATCACAAAAAATAATAATACATAAATTATAATAATGGTAACATTTTTCCAGTATAGTTACCCGGTGACCCCACCCTCCTCTGACACACGGGGACATCCCTATGGCTTTCCCAGGGTGTCAGTTGGGGCGGGGTCACCCGTTTACGTAAACAGGTGACCCAGCCCCCTCTGACACCACAGGGAAAGCCATAGGGAAGTCCCCGTGTGTCAGAGGGGGCGGGGTCACCGGGTGGCCCCACCCTCAGTTATGTAAGAGATGTCAGAAGTACAGAAGTGTCACACAGCAGGAGACTCCCATTGAGGTGGATCGTCTGGAGGACGAAGCAGGGAAGAAGAAGCCAGAGGAAGATGCCGGAGAAGACTGGAGAAAGATGCCGGAGGAGAAGAACGGAGGAACAAGCAGAGGATGATAGTGGAAGAAGCGGGGGAAGAACAAGATGGAAGAAGAAGAAGAAAACCGAAGGAATACCAGAAAAAGATGGAAGAAGCAAGGAAAAAAGAAGACATTAATAAAGGAATTGTCAGAAACCGGCTATTGTTTTTTTTAACATTTTTGACACTTTTTTTGTGAAATGGTAGAGGTACATTTGTACCCCATTACCAATTCACACAGGGATCTGAGGGTCCCCTTGTTAAAGGGGACTTCCAGATTCCGATAATCCCCCCACCCGCATACCCCCACAACTACCGGGCAAGGGTTGTGGGGATGAGGCCCTTGTCCCCATCAACATGGGGACATCCTCCCCATGTTGAGGGCATGTGGCCTGGTACGGTTCAGGAGGGGGGTGCTCTCTCGTCCCCCCTCTTTTCCTGCAGCCTGCTAGGTTGCGTGCTCGGATAAGGGTCTGGTGTGGATTTTTGGGGGGACCCCACGCCATTTTTTTAAAAATTTTGGCTCAAGGTTCCCCTTAATATCCATACCAGACCTGAAGGGCCTGGTATGGAATTTAGGGGGACCCCCACGCAATTAAAAAAAAAAATGGTTTGGGGTTCCCCTTAATATTCATACCAGACCCAAAGGGCCTGGTAATTGACTGTGGGAGAATCCCATGATGTTTTTTTCAATTTCTTTTATGTGTATTGCCGAGACCCAACAATTCATTAATAGCTGCGAGTAGTTTTAAATGACTTTTTTTCCTTCAGAAATGTAATTTTGCTCTCAGACTGTTCTAAACACGGGAAACATGCGCTACTTTACAGGTATGCTATAGACACCCCCCAGGTACGAAATTAAAGGAATATTTCACTTGTATTGTTTTACTTTAAGCATTATTAAAATCACTTCTCCTGAAAAAACTTCCGTATTTAATACTTTTTTTGCATTGATACATGTCCCCTGGGGCAGGACCCGGGTCCCCAAACACTTTTTATGACAATAACTTGCATAAAATTAGCACTTTTGATTTCTCCCATAGACTTTTAAAGGGTGTTCCGCGGCTTTCGAATTTGCTGTGAACACCCCAAATTGTTCGCTATTCGACTCGAACAGACAGCCCATCCCTAGTGTTGAGGTGTGCTGGGGAATACAGAGGATGCTATTTTTCATTTTTTCATCAAATCTTTTTTGTTTCAATGTTTTTATTGAAGAGTTTTACAGTACATACAAGCAGGCATGGAGCGAGGTATTATTACATCTCATTCAGTCTTGAAATGCACTTTTGAACAACAAGATTATCAACAGTATACCAACGATATACCTTTAAAGTGTAAAAGAAATACAAATAAACAATTACTAACCATAAATCTCAACTATAGCCCGTAAACCCATAATAAGTAATTAGGGCTGAGAAGGAGCTTAAGTATTTCTTGGAGGGCTCTATGTTTATTCGTGTCAAGAGTGTTTCAGTGAGAGCCGGTAGTCAACCACACCACCCCCGCACCCCTGTTGGGATCTAACTGTGTGTGGGTGGAGGGTTTGCCCACCTGCTTCGAGTGACCAATCTACTTGTCTCCTAATTGTGATCTGTTTTATACAAAAAAGGTTATTGAATATGGATCCGTCTAGATGTTATCGAACGTTCTTGGTGTGACGGTAGTGTACTAAAACGGCGTCTGTGAAGCCAATGTATGGCTGTATGTGGGGTTGTGGGGAAAGGTGAGGGGTAGGAAGGATATGCGGGTGATGGGGGGTGGGAGTGTTAAACATTTCTGGGCTCATGAGGTAGGTGGTGGATTCAACCCCTCAGGTCAAGCTATGGAGTCTCAAGTAGTGAGCTATATTCCGTGGATTCTTTAAAATGAAGCCAGCAAGCCCATATTTTATGGAATTTGGGTGAGGTGTCTTTTGCCTGGTGTATTAAATCCTCCATCTCTTCTGGGGGGGGGGAGCCTTCCAGTGGGTGGGCATGCATAGTTTTGCTGCATTAATCAGATGTAGAATAAGGGATTTTCTGTATACCCCTAGGGGGATGGATGTGTGGTGGAGTAAGTATTGGGCAGGTCCGGAGTGTAGGTCATGATTTTTGAAGTGAGGCGGTGTATCTCTGTCCAGTAGGTTTGGATTAGGGGGCAGTCCCACCATATATGTAGTAGTGTTCCCTTAGCCCTGTTGTATCTCCAACATAGTGGGGGGACACTGGCGTGGAATTTGTGTATTTTATCGGGAGTCCTGTACCACCTTTTTTAAGCCACTGGTCATATAAGAGTGAACCTGGGCAAATGGATCACTTGTAGTGTTCTTGAAGCCCCCCTTCACCACCTGCGATGGTACCGGGGCTCTCACTTTCCTCTGGAGAACCTGTCACCACAGTAAGTGGTTAGCACAACTTCCCACAGAAGGGATGGAAGAACATCCATTCCCCCATCTCCTCTGTGACAAATGAACCCAGAAGTGACAATGATTTAGTCATATCCAGTGTTAGTTTGTGCTCAGTTAGTTGCCTTGGACATCAGGGGGGACATCAGGAATGTAATAGACCATGATGTCTCCATAAAGAGTACCTGTCACCTGCCCAAGGCTATGACAAGTGGACTTGTTCACCCCTTTGTGATAGCAAAAAAGATAAATTAAAACACAATTAAAAAGTGTAAAAAAATAAATTAAAATAAAATAAAATTAAAATGAAAAGCACTCTATCCCCCTGTGCATATACACAAATACAACCACATCCATAGGTCTGGCACACATATATAAACAGTGATTGCAGCACACCTGTGAAGTATCGCTGCAAATGTTGGAGTGAGAGCAACCATTCTAGGGCCATATGGTAATTCACGATTATCTATAAACTAAAGCATCACTTATAGACAGGGATGGGCCGAACACCCCCTTGTTCAGTTCGCAACACCCGAACAGGGGAAAAGTTCTAACCTGAACGGAGAACCCCATTGATGTCTATGGAAGCTGAACAGGAAAGATCAAATGTGCCAAATTTGAAGGCTTATGTGCAAGTAATTGGCCATAAAAGGGGTATGGGGGTCCGGGTACTGCATTGAGGGACATGTATTAATGCAAATTTGTTTTTAGCATTTTTTTTTCAGGAGCAGCGATTTTAATGATGCTGAAAGTGCAACAATAAAAATGAAAAATTCCTTTAAATATTGTGCCTGGGGGGTCCCCGTAGTCTGACTGTAAAGTGGTGTATCTGTAGCATGCATAGAACATGCTACAGCAAAAATGTAATTTCTAAAGAAAAAAATCTAGTCAAATCACCTTTAAATTGACTCACGGTTGCAGTTGCCGGCACTCAGCTTTGGAGAAAAAATAGGAAAAAACCTGTATGGGCCCCCCCCCGAACCATACCAGGCCACATGCCCTCAACATGGGGAGGGTGCTTTAGGCCATGGAGAGCTCTGCCCCCCACCCCAAAGCACATTGCCCCCAGATCCCACCCCCCCTTGTGAATGAGTATGGAGTATATTGTACCACTACTCATACACCAAGAAAGTGTCCAAAAGTAATAAAAACACAGAGACAGTTTTTGACAATTCCTTTATTAAAAAAAAAAAAAAACAGTGTCCCCAATGTAATTTTTTTATTTATTCAGCTGTCAGCGGATGAGCACATTGACAGCTGATGACTCATCGATTGCTAAGGACGCCGCGGCCTTAACAACCAGCTTTTACTGCACCCTGATTGGTCAAATATTTGCCCAATCAGGGTGCAGAATGCACTGTGCAGCGAGCAGTACCTTGCAGGGCGAAAACCCGTGAACACCCTGCAAATTTGGGTGTTCTCCAAACAGGGCGAACAGCCAATGTTCGGCCTGAACACATGCTCGGGTTGAATCATTCACAAAACAATACTTATAGACAATTTTAGGTACCATTGTTTGTTGCTATTTCACAGGTGTGCACAATTTTTAAATCTTTGCATGTGTAGTATCCATACCTCCCAACATTTTAACTTCAGAATGAGGGACACTTGAAGAAAGGAGTGACCTGCTGTGCGCGCCACGGCAAAATTCGGGTGCTTTGTCTCAACCTACCTTAAAGAAGAAATTCATTAAAATAGTCAGGGACTGATTAGCAACCAGCAACTGTTTAAAAAAAACAAACACTTTGGTGAGAAGTATATAATGTACAGTATTGTGTATATAGTGAAGGAGTGTGTAAGGCAGAGCACAGGGTGTTGGGGAGTGCTGCAGTCAGTGTCGGGTTTAGGATATATAACGCAGATTGCAGGGGGTCCAGGGTGTGTTCAAGAATCAGGAGTATGTAATACATAGAGGGCAGTAGAGTGCATAGTAAGCATCATGAGTACAAAACAAAGAGTGCAGTAGTCAGGGGTGTGTAACGCACAGTGTAGGGGTAAGGAGAGTGCAAAATCCCCCCTCGCATGCAATACTCTCCTCCACTTTACCTTTTCAGCAAAAAACCCCGCTCCCTCCCCTCCTAAAGAACAAACAAAAAACAATTTGCTCACTCACCCCCCCAGTAGAAATCCTCTCCCCCTCCCAACACAAAGCTCCCCCTCACAGCACAAATCCTCCTCTTCCCCAGTCCCCCTCTCAGAATAGATCCTCTTCCACCCCCAAATCCCCTGTCCCAGCACAACCCCCCCATTCTAATACTGTACAAATCCTCTCCCACTCAATTCCCCCTCTCCAAATCCCCCAGCACAAATATTTCCCTCACCAATCCCCCTTCCCAGCACAACAAATCCCCCCCCCAATTTATTTTCCCAGCAAATATTCCCCACATCCTTATTTTAGCACAGATCCTCCTCCTCCTCCCAGCATAAATACTTTCATCACTTCTAGCACAAATCATCTCCCCCAAATCCCCCCTCCCAGAACAACTCCTCATCCTGGCGCAAATACCCAAACCCCAAATCCTCTCCCTGCTTCTAGAAAAATCTCCCTCCCAACAAAAATCCTCTCCCACTGCTAGCAACAGATCCTCCCTCTCAAGTCCTCCCTTCCTTCCAGCACAACCTCCCCCCAAACTTGGGTAAAAGAATCCCCCCCATGACAAATATTCCTACCCAAACCCCCCCAGAACAAATCTTTTTCCACTCCAATTTCCCCATAGCACAAATCCACCTTCTCTCCAATCTCTCCTTCCAGAATAAATGCTCTTCTACCCCACAAATCCCCCCTCAAAGCACAACCCCCTTTTTTCCAGTAAAAATCCCCCCCCCGCAAAACCCCCCAGCATAAATCCTCTTTTCTTCAAATCCCCCTTCCAACCAAATTTCTCACCCCCTCTTCAAGCACAAGTCCCCCCAATCTCCATTTCTAGCATAAATACCCCCCATCACTGAGCCTCCCCCATCATTGTTCTGAGCTGGGCTGGGGTTGGGAGGAGTTAAAGGTGGTTGGCGAAAGTGGGGTTGTGGCAAAGGTGTGGGTTGGGGGGTAGGAATGGGGAAAGGGTAAGTGGGGGTGTGATGGGGCAGCGGAAGGGGTGTTTGGAATGGATGGTATTAAAGTCTCTGGGGAGGGGGAAGGAGGGGGATGGGGGGTGTAGGAAGATCACTTGGTGGCTGGAGAGGGTCTCTGAAAACAAAGCCTCGGGCTAGTGGGGGTGAGGGCTGGAAATGGATGCTGGGAGGGGCAACAAAAGGGGAGAGAGAAGATGCTGGGAGGCATGGGCCGGACCGCTGTTAGAAATCATGATGCTCCGTACAGCTTACCTGACTCATATTTGATCTCTTACAACACTTTTTTTAAGGTGTATAATATGTAATGCACAATGTAAAGTCGATAGTATGCAATACAGAGTTCAGGAATCAGTAGTAAGACACAGTGTGAAAGGGGTAGTGATGGGCTTGGGCGTGTTCGGATCGAACCAACCAGGAAGCTTTCACCCTACACCGCCAATCATAGGCAGTGAGGCATTTCCTGATAGGCAGCTGCCCAGACACGCGCTGCCTATAATTGGCGGTGTGCAGTGCCGGATCCTGGCAGGAATTGATCCGAACACGCCCGAGCCCATTCTTATGCAGGGGTAACAAGTAAGGCAGAGTGCAGGGCTTAGTAGCAAGTAACAAAGTTTAGGGGGTCAGTAGTAAGTAACAAAGTTCATGAGGCTAGTAGTAAGTAACGTGCATGGGACAATAGTAAGTAATCCAGAGTTTAAGTACTGTAGAAGACATTAATAACCAGGGGCGGCCTGTCCATAGTGGGCGCCCCCCCCCCCCTTCCTGTAGCAACCAAAAAAAAAATTTAAAATGGCCCCTTTAAGAAAAAAAAAATCTTTTAACTAAGTGCACTGTGGCGCTGGACACAGTGCACTATGGGAAGCGCCACGTCAATGCAATCACGAGATTGCAGACGTGGTGCTTCATTTGCAGGCTTTTAACCCGCCTTGCGGCGCAATCAAAAACACTGATTAGCTTCCGCCCGTAGAATCACTACGGGCAGGAGCATTGTGGTTTAAACTTCACTGCTACTTCTGGGTTTCGTGAAACCAGGAAGTGATGTCGGCAGCTCCGTTCTTTGCGTTCTTTGCATTCTCTGGGGTGGGGCGCTGCATGCTGTTTCTAGCTACAGGAAACAAACAGTCATGTAAACTGTTCCTGAGTGAGCACTCACTGACTGGTACAGCAGCTCCGTCCCATTCCTCTAAGCAGATCCATGTCGGGACTCGGGAGGAAGAAACTGGAGTGGAGGAGAAAGTCAGCCAGGTCAGTCCAGGGAAGGGGGACAAACTATCCCCCTAGTGAGATGTGCAGACATTGTCAGGAGAGACATTACTGGAGGCACTGTGAGTCCAGACTGAGAACACTGAGCAGAGAGAGGGAATTGACTGAAACTAAAAGCAAGTGAGTAATCCCATCCCTCGGTCCCTGATGCCATCCCACCCACCATCCCTCTGTCCCTGATGGGCTGTGAGACAGATTGATGTGTTATTAGAGTCCTGTGTATAATGTAGAGCCTGGTATATGATGTACAGAGCCCTGTATATAATGTAGAGCCTGGTATATGATGTACAGAGCCCTGTGTATAATATACAGCCTGGTATATGATGTACTACAGGGGACGGGGTGGGTGGATTCTATAAGGGGTGTGGCTTATGAGAAGTGGGAGGGGTCAAAAGGGTGGGCGGGGTCTAGCGCCCCCCATCTTAAAACTTCAACAGCTGACCACTGTTAATAACAGTAGTCACAGACCCTGGATGCAGTGGCACCATAAAGGCCAGCATGACTTATGTATGATTTAAAGAAGTAGAATTTGATTTGTATGAGGTGACACCCTGATATTTCCTATTGCCTACAGAAGCTACCTGTTAATACATATAATCAATTCAATGCAGTAAAACAGAATCAATCATTTAAGCCACACGTTCTAATGGTTTTTCTTCTTTCCATGCAAGCACATATTATCTTTTACACTTTCAGTGCACTGCATAACCATGGCAATGTCATTTAATTGGTGGCAATCAGCAATATCATATATTGCCCTGAAATTACCTTCACAATAGAAGTGGTCACATTCTGCATCTGTCACAGCCAGAGGAATTCTGATCTATTAAAGGGTTAAACTTATCTTTGAATCTGTGCTCCTGTACCAGACATCTGTATGGTCAGTGTGACAAGGAGCTGCAGATACTGCAGGGTCACCCACTGTTCAGTGCACAGACATTCACGTATTGCTGGACACACACTGATCCCTTCCATGTGTGGAGTGTCACAGCATGTCAGCTGTGTTAAAACGGAGCTCCGCCAAAATTTTTTTTTTCTAAAGTCAGCAGCTACAATTACTGCAGCTGCTGACTTTCAAAACATGGACATTTACCTGTCCAGGGCACCCGCGATGTTGGCACCCGAGGCCGAACCGTCTCTCGGTCTTCGGGTGCTGCCGCCTTCACCTCCATCTTCGGTAAGGGAATCAGGAAGTGAAGGGTTGCGGCTTCACTTCCCGGTTCCCTACTGCGCATGCGCGAGTCGAGCAGCGCAATACGGATGGTCCCTGCTGTCTCTGGGACCTGTGTGTTTCCCAGCAGACAGCGAGGGGGGGAAGTGGCATAAATACCTGAGGATTCTGTGGATATCTATGCCGGTAGTGGGTACAAATACCTGTATTATACAGGTATCTGCACACCCCTGAAAGGGGCCAATTGTGACACCGGAGGGGGGGGGGAATCCGATGAGCGGAAGTTCCACTTTTGGGTGGAACTCCACTTTAAGATCTGCTGGAGGTGCCCCTTCTTCAGAGCTGCCTCTGTCCTCCCAGGTGTGTATCGTCCTGCCAGTTTGAACAGAAGAGTGAACTCAGTGTGGGAGAAGGTAACAGCAGAGACACTAAGCTGTGCAATATCACTCACATCGGAAAATGCAGCACTGGCCACTGGCCAGCTGATGGTCGGGTTGAAGAGAGAGTGGGGGGAGTGAAGATGGGTGGGTTAAAGAGGAGATGGAATAGGAAGGGGGTGGATGATACTAACCAGGTCGCTGGCTGACTTGTAGAGGCAGTGTAGAGGATCGCTCCAGTGTCTGTGCTTCTCTCACGGTGCCACCTGGTCACTGCGTTCTCTGATTTTGGAGATACTTCACGGCTCCTCTTACCACGCGGGAGTCGCTGAGAGACAGGAAGCCGGAGGCAGTGGGCGGAGCTTGGAGGTGGGCGGAGCTTGGAGGTGTCCTGGAAAACGTCATCGGTTGTTAGGACGCCGGCGGTCCTAGCAACAAATGACAGTGAAGATTGTGGGGAGAACGGCTCTGCTCATAGCAATCTTCACTCTGTGCAGTGTGAAAGAGCACACATTGCACCCATCCAGAATACCACCATTGAATAGAGCCCAGTGCTGGAACTTGTTATGGCACTGGGCTCTGGTTTGCAGGACTTCAGCCTAGATTGCGGAACCCCGGGACTGACTTGAAATCCCAGGACAGTCCCGCGGAATCCGGGACTGTTGGTAGGTATGGTAATATTTACTGTATTTTCTTAAAGCAGAAGATTTAAAAAGAAAAACATTAGTACACCCCCCTCCACACACAAAACAACACAACAGTTATTAAATTTGAGAAATTTCTTACCATTCAAGAGAAATGTCTGATTGAGATTTCAGGAAGTCAGCTCTGTGATTCAAAAAATGTAGCCTGTATTCTGGCAAGGAGGATCTCTTAGAACGGTTATTGCATCACATCCTCTTCTCTCTCTCTAAACTGTAATCAGACTACATTTCCCATGAATCATTGGGAATGGAGTGAATGTGGGAGATACACTAGGCCTGTACTGTACATGTAAATGTGAACTCGCCCACTTCAACAAAAATCACACCCCTCATTCTGCAGCCAGCAAGCCATGCTAGTCAGTAACACAAGGAATGATACGTCACAGCCTTATAAATGCAAAGCATTTTCATATAAATGCAAACCAGTGCCGAGTGTCAGGGACCACCAGTGCCGAATGTCAGGGACCACCAGTGCCAAATGTCAGGGACCACCAGTGCCAAATGTCAGGGACCACCAGTGCCAAATGTCAGGGACCACCAGTGCTGCATGTCAGAGACCACCAGTGCCGAATGTCAGGGACTACCAGTGCCGAATGTCAGGGACTACCAGTGCTGAATGTCAGGGACCACCAGTGCCGTATGTCAGGGACCACCAGTGCCAAATGTCAGGGACCACCAGTGCCTCATGTGAGAGACCACCAGTGCCGAATGTCAAGGATCACCAGTGCTGCATGTCAGGGACCACCAGTGCAGATTATTAGTGCTCATCAGTGTGGAGTCACCAGTGCAGATTATCAGTGCTCATCAGTGTAGAGTCACCAGTGCAGATTATCAGTGCCCATCAGTGCGGTGTCACCAGTGCAGATTATCAGTGCTCATCAGTGCGGTGTCACCAATGCAGATTATCAGTGCGGTGTCATCAGTGCCCATCAATGCGGTGTCACCAGTGCAGATTACCAGTGCCCATCAGTGCGGTGTCACCAGTGAAGATTATCAGTGCTCATCAGTGCGGTGTCATCAGTGCAGATTATCAATGCTTATCAGTGCGGTGTCACCAATGCAGATTATCAGTGCCCATCAGTGTGGTGTCATCAGTGCCCATCAATGCGGTGTCACCAGTGTGGATTATCAGTGCCCATCCATGCGGTGTCACCAGTGCAGATTATCAGTGCCCATCAGTGCGTTGTCACCAGTGTAGATTATCAGTGCCCATCAGTGCGGTGTCACCAGTGCAGATTATCAGTGCCCATCAGTGCGTTGTCACCAGTGTAGATTATCAGTGCCCATCAGTGCGGTGTCACCAGTGCAGATTATCAATGCCCATCAGCGCGTTGTCACCAGTGTAGATTATCAGTGCTCGTCAGTGCGGTGTCACCAGTGCAGGTTATCAGTGCCCATCAGCGCGTTGTCACCAGTGCAGATTATCAGTGCTCATCAGTGCGGTGTCACCAGTGCAGATTATCAGTGCTCATCAGTGCGGTGTCATCAGTGCAGATTATCAGTGCTCATCAGTGCGGTGTCATCAGTGCAGATTATCAGTGCCCATCAGTGCGGTGTCACCAGTGCAGATTATCAGTGCGGTGTCACCAGTGCAGATTATCAGTGCTCATCAGTGTGGTGTCATCAGTGCAGATTATCAGTGCTCATCAGTGCGGTGTCACCAGTGCAGATTATCAGTGCTCATCAGTGCGGAGTCATCAGTGCAGATTATCAGTGCCCATCAGTGCAGTGTCATCAGTGCAGATTATCAGTGCCCATCAGTGCGGTGTCATCAGTGCAGATTATCAGTGCTCATCAGTGCAGAGCAGGGATAGTTACAGATCCTCCGTATGACAGAGCAGATCTCGGGCTAACAGATCTGTATGTGAGAACACCGCTCGTGGTACAGCCCCTCCTCCCTGCACCAGAATTGTGATAGACAGCGCAGAGCACACTGTTCCAATGTGCAAGGAGGCGGGGCTGTACGATGATCGATGTTCTCACATACAGATCTGTCAGCCCGACATGCGTTCTGTCCCAATTATTTGTAACTACCCCCACACTGGAGAGAGATGGTGGGATGGCGGGGGGGGCGGTGCTGGCAGGGAGGAGGAGGAGGGAGCAGAGGAGGAGGACACCACCTCTATGGGCAGCACAGACCGGGGGGCTGTAAGACCCCCTCCACACACTACAGCGAGCCAGATGGAAGTACAAGTCCCTGCTCGCTATCAGAGCACTACAAGGGGCTGTCAGACCACTGGCTGAGGTTACTGGAGGGATAGAAGCCAACGGTCTTCAAACAGGCAATCAATAAGCAATAAAGGTTTTTCAGCAAGTTCAGCAGGCTATTGCAGAGGAGATACAGAGCTCATAAGAACGTGGCTGACATAGTTGGTGAAGGTAGATCAGCAACGAGGACATGGAAAAAAGTTTTTGCCCGGAGTTCTGCTTTAATGTAACATCATCTTTGATATTTTACCAAAAAATGGGAATTATATTGTGTTTGTGTACACTAAAATTCATTTAAAGTGATTGTAAAGGATCAAATAAAAAAGAATCAAACATGTTGTACAGTGATTTTGCACAGAGGAGACAAATCCTCTCTTCTGCAGTCCCCCACCGGTTCTCTAGGCTCCTTCTCCCTGCTGAGTGCCCCCAACATTCAAAGAGGCTTACCCCCGAGACATGATCTGTCTCTCCTTTCATACATAGAGTGTGGCTCAACCCCACCCTTGCTCCCTCCACAATGGCTGTGATTGACAGCAGACATGTGCAATTCGTTTAGTTCCAAATTTGTTTTTTAACAAATTTTGACAAATTTGTTAATTCTGAAATTTTCCTAATTTCAAATTTCCTAATTTTTAAATTTCCGAATTTCCGAAAATTTGAAATATCGGAAATTCAGAATTTTGGAAATTCGGAATTTGGAAATTCAAATTTTCGGAAATTCTGAATTCGAGAAATTGGAAAATTCGAATTCAGAAATTGGAAAGTTTCAGAATTTTAGAAATTCAGAATTCAGAAGTTCGGAATTCGGAAATTCATATTTTCGGAAATTGGAAAATTTGGAAATTCGAAATTTGGAAATTGGAAAATTCGGAAATTTGGAAGTTCGGAAATTTGGAAGTTTGGAAATTTGAAATTTCGGAAATTCGTAAATTCAAAAATTCGAAATTAGGAAACTCTGTATTTTGGAAATTTGAAAATTCTAAAATTTGGAAATGTGAAAATCCGAAAATATGAATGAAAATCTGAAAATTCAAAAGAATGAAAATCAAAAAATTCATAAACCCGAAAATCTGAAATGATAACTAATAACTAACTATTAAATTATAGGTATTGGAATTTCCTTTCAAATTTGTATGAACTATCTGAAATAACGAATGCAGCATCTAAATGAATGGAACGTAACAATCTAATAATGATAAATAACAATAATAATAATAAAACTGGATTTTCAAATTTTCTGATTTTCAAATTCCGAATTTTCAAATTTCTGAATTTCCAAATTCTGAATTTTCGAATTTCAAAATTTCCGAAAAAAAGCAAAAAACTTAATGAAAGGAAAACTAACACATTTTTTGGCAATGCACATGTCTAAATGACAGCCAATGGCTCCTGCTGCTGTCTCAAGATTGGGCTCCGGTAAGTATAAAGGGGGGCTGGGGGGGGCTGGATGCAGAAGGTTTTTTATCTTAATGCATAGAATTATTAAGCCTTTAGAACCATTTTAAGTGTATTTTTTTCCCTGAAAATTTGATAAACGGCTGTACAAATATAGTGCGAAATAAAAATTGCAACAGCCACAATTTTATTTTCCAGGGCATCTGCGGTTGGAAAACATAATATTTGGGGGATCAAAGCAAAACTTCTCAGCAGTCCTAACAGTGCCTGACTGGGACCCCTGAGACATATTCGCTGTTGTGATGCATTTATTATTCCCACCATATTATGTTGTTTGCTTTTTTTGGCTGCTGAAATCTCGGAGACAGTTTACTGCTCACCCACTAAGTCCTCAAATAACCCCTTTTTTGGGTACCTATTGCACTCACTTGTTTCCTTTGGTAGTGTAGTCTTTTGAACCCACCGCACACCCTCTTTTCTGGAACACTACTTTCCTGTACTTGACACCCCTTTTCTACTAGTTCACTGTCCCACCTACCTTTCTCTTTTTAAAGCAGAGTTTTGCCGAAAAAAATAAAAATTAAAAGTCCGCAGCTACAAATATTGCAGCTGCTGACTTTTAATATTAGGACACTTACTGTACCTGTCCAAGGCGCCCGCGATGTCCTCACCCGATCTGTCCCTCGGCTTCCGGGTGCAGGCGCCGGTATCTTAAGTAAGGGAATTAGGAAATGAAGCCTTGCGACTTCACAACCTGATTATTACTGCGCATGTGCGAGCCACAGGTCAACCTCTGATGGAGGCTCTTTACCACATGATCAGTCAGTGTCCAATCACGGCTGATCACAGTGTAAACAGGAAGAGCCATTTATCAGCTTTTCCTCACTCACTCCTCACGCTTTTCCTCACTCGCGTCTGACAGACGTGAGTAGAGGAGAGCCGATCGGTGGCTCTCCCGACAGGGGGGGTCTGTGCTGATTGTTTATCAGTGCAGCCCCCCCCACAGATGTCCACACTGGACCACCAGGGATGCCACCAGGACTACCAGGATGCCCACCACACATTGATGAGCAGGTATGCCCCCTATGGCTACCAGGGATGCCACACAGTGCCCTAAAAGATGCCAAGCAGTGCCCACAAATGGTGCCAGTCAGTGCACACTATAAATGACTGCCAGATGTCGTCTCATCAGTGATGCCCAACAGTGCCACCCATCAGTGTCCATCAGTGCCACCCATCAGTGTCCATCATTGCCACCTACCAGTGCTCATCCGTGCCCATCAGTGCCATCCTATTAGTGCCCATCCATGCCACCTATCAGGGCCATCCATAAGCACCCATCAGTGCAGCCTTTCAGTGCCCATCGGTGCCGCCTATCAGTGCCCATCAGTGCCCATCAGTGCCACCTATCAGTGCCCGCCAGTGCCACCTATCAATGCCCATCAGTGCTGCATACCACTGCCGCCTATCAGTGTCCATCAGTGCCACCTATCAGTGCCCATTATCAGTGCCACCTCATCAGTGCCACCTCATCAGTGCCACCTCATCAGTGCCGCCTTATCAGTGCCTGTCAGTGCAGCCTCATCAGTGCCCATCAGTGAAGGAGAAAACTTACTTATTTACAAAATTTTATAACAGAAACAAAGAAAAAATATTTTTTTTTAAACTTCCGGTCTTTTTTAATTTGTTGCACAAAAAATAAAAACCCCAGCAGTGATCAAATACCACCAAAAGAAAGCTCTATTTGGGGGAACAAAAGAATAAAAAATGTGTTTGTGTACAGTGTAGCATGACTATGCAATTGTCATTCAAAGTGCGACAGCGCTGAAAGCTAACAATTGGCTTGGGCAGGAAGGGGCGAAGAAGTGGTTAAAAAAATGGCATGGGGTCCCCCCAAAATCTTTACCAGACCCATATCCAAGCATGCAGTCTGGAGGTCAGGACTAGTGAGCGCCCCCCTGAACTGTACCAGGCTGCATGCCCTCAACATGGTGATGATGCTTTAGGGTCACCCCAAAGCACCTTGTCCCCATGTTGATGGGGACAAGGGCCTCTACCCGTTAACCCTGGCTGGTGGTTGTTGAGGTCTGCAGGTGGGGGGCTTATCAGAATATGGAAGCCCCCTTTAACAAGTGGGGCCCTGGATCCTGGCTCCCCTATGTGAATGGGTAGAGGGTACATTGTAAGGCAGTGAAATGTAAACAAATACAAGAGCCAGTTTTTGACAAATCCTTTATTGTAAAATAGCTCTGAGCCATCTTCTTCTACGATGTATCCGATACCCATTCACATGGGTGGGTGGATCTGGGGACCCCCTTGTTAGAGGGGGCTTCCAGATTCCGATAAGCCCTCCATCCCTATCAACATGGGGACAAGGTGCTTTGGAGGGACCCCAAAGCACCCTCTTCATGTTGAGGGCAAGTGGCCTGGTATGGTTCAGGAGGGGGGGTGCGCTCGCTCACCCCCCCGTTCTGACTACCAGGCTGCATGCTCGGATAAGGGTCTGGTATGGATTTTGGGGGCCTACATCATTTTTTTTATTTTGGCATGGGGTTCCCCTTAAAATCCATACCATACCCAAAGTGGGTGGACCCTAAGCCATTTTTTTCCTTGATTTTCCATCTGTATGTATGTAATATATTATAGCCGCAAACAAGTTTATATGACATTTTTTTCCTTTAGAAATGTCATTATTGCTGCGGCACTGTTCTACACTTCGCACTGATGCACCACTTTACAAGCAGACTAAGGGGACACCCAGGCACAATATATTTAAAGGAATATTTATTTTTTTATTGTTTCACTTTAAGCATCATTAAAATCACTGCTCCTGAAAAAACGATTGTTGTAAAAAAAATTTTTGTGCATTGATACATGACACTTTTTATGTCTAAGAACCTGCATACAAGCCTTCAATGAGGACTTTTGATTTTGCAGGTTCGAGCCCCATTGACTTCGACTATTCCTGCATATGCCGATGTGACAGGCATGTTCACTGGCAATAGTGGGATTTTTCATTTGCATGTCCGCCCAGTTGAAGTCTTAATTGGCTTAATTGGGCGCTATTATCATGGTACTGCGGGATCGCATATTCGCGCTATAATAAATGACCTCCTCTATTACTCAAGCAATGATCCATGACAAAATTGAGGCAGTCATACTATTTAGAGTGTCATCCTATGAAAAACCATGGAAGCTCTGGATTACCCTTATCTGCCTACTGACTTTGATACTTCTCTCCTGCTACCATGATAGTCAATCCATGACCCCTTACTTGATAACGATTTGCGGCCTGTATGTTACAGCAGCACTGGTCCTCTCTAGGGAACCCCCTCTCTTTCCTGCTTTCTCCTCCTATTTCTTCTTCCCTAAATGTCATATCTCTTCCCCACGTATTCCCCCCTCCCCTTTCTAGTCTGTTCCACTTGCTTTTAGCCCTTATGTCATGTCCTCCCACACTGCATCTTTTCTCCACTTAGCCCGGACATTTCTGGACCATACACTCTTTATTGGAGATATTGGCTTAGTCCGATCTTGATAGTGGTCTACCAGTGCATCCTAGGGGTAGCACCAAAAGACCATATGGGGTGAAATATCAAACTGCAGTTCCACCATTTATTGCTGACATCTCCGATAAGCCCCATATTGAGTATGTCCTTTCCTATTCCTATGATTTGCTATTATCATTGTCATCATCCATAGACTATGAACCTGCTTTAGCCTGCTTCAACTGAGGTCTATCCTCTTTGGTCATAAGTATTTTGCTCTGTGTTTTTGAACAATTGTTACCAAATGTGTTTTTTTGTTATGACTTGCAATCTAGCGATGGCTTGCATTTGGAAAGTGTTCCTAATTTTCTTTCCTTTCTGTTCGATATTCATGCATCCTATTTTTGATAAACCTTATTAAAATCTTTGAACAAGAAAAAAGGAAATGTACTAATGCAAAATGAACGTCAATGGCATGAGATGATTTTCAGATTTGCCAGGACATTTTTGAAGACATAGTGCTTTGCATTGCCTTTAGACCATAGCCAGCAGGCTTAGAAGGACTAATAAGGGGGCTTTGGATTAGCCGACTCTACCACAATAAAATGGGGGGGGGGATCAGAACTGTCAAAGGGGTTAATTTACTGAAGGCAAACATACTGCTCATTTTGCAAGTTGCTCTCTACAAGGGAATTTATCTCAGATCTTAGTGAATGCAGTGAAATTGCACTTTGCAAAAAAAAAAAAAATACCCAATCATGTACAAGGAAAAAAAAACAGCTTTTTTGCTTGCATGTGATTGAAAAATAGAAGTTAATAGAACTGTATTTACAAAGTGAACAGCCTATTTGCTTTTAGTAAATCAGTGTCAATGTTACATAGTTACATAATTACATAGTAAGTGAGGTCGAAGAAAGACACTAGACACAAGTCTATAAAGTCCAACCTATGGGTGATTATATGTCAGTATTACATTGTATATCCCTGTATGTTGTGGTCGGACTGGTGTTGTCCAGAACTTGACAACATACACCAAGTGAGGTCGGACCAGAGTCTTGTAGAGTGGGAGAATTATCGCTTTATCACTGGAGTTAATCGCTTTTTAAATGTATGCCAATATTCTGTTTGCTTTGTTAGCAGCAGCTTGGCATTACATAGTTACATAGTTACAGTACATAGTAGGTGAGGTTGAAAAAAGACACAAGTACATCAAGTTTAACCTATGTGTGTGATTATATGTCAGTATTACATTGTATATCCCTGTATGTTGCGATTGTTCAGGTCCTTATCTAATAGTTTCTTGAAACTATCGATCCCCCCGCTGAGACCACCGCCTGTGGAAGGGAATTCCATATCCATGCCGCTCTTACACTAAAGAATTTTAATGAGTGGCCACAAGTCTTGTTAAACTCCCTTCTGTGAAAAAAGTTTTATCTCTATTGTGGGGTCACCAGTAGGGATGGGCTGTCTGTTCGGGTCGAACATGAGTTTAACTCGAACATTAGGTGTTTGCCTGTTCGCTGAATAGCGAACAATTTGGGGTGTTCGCGAAAAATTCAAAAGCCGCAGAAAAAGTCTTTGGGAGAAATCAACAGTGCTAATTTTAAAGGCTTATATGCGTGGTATTGTCATAAAAAGTGTTTGGGGACCTGGGTCCTGCCCCAGGGGACATGTATCAATGCAAAAAAAAGTTTTAAAAACGGACGTTTTTTCGAGAGCAGTGATTTTAATAATGCTTAAAGTGAAACAATAAAAGTGAAATATTCCTTTAAATTTCATACCTGGGGGGTGTCTATAGTATGCCTGTAAAGTGGCGCATGTTTCCCGTGTTTACAACAGTCTAAGAGCAAAATGACATTTCTAAAGGAAAAAAGTCATTTATAAGTTTTGTAATGAATTGTCGGATCTCTGCAATACACTTAAGATCATTTTAAAAAATGGCATGGGATTCCCCCACAGTCCATTACCAGGCCCTTTGCGTCTGGTATGAATATTAAGGGGAACCCCACACCAAAATTTAAAAAAAAAATGGCGTGGGGGTCCCCCTAAAAAATCCATACAAAACACTCAACCTGGCAGGCCGCAGGAAAAGGGGGGGGACAAGAGAGCGCCCCCCTCCTGAACCGTACCAGGCCACATGCACTCAACATGGGGAGGATGTCCCCATGTTGATGGGGAGAAGGGCCTCATCCCCACAACCCTTGCCCGGTGGTTGTGGGGGTCTGCGAGCAGGGGGCTTATCGGAATCTGGAAGCCCCTTTAACAAGGGGACCCCAGATCCTGCCCCCCCATGTGAACTGGTAATGGGGTACAAATGTACCCCTACCATTTCACAAAAAAAGTGTCAAAAATGTTAGAAAAGACAATAGCCGGTTTTTGACAATTCCTTTATTAATGTATTCTTCTTTCCCCACTTCTTCTTCCATCTTCTTCTGGTCTTTCTTTGGTTTTCTTCCTCCATCTTGTTCTTCCCCCGCTTCTTCCTCTGTTTCTTCCTCTACTTCTTCTTGCGGTCCTCTGCTTTTTCCTCCGGTGTTCTTGTCCGGCATCTTCCTCCGTAGCTTATTCTTCCCTGCTTCGTGCTCCAGATGATCCGCCTCAATGGGAGGCTCCCACTGTGTGACGCTTCTGTTCTGGTGACAGTTCTTATATAACTAAGGGCAGGGCCACCCGGTAACCCCGTCCCCTCTGACGCACGGGGAATTCCCTATGGCTTTCCCCGTGTTGTCAGAGGGGGGCAGGGTCCCCAGTTACGTATGTTCTGCTGCTAACCGAACAGGGGGGTGTTCAGGCCCATCCCTAGTCACCAGCACGGTATTTGTAAATTTAAATCATATCCCCTCTCAAGCTTCTCTTCTCCAGAGAGAATAAGTCCAGTGCTCACAACCTTTCCTCATAACTAAGATCCTCCAGACCCTTTATTAGCTTTGTTGCCCTTCTTTGTACTCGCTCCATTTCCAGTACATCCTTCCTGAGGACTGGTGCCCAGAACTGGACAGCAGCAGCTTGGCATTGCATGCCATTGCTGAGTCTATCATCTACTAGGACCCCCAGGTCCTTTTCCATCCTAGATTCCTGTATTGAAGCTGCTGTAAGGAGAGGATAGGAACAGCTGACAAACTGCAGAGGGAGAGAATAGGGTCAGTTAAGAAACTGTACTTTACGTTTTACATAAATATGTAAAACCTTTTGGACATAATAAGAATCCATCTAAAAATGTATTCCTTTCAGTTTCCCCAAGATCTTTGCAATGAGCCGTGTCCTGCAGGATCCAGGACAGTTCGAACTGGAGGATTCTATGTGTCGGATTCTGCTGGGGAAATCTCCAATAAAACAGGTAACAAATTCCAATATGTGAGTATCCAACCACTAAAATCTTATTTACGGTAAATGTTGATAAGTGTTAATGTATTAATCTCATTTTAAAAGTGTTTGTTATTTTTTTTATAAATACATTAACCACTTCAGCTCCGGAAGGTTTTACCCACTTCCTGACCAGGCCATTTTTTTGCGATGTGGCACTGGGTTACTTTAACTGACAATTGAGTGGTGGTGCGACACTGTACCCAAATAAAATTGACGTCCTTTTTTTCCCACAAAGAGAGCTTTCGTTTGATGGTATTTGATCACCTCTGCGTTTTTATTTTTTGCACTATAAACAAAAAAGACAATTTTGAAAATATATATATATATTTTTACTTTCTGCTATAAAACATTTCCAATAAAAAATGTAAAAAATCGAATTTCTTCATAACTTTATGTATTCTGCTACATATTTTTGGTAAAAAAATTCTTAATATATGTATATTGATTGGTTTGGGCAAAAGTTATAGCGTCTACAAACTAGGGGATAGATTTAGGCACTTTTTTTTTACAGTACTTTTATTTATTAACCGCTTGCCCACCAGCCACCTTCATTATACAGCGGGAGGTCGGCACGATCCCGCGAGCCATTGTTGCTGTATGCTGGCTCCTTTAAGCGGGATATCTGCCGCCGCCGAATTTCTGAATTTATGGATTTTCTCATTTCCGAATTTTCGAATTTGCAAATCTAGAATTTCAGAATTTCAGAATTTCTGGATTTTCAAATTTTCGAATTTACGAATGTTTGAATTTTTGAATTTTTGAATTTATGAATTTATGAAAATTCTTAAACTTGTAAATGTGTAAGTTCAAAAATTTGAAAATTCAAAAATTTGTACATTTGTAAATGCGTAAATTAAAAAATTTGCAAATTCAAAAATTCGAACATTCGGAATTTCGGAAATTCGGAAATCCAAAAATTTGAAAATTTGAAAATCCGAACATAAGAAAAAGAATTTGAAAGAGCAAAAATCTGAAAATCTGAAAATTCGAAACAGTAACTAACTAACTAATTATAACTATTAAATTATAGGTATTGGAATTTCCTTTGAAATTTGGCTTTTAGTGAATGTAACGAATATGAATCTATCCAAAGTTACAAATGATCCAAAATAACGAATGCTGCATCTAAATGAATGGAACCAAATGACTTATTAATAAATAATAATACGTTTTTATTATTATTATTATTGTTTATTATTATTTATTTGTTACGCTTCATTCATTTTGATACGGCATTCTTTATTTCAGATAATTCGTAACTTCGGATAAATTTGTATTCATTACGTTCACTAAACAGCCAATTTTGAAAAGAAATTACAATACCTATAATATAATCGTTAGTAATAGTTAAGTTATAATTAGTTAGTTATTATTTCAGATTTTTTTCATTTTTGGGTTTTTGAATTTTTGGATTTTCGTTCTTATTTTCAGATTTTCGTTCTTTTCAATTTTCGTTCTTTATTTCGGATTTTCAAATTTTTGAATTTCCGGATTTTTGAATTTCTAATTTATGAATCTCTGAATCTTCAAATTTCGAATTTATGAATTCACAAATTTTCGAATACTCAGAAAAAATTGTTAAACAGGTTTTCATTATGGATATTTCCCAATTAACAAATTTGTCGAAATTCGAATTCGGAATGAAACAAATTGCACATGTCTATTAAAGTGTAAGTTCACCTTTACAGAAAATCTGTAAGGTGAACTTATAATGAAACCCCTCCCCATCACACCCGGACCCACTGACCTAAAGTCCAGCGATCACCTGGTCTGACACATCGTATAGCCGCTTTACCAGTTTGGGTTTTCTTCTCCCCCATTGACAGGATGGGCTACATGGATTCTGATTGGTTGGCATCGCCCATGTGATGGAACTGACCAATTAGAATGCCTCCTATAGATTAAGCCAAGGTGATTTCTAAGCCCTGAACTGGTAAAGCGGCTATCTGATGTGTCAGAGCGGGTGATCACCGGACTCCAGGTGAGCAGGACTTGGGGGGTGGGGAGGGGATCCAGTGTAAGTTCACCTTACAGATTTTTCTGTAAAGGTGAACTTACCCTTTAATCATTTACAGACTGGAAGATTTTCCCCCTTAATGACCAAGCCATTTTTTGCGATACGGCACTGCGTTACTTTAACTGACAATTGTCATGCACCCAAACAAAATTGACGTTTTTTTTCCCCACAAATAGAGCTTTCTTTTGGTATTTGATCACCTCTGCGGTTTTTATTTTTTGCTCTATAATCAAAAAAAAAGAGCAACAATTTTGAAAAAAAAACAATATTTTTTACTTTTTGCTATAATAAATATCCCCCCCCCAAAAAAAAATAAAAATAAAAAAGCGTCTTCCTCAATTTAGGCCAATATGTATTCTTCTACATATTTTTGGTTAAAAAAATCGCAATAAGCATAAATTGATTGGTTTGTGCAAAAGTTATAGTGTCTACAAAATAGGGGATAGATTTATGGAATTTTTATTTAATTTTATTTTTTTACTAATAAGGGTGGCGATCTGCGATTTTCAGCGTGACGGCAACATTGTGGCGGACAGATCGGATACTTTTGACACTTTTTTGGGACCATTGACATTTATACAGCGATCAGTGCTATAAAAATGCATTGATTACTGTATAAATGTCACTGGCAGGAAAGGGGCTAACACTAGGGGGCGATCAAGGGGTTAAATGTGTTACCCAGGGAGTGATTCTAACTGTAGGGGAAGGGGACTCACAAGGGGAGGAGACCGATCTGTGTTCCTCTGTACTGGGAACACACCATCGGTCTCCTCTCACCTGACAGCATGTGGATCTGTGTGTTTACACACACAGATGTACGTTCCTGCTCTGTTATCAGGCAATCACGGGTTCCCAGCGGACATCGTGCACCCCCCCAGATGGCCGGAAAGCCCAGGACATAATATGACACCTGCCCAGGATGGGAGATCCCTCCTGCGGACGTAATTTGGCTATGGACCTGAAGTGGTTAAATAAAGTGCACCCAATCACCTATTTCCTATGATCTAATACATATGTGTAATAAGCCCCCCCCATCTTGTCTGGGAGGCCAACAAGGAGACTTAGACGTTCCTATGCCACTATGAGGGGGCCAGCAGCATCTGTGTCCACTAAATTGTGGCCTCATCCTACAGACTGGCTCCCCAATCTGTTGTTTACAAAAAAAAGAAAGCTTACATGGAAAATCAATTTCAATGTAATTTTTTTCTTTACAAATATCAGTTTTGCTGCAGCATGTTCTATACATGGTATAGATGCCCCACTTTACAGGCAGACTAAGGGGATCCCCAGGCACTATATTTAAAGGGATTTTTTAATTTTAATTGCTTCATTTTAAGCATCATTAACCGCTTGATGACCATGCTTTAGCCGAAAGACGGCTACAGCGAGGGGTTCCTTTGCCAGGAGGGTGTACATGGACATTCTCCCATGATCACCCTGCCCACGTGGCACGCTCTGTGATCGCCGAGTCTTTGGGACTCAGCTGATCACAGCAGGCCCTTTACCACGTAATCAGCTGTCAGCCAATGACAGCTGATCACGGAAGTAAACAGAAGTCAGTTACCGGCTTTTTTTTCCTGCACAATGTCAACGTGAAGAAAGCTGTTAACCGGTTTCTGTTAGAGGGACATCGGTCCCCTAAGTGCCCATGAGTGCTACTAATCAGTGCCCACCAGTGCCATCTATAAGTGCCCATCAGTGCTGCCAATCAGTGCTCATTAGTGCCTCCTGATCAGTGCCCATCCATGCCCCCTATCAGTGCCACCTCTCTGTCCCACCTATCAGTGTCCATCAGTGCCACCCTTTAGTGCCCATCAGTGCCACCCATCAGTGCCTCCTCATCAGTACCCACCAGTGCCACGTCATCAGTGCCCATTAGTGGATAAAATTACATGTTTGCAAAATTTTATAACAAAATATGAAAAATGATTTATTTTTCCAAAATGTTCAGTCCGCTCTGTGATCACAGAGTCCTTGGGACTCAGCTGATCACAGAGCAGGGTAAAGGGCCTATCAGAGCAGGCCCTTTACCACGTGATTAGCTGTCAGCCAATGACACCTGATCACTGAAGCAAACAGAGGCCGGTTCTATTCTACACCAGAACTCCAGAACAAGGAAAAAGTTCTGACCAGAACCCAGAACCCTATTAAAATCTGTGGGACCAGAACTCCAAAAAATCAAAAGTCCCCATTTTGAAGGCTTATATGCAAGGTATTGGCAATAAAAAAGGGTATGGGGGCCCGGATGCTGCCCTTAGGGGACATGTATCAATGCAAAACATTTTTTAAAAAATATTTTTTTTTAAATGAGCAGTGATTTTAACCACTTGCTTATAGGACACTTATATTCCCTTCTTGACCAAACCAATTTTCAGCTTTCAGCACTCTAACACTTTAAATGACAATTGCGCGGTCATGCATCGACAAATATATTTTTCTAGGGGATACCTCAAAATCATTGGAGGAACTTATGAGCCTCATCTACATATCTGGGCAACTCTCGGGCTTTCAGATTAACTGGGATAAGTCTGAATTACTACCATTAGATGAGTTAGATTGTTATCCCGGAGGACGTTAACCCCCTCCCACCGCCTCCCGCCACTCTGACCGGGCCTCCTGTCCCACCAGGAGACCCGATCCTTGATCCGCCACTTCCGGCATCTAGAGACAGACTGGCATGAAGCCAGAAATAGCTTTGTTCCAGTCTCCTAAATGTAAACACGGAAGCGACGTTACAATGTCACTTCCGGTTTACTCAGCTGCCAATGGCGCCGGATTTTAAAAAATATACAGTATTCAGAATCACCATTTTTGGCAATCTGAATGCTTTGAAGTGCAAAGGAGGGATTGGATGTCTTTTAGACCCCTGATCCCTCCATAAAGAGTACCTGTCACCACCTATTACTGTCACAGGGGATGTTTACATTCCTTGTGACAGCAATAAAAATGATAATTTTTTTTTTAACACAATTTAATAATATAAAAATAATTAATTAAAAAAAAAATTAAAGTGCCCCCGTCCCTGCGAGCTCGCGCAGCAAAGAAAACGCATACAGAAGTCACGCCCGCATATGTAAACAGTGTTCAAATCACACATGTGATGTATCGCCGCAATCCTCAGAGCGAGAGCAATAATTCTAGGACTAGACCTCCTCTGTAACTGGTAACCATAAAAAAATTTAAAGCGTCGCCTATGGAGATTTTTAGGTACCGTAGTTTGTCGCCATTCCATGAGTGCGTGCAATTAACCTGAATCTCAAACCCTTATTAGTGAAATTTAAGGATAAATGCCGAAGTTGGTGTAAGCTACCACTAATGCCCTGTACACACGGTCGGATTTTCCGACGGAAAATGTGTGATAGGACCTTGTTGTCGGAAATTCCGAAGGTGTGTGGGCTCCATCACACATTTTCCATCGGATTTTCTGACACACAAAGTTTGAGAGCAGGATATAAAATTTTCCGACAACAAAATCCGTTGTTGGAAATTCCGATCGTGTGTACACAAATCCGATGCACAAAGTGCCACGCATGCTCAGAATAAATTAAGAGATGAAAGCTATTGGCTACTGCCCCGTTTATAGTCCCGACGTACGTGTTTTACGTCACCGCGTTCAGAACGATCAGATTTTCCCACAACTTTGTGTGACTGTGTGTATGCAAGACAAGTTTGAGCCAACATCCGTCGGAAAAAATCCATGGATTTTGTTGTCGGAATGTCTGATCGTGTGTACAGGGCATAACTGTGATAGGTAGAGCAAACCTTGTTAAAATGATTTGGACTCCACAATTACTTTATGTGTTTAATAATTCCCCCGTATGTATAACTGTACTTTGGTTTAAAAAAATAGAATCTTGCTAAATATACACAGAACTATTCAGCTCAGTGTTTTGGCGGATGTACAGAATTGGGTACATACTGAACTTTCATGTTTGGTGGACTTGCCCTATTGCACAAAACTATTGGAAGGAAATATTTCATATTGCGTCTAAACTACTCAATATAAATTTATCTCTGGACCCTACAATGGCGCTACTTAACTTAAAACCAGAATTTTTATCACATACACGATTCAGATTACTGATACAGCTTTTCATGGCAGCAAAACAAACACTAGCGAAAGCTTGGCAATCCCCAACTCTGGCAGCAAACGAAACCATACATAGAATGTATAAAACAATGATACAAGCGAAAATGCTAGCTATTGAAACAGACAGGATCACTAGATATGAAAAGTTGTGGCAACCGTGGATAGATAATTTTATGCCCTCAGCATTTCATAAGAAAGTACTTTTACCATGGTAATTTTCTAGATAGGATTTGTTTCAAATATTGTTGTTTCAGATCGTTAAGGTGGCTCACGACTGAACTCTGCGGACCTCATTACCCCTTTCTTTATCAATTCCTTTCTCCTCTCCCTTCCTATCTTTACTTTATCCATATCTATCCTGTGATTTTTGAAGCTCCCATGCATAATATTTATTCTTATATAGGGTTTTTACAAAACTGTTTTTGTTCATATCATAACTATAGAGGTTTAAATGTCTTACTTAAATATGGATCAAAAGATGATTGTAGTATTATTACTTTTATTTAATAACATATAGTAGTAATCTAAATTAAGCTTTGAATATAATTGAGCTTCATTAATTTGTTTAAGAATCAATTATATCATACATCTGTATAAATTATCTGTGAATATTCAATAAAATACTTTGACAAGGAAAAAAAAATAGAATCTCTTTTTAGAGAACTTTTTTGGAAGTAAAAACAACCACGTATGAAGTTAATAACACTGAAGTTAAATAAAGAGGCGGGAGGATTGGCAATTTCATATACAAAAAGTTATTTTTAAGCTTCACAGCATTTTTTTGGATGGACAGTAATATTGGGTTCTGATCCTATACAAGGTTTACTACTATTGGTTTACCCTGATTACTCACTGATCTCTTTATTAGAGGCGCAAAACCAATTGTCCAATAAGGGATTTGTTACGGGTAAACTGTAAACAAGGTATGGCATGAAGTGAAAAAAATGACTAAAATAAAGGGCTATACGGTATACACCCCTATCTGGAACAATAGTAATTATGGGGAATTGTTAAATTGGAAGGGTTTGAGATTTGGAAGCTTAAGGGACTGCGGGAGAATGGCACGGCTGGGCGAAACAACGTTATGTAACGTCGCTTTTCCCCATGGCCACTAGGGGGTGCGCCCCCCAGCTCATCCCCGCTCGCCGATGCAAGTGCCTGGCGGTCTCGATCACCGCCGGCCTCCCGCGATCGCTCGGGGCACACCAAGAACCGGTATCTGTGTGTGTAAACACACAATTTCCAGTTCAATGAGCGGAGAACAGACAGATTGTCTGTTCGTACAGAGTGAGAAGAGGCGATTTGTTATCTTCCCTGCACAGTCCCCTCCCCCCTTCAGTTAGAACACAAACTAGGACACACTTAACCCCTTCACTGCCCCCTAGTGTTAACCCCTTCATTGCCAGTGACATTTTTACAGTAATCAATGCATTTTTAATCGCACTGATCACTGTATTAATACCAATGCTCCCAAAAATGTGTCAAAATTGTCCGACGTGTGCACCATAATGTCTCAGTTATGATAAAAATCGAAGATCACTGCCATTACTAGTAAAAAAAAAAAATAATAATAAAAATGCTATAAATTTAGTCCCTATTTTGTAGACACTATAACTTTTGCGCAAACCAATCAATATACACTTTTCGTGATTTTTATTACCAAAAATATGTAGAAGAATACGTATCGAACTAAAGTGAGGAAAAAATATATTTTTTATACATTTTTGGGGGATATTTATTATTGCAAAAAGTAAAAAATAATACGTTTTTTTCAAAATTGTCGCTCTTTTTTTATTTATAGTGCAAGAAATAAAAACCACAGAGGTGATCAAATACCACCAAAAGAAATCTCTATTTGTGAGAAAAAGGACGTCAATTTTGTTTGGGTACAAGTTTGCACGACTGCACAATTGTCAGTTAAAGCAACGCAGTGCCCAATCGCAAAACGTGCTCCAGTCAGGAAGCGGGTAAAATCTTCCGGGGCTGAATGTTCGGCAGTCATCATTGCACACATCACTAATGTCATTTCAGTGTCCTGTTCTCAATACACAGCGTAGTGTTTTAGTATCAGAACCATTTTGTTTACTCAGATTTCAGATTTCAGCAAAGCAGTAAAGCATTCCACCTTCAGCAGAGACTTCAGCAATTTCAACAGATCAAACAGGTTGTGTTGCCAAGAAATTTTTTAACCTGTATAGGTCTTTACTATAAGTTCACTGTGCATTCCCCAGGAGTTCTACAGTTCCATTCGTCTGCATTAGGGATGAGCTTCGAGTTCGAGTCGAACTCATGTTCTACTCGAACATTGGCTGTTCGCAAGTTCGCCGAACAGCGAACAATTTGGGGTGTTCGCGGCAAATTCGAATGCCGCAGAACACCCTTTAAAAGTCTATGGGAGAAATCAAAAGTGCTAATTTTAAAGGCTTATATGCAAGTTATTGTCATAAAAAGTGTTTGGGGACCCAGGTCCTGCCCCAGGGGACATGGATCAATGCAAAAAAAAGTTTTAAAAACGGACGTTTTTTCAGGAGCAGTGATTTTATTAATGCTTAAAGTCAAACAATAAAAGTGTAATATCCCTTTAAATTTCGTACCTGGGGGGTGTCTATAGTATGCCTGTAAAGGGGCGCATGTTTCCCGTGTTTAGAACAGTCTGACAGCAAAATGACATTTGGAAGGAAAAAACTCATTTAAAACTAGCCGCGGCTATTGCATTGCCGACAATACACATAGAAGTTCATTGATAAAAACGGCATGGGAATTCCCCACAGGGGAACCCCGAACCAAAATAAAATAAAAAAAATGATGTGGGGGTCCCCCTAAATTCCATACAAGGCCCTTCAGGTCTGGTATGGATATTAAGGGGAACCCCAGCCAAAATTGAAAAAAAAAATTGACGTGGGGTTCCCCCTAAATTCCATACCAGACCCTTCAGGTCTGGTATGGATTTTAAGGGGAACCCCGCGCCAAAAAAAAAAAAAAAAAACGGCGTGGGGTCCCCCTAAAAATCCATACCAGACCCTTATCCGAGCACGCAACCTGGCAGGCCGCAGGAAAAGAGGGGGGGACGAGAGTGCGGCCCCCCCCCCCTCCTGAACCGTACCAGGCCACATGCCCTCAACATTGGGAGGGTGCTTTGGGGTAGCCCCCCAAAACACCTTGTCCCCATGTTGATGAGGACAAGGGCCTCATCCTCACAACCCTGGCCGGTGGTTGTGAGGGTCTGCGGGCGGGGGGCTTATCGGAATCTGGAAGCCCCCTTTAACAAGGGGACCCCCAGATCCCGGCCCCCCCCCTGTGTGAAATGGTAAGGGGGTACTTACCCCTACCATTTCACTAAAAAACTGTCAAAAATGTTAAAAATGACAAGAGACAGTTTTTGACAATTCCTTTATTTAAATGCTTCTTCTTTCTTCTTTCTTCCTTCATCTTCTTCTGGTTCTTCTGGCTCTTCTGGTTCTTCCTCCGGCGTTCTCGTCCAGCATCTTCTCCGCGGCGTCTTCTATCTTCTTCTCCTCGGGCCGCTCCGCACCCATGGCATGGGGGGGAGGCTCCCGCTCTTCTCTTCATCTTCTTCTCTTCTTCATCTTCTTCTTCATCTTCTTCTTCTTCTTCCTTCTTCTCTTCTTCTCTTCTTCTCTTCTTCCTGTCTTCTGCGGGCCGCTCCGCAGCCATGCTGGCATGGAGGGAGGCTCCCGCTGTGTGACGGCGTCTCTTCGTCTGACGGTTCTTAAATAACGGGGGGCGGGGCCATCCGGTGACCCCGCCCCCCTCTGACGCACGGTGACTTGAGGGACTTCCCTGTGACGTCACGGGGAATGCCACAGGGAAGTCCCGTCATGTCACCGTGCGTCAGAGGGGGGCGGGGCCACCGGGTGGCCCCGCCCCCCGTTATTTAAGAACCGTCAGACGAAGAGACGCCGTCACACAGCGGGAGCCTCCCACCATGCCAGCATGGCTGCGGAGCGGCCCGCAGAAGACAGGAAGAAGAGAAGAAGAGAAGAAGAGAAGAAGGAAGAAGAAGATGAAGAAGAAGATGAAGAAGAGAAGAAGATGAAGAGAAGAGCGGGAGCCTCCCCCCCATGCCATGGGTGCGGAGCGGCCCGAGGAGAAGAAGATAGAAGACGCCGCGGAGAAGATGCTGGACGAGAACGCCGGAGGAAGAACCAGAAGAGCCAGAAGAACCAGAAGAAGATGAAAGAAGAAAGAAGAAAGAAGAAGCATTTAAATAAAGGAATTGTCAAAAACTGTCTCTTGTCATTTTTAACATTTTTGACAGTTTTTTAGTGAAATGGTAGGGGTAAGTACCCCCTTACCATTTCACACAGGGGGGGGGCCGGGATCTGGGGGTCCCCTTGTTAAAGGGGGCTTCCAGATTCCGATAAGCCCCCCGCCCGCAGACCCTCACAACCACCGGCCAGGGTTGTGAGGATGAGGCCCTTGTCCTCATCAACATGGGGACAAGGTGTTTTGGGGGGCTACCCCAAAGCACCCTCCCAATGTTGAGGGCATGTGGCCTGGTACGGTTCAGGAGGGGGGGGGGGCCGCACTCTCGTCCCCCCCTCTTTTCCTGCGGCCTGCCAGGTTGCGTGCTCGGATAAGGGTCTGGTATGGATTTTTAGGGGGACCCCACGCCGTTTTTTTTTTTTTTTTTGGCGCGGGGTTCCCCTTAAAATCCATACCAGACCTGAAGGGTCTGGTATGGAATTTAGGGGGAACCCCACGTCAATTTTTTTTTTCAATTTTGGCTGGGGTTCCCCTTAATATCCATACCAGACCTGAAGGGCCTTGTATGGAATTTAGGGGGACCCCCACATCATTTTTTTTTTTTTATTTTGGTTCGGGGTTCCCCTGTGGGGAATTCCCATGCCGTTTTTATCAATGAACTTCTATGTGTATTGTCGGCAATGCAATAGCCGCGGCTAGTTTTAAATGAGTTTTTTCCTTCCAAATGTCATTTTGCTGTCAGACTGTTCTAAACACGGGAAACATGCGCCCCTTTACAGGCATACTATAGACACCCCCCAGGTACGAAATTTAAAGGAATATTACACTTTTATTGTTTGACTTTAAGCATTATTAAAATCACTGCTCCTGAAAAAACGTCCGTTTTTAAAACTTTTTTTTGCATTGATCCATGTCCCCTGGGGCAGGACCCGGGTCCCCAAACACTTTTTATGACAATAACTTGCATATAAGCCTTTAAAATTAGCACTTTTGATTATTCATGTTCGTGTCCCATAGACTTTAACGGCGTTCGCGTGTTCGAACGAATTTTTTTTCCTGTTCGCATGTTCTGGTGCGAACCGAACAGGGGGGTGTTCGGCTCATCCCTAGTCTGCATCTATATGCAGTGTGCAGTATAGTGTATATACATGATACCCTTCTATATCACTGACCTGTACACCTTGTTTCCGGTCTTCTTGGCTATTCATGTGCTGTTACACTCTGATACACTCTGCTGCACTCTGCTGCACTCTGCTGCACTCTGTTACACTCTGTTACTCTCTGCTGCGCTCTGTTACACTCTGCTGCACTCTGTTACTCTCTGCTGCACTCTGTTACTCTCTGCTGCACTCTGTTACTCTCTGCTGCACTCTGTTACTCTCTGCTGCACTCTGCTGCACTCTGTTACTCTCTGCTGCACTCTGCTGCACTCTGTTGTACACATAACACCGACTGAAAGTTCCTGCTGACATGTTGATACGCACACTGTATTTCCTGAAGAGCGAGCAGTTAGGCAGACTGCTTTACCTCCCCCTCCTCACAGGACCCAAGGGAGCCCGTCCTCAGTGTCCAATTACCATGTGGATGTAACATAGCTCCCAATTGTCCCTGATTTCGAGGGACTGTCCCTGATTTGGAACAAAGTCCCTCTGTCCCTCTTTCCTCCTCATTTGTCCCTTATTTTCGTCAGATCTATATAGTTGTATATAAAATGCAGCAAAAAAAATGTTCATTTTCGTTTTTGTTTCATTGGTTTTTTGCCTTTTTCGAGTTTTCGGAATTTGAAAATTCGGAAATTCAAAAATTTGAAAATCCGAAAATTCGAAAATCTGAAAAAAAAGAAAGAAAATCAGTTTAATTTGAAATAATAACTAACTATTAAATTATAGGTATTGGAATTTCCTTTCAAATATGGCTGTTAATGAACATAACGAGTACGAATTTATTTAAAATCACAAATTATCTAAAACAATGAATGCCACATCTAAACAAATGGAACGGAACAAATTAATAATAAATAATTAATAATAATAAAAAGGTTTTATTATTATTGTTATTTATTATTATTAGATCTTTATGTTGCATTTGTTTAGATGCAGCATTTGTTATTTCAGATAATTTGTGACTTCAGATAAATTCTTATTCGTTACGTTCACTAACAGCCAAATTTGAAGGAAACTCCAATGCCTATAATTTAATATTTATTGTTAGTTAATTATTATTTCAGATTTTCGGGTTTTTGAATTGTCGAAATTTCAAATTGTCAGAAATTCGTAAATGTAAAAATTCGGAAATTCGAAATTCGGAAATTTGGAAATTCGGAAATTTGAAAATTCGGAAATTTGAAATTCGGAAATTTGTAAATTTATCATTTCGGAAATTTGGAAATTTCAGAAATTCTGAAATTTGAAATTCGGAAATTTGAATATTCTGAAATTTGAAAGTTCGAAATTTCGGAAATTCGAAATTCGGAAATTTGTAATTTCGGAAATTCTGAAATTTCAGAAATCCGGAAGTTTTGGAAATTCGGAAGTTTAGGAAATTTAAAAATTCAGAAATTCAGAAATTTCGGAATTAACGAATTTGTCAAAATTCATTAAAAAGCGAATTCTGAACTAAACGAATTGTAGAGGTCTAGTGTGTCAAGTGTCGAGGTCAAGTGTGTCCCAATGCTAAACCTTTCATCCGATTTCTAAATTGCTGCATTTTTTCAATTTTAAGAGCCAATATAAAGGAACAGTAGTGGTAAAAAAAGCA
Organism: Lithobates clamitans; assembly: GCA_037952925.1. NCBI lineage: Eukaryota > Metazoa > Chordata > Amphibia > Anura > Ranidae > Lithobates > Lithobates clamitans. The sequence goes on along the minus strand of JBBGZY010000214.1, from coordinate 5,600,359 downwards.
CTTGTGGATTTAATTAACCTTTTTTTGTTTTTTCCCCTTTAAGGGGGCATGTCCTATGCCTACATACGTTTGGTTGTAGGTGTCCCTCATTCCAATCTCAAAATGTTGGGAGGTATGGTATACATGATCCAGAATATGGGAGATATGGGACAGTAGAGGGGGCAGAGAGAAAAGTTCAGGATACAGGGAGGGAGATTCAAGCTAAAAGCCCACTGACACAGGGTATACAAGGTATGTAGAAAAGTATAGAATAGTAGCGCTTCGTTTGTTTCCCCTTCCACTCTGCTCCTCTCTGGTCTGCCCTGCTCTGTTCTGCCGAGTGCTCTGTGAGTGTGCTCTGCTCCACTCTTCTCTGTAATACACCAACACTTTTTAGACACTCAGGCGCTCCAAGCATAGTACTACTATTATCCTAAACTGGATCCAGGTAAAGCAAGCAGGACATAGGGACAAATAAACAAACGTAGGTTCACCCGGAATTTGGCTTCTCATAGCTTTCTCATAGCCTCACACCCTCTCACAGCGGACATGGCTGCATAGTAGGATGTAGTAGCACGGGATGAATTGTTCAGCGTGGAGGTCAGCTGATCAAGGAACGAGTGTGGGTTCATGCTGCGTTCGGCTTCTCATATCCTCTCACAGCCTCTCACAGCGGACATGGCTGCATAGCGGCACAGTGTGGGGCTCTGCTGGACACGCCCACTCACATTGCTTCCATCTCAGGCCACTCCCCCTCTCTGGTTAGTCCAATTAAATTTTTTGCATTTTTTGAGACAAATAGAGCTTTCTCTTGGTGATATTTAAAAACCAAAACAAGCTGGTGGGTTAACCACTTCAGCCCCGGACCATTTGGCTGGCTAAAGACCAGAGCACTTTTTGCGATTCGGCACTGCATCGCTTTTACTGACAATTGCGCGGTCGTGCGACTTGGCTCCCAAACAAAATTGATGTCTTTTTTTTCCCACAAATAGAGCTTTCTTTTGGTGGTATTTGATCACTTTTGTGGTTTTTATTTTTTGCGCTACAAACAAAAAAAGAACGACAATTTTGAAAAAAAACGCATTCTTTTTTACTTTTTTGCTATAAAATCCCCAAAAAAATATATAAAAAAAACATTTTTTTTCCTCAGTTTAGGCCTCTTCTGCATATTTTTGGTAAAAAAATCGCAATAAGCGTTTATTGATTAGTTTGCGCAAAAGTTATACCGTCTACAAAATAGGGGATAGTTTTATGGCATTTTTATTAATATTTTTTTTTTACTAGTAATGGAGGCGATCTTCAATTTTTATCGTGACTGCGACATTATGGCAGACACATCGGACAATTTTAATTCATTTTTGGGACCATTGTCATTTTTACAGCGATTAGTGCTATAAAATTGCACTGATTACTGTAAAAATTACACTGGCAGTGAAGGGGTTGACCACTAGCTGGCTGGGAAGGGGTTAAGTGTGTCCTAGGGAGTGATTCTAACTGTGGGGGAGCGTGGCTACGAGTGACACATCACTAATCACCGCTCCCGATCACAGGGAGCAGAGATCAGTGACACTGTCACTAGGCAGAACGGGGGAGTTGCTTGTTTACATTAGCATCTCCCCGTTCTTCCTCTCCGTAAGACAATCGCAGTTTTCCCGGTGGACATCGAGTCTGCGGGACCCGCGATTCTACTCATGCAGCAGGCGCGCGTGCGATGGCATGGTGGCAAATTCAAAGGGATGTACAGGTACGCCCATTTGCGCAGCCGTGCCATTCTGTCGATGTAAATGTACAGGCGGCGGTCGGCAAGTGGTTAAAAACCAAAACATGCTGGTAGGTTAATTGGCTTCTGTCAAAAAAAATTGGCCCTAATATATGAATGTGAGTTGGGGACCTTGGATTGTGGGCTTCTTGAGGGTAGGGACTGATGTGAGTGTGCAATGTATGTGTGCAGCTCTGCGTAAATTGATGACGCTATATGGGTAGCTTAAATAAATAATAATAATAGATGAGCATCTTAATGAGACACATGTACAGGGATAGGGACAATTGTAGACACGCACCCACGCTCACTCAGGTTGAACTGGATGGACTGGTGTCTTTATGCAACCTTACTAACTATGTAACTATGTAACCACTGTGGTTTTATTTTTTTGCACTATAAATAAAAAAAAAGGCCACACATTTTTTAAAAAAGTGTGTTTTTCTTAGTTTCTGTTATAAAATGTAGCAAATAAGTAATTTTTCTTCATAAATGTTGACCAAAATGTATACTGCTACATTTCTTTGGTAATTATTTGGTCTTCTGTGAAAGTTATATAATTTCTTGAGGCCTTAACATGCGAAGACAGTACAAATACCCCCCAAATGACAGCTGGGCTTTGAAAATTAGACAGTGTAAGGTATTTAGTAAGAGACATGGTGAGTTTTTCTTAAGTTGTAATTTTTTCCACAATTCTTTGGAAAATGAAGAATTCAAATAAAATGTGTTTTTTTTCACAAAAATATCATATTTTAAAGTTATTTACACACAGCATGGGCATATTTGCATCTACACCCCAAAACACATTCTGCTACTCCTCCTGAGTATGGTGATACCACATGTAAAAGACTTTTTCACAGCCTAACCACATAGAGAGACCCAACATCCAAGTAGCACCTTCAGGCATTATTCACTTTAAGACCAGGCCTTCTACTGACACTTTATGCGTACAAGGAATAATCAGTATTTTTGCTAGAAAATTAAATTACTTAGAACCCCCAAACATTATATATTTTTTTAGCAGAGGCCCAAGAGAATAAAATGGTGTGTTTTTCAAAATTTTATGTCACATGAAACATGAATAATTAAAAGTGCTAATTTTAAAGGCTAATATGCAAGTTATTGTCATAAAAAGTGTTTGGGGACCCGGGTCCTGCCCCAGGGGACATGGATCAATGCAAAAAAAAGTTTTAAAAACGGCCGTTTTTTCAGGAGCAGTGATTTTAATAATGCTTAAAGTCAAACAATAAAAGTGTAATATCCCTTTAAATTTTGTACCTGGGGGGTGTCTATAGTATGCCTGTAAAGGGGCGCATGTTTCCTGTGTTTAGAACAGTCTGACAGCAAAAAGACATTTTGAAGGAAAAAACTCATTTAAAACTACCCGCGGCTATTGCATTGCCGACAATACACATAGAAGTTCATTGATAAAAACGGCATAGGAATTCCCCAAAGGGGAACCCCGAACCAAAATTTAAAAAAAAAAATGATGTGGGAGTCCCCCTAAATTCCATACCAGGCCCTTCAGGTCTGATATGGATATTAAGGGTAACCCCAGCCAGAATTAAAAAAAAAAAAAATGACGTGGGGTTCCCCCTAAATTCCATACCAGACCCTTATCCGAGCACGCAACCTGGCAGGCCGCAGGAAAAGAGGGGGGGACGAGAGTGCGCCCCCCCCCTCCTGAACCGTACCAGGCCACATGCCCTCAACATTGGGAGGGTGCTTTGGGGTAGCCCCCAAAAACACCTTGTCCCCATGTTGATGAGGACAAGGGCCTCATCCCCACAACCCTGGCCGGTGGTTGTGGGGGTCTGCGGGCGGGGGGCTTATCGGAATCTGGAAGCCCCCTTTAACAAGGGGACCCCCAGATCCCGCCCCCCCCGTGTGAAATGGTAAGGGGGTACTTACCCCTACCATTTCACTAAAAAACTGTCAAAAATGTTAAAAATGACAAGAGACAGTTTTTGACAATTCCTTTATTTAAATGCTTCCTCTTTCTTCTATCTTCCTTCATCTTCTGGTTCTTCTGGCTCTTCTGGTTCTTCCTCCGGCGTTCTCGTCCAGCATCTCCTCTGCGGCGTCTTCTATCTTCTTCTCCTCGGGCCGCTCCGCACCCATGGCATGGGGGGGAGGCTTCCGCTCTTCTCTTCTTCTTTTCTTCTCTTCTTCTCTTCTTCTCTCCTTCTCTTCTTCGTTTTCTTCTCCGGGCCGCTCCGCAATCCATGCTGGCATGGAGGGAGGCTCCCGCTGTGTGACGGCGCTCCTCGCCTGACAGTTCTTAAATAACGGGGGGCGGGGCCACCCGGTGACCCCGCCCCCCTCTGACGCACGGTGACTTGACGGGTTTTCCCTGTGACGTCACGGGGAATGCCACAGGGAAGTCCCGTCATGTCCCGTGCGTCAGAGGTGACCCCGCCCCCCGTTATTTAAGAACTGTCAGACGAGGAGCGCCGTCACACAGCGGGAGCCTCCCTCCATGCCAGCATGGGTTGCGGAGCGGCCCAGAGAAGAAAATGAAGAAGAGAAGGAGAGAAGAAGAGAAGAAGAGAAGAAAAGAAGAAGAGAAGAGCGGAAGCCTCCCCCCCATGCCATGGGTGCGGAGCGGCCCGAGGAGAAGAAGATAGAAGACGCCGCAGAGGAGATGCTGGACGAGAACGCCGGAGGAAGAACCAGAAGAGCCAGAAGAACCAGAAGAACCAGAAGAACCAGAAGATGAAGGAAGAAAGAAGAAGCATTTAAATAAAGGAATTGTCAAAAACTCTCTCTTGTCATTTTTAACATTTTTGACAGTTTTTTAGTGAAATGGTAGGGGTAAGTACCCCCTTACCATTTCACACAGGGGGGGGGCGGGATCTGGGGGTCCCCTTGTTAAAGGGGGCTTCCAGATTCCGATAAGCCCCCCGCCCGCAGACCCCCACAACCACCGGCCAGGGTTGTGGGGATGAGGCCCTTGTCCTTATCAACATGGGGACAAGGTGTTTTGGGGGGCTACCCCAAAGCACCCTCCCAATGTTGAGGGCATGTAGCCTGGTACGGTTCAGGAGGGGGGGGCCGCACTCTCGTCCCCCCCTCTTTTCCTGCGGCCTGCCAGGTTGCATGCTCGGATAAGGGTCTGGTATGGATTTTTGGGGGGACCCCACGCCGTTTTTTTTTTTTGGCGCGGGGTTCCCCTTAAAATCCATACCAGACCTGAAGGGTCTGGTATGGAATTTAGGGGGAACCCCACGTCATTTTTTTTTTAAATTTTGGCCGGGGTTCCCCTTAATATCCATATCAGACCTGAAGGGCCTGGTATGGAATTTAGGGGGACTCCCACATCAATTTTTTTTTTTAATTTTGGTTCGGGGTTTCCCTTTGGGGAATTCCTATGCCGTTTTTATCAATGAACTTCTATGTGTATTGTCGGCAATGCAATAGCCGCGGGTAGTTTTAAATGAGTTTTTTCCTTCAAAATGTCATTTTGCTGTCAGACTGTTCTAAACACAGGAAACATGCGCCCCTTTACAGGCATACTATAGACACCCCCCAGGTACAAAATTTAAAGGGATATTACACTTTTATTGTTTGACTTTAAGCATTATTAAAATCACTGCTCCAGAAAAAACGGCCGTTTTTAAAACTTTTTTTTGCATTGATCCATGTCTCCTGGGGCAGGACCCAGGTCCCCAAACACTTTTTATGACAATAACTTGCATATTAGCCTTTAAAATTAGCACTTTTGATTTCTCCCATAGACTTTTAAAGGGTGTTCCGCGGCATTCGAATTTGCCGCGAACACCCCAAATTGTTCGCTGTTTGGCGAACTTGTGAACAGCCAATGTTCGAGTCGAACATGAGTTCGACTCGAACTCGAAGCTCATCCCTAGTGTTGATTAAGGATGAGCCGAACACCCCCCCCGGTTCGGTTCGCAGCAGAACTTGCGAACAGACCAAAACTTCGCAAGAACGTTAGAACCCCATTGGGACTCGAACGTTCGAAATCAAAAGTGATCATTTTAAAGGATAATTTGCATGGTATTGTCCTAAAAAGGGTTTGGGGACCCAGGTCCTGCCCCAGGGGACATGGATCAATGCAAAAAAAGTTTTAAAAACGGCCGTTTTTTCGGGAGCAGTGATTTTAATGATTCTTAAAGTCAAACAATTAACGTGTAATATTCCTTTAAATTTCGTACCTGGGGGTGTCTATATTATGCCTGTAAAGGGGCGCATGTTTCCCGTGTTTAGAACAGTCTGACAGCAAAATGACATTTCAAAGGAAAAAAGTCATTTAAAAATACTTGCAGCTATTAATGTATTGCCGGTCCGACAATACACATAAAAGTTCATTGATAAAAACTGCATGGGATTTCCCCACAGGGGAACCCCGAACCAAAATTTAAAAAAAAATGACGTGGGGATCCCCCTAAATTCAATACCAGACCCTTCAAGTCTGGTATGGATATTAAGGGGAACCCCGCACCAAAATTTTAAAAAAAAAATGACGTAGGGGGCCCCCCTCAAAATTCATACCAGTCCCTTCAGGTATGGTATGGATTTTAAGGGAAACCCCACGCCAAAATTAAAAAAAAATTGGTGTGGGGCCCCCCAAAAATCCATACTAGACCCTTATCCGAGCACGCAACCTGGCAGGCCGCAGCAAAAGAGGGTAGACAAGAGAGCGCCCCCCCTCCTGAACCATACCAGGCCACATGCCCTCAACATTGGGAGGGTGCTTTGGGGTCCCCCCTAAAGCACCTTGTCCCCATGTTGATGAAGGGCCTGGTATGGAATTTAGGGGGACCCCCACGTCATTTTTTTTTAAATTTTGATTCGGGGTTCCCCTGTGGGGATTTCCCATGCTGTTTTAACAATGAACTGTTATGTGTATTGTCGGACCGGCAATTCATAAATAATCGCGATAAAAACGGCATGGGAATTCCCCACAGGGGAACCCTGAACCAAAATTTTAAAAAAAATTACGTGGGGGTCCCCCTAAATTCCATACCATGCCCTTCAAGTCTGGTATGGATATTATGGGGAACCCTGGCCAAAATTTTTTAAAAAATGGCGTGGGGTCCCCCTCAAAATCTATACCAGAATCTTCAGGTCTGGTATGGATTTTAAGGGGAACCCCGCGCCAAAATTTTTAAAAAAATGGCATGGGGTACCCCCAAAAATCCCCCCAAAACACCTTGTCCCCATGTTGATAGGAACAAGGGCCTCATCCCCACAACCCTTGCCCGATGGTTGTGGGGTTCTGCGGGCATGGCCTTTCGGAATCTGGAAGCCCCCTTTAACAAGGGGACCCCCAGATCCTGGCCCTCCTCCCTATGTGAAATGGTAAGGGGGTACAAAAGCACCCCTACCATTTCACAAAAAAAGTGTCAAAAATGTTAAAAATGACAAGAGACAGTTTTTGACAATTACTTTATTTAAATGCTTCTTCTTTCTTCTATCCTCTTTCTTCTATCTTCTATCTTCCTTCGGTTTCTTCCTCCATCTTCTTCTTCTTCTGGTTCTTCTGGTTCTTCCTCCGGTGTTCTCGTCCGGCATCTTCCTCAGCGGCGCCTTCTTCTCTTCATTTTCTTTTCTCGGGCCGCTCCGCATCCATGATTGGATGGGAGGCTCCCGCTGTGTGACGCTTCTCCTCTTCTGACGATTCTTAAATAACGGAGGGCGGGTGACCCCGCCCCCCTCTGACGTCACGAGGAATGCCACAGGAAAGTCCCCGTCAAGTCCCCGTGCATTAGAGGGAGGTGGGGTCACCGGGTGGCCCCGCCCTCTGTTATTTAAGAACCATCAGAAGAGGAGGAGCGTCACACAGCGGGAGCCTCCCATCCAATCATGGATGCGGAGCGGCCCGAGAAGAAGATGAAGAAAAGAAGATAAAGAGAAGGAGATGCCGCAGAGGAAGATGCTGGACGAGAACACCGGAGGAAGAACCAGAAGAACCAGAAGAAGAAGAAGTTGGAGGAAGAAACCGAAGTATGAAGGAAGAAAGAAGTTAGAAGAAAGAAGATGGAAAGAAGAAGCATTTAAATAAAGGAATTGTTAAAAACTCTCTTGTCATTTTTAACATTTTTGACAGTTTTTTTGTGAAATGGTAGGGGTACTTTTGTACCCCCTTACCATTTCAAACAGGGGGGAGGGCCAGGATCTGGGGTCCCCTTGTTAAAGGGGGCTTCCAGATTCCGATAAGCCCCCCCGCCCACAGATCCCCACAACCATCGGCCAAGAGTTTTGGGGATGAGGCGCTTGTCCTCATCAACATGGGGACAAGGTACTTTAGGGGGGACTGCAAAGCACCCTCCCAATGTTGGGGGCATGTGGCCTGGTACGGTTCAGGAGGGGGCGCTCTCTCATCCCCCCTCTTTTCCTGCAGCCTGCCAGGTTGCGTGCTCAGATAAGGGTCTGATATTGATTTTTGGGGGACCCCACACCAATTTTTTTTTAATTTTGGCGCGGGGTTCTCCTTAAAATCCATACCAGACCTGAAGGGTCTGGTATGAATTTTGAGGGGGACCCCTACGTCTTTTTTTTTTTATTTTGGCACGGGGTTCCCCTTAATATCCATACCAGACCTGAAGGGCCTGGTATTGAATTTAGGGGGACCCCATGTCATTTTTTTAAAAATTTTGGTTCGGGGTTCCCTTGTGGGGAATTCCCATGCCGTTTTTATCAATGAACTTTTATGTGTATTGTCGGACCGGCAATTCATTAATAGCCGCGAGTAGTTTTAAATGACTTTTTTCCTTTGAAATGTCATTTTACTGTCAGACTGTTCTAAACACGGAAAACATGCGCCCCTTTACAGGCATACTATAGACACCCCCCAGGTACGAAATTTAAAGGAATGTTACACTTTTATTGTTTGACTTTAAGCATTATTAAAATCACTGCTCCCAAAAAAATGGCCGTTTTTAAAACTTTTTTTGCATTGATCCATGTCCCCTGGGGCAGGACCCAGTTCCCCAAACACTTTTTATGACAATACCATGCATATAAGCCTTTAAAATTAGCACTTTTTATTTCTCCCATAGGCTTTTAAAGGGTGTTCCGCGACTTTCGAATTTGCCGCGAACACCCCAAATTGTTCGCTGATCAGCGAACTGGCGAACAGCCGATGTTCGAGTCAAACTCATCCCTAGTGGCCATACCTCACATGTGTGGATCGATCACCATTTATGTACGTGTACTGAACTAACTTGTGTGTTCACCTTTGCATGTGAGCACCGAGGGATGGGGCATTTTACATTTTTTATTATTATTGATGGGACACTGGCACACTGTGACAGATGTTTTTGTACACTTGTACATTGTGACAGATGTTGATCGCCCACCGGTGGACACCAATAGATGTTTATGATCCACTAGGTTCACCACCAGATGTTGATGTTGCAATGGAACACTATTGCAGATGATTTTGTGCACTGGTACAATATGACAGATGTTGATGTGCCGCTGGTACACGGTGACAGATGTTGATGTGATACTGGTACACTGTCACAAATGTTTTGTACACTGGTACAGTTGTTTATGGGACACTTAGATAGGAACAGATGGTGCTTGGTGCACTGGTGTGGGATTGCTGCAGTTCATGTGATCTCTGTGTAGCTGAACACTAAAATCATTGGTTACACAGAAAATATGACAGGCTGCAGCATCTCCCCCACCTCCCTCCCCCTCACACACTGAGCTCTCCATGAGCTCAGTGGGGAGAGCTGACACAGAGACACATGTCTCTGTTTTCACTGTGTGAAGGCTGCGATTGGACACAGCCATCATGCGATCAGGAGGACCAATCACAGCACCTTTGTCCCGATCTGTGATGTGACATGTCAGAGGGACACAGCCATCACAGGATCACTCCAATGATAGGCCATAAGGCTGTGCAGAGTGTAATTTTGATGGGACATATGGGTATGACCAGTCAGAACAGTGAAGCTTCCACTCGGCCGTTTATGTGCAGTGGCCGGGTGGGAAGCAGTTAAGAAGGAAAGGGCTGATATGTGTCATGTGATTGATTATTTCAGGTAATTTAATATTTGTGAAATGTTGTAACATACACTGTTTTCCTCCTGCAGACAGTTACCTCTGCCACAAATGTCCTCATGACCAGTGGCCAGATGAAAGAAAAGTGAGTTGTATCCTCAAAACATATGACTATCTGTCGTATGAGATGGACATTGTGACTCAAGCATTTGAAGTTATTTCCATATTATGTTGTGTTATAACTCTAAGCATAATGACATTGTTTATTTTATTCCGTGATACTCCAATTGTCAAAGCCAATAACCAGACTGTGAGCTTCATCCTCCTAAACTCCATCTTGCTGAGCTTCCTCTGTGTCTTCTTGTTCCTCGGTCACCCTGTGGATATAACCTGCATGCTGAGACAAATGTCATTTGGGATCTTCTTCTCCATCGCTGTTTCTTTTGTTCTGGCAAAAACTATCAGAGTCTGCATTGCCTTCAAAGCACCCAAACCTGGCATGGGTTGGAAATGGGTTGAAGAGAAGACTTTTAACTCTGTTGTCATAATCTGCTTCTCTGTCCAAGGTCTTATTTGGTTGTCAGCATCTCCTCCCTACCTAGAGTATGACATGGACTCCTATCCTAGGAAGGTCATCATTCAGTGTAATGAAGGGTCAGTTATTGGGTTCTACTCTCTGTTGGGTTATATGGGGTTTCTGGTAGCTGTGAGTTTTGTTCTGGCTTTCATGGTGAGAACATTACTGGACTGTTTTAATGAGGCCAAGTACATCACCTTCAGCATGCTAATGTTCTGCAGTGTCTGGATTGCCATGATCCCTATCTGAGCGCCAGAGGAAAATACATGGTGGCTGTGGAGATTTTCACCATATTGGCCACCAGTGCCTGATTATTAGGATGTATATTTTTTTTTGTAAAATGTTGCATAATAATCAGAAAACCTGAGAAAAATTCCAGAATTTGTTTTGCCAAAGTCAAATTATAGTATACCTTTTTTAGTAGCAATCATGGAAAGCAAAGTTAGGTTAACTAGTATAGCATTTGTGTGTGGAGGATATCTGGACTTTTCAAGGAACCTGATTTGACATCAGGCGTTGAGTAATAACAGTGCTGTCCCCTCTGATGCTTCTTGCAGGCATCTGTGATAGTCTTTAACCACTTACCGACCAGCACACACCGATGTATGTCAGCAGAATGGCACGGCTGGGCAAATGGGCGTTCAGGTACGGGACAAATTCAGGTTGAATTTGCTGCCGTGCCATCGCGTGCGCGCCGCCTGGGAGCTCCGTGAGTCGGGTCACGGGTCCTATGGACTTGATCGCCGTGGGGATACCCACGATCGCCTCATGGAGAGGACGAATGGGGAGATGCTGATGTAAAAAGCATCTCCCCATACTGCCTAGTGACAGTGTCACTGATTTCTGCTCCCTGTCATCGGGAGCAGAGATCAGTGATGTGTCACAGCTAGCCCATCCCCCCTACAGTTAGAAACACTCCCTAGTACTGACTTAACCCCTCCCCGCCCCCTAGGGGTTAACCCCTTCATGGCCAGTGTCATTTACACAGGAATCAGTGCATTTTTATAGCACTGATTGCTGTATAAACGACAATGGTCCCAAAAATGTGTCAAAAATGTCTGATGTGTCCGCCATAATGTCGTAGTCACGATAAAAAATCACTGATCGCCGCCATTACTAGTAAAAAAAAATTAATAATAAAAATGCCATAAAACATATCCCCTATTTTGTAAACGCTATAACTTTTGCGCAAACCAATCAATAAACGCTTATTGCAATTTTTTTTTACCAAAAACATGTAGAAGAATACAGATCGGCCTAAACTGAGGAAAAAAATTTTTTTTTATATATTTTTGGGGGATATTTATTATAGCAAAATGTATAAAATAATGCGTTTATTTCAAAATTGTCGCTCTTATTTTGTTTATAGCGCAAAAAATAACAAATCGCAGAGGTGATCAAATTCCACCAAAAGAAAGCTCTATTTGTGGGGAAAATTTTGTTTGGGAGCTACGTCGCACGACTGCACAATTGTCAGTTAAAATGGCGCAATGCCGAATCGCAAAAAGTGCTCTGGTCAGGAAGGGGGTAAAATTTTCCGTGGCAGATGCGGTTTATAAACCCCCATATCCCTTAAAATCTCTACAATTATAAGTACAGGCTGTGTGTAAATGCAAGATTTCAAGAAGTCAAATTCAAACCTCATCCCTCCTAGCAGTAAGACCCACTAATGTCATTAAATGTCACAACTTAAGTGGGCATTGCTCTGGCTTTTGATATTTAAATGGAAAAGGATGGGCTTAGCACTGAGAGGTGAGCAGCTTAATTTCTAAATTTAAATTTTTTTACAACTTTAAATATTTTCTGAGGGTTTAAAAATTACAAAGGTAAACCAGGATAGCAAAAAACAGTGGTTCAAGAAGCACTGTCAAAACAAGGTCACAACTAGAAGTTGTAAATGAAAGAAATGCTAATACAAAGTACAGTATGATATTAAACAATCATCCATTCAATGTAAGTAGAACATCACTTTCCAGTATAGACTAGATAGGCTTGAATGTATGAGTAAGATAACTATGCAGAAAACTTGAATAGCTCCAGGTATAACAACAGCAATTACCATACACACCCAGCATTGAATGACTTGTGCTAGGCATATCACAGGCACCATAATTAAAATACCTTTAAAACCACTTCCAAAAGCTAAATACCCATTCCAAAGGTTTCAAATAGATTACATTCAGGTGCCAAAAACAAGAATATGTGAGTACATTCTTGTGTGCAGAGGCGGCTCTTTAATTAGGCAAATTAGGCGGTCGCCTAAGGCCCCGCTCTTACAGGGGCCTTACGGCCACCTAATTTGCCTAACCTGCCCACACAACGAACATCACTTTGTGGGGAAGGCACCTCTCCCTAAGCAGAGCTCTTTGGGTTCCTCTCCACCCCAGTAAATTGCCTGGATTGGCCGTGACCTTGCCAGACTGTCACTGTATCTTGCTAGAGCAGAGCCAAGTGCCGGGAGAAAGATCCGGCACTTGACTCCAGTGACTTGCCCAGCACGGCTGCACTAATGTGGGTACACCCGCCCCTCAGCCATGCAGGGTGTTTGATGTCCCATGCACTGTGATCTCAGCTTGGGGAGAGACACTGACTAAAGCTGCAGCCATCTCCTCCTCCTCGGCTCTGATCTCTTCTTGTATACAGGCAGGAGGAGGAGCCAGGGAGGAGAAACACAGATGTGCAAGATCTGCCGCACTGATCTGAGGTATGTGATTGTTCTACTATAGTGTGATGAAGAGGGGGTGGAAGGGTTGGCAAGCTAACAAAGATGAATACTTGCAGAAGTTGCAGTGATATGGGGGGGTAATAGGATACTGCATGTGCTTGGTGGAGGAGGAGAAAGGAGGAGGAGAAAGGAATTGAGCTACAAGTGGGAGTTGGATGTAAAATATGACCAGCCCCTCCCGAAGTCCTCTCTCACCCACTCCCCCCACCCCCAAATCAAGGACATACTAGCAGGGACACAGGGGACAATCATGGCATCTGCACACCCTGATAGAGATGCAGGGCATCCGCCCCAGGTGCCCACACTAGTGCCCCCCCTGCAAGCAAGTTAGTGGAGCCAGGTGACAGAACTTTTTTCTGCACAAGGCTCCAGGACTTAGTGCCAGTTCACACCATGAATCGCACAGGAACACACTGTGAGTCTCTGTGGAATTCACATGCATTCCAGGTGTAGTGCCATTTCAGCCCATTCATTTGAATGAGCTGAAATTGTGCCAGACCACACCAAGAGTTATAAGATGCACAGGAATATGAACCCATGGTACTATTGTACTACACGATCAGGTGCAGATAAACACATTACATTTGTGACCTGCATTTGTGTCATTAAGCTAACATTGACACCCACTGCAGATCACAGCTGCAGTGCGTTTTGAATGCAGTGCAGGAAACACACACAGAATGCTGGTTTCTTCCACTGCATGCTGGTGTGAACTGGCCTTTAGTCCAGATTTGCAGGATTTTGTTATCTCAGGAAGGTTCCACAAAAAGCGGAACATTTGGGAAGTATTAATGATTGATTTGGATTAGACGGGGAAAGGATTTGTGTTTGGGGGGGAGGTTTTGTACTGGGAAGGGGGATTTGGGTGGGAACTGTGGAGCGGATTTGCAGACTTGTGCTGGCGTGGGGGGAATTTGGGGGAAAGAGGATTTGTGCTGGAAAACATGGGGGGTTTGGGGGGGTTGTGCTGGAAGGGAGGACTTGGGGGAGAGGATCTGTGCTAGAAGTGGGGAGAAGATTTTTGCTTGGCGGAGGGATTGGGGGGTTTGAAGAGGAGAAATAAGGAGTTGTGCTGCGATGGGGGGGTATGGATTTATACTACAAGTGGGGAGAGGACTTGTGCTGGTAGGGGATTTGGGGAGAGGATTTCTGCTGGAAATGGGGAAAAGATTTAACCTGGGAGGAAGATATGTGCTAGAAGAGGGATTGAAGGGATTATGCTTGAAGGGGGGGATTTTTGCTGTGAAAATTCATTTTGGGGGAGGGGGGATTGGGGGGCATTTGTGATGGGGGAATTTAAAGGGGGTGAATTGGATAAAGAGGGATTTGTACTGGAATGGGGGGGTGTCCTGGGAGGGAGGATTTGGGGGGTGGAGGAGGATTTATTCTGAGAGGGGTATTGGGGGAGGAGGGTTTGTGCTGGAAGGGGGAACTGAGGGGTGTGGGGATAAGTGCTAGGATGGGGAAGAAAGGGCGATTATGCTGGGACTGGAGATTTGGGGAGGGTGTAGGAGGATTTGTGCTGAAGAAGAGGTAAGGAGATTTGTGTTTGGAGGGGGGATTTGTTCTGGAAGGGGGAGAGAGGATCTGTGCTGGGGGGAGGGGAGGGTGTACAAATTAGTGCAGATTTTTCTTTTTGGATGGATGGGAGTGACGATTTTTGCTGAAAGGGTAAAGTTGGGGGAATTTTCACTCCCCTTACCACTACACTGTGCATTACACTGTGGAGGAGAAGGGAGGGGGGTGACAGCACCAAAGTACACCTTCGCTGTGTAGATGAAAATCCCTGCACTGACCCTGCCTTTCACCTCCCTCTCCTCTTTCTGGCCATGGAGTTCACTTTTTCCGACTTTAGTGAGGGCAGCCAGCTGGAGCATCCATCGATCTCTGGAGGAGCAGGGGGGGGGGGGTCAGTGTGTATTGATTTTTTTTGGGGGGGACAAAAAAATCAATTGATCTAAAGCTAGTCCAGTCCCCTCTTGGCTGGTTAGGGGTGGGGGAGGTTGCTTCTTGAAACTGACGCAAAGTGCGTATACTCCAGAGTGATGTGAGCCATGCAGCCGCTGCCTTGGCCCTGCGATCGGCTCCATGGGCACATTTGGCAGGGTACCTGAGGCTCCATCCTTCCTAGGATATAGTGCTGCCTCTACACCCTCCTGTTTATCTCTATTGGAACAGCGCTGTACTCATTACACAGCACAGAACTCCTACGCTATACTACAACTAAAAACTTTGTACTGCTCATCTATAAAAAAAACTCACATCCCAGCTGTGATCCTTCTCCTTCACAGTAGTGGTGGCACTCCTGTCCTAGCCCAGACTCGCCCCCAACTCCATTGTCTCATCCGCCAATGATAACTTTTATCGGATCACTTCAATTATTTTTCCCATTATGGGAGTGAGTGGGGCCTCATGTCTAAGTTTTGCCTAAGGCCTCACAAAGTCTAGAGCCGCCTCTACTTGTGTGTGTTGACATGTTTTCAGGATGGCCTGAGGCCTGGCAAAAGGTACAGCCAATAAAATCTTATGTGAAATAGTCTGCAGGTATGGGGTCCCAGAGACTGTAAGAACTGACCAAGGTAAACATTTTACAGGTGAGGTGATGCAGACTATTATGCTCTATCTTGGGATAGAACAGGCTTACCACCCAGAAAAAAGTGGAACGGTTGAAAGACTGAATAGTGTGATCAAAAACAGACTTTCCAAAATTTGTTAAGAATCAGGTAAACTATGGACAGAATGCTTGCCCATGGTACTATACTCAGTAAGGACAACACCTCAGAGTTAAGTCCATATGAAAGTGGAGTGGAGTGTTTGAGTGGATACTTCTCAAACAAAAATATCTCTGGGTGCGTTGCTAACATAGACACAGATTGTTGTATTTCCGTTGACAGTTGGATCAGTCTATGGTTCTGTAACCGTAGTAAAACAATAGCTTGACCTTTTGACATATATGACCTATGGCATGTGTAATACCACAGTGCCCTTTAGAGGGTGAATTGGAGGATTCTTCTCACATTGAAAAACATTTTTGTGAAAGGAGCCACACCCACGTGGGGATGGTAAACTTTCCAAATAAAAGGGCAACGGAATAAGCTGGCAAGAGGAATCCATAATGACTTAACACCAAGGAAGGTCTGTACCAGCCAGAAGAAGCTATACCTGAAGACACTTTTGCCTGATCATTAGCAATTTATAGATTAAGCCTTGGATACTCATTGCCTATGGAGAGCGTGAACCCACTGTAACCTGAGCTAAGTAACTTTTATGCGTATTTCTACTGTTTACAGACCACAGTTTCTGTTTATTTGCTAGGAAGTAGGTAGCATTTTGTTTATTATATGTACTGTATATCTACAAGTCTTGTATTGTTTTTTCTATAATTGTAGCAGTTTGTATGTACAGCGTTTTTGTGTAGTAAAGGCACATTAATATACCGCAGAGGTTTAAGCTTCCTTGCTTATAACACAAAGTAAGACACCAAAGCAAAACAGTATGTGGCAGCACTGAATAAGCAATTGATTAGAACTCATAAAAGGTATTATATCATACCGTATATTATTAAACCGCGCTCTCACTAATTACCATAGATCAAATAAAAGTCTAGTGAAGAAAAGTTTTAAAAGAACCACTGTGTTCTTCCCAAATGTTCCAATGGTTTTGTGTCCACCAACATCAGAAAAAATGTCCACACCAGCAGTGCCTCCAGTGTGTCCTCTTCACCAACATGCAAGCACACAGCTCACTCACCCAATCTACTTGACCTCCATTACAGGTAGTCAAATAGGGCATAAGATGAATGTATATCCACTTGCAATTATAATCCCTGGATGCACTATCCAATCAATAGCAGCACTTCTATGCCTTTAAAGACTCTCAAGTTAAGCCGTAATCTGGGAAGATAGAAAAGAAACCTCTCATAGTCCAGTAAACAATTTTATTTAAAATGAAGTTAAAATTACAGTTACAATGTTAAGGTGAATTCACAGCATTTAAACAAATCCAGGAACGCTGGTCTGTGTTCCACCTGCGTTCCGGTATGGCGGAAGTGGTGTGTCGTGTTAGTCCCACCCTATGCACGTTTTCGTCAGAAGTGTCTGACTTATAAAAGAGTGTTTTATTCCATTGCAGACCCAAACTCCGATCCAGGAGCTCATACTATAAATCCAAGGAGATTGGGTGGTGGTAAAGAAGCATGTGCAAAAGGGACCTGAACCCAGATATAAGAGACCTTTTCACGTGCAACTAGTAACACGCAGCTGTGAAACCCCAATCCAAAGACTCCTGGATACACTCTAGCCACTGCAAAAAAAGTCATAGAGCCTGCAGAATAAAGGTGGTATTACTCTTATGAAAGAACACCTGACGGACTTTAGCGGTACCAGAAGAGGACAATGAAAATCCAATAGGTAAAATATTGTCTATATTACAAAAGTAAAAATTGTTTAACGTAATTTTTCTAAAAGAAAACCATTAGCACAATACATACTGTACATAGCATGTCAATTATTACTCTTACCCTGCATGTGACTCTATTACTGCTGTGTCAAGAGGTCAACACATTTCACAATTATAGCTTCCTCAGGACCTTTATATCCTTTATATCTTGACCACAGATAGAGATGGCCTATCCAAAGAGAAAGGTATAGCTGTTAATCATACTGTATCAAAAAAAAAAAAATATATATATATATATATATATATATATATATATATATATATATATATCAATCATTTTTTCGGGGGGAACCCCAAAAGCAGGTTGATATGTGCATTGTGCTGATATTTTGATTGGTCTGTAATGTTAGACTTGTGTAGGATCTTTACCTTCTTTATGGAGGACCGTTATACGTGCATCTAGCATCCGACCTGTGGACGTATTAGGGGTTGATAGGGCATTGAAGGTAGAAAGCATCCTAGGAGACAAAACATCCATGAAACTTTTATAATACTGTAATGTAAGCCCGTCGGGCCCTGGGCTCTTGCCCAGTTTCATCTGTTTCATGGCAGTTTGCAACTCCTGTGTAGAAAGGGGGCTTTCCATCTCCTTGGCCTGTTGGCTAGATATTGCTTGTGGGCCGGGGAAATTGGGCTCGTGTTATCTGAACTTAAGTTATAAAGCTTAGAGTTATAGCACTCCAAGCTTTTAGCTATAGCTTCGTTGGTTGCGTGTAATGAGCCATGACGGTTGTGAATGTGGTGAATAGTGAGAGATGTTCTAGAGGCTTGCACTGCATGTGCCAGAAGTTTTCCCGCTTTTATTGCCATATTTGTAAAATACTTTCTGGCGAAGCACGTATTAGCACTTTGTGCGTTTCCCGAGTTCCTCCAGTAGGAGAGAGTGTGTGTGAAGTAATTCTTGTAAAGATTTTTGTGAACAGGAGTGTTTATGGAGGGGTTTCTAGTCTTTGAATTTTGGCTATCAGTGTTTGGACCATTTCCTGGTGTTTTCTTTTGGTGGTTGCAACTAGGGCCAGTAATTCTCCCCGATCACGCATTTGTGTGACTCCCACACTGAGATTGGGGAAATGACAGGGGTGTCGTTCTCAGCAAAGTATAGCTGAAGCCGTGATTTAAGCCGGGAAAGATTGTCTGGGTATTCAATAAGGACGTATTTGATCTCCAAGTTTTAGTCCCATATACTGTTTCAGGAAAATTTAAGGTAGGCGATATCGGATGGTGATCCGATAGGAACATTGGTTCTATCGTTGTCTGGCTAAGGTGGGTTAAATCTCTCTGGGAGAGAAAAAAATAATCTATTCTTGAATATTTTTGAAACAGGGTAGAAAAGAATGTGTAGTCCCTAGTTGAAGGAAACAGAATGCGCCAGGTATCATGTAGAGCTATATTCTGGAGTCATACTTTAATTTGGCGTAAGGCCCGGTGTGTCAATGTAGATGTACCTGATGAGGTGTCTATGGCTGGGTTCAGTGGCACATTGAAGTCCTCTCCCAGGATTACTATAACTGGATAGTAGATTGCATATCTTCGTTACAAATGAGACTTGGTGTTTGTTTGAACCATAGATGTTGGCCAGTGTTACTGGTTTGGATGTGAATTGATAAAGATGAATCTACCCTCTGGATCTATAAGGGAGTCCTGCATGTGAAATTGTGTGTGTTTAGAAATCAATATGGAAACACCCTTAGTTTTAGCCAAGGTGTTCATTGACTGGATAGCTGTCTGATATAAATGGTTAGTGAATTTGGGAATGGAGTCCAAGCGAAAATGGGTTTCTTGGAGAAAGAGAAACTGGGCTTTATGTTTGGATAGTGTAGACAAGACCTGCGTTCTTTTTTCTGGGATGTTTAACCCCCTTGGCATTGAGTGAAATACATTTTAACCACTTGACATCTGTGCTATGGCCGAATGATGGCCACAGCGCGGACCTGAATTCCCGGGAGGCCGTCAGATGATGGCCTCCCCTGTGCACGTGCCCTGCGCGCTGATCGCTCTGTGATCACAGAGTCACTGAGACTTGGGTGATCACCAATCCAAGTAAGGGGCCGGTCCCGACCCCTTACCATGTGATCAGCTGTCAGCCAATGACAGCTAATCACATAATGTAAACAAAAGATCGGTAATCGTTTTTTTTTCTACTCACGCTGACAGCGTGAGTAGAAAAAAAAGCCGATCACCGGCTCAGATACGAGGGACATCGGTCCCGAAGTGGAAGAGGCAAATCTGCCTCATCAGTGCCACCTCACAGTGCCACCTCACAGTGCCCACAGTGCCACCTAACAGTGCCCACAGTGCCACCTATCAATGCCAACAAGTACCACCTATCAATGCCCACAAGTGCCAGCTATCAATGCCCACCAGTAGTGCCAATCAGTGCCACCTAGCAGTGCTGCCTATCAGTGTAACTGATCAGTGCCTATTATTGCCCCCAATCAGTGCCCATCACTGCCGCCTATCAGTGCTTATCACTGCCGCCTCATCAGCGTACATTAATGAAGGAGAAAAATTACCTGATACATTTTTTATAACAAAATATAAAAAAATATATATTTTTTTTTTAAATTCAGGCTTTTTACGTTTTTTTAACAAAAAATAAAAACCACAGAGGTGATCAAATACCACCAAAAGAAAGCTCTATTTATGGTAAAAAAAATGATAAAAATTTCTTTTGGGTACAGTTTTGTATGACCGCGCAATTGTCATTCAAAGTGCATCAGCGCTAAAAGCTGATAATTGGTCTGGATAGGAGGGGGGTTTAAGTGCCCAGTAAGCAAGTTGTTAATGACAGAGAAGACTGTTTATTGGGATTCTTCTGCATGGTACACTGAGGTATAAGTCTAATGGGGCTGGGCAAGATAATAGGCGAAGGAAAACTCTGATGCCACGTACACCCGAGCGGACTTTACGGCAGACTTTGCCCGGCGGACTTTTTGACGGACTTTATGACGTACTTTCTGAATGAACGGACTTGCCTACACACAATCCACCAAAGTCCGTCAAAATCGTACATGATGACGTATGACCGGACTAAAACAAGGAAGTTCATAGCCAGTAGCCAATAGCTGCCCTAGCGTGGCTTTTTGTCTGTCGAACTAGCATACAGACGAGCGAACTTTTCACCCGGACTCGAGTTCGACGGATAGATTTAAAACATGTTTCAAATCTAAGTCCGTCCAACTTTTGAGAAAACAAATTCCGCTAGAGCCCACACACGATCAAATTGTCTGACGAAATCCCGTCCGCCGGGCAAAGTCTGCCGTAAAGTCCGCTCGTGTGTATGCGGTATTAGCGTCAAAATCATTATTTTACCTTTCTGCCTGTAACTGCCTTTATGTTGAACAAGACCAACTGATAGATTTGAGGGGCACACATAGAGCATGGTAAGCAAGGTTATCCACTGACTACAAATCCATTTTATTGGGATAATGAGACTAATAAGTTTAACATTTGTATTAGAGATGTATGTAAAGCCCATATTTCTATTGAACAGTTTAGACTAAGATTCCAATATTCAGGTAAAGGGAAATACTGGCATTGGAGAACAGACCAGAGTACATTTTTTACTGGGGGAGTAATACAACCATCACAATTAGAGGTAAAAACAAAACAATTATAATTCCTCATAAAAATATAACTGTAAATCAACTAGATCATAGCAAATGTCAATATGAATTGAAGAATTTTACTAACATATAATCTAACCATCACCAGTATGTGAAAATCAATCAGGAGGAAATATATTACACTGTTAATTGGACTTACATGGATGAACCCACCACTGCATGGATGGACAATGGTAATGTCAAAGTAAACGTATATGATGGTTTTGAATGTCTGAATGTCAGTGATAAATATGTGAGCACATCCAGCATACGTACCAGTGTTGAATTCAAAACTGGTACGTATGTTGGATGTGCTCACACACTGCAAATGTTGATGTTGCCTGAAAAACTTTCTGACAAAAGCGTTTTTGTTTCTTTTCAGAATATATTTATATCCTCTTTATTATACGCCTCTGAAGAAGGGACACCTTCCCGAAACATGTCAGGCCATTAGAGGAATTTCATATTCATATTCATTTTTGAATTTGTAACAATGTACTTTTATGTGAAATCTTGTTTTATATCATATGTGCTGTATCAATCCTGACCATGTTTCTGATACATGCCTTTTTAACAATATTTTCTAAATAAATGATATACTTTTTATCCGCTTCAATACCGGGCCAATTCTGACACTTTGCTCCTACATGTAAAAATCATCATTTTTTTGCTAGAAAATTACATAGAACCCCCAAACATTATATATGTTTTTTTAGCAAAGACCCTAGAGAATACAATGGTGGTTGTTGCAACTTTTTATCTCACACAGTATTTGCGCAGGAATTTTTCGAACGTGTTTTTTTTGGGGAAAAAACTGTTTTGTGTTTAAAAAAAACCAAAACAGTAAAGTTAGCCCAATGTTTTTGCATTTTGTGAAAGATGAAGTTCCTCCGAGTAAATAGATACCTAACATGTCACGCTTCAAAATTGCACACGCTCGTGGAATGGCGCCAATGTTCGGTACTTAAAAATCCCCATAGGCGACGCTTGAAATTTTTTTACTGGTTACATGTTTTCAGTTACATAGGAGGTCTAGGGCCAAAATTATTGCTCTCGCTCCAACGTTCGCGGCGATACCTCACATGTGTGGTTTGAACACCGTTTTCATATGTGGGTGGGACTTACGTATGCGTTCGCTTCTGCGAGCGAGCACACGGGGACAGCAGCGCTTTACTTTTTTTTTTTTTTTTATTGTTAATTATACTTTATTTTTTTTATTTTGACAGTTTTTTGAAAAAAAAAATTGATCACTTTTATTCCTATTACAAGGAATGTAAACATCCCCTGTAATAGCAATATGACATGTCAGGTGCTCTTAATAGTGAGATATGGGGTCAATAAGACCCCATATCTCACCACTAGGCTGGGAAGCCTGAAATAAAAATAAAAAAAAACGATCGCCGCTTCCCAGCCGAAGCGGCGCCGTTTTTTTGAATGGAGAGGCCGGGCGTGACGTCATAACATAGCGCCCGGCCTCCAACGATTATAGAGACTCCGGGGACCATCTGGTCCGCCGGAAATTTCTATGATCTACATCCGGTGCCGGCGGATCTACTCTCCGCCTCACCGATCGTAACGGTGAGTCGGAGCAAGCACCGGAGGGCGGCGGGAGGGGGGGACGTCCCCTCTCGCCTCCCATAGGAATGATCAAGCGGTGGAACGGCCGCTATGATGGTTCCTATGGTGTAGAGATTCGCTGGCTGAAACCGGCAATATTTGAATGATGTCTGTAACTACAGGCATCATTCAGATATATCCACTCAAAGCCCAGGACGTCATATGACGTCCGTGGTATTGAAGTGGTTATACATCATTTCTTTTTGTTCACCTATAAAGTCCCAGTGTACCGGGAGGTACTGGTTTCCCCTTTTTTAAGGGACCTCATACAATTTTGATGTCGGAGAGGGTGATAGATTAACTGTCACAATACTTCCCATGTATGGCCAAGCCAAATCTATACAAATGATTAGGAGATTGGCAAAAATAATGGAAAAATTTGGAACAAAACTACCAAAGCTATTAGTCTCCTAAACGAAGAACAAAAACAGCTTTAGATATGGCTCTACAGAATAGAATGACCCTAGATTACTTGTTAGCCGAATAGCGGGGAATATGTGCATTTCTTAATGACATTTGTTGTACATATATACCTGACTATAGTGTCAACGTAACTGACCACCTCAATAAAGTAAAAGAAGCAGGGGCAGCCTTAAAGAGAAGGCCTAAGTCCATGCTTGTTGTTATTGCTGATAGCATCAAGGCCTTGTTACCAACCTTTTTGGTAATTTAGGTAAAGGGCTTTCTGATATTCTGTATTCTATTGGAACTGTCTTCTATGTCACGGGTTTCCTTCTTGCAATGTATGTTTTTTATTATTGTCTCAAATTATGTGTTACTAAACTTCTTAGATATGCTACTAAACCAGTTACTAATCCCAGGTTTGTTCCTTTTTCCCCATATCAGCACCTCCAGGATCCACATCTGGGTAAGACATATGTGGTCTTAACAGTTACCAAAGGTAACTGTGATGTTGGACACAGGGACAGGGACACACAGGGACAGCAAAGTGGACCACTACACTGTCAATGGTCACAGACCCAACTGTCCACTACAACTTGTGTGTGGATTGCTTGAGATAGCAGTGATATGTTTCCATAACTCCAATGCAGAAAGGAAAATTTTTTGGGGGCCAGTATATGGCCAAGAGGAGGGACTGAAGGGGAATATGGAACATCCATTTTAGTTATATATAAAATACATTATTATGAAACAGATGATCTAACACCCTTTATTTCCTCTTTCTGTATAAGAAAGATATATATATATATATATATATATATATACCAGTTTCACACCAGTTGCCCACCCCTTCATTTCAAGATTGCTATCTTGACCTTTGAAGACTTGTTCCCCCAAGGAACTACTGGAAGCGACAAGCATTATGTGAACGACTATTAGCATCTCAATAAGTTTCACCAGAGACACAGATTGAACTTCAAAGAAAGTTAGATAGCTAGACACCATCCACTTCAGAACATATAAATTGTATTAGAAGTCCTTAGTAAGGCAGAGCAGCCATTTTGAACACAATGCCCTGTTTTGTTTTCTGGTCTCCCTGCATGCTTGTACAATAAATATCTATACTTTTTTTTATTTGGCTTCAGCAGTCAAAGTTACTAAAACCTCTTGAGTTTTAGATTTGCCCATCAAACTCATTAGAAAAACCATCTTGGCCTATGGCTTTCTTTAAGGGTCTGTAATTTCATGGAAAGGTCTTGGAGTTGTTCCTGGGTCACAGTTGAAAGATGTATAGAGGTTAAAAGGTGACAGATTGACTCAATAGTGACTATTGGCTAGGAAGGGGTGTTTTTAAGGTTATATAAATGGGAATAAAAATCACTAAAGCAGTGTGTTATGTGTTGGGGCCTGAGCAGCTTATTGCCATGCTGGTCTATAAGAAAGGGTATTTTAGAATGGGTGAGTTATCATTTACATTACTTCACCAACAGGGCCCTGGGTTTGTTGCTATGCGAACACCAAGTGGTGCAAATGCCTTTTAATGTAAAAATCTAAGTTTTTACGCAAAAGTGCTCTTAATTGTGTTCTTAACTTGTGTACTTCCTCTATGTTTTGTGCAGTGGGTTGAGATTTATTGATGAGTTCTAGTGTTCTGATATCTTAAAGGACAGGGAGATAGTGGGTTATTTTCTCCTGAGCACCTATTTTGAGAAGAAGACCTCTAAGGAAAGCTTTGCATGCATTCCATAGAAGAGCAGGGTTTGAAAAGGAACCTGCATTAACACAGAAAAAATGTAATGATCTAAGATTTGATCTATTACTGTAGAAACATAAATTAGAGCTGCACTTTAAATCTTGAAAGAATACAAAAATTGAAAACAAAGTATTTGTATCACATAAGTTAATAATGCAATGAAACTACAGAAAATTCCAAAATATGTGTGTATCATGTATCACATACATCGTAGAGTGAAGACCAGTTATACAATTTATATTAAGGATGCTCCCCTTTACCACCGCCCCACCACCACCACTATAAAAAAAGGATGCCCCCCTTTAACACAGTCTGTGCTTCAGTGCTTCAATACTCAGGAGGAGATTTACTCAGGCTGGGTTCACATTCAGTGCCTTGAAAAAGTATTCATACCCCTTGACATTTTCAACAGTTTGTCATGTTACAACCAAAAATGTAAATGTATTTGGGATTGTATGTGATAGACCAACACAAAGTGGCACATAATTGTGAAATGAAAGGAAAATTTTAAATGGGTTTCGAAATTTTATACAAATTAATGTTGGAAAAGTGTGGCGTGCATTTGTATTCAGTCCCCTTCATGCTGCATACACACGAGCGGACTTTACGGCAGACTTGGTCCGGTGGACCGGAGTCTGTCGGATAATTCAATCGTGTGTGGGCTCCAGCTGACTTTTTTTCCCAAAAGTTTGACGGACCTAGAAATGAAACATGTTTCAAATCTTTCCGACAGACTCGAGTCCGGTCAAAAAGTCAGCTCGTCTGTATGTTAGTCCGACAGACAAAAACCGATGCTAGGGCAGCTATTGGCTACTGGCTATGAACTTCCTTGTTTTAGTCCGGTCGTACGTCATCATGTACGAATCCTTCAGACTTTGGTTGATCGTGTGTAGGCAAGTCCGTTCATTCGGAAAGTCCGTCGGAAAGTCAGTCGAAAAGTCCACCAGACCAAATCCGTCGAAAAGTCTGCCTATGTGTACGCAGCATTACTCTGATACCCCTAACTAAAATCTAGTGGAGCCAATTGCCTTCAGAAGTCACCTAATTAGTAAATAGAGTCCACCTGTGTGTAATTTAATCTCAGTATAAATACAGCTGTTCTGTGAAGTGTGAAGACCTCAGAGGTTTTTTAGAGAACCTTAGTGAACAAACAGCATCATAAAGGCTAAGGAACACAACAGACAGGTCAGGGAAAAAGTTGTGGAGAAGTTTAAAGCAGGGTAAGGTTTTAAAAAAAATCCCAAGCTTTGAACATCTCACAGAGCACTGTTCATCTGAAAATGGTTAGAGAATGGCACAACAGCAAACCTACCAAGGCATGGCCATCCACCTAAACTGACAGGCTGAGAAAGGAGAGCATTAATCAGAGAAGTAGCCAAGAGGCCCATGGTAACTCTGGAGGAGCTGCAGAGATCCACAGCTTAAATCTGAGAATCTGTCCACAGTACAACTATTAGTTGTGCACTCCAAAAATCTGGGCTTTATGGAAGAGTGGTAAGAAGAAAGACATTGTGGAAAGAAAGCCATAAGAAGTACCGTTTGCAGTTTGCAAGAAACCATGTGGGGGACACAGCAAACATGTGGAAGAAGGTGCTCTGGTCAGATGACACCAAAATTAAACTTTTTAGCCTAAAGCAAAACACTTCACATCACCCTGAGCACACCATCCCCACCGTGAAACATGGTGGTAGCAGCATCATGTTGTGGGGATGCTTTTCTTCAGAAGGGACAGGTCAGTGCTGGTCAGTGTTGATAGGAAGATGGATGGAGCCAAATACAGGGCAATCTTAGAAGAAAACCTGTTAGAGTCTACAAAAGACTTGAGCCTGGGGTGGAGGTTTTTATACACATGATTACGTAGGTATCACATTAATATTACAATTGTACGTTTATGGTAACAAGGGGCGTTACATAGGCAGGCTAATTCTAATCAGGACTCAAAAGAATGTAAACATGTACTTAAAACATTATTAGTGCTGTGTGCACAGTGAGGGCAGAGTGCAATACATACAAAATAGAATACAATTATTTACAAAACTTACAAATTTCCATTACAGTCTCCCCTCTTTTGATCAATATTTTGATCACTAACCATACCTGCTATCACCTTTAACCTGGAACCTCCACACGCTTAGGTGGAGGTAGTCCTGGCCAAAGAGGCAAAAAACTCCATTGTGGAGAAAATAATAGCCGAGCAACTTTTTCATTACCAAATGACTTTTCATTGTGAAAAACAAATGATTGATAAGACATATTTACAGAGTACTGGCTGTACACTCCTATGGCCAGAATGGCCTTCTAGCTGAATTGTGGGCCTGCTGACTTATCAGCATATGTAAACACAGACAATTCTACATAAAATGGAAGACGTACAAAAGACAAAATATGACTTCAACATGGCTAAACTACTTTTCAAATATATATATATATATATATATATATATATATATATATATATATATATATATATATATCCCTTACAATTAAAGTAATTGAATAAAAAAGTACCCTAGACTGTGATCACAAGAGGGAAACAAATCAAACACGGAGATTTCTTCAATTTAGTCATTTTTTGCAGTGTCTGGTATGGATCCAGGTGACTTTTCCTTCAAGTTTTTCAAAAACTGTACATGAAATAGATGCTGTATTGAGTATCCAAACATTTCCTTATATATATAAATGTCTCTTAACAATCCACAAGTCACCTGGCTTTAGTTTTAGATTCTTCCAAACTTTTAGGATCTGGAATTGGGGAGAAAACACATAAATGAGTTTGTCAAAAACCTTAAAAGATCAGCAACGTTCTCTGTGAGATCCGAATGGGGGACTTCAGCTGCTGAGACAAAATATGAGCAAGTGAGTAACACACTCCCAAACCAAATCCCATAGGGAGAGAGTCCAACAACCCCCTTACGGGCTTGATAAAATATAAGAAAACATTCAGGCAAAAGTTTTCTAGTTTCTTACTCTACTTTGTCTGCTACATTGTAGACAGTAGGGGGTGTAAAAATAAAACCTCAAAACTTCTAGTAAGGACTCTCCTATAAAAAATGATTTCCTCTGTTACTCTCTGTACTTTCTGCACTCTATATTTACAAACTACTTCTGATAACATGTTTTATTGTGGCCTTTGCAGTAGCATTTGCCACTGGACATCCAAAAAACATGTCCATACAGGCAAAATACATACTCGTAAGATCCTGTCTTGGGCATCTGGATATATCTTTTTGTAATCTTTGGAAGGGATGTTCAGCTTTTGGTAACACCTTTGGTAACAGGTAAAACAAGAAGTGGTATGTTATAAAACAACTGTGGAGAACCCTGGCTCTATCCCACGCTCATTTACTAAGGCAGCCATAACTGCTTGTGACTGATGACACGATCCATGTGTCAAGCTGGAGGGAAAAGAGTGGGTGGCAGACATAAATGATCACCTTTTCCAAAGTCCTGTTTCATCAGAAGTTGCCCCCTGTGGATCACTTGTTCTTCTCGTTCTGGGGTCCTTAAAGTTGAATTATTAATCCCAGCTATACTGGGCCAGAACTAGGGTGGAATCTGTGAGTTGCACAGACCCATCAAGTGTCCGGGGATGTATGCAGCATCCCTAGCCACCTGGTCTGTTTCCATGTGTGAAAGTTAATACGGCTACCTCAGCAAGAACCTGGAAAGCTGAAAACAGCCAATCAAATTAACTTGGCATGCTTTATTGGTTTGCCGAAGTAAAAACAAACTTCTGGCCCTTCAAATTGAATCAAAAGCTCTCTATATCTCGACTATCTATATAAATATACTTTCTTTTTATAGCTCACAGGCTTTGCTAAAACACGGAGCTCTGCTTCTTGAGCTGGGGAAAAAGGATCCAATGACTTTGAATACAAAGTATCCTTCTGGGTGATAAACTGCATCCTCAAATCTACAAAAAATGTAATATCTGGGTCTTCAGGGAGTGTGTCCCGCACTGGGCTCACAGCAGCTGATTCCTATGTAATCAATTTAACACATGTGTCTTGCTTTGTCTCCAGCCTCCTCCAATAGAGGCAATAAGGTGGCTGGATTCAAATGTACGCATTTTTCATTGTTAGATTTGTACATAAACAAACTCATATTTTAAACCTTTCATTAGACAAACATTTAGTTATCTGTATATTTGCTGCGCAGAATGTCGGACCCTTAAAAATTAAATGTTTGACCAAAACAATATCTAACTTTGTCTAATAGCACTTTTGCATAAAAGCTACACCTCTGATATATCGGGATGAACCCTTCATTACTGGGGCCAGCTTGCATAAATATATTACAATGGCTTGTTTTCTATCACGCTGTTTGTGTAAGAACTCCATTTTCATGTTTCAAAAGACAACTTTTTCCTGGCAATATTATAATAAATGATAACAATACCCTGTGGTCATGGAGAGATGCCCATAAATTCAAAATATTCTTCTGCTTATACCACAGCACTTACAAGAAAAAGGGGCACATCATTTCACAATCCACACATTCTGCTTTGGATTTCAAAAATAAAAATAAATAAAAACAAAAGGACCAAGAATCTGTATGATGGACCAAAAAAGATCAAAAACTATAAAACAACTGGCTGCAGGTGGCATCTATCCTAACTTGATGTGATGGGTCTGTTATATTTAAATTTTATTTATTATTACTCTCACATCATGGACCGCACATCAAGTTATTATCAAGAACCTTAAAAGGTCATTTTTTGTAAAAAAACTTCTTATGTATCCCATCCATCTTGGCTTTGTTAAATATTATGGCAGCTGTATTCCAAATAACAACATCATCCTAATTTTTTTTTCTCTCAATAAGGGCTTATTGTATAATTGTAAAATTACAAAATTGTTATCTTAATCTAAACTAATCCCATTTTTCCAAATTTCCCCAATAACCTGGATTTCATTTCCAACCAAAGGTTGTCTAAACCAGTTGCAATATATCTATATTATTAATAAAATTGTTAAACTCATATTAGAAATTAATACTCATTATTACTTAATTTTACTTAATTTCACTTTTTTAAATGCACTGTTTCCACTATCAAAGGATATTCAATTTGTGTAATACACGGTTAAATGTAACCTTCATTTTGCCATGTTTGGAAAACAGATTCAAAATAATTGTGATCACATTGTTTACCATTAGATTCGTAAACCTGGCACATTTTGTTATAAATATGTTGTCTAAAAAACTGGAATTGGCATGGTGTCCTTCCAGCTTATCACTGACCTCTCATCCCAGCTACATTCTTTCATGAGAGCGCAAAGGAGGGAGTCACATCTGCATACATGACACACACAAGGGATAGAACTAAAGATCCCAGCATTCACACACATACACCAATATCTCTCTAAAATCGCTTACATTTTTCCCATTTGTACACAACACATGCATATTATTCTCTCACTTTCTTTTAACTCTCATTAATATTTCCCTGCCTAAATTCTGCTTTCCTTATTTTGTTCAGATATCTTTTATATCTAGCTTCTATGATCAGACGGGCAGCCAGAGTGCTCATCCCATCTTCCCTCTCTGACAACATAGAAAGTATTCTGTTTTACATCTCATTTCTCTGTTTCTGATTTTACTAGTTGTAGTGCCTGACCCCAAATTCATCCCACAACTTAACATGAAAATGTCCCTTTCTGTCTAGTATAACCGAGATATATATATATATATATATATACAGTATCTCACAAAAGTTAGTACACCCCTCACATTTTTGTAAAAAAATGTTATATCTTTTCATGAGACAACACTTTTGTGAGATACTGTATACCACCCTCATATTCCTCAGAGGTACTCAAATTGAATTTTACTTCTGATAAAACTGATGTTCCTTGGTTAATAGTAGGAGATTATAATAACTACCTTGACCCTTCCTTAGATAGATATGGTTTGGCTACCTTCAGTAGATTGGTCTTATGAATGTCTGGAGAATGTTACATTCTAATGATAGAGTGTTTTCTTGCTTCTCTAGCACCCATGGGACTTTATCTAGAATAGACCTGGCATTAGTCACCTCTATGATGCTACCTGTGATATCTGAAGTTTCCTATGAATCTAGAGGATTGTCTGAACACTCCCAATTAGTTCTTAAAGCGGAGGTCCACTACAAATACTGCACCTGCTGACTTTTAAAATAAGGACACTTACCTGTCCAGTGTGTCCGCGATGTAGACACCCGAGGCCGACCCGTCCCTTGGTCCTCAGATGCTTCCACCGCCATCTTTGGTAAGGGAATTAGGAAGTGAAGCCTTGTGGCTTCACTTCCTGGTTCCCTACTGCGCATGCGCGACTCACGCGGGGCAATGCCACTGGTCCCTGCTGTCTTCTAGGACCCATGTGTCTCCCAGAAGACAGCGGGGAGCGCCGGACATATAATGCGGGGGTCTATGCCCGGAAGTGGGTGCAAATACCTGTCTTAGACAGGTATCTGCTCCCCCCTGAAAGGTGCCAAATGTGACACTGGAGGGGGGGAGGAATCCGGACAGCGGAGGTTCCATTTTTGTGTGGACCTCCGCTTTAAGTTAGCTTTAAATTCAACACAGATTCACACTTTATGGAGAGCAGAAATGTTTTTTCCTTCAGCAACCTTCTTTTGAGTATGGGGAACATACGGGCCATTTTTTATCAGCAATAGTAAAAGCTCAGAAACCAATGACATAAGTGGTAGAATTACAAATCTCTCCAACTGAAACTGTGCAAACTACATTGGAGATTTAAGAAACAAATAGCTCCGCGCTTAGGTAATAAAGGAACTGCAGCCCCCCCAGCACAGAATCACACCAATGTGAAATTCCAAATAGAGTAGAGTCCCAAAAAGGGGTGATTGGCGCTGTTCCACTAAAATTCGTCTGATGTGCACAAACTAATGTGGTGTATCAGGTAAACTGTGAAAATAACTAAACATAAATATATATAGGTAGGATTGATAAAATCACAATCGTGTGGGAATTCCTGGAGTATATGTGACAAATGCCCACATACATATAAAGTGCAACGTGTATTATCTCCTTGTAAAACAAGAGGTGATCAAAAAACAAAACCTTATAAGTGGGTATAAAAAAGTGATTTGAATTCCCAAAAAACTTTCAGAAAATCCTTAAAGCAAGACATAAATCTGTGCATAGAAAACGCAAATTGTGCATAAATAGCTAAAATAAAACAATAATAAATAAACACCTATAATCATAAACGCACATGAAAGAATTTAAAAATAAATCATGAAATCTTCAGTCAACAGAATGTCCCAAAAAGAAAAAAAGGAAAAGAAAAAAAGAAGAAAAAATCTTGAGAACGTTCTTCCTAAAGTGCAAATGGTGAGTCTCTTCAAACATCTAGCAGTGCTCTTAGTGATGTAAACTCTTCCAGCCTTCCAAAGGCCCCCCAATGTGCCCTCACTCACCGGAAGAAATCACCCCTGCAGGGGTATCAAGCCTGTCAGCCGTATCCTGTAGCAATGGTCCCTGGTGAAAGTTCCTCATTCGAGTCTCCACTCCCGGTATCCAGATTGGTTCCAGTCACTCCCCGCAGACACATCCCTCCGTGCCGTTGGAAGAGTTTACATCACTAAGAGCACTGCTAGATGTTTGAAGAGACTCACCATTTGCACTTTAGGAAGAACGTTCTCAAGATTTTTTCTTCTTTTTTTCTTTTCCTTCACCGCCACGAGCGCTCCGGAGGTGAACACGGGACGCCGCCGGCAGGGTGGAGCTCGCCATGGCGCCTAGTAATAGACGCCAAGCAGAGCAAGCAAGGGGGCGTGCGGGATAACCACACGCCCCCACCCTGCCGGGAAGTCTCGAGGAAGCCAGGCTCCACCCAGAGGGGGGAGGGAGAATGAAACCGCACCCACCGGGACCCATCAACGATCCCCCAAGCATGAAATCCACATATAGACTAGCATATGCATGGTCATAAATGTACCAAGAAAAACAATAATGATAGATGTTACATATATTAAACAGGGGCAGGGTGCCAAAGCCCTGACCTCGGACTCCTGCATAGAAGCCAATAGAGTTTAGTCATGAATTACCATGAGAGGTAATGAATGTCATGCAGTACAGGAGTCTGTTCCTCCTGGTGCATGGAAAGGGAAAGGATTGGATCTCAATCCTGTTCCCCCTTGATTAGAACAAAAATGTTCAAAAATTGTATATATGTTGAAATTAAATTGGTATATGCAGGATTCCGAAGGTGGCATGAGACACACTGCTTCCTGTTTTGATCTCTGGTATGTCAAAGCGGGGAGGGGTGTTTAACCACCCAAGAAAATTAGAACTAGGGGGAGACATACATAGGAGAGAACAAGGGAGCTGCACACCCTGAAATAGATAAAAAGAATTTTGGATTCCCCTAATTGGGCTTTAAAGCAGCAAAGTATACCGTTACAAAGATCATTGATAAAACAATTTATTTGACAAAATGTCCAATATCATATGTACATGTTGAATCTGGTTCAATAATGAGTTCATATTCCATAAGACGGCAAAATGCATATCACATCATTACATTACATGGTGTAGTAAAATGCCGAAGCCCCGACGCGTTTCGACCTGAGTGCGGTCTCTTCAGGGGGCACCTCTAAATCTATAAAGTAATACAAATATTAAGACTGGTAGATAATTTTCTATAAAAGATTACATTGGATAAAACATAATGATGGATTATTACCGTTGAAGTGAGGTAGACTTATCAAGTGGGAGCATTGGGGAGCCACAGAGGGGTCCGGGCGGCGTGCAGGCCATCCCCACCCCCCACCCAGGGAAAGAGCCAGCTCCCAGGGGCTTGCAAGGAGCCACACTGATGCACGTCCCCCCGGGGGAGCGAGAGACCGAACACCTGCAACAGATATCCATGAGCAGCCATTAGAAAAGTAACATGGTAGTGTGTAAGTCATCGTTGTATGTATTGATTTAGATTGTATATGGAGACCAAAAATGTATGTATGTTTACAGGGATGGTAGTTGGATCACATAGATGAGACAAATAAATGATCAAATTAAGTTAGTGTTGCTAGCGACCCCAATACAATGTGCAAGTGGTGCCTGATATGCGAGTGAAAATGTGTGCTGTGAGTGAAAGAAAACAGGGAATCCTTGGGAAGGTGCATGATGAGGAAAATCGTGGTGTAATGGTGTGGCGGTCCAAGTGTTGGCAAAAAGGTGAAGGGTAAAAAACAAACCAAACAAAACAAAACAAAAACTGTGAGGAAAAGAAAAAATGATGAAGAGCCAACCAAATGGCAGTATGTGAAGAAAAAGGGAATGTGACATGAAGTGGTGTGACTGAAAACCATATTAAATTTACCTTGTGCTGTGTAAAGTTGTATGGGGTATGAGGCTAGTTGGCTTGGCAGAAACCAAGCTGCAATTGCTGAGAAAACAGATATCGTTTGTCCTGACCAGCATGGAAAGACTATTGACTGGTAAACATTTTGGTCTCCTATATATAGCTAAGCTGAGGCTGATAGGATAATCATATGCAGGTGCCCAACTCCCCCACCCACCCAGGATCATGGCGTGTGGGCCGCCAGCTGCAGCCCACGTGTGGCTCCCTCGGCGTCCCGGAAGACCGGCCGGTCCCGACCACCGTCGTCACCTCCGTCGCAAAACGCGTGACGTCATGACGGCGTGCGCGCGCCGGGCCCCCGCGCACGCGCACACCGCCACGAGCGCTCCGGAGGTGAACACGGGACGCCGCCGGCAGGGTGGAGCTCGCCATGGCGCCTAGTAATAGACGCCAAGCAGAGCAAGCAAGGGGGCGTGCGGGATAACCACACGCCCCCACCCTGCCGGGAAGTCTCGAGGAAGCCAGGCTCCACCCAGAGGGGGGAGGGAGAATGAAACCGCACCCACCGGGACCCATCAACGATCCCCCAAGCATGAAATCCACATATAGACTAGCATATGCATGGTCATAAATGTACCAAGAAAAACAATAATGATAGATGTTACATATATTAAACAGGGGCAGGGTGCCAAAGCCCTGACCTCGGACTCCTGCATAGAAGCCAATAGAGTTTAGTCATGAATTACCATGAGAGGTAATGAATGTCATGCAGTACAGGAGTCTGTTCCTCCTGGTGCATGGAAAGGGAAAGGATTGGATCTCAATCCTGTTCCCCCTTGATTAGAACAAAAATGTTCAAAAATTGTATATATGTTGAAATTAAATTGGTATATGCAGGATTCCGAAGGTGGCATGAGACACACTGCTTCCTGTTTTGATCTCTGGTATGTCAAAGCGGGGAGGGGTGTTTAACCACCCAAGAAAATTAGAACTAGGGGGAGACATACATAGGAGAGAACAAGGGAGCTGCACACCCTGAAATAGATAAAAAGAATTTTGGATTCCCCTAATTGGGCTTTAAAGCAGCAAAGTATACCGTTACAAAGATCATTGATAAAACAATTTATTTGACAAAATGTCCAATATCATATGTACATGTTGAATCTGGTTCAATAATGAGTTCATATTCCATAAGACGGCAAAATGCATATCACATCATTACATTACATGGTGTAGTAAAATGCCGAAGCCCCGACGCGTTTCGACCTGAGTGCGGTCTCTTCAGGGGGCACCTCTAAATCTATAAAGTAATACAAATATTAAGACTGGTAGATAATTTTCTATAAAAGATTACATTGGATAAAACATAATGATGGATTATTACCGTTGAAGTGAGGTAGACTTATCAAGTGGGAGCATTGGGGAGCCACAGAGGGGTCCGGGCGGCGTGCAGGCCATCCCCACCCCCCACCCAGGGAAAGAGCCAGCTCCCAGGGGCTTGCAAGGAGCCACACTGATGCACGTCCCCCCGGGGGAGCGAGAGACCGAACACCTGCAACAGATATCCATGAGCAGCCATTAGAAAAGTAACATGGTAGTGTGTAAGTCATCGTTGTATGTATTGATTTAGATTGTATATGGAGACCAAAAATGTATGTATGTTTACAGGGATGGTAGTTGGATCACATAGATGAGACAAATAAATGATCAAATTAAGTTAGTGTTGCTAGCGACCCCAATACAATGTGCAAGTGGTGCCTGATATGCGAGTGAAAATGTGTGCTGTGAGTGAAAGAAAACAGGGAATCCTTGGGAAGGTGCATGATGCGGAAAATCGTGGTGTAATGGTGTGGCGGTCCAAGTGTTGGCAAAAAGGTGAAGGGTAAAAAACAAACCAAACAAAACAAAACAAAAACTGTGAGGAAAAGAAAAAATGATGAAGAGCCAACCAAATGGCAGTATGTGAAGAAAAAGGGAATGTGACATGAAGTGGTGTGACTGAAAACCATATTAAATTTACCTTGTGCTGTGTAAAGTTGTATGGGGTATGAGGCTAGTTGGCTTGGCAGAAACCAAGCTGCAATTGCTGAGAAAACAGATATCGTTTGTCCTGACCAGCATGGAAAGACTATTGACTGGTAAACATTTTGGTCTCCTATATATAGCTAAGCTGAGGCTGATAGGATAATCATATGCAGGTGCCCAACTCCCCCACCCACCCAGGATCATGGCGTGTGGGCCGCCAGCTGCAGCCCACGTGTGGCTCCCTCGGCGTCCCGGAAGACCGGCCGGTCCCGACCACCGTCGTCACCTCCGTCGCAAAACGCGTGACGTCATGACGGCGTGCGCGCGCCGGGCCCCCGCGCACGCGCACACCGCCACGAGCGCTCCGGAGGTGAACACGGGACGCCGCCGGCAGGGTGGAGCTCGCCATGGCGCCTAGTAATAGACGCCAAGCAGAGCAAGCAAGGGGGCGTGCGGGATAACCACACGCCCCCACCCTGCCGGGAAGTCTCGAGGAAGCCAGGCTCCACCCAGAGGGGGGAGGGAGAATGAAACCGCACCCACCGGGACCCATCAACGATCCCCCAAGCATGAAATCCACATATAGACTAGCATATGCATGGTCATAAATGTACCAAGAAAAACAATAATGATAGATGTTACATATATTAAACAGGGGCAGGGTGCCAAAGCCCTGACCTCGGACTCCTGCATAGAAGCCAATAGAGTTTAGTCATGAATTACCATGAGAGGTAATGAATGTCATGCAGTACAGGAGTCTGTTCCTCCTGGTGCATGGAAAGGGAAAGGATTGGATCTCAATCCTGTTCCCCCTTGATTAGAACAAAAATGTTCAAAAATTGTATATATGTTGAAATTAAATTGGTATATGCAGGATTCCGAAGGTGGCATGAGACACACTGCTTCCTGTTTTGATCTCTGGTATGTCAAAGCGGGGAGGGGTGTTTAACCACCCAAGAAAATTAGAACTAGGGGGAGACATACATAGGAGAGAACAAGGGAGCTGCACACCCTGAAATAGATAAAAAGAATTTTGGATTCCCCTAATTGGGCTTTAAAGCAGCAAAGTATACCGTTACAAAGATCATTGATAAAACAATTTATTTGACAAAATGTCCAATATCATATGTACATGTTGAATCTGGTTCAATAATGAGTTCATATTCCATAAGACGGCAAAATGCATATCACATCATTACATTACATGGTGTAGTAAAATGCCGAAGCCCCGACGCGTTTCGACCTGAGTGCGGTCTCTTCAGGGGGCACCTCTAAATCTATAAAGTAATACAAATATTAAGACTGGTAGATAATTTTCTATAAAAGATTACATTGGATAAAACATAATGATGGATTATTACCGTTGAAGTGAGGTAGACTTATCAAGTGGGAGCATTGGGGAGCCACAGAGGGGTCCGGGCGGCGTGCAGGCCATCCCCACCCCCCACCCAGGGAAAGAGCCAGCTCCCAGGGGCTTGCAAGGAGCCACACTGATGCACGTCCCCCCGGGGGAGCGAGAGACCGAACACCTGCAACAGATATCCATGAGCAGCCATTAGAAAAGTAACATGGTAGTGTGTAAGTCATCGTTGTATGTATTGATTTAGATTGTATATGGAGACCAAAAATGTATGTATGTTTACAGGGATGGTAGTTGGATCACATAGATGAGACAAATAAATGATCAAATTAAGTTAGTGTTGCTAGCGACCCCAATACAATGTGCAAGTGGTGCCTGATATGCGAGTGAAAATGTGTGCTGTGAGTGAAAGAAAACAGGGAATCCTTGGGAAGGTGCATGATGCGGAAAATCGTGGTGTAATGGTGTGGCGGTCCAAGTGTTGGCAAAAAGGTGAAGGGTAAAAAACAAACCAAACAAAACAAAACAAAAACTGTGAGGAAAAGAAAAAATGATGAAGAGCCAACCAAATGGCAGTATGTGAAGAAAAAGGGAATGTGACATGAAGTGGTGTGACTGAAAACCATATTAAATTTACCTTGTGCTGTGTAAAGTTGTATGGGGTATGAGGCTAGTTGGCTTGGCAGAAACCAAGCTGCAATTGCTGAGAAAACAGATATCGTTTGTCCTGACCAGCATGGAAAGACTATTGACTGGTAAACATTTTGGTCTCCTATATATAGCTAAGCTGAGGCTGATAGGATAATCATATGCAGGTGCCCAACTCCCCCACCCACCCAGGATCATGGCGTGTGGGCCGCCAGCTGCAGCCCACGTGTGGCTCCCTCGGCGTCCCGGAAGACCGGCCGGTCCCGACCACCGTCGTCACCTCCGTCGCAAAACGCGTGACGTCATGACGGCGTGCGCGCGCCGGGCCCCCGCGCACGCGCACACCGCCACGAGCGCTCCGGAGGTGAACACGGGACGCCGCCGGCAGGGTGGAGCTCGCCATGGCGCCTAGTAATAGACGCCAAGCAGAGCAAGCAAGGGGGCGTGCGGGATAACCACACGCCCCCACCCTGCCGGGAAGTCTCGAGGAAGCCAGGCTCCACCCAGAGGGGGGAGGGAGAATGAAACCGCACCCACCGGGACCCATCAACGATCCCCCAAGCATGAAATCCACATATAGACTAGCATATGCATGGTCATAAATGTACCAAGAAAAACAATAATGATAGATGTTACATATATTAAACAGGGGCAGGGTGCCAAAGCCCTGACCTCGGACTCCTGCATAGAAGCCAATAGAGTTTAGTCATGAATTACCATGAGAGGTAATGAATGTCATGCAGTACAGGAGTCTGTTCCTCCTGGTGCATGGAAAGGGAAAGGATTGGATCTCAATCCTGTTCCCCCTTGATTAGAACAAAAATGTTCAAAAATTGTATATATGTTGAAATTAAATTGGTATATGCAGGATTCCGAAGGTGGCATGAGACACACTGCTTCCTGTTTTGATCTCTGGTATGTCAAAGCAGGGAGGGGTGTTTAACCACCCAAGAAAATTAGAACTAGGGGGAGACATACATAGGAGAGAACAAGGGAGCTGCACACCCTGAAATAGATAAAAAGAATTTTGG
This sequence comes from Lithobates clamitans, assembly GCA_037952925.1. Taxonomy (NCBI): domain Eukaryota; kingdom Metazoa; phylum Chordata; class Amphibia; order Anura; family Ranidae; genus Lithobates; species Lithobates clamitans. Next base: position 5,561,140 of record JBBGZY010000214.1, on the reverse strand, counting down.
ATTCCCCTAATTGGGCTTTAAAGCAGCAAAGTATACCGTTACAAAGATCATTGATAAAACAATTTATTTGACAAAATGTCCAATATCATATGTACATGTTGAATCTGGTTCAATAATGAGTTCATATTCCATAAGACGGCAAAATGCATATCACATCATTACATTACATGGTGTAGTAAAATGCCGAAGCCCCGACGCGTTTCGACCTGAGTGCGGTCTCTTCAGGGGGCACCTCTAAATCTATAAAGTAATACAAATATTAAGACTGGTAGATAATTTTCTATAAAAGATTACATTGGATAAAACATAATGATGGATTATTACCGTTGAAGTGAGGTAGACTTATCAAGTGGGAGCATTGGGGAGCCACAGAGGGGTCCGGGCGGCGTGCAGGCCATCCCCACCCCCCACCCAGGGAAAGAGCCAGCTCCCAGGGGCTTGCAAGGAGCCACACTGATGCACGTCCCCCCGGGGGAGCGAGAGACCGAACACCTGCAACAGATATCCATGAGCAGCCATTAGAAAAGTAACATGGTAGTGTGTAAGTCATCGTTGTATGTATTGATTTAGATTGTATATGGAGACCAAAAATGTATGTATGTTTACAGGGATGGTAGTTGGATCACATAGATGAGACAAATAAATGATCAAATTAAGTTAGTGTTGCTAGCGACCCCAATACAATGTGCAAGTGGTGCCTGATATGCGAGTGAAAATGTGTGCTGTGAGTGAAAGAAAACAGGGAATCCTTGGGAAGGTGCATGATGAGGAAAATCGTGGTGTAATGGTGTGGCGGTCCAAGTGTTGGCAAAAAGGTGAAGGGTAAAAAACAAACCAAACAAAACAAAACAAAAACTGTGAGGAAAAGAAAAAATGATGAAGAGCCAACCAAATGGCAGTATGTGAAGAAAAAGGGAATGTGACATGAAGTGGTGTGACTGAAAACCATATTAAATTTACCTTGTGCTGTGTAAAGTTGTATGGGGTATGAGGCTAGTTGGCTTGGCAGAAACCAAGCTGCAATTGCTGAGAAAACAGATATCGTTTGTCCTGACCAGCATGGAAAGACTATTGACTGGTAAACATTTTGGTCTCCTATATATAGCTAAGCTGAGGCTGATAGGATAATCATATGCAGGTGCCCAACTCCCCCACCCACCCAGGATCATGGCGTGTGGGCCGCCAGCTGCAGCCCACGTGTGGCTCCCTCGGCGTCCCGGAAGACCGGCCGGTCCCGACCACCGTCGTCACCTCCGTCGCAAAACGCGTGACGTCATGACGGCGTGCGCGCGCCGGGCCCCCGCGCACGCGCACACCGCCACGAGCGCTCCGGAGGTGAACACGGGACGCCGCCGGCAGGGTGGAGCTCGCCATGGCGCCTAGTAATAGACGCCAAGCAGAGCAAGCAAGGGGGCGTGCGGGATAACCACACGCCCCCACCCTGCCGGGAAGTCTCGAGGAAGCCAGGCTCCACCCAGAGGGGGGAGGGAGAATGAAACCGCACCCACCGGGACCCATCAACGATCCCCCAAGCATGAAATCCACATATAGACTAGCATATGCATGGTCATAAATGTACCAAGAAAAACAATAATGATAGATGTTACATATATTAAACAGGGGCAGGGTGCCAAAGCCCTGACCTCGGACTCCTGCATAGAAGCCAATAGAGTTTAGTCATGAATTACCATGAGAGGTAATGAATGTCATGCAGTACAGGAGTCTGTTCCTCCTGGTGCATGGAAAGGGAAAGGATTGGATCTCAATCCTGTTCCCCCTTGATTAGAACAAAAATGTTCAAAAATTGTATATATGTTGAAATTAAATTGGTATATGCAGGATTCCGAAGGTGGCATGAGACACACTGCTTCCTGTTTTGATCTCTGGTATGTCAAAGCAGGGAGGGGTGTTTAACCACCCAAGAAAATTAGAACTAGGGGGAGACATACATAGGAGAGAACAAGGGAGCTGCACACCCTGAAATAGATAAAAAGAATTTTGGATTACCCTAATTGGGCTTTAAAGCAGCAAAGTATACCGTTACAAAGATCATTGATAAAACAATTTATTTGACAAAATGTCCAATATCATATGTACATGTTGAATCTGGTTCAATAATGAGTTCATATTCCATAAGACGGCAAAATGCATATCACATCATTACATTACATGGTGTAGTAAAATGCCGAAGCCCCGACGCGTTTCGACCTGAGTGCGGTCTCTTCAGGGGGCACCTCTAAATCTATAAAGTAATACAAATATTAAGACTGGTAGATAATTTTCTATAAAAGATTACATTGGATAAAACATAATGATGGATTATTACCGTTGAAGTGAGGTAGACTTATCAAGTGGGAGCATTGGGGAGCCACAGAGGGGTCCGGGCGGCGTGCAGGCCATCCCCACCCCCCACCCAGGGAAAGAGCCAGCTCCCAGGGGCTTGCAAGGAGCCACACTGATGCACGTCCCCCCGGGGGAGCGAGAGACCGAACACCTGCAACAGATATCCATGAGCAGCCATTAGAAAAGTAACATGGTAGTGTGTAAGTCATCGTTGTATGTATTGATTTAGATTGTATATGGAGACCAAAAATGTATGTATGTTTACAGGGATGGTAGTTGGATCACATAGATGAGACAAATAAATGATCAAATTAAGTTAGTGTTGCTAGCGACCCCAATACAATGTGCAAGTGGTGCCTGATATGCGAGTGAAAATGTGTGCTGTGAGTGAAAGAAAACAGGGAATCCTTGGGAAGGTGCATGATGAGGAAAATCGTGGTGTAATGGTGTGGCGGTCCAAGTGTTGGCAAAAAGGTGAAGGGTAAAAAACAAACCAAACAAAACAAAACAAAAACTGTGAGGAAAAGAAAAAATGATGAAGAGCCAACCAAATGGCAGTATGTGAAGAAAAAGGGAATGTGACATGAAGTGGTGTGACTGAAAACCATATTAAATTTACCTTGTGCTGTGTAAAGTTGTATGGGGTATGAGGCTAGTTGGCTTGGCAGAAACCAAGCTGCAATTGCTGAGAAAACAGATATCGTTTGTCCTGACCAGCATGGAAAGACTATTGACTGGTAAACATTTTGGTCTCCTATATATAGCTAAGCTGAGGCTGATAGGATAATCATATGCAGGTGCCCAACTCCCCCACCCACCCAGGATCATGGCGTGTGGGCCGCCAGCTGCAGCCCACGTGTGGCTCCCTCGGCGTCCCGGAAGACCGGCCGGTCCCGACCACCGTCGTCACCTCCGTCGCAAAACGCGTGACGTCATGACGGCGTGCGCGCGCCGGGCCCCCGCGCATGCGCACACCGCCACGAGCGCTCCGGAGGTGAACACGGGACGCCGCCGGCAGGGTGGAGCTCGCCATGGCGCCTAGTAATAGACGCCAAGCAGAGCAAGCAAGGGGGCGTGCGGGATAACCACACGCCCCCACCCTGCCGGGAAGTCTCGAGGAAGCCAGGCTCCACCCAGAGGGGGGAGGGAGAATGAAACCGCACCCACCGGGACCCATCAACGATCCCCCAAGCATGAAATCCACATATAGACTAGCATATGCATGGTCATAAATGTACCAAGAAAAACAATAATGATAGATGTTACATATATTAAACAGGGGCAGGGTGCCAAAGCCCTGACCTCGGACTCCTGCATAGAAGCCAATAGAGTTTAGTCATGAATTACCATGAGAGGTAATGAATGTCATGCAGTACAGGAGTCTGTTCCTCCTGGTGCATGGAAAGGGAAAGGATTGGATCTCAATCCTGTTCCCCCTTGATTAGAACAAAAATGTTCAAAAATTGTATATATGTTGAAATTAAATTGGTATATGCAGGATTCCGAAGGTGGCATGAGACACACTGCTTCCTGTTTTGATCTCTGGTATGTCAAAGCGGGGAGGGGTGTTTAACCACCCAAGAAAATTAGAACTAGGGGGAGACATACATAGGAGAGAACAAGGGAGCTGCACACCCTGAAATAGATAAAAAGAATTTTGGATTCCCCTAATTGGGCTTTAAAGCAGCAAAGTATACCGTTACAAAGATCATTGATAAAACAATTTATTTGACAAAATGTCCAATATCATATGTACATGTTGAATCTGGTTCAATAATGAGTTCATATTCCATAAGACGGCAAAATGCATATCACATCATTACATTACATGGTGTAGTAAAATGCCGAAGCCCCGACGCGTTTCGACCTGAGTGCGGTCTCTTCAGGGGGCACCTCTAAATCTATAAAGTAATACAAATATTAAGACTGGTAGATAATTTTCTATAAAAGATTACATTGGATAAAACATAATGATGGATTATTACCGTTGAAGTGAGGTAGACTTATCAAGTGGGAGCATTGGGGAGCCACAGAGGGGTCCGGGCGGCGTGCAGGCCATCCCCACCCCCCACCCAGGGAAAGAGCCAGCTCCCAGGGGCTTGCAAGGAGCCACACTGATGCACGTCCCCCCGGGGGAGCGAGAGACCGAACACCTGCAACAGATATCCATGAGCAGCCATTAGAAAAGTAACATGGTAGTGTGTAAGTCATCGTTGTATGTATTGATTTAGATTGTATATGGAGACCAAAAATGTATGTATGTTTACAGGGATGGTAGTTGGATCACATAGATGAGACAAATAAATGATCAAATTAAGTTAGTGTTGCTAGCGACCCCAATACAATGTGCAAGTGGTGCCTGATATGCGAGTGAAAATGTGTGCTGTGAGTGAAAGAAAACAGGGAATCCTTGGGAAGGTGCATGATGCGGAAAATCGTGGTGTAATGGTGTGGCGGTCCAAGTGTTGGCAAAAAGGTGAAGGGTAAAAAACAAACCAAACAAAACAAAACAAAAACTGTGAGGAAAAGAAAAAATGATGAAGAGCCAACCAAATGGCAGTATGTGAAGAAAAAGGGAATGTGACATGAAGTGGTGTGACTGAAAACCATATTAAATTTACCTTGTGCTGTGTAAAGTTGTATGGGGTATGAGGCTAGTTGGCTTGGCAGAAACCAAGCTGCAATTGCTGAGAAAACAGATATCGTTTGTCCTGACCAGCATGGAAAGACTATTGACTGGTAAACATTTTGGTCTCCTATATATAGCTAAGCTGAGGCTGATAGGATAATCATATGCAGGTGCCCAACTCCCCCACCCACCCAGGATCATGGCGTGTGGGCCGCCAGCTGCAGCCCACGTGTGGCTCCCTCGGCGTCCCGGAAGACCGGCCGGTCCCGACCACCGTCGTCACCTCCGTCGCAAAACGCGTGACGTCATGACGGCGTGCGCGCGCCGGGCCCCCGCGCACGCGCACACCGCCACGAGCGCTCCGGAGGTGAACACGGGACGCCGCCGGCAGGGTGGAGCTCGCCATGGCGCCTAGTAATAGACGCCAAGCAGAGCAAGCAAGGGGGCGTGCGGGATAACCACACGCCCCCACCCTGCCGGGAAGTCTCGAGGAAGCCAGGCTCCACCCAGAGGGGGGAGGGAGAATGAAACCGCACCCACCGGGACCCATCAACGATCCCCCAAGCATGAAATCCACATATAGACTAGCATATGCATGGTCATAAATGTACCAAGAAAAACAATAATGATAGATGTTACATATATTAAACAGGGGCAGGGTGCCAAAGCCCTGACCTCGGACTCCTGCATAGAAGCCAATAGAGTTTAGTCATGAATTACCATGAGAGGTAATGAATGTCATGCAGTACAGGAGTCTGTTCCTCCTGGTGCATGGAAAGGGAAAGGATTGGATCTCAATCCTGTTCCCCCTTGATTAGAACAAAAATGTTCAAAAATTGTATATATGTTGAAATTAAATTGGTATATGCAGGATTCCGAAGGTGGCATGAGACACACTGCTTCCTGTTTTGATCTCTGGTATGTCAAAGCGGGGAGGGGTGTTTAACCACCCAAGAAAATTAGAACTAGGGGGAGACATACATAGGAGAGAACAAGGGAGCTGCACACCCTGAAATAGATAAAAAGAATTTTGGATTCCCCTAATTGGGCTTTAAAGCAGCAAAGTATACCGTTACAAAGATCATTGATAAAACAATTTATTTGACAAAATGTCCAATATCATATGTACATGTTGAATCTGGTTCAATAATGAGTTCATATTCCATAAGACGGCAAAATGCATATCACATCATTACATTACATGGTGTAGTAAAATGCCGAAGCCCCGACGCGTTTCGACCTGAGTGCGGTCTCTTCAGGGGGCACCTCTAAATCTATAAAGTAATACAAATATTAAGACTGGTAGATAATTTTCTATAAAAGATTACATTGGATAAAACATAATGATGGATTATTACCGTTGAAGTGAGGTAGACTTATCAAGTGGGAGCATTGGGGAGCCACAGAGGGGTCCGGGCGGCGTGCAGGCCATCCCCACCCCCCACCCAGGGAAAGAGCCAGCTCCCAGGGGCTTGCAAGGAGCCACACTGATGCACGTCCCCCCGGGGGAGCGAGAGACCGAACACCTGCAACAGATATCCATGAGCAGCCATTAGAAAAGTAACATGGTAGTGTGTAAGTCATCGTTGTATGTATTGATTTAGATTGTATATGGAGACCAAAAATGTATGTATGTTTACAGGGATGGTAGTTGGATCACATAGATGAGACAAATAAATGATCAAATTAAGTTAGTGTTGCTAGCGACCCCAATACAATGTGCAAGTGGTGCCTGATATGCGAGTGAAAATGTGTGCTGTGAGTGAAAGAAAACAGGGAATCCTTGGGAAGGTGCATGATGCGGAAAATCGTGGTGTAATGGTGTGGCGGTCCAAGTGTTGGCAAAAAGGTGAAGGGTAAAAAACAAACCAAACAAAACAAAACAAAAACTGTGAGGAAAAGAAAAAATGATGAAGAGCCAACCAAATGGCAGTATGTGAAGAAAAAGGGAATGTGACATGAAGTGGTGTGACTGAAAACCATATTAAATTTACCTTGTGCTGTGTAAAGTTGTATGGGGTATGAGGCTAGTTGGCTTGGCAGAAACCAAGCTGCAATTGCTGAGAAAACAGATATCGTTTGTCCTGACCAGCATGGAAAGACTATTGACTGGTAAACATTTTGGTCTCCTATATATAGCTAAGCTGAGGCTGATAGGATAATCATATGCAGGTGCCCAACTCCCCCACCCACCCAGGATCATGGCGTGTGGGCCGCCAGCTGCAGCCCACGTGTGGCTCCCTCGGCGTCCCGGAAGACCGGCCGGTCCCGACCACCGTCGTCACCTCCGTCGCAAAACGCGTGACGTCATGACGGCGTGCGCGCGCCGGGCCCCCGCGCACGCGCACACCGCCACGAGCGCTCCGGAGGTGAACACGGGACGCCGCCGGCAGGGTGGAGCTCGCCATGGCGCCTAGTAATAGACGCCAAGCAGAGCAAGCAAGGGGGCGTGCGGGATAACCACACGCCCCCACCCTGCCGGGAAGTCTCGAGGAAGCCAGGCTCCACCCAGAGGGGGGAGGGAGAATGAAACCGCACCCACCGGGACCCATCAACGATCCCCCAAGCATGAAATCCACATATAGACTAGCATATGCATGGTCATAAATGTACCAAGAAAAACAATAATGATAGATGTTACATATATTAAACAGGGGCAGGGTGCCAAAGCCCTGACCTCGGACTCCTGCATAGAAGCCAATAGAGTTTAGTCATGAATTACCATGAGAGGTAATGAATGTCATGCAGTACAGGAGTCTGTTCCTCCTGGTGCATGGAAAGGGAAAGGATTGGATCTCAATCCTGTTCCCCCTTGATTAGAACAAAAATGTTCAAAAATTGTATATATGTTGAAATTAAATTGGTATATGCAGGATTCCGAAGGTGGCATGAGACACACTGCTTCCTGTTTTGATCTCTGGTATGTCAAAGCAGGGAGGGGTGTTTAACCACCCAAGAAAATTAGAACTAGGGGGAGACATACATAGGAGAGAACAAGGGAGCTGCACACCCTGAAATAGATAAAAAGAATTTTGGATTCCCCTAATTGGGCTTTAAAGCAGCAAAGTATACCGTTACAAAGATCATTGATAAAACAATTTATTTGACAAAATGTCCAATATCATATGTACATGTTGAATCTGGTTCAATAATGAGTTCATATTCCATAAGACGGCAAAATGCATATCACATCATTACATTACATGGTGTAGTAAAATGCCGAAGCCCCGACGCGTTTCGACCTGAGTGCGGTCTCTTCAGGGGGCACCTCTAAATCTATAAAGTAATACAAATATTAAGACTGGTAGATAATTTTCTATAAAAGATTACATTGGATAAAACATAATGATGGATTATTACCGTTGAAGTGAGGTAGACTTATCAAGTGGGAGCATTGGGGAGCCACAGAGGGGTCCGGGCGGCGTGCAGGCCATCCCCACCCCCCACCCAGGGAAAGAGCCAGCTCCCAGGGGCTTGCAAGGAGCCACACTGATGCACGTCCCCCCGGGGGAGCGAGAGACCGAACACCTGCAACAGATATCCATGAGCAGCCATTAGAAAAGTAACATGGTAGTGTGTAAGTCATCGTTGTATGTATTGATTTAGATTGTATATGGAGACCAAAAATGTATGTATGTTTACAGGGATGGTAGTTGGATCACATAGATGAGACAAATAAATGATCAAATTAAGTTAGTGTTGCTAGCGACCCCAATACAATGTGCAAGTGGTGCCTGATATGCGAGTGAAAATGTGTGCTGTGAGTGAAAGAAAACAGGGAATCCTTGGGAAGGTGCATGATGAGGAAAATCGTGGTGTAATGGTGTGGCGGTCCAAGTGTTGGCAAAAAGGTGAAGGGTAAAAAACAAACCAAACAAAACAAAACAAAAACTGTGAGGAAAAGAAAAAATGATGAAGAGCCAACCAAATGGCAGTATGTGAAGAAAAAGGGAATGTGACATGAAGTGGTGTGACTGAAAACCATATTAAATTTACCTTGTGCTGTGTAAAGTTGTATGGGGTATGAGGCTAGTTGGCTTGGCAGAAACCAAGCTGCAATTGCTGAGAAAACAGATATCGTTTGTCCTGACCAGCATGGAAAGACTATTGACTGGTAAACATTTTGGTCTCCTATATATAGCTAAGCTGAGGCTGATAGGATAATCATATGCAGGTGCCCAACTCCCCCACCCACCCAGGATCATGGCGTGTGGGCCGCCAGCTGCAGCCCACGTGTGGCTCCCTCGGCGTCCCGGAAGACCGGCCGGTCCCGACCACCGTCGTCACCTCCGTCGCAAAACGCGTGACGTCATGACGGCGTGCGCGCGCCGGGCCCCCGCGCACGCGCACACCGCCACGAGCGCTCCGGAGGTGAACACGGGACGCCGCCGGCAGGGTGGAGCTCGCCATGGCGCCTAGTAATAGACGCCAAGCAGAGCAAGCAAGGGGGCGTGCGGGATAACCACACGCCCCCACCCTGCCGGGAAGTCTCGAGGAAGCCAGGCTCCACCCAGAGGGGGGAGGGAGAATGAAACCGCACCCACCGGGACCCATCAACGATCCCCCAAGCATGAAATCCACATATAGACTAGCATATGCATGGTCATAAATGTACCAAGAAAAACAATAATGATAGATGTTACATATATTAAACAGGGGCAGGGTGCCAAAGCCCTGACCTCGGACTCCTGCATAGAAGCCAATAGAGTTTAGTCATGAATTACCATGAGAGGTAATGAATGTCATGCAGTACAGGAGTCTGTTCCTCCTGGTGCATGGAAAGGGAAAGGATTGGATCTCAATCCTGTTCCCCCTTGATTAGAACAAAAATGTTCAAAAATTGTATATATGTTGAAATTAAATTGGTATATGCAGGATTCCGAAGGTGGCATGAGACACACTGCTTCCTGTTTTGATCTCTGGTATGTCAAAGCAGGGAGGGGTGTTTAACCACCCAAGAAAATTAGAACTAGGGGGAGACATACATAGGAGAGAACAAGGGAGCTGCACACCCTGAAATAGATAAAAAGAATTTTGGATTACCCTAATTGGGCTTTAAAGCAGCAAAGTATACCGTTACAAAGATCATTGATAAAACAATTTATTTGACAAAATGTCCAATATCATATGTACATGTTGAATCTGGTTCAATAATGAGTTCATATTCCATAAGACGGCAAAATGCATATCACATCATTACATTACATGGTGTAGTAAAATGCCGAAGCCCCGACGCGTTTCGACCTGAGTGCGGTCTCTTCAGGGGGCACCTCTAAATCTATAAAGTAATACAAATATTAAGACTGGTAGATAATTTTCTATAAAAGATTACATTGGATAAAACATAATGATGGATTATTACCGTTGAAGTGAGGTAGACTTATCAAGTGGGAGCATTGGGGAGCCACAGAGGGGTCCGGGCGGCGTGCAGGCCATCCCCACCCCCCACCCAGGGAAAGAGCCAGCTCCCAGGGGCTTGCAAGGAGCCACACTGATGCACGTCCCCCCGGGGGAGCGAGAGACCGAACACCTGCAACAGATATCCATGAGCAGCCATTAGAAAAGTAACATGGTAGTGTGTAAGTCATCGTTGTATGTATTGATTTAGATTGTATATGGAGACCAAAAATGTATGTATGTTTACAGGGATGGTAGTTGGATCACATAGATGAGACAAATAAATGATCAAATTAAGTTAGTGTTGCTAGCGACCCCAATACAATGTGCAAGTGGTGCCTGATATGCGAGTGAAAATGTGTGCTGTGAGTGAAAGAAAACAGGGAATCCTTGGGAAGGTGCATGATGAGGAAAATCGTGGTGTAATGGTGTGGCGGTCCAAGTGTTGGCAAAAAGGTGAAGGGTAAAAAACAAACCAAACAAAACAAAACAAAAACTGTGAGGAAAAGAAAAAATGATGAAGAGCCAACCAAATGGCAGTATGTGAAGAAAAAGGGAATGTGACATGAAGTGGTGTGACTGAAAACCATATTAAATTTACCTTGTGCTGTGTAAAGTTGTATGGGGTATGAGGCTAGTTGGCTTGGCAGAAACCAAGCTGCAATTGCTGAGAAAACAGATATCGTTTGTCCTGACCAGCATGGAAAGACTATTGACTGGTAAACATTTTGGTCTCCTATATATAGCTAAGCTGAGGCTGATAGGATAATCATATGCAGGTGCCCAACTCCCCCACCCACCCAGGATCATGGCGTGTGGGCCGCCAGCTGCAGCCCACGTGTGGCTCCCTCGGCGTCCCGGAAGACCGGCCGGTCCCGACCACCGTCGTCACCTCCGTCGCAAAACGCGTGACGTCATGACGGCGTGCGCGCGCCGGGCCCCCGCGCATGCGCACACCGCCACGAGCGCTCCGGAGGTGAACACGGGACGCCGCCGGCAGGGTGGAGCTCGCCATGGCGCCTAGTAATAGACGCCAAGCAGAGCAAGCAAGGGGGCGTGCGGGATAACCACACGCCCCCACCCTGCCGGGAAGTCTCGAGGAAGCCAGGCTCCACCCAGAGGGGGGAGGGAGAATGAAACCGCACCCACCGGGACCCATCAACGATCCCCCAAGCATGAAATCCACATATAGACTAGCATATGCATGGTCATAAATGTACCAAGAAAAACAATAATGATAGATGTTACATATATTAAACAGGGGCAGGGTGCCAAAGCCCTGACCTCGGACTCCTGCATAGAAGCCAATAGAGTTTAGTCATGAATTACCATGAGAGGTAATGAATGTCATGCAGTACAGGAGTCTGTTCCTCCTGGTGCATGGAAAGGGAAAGGATTGGATCTCAATCCTGTTCCCCCTTGATTAGAACAAAAATGTTCAAAAATTGTATATATGTTGAAATTAAATTGGTATATGCAGGATTCCGAAGGTGGCATGAGACACACTGCTTCCTGTTTTGATCTCTGGTATGTCAAAGCGGGGAGGGGTGTTTAACCACCCAAGAAAATTAGAACTAGGGGGAGACATACATAGGAGAGAACAAGGGAGCTGCACACCCTGAAATAGATAAAAAGAATTTTGGATTCCCCTAATTGGGCTTTAAAGCAGCAAAGTATACCGTTACAAAGATCATTGATAAAACAATTTATTTGACAAAATGTCCAATATCATATGTACATGTTGAATCTGGTTCAATAATGAGTTCATATTCCATAAGACGGCAAAATGCATATCACATCATTACATTACATGGTGTAGTAAAATGCCGAAGCCCCGACGCGTTTCGACCTGAGTGCGGTCTCTTCAGGGGGCACCTCTAAATCTATAAAGTAATACAAATATTAAGACTGGTAGATAATTTTCTATAAAAGATTACATTGGATAAAACATAATGATGGATTATTACCGTTGAAGTGAGGTAGACTTATCAAGTGGGAGCATTGGGGAGCCACAGAGGGGTCCGGGCGGCGTGCAGGCCATCCCCACCCCCCACCCAGGGAAAGAGCCAGCTCCCAGGGGCTTGCAAGGAGCCACACTGATGCACGTCCCCCCGGGGGAGCGAGAGACCGAACACCTGCAACAGATATCCATGAGCAGCCATTAGAAAAGTAACATGGTAGTGTGTAAGTCATCGTTGTATGTATTGATTTAGATTGTATATGGAGACCAAAAATGTATGTATGTTTACAGGGATGGTAGTTGGATCACATAGATGAGACAAATAAATGATCAAATTAAGTTAGTGTTGCTAGCGACCCCAATACAATGTGCAAGTGGTGCCTGATATGCGAGTGAAAATGTGTGCTGTGAGTGAAAGAAAACAGGGAATCCTTGGGAAGGTGCATGATGCGGAAAATCGTGGTGTAATGGTGTGGCGGTCCAAGTGTTGGCAAAAAGGTGAAGGGTAAAAAACAAACCAAACAAAACAAAACAAAAACTGTGAGGAAAAGAAAAAATGATGAAGAGCCAACCAAATGGCAGTATGTGAAGAAAAAGGGAATGTGACATGAAGTGGTGTGACTGAAAACCATATTAAATTTACCTTGTGCTGTGTAAAGTTGTATGGGGTATGAGGCTAGTTGGCTTGGCAGAAACCAAGCTGCAATTGCTGAGAAAACAGATATCGTTTGTCCTGACCAGCATGGAAAGACTATTGACTGGTAAACATTTTGGTCTCCTATATATAGCTAAGCTGAGGCTGATAGGATAATCATATGCAGGTGCCCAACTCCCCCACCCACCCAGGATCATGGCGTGTGGGCCGCCAGCTGCAGCCCACGTGTGGCTCCCTCGGCGTCCCGGAAGACCGGCCGGTCCCGACCACCGTCGTCACCTCCGTCGCAAAACGCGTGACGTCATGACGGCGTGCGCGCGCCGGGCCCCCGCGCACGCGCACACCGCCACGAGCGCTCCGGAGGTGAACACGGGACGCCGCCGGCAGGGTGGAGCTCGCCATGGCGCCTAGTAATAGACGCCAAGCAGAGCAAGCAAGGGGGCGTGCGGGATAACCACACGCCCCCACCCTGCCGGGAAGTCTCGAGGAAGCCAGGCTCCACCCAGAGGGGGGAGGGAGAATGAAACCGCACCCACCGGGACCCATCAACGATCCCCCAAGCATGAAATCCACATATAGACTAGCATATGCATGGTCATAAATGTACCAAGAAAAACAATAATGATAGATGTTACATATATTAAACAGGGGCAGGGTGCCAAAGCCCTGACCTCGGACTCCTGCATAGAAGCCAATAGAGTTTAGTCATGAATTACCATGAGAGGTAATGAATGTCATGCAGTACAGGAGTCTGTTCCTCCTGGTGCATGGAAAGGGAAAGGATTGGATCTCAATCCTGTTCCCCCTTGATTAGAACAAAAATGTTCAAAAATTGTATATATGTTGAAATTAAATTGGTATATGCAGGATTCCGAAGGTGGCATGAGACACACTGCTTCCTGTTTTGATCTCTGGTATGTCAAAGCGGGGAGGGGTGTTTAACCACCCAAGAAAATTAGAACTAGGGGGAGACATACATAGGAGAGAACAAGGGAGCTGCACACCCTGAAATAGATAAAAAGAATTTTGGATTCCCCTAATTGGGCTTTAAAGCAGCAAAGTATACCGTTACAAAGATCATTGATAAAACAATTTATTTGACAAAATGTCCAATATCATATGTACATGTTGAATCTGGTTCAATAATGAGTTCATATTCCATAAGACGGCAAAATGCATATCACATCATTACATTACATGGTGTAGTAAAATGCCGAAGCCCCGACGCGTTTCGACCTGAGTGCGGTCTCTTCAGGGGGCACCTCTAAATCTATAAAGTAATACAAATATTAAGACTGGTAGATAATTTTCTATAAAAGATTACATTGGATAAAACATAATGATGGATTATTACCGTTGAAGTGAGGTAGACTTATCAAGTGGGAGCATTGGGGAGCCACAGAGGGGTCCGGGCGGCGTGCAGGCCATCCCCACCCCCCACCCAGGGAAAGAGCCAGCTCCCAGGGGCTTGCAAGGAGCCACACTGATGCACGTCCCCCCGGGGGAGCGAGAGACCGAACACCTGCAACAGATATCCATGAGCAGCCATTAGAAAAGTAACATGGTAGTGTGTAAGTCATCGTTGTATGTATTGATTTAGATTGTATATGGAGACCAAAAATGTATGTATGTTTACAGGGATGGTAGTTGGATCACATAGATGAGACAAATAAATGATCAAATTAAGTTAGTGTTGCTAGCGACCCCAATACAATGTGCAAGTGGTGCCTGATATGCGAGTGAAAATGTGTGCTGTGAGTGAAAGAAAACAGGGAATCCTTGGGAAGGTGCATGATGAGGAAAATCGTGGTGTAATGGTGTGGCGGTCCAAGTGTTGGCAAAAAGGTGAAGGGTAAAAAACAAACCAAACAAAACAAAACAAAAACTGTGAGGAAAAGAAAAAATGATGAAGAGCCAACCAAATGGCAGTATGTGAAGAAAAAGGGAATGTGACATGAAGTGGTGTGACTGAAAACCATATTAAATTTACCTTGTGCTGTGTAAAGTTGTATGGGGTATGAGGCTAGTTGGCTTGGCAGAAACCAAGCTGCAATTGCTGAGAAAACAGATATCGTTTGTCCTGACCAGCATGGAAAGACTATTGACTGGTAAACATTTTGGTCTCCTATATATAGCTAAGCTGAGGCTGATAGGATAATCATATGCAGGTGCCCAACTCCCCCACCCACCCAGGATCATGGCGTGTGGGCCGCCAGCTGCAGCCCACGTGTGGCTCCCTCGGCGTCCCGGAAGACCGGCCGGTCCCGACCACCGTCGTCACCTCCGTCGCAAAACGCGTGACGTCATGACGGCGTGCGCGCGCCGGGCCCCCGCGCACGCGCACACCGCCACGAGCGCTCCGGAGGTGAACACGGGACGCCGCCGGCAGGGTGGAGCTCGCCATGGCGCCTAGTAATAGACGCCAAGCAGAGCAAGCAAGGGGGCGTGCGGGATAACCACACGCCCCCACCCTGCCGGGAAGTCTCGAGGAAGCCAGGCTCCACCCAGAGGGGGGAGGGAGAATGAAACCGCACCCACCGGGACCCATCAACGATCCCCCAAGCATGAAATCCACATATAGACTAGCATATGCATGGTCATAAATGTACCAAGAAAAACAATAATGATAGATGTTACATATATTAAACAGGGGCAGGGTGCCAAAGCCCTGACCTCGGACTCCTGCATAGAAGCCAATAGAGTTTAGTCATGAATTACCATGAGAGGTAATGAATGTCATGCAGTACAGGAGTCTGTTCCTCCTGGTGCATGGAAAGGGAAAGGATTGGATCTCAATCCTGTTCCCCCTTGATTAGAACAAAAATGTTCAAAAATTGTATATATGTTGAAATTAAATTGGTATATGCAGGATTCCGAAGGTGGCATGAGACACACTGCTTCCTGTTTTGATCTCTGGTATGTCAAAGCGGGGAGGGGTGTTTAACCACCCAAGAAAATTAGAACTAGGGGGAGCCATACATAGGAGAGAACAAGGGAGCTGCACACCCTGAAATAGATAAAAAGAATTTTGGATTCCCCTAATTGGGCTTTAAAGCAGCAAAGTATACCGTTACAAAGATCATTGATAAAACAATTTATTTGACAAAATGTCCAATATCATATGTACATGTTGAATCTGGTTCAATAATGAGTTCATATTCCATAAGACGGCAAAATGCATATCACATCATTACATTACATGGTGTAGTAAAATGCCGAAGCCCCGACGCGTTTCGACCTGAGTGCGGTCTCTTCAGGGGGCACCTCTAAATCTATAAAGTAATACAAATATTAAGACTGGTAGATAATTTTCTATAAAAGATTACATTGGATAAAACATAATGATGGATTATTACCGTTGAAGTGAGGTAGACTTATCAAGTGGGAGCATTGGGGAGCCACAGAGGGGTCCGGGCGGCGTGCAGGCCATCCCCACCCCCCACCCAGGGAAAGAGCCAGCTCCCAGGGGCTTGCAAGGAGCCACACTGATGCACGTCCCCCCGGGGGAGCGAGAGACCGAACACCTGCAACAGATATCCATGAGCAGCCATTAGAAAAGTAACATGGTAGTGTGTAAGTCATCGTTGTATGTATTGATTTAGATTGTATATGGAGACCAAAAATGTATGTATGTTTACAGGGATGGTAGTTGGATCACATAGATGAGACAAATAAATGATCAAATTAAGTTAGTGTTGCTAGCGACCCCAATACAATGTGCAAGTGGTGCCTGATATGCGAGTGAAAATGTGTGCTGTGAGTGAAAGAAAACAGGGAATCCTTGGGAAGGTGCATGATGCGGAAAATCGTGGTGTAATGGTGTGGCGGTCCAAGTGTTGGCAAAAAGGTGAAGGGTAAAAAACAAACCAAACAAAACAAAACAAAAACTGTGAGGAAAAGAAAAAATGATGAAGAGCCAACCAAATGGCAGTATGTGAAGAAAAAGGGAATGTGACATGAAGTGGTGTGACTGAAAACCATATTAAATTTACCTTGTGCTGTGTAAAGTTGTATGGGGTATGAGGCTAGTTGGCTTGGCAGAAACCAAGCTGCAATTGCTGAGAAAACAGATATCGTTTGTCCTGACCAGCATGGAAAGACTATTGACTGGTAAACATTTTGGTCTCCTATATATAGCTAAGCTGAGGCTGATAGGATAATCATATGCAGGTGCCCAACTCCCCCACCCACCCAGGATCATGGCGTGTGGGCCGCCAGCTGCAGCCCACGTGTGGCTCCCTCGGCGTCCCGGAAGACCGGCCGGTCCCGACCACCGTCGTCACCTCCGTCGCAAAACGCGTGACGTCATGACGGCGTGCGCGCGCCGGGCCCCCGCGCACGCGCACACCGCCACGAGCGCTCCGGAGGTGAACACGGGATGCCGCCGGCAGGGTGGAGCTCGCCATGGCGCCTAGTAATAGACGCCAAGCAGAGCAAGCAAGGGGGCGTGCGGGATAACCACACGCCCCCACCCTGCCGGGAAGTCTCGAGGAAGCCAGGCTCCACCCAGAGGGGGGAGGGAGAATGAAACCGCACCCACCGGGACCCATCAACGATCCCCCAAGCATGAAATCCACATATAGACTAGCATATGCATGGTCATAAATGTACCAAGAAAAACAATAATGATAGATGTTACATATATTAAACAGGGGCAGGGTGCCAAAGCCCTGACCTCGGACTCCTGCATAGAAGCCAATAGAGTTTAGTCATGAATTACCATGAGAGGTAATGAATGTCATGCAGTACAGGAGTCTGTTCCTCCTGGTGCATGGAAAGGGAAAGGATTGGATCTCAATCCTGTTCCCCCTTGATTAGAACAAAAATGTTCAAAAATTGTATATATGTTGAAATTAAATTGGTATATGCAGGATTCCGAAGGTGGCATGAGACACACTGCTTCCTGTTTTGATCTCTGGTATGTCAAAGCGGGGAGGGGTGTTTAACCACCCAAGAAAATTAGAACTAGGGGGAGACATACATAGGAGAGAACAAGGGAGCTGCACACCCTGAAATAGATAAAAAGAATTTTGGATTCCCCTAATTGGGCTTTAAAGCAGCAAAGTATACCGTTACAAAGATCATTGATAAAACAATTTATTTGACAAAATGTCCAATATCATATGTACATGTTGAATCTGGTTCAATAATGAGTTCATATTCCATAAGACGGCAAAATGCATATCACATCATTACATTACATGGTGTAGTAAAATGCCGAAGCCCCGACGCGTTTCGACCTGAGTGCGGTCTCTTCAGGGGGCACCTCTAAATCTATAAAGTAATACAAATATTAAGACTGGTAGATAATTTTCTATAAAAGATTACATTGGATAAAACATAATGATGGATTATTACCGTTGAAGTGAGGTAGACTTATCAAGTGGGAGCATTGGGGAGCCACAGAGGGGTCCGGGCGGCGTGCAGGCCATCCCCACCCCCCACCCAGGGAAAGAGCCAGCTCCCAGGGGCTTGCAAGGAGCCACACTGATGCACGTCCCCCCGGGGGAGCGAGAGACCGAACACCTGCAACAGATATCCATGAGCAGCCATTAGAAAAGTAACATGGTAGTGTGTAAGTCATTGTTGTATGTATTGATTTAGATTGTATATGGAGACCAAAAATGTATGTATGTTTACAGGGATGGTAGTTGGATCACATAGATGAGACAAATAAATGATCAAATTAAGTTAGTGTTGCTAGCGACCCCAATACAATGTGCAAGTGGTGCCTGATATGCGAGTGAAAATGTGTGCTGTGAGTGAAAGAAAACAGGGAATCCTTGGGAAGGTGCATGATGCGGAAAATCGTGGTGTAATGGTGTGGCGGTCCAAGTGTTGGCAAAAAGGTGAAGGGTAAAAAACAAACCAAACAAAACAAAACAAAAACTGTGAGGAAAAGAAAAAATGATGAAGAGCCAACCAAATGGCAGTATGTGAAGAAAAAGGGAATGTGACATGAAGTGGTGTGACTGAAAACCATATTAAATTTACCTTGTGCTGTGTAAAGTTGTATGGGGTATGAGGCTAGTTGGCTTGGCAGAAACCAAGCTGCAATTGCTGAGAAAACAGATATTGTTTGTCCTGACCAGCATGGAAAGACTATTGACTGGTAAACATTTTGGTCTCCTATATATAGCTAAGCTGAGGCTGATAGGATAATCATATGCAGGTGCCCAACTCCCCCACCCACCCAGGATCATGGCGTGTGGGCCGCCAGCTGCAGCCCACGTGTGGCTCCCTCGGCGTCCCGGAAGACCGGCCGGTCCCGACCACCGTCGTCACCTCCGTCGCAAAACGCGTGACGTCATGACGGCGTGCGCGCGCCGGGCCCCCGCGCACGCGCACACCGCCACGAGCGCTCCGGAGGTGAACACGGGACGCCGCCGGCAGGGTGGAGCTCGCCATGGCGCCTAGTAATAGACGCCAAGCAGAGCAAGCAAGGGGGCGTGCGGGATAACCACACGCCCCCACCCTGCCGGGAAGTCTCGAGGAAGCCAGGCTCCACCCAGAGGGGGGAGGGAGAATGAAACCGCACCCACCGGGACCCATTAACGATCCCCCAAGCATGAAATCCACATATAGACTAGCATATGCATGGTCATAAATGTACCAAGAAAAACAATAATGATAGATGTTACATATATTAAACAGGGGCAGGGTGCCAAAGCCCTGACCTCGGACTCCTGCATAGAAGCCAATAGAGTTTAGTCATGAATTACCATGAGAGGTAATGAATGTCATGCAGTACAGGAGTCTGTTCCTCCTGGTGCATGGAAAGGGAAAGGATTGGATCTCAATCCTGTTCCCCCTTGATTAGAACAAAAATGTTCAAAAATTGTATATATGTTGAAATTAAATTGGTATATGCAGGATTCCGAAGGTGGCATGAGACACACTGCTTCCTGTTTTGATCTCTGGTATGTCAAAGCGGGGAGGGGTGTTTAACCACCCAAGAAAATTAGAACTAGGGGGAGACATACATAGGAGAGAACAAGGGAGCTGCACACCCTGAAATAGATAAAAAGAATTTTGGATTCCCCTAATTGGGCTTTAAAGCAGCAAAGTATACCGTTACAAAGATCATTGATAAAACAATTTATTTGACAAAATGTCCAATATCATATGTACATGTTGAATCTGGTTCAATAATGAGTTCATATTCCATAAGACGGCAAAATGCATATCACATCATTACATTACATGGTGTAGTAAAATGCCGAAGCCCCGACGCGTTTCGACCTGAGTGCGGTCTCTTCAGGGGGCACCTCTAAATCTATAAAGTAATACAAATATTAAGACTGGTAGATAATTTTCTATAAAAGATTACATTGGATAAAACATAATGATGGATTATTACCGTTGAAGTGAGGTAGACTTATCAAGTGGGAGCATTGGGGAGCCACAGAGGGGTCCGGGCGGCGTGCAGGCCATCCCCACCCCCCACCCAGGGAAAGAGCCAGCTCCCAGGGGCTTGCAAGGAGCCACACTGATGCACGTCCCCCCGGGGGAGCGAGAGACCGAACACCTGCAACAGATATCCATGAGCAGCCATTAGAAAAGTAACATGGTAGTGTGTAAGTCATTGTTGTATGTATTGATTTAGATTGTATATGGAGACCAAAAATGTATGTATGTTTACAGGGATGGTAGTTGGATCACATAGATGAGACAAATAAATGATCAAATTAAGTTAGTGTTGCTAGCGACCCCAATACAATGTGCAAGTGGTGCCTGATATGCGAGTGAAAATGTGTGCTGTGAGTGAAAGAAAACAGGGAATCCTTGGGAAGGTGCATGATGCGGAAAATCGTGGTGTAATGGTGTGGCGGTCCAAGTGTTGGCAAAAAGGTGAAGGGTAAAAAACAAACCAAACAAAACAAAACAAAAACTGTGAGGAAAAGAAAAAATGATGAAGAGCCAACCAAATGGCAGTATGTGAAGAAAAAGGGAATGTGACATGAAGTGGTGTGACTGAAAACCATATTAAATTTACCTTGTGCTGTGTAAAGTTGTATGGGGTATGAGGCTAGTTGGCTTGGCAGAAACCAAGCTGCAATTGCTGAGAAAACAGATATTGTTTGTCCTGACCAGCATGGAAAGACTATTGACTGGTAAACATTTTGGTCTCCTATATATAGCTAAGCTGAGGCTGATAGGATAATCATATGCAGGTGCCCAACTCCCCCACCCACCCAGGATCATGGCGTGTGGGCCGCCAGCTGCAGCCCACGTGTGGCTCCCTCGGCGTCCCGGAAGACCGGCCGGTCCCGACCACCGTCGTCACCTCCGTCGCAAAACGCGTGACGTCATGACGGCGTGCGCGCGCCGGGCCCCCGCGCACGCGCACACCGCCACGAGCGCTCCGGAGGTGAACACGGGACGCCGCCGGCAGGGTGGAGCTCGCCATGGCGCCTAGTAATAGACGCCAAGCAGAGCAAGCAAGGGGGCGTGCGGGATAACCACACGCCCCCACCCTGCCGGGAAGTCTCGAGGAAGCCAGGCTCCACCCAGAGGGGGGAGGGAGAATGAAACCGCACCCACCGGGACCCATTAACGATCCCCCAAGCATGAAATCCACATATAGACTAGCATATGCATGGTCATAAATGTACCAAGAAAAACAATAATGATAGATGTTACATATATTAAACAGGGGCAGGGTGCCAAAGCCCTGACCTCGGACTCCTGCATAGAAGCCAATAGAGTTTAGTCATGAATTACCATGAGAGGTAATGAATGTCATGCAGTACAGGAGTCTGTTCCTCCTGGTGCATGGAAAGGGAAAGGATTGGATCTCAATCCTGTTCCCCCTTGATTAGAACAAAAATGTTCAAAAATTGTATATATGTTGAAATTAAATTGGTATATGCAGGATTCCGAAGGTGGCATGAGACACACTGCTTCCTGTTTTGATCTCTGGTATGTCAAAGCGGGGAGGGGTGTTTAACCACCCAAGAAAATTAGAACTAGGGGGAGACATACATAGGAGAGAACAAGGGAGCTGCACACCCTGAAATAGATAAAAAGAATTTTGGATTCCCCTAATTGGGCTTTAAAGCAGCAAAGTATACCGTTACAAAGATCATTGATAAAACAATTTATTTGACAAAATGTCCAATATCATATGTACATGTTGAATCTGGTTCAATAATGAGTTCATATTCCATAAGAAGGCAAAATGCATATCACATCATTACATTACATGGTGTAGTAAAATGCCGAAGCCCCGACGCGTTTCGACCTGAGTGCGGTCTCTTCAGGGGGCACCTCTAAATCTATAAAGTAATACAAATATTAAGACTGGTAGATAATTTTCTATAAAAGATTACATTGGATAAAACATAATGATGGATTATTACCGTTGAAGTGAGGTAGACTTATCAAGTGGGAGCATTGGGGAGCCACAGAGGGGTCCGGGCGGCGTGCAGGCCATCCCCACCCCCCACCCAGGGAAAGAGCCAGCTCCCAGGGGCTTGCAAGGAGCCACACTGATGCACGTCCCCCCGGGGGAGCGAGAGACCGAACACCTGCAACAGATATCCATGAGCAGCCATTAGAAAAGTAACATGGTAGTGTGTAAGTCATCGTTGTATGTATTGATTTAGATTGTATATGGAGACCAAAAATGTATGTATGTTTACAGGGATGGTAGTTGGATCACATAGATGAGACAAATAAATGATCAAATTAAGTTAGTGTTGCTAGCGACCCCAATACAATGTGCAAGTGGTGCCTGATATGCGAGTGAAAATGTGTGCTGTGAGTGAAAGAAAACAGGGAATCCTTGGGAAGGTGCATGATGCGGAAAATCGTGGTGTAATGGTGTGGCGGTCCAAGTGTTGGCAAAAAGGTGAAGGGTAAAAAACAAAACAAACAAAACAAAACAAAAACTGTGAGGAAAAGAAAAAATGATGAAGAGCCAACCAAATGGCAGTATGTGAAGAAAAAGGGAATGTGACATGAAGTGGTGTGACTGAAAACCATATTAAATTTACCTTGTGCTGTGTAAAGTTGTATGGGGTATGAGGCTAGTTGGCTTGGCAGAAACCAAGCTGCAATTGCTGAGAAAACAGATATCGTTTGTCCTGACCAGCATGGAAAGACTATTGACTGGTAAACATTTTGGTCTCCTATATATAGCTAAGCTGAGGCTGATAGGATAATCATATGCAGGTGCCCAACTCCCCCACCCACCCAGGATCATGGCGTGTGGGCCGCCAGCTGCAGCCCACGTGTGGCTCCCTCGGCGTCCCGGAAGACCGGCCGGTCCCGACCACCGTCGTCACCTCCGTCGCAAAACGCGTGACGTCATGACGGCGTGCGCGCGCCGGGCCCCCGCGCACGCGCACACCGCCACGAGCGCTCCGGAGGTGAACACGGGATGCCGCCGGCAGGGTGGAGCTCGCCATGGCGCCTAGTAATAGACGCCAAGCAGAGCAAGCAAGGGGGCGTGCGGGATAACCACACGCCCCCACCCTGCCGGGAAGTCTCGAGGAAGCCAGGCTCCACCCAGAGGGGGGAGGGAGAATGAAACCGCACCCACCGGGACCCATCAACGATCCCCCAAGCATGAAATCCACATATAGACTAGCATATGCATGGTCATAAATGTACCAAGAAAAACAATAATGATAGATGTTACATATATTAAACAGGGGCAGGGTGCCAAAGCCCTGACCTCGGACTCCTGCATAGAAGCCAATAGAGTTTAGTCATGAATTACCATGAGAGGTAATGAATGTCATGCAGTACAGGAGTCTGTTCCTCCTGGTGCATGGAAAGGGAAAGGATTGGATCTCAATCCTGTTCCCCCTTGATTAGAACAAAAATGTTCAAAAATTGTATATATGTTGAAATTAAATTGGTATATGCAGGATTCCGAAGGTGGCATGAGACACACTGCTTCCTGTTTTGATCTCTGGTATGTCAAAGCGGGGAGGGGTGTTTAACCACCCAAGAAAATTAGAACTAGGGGGAGCCATACATAGGAGAGAACAAGGGAGCTGCACACCCTGAAATAGATAAAAAGAATTTTGGATTCCCCTAATTGGGCTTTAAAGCAGCAAAGTATACCGTTACAAAGATCATTGATAAAACAATTTATTTGACAAAATGTCCAATATCATATGTACATGTTGAATCTGGTTCAATAATGAGTTCATATTCCATAAGACGGCAAAATGCATATCACATCATTACATTACATGGTGTAGTAAAATGCCGAAGCCCCGACGCGTTTCGACCTGAGTGCGGTCTCTTCAGGGGGCACCTCTAAATCTATAAAGTAATACAAATATTAAGACTGGTAGATAATTTTCTATAAAAGATTACATTGGATAAAACATAATGATGGATTATTACCGTTGAAGTGAGGTAGACTTATCAAGTGGGAGCATTGGGGAGCCACAGAGGGGTCCGGGCGGCGTGCAGGCCATCCCCACCCCCCACCCAGGGAAAGAGCCAGCTCCCAGGGGCTTGCAAGGAGCCACACTGATGCACGTCCCCCCGGGGGAGCGAGAGACCGAACACCTGCAACAGATATCCATGAGCAGCCATTAGAAAAGTAACATGGTAGTGTGTAAGTCATCGTTGTATGTATTGATTTAGATTGTATATGGAGACCAAAAATGTATGTATGTTTACAGGGATGGTAGTTGGATCACATAGATGAGACAAATAAATGATCAAATTAAGTTAGTGTTGCTAGCGACCCCAATACAATGTGCAAGTGGTGCCTGATATGCGAGTGAAAATGTGTGCTGTGAGTGAAAGAAAACAGGGAATCCTTGGGAAGGTGCATGATGAGGAAAATCGTGGTGTAATGGTGTGGCGGTCCAAGTGTTGGCAAAAAGGTGAAGGGTAAAAAACAAACCAAACAAAACAAAACAAAAACTGTGAGGAAAAGAAAAAATGATGAAGAGCCAACCAAATGGCAGTATGTGAAGAAAAAGGGAATGTGACATGAAGTGGTGTGACTGAAAACCATATTAAATTTACCTTGTGCTGTGTAAAGTTGTATGGGGTATGAGGCTAGTTGGCTTGGCAGAAACCAAGCTGCAATTGCTGAGAAAACAGATATCGTTTGTCCTGACCAGCATGGAAAGACTATTGACTGGTAAACATTTTGGTCTCCTATATATAGCTAAGCTGAGGCTGATAGGATAATCATATGCAGGTGCCCAACTCCCCCACCCACCCAGGATCATGGCGTGTGGGCCGCCAGCTGCAGCCCACGTGTGGCTCCCTCGGCGTCCCGGAAGACCGGCCGGTCCCGACCACCGTCGTCACCTCCGTCGCAAAACGCGTGACGTCATGACGGCGTGCGCGCGCCGGGCCCCCGCGCACGCGCACACCGCCACGAGCGCTCCGGAGGTGAACACGGGACGCCGCCGGCAGGGTGGAGCTCGCCATGGCGCCTAGTAATAGACGCCAAGCAGAGCAAGCAAGGGGGCGTGCGGGATAACCACACGCCCCCACCCTGCCGGGAAGTCTCGAGGAAGCCAGGCTCCACCCAGAGGGGGGAGGGAGAATGAAACCGCACCCACCGGGACCCATCAACGATCCCCCAAGCATGAAATCCACATATAGACTAGCATATGCATGGTCATAAATGTACCAAGAAAAACAATAATGATAGATGTTACATATATTAAACAGGGGCAGGGTGCCAAAGCCCTGACCTCGGACTCCTGCATAGAAGCCAATAGAGTTTAGTCATGAATTACCATGAGAGGTAATGAATGTCATGCAGTACAGGAGTCTGTTCCTCCTGGTGCATGGAAAGGGAAAGGATTGGATCTCAATCCTGTTCCCCCTTGATTAGAACAAAAATGTTCAAAAATTGTATATATGTTGAAATTAAATTGGTATATGCAGGATTCCGAAGGTGGCATGAGACACACTGCTTCCTGTTTTGATCTCTGGTATGTCAAAGCGGGGAGGGGTGTTTAACCACCCATGAAAATTAGAACTAGGGGGAGACATACATAGGAGAGAACAAGGGAGCTGCACACCCTGAAATAGATAAAAAGAATTTTGGATTCCCCTAATTGGGCTTTAAAGCAGCAAAGTATACCGTTACAAAGATCATTGATAAAACAATTTATTTGACAAAATGTCCAATATCATATGTACATGTTGAATCTGGTTCAATAATGAGTTCATATTCCATAAGACGGCAAAATGCATATCACATCATTACATTACATGGTGTAGTAAAATGCCGAAGCCCCGACGCGTTTCGACCTGAGTGCGGTCTCTTCAGGGGGCACCTCTAAATCTATAAAGTAATACAAATATTAAGACTGGTAGATAATTTTCTATAAAAGATTACATTGGATAAAACATAATGATGGATTATTACCGTTGAAGTGAGGTAGACTTATCAAGTGGGAGCATTGGGGAGCCACAGAGGGGTCCGGGCGGCGTGCAGGCCATCCCCACCCCCCACCCAGGGAAAGAGCCAGCTCCCAGGGGCTTGCAAGGAGCCACACTGATGCACGTCCCCCCGGGGGAGCGAGAGACCGAACACCTGCAACAGATATCCATGAGCAGCCATTAGAAAAGTAACATGGTAGTGTGTAAGTCATCGTTGTATGTATTGATTTAGATTGTATATGGAGACCAAAAATGTATGTATGTTTACAGGGATGGTAGTTGGATCACATAGATGAGACAAATAAATGATCAAATTAAGTTAGTGATGCTAGCGACCCCAATACAATGTGCAAGTGGTGCCTGATATGCGAGTGAAAATGTGTGCTGTGAGTGAAAGAAAACAGGGAATCCTTGGGAAGGTGCATGATGCGGAAAATCGTGGTGTAATGGTGTGGCGGTCCAAGTGTTGGCAAAAAGGTGAAGGGTAAAAAACAAACCAAACAAAACAAAACAAAAACTGTGAGGAAAAGAAAAAATGATGAAGAGCCAACCAAATGGCAGTATGTGAAGAAAAAGGGAATGTGACATGAAGTGGTGTGACTGAAAACCATATTAAATTTACCTTGACCGATGTGAGTTTTTGGTCGGAAAATGCGACCGTGTGTATGCTCCATCGGACTTTTGCTGGCGGCATTTCTGACAGCAAAAGATTGAGAGCAGGTTCTCTATTTTTCAGACGGAAAAAGTTTCTATCGAAAAAACCCTTCGTCTGTATGCAATTCTGACACGCAAAAAACCATGCATGCTCAGAATCAAGTACAAGAAGGAACCGCTCAGTCTTGTAAAACTAGCGTTCATAATGGAGATAGCAGATTCGTCACGCTGCAAGTTTTTAAATATTTCAGTGCCGCGCATTCTCTTCTTCTTTGTAATGCTAGAAGAATGAAGTTGTTTTGCTGCTGATATTCACACAGAGTTCTCACAAGCATATTTCTTTATTATTTCTAGTGATCTCCTGAATAATCTTTATTTTTTTTAAAGCCAGATCTCCATAATAATGTTTACATTTTTTTTTACAGTCATTTTTTTAATCAAGATCTCCTGTTGTTATTTTTTTTTTTTAATTATTTTCTAGTGATCTCCTTTTTTTTTATGTCACGTTTCCACAACACCATTATTATCTTGTATTTGTAAACCTCAAGGAGGTTGCTTGGTGTTTGTGTCCCTTGTTAATTTTGACATTGTATTTTTGAAATGTACCTACCTACTCACAACAAAAATTTCCTATTTGAAGAAAAACACATAGGCAAGTATTTTCATAACAAAAAATATCCATTTATTTTGGCTCATAATAACAAAAGAAAGATAAAGGCAACCCTGGAGAAACTGCTGGAATTTGCGAAGCCTTTGGCCCCCAGGGCAGACATCAACTCTGTGGCTAAAAAACTCGGTCACTTGAGAAGTCCATATAGAAGGGAGCTTAATCTGATCCAGGACTCCCAGAGATCAGGAACAGCAGCAGCTGACATATATGTACCCAGGCTGTGGTATTGCAACAAACTGCATGTTCTGTCAGACAAGACTGAAGCCAGGCAATCACTTTCGACTCTTCCGTACCGTCTTCCCTCCACGCATCCCTGCAGTCTTCCCTGCAGCCTTCCTTGCAGCCTTCCCTGGAGACTGTGGCTCTGTAGGTGGACTTGTGGCAGGAGAAGGAGGAGGATGGGGGAGCGCACACAGGTGGACGTCATCAGACATTTGGCCTATCAACCCCTTGTGGATGGCCTCAAAAATAACTTGCTCATAATTAAGGCATTGTCTCTCCTACATTTTTTGCAAATTAGAGGCTATATACATGCCATAGGCCTCTAGAGGGTCGAGGGGGGATTTCAGCGTCGCGGTGGCATCCCTAATGAGGGCCAGTGCTGCCTCTTCCATGTTACTCTCCTTCCTAGGCCTTTTGGGTGGAAGGTGGAGGGGAGGGACCTTGGATTGTGTGAGACTGGGCCCGGCTACCTCCTGGCTGACACTTACCCCTGCCTCCTCCTGTCTGCCACTTGCCAGAGCCTCGTCTTGGCTGAGGTCTTCCTGTGTATGAAAAAGGGACACAGTTTTAGTTTTTCACTCATCAATCACACAGAATTTTCAGCTCATGAATGTTGCAAATTGAATGTTAATAAATAGAAAACACTTTCAGTCTGACCCCAGCATTTTTCATTCTTCTCACAATCATTTTTGGCCCCTACTGTCTATTGATATGTAAAACACTTTTTTTTTTAATCATTCATTTGTTATCAATAATAACATCTAGTTACAAACAATAATTTTCCCTCAAAAAATATGCTTAAAAATACTATACCTGGCTCCAACTGGGCTCCTCAATTTCTTCCAGGCTGGAAGGCCCAGGTTGGTCCTTGGAAGCCTCAGCTGGGGTTACATAGTTACATAGTATACATAGTTACATAGTTGGTGAGGTTGAAAAAAGACACAAGTCCATCAAGTCCAACCTATGTGTGTGATTATGTGTCAGTATTACATTACATATCCCTGTATATTGCGGTCATTCAGGTGATTATCTAATAGTTTCTTAAAGCTATCAATGCTCCCCGCTGAGACCACCGCCTGTGGAAGGGAATTCCACATCCTTGCCGCTCTTACAGTAAAGAACCCTCTACGTAGTTTAAGGTTAAACCTCTTTTCTTCTAATTGTAATGAGTGGCCACGAGTCTTATTAAACTCTCTTCTGCGAAAAAGTTTTATCTCTATTGTGGGGTCACCAGTACAGTATTTGTAAATTGAAATCATATCCCCTCTCAAGCGTCTCTTCTCCAGAGAGAATAAGTTCAGTGCTCGCAACCTTTCCTCATAACTAAGATCCTCCAGACCCTTTATTAGCTTTGTTGCCCTTCTTTGTACTCGCTCCATTTCCAGTACGTCCCTCCTGAGGACTGGTGCCCAGAACTGGACAGCATACTCCAGGTGCGGGCGGACCAGAGTCTTGTAGAGCGGGAGAATTATCGTTTTATCTCTGCAGTTGATCCCCCTTTTAATGCATGCCAATATTCTGTTTGCTTTATTAGCAGCAGCTTGGCATTGCATGCCATTGCTGAGCCTATCATCCACTAGGACCCCCAGGTCCTTTTCCATCCTAGATTCCCCCAGAGGTTCTCCTCCCAGTGTATAGATTGCATTCATATTTTTGCCACCCAAATGCATTATTTTACATTTTTCTACATTGAACCTCATTTGCCATGTAGTCGCCCACCCCATTAATTTGTTCAGGTCTTTTTGCAAGATTTCCACATCCTGCGGAGAAGTTATTGCCCTGCTTAGCTTAGTATCATCTGCAAATACAGAGATTGAACTGTTTATCCCATCCTCCAGGTCGTTTATGAACAAATTAAATAGGATTGGTCCCAGCACAGAACCCTGGGTAACCCCACTACCCACCCCTGACCATTCTGAGTACTCCCCATTTATCACCACCATCTGAACACGCCCTTGTAGCCAGTTTTCAATCCATGTACTCACCCTATGGTCCATGCCAACGCACCTTATTTTGTACAGTAAACGTTTATGGGGAACTGTGTCAAATGCTTTTGCAAAATCCAGATACACCACGTCTACGGGCCTTCCTTTATCTAGATGGCAACTCACCTCCTCATAGAAGGTTAATAGATTGGTTTGGCAAGAACGATTCTTCATGAATCCATGCTGATTACTGCTAATGATATCATTCTTATTACTAAAATCTTGTATATAGTACCTTATCATCCCCTCCAAGAGTTTACATACTATTGATGTTAGGCTAACTGGTCTGTAATTCCCATGGATGTTTTTTGGGCCCTTTTTAAATATTGGTGCTACATTGGCTTTTCTCCAATCAGCTGGTACCATTCCAGTCAATAGACTGTCTGTAAAAATTAGGAACAACGGTCTGGCAATCACCTGACTGAGTTCCCTAAGTACCCTCGGATGCAAGCCATCTGGTCCCGGTGATTTATTAATGTTAAGTTTCTCAAGTCTAATTTTAATTCCGTCCTCTGTTAACCATGTAGGTGCTTCCTGTGTTGTGTCATGAGGATAAACACTGCAGTTTTGGTTACTGAAGCCCCCCGATTCACTCGTGAAGACTGAGGAATAGAATAAATTCAATACCTTTGCCACCTCCCCATCCTTTGTAACCAGATGTCCTTCCTCATTCTTTATGGGGCCAATATGGTCTGTCCTCCCTTTTTTACTGTTTACATACTTAAAGAATTTCTTGGGATTTTTTTTGCTCTCCTCCGCTATGTGTCTTTCATGTTCTATCTTAGCCATCCTAATTGCACCCTTACATTTCTTATTGCATTCTTTATAAATTCTGAATGCTGTGGATGATCCCTAAACCTTGTATTTTTTGAAGGCCTTCTCCTTTGCTTTTATATGCATTTTTACATTGGAGTTAAGCCATCCAATTTATTACCTAATGGGATACATTGGCTAATGCCCTTATTTAATATGCTCTTAAAGCAAACCCATCTCTCCTTTGTATTCTTTTTTCCTAATATTTTATCCCAATTTATGCCTTTTAGCAAGGTTTGTAGTTTAGGGAAGTTGGCTCTTTTGAAATTCAGTGTCTTTGTGTTCCCTTCATGTTTCCTATTTGTGTGATTTATACTAAAACTAATTGACCTGTGATCGCTGTTACCTAAATTGCCCCGTATTTCCACATCTGTTATCAGGTCTGTATTGTTGGTAATCAGTAGATCTAGTAAGGTTTTATTTCTAGTTGGTGCGTCTACCATCTGACCCATAAAATTGTCCTGCAAGACACTAAGGAACTGGCGAGCCTTAAATGAATGCGCGGTTCCCTCCGCCCAGTCTATGTCTGGATAATTAAAATCCCCCATTATGATAACACTTCCCATCCTTGCTGCTAATCCAATTTGTGATAGGAGATCCTTCTCCACTTCCTCCCTCAGGTTAGGGGGCCTATAGCATACTCCCAGTATTATTTTCCCCTTAGCTTCATCCCTTTGGAGCTCTACCCATAAAGATTCCACCTCCTCCCTAGCCCCCTCAGTGATGTCATCTCTCACATTCACTTGTACATTATTCTTGATATATAGGCATACCCCTCCCCCTTTTTTACCCTCTCTATCCTTGCGGTTTAGGGTATACCCTTGAATGTTTGCCAGCCAATCATGAGAGCTGTTGAACCAGGTCTCTGAAATTCCCACAAAATCCAAATCCTCCTTGTACAACAGTATCTCTAGTTCACCCATCTTGTCCGCCAGGCTCCTGGCATTGGTGAACATGCCACATAGTTTAGACCGGTCGCATATTGTCCTCGTATTGGGTGTTTCAAGATTGCAACTAGGACTTGCTACTTGTGTTTTTGTGCTTTGGTTAACCTACCACTAATGCCCCCAATACTACCCTCTGGAATATCTTCCGCGCTGGCTATCACTGTCTCTGGACCCTCCCCCCCATCGCCTAGTTTAAAAACCCCTCTAACTTTTTGGCCATCTTCATTCCCAGCAGATCTGCACCCTCCTCATTTAGGTGCAGTCCGTCCCTTCTATAGTACCGGTTACCGACTGAGAAGTCGGCCCAGTCCTCCAGGAACCCAAACCCCTCCTTACTACACCAGCTCTTCAGCCACTTGTTTACTTCCCTAATCTCCCTCTGCCTCTCTGGTGTGGCTCGATGTACCGGTAGTATTCCTGAGAACACTACCTTGGAGGTCCTTTTCCTCAATTTAGCTCCTAAGTCCCTAAAATCGTTCTTTAGGACACTCCATCTGCCTCTGACTTTGTCATTGGTGCCAACGTGCACCATGACAGCCGGGTCTTCCCCAGCCCCTCCCAGTAATCTGTCCACAAGATCTGTGATGTGCCGAACCCCAGCGCCCGGTAGACAACATACTGTTCGGCGCTTCAGGTCTTGGTTACAGATTGCCCTCTCTGTCCTTCTAAGAATTGAGTCCCCTACCACCAGAATTTGTCTTTCCTTTCCCTTTGCTGCTCCCCCCACTCTCACTGGAGGAGTTCTTCCCCTGGCAGCTAGGAGAGTCCCTCATCTCCAGCAGTGCTGGTCCCTGACTGGTTTCACCAATGTCACTCAATGGAGCGTACTTATTGGGATACTCCAGTCCTGGATTGGCCTCTCTGGCACTTCCCCCTCTACCCCTCCTGACTGTCACCCATCTACTCTTTGCTAGTGCCTGCACCTCTTTGTCTCCACCCGCCTCTGTGCTGGCCCCTGCCGCCACCTGCCGTGTACATTCCTGGCTCACCTTTAGTATGGAGGGACTTCTCAGTGCTGACAGTTGCTTCCCCAGATTCAGAACCTGGGCTTCCAGGGAAACAATGTGCTTACATTTTGCACAGCAGTATTCGCCCTCGATCGGATGATCAAGGAACGCATACATGCGGCAAGATGTACAAAGAGTCGCCTCTCCACACCCGCCGGGCATCGTACCTATTACATTTAGTGAGGATTTGGGGATTTTACCCTGTCCAAATTACCTAACAGCTAGCTTCCTGGCACTAATACTCAAGACAATACACAGGTACACGACAATACACAGGTACACAATATACAAGTACTAACGATCCACACACACTACTCAGACAACACTCAGATACTCACACTACACAGGTACTATGACCCCTGTTATAACCTCCTGTTTTAAACTCTTGTTTTTAACTCCCACTTAATCCAGCTCCACTTACACCAAGCTCCACAGCTTCAAACTGAGCACGCTCAGACTGAGTCCTACAACAAGTTAAATAGGCACCTGTGAGCAATTAATCACACCCCTTAATTGAT
The DNA here is from genome assembly GCA_037952925.1 of Lithobates clamitans. Taxonomy (NCBI): domain Eukaryota; kingdom Metazoa; phylum Chordata; class Amphibia; order Anura; family Ranidae; genus Lithobates; species Lithobates clamitans. Next base: position 5,527,960 of record JBBGZY010000214.1, on the reverse strand, counting down.
AGACTGATGAAACCAAGAATAAAAAAAAGCTATTTAAAAAGTGACAGCAAAAGGCAAATTAAAAACTAAAAGGAAAAGTCCCCAAAATGCAACCCAGCAAACACCAACAGACAGCAAACACCAACAGACAGCAAACAGCAAACAAACACCAAGACTTGTATACTCTAACACTTTGTTTTTAACTCCCACTTAATCCAGCTCCACTTACACCAAGCTCCACAGCTTCAAACTGAGCACATCAGGGGAAGGGTGGATGGAAGGGGTGCCGGAAGAGTCAAAAGTTATTCCCTGGCTTCAATCTGGTCTTCCAGAAAATGCATCTTGCTTTAGTACCACAGACTGGGTACATACACGTCCTCTGCTGGTACTCCTGATCTCATGAACTTCTGGACCTTCTGAACCTTCTTCGTATGTGTTCTTCTCAAGCTACCAATTTTATTTTTAACAAACTTGATGTATGCGTTGGGGACCCGAGTCTTCACAAATTCCAGCAGTTTCTCCAGCGATGCCTTCCTAGCTGGTTTATTGTGATATAAGGGGTTTCTAACATCCCACAAATTCCGGATATCCCTGTATTTAGCAAGGAATTCACTGAGGAAGTCTGGATCTTTAAATGGATTCATTTTTGCTGCATAATCAAACAAAAGACAAAAACACTAATATCAGGCTAATCTTATCCCAATATAGGCCTCAATCTAGAATCAGTATAGGCTGCTCATGTCCCAAGCTAAAATCTTACCTTCCTTATAACGTTTGTCGCTTCTGTTCCTCCGCACACAGAACGTAGTTACGACACACGCGTGTTAGCTTTGTATACACTGCGCATGCGTGAAACTCCGCCCGTATCGCCTGCCCCTGACATTTTTTCTAGAATATTCCCCACCCCTTCTCGTATCCAGGAGCCCCCTTTAATAAGGGGGGCCCCAGATCTTGGCCCCCCACTTTATGTGAATGAGCATGGGGTACATCATACCCCTACCTATTCACCTGGGGGAAAAAGTGTCAATAAAAAAACACACTACACAGGTTTTAAAAGTAATTTATTAGGCAGCTCCAGGGGTCTTCTTCTGACTTCAGGGGTCTTCTCCCGACTTCAGGGGTCTTCTTCCGACTTCTCTGCTCTCTCTGGCCTCTTCTCCTGATGTCTGGTTCTTCTCCCACTCTTCGCCCTCTTCTCCCAGTGTCTGATTCTTCTCCCGCTCTCTGGATCTTCTACAGGGCTCCTCCACTTTCTTCTGCTCTTTTGCCTCTCTTTTGCTAGCAGTGGCCAGGTCTTCTCCAACGTCTTATTCCTTCTTCTCTTCTTCCGATGTTGACACAACGATCTCTCCCGCTGTAATGCTGTGTGAGCAGTGCGCGATGACTTATATAGGCATGGGGCGTGGTCACCGGGTGATGTCACCTGTTGACCACGCCCCTTATGACATCACATTCCCATCATGCCCGGGGATTGTGATGCCATAAGGGGGCGGGGTCACTGGGACCCCCGCCCCCTTATGATCCCCAAAGTCGGAAGAAGACCCCCGGAGCTGCCTAATAAACTACTTTAAAAACCTGTGTAGTGTTTTTTTTATTAACACTTTTTCCCCCAGGTGAATGGGTAGGGGTACGATGTACCCCATACTCATTCACATAGGGTGGGGGGGCGGGATCTGGGGGGGGCCCTTATTAAAAGGGGCTCCTGGATTCCGATAAGCCCTCCGCCCGCAGACCCCGACAACCAACAGCCAGGGTTTTTGGGAAGAGGCCCTTGTCCTCATCAACATGGGGTCAAGGTGCTTTGGGGTGGGGGGGCCGCAGGGCACCCCCCTGCCCCAAAGTGCCCAACCCCCATGTTGATAGCATGCGGCCTGGTACAATTCAGGAGGGGGGTGTTCGCTCGTCCCCACTCCCTTTCCTGACCGGCCGGGTTGCGTGCTCGGATAAGGGTCTGGTATGGATTTAGGGGGGACCCCCACTCCATTTTTTTGGCATAGGGGGCTCCCCTTAGAATCCATACCAGACCTAAGGGCCTGGTATGCTCCTGGGGGGAACCCATGCCAGTTTTTTATTTAAAATTTGGCGCGGTGTTCCCCCTCATGATTCATACCAGACAGCTGTCAGCAATGCCTGTCGCTCATCGCGAAAGGAAAAAACAGTTTTCCTTTCCCGATGAGCGAGCCAGTGCAAGATGCACAGTACCCTGTCGCCAAGAACCAGCGCGATGGGATCACGCTGGAAACACATTCTCGCGGTCAAGTACTGTAACTACATTTGGTCATGCTAATTTTTATTAAAAGAAGTTTAGGACATTGTTGTCTAGATGTGTTTAAAACTAGAAGGAATTGCAAACTTGATTCAGTATAATGTAAGGAGAGGACACTCAGCAACTGTTTACACATCTGGACTCAGGATCACTCTGACAAAAAAGACAATTGTACCCCACTTCCAAGCAATGTTTCATATTCTTATTTCTTGCCTCAAATATCTGTGTGCTAAGTACCTTTTATTTCATTCTCATAGGGGAGAAAAGACTCAGGACATCTGAGCACACCAGGGATCCCCCATTCCTGAAGAAGGGGAACAGGGGACACCAGAACCTGAGGATGTGGAGGAAGGAGAGGTGGTTGAGAGTGTCACCACAACAGGTGAGTGTCTGACACCACAGATTCAAGTAATAGATGTATGCCTGCATATTTATATTTATAATACACGGTGTGTATTTTTTATTTTAAGTGATGTGCATGTTGTGGAAGAACAATCTCCTAATTTCACCAGTGACAGTGCCCAAAGGCTAATCCATAATGCTGTGTAGTCGGGATTTAGACTTTATCAAGAAAAAAACAAATTAGATAGAACAAAAACTAAAGAACATGATTGATGTGCTAGGAAGAATATAAATACCCTAAAAATGCCACCTTTTTAGATGTGAATTTTTTACAAAATTTAAAAAGTCAAATTTTGAAGATGCACACAGTGTGTCAACATGTGCTATCTGCCATCATGGGAGATCAATGTACTCGTTTTGTGGCTGCAACACCTTCCTCACAACTCAAGTAGGTGAGAGGAAGTGGTTGCACCCCCAAAACACGTCCATCGATCCCCCCAGATGGCAGATAGCACATGTTGACATTAGGCATGGGATCAGTAGGGAAATCCCCAGTTTGACTCCCAATTTGTGTGCATCTTCAAAATTTGGCTTTTACAGGGGTGACATAACCCTATCTGTTGAAGGCAAGATCAACACATTTTAGACAATATAATGTCTGATCTTGCCTTAAGTTTTTCAATGTTGAACTTTATAAGTTCCTGAGTTGTGTATGTTATGTTTTGAAACATGCCTGTTTATGTACCTGAAAAAAAGTAAAACTTTTGCAAACCAAGATTTTTGTATTTTAAAAAAAAATGTTTTACAACGCACATGTGAATGTGCACGGAGTAAAAGGTTTTATACTCAACAATTTGTGGCTTCTTGTTTCAATCATCAATACCAGTTTTTGTATTAAGTTGGTGTTTATAGTGACAATGGGTGTTATTTAATAATGGAAAAACCACTTGGCACTACAAGTGCACTAGAAGAACCTAGGAGAGAGCAAAAAGAAACACAAGCAGTAAATCAAAATCAAGATTTTATCTGATTAAATATAAAATTTATTGAAAAATTGCTGGCAAAGTAATGGCCCCCCTACCCATAAAATATTCTAAATATTTTACTTTGGGGGGCAAGCCAGGATGGCCCACTTCCAGGGCCATCAGTGTTTCCTGAAGTCCGGCCTCAGGCCCAACTGTGGCAGCATAATTTGCATTGTTTCTTTTAAAAAAATTGTGCAGGATGCAGCAACTCAAAACTATATGGTTCAGTTTGTATTCCGCAATATTTATGGCTGTTTGAAACAGGTGGAACCGGCTGGCCAGGATCCCAAACGCATTCTCCACCACTCTTCTGGCTTTGGCCAGCCGGTAATTAAAAACCCTCTTCTCCGGGCTGAGGGCCCTCTGGGGGAATGGCCTCATCATGTGGTCACCCAGATGTGGTGAGAGCAGTCAAGGTTTACTTAGATATGTCAGCTCCTTTTTGGAAGACTGACTCTCTTTTCATTTTGCCAGAGGGTCCTAAAAAGGAACAGGCAGCATAGGGTATAAAAAAGAGAACCTTTTTGAAGGCAAGTATATCCTGTCCGGGTGGTCCCAGTCAGTGTAAATCACCTGCTCCAATAATGGATGCACAGGGAATGCCTGGGAACCTTGCTGAGGCCGCAAGGATCCCAATGTAGAACAGGAAAGTCTCGGTCCCTGAACCGGGGGTAACTTAAATTCTGCTCTCACCATTTCAGCCAAAGATTGGATAAACAATTTCTGGGATTGGGAAGCCGAAATCGGTTCCTCAGAACCTGAATCCCCTGCTGAGGATTCTTCAGCCTTTGCTTCCTCTTTATCATTTACGGCCACCTCCTCCAAATCCTCTGCCCATTTTGGAAACAAATCACAAGGACCCAACTGGCTAAAGGAGTCATGGTGCTCTAGTGACTCTCCACTGGGACCAGGCTCAGGAGAGGGAGATCTATGACGCTTCTTCCCTCCCTGCGTTACTGAGGCAATCATACCATTTTGTCTTCAAGGCCAGCTAGGCCTGATGCTACGTCATCCTTAGTAACATAAGTTGATGAATGGATATTGGTAGTGGCCACTACGCCTGACAAATGCAATGGCTCAGCCAGGCCAAATGCCGCAGGTCTTTCAGGGGAGATTGATGCAGCAGTAGCCTGAGGTTGATCTCCTGTTTTTGAAGGAGTTCACTTTAACCCCTGGACTTGCCCTGCTCCCTGTACCACGTTTTCTGGAAGACATTGCTTACAAGGTTTGAGGAAAAAAATACTTTCTCTGTGCTATATGGCTGAGACCAGCGTATAGCAACTATCCTGGCCTTTAACCTCCAACGTGTTGCAAATGCCCGACTTACGTGCCCAGACCTCTGTATCCCACTGCACCAGGCTCCTCTAACAAGCCGCAATGACACACGCGGGTGCTGACATCCATATATATGCATGCGCCGTCACGTGACGCACGCACGCCCGGGAATCTTTACTGCGCATGCGCACGCCCATTGGGAACATGCTGAGCCCATACAGTCATGCCGCGATGCACGCGGTGACTGCTACCTGTGCACGCCATAGCGCACGCGGATGAATGCAGGCGCACGGGCACGTGGTGCACACACAGCCCCCGCACGGGAGACACCCGCATAAGTCGTGTATCCTGCGGCAGTGTTTACCTTCCATATAGTGGCAACATAAGGCATGAAAATTTGGCAAAAAAAATCACATGTTATAGCAACAACAGTAATACCATTTAGGCCTCCAGAGGGAGCACTCACCGGTCCTCGCTGCAGGGCCTGATATCAGGCCCAATCTTGCCCCATCACCGCGGGTAGCGCCACTGAGGACCTTCAAGGACCGGGTCCCCCTCTTGTTCGGGGCCCACACCCTTGGACCTGTAAGGCACCCTTCTGGTTTCCTTGGGCAAGTGATGTACCAGGAATACCATATAACAAGGGTCCAGCGCCATAAAGGACACATTACAGGCAAAACCTTGTTCTCGAACAAAGGCTCGGGTACCATCCACTTTAGCTTTAATATGCCATCCGAATGGATCTGACTATAACATCCTCACTGGGACATTATTGAAGAATTTGAAGAGCTTCCACAGCCATGACCATCACCTTCAAGACACTGGCAAAAAACTAAAGGTACTTCCTGTATGGGAGGGGTTATATGGGAGGAACCTTCTTACTATTGGTTGCCAGTGTCCAATCACCTAAAGTCATTATTATGGTGCTCTGTGTCCCGTGATGTACGATAAAGAAAGGTGAATTCTTTGTCCTCAGGTTGCACTACACGCCATGGGTCAATGAGTTGTAGGGCTGCAGCAAAAGAAGATAGTGCAGTTGGTGTGTAATTTGTGAGAGGGAGGGGCTGGGGTTTTGCTATAGACTTGTCACCGCCTAACACTAATGCCCCGTACACACGGTCGGATTTGCCGACGGAAAATGTTTGATAGGACCTTGTTGTCGGAAATTCTGATTGTGTGTAGGCTCCATCATACATTTTCCATCGGATTTTCCGACACACAAAGTTTGAGAGCAGGCTATAAAATTTTCCGACAACAAAATCTGTTCTCGGAAATTCCGATCGTGTGTACACAAATCCAACGCACAAAGTGCCACGCATGCTCAGAATAAATAAAGAGATGAAAGCTATTGGCCACTGCCCCGTTTATAGTCCCGACGTACGTGTTTTACGTCACCACGTTCAGAATGATCGGATTTTCTCACAACTTTGCGTGACCGTGTGTATGCAAGACAAGTTTGAGCCAACATCCGTCTGAAAAAATCCTAGGATTTTGTTGTCGGAATGTCTGAACAAAGTCCGACCGTGTGTACGGGGCATAAGGGTAAGTGCAGCAAAGGAGCCAAGTGAGTAGAGACTGACTGGAAGAAATATTTGGTGGGAAAGTTAGGAGCGTAGACATTGGTGACAATTTGGTCTCTTGACATGGCACGTAGATGGAGGGTCAATAGATGGCCCTCTGTGTCATTTACTGTGGATACTACCTCACAGGGGAAGTTTTTGTGGATTAAAATCAAACCCCTGCCTTGCCTTTGGCCGAGGATGAGCCGTACACTTTCCCCACCCAATGTTTGCACATTCGCTGAAAGTCTTCCGTAGGAAGATGTGTCTCCTGTAGTAGGGCGATGTCTGATTTTAGTCTTTTTAAATGCTTAAGAAACAGCATTCCTTGCAGTTGCTGTGGGTGGCCTGATCTACGGTGGTATGTATTTTATCTATACAAACAAGTGTGTAATGTTTTGTAGGGAGGGGGGAGGGAGGGAGGAGAGAGGGGTGTCCCTGATAAGGGTATAAAAAGGGACAGAGGTGAGATAATGCCTTGTGGTTAAATGGAACAGAAAACCAAATAGACTCACAGTTAGAGGGAAGCATGGACTTCACTTTCTTCCACATGTATATCGTCAAACTAGTGACAGCGTTACCAGAGAGGGGACTGTGGACAATGTGCTGATATAAGTTTAATAGACAATTGAAGGCTGAGGCTCGGTCCAGACTGAATGGGTCCACTGGGTGTCAAGGATCTGCAGATTGAGCAAGTTGCACTCTCCGAAAGGCTGTAACTGAACAAAAACAAAAGGGGTAAACCAGCATGTAGCAGAAAACAATACAAAGGTCAGGCAGCATTAAAATGTAACATAAAGTATGGTGTCACTATACCTAGACTGATAAAAAAGATGCGGTCTTCTTGATCGGATAAGCCGAATTTGCTTAGCTTAGAGGCCCTGGGAGAGATGTAGATGTAGAGCGATGCTTGATCGACCCAAGGTTGTCAAAATAACAAAATCTCTTAGGTGGATCCTTGCAGGGGCTGCGTTGCTCCCTAGGGACCCTCAGGGTAGCGATTGGTTTCCATGAGGGTTAACTCCTGAGAGATATGCAAGTGCGATTTGAGGAAGGAGGCAGCTTCCTCTGGGTGTGAAAAGGACTTGGTTTCCGTGATCCGGAGAATAGCCGGGTAAGCCATTGTGAATTTAACACCTTTGAGATGGAGTGCTGAGCAGATAGGTTGAAATGCCTTTCTTTTGCAAGATACTTCCTGAAAATAGTCAGCAAAGATCAAGAGCTTATGTCCCTCCAGTTGGAACAAGTTGGCATTGTGAAAAGATTTCAGAATGGCTACCCTGTCCAAGTAATTGAGGTAGCGAACAATTACAGGGCGCGGGGAGCGCCTGTCATTTGAGGGAGCTCCTACACGGTGTGCTCTTTTTACTGTACATGGGTTAGTGATCTCGAGGGCCAATGGGATATGTCTAGTGCAGAGATCTGACAGTGAGTCAAAGTTTATCTATGCCTGCTTCACAGCCCTGTCCACGGCTGCTGTGATTGTGGGGGAGAGAAAGGCTGCCACCGCCTGAGCTATTCTCCCATATTGATTATCAAGGGAGTCAGAGGCAGTGGGGGCTGGCTGTGCTGAGATGGTATGAAGACTTACTGTCAGCCATTTTGGGCTGCTGAGAGCTGAGGGGCTGGGAGTCTGCCACCGCGGCTTGTGGAGCAGGGGAGCCACCTGAAATCAGGTACGCTCCATGCGCTGGTGCTCGGGGAGAGTGCGGGAGGCTGCAGAAGACCTGGGAGGTTGTGCCTGGAAGACGGAACGGGTTTTGTGTCAGTGTCCCCGCCGGGTCTTGTGCTCCGTCCATATGTGGGCCGGCGCTGTAACCGGAAGTTTAGGGGCATTCATTTTAAAGAAATCTGCCAAGTGGCTCTCCAAAATCTTTCAGGAATTAGAGGATTGTAAGAGCTGTGAATTGGCACACCACAAAAAAGTGTTGTTAGAGGGATAGTTATCATCCACTGAGAGTAAAACAGATGCATGGTCAGACCACGTGATTTTGTTAAAGGAGGAACCAATTTTCTGCAAGAAAATAATCTACTGTATACTAGTTTATGAGCAATGTCTGGCAGACAAAAAAAAGTGAAGTCACGTTCACTAGCATGGAAGCAGTGCCATACATCATATAGATCATGCTTGCTTAAAAAGGTTTGCAGTGAAAGAGTTGATCTTGTAGTGGAAGTGGACACATCCATCTTTGAATCTGGGGGTGACATTAAAGCCCATTGTTGCAGTTTTTTAATCATATGGGTAACTGGTGGGTGTTGGGGACATACGTGTCGAGTTGATGTCACAAATCAAGATAAGAAACCTTCCCGTGGGATTCATATAAGGTAAAAGCCACAGTGTCCCTGGTTGTCATTTTTTAGCTGGCATATTAGCTGTATAAATGAAGTTTCCTTTATGAATGTTCTTATGAGAACATTTGGGTGGAGAATGCTGATGAGTGATGAATGTGTCTCTTGAACGCATAGGACATCATAATGATAGGTAGTAGCTTCTTTCCACATGGACACCCGCTTTGTGGGATGATTGAGTCCCCTTGTGAAAATCAATAAAAATTTGACCCTCATGATGGGTCAGCAGTAGAGTTGGGCCGAACACCCCCGGCTCGAGTCACGCCAGAACTCTCGAACATCGCAAACATTAGGAAAACAGCAAAACCTTTTAAAGTCTATGGGACCTGAATTTAAAAAATCAAAAGTGCCCATTTTGAAGGCACTTCAATGAATGAATGAATGAATGAATGATTTGTAAAGCGCTGCAAATGCGAACTGAATCGCCTCAAGGCACTAGATGTATTCTCTGTAGTCAGCTTCTAGAAAAGGAAGGTCTTTAGTTTTTTCCTGAAGGCCTGGTGGTTTTCTTCCATGCGGATGTTGGTTGGAAGAGCATTCCATAGTCGAGGTCCTTGGACTGCAAATCTTCATTCTGCCTTTGCTTTGTAGCGGTATTTGGGAATGATGAGGAGGTTTTGGTCAAACTTATGGCCAAGTTATTTAGGGTCCCAGAAGAGGGTCCCAGAATCTTGACAATGAGGGAATGAAAAGAAAGCCTCAGAAGTAAGAACTGGTGGGTGTTTCCAGAAGAAATTAGGCCAGTACTGTGTACCTTGAGAGCACTACCATATCAACAGATGAAAAGAAGAGAACATGAACCAGAAAAAAACAAAAAATATAAAAAAAAACTGACAGTCAGTCACTGTAACTAGTAAAAGCGGGACATTAAAGCCTGTGTGCAGTAAATCACTGCTCAAATAAGGATGAGTAAAAATGTGGTGCTGCGCTAATCCTTTAGATGAACACTTGTTCTACGTGTAATACCTCAGTGATGGTGGGTATCTCCAAGCATACAAAAAAAGAAATTAAAGTAAAATATATAACATATATTAAAGTAAAATAAGAAGAAAGAAAGAAAACCCACCATCACTGAGGTATTACACGTAGAACAAGTGTTCATCTAAAGGATTAGCGCAGCACCACACTTTTACTCATCCTTATTTTAGCCAGGGACAGGCTGAACCCTACTCGGTGTAGGCTGCTTTTCCTTGTTTCACTTGGATTTTGGGCTTCTCCTTTTCTCCCTCACCCCGTCTTACGATAGCGCAGGAATACACTATAACCTTTACTGCTCAAATAAATCAGGGTAGAAAGTTTGGCTGAGAGGAAAGTGTCCATAACGCTGGAGCAACCGAATGGTGAACTTAGAATACAAAAAAGAATGATGATAAAACATCTTCAACAGAGTAGTTACGAATTACCAGATTTCCTGGGAGGTACTTTTCAGTTTAAAAGATTGTTTTTAAAGGAGCAGTGATTTTAATGATGCTTAAAGTGAAACAATAAAAATGAAAGATTCCTTTAAATATAGTGCCTGGGGGGGCACATTAGTCTGCAGTCTTAGTGGTGCATCTGTACCATGTATATAACCTGCTGCAGCAAAACTGACATTTATAAAGAAAAAAATCTGATATTTAAATTGCCGACAATACAATACCATTGCAAGCAATAAAAAAATGTTAATAAAAAACAGTGTGGAGGTCCCCCCCAAAATCCATAACAAACCCTTATCCGAACATACAGCATGGCAGGCCAGTAAAGGGGGGTACGATTGAGCGCCCCCCCCCTCCTCAACTATACTAGACCACATGCCCTCAACATGCCCCACCACCCCAAAACACCCTCTTCCCCACAACCCTCGGTTGTGGTTCCGGTGGTCTGCAGAAAGGGGCTTATCAGAATCTGGAAGCTCCCTTTAACAAGGGAGCACCCAGATCTTTCCTTCCCATGTGAATGACTATGGGGTACATAGTAACCCTACCCATTCACCAAACATGTGTCCAACAGAAAAAAAACACAGACACACAGTTTTTAACAATTCCTTTTCAAAAATAAAACATCCCTTGATGTAGATCCATCAATCACGACGACTACTCCGCCATCACCAGAAAAAAATATGACAGTTCCTAAACAGGTAAGGGGCTGACCACCTGGCGGTGTCACCGGGTGGCACTGCTATTTATTTATTTAAGAACTGTCAGATGCTGAGGAGAGCCGATGTCAGTCAGCCTTCGTCAAGGGTAGAGCGTTTTTTTTGTTTTGTTTTTTGGGTCTGGTTGTGACATCGTCATGATTGAGATGGATCTACATCGAGGGACATTGTTTTTTTATTTTTAATAAAGGAATTGTCAAAAACTGTGTATGCGTTTTATTTCTTTTTGACACTTTTTTGGTGAATGGGTAGGGGTACTATGTACCCTATACTCATTCACATAGGGGGGGAGGATCTGGGGGCCCCATTATTAAAGTGAGCTTCCAGACTCCGATAAGCCCCCTGCCTGTAAATTGCCACAATTACAGCCCAGGGTTGTCAGGAAGAGGCCCTTGTTCCCATCTACAAGGTGCTTTAGGGTGGGGGTACAGAGCTCCCCTGCCCCAAAAAATCCTCCATGTTGAGGACATGTGGCTGTCATGACCTTGCAGTAATACATTCATGACCTGTCTGTCTCTTACCTGGTCTGTGTATCAGCCTTGAGGTTTGTACTCTCACACTTGCATGCTTAAGTAATCTTCCCTCTGTGTGGCTCCACCCTAGCCTCAACAGGAACCACTATTTAACACCGTATTCTCCAAGCCTGCCTTGCTGTGCAATATTGTGTGTTTGGCTTCCTCTTTGCCATGTGCTCTAAGTTTGTCTCTGTCACCGATCTTGGCGTGTTCCCGACTATTCCTGTCTGCTTGTGACCCTGACCTTTGGCGCGTTCTTGACTATCCCTGTTTGCCTGTGACCCTGACTTTTGGCGTGTTCTCTGTTATCCTTGTCTGCTAGTCACCCCGACATTTGGCTACCTTCTTACTATTCCTTGCTGTCCTGGGCTGCTGTTTCCTCTCCATGCTCCTGTAGCCTACCATGAGCGTGAGCTGGGAGACCCTGGGGGTCACGACCTGGAGCCAGTTGCAGCCCAGTTCATCCTCACCACTAGAGGCTCTGGGGAACACCAACTGGCTCTTAGACTCCGCGCCCTGGTGAATCTATGCTCTAACTCACTGTGGGATTCGTGTTGGTGCTCCAGGGGACCTACCTTCCTGAACCACTCCGAGTTCCATCTGCAGCAGTCAGCCTTAGGGTCCACTATCATAGCGGTGCACTGCTGACCCCAACAGGGTGCATCTGTCACCTGGATACAGGTGACCTGACAGTGGCCTAGTATGGTTCAGAAGGGGGGTGCTTGCTTGCCCCCCCCTTCCTTGCCTGCCAGGCTGCATGCTCACATAAGGGTCTGATATGGATTTTTGGGGAATCCCATGCCGTTTTTTAAATTTAATTTTGGTGTGGAGTTCCCCTAAAAATTCATACCAGACCCGGAGGGCCTGGTATATATTGGGGGGACCCCCACACAGTTTTCTTTTCATATTTTTCTATTGCTGACAATGTTTTTTTTCATTCAGCTGTCAGCGGGGAAGCCCATTTACAGCTGATGACTCAAATGTTAGAGACAAGGAAAGGGGGTGGGAGAAGGCCTCCTAAAAAAGATGGTCCGCTCAAGAACAAACTGTTGTGAACCTAAAAAAACTTTATTGTGTCAAAATACTAAATAGAAACATAATCCACTAACCATGTATATTTAAAAATAGGGCAAAAAAAGTCCTATTGTGTGCTGGTGGCCACCACAAACATTACACATACATCATAAATTAATGCTCTCACACTCATCAAATTAATGTCACTGAAGACCCGGGTCTGTGCAATTTTCATGGGATTCCAGAGCAAAAGGATGGCTTCATGAATAATAGACATTCGGTCCTTCTAGGATAAAGTGCAAATGCTAATGAAAGACAAGGGTCCCTTCAGATGTGAGCCAATGGCTGGTTAAGCATATATGTGTGTCAACCGACAAGGAAAAAAGCAAGAGCGTCCTGATTGATTGGTGAACGATTGCAACTCCAAGGGGGGGGGGGGAGAGCAACCTCACATAAAAAGCATTGAAGATGGACGGAAGATAGCCATTAATAAAGTGCCTCCTATATGTAAGGGTACATTTTAGCTCACCGTCTGACATCTTCAATGAGGACAGCACCCGAGAGGATAATCGAGACTTACTCCATTTAGGGTGGGACAACAGCCTGTAAGACTTTCCTTCCAAAAGCCTGGTCCCCAGCCGTCATGAGGTCTAACCTATAATGACGGGCAAAGGTTGTCAGACTTGTCCAAGTAGCTGCCTTACAGATTTGTTCGGGGGTGGCGCCAGCTTTTTCTGCCCAACTCACCGCGGAAGCTCTTGTAGAATGAGCCCGGACATTTAATGGACTCTCCAGACCTGTAAGGGAATAGGCTTCTGAGATAGCCATTCTCAACCATCTGGCAATGGTTCCTCTAGAAGCTTGTCTTCCTTTTTTATTACCGGAAAATAAAACAAACAGAGCATCTGAACATCTAAAGTCTTTAGTGTTTTCCAAGTAACTCAAGACTGCTCTTTTTAACATCCAGGGTATGGAATTCTTCTTCCTTCTTACCCGATGGATTAGAACAAAAGGTAGGAAGTATTATTTCCTGAGTTCGATTCTGGATCGAAGCGACCTTCGGCAAAAAATTAGGATCCGTCTTCAGAACAATTCGGTCTGAAAAAATGGAAAAGAAAGGCTCCCTGATTGATAAGGCTTGCAGCTCACTGACTCTTCGGGCTGTTGTAACAGCCACTAAAAACACTGTTTTCAAAGTAATCAATTTCAGGGAGGCTAAATTAATGAGTTCAAAAGGTTCCTTGGTCAGGACCTGTAGAACAACCGATAAGTTCCATGCTGGACAGCTTTTGATTACCACTGGTCTAGACCGGGTAAGAGCTTTGAAGAATCTTATTACTAGGGGTTCTGATGAAATGGATTTTTCCAGGAATACCCCCAGCGCAGCAACTTGAACTTTGAGGGTGCTGACCGCTAAGCCCTTGTCCGCCCCTTCTTGCAGAAACTCAAGCACAGAAGAAATTTGTTTTGGAGATCTGTCAGATGCTGTGCATCAGGAGTTGAAGATTTTCCAGACTTTGGAATAGATTGCTCTTGTAACCTTCTTTCTACTGGATAGGAGGGTAGCTACCAACCTATCCGAGAAACCTTTCCTCTTCAAGAGCTGCTCCTCAGTAGCCAGGCCGTGAGCTTTAGTTTTGCTACTTCCTGGTGAAACAGAGGACCTTGTAACAGAAGGTCTTTTCTTAACGGAAGGTGCCAGTAAGGTTCTTGTTGCATCTGAAGAAGGGATGAAAACCAAGGCCTTTTTGGCCAGAAAGGAGTGATGAGGATCACTATTGTCTCCTCCTTTCTGATTTTTGCTATGACCCGAGGGATAAGCTGAAACGGAGGGAATGCGTAACAGAGGTGAAACTTCCAATCTTGTGCCAGAGCATCCACTCCCAGTGATGCCTCGTTCCTGTTCAGGGAGAAGAAGCGAGACATCTGCGAGTTTTCCTGGGTGGCAAAGAGATCCACTCTTGGACGCCCTCATTTCTGCACTATTAACTGGAAGACTTCTGGATTCAATTGCCACTCTGCCTCTAAAATCTGGTTCCTGCTTAGGAAGTCCGCTACTCTGTTTAAGGTCCCTTTTAAATGGACCGCGGATAAGGATAGAGTATGGAGCTCTGCCCAACTCAGAATGCCTTTTGCCAAGCTCTGCAGAACTTTGCTTCTGGTTCCCCCCTGTCTGTTTATGTAAGCCACCGCCGTGGCGTTGTCTGACAGGATCTGAGTATGTTGCCCCTGGACTTCTTTCGCAAAGGTCAGTAAGGCCATTTCTATAGCTTTTAGTTCCCTCCAATTTGAGGACCTTAGGGCATCTCTTGTGTCCCACGAGCCCTGGGCCCACCGGCCGCTCATATGAGCCCCCCAACCCCAGGAACTGGCATCTGTTGTCAACCTCACCTGAGTTGGGAAGGACCATAACAGCCCCTCTGAGTACCTTGTCTGGTTCTTCCACCACCACAGACTTCTTTTTACTTAAGTAGGGATCTTCACTAATGAATCTAGTGAATCCTGCTGGTGATTCCAGGTTTTTAACAGGAAACTTTGCAGAGGTCTTAAATGGAGCTTTGCCCACTGGATGGCCGGAATGGAAGAGGTCAGGGTTCCCAAAGCTGACATAACTTTCCTGATGGACAGAACTTGATTGGACTGTAGCAATGACACCACTTGTACCAATTTTTCCTGTTTTTCCTCTGGAAGAAAAATTTTTTGATCTAAAGAGTTGATACGGAAACCCAGGAATAACACTTCCTGTGAGGGAATCAGATTTGATTTTTGAAGGTTTAAAATCCACCCCATGGATTCTAGATGAACACGGGCTCTGAGCAAGTTTTCTTGAAGACCTTCTCTGGTCTGGGCAAAAAACAGCAGGTCGTCCAGATACGGAATAACTGAGATCCCCTCTAGACGCAGAGGCGCCAGAGCTTCGGCCATTATTTTCGTGAAGACCCTTGGGGATGATGACAGACCAAACGGGAGTGCTCTGAATTGCAGATGTACCACCTTCTTCCCTTCTTTCAGTGCTAACCTCAGATATTTCTGCGACCTGGCGGCAATAGGAATGTGGAGGTAGGCATCTTGTAAATCTATTGATGCCATATAGCACCCTTGATACAGGAGGTTTCTTACTGAAAATATTGAATCCATCCGAAACCTTCTGTATTCTACTGATTTGTTCAGCATTTTGAGATTCAGGATAAGACGGAACTTTCCTGAAGGTTTCTGAACCAGAAAGACATGTGAGTAGAACCCCTGGAAGAACTCCCCCGCTGGGACCGGAACAATGACTCTCTGATTTTTCAGTTCCTGAATTAGGGACTTCATGGCGAGAGCCTTGACTGCGTCCCTTGGGACATTTGTCACCAGGAATCTTCTTGGAGGTTCTTCCGTAAATTCTATCACATACCCTTGGGAGAGCATCTTTACAATGAATTGATTTGAGGAAATGGCTCTCCACTGAGGAAGAAACTCCTGTAGTCTTCCCCCGACCTTGACAGAGTCATTGTGGTTTTGTGGAGGCCGCAGGAGGATTGAAGAGCACTCCACCCCTACCTTTGGGCTTCTGAGAAGACCATGCCTTCCTCTTGCCCTGCGTTTTTGCTTCCTGCTGACCTTTTTGGGGCCGAAAGAAACGCTTACGGGTTTGCACCTGTTTCTTCCTAACCGGAAACGACTTTTTCTTGTCTGCCGTGCGGTCAAGAATGGACTCTAGCTCTGAACCGAATAGCAGATCACCTGCGAACGGAATACCACATAATCTATTTTTAGATGCAGCATCCCCTGGCCATGTCTTCAGCCATAAGGCCCTTCTGGCAGAATTTGTTAAAGCTGCTGACTAGGGATGAGCTTCGAGTTCGAGTCGAACTCATGTTCTACTCGAACATTGGCTGTTCGCAAGTTCGCCGAACAGCGAACAATTTGGGGTGTTCGCGGCAAATTCGAATGCCGCGGAACACCCTTTAAAAGTCTATGGGAGAAATCAAAAGTGCTAATTTTAAAGGCTTATATGCAAGTTATTGTCATAAAAAGTGTTTGGGGACCCGGGTCCTGCCCCAGGGGACATGGATCAATGCAAAAAAAAGTTTTAAAAACGGCCGTTTTTTCAGGAGCAGTGATTTTATTAATGCTTAAAGTCAAACAATAAAAGTGTAATATCCCTTTAAATTTCGTACCTGGGGGGTGTCTATAGTATGCCTGTAAAGGGGCGCATGTTTCCTGTGTTTAGAACAGTCTGACAGCAAAATGACATTTGGAAGGAAAAAACTCATTTAAAACTACCCGCGGCTATTGCATTGCCGACAATACACATAGAAGTTCATTGATAAAAACGGCATGGTAATTCCCCACAGGGGAACCCCGAACCAAAAAAAAAAAAAAAAAAATGATGTGGGGGTCCCCCTAAATTCCATACAAGGCCCTTCAGGTCTGGTATGGATATTAAGGGGAACCCCAGCCAAAATTTAAAAAAAAAATTGACGTGGGGTTCCCCCTAAATTCCATACCAGACCCTTCAGGTCTGGTATGGATTTTAAGGGGAACCCCGCGCCAAAAAAAAAAAAAAAAAAAGGCGTGGGGTCCCCCTAAAAATCCATACCAGACCCTTATCCGAGCACGCAACCTGGCAGGCCGCAGGAAAAGAGGGGGGGACGAGAGTGCGGCCCCCCCCCCCTCCTGAACCGTACCAGGCCACATGCCCTCAACATTGGGAGGGTGCTTTGGGGTAGCCCCCCAAAACACCTTGTCCCCATGTTGATGAGGACAAGGGCCTCATCCTCACAACCGTGGCCGGTGGTTGTGAGGGTCTGCGGGCGGGGGGCTTATCGGAATCTGGAAGCCCCCTTTAACAAGGGGACCCCCAGATCCCGGCCCCCCCCCCTGTGTGAAATGGTAAGGGGGTACTTACCCCTACCATTTCACTAAAAAACTGTCAAAAATGTTAAAAATGACAAGAGACAGTTTTTGACAATTCCTTTATTTAAATGCTTCTTCTTTCTTCCTTCATCTTCTTCTTCTTCTGGTTCTTCTGGCTCTTCTGGTTCTTCCTCCGGCGTTCTCGTCCAGCATCTTCTCCGCGGCGTCTTCTATCTTCTTCTCCTCGGGCCGCTCCGCACCCATGGCATGAGGGGAGGCTCCCGCTCTTCTCTTCATCTTCTTCTCTTCTTCATCTTCTTCTTCATCTTCTTCTTCTTCTTCTTCTTCCTTCTTCTCTTCTTCCTGTCTTCTCCGGGCCGCTCCGCAATCCATGCTGTGGCATGGAGGGAGGCTCCCGCTGTGTGACGGCGTCTCTTCGTCTGACGGTTCTTAAATAACGGGGGGCGGGGCCATCCGGTGACCCCGCCCCCCTCTGACGCACGGTGACTTGAGGGACTTCCCTGTGACGTCACGGGGAATGCCACAGGAAAGTCCCGTCATGTCACCGTGCGTCAGAGGGGGGCGGGGTCACCGGGTGGCCCCGCCCCCCGTTATTTAAGAACCGTCAGACGAAGAGACGCCGTCACACAGCGGGAGCCTCCCTCCATGCCACAGCATGGATTGCGGAGCGGCCCGGAGAAGACAGGAAGAAGAGAAGAAGAGAAGAAGGAAGAAGAAGAAAAAGAAGAAGAAGAAGATGAAGAAGAAGATGAAGAAGAGAAGAAGATGAAGAGAAGAGCGGGAGCCTCCCCCCAAATGCCATGGGTGCGGAGCGGCCCGAGGAGAAGAAGATAGAAGACGCCGCGGAGAAGATGCTGGACGAGAACGCTGGAGGAAGAACCAGAAGAGCCAGAAGAACCAGAAGAAGAAGAAGATGAAGGAAGAAAGAAGAAAGAAGAAGCATTTAAATAAAGGAATTGTCAAAAACTGTCTCTTGTCATTTTTAACATTTTTGACAGTTTTTTAGTGAAATGGTAGGGGTAAGTACCCCCTTACCATTTCACACAGGGGGGGGGCCGGGATCTGGGGGTCCCCTTGTTAAAGGGGGCTTCCAGATTCCGATAAGCCCCCCGCCCGCAGACCCTCACAACCACCGGCCACGGTTGTGAGGATGAGGCCCTTGTCCTCATCAACATGGGGACAAGGTGTTTTGGGGGGCTACCCCAAAGCACCCTCCCAATGTTGAGGGCATGTGGCCTGGTACGGTTCAGGAGGGGGGGGGGGGCGCACTCTCGTCCCCCCCTCTTTTCCTGCGGCCTGCCAGGTTGCGTGCTCGGATAAGGGTCTGGTATGGATTTTTAGGGGGACCCCACGCCTTTTTTTTTTTTTTTTTTTGGCGCGGGGTTCCCCTTAAAATCCATACCAGACCTGAAGGGTCTGGTATGGAATTTAGGGGGAACCCCACGTCAATTTTTTTTTTAAATTTTGGCTGGGGTTCCCCTTAATATCCATACCAGACCTGAAGGGCCTTGTATGGAATTTAGGGGGACCCCCACATCATTTTTTTTTTTTTTGGTTCGGGGTTCCCCTGTGGGGAATTCCCATGCCGTTTTTATCAATGAACTTCTATGTGTATTGTCGGCAATGCAATAGCCGCGGTAGTTTTAAATGTGTTTTTTCCTTCCAAATGTCACTTTGCTGTCAGACTGTTCTAAACACGGGAAACATGCGCCCCTTTACAGGCATACTATAGACACCCCCCAGGTATGAAATTTAAAGGGATATTACACTTTTATTGTTTGACTTTAAGCATTATTAAAATCACTGCTCCTGAAAAAACGGCCGTTTTTAAAACTTTTTTTTGCATTGATTCATGTCCCCTGGGGGGGGACCCGGGTCCCCAAACACTTTTTATGACAATAACTTGCATATTAGCCTTTAAAATTAGCACTTTTGATTATTCATGTTCGTGTCCCATAGACTTTAACGGCGTTCGCGTGTTCGAACGAATTTTTTTCCTGTTCGCATGTTCTGGTGCGAACCGAACAGGGGGGTGTTCGGCTCATCCCTACTGCTGACCTTGCTGACATGCGGATAGACTCCGCAGACGCATCCGCAATATATGATATTGCTGCCGACAGGGTTGAAAAAGAGTCTAGAATCTCCTGTTTTGAGGAATCTGCTATGACATGGGCTTTCAACTGGTTAACCCAGTGATCTAAGTTCCTTGCAACACAGGTTGTTGCCATTGCTGGTTTCAGATTGTGCATTACTGATTGCCAGGTTCTTTTAAGAAGCAGGTCCATCCTTTTGTCCATGGGCTCCTTCAGAGTGCCCATATCCTCAAAGGCTAGGTCCGTAGACTTAGAGACCTGAGAAAAGGCAGAGTCCAATTTTGGAACCTTATTCCATATAGAATCTGGATTTTCTTCAAATGGAAATCTTTTCTTGTGAGCCCGGGAAAAGAAAGGCTTTTTCTCAGGTTCCAGCCACTCTTTTTTAATCATATCAGTGATAACTGAATGGACTGGAAAAGAACGGCCTTTTGAATCTTCTAAACCAGCATACATGCGGTCATGCAGGGAGAGTTCCTTCTTTTCCTCTTCTATCCCCAAAGTGGCCTGGATTACCTTCAGGAGTCCTCCCACCTCTTCTAGTGACAATTTGTATTTAGAAGTGGTATCTGATTCATTTTCCTCCTCCTCAGAATCTGTATCATCTGGAGCGAGGGAAACGGACCCTTGAGAAGCGTCCTGGGATATCGGACCCCCAAAAATTATTTGAGAACCACTCTGGGGTTCTGAAGATGGCTGCGGAACCAGAGGATCCCTAGAGGGACCTGGCTCCTCTCTTAGGTTTGACCTAAAAGCCTGAAAGGTGGCCCGGAGCTCATCCTTTATTGTTGACACTAAGTCGCCACAAACGGATGGAGTCTCCTCTCTGACCAAAGTTGTAATGCACTCTGCACAAAGCGTTTTGGTCCAAGCATCGCTTAATTTTTCTTTGCAGACAGGGCACCTTTTCTTGACTGGTTGGGCAGAACCTTTGGCCTGGACAAACAGAAAAGAGACATGGAACCACGCTTAAAAGGCTGTAATACAGCGTAAATAATACACCCAGGTGCACTAAGGAAGAAACATCTCATTTTCCATGTGCCCATGCAAGCCACCACCACCTAATCCCCTGTTGTAGGGCAGATATACTAAATCTAGCCACTGCAACATACCTTCTGAGAGGGGAGGGGGGGGGTGGGTGGTGGGGGAAGGGGGGGGAAAGGGTGAGTAACCCCCCCACAGGAGAAAACGGCCCAGGGTAATAGAGGACACAGTCCCTTACCTTAGCCTTGCTGGCGCCTTGGCTTGCCCCCTTATCCGCTGCATCGCTATCCATAGCTGTCTGCGGTGCGTGGTAAAACGACCGGTTCCAGATTCGAAAACGCCGCTGCGCTGACCTGGAACCGGAAATAAGGCGCCAGGTGACCCTGCCCTCTCCCACTGCGCCTTGCGCCAGAAATGACGCACGCGCCGACCCGGAAGTGCTGCCTGGACGTGGCTGAAGCGCTCTTCTGCCACCAGCAACATGGCGGCCGCCACCGCTCGCTCCCATTCAAGAAGGGAACAGAGGACGGCCACCCGTCAGGCCAAAAAATTTTGAGGCAGCACCCCCGGCGTACAGGCTCTCCCCGAGCACGGAAGAGGGAGAGGGAGCCCACGGGACCGTCCATATAAGAGGCAAGTGGGAGGCTCACTCTCCTGGCCTAAAAAAGACCTAACAGGTGAGAACCTGTGTCTCCCAGGATAAACCTGAGAGATCATGGCTCCCACCAGAGGTGTTCCTCCAGCTGGAGGAAACACAAAAAACTGATGAGGCAACGTGGAGGATTCCAATTTAAAGACTTAATTGATGAGGTGTTTCCTGTGGGAGGAGGAGCCATGATCTCTCGGGTGCTGTCCTGAAAGACGTTTTGGAAAAGTTTTTAAAACAACCGTTTTTTCAGGAGCAGTGATTTTAATAATGCTTAAAGTGAAACAATAAAAATTATATATTCCTTTAACCACCTCCCACCCAGCCACTGCACATATACGGCCAGGTGGGAGCTTCCTCCTTCTGAGTGGATGTTCAGGAACGTCCCTCAGAAGGAGGGGGATCACGCGCGCGCCCTAACAGCGGCGCGATCCCGATGTGCTCGTGTCACCTGCACATGGCGCATCTCTGATCGGCAGGAGGGCTCTGTGATTGGCCCTCCTGATCACATGATGACTGTGTCCAATCATATGATGTAAACAGTGAGCTGGTTGCTAGGCGATCGGCTCTCCTCTCCTCACATGGAAGTTGTCAGTGAGGAGAGGAGAGGGGATCGCTGCAGCCAGACACTGATCATTGAGTATGAGCTGTTTTTTACAGCTTTTTACACACTGATCACCGGACCAGTGTCCCTCCCCAAACAGTGTAGAATCACAATGCCCCCAAAATAGTGTCCCCAAAACAATGTCCCCACACACATGTCCACAGACATGTCCCCACACAGTAAAAACACCTGTCCCACATATGTAACAGTAAAATCATATGTCCCAATGATCATCTGCACACATATGTCCGTGATCATCTGCACACATATGTCTGTGATCATCTGCACACATATGTCCGTGATCATCTGCACACATATGTCCATGATCATCTGCACACATATGTCCATGATCATCTGCACACATATGTCCGTGATCATCTGCACACATATGTCTGTGATTATCTGCACACATATGTCCGTGATCATCTGCACACATATGTCCGTGATTATCTGCACACATATGTCAGTGTCATCTGCACACATATGTCCATAATCATCTGCACACATATGTCAGTGATCATCTGCGCACATATGTCCTTGATCATCTGCACACATATGTCCATGATCATCTGCACACATATGTCAGTGATCATCTGCACACATATGTCAGTGATCATCTGCACACATATGTCCATGATCATCTGCACACATGTCAGTGTTCATCTGCGCACATATGTCCGTGATCACACAAACCAATTATTATATACTTAACTTGATTTTTTTACCAAAGACATGTAGCAGAATACATTTTGGCTTAAATTTATGACAAAATTCTATTTTATTGGATTTCTTTTAAAACAGAAAGTAGAAAATATTGTTTTTTTTTATTTCCGCTCTTTTTTCGCTTTTTATCGCAGAAAATAAAATACTGATTTGTGAATAAATACCACCAAAATAAAGCTCCATTTGTGTGAAGAAAATTATAAAAATTTAATTTGGGTACAGTGTTGCATGACCGCGCAATTCTTATTGAAAGTGCAAGAGCGCTGAAAGCTGAAAATTGGCCTGGGAAGGAAGGGGGCGAAAGTATTGAAGTGGTTAAATATCATGCCCAGGGGGTCCCCTTAATCTGCCTGTAAATTGGCGCATCTGTGTGATGTGTATTACAGTGCTAAAGCAAAATTACATTTCTAAAGGAAATATGTCATTTAAAATTGCTTGCGGCTAGACATATCACTACCCACATCCTACAAGCTGCCAGAATGAGTATAACAAGGTCGTGGAAAACGGACAAAGCCCCTTCTATTATAACACACACTTGAACTGGTAAACCTGCACTACAACTATGAGCTAGCGATTGCCCCTAGTGGGGGAAATCTCAGTAAAATGATGAAGGCATGGTTGTCATGGAAACAATGGCCTGGAGCTGCAAAGTTTCTATGATACTGTAAAAGTTATCTTTTGATACTGCAATAAGTTCGGTTTAAACAACCTTATGTTTGAGAATACATGGTCCACCAGTAACACCTGCATCAGATCTCCCCCAAGCAACAAAAGAGGTCCCAGTAGGGGTTCTTGGAGGAGTAACAACCACACATTCTGAGGGACCATGTAAATCGTACAACTCATATCTTTAAGACATACAGATTACACATACGGAAGTCTCTGTTTGTATTACCAATAGTTAACGCATTTTGTCTTTTTTTATGTATTTACTAAAATGTACCTCAACCTACAATGTCTACATTGTATACGTTTGTTGTACCATAAAACAATAAAAAATTATTGAAGTACAAAAAGCCTAAAAAAAAAAGAAAAAGAAAGTAAAATTGCTTGTGGCTGTAATTTATTGCTGGCTCCCGGCAATATAGATAGAAATCAAAGAAAAAATTGGTGTGGCCCCCCCCCCCCAGTCCATACCAGGTCCCCCCCAAAATCCATACCAGACCCTTATCCGAGCATGTCCCCCCTCCTGAACCATACCAGGCCACATGTTGATGGGGGATAAGGGCCTCGTCCCCACAACCCTGGCCCGGTGGTTGTGGGTGTCTGTGGGCGGGGGGCTTATCGGAATCTGGAAGCCCCCTTTAACTAGGGGGCCCCCAAATCCTGCCCCCCTTTGTGAATGGGTATCAGGTATATTGTACCCCTACCCATTCACCAAAAAAAGTGTCAAAAAGTAAAAACCACAAAAGACAGTTTTTGACAATTCCTTTATTAAAAAAATATTTTAAAAAATAAATAAAAAAGTATCCAGCGATATACATAGTCAATCATGCCACCTGAAGGACCTGAGAAATAGAAAAAACAAACAACAATACTCCACCATGGGAGGGCTCCCGCCTACTGCTGTCTTTTCGGTGTGACAGCTGTTATATAGGCAAGGGCGGGGCCACCCGCTGATGTAACCGGATGACCCCGCCCACCTCTGACAGCACATGACGTCAGAAGGGGTGGGAGCACTCAGTTACATCACCGGGTGGCCCCGCCCTTGCCTATATAACAGCTGTCACAGCCAAGAGACAGTAGTTGGTGGGACGCCTCCCATCAAGGAGCTTTTTTCTTCTGTTTTTCGGGTCCATCAGGCAGCGTGATTGAAGATGGATGGACATGGTGGGACACTTTTTTTTTTTCTTTTTTAGTAAAGGAATTGTCAAAAACTGTCTTTTGTGGTTGTTACTTTTAGACATTTTTGGTGAATGGGTAGGGGTACATTGGGGGGGCGGGATCTGGGGCTCCCTTGTTAAAGGGAGCTTCCAGATTCCGATAAGCCCCCCACCCACAGACCCCCACAACCACCCTGCCAGGGTTGTGGGAATGAGGCCTTTGTCCCCATCAACTTGGGGACAGAGTGCTTTGGGTGGGACCCAAAAGCAACCTCCCCATGTTGAGGGCAAGTGGCCTGGTAGGGTTCAGGAGGGGGGGCTTGCTCGTCCACCCCCTTTCCTGGCCTGCCAGGCTGCTTGCTCTGGAAGGGGTCTGGTATGGATTTTGGGGGCCACCCCCCGCCAATTTTTTTTTTAATTGGCATGGAGTTCCCCTTAAAATCTATGACAGACCCAAAAGGCCTGGTATGGATTTTGGGGGGACCCCACACTGTTTTTTTTTTACATTTTGGCGTGGAGTTTCCCTTAAAATCTATACCAGACCCAAAGGGCCTGGTATGGACTGGGGGGGGGAGGGAATACATGCTGGTTTTTTTCTTAATTCAGTTGAAGAGTTCCCCCTAACCAGTTCAATACACTGTATTATATACTGTACACTGACTGCACTGTATATACAGTCAGGTCCATAAATATTGGGATATCGACACAATTCTAATCTTTTTGGCTCTATGAACCACCACAATGGATTTGAAATGAAACAAACAAGATGTGCTTTAACTGCAGACTTTCAGCTTTAATTTGAGGGTATTTACATCCAAATCTGGTGAACGGTGTAGGAATTACAACAGTTTGTAAATGTGCCTCCCACTTTTTAAGGGACCAAAAGTAATAGGGCAGAATAACACACATCCATCAAACTTTCACTTTTTAATACTTGGTTGAAAATCTTTTGCAGTCAATGTCCCAATATTTATGGACCTGACTGTATATATATATATATATATATATATATACTAAACTGCCTGCATGCCACTAACTAACCTGCCTCTAGTTATAGTCAGGTGCATGCTTTGACCAATGAGCAGCCATGAATGCACTGCAATCTCACAGTGCATTATGAGGCGTTCTGCAGCCCTCAAATTTGCCACATAAGCCCCATATGTTGGACTCAGACTTTGGAACCATCCCTAGTAAGGAATATTTTGATGTTCGGGAAAAAGGTGGGGAATATGAGCAAGTGTGTTGTCATGGTCTGTGGAAAGTTATACTTCTTTGGATATTGGCACAGTAAAAAGTATGGATATACTAAGGTACAGGCTATCTGAAATTTCAAAAGATGGAAGGATTGGTCTGGTTAATCATGTTTTGATTTTTTTCTACCTGTGGGGTCAATTCATTAAAGATTACTGCATGTGATAATACGGTCACATGACTCATTTGCATAAATTATTGCATGTGGTAAAAAAGTCCAATTCACAAAAAGGAAAATAATGATTATGCTGTATTTATCGCAAAATAAATAATAACGCAGTAAATATTTTTAAAAAACATGCGGTAAGCTGTTAAGTCCAATTCACAAACAGAACAGAAAGTGTAAAAAAAAGATGCAATATTTATCACCAAGGTTTTTCTGGTGGTATCACATGTGGTATTGCTCAGATGCAGCGTGGGGTTCCCCCCAATAGCTGATTGTTAAGGAGCAGGCTGGGAAGCCGGCCGCCAGGTTCTTAACGACGGGTGATTCATCAGCTGTCAGCAGGTTTCCAGTTGACAGCTGAATGTAAAAAAAAACACACCATCAATTTAAAAATTATTTTAAAAAACAGCATGGGGGCCTTACCCCAATTCATACCAGGCCCTTTGGGTCTGGTATAGAGTTGTAAGGGGAACCCCACACCAAATT
The DNA here is from genome assembly GCA_037952925.1 of Lithobates clamitans. Classification (NCBI taxonomy): domain Eukaryota; kingdom Metazoa; phylum Chordata; class Amphibia; order Anura; family Ranidae; genus Lithobates; species Lithobates clamitans. The sequence goes on along the minus strand of JBBGZY010000214.1, from coordinate 5,501,863 downwards.
AAAAAAGAAAACATCACGGGTCCCCCCAAAATCCATATCAGATTCTTATCTGAGCATGCAGCCTGAAAGGTCAGGAAAGGGGAGGGGGAGAGCGAGTGCCCCCCTAAATCATACCAAGCCACATGTCCTAAACATGGGGGGGATCAAGTGGTTAAAATCCACACCAGACCCAAAGGGCCTGGTATGAATTGGGGGGACCCCGTGCTGTTTTTTTTAAAGAATTTTCGATTGCTGCCTTTTTACCATTCAGCTGTCAGCAGGTAAGCCGCTGACAACTGATGAGTCATCCGTTGTTAAGGATGTGGCGGGTGGCTTCCCAGCCTGCTCCTTAACAACCAGCTACCATGCAATAAAATACTGCATGATGATATGCGGTAATTACAGCATTTTCGGAATTTTAAAGCATGAGCTATTTATCGGCAAATTCTTAGTGAATTGAACATTTGTAAAATTGTTTCTGTATCTGTTATTTTAAGACATTTTTTCAGTCAATATTTAACTCTAAAAATTCTTTTAAAAAACAGCATGGGGGCCTTACCCCAATTCATACCAGGCCCTTTGGGTCTGGTATGGATTGTAAGGGGAACCCCACACAAAATTAAAAAAGAAAACGTCATGGGGTCCCCCCCAGAATCCATACCAGATTCTTATCTAAGCATGCAGCCTGACAGATCAGGAAAGGGGAGGGGGAGAGAGAATGCCCCCCTGAACCATACCAGGCTACATGCCCTCAACATGGGGTGGATCAAGTGGTTAAAATCCATACCAGACCTGAAGGACCTGGTATGTATTGGGGGGACCCCCATGCCGTTTTTTTTAAAGAATTTTCTATTGCTGACTTTTTTCCCATTCAGCTGTCAGCAGGTAACCCGCTGACAGTTGATGAGTCATCTGGTAACCCGCTGACAGGTGATGAGTCATCTGTTGTGAAGGACGTGGCAGCCAGCTTCCCAGCCTGCTCCTTATCAACCAGCTCCCATGCAATAAAATACAGCATGATGATATGCGGTAATTACCGCATTTTCTGTATTTTACCGCATGAGCTATTTACCGGCAAATTCTTAGTGAATTGAACATTTGTAAAATTGTTTCTGTATGTGTTATTTTAACAAATTTTTTCAGTCAATATTTAAATCTTAGTGAATTTACCCCTGTGTTCTCTATTTTTAAATGGTTTTAAATACTCTTGGATTGTTTGTTTGATTTGACTTTTGCACTAACAATGTCTTTTCTTTTCTAGGGTGTGTGTAGTGGATTGGTGGAAGGAAAGCATGGTGGCATAGGAAGGGATCAAACTGTGTTATTTTATTAATATGGTGGAGGGAGAGTGTACCCATTTTTGTACAGTACAGACAATTGTCAAATAATTTAATGCTTTGTCCCTGTTGGGGAACCCACCTCCCACATCCTATTCCATTAAGCATTGAGGCAAATTGCACAGAACCCAAAGTGCTGATATTTATTAGGAAACTTGGGTACACAGGGGGGCAGCAATAGGGCATATCACAAAAAAATAGTCCACAGGACAGCAGTAAGACACAGTAAGGGTACCCCATCCATGGAATAGCAATATGGCAATGGTGATATGGGAAATAATCCTCAAGGCAGTAATATGGCACAGCAAAGGACAATATGAGAAGGTTCAAGCACTCATTCTGAGGACACCTGACAGTTGGGCAGCTACTGAGTTGGTCTAGGTGATGGAAGAATGGTCCAGGATGATCTGTGGAGGCAGATCCTAAGGCAATCAGATGCTGGGTTTGGAGAGAGAAAGGGAGAAGCAGAATGTGCAAGTAAACAGGCATCTGTACAAAGAGAGGCACAGGACAGCTCCTGGAGGTCCTCACAGGCACAGGTAGCCTTCAGAGAGACTGGCAACAAGAGTATGACTACTGGCTCAGGTTCATATACTAGAGCCAGGGAATGATCCTGCACCCAATGATTTCCATTTGATTTCCGAAGCAAAAAACTCCACCCCCTTACCACATCAAGAGCTTGGTCAGGGATAAGTTTCTTTGTAAGGTAAGGCTCCGCCTTAGGAGGTGGCCGTTATCCTCCAACACCATATTCAGCCAGATAAAGGGGTTGTGGCTAGTGAGGATTGTAGGTTACCTGCTGTAAAGATAGGGTTGTAGTTTTGTCAAGCCTTATACAATAGCCACACACTTTTTTTGATGGTGGTATAGGCCACCTCCCTGTCCAACAGCTTCCTGCTAAGGAAAGCCACAGGGGTCTCCTCCCCCTCATTCTTCTGGCTGAGTATTGCCTCCAGTTCATATGTACAGGTGTCTGCCTGTATGAGAAATCTTCATTGGTAGTTTTGGGCTGCCAGGATGGGGTCGCAGGTGAGGGTCTTTAAGCTGGTTAAAGGTGGTTTGGCAGGCTGGGGTCACCAATCTCCATCAATGATTTGGCAATCATGCTGTAATGGGAAACAAATTTGCGATAATAGTTACCAATGTCACTATAATGTTACTGAAGGGTGGGTCAGACGCTAATTGCCTCTATCAGGCTCTGGGTGCAGTTAACACCCTCCACCTAGTGTCCTAAGTACTGCATCTCTGCCATTCCCATCCAGTGAGGTTGACCCCTACAATCTAGTCCAGGACAATGCCCACATGGAGGTGATCTTCCCAAGTTTCACTGAAGATGACAATGTCATCAAGATAAGCATGGACAAAGTCCTGGCAGTTCTGCAACAGCTGATCCAGCATGCGCTGGGAGATGGCAGGGACATTCTTCATCCCATAAGGCATGTTGAGGAATTTTATCAGTCTAAAGGGAGTGACGGAGGCTGAACACTCCCCACATTCTGTGGGTAAAGAGGCATTTGCCAGTAGCCTTTGCTTAGATCCAGCATTGTGACATAGCAGACCCCAATCATACAATGCAGCAGGTGATTGATAGAGAATTGGGTATATATTACTAACTGTGATCCCTAAGGTGTCATTAGTATGAGCCTTGCAGTCATACCAAATCTTTTGGCAAGTTTGGGCCGCATTGAAATAGGCAGCAGCAAGGACGGCCAGCTGGCTCATTCTTTTTTCCAGTTCTAGGATGTAGGGCACCAAAAGGACCCCAATTTCAGGCAGCTAGTTATCCTAGTACACTTTCAGCAAGGTCACTGGGCCTTGAACCTTCTTTCCTTACAGCAGCTCAGAATGGGGAGAAACCAGTAGATTCCTGGGGAACCTCATGGTATGCAAAGTGAAGGAGGTAGGTATCATTCCCAGTCTGGCTCCCTGTCTATAAAGGCACATAGCATGGACTTCAAGTTCCCATTGAAATGCTCACACAGTCTGTTTGGGGGTTATAGGGGGTAGTCCAAATGGCCCACACCCCAAAAGGTATTTCAGAGTGAATGAACAAGATTAGACATAAACTGAATCCCTTGATTCAACAGGATTTCAGCTTACATGAAAACAGTAACCAGGGCCTCCCCAACTTTGGGTGCTTTAATGCTAGACAGGACCACTACTTTGGGAAAGCAAGTAATATAGTCTACAATGGTGAGGATGTACCACTTTTCAGTTTTACTGAGGTGAGCTAAGGGCCTAAGAATATTGATAGCTACTTGCTGGAATGGCTCCTTGATAACAGTCAATGTCATGGGCAAGGTGCAAAAGTTGGGTTTGAAATTGCTGGGGCACTATCAGCTGTTTGTTAATGGTTTGGGGCCTGTCTCTATGATTTGTTCATCTGCTTCTTGACTTATTAGCCCTACCCTTGTCCAGAAACTTGTCAGAGTGGCGTAAGAGGCCAAGGCAGGCCATACACTGTTCTAAACCATGCATGGGCAGGCTGAATGTACCAAGTTGATTGAACAACTTAGGTACAACCAGCATGCCGGGTTTTACCTGCAGCTGTTATAGCTGTTAGCAACAATCACTATCTTCTCCCGGCGGGGATGGGAAGACAATGGCCCAGTAGGATTGATTCCTGCATCAACACTGTTTGTGTTCATGGGGGTATCAAGTCTTTGCAAGAAAGAAATTTGCTACATGTATGGCTAGCCTAAATCCTCCTTAAACTGGTCCCAATCCCAGGTTATCCTGGTAGTTAAAAAGGCAAAGAAGAGTCACCTACAGCAGGCAGCGGAGTTCCATCAGCTGACTGGTGGCTCCTTGGTGGGTTTGACTCCATGTGACTGCTCCATGAAATGACATTGGAGGAGGGCATGGCCAGCCATGGGACTCCATGGATGCTGAGTGAGAGAGCTCCAGCTTTGTGGTTCTAACAGGGACCATGCACAGATCCCCTTCTTACCCCACTGATACCACATGCTGCCAAGGCATCTGCCCACCATGTCCATGTGGAGGATATCCCACTCTGGACCTCAGAAATTGACAGACTTCTACCCGCCAGCTGGAGACAACAACATGGTGGTGGCTGCAGCTTCTCCTCACACGAGACACACAGAAACAGTTAGGCAGCAGGGAGAGGACAAGCGGCTGCGGCTCCACAGAACAACAGCGTGATCCCCAGAACCAAACAAATGGTGAGTCTTCCCCTCCCGACCCTTCTTCCACCCGCAGCCCCACCAAGCTTAAAAAGTCCAGACAGGAAGGTGAGGAAAGAGGTGAACGGCTCCCAGCCAGGCCCCACTCCTCATTACAATTATTTCGCCCACTGGAGGAATACCCCTCCTCCTCTCAACCTGCCACTATTGCAGACCTTATTAAGGAGATGCTCCTCTCTCTTAAGGAGTCTCTACACATGAATATGTCAGCCATCCTCTCCAATGTGACTACTGAAGTTCAAGATCTATCCCTTAGAATGTCCAATGCTGAGGACAAGATTGGGGATATCTGCCATGCTCATAATGATGTTTCTGATGCCTATAATGACCATGAGTAGGAAATCAAAAGAATGTCAGCCAAATTAGCGGATCTTGAGGATCGCTCATGCTGCAAAAACATTCAGTTCAACAGCATACCTGAAGCGATTACACAATCATTACTTCATGAATTCCTCCACCAACTACTGTCTGAATTACTTCCATTGGCATTGGACATGGAACTCCTCATAGATAGAGCTCATAGAATCCCTAAGCCCTCATACCTCCCTAAAACTACACCAAGGGATGTCCTGCCTTGCATACATTTCTATACTACCAACAAAAAAGCAATGGGGCAGCTGTTACCAATCCAGCAATGTCTCATAAGTTCAATGGGGTAGCACTGTACGCTGCCCTCTCAGCTGCCATTCTTAGCAACAGGCGACAATTTCTCACCCTAAACAAAGCCTTGCATAACCATAAGATCACTTTTAAATGGGGCCGCCCCTCTAAACTGAATATGACACACCTAGGCAAGAAGCATGTGGTGCACTCACTTGATAAGGGAATTCAATTTCTGAAAGAGTGGAACATTCTTCCTCCAGATGCTCCACTTCCCAGCAAGACACCACCTTCTAAAATGTCCATGGAGTGGTCCTGAAACAGAGGCAAGCCTTTTTGTATCACCTCACTTTGATCTCTCTATTCTCTAATGTTAATGCATCGTACACACGATCGGATTGTTGGCCAACAAATCCGTGGAATTTTGTCCGAAGGGCGTTGGCTCCAAATTGTGTTGCATACACATGGCCACACAAATGTTGGCCAACAATTATGAACGTAGTAACTTACTAGACGTACTACGAGCCGATAAAAATGAAGTTTAATAGTCATGCACCACCCTTTCGGCTCCTTCTGCTAATCTCGTGTTAGTAGAAGTTTGGTGAGTGTCAATTCGCGCTTTTCAGCCTTGTGCTTGTCAGCTTGTTTCTCTTTTTCAGGTTGTGCTTGTCAGTTCATTTCTCTTTTTCAGTGCGTTCTTTTTGGTTCGCTTCTGATTTTCAGTGCGTGCTTGTCAGGTTGTTTCCGATTTTCAGGTCGTGCTTGTCAGGTCCTTTCTGATTTTCAGTTTGTTCTGTCAGTTCGTTCTGAATGGCCGTTCGTATATTGCCATGTGGCGTTCTCGTCAGAGAGATCGTGCTATTGTTGGGCTTGGAGATCTTGCTTTGACCCAGGTCCAGTTCAGGAACAGGGGGAGGAGTTCTTGGACCAAAAATTGGTTGCTTAATAGTGACCAATTCTCTCATATGCTAAAAAAGGGGGGTAAATCTGCGGCGCTAATTATAATATGTAAAACCTCCAAACCATACCAAGAGGTTACATAACCAGATCTCCAGGTATCGATAATGTCTATTGCTTGATCTTCCACTAATTTGTGCAATCAAAGGTCACAGAAAAGCCAGTATTGCATCAAAAAATGAAATGACTATGATAAAAAACTAAAAAATCACAAAATGGGAATACTTGGTCGCTGTTTATAAATAACCCATACAAATGTACATAAATAAATTGAAGATCCACTAAATAGTAAAAATTGTTTGAAAAAATTATTGAAACATTAGAACCACAGACTCCACAGTTTAAACAGATCTTCAAACCACTACTCAAATAAATGAATCCAAATTAAAACATAACCTTATAAACTATCTGAAATTGTGATAATTAGTGCAGCAATCAAAAAATAGATGAGTGATAAGTGCAAATTCACTGGTGAAACAATAAGTGTAATTTTCACAGGATAAAAAATCACGATCTGATAATATCAAACCTAAAATAAATAAGACTAGAAGTGTCTAATGAAAAAGTAAACCATAAATAGCAACATATGTGATCTAGCAGGGTGTACACAAAATAATCCAGCAGAAAAGCAATAAATTTAAATAGAACAGTCTCCAAAGCGTCCCATCCAAAAAGGAAACAAATCAATCAATAAAAGTAGCATGTGAAAATATACTGCAACAATGTGATCACACAGAGTGTAGATGAATAAATATTTAGAGAAGATAGTAGAAAAATAAATAAACAGTCTCAAAAAAGTCCCATAAAAGATAAGATCTCCATTGTGACAAATAATTGAAAAAACAAAGTTGTTTCAAAGATATTCAGTGATAGATGTAGTGTGTAATGGTAGCGGTTCCCTCAGCCTCTCACCTCCCGGCTGAACGGTCACAGCCTAATTAGCATATGACAGATGCAATAAATAGATGTGACTAGAAGTGTCTAATGAAAAAGTAAACCATAAATAGCAACATATGTGATCTAGCAGGGTGTACACAAAATAATCCAGCAGAAAAGCAATAAATTTAAATAGAACAGTCTCCAAAGCGTCCCATCCAAAAAGGAAACAAATCAAACAATAAAAGTAGCAGGTAAAAATATACTGCAACAAATGTGATCACACAAAGTGTAGATGAATAGATAATAATTAGAGAAGATAGTGGAAAAATAAATAAACAGTCTCAAAAAGGTCCCAAAAAGGATAAGATCTCCATTGTGACGAATAATTGAAAAAACAAAGTTGTTCCAAAGATATTCAGTGATAGATGTAGTGTGTAATGGTAACGGTTCCCCCAGCCTCTCACCTCACGGCGGAACGATCACAGCCTATTTAGCATATGACAGATGAAACACCGGCTTCCCAGTCTCCTTGTTGCCAGGGGTCTCCAGAATGCTGCTTTCAGGTTCAGCTCAAAAGAAAGGAAAGGGCTCCATAGTGTAGCAAGTAATTTCAATATTTATTTCATCAATATTCCACTTACATAAAAAACTGGATAACACAGAAAACTCTCAGGCTGCTCTCAGCTCAACGATCCCGGCCGTGATCGGAGAGACAAGCTGCAGCCGAAAAAAATCCGCCTCTCTCTTCCCTGACGCGTTGCGTGACTGTCACGTCACTTTCTCAAAGTGACGTGACAGTCACGCAACGCGTCAGGGAAGAGAGAGGCGGATTTTTTTCGGCTGCAGCTTGTCTCTCCGATCACGGCCGGGATCGTTGAGCTGAGAGCAGCCTGAGAGTTTTCTGTGTTATCCAGTTTTTTATGTAAGTGGAATATTGATGAAATAAATATTGAAATTACTTGCTACACTATGTAGCCCTTTCCTTTCTTTTGAGCTGAACCTGAAAGCAGCATTCTGGAGACCCCTGGCAACAAGGAGACTGGGAAGCCGGTGTTTCATCTGTCATATGCTAAATAGGCTGTGATCGTTCAGCCGTGAGGTGAGAGGCTGGGGGAACCGTTACCATTACACACTACATCTATCACTGAATATCTTTGGAACAACTTTGTTTTTTCAATTATTCGTCACAATGGAGATCTTATCCTTTTTGGGACCTTTTTGAGACTGTTTATTTATTTTTCCACTATCTTCTCTAATTATTATCTATTCATCTACACTTTGTGTGATCACATTTGTTGCAGTATATTTTTACCTGCTACTTTTATTGTTTGATTTGTTTCCTTTTTGGATGGGACGCTTTGGAGACTGTTCTATTTAAATTTATTGCTTTTCTGCTGGATTATTTTGTGTACACCCTGCTAGATCACATATGTTGCTATTTATGGTTTACTTTTTCATTAGACACTTCTAGTCACATCTATTTATTGCATCTGTCATATGCTAATTAGGCTGTGACCGTTCAGCCGGGAGGTGAGAGGCTGAGGGAACCGCTACCATTACACACTACATCTATCACTGAATATCTTTGAAACAACTTTGTTTTTTCAATTATTTGTCACAATGGAGATCTTATCTTTTATGGGACTTTTTTGAGACTGTTTATTTATTTTTCTACTATCTTCTCTAAATATTTATTCATCTACACTCTGTGTGATCACATTGTTGCAGTATATTTTCACATGCTACTTTTATTGATTGATTTGTTTCCTTTTTGGATGGGACGCTTTGGAGACTGTTCTATTTAAATTTATTGCTTTTCTGCTGGATTATTTTGTGTACACCCTGCTAGATCACATATGTTGCTATTTATGGTTTACTTTTTCATTAGACACTTCTAGTCTTATTTATTTTAGGTTTGATATTATCAGATCGTGATTTTTTATCCTGTGAAAATTACACTTATTGTTTCACCAGTGAATTTGCACTTATCACTCATCTATTTTTTGATTGCTGCACTAATTATCACAATTTCAGATAGTTTATAAGGTTATGTTTTAATTTGGATTCATTTATTTGAGTAGTGGTTTGAAGATCTGTTTAAACTGTGGAGTCTGTGGTTCTAATGTTTCAATAATTTTTTCAAACAATTTTTACTATTTAGTGGATCTTCAATTTATTTATGTACATTTGTATGGGTTATTTATAAACAGCGACCAAGTATTCCCATTTTGTGATTTTTTAGTTTTTTATCATAGTCATTTCATTTTTTGATGCAATACTGGCTTTTCTGTGACCTTTGATTGCACAAATTAGTGGAAGATCAAGCAATAGACATTATCGATACCTGGAGATCTGGTTATGTAACCTCTTGGTATGGTTTGGAGGTTTTACATATTATAATTAGCGCCGCAGATTTACCCCCCTTTTTTAGCAATTGTCTTTAGGTGTGTGAACACTATTATTTGTGGCTGCTATTTCTTCTAATTTTGACGTTGTTGAGGTTATTTTTATATTTTATTGTTGGCTTTTTAATATTTAATATTTTGGTGTGCGCACAAGTACCTATTACCTAATTCTCTCATATGCCTTTGTTGAGGGAGCTCCAGGAGAATAATCCTGATGATTTCAGGAATTATCTCCGGATGACGGACCCCTGCTTTCACTGTCTATTGGCTTTGCTGTCCGCCTGTATTACTAAGCAGGACACATGTATGCCATCACTCCTGAACAAAAGCTTGTCGCCACCTTGCAGTAATTGGCAATGGGGAGAAGTCTCCAGGATCTGAAGTTCATCACTGGGATCTCCCCCCAGGCTCTAGGAATCATTATTACAGAGACCTGTTCTGCTATCATCCAAGTCCTGCAGAAGGACTATATTTGGGTAAGTTTTAGACTTTAACATCACATTCTATGTATTTAATGTTTGCTAATGTATTGTATTAATTTCTTCATTCCATAATTACCATTATTGTAATATGCTGTGAATGTCCTCTTTGTCCTCATGCATACTGTAAGCTTTTAATGCTCCTTTTTTGTCCTTCATGCATATTTGCCTTTACTAACCTCCCCAGAATGCTATCCTGGGCCCATACACACCTAGCCTAGTTACTTAACAATGTATTGTGTCAGCTACATTTTAGTGCTTACGCTAAACACCCCCTAAAATGTGTACAAATGTTATTGTTGTCCTCAAATTTAGGCAGAGTGCAAGAGGCTATTTTTTGGGGGACCCAAACTTATTTGGAACACCCCCAACCACTAAGTCAACCGATACCAATACTCTATCTGCTGACTTTGCCAAACCCATACACACTATACCTCTTTTGTGGTCATATTTATGGATGATTCACCAAAGCATGTAGTGCAAGGGCCTGCCTGAATACTTTCAAATGTTACTGTTGAAAGTTTTGGTCTCCTATTATCTTTAAGGGTAATTTCAGAATGTAAAAATGTACCTCAATTTGGACAGTGTGTATCCATATTTTTGGATTATGACACTTCTTACCTGTCCAGTGGGCTTCCAATAGTGTAAGTAAGGAGGGGCTGGCCAAAGTAACACATATTATTTATGCATTCAGCTCTCATGGAAGTGGAGAGGGTTACCTGTCCAAAACATCTACCCATTCCCCCACCCACCATAACATTTTTTCAATGGGCCACCAGAGGGGGTGAGGAATCTGATAAGTTGACCGTATACTTTTGTCTTTAAGTACTCATTTCAATAAATGTTATACTTATATTGGCCAAGAATGTTTGTGTCTAATCTGCTTGCAATGTTATGTGCAAAAGTACTAATTTTGTGTTTCTTGTTTGACTCCACAGTTTCCTTCAAACCCACAGGAATGGCAGACTGTGGCTTCCCGATTTCACCACCAGTGGGATTTTCCCAATTGTGGTGGTGCTATTGATGGGAAGCATGTGAGTATTGTCCCACCACCCAACTCAGGCTCTTATTACTACAACTACAAGTGCTTTTGTAGTATTGTCATGTTAGCGGTGGTGTCAGCCAATTATGAGTTTTTGTACTTGGACATTGGCAAGAACGTCCAAAACTCTGATGGAAGAGTTATAGTTTAGACAGAGTTTTACTGGCGGCTACAAATTGGCACCTTGTGGTTGTCACCGCCTGAGGACAATGTGGAGGGCCTCAACTTTGTTTTTGTAGCCGATGAGGCCTTTGCTCTGGGGGAACATCTCATGAGGCTGTTCCCCATGAGGAACCTGACCCCAGAGCTGAGAATTTTCAATTACCGGCTGTCTCATGCCAGAAGAGTGGTGGAGAATAGGGATGAGCCGAACACCCCCCTGTTCGGTTCGCACCAGAACATGCGAACAGGAAAAAAATTCGTTCGAACACGCGAACGCCGTTAAAGTCTATGGGACACGAACATGAATAATCAAAAGTGCTAATTTTAAAGGCTAATATGCAAGTTATTGTCATAAAAAGTGTTTGGGGACCCGGGTCCTCCCCCAGGGGACATGAATCAATGCAAAAAAAAGTTTTAAAAACGGCCGTTTTTTCAGGAGCAGTGATTTTAATAATGCTTAAAGTCAAACAATAAAAGTGTAATATCCCTTTAAATTTCGTACCTGGGGGGTGTCTATAGTATGCCTGTAAAGGGGCGCATGTTTCCTGTGTTTAGAACAGTCTGACAGCAAAATGACATTTGGAAGGAAAAAACTCATTTAAAACTAGCCGCGGCTATTGCATTGCCGACAATACACATAGAAGTTCATTGATAAAAACGGCATGGGAATTCCCCACAGGGGAACCCCGAACCAAAATAAAAAAAAAAAAATGATGTGGGGGTCCCCCTAAATTCCATACAAGGCCCTTCAGGTCTGGTATGGATATTAAGGGGAACCCCAGCCAAAATTGAAAAAAAAAATTGACGTGGGGTTCCCCCTAAATTCCATACCAGACCCTTCAGGTCTGGTATGGATTTTAAGGGGAACCCCGCGCCAAAAAAAAAAAAAAAAACGGCGTGGGGTCCCCCTAAAAATCCATACCAGACCCTTATCCGAGCACGCAACCTGGCAGGCCGCAGGAAAAGAGGGGGGGACGAGAGTGCGGCCCCCCCCCCCTCCTGAACCGTACCAGGCCACATGCCCTCAACATTGGGAGGGTGCTTTGGGGTAGCCCCCCAAAACACCTTGTCCCCATGTTGATGAGGACAAGGGCCTCATCCTCACAACCCTGGCCGGTGGTTGTGAGGGTCTGCGGGCGGGGGGCTTATCGGAATCTGGAAGCCCCCTTTAACAAGGGGACCCCCAGATCCCGGCCCCCCCCCTGTGTGAAATGGTAAGGGGGTACTTACCCCTACCATTTCACTAAAAAACTGTCAAAAATGTTAAAAATGACAAGAGACAGTTTTTGACAATTCCTTTATTTAAATGCTTCTTCTTTCTTCTTTCTTCCTTCATCTTCTTCTGGTTCTTCTGGCTCTTCTGGTTCTTCCTCCGGCGTTCTCGTCCAGCATCTTCTCCGCGGCGTCTTCTATCTTCTTCTCCTCGGGCCGCTCCGCACCCATGAGGGGGGAGGCTCCCGCTCTTCTCTTCATCTTCTTCTCTTCTTCATCTTCTTCTTCATCTTCTTCTTCTTCTTCTTCTTCCTTCTTCTCTTCTTCCTGTCTTCTCCGGGCCGCTCCGCAGCCATGCTGGCATGGTGGGAGGCTCCCGCTGTGTGACGGCGTCTCTTCGTCTGACGGTTCTTAAATAACGGGGGGCGGGGCCATCCGGTGACCCCGCCCCCCTCTGACGCACGGTGACTTGAGGGACTTCCCTGTGACGTCACGGGGAATGCCACAGGGAAGTCCCGTCATGTCACCGTGCGTCAGAGGGGGGCGGGGTCACCGGATGGCCCCGCCCCCCGTTATTTAAGAACCGTCAGACGAAGAGACGCCGTCACACAGCGGGAGCCTCCCTCCATGCCACAGCATGGATTGCGGAGCGGCCCGCAGAAGACAGGAAGAAGAGAAGAAGAGAAGAAGAGAAGAAGGAAGAAGAAGAAGAAGATGAAGAAGAAGATGAAGAAGAGAAGAAGATGAAGAGAAGAGCGGGAGCCTCCCCCCCTCATGCCATGGGTGCGGAGCGGCCCGAGGAGAAGAAGATAGAAGACGCCGCGGAGAAGATGCTGGACGAGAACGCCGGAGGAAGAACCAGAAGAGCCAGAAGAACCAGAAGAAGATGAAGGAAGAAAGAAGAAAGAAGAAGCATTTAAATAAAGGAATTGTCAAAAACTGTCTCTTGTCATTTTTAACATTTTTGACAGTTTTTTAGTGAAATGGTAGGGGTAAGTACCCCCTTACCATTTCACACAGGGGGGGGGCCGGGATCTGGGGGTCCCCTTGTTAAAGGGGGCTTCCAGATTCCGATAAGCCCCCCGCCCGCAGACCCTCACAACCACCGGCCAGGGTTGTGAGGATGAGGCCCTTGTCCTCATCAACATGGGGACAAGGTGTTTTGGGGGGCTACCCCAAAGCACCCTCCCAATGTTGAGGGCATGTGGCCTGGTACGGTTCAGGAGGGGGGGGGGGCCGCACTCTCGTCCCCCCCTCTTTTCCTGCGGCCTGCCAGGTTGCGTGCTCGGATAAGGGTCTGGTATGGATTTTTAGGGGGACCCCACGCCGTTTTTTTTTTTTTTTTTGGCGCGGGGTTCCCCTTAAAATCCATACCAGACCTGAAGGGTCTGGTATGGAATTTAGGGGGAACCCCACGTCAATTTTTTTTTCAATTTTGGCTGGGGTTCCCCTTAATATCCATACCAGACCTGAAGGGCCTTGTATGGAATTTAGGGGGACCCCCACATCATTTTTTTTTTTTTATTTTGGTTCGGGGTTCCCCTGTGGGGAATTCCCATGCCGTTTTTATCAATGAACTTCTATGTGTATTGTCGGCAATGCAATAGCCGCGGCTAGTTTTAAATGAGTTTTTTCCTTCCAAATGTCATTTTGCTGTCAGACTGTTCTAAACACAGGAAACATGCGCCCCTTTACAGGCATACTATAGACACCCCCCAGGTACGAAATTTAAAGGGATATTACACTTTTATTGTTTGACTTTAAGCATTAATAAAATCACTGCTCCTGAAAAAACGTCCGTTTTTAAAACTTTTTTTTGCATTGATCCATGTCCCCTGGGGCAGGACCCGGGTCCCCAAACACTTTTTATGACAATAACTTGCATATAAGCCTTTAAAATTAGCACTTTTGATTTCTCCCATAGACTTTTAAAGGGTGTTCCGCGGCATTCGAATTTGCCGCGAACACCCCAAATTGTTCGCTGTTCGGCGAACTTGCGAACAGCCAATGTTCGAGTAGAACATGAGTTCGACTCGAACTCGAAGCTCATCCCTAGTGGAGAATGCCTTTGGCATCATGGCAAGTCGTTTCACAGTTTTCATGACAGCGATGAACCTCGCAGAATATAAACTCAACCATGTGGTGTTATGCATCTGCATTCTACACAACTTTTTAAGGAAGAATGCAGCCAGCTATCTGGCCTCAGTTTTGACTGAGGCCGACTTTGCATCAGAAACAGCAGTGATGCCGGCTCTGGAAAGTGGCTGTACTGGCTTATCCGCCCAAAGTGCCCGCAAAGTCAGACAAAAATATGTGGATTACTTTGTGGGTAGAGGGGCAATTGCTTTACAGCAAAATGTGGCGGATGTCCAATAAAAATTGTATGTAAAACTAAACTCATATTTCATTTGAATTACTGTTTGTGTTTCTTATCTGTCTCCTAGGTTCTCAAATGGCCTTTTAATTTTGGCCAGTTTCTTCAATAGTTCAAACGTAACTTATTGGATACATGAGGTGACAATCTCTTCTTCAGCTAACTATTATGTTGTGCCGTGGGTCTGCTACACACACACACAATGTTATTGTTGTTAATGTATGTAATGCATAATGATAAAAATATATTAATCCTTTTCTTGGAGTCCCTAAAATGGCCTGATTTTGGCACATTTTACTGCACATTGTCACTGTAACTACACCAACTTAACAAATACACTGGTATTGAGCATTGAAATAAGAAGCCACACATTGTTGAGTATAAAACATTTTACTCCAAGCACATTTACATGTGCGTTATAAATGGTTTTTGAACAAACCAACATCTTGGTTTATAACATGAATGTTTGACATTAATTTGCCTTTTTTGGGGATAAACAAGCATGTTTAAAAACATAACATACACATCCTCAACTCAGGAACTTACAAAGTTCGACTTTGCTAAAGTGAAGGCCATATGAGACATTAGCATGTCAAAACTGTGTTGATGTTGCCTTCCTCAGATGGGGTGATCTCACCCCTCGAAAAGCCCACATTTGAAGCCACGTACATGTAGAGGCATAACTGTTAAATGTCCCTTCTGATCCCCTGCCGAAAATGTGTGTAGGTACAAACAGGTTATTTACTCAAGCCCCAAAACACACAGTGTGTCAACATGTGCTATCTCCCAACAGGAGATTTTTATCTATGCGTTTTGGGGTACAACCCCTTCTTCCAAACTAAAGTAGGTGAGAGGAAGGTGTTGCACCCCCAAAACATGTCCATTGATCCTCCATGATGGGAGCTAGCACATGTTGACACACTGGAGGTTAATTCAAAAAGGCAAAACCATTTTGCACTACAAGTGCAATGCAAGTGCAAAGTGGATTGGCCTTTCTGAAATAAGCCCCAGTGTGTCAACATGTGCTAGCTCTCATAATGGGGGATCAATGGATGTGTTTTGGGGGTGCAACACCTTCCTCTCACCTACTTTAGTTTGGAGGAAGGGGTTGCACCCACAAAACTCGAATATTGATATCCTGTGATGGGAGATAGCACATGTTGACACACTGTGTGTTTTGGGGCTTTATCAAAATAGATGTAAGGAAATACACACATTTTAGGCATGGAATCATAAGGGAACTCAAAATTTTGAGTTCCAATTTATGTGCATCTTCAAACTTTGGCTTTGTGATTCATAAAAACACATAAAGATTACAATTAAAACATTACTTAGGGCAGTGTTTCACAACTCTCCTTCTCCAGATGCATTTCTAGGTCATGTTTTCAATATTTTTGGGTTTTGGCACAGGTGATGATGTCATTTTCGAGGTTAGTAATTCACACATTCATTTTTCAAATGCGGAAAATAAAGAAAACAGGACCTGGAGGTGCACCTAGAGAAGTGGAGTGGCTAAACACTGACCACAGACACTATAAAGCCTAGGTTCACATTGGAGCGATTTGTCATGTGATTTGGTAGCTAAAACCGCATGACAAGTCACAGCCTATTTGAGGCAATGGCACTGTTCCAATCGGTGCAACACTGATTTAGCAGAGCAACAACAATTTGCAAAAGTAGTTCCTGCAATACTTTTTTCAAGTTCAGGTGTGACTTTAATAGACATATGGGCATGAAGCCACACAAATGTAAACCATTTCAAAATGTACAAACACGAACAACATAACGACAACTATAAAAAAAAATTTTTTAGATTTTCCCTTAAATATCTATGATGTTGGTAAGTCTTTTTGAACATCATGGATGTTTTGTTTCATTTGTTCCAAATCATCAAACCATGATCTCACTGATCAGGATTTGTGCACTTGCACTGCTGAAGTGAGTTTCTTCCACAACATCCACATCACCTAAAAAAAACAAAAAACACACCATGTATTAAAAATATGCAGGCATCCATCTATTACCTGAAGCTGTGGTCTCAGACACTGACCCGTGGACGACACCATTTCTACTACTTCACCCAGTACTTCCTGCACATCAGCATCAACATCTTCAGGGTGTGTGGTGAGTTGCCTTTCTTCAGTATCTTCTGGAGGTGCAGGGTTACTGGTGTCCCCACACACCTCAGATGTCCATCTTCTATTCTCCCCTATGTGAATACGAAAAAGGTATGC